>OZ018325.1:122950801-125350801 GCA_963969495.1 Ceratothoa steindachneri
CAAATAAAAAGAAGCAAATTAGTTATAAAAGAGGGAGAAGACCACTATGCGATAAAAATGTTTAAAATGAGAGTTTGAAAGATTTATCTGCTAGCATTAAACGAAGGCGGGACAGACGAGGGATAGTTAAAATGGTCGAGAAAAAGGATGACCAAAGAGTGGCTAAATGAAAGCATTCTGGTAGAAGAAGGGCGACTGATTGATCCCCCTGACAAAAACGGCTTTTTTTCTTTTTATTTTAGTTTATAGGTACATCTGGCGACTTCCTACTTATGCTTAAGTCGCCGGATTCAAACCAGCCTATTACTAGGCTATATTAAAAATAAATAACAATATGAAAATAATAAATAACAACGAAAAAAAAATGACAAAGGCTAAAAACAAATAAAAAAGGCAAGAAGGAAGTGCGCTCCGGCGTTGGGGGTAGGACCGTCTGCTCCCGGCGCAGGAACATGCGACTCACAACGAACAGTCAAATAAAGTGGATGAGGCCAGCCTCCTACAAAAAGTCGTATAGTCGATTAGACAGTGCACACAAACCCGTCCTGAGTACAAGGGGGAAAAGATAGCGACCCCGCTCGTCCCGGTATAGGGACAAGTAAAATGCGTGACAATCACGCAGACTGGAAGATACAACCAGAATGTGGCGAACAGTCTGGGGGACAACGCATTCGTCACAATGAGGCGCAGGTGAGCCTTCCATCAAATGGCGGTGCGTCCTGCAAATGTGTCAAATTTGGAAGCGGTAGAAAGCAACGTGAATTCGCCTCAACATTGGTGGGTAGGTTCATGGCAACAGTCGCGGCGCAATGGCACGTTACTATAAGTTCCCCTCGACCATCTCCCATCTTCTTTGTTAAGGAGCCTGGAGAACTGACCGTATTCCTGCCATTTAATGGCGCGAGGAGGAGCAAAACGCTAGTTTGGTCGCCCAGTCTTCAAGGACTCTTTGTCGCCCTCATCGGTGCTCTCATTACCCGTAATTCCTACATGTCCAGGAACCTAGCAAAGTATAATTTGTACATCCGCCTGGCTTGCCAAAACCGTAGTGTGACGGATATCGCGAACCAGGGGATGCGGAGATTCCAATGCCCCGAGAGAACTGAGGGGGCTTTGTGAGTCGTTATAAATCACATTCCGGTTTCCGAAACGGGCACCTTGCGTTATCTCCCGTACCGAGCGGTGTATTGCAACCAGCTCGGCCGTGAAGATAGTCGCAGCGACTGACCTTAAAAAAGAGGAGATATGGCGTGGAAACCGACCTCCTATTGGGGCTTGGAGCCATCCGTATACACTTACATGGCTCCAGCTAGACGCTAAGTATGCTTCACAAAGGCTGAACGCAATACTCCAGGTGCTGTAGAAGCTATGGGAAAAGAGGCGTGGTGACAAATAGTCACAGGTGGTACTCTCAAGGCGGACTCCTGGGCTGAACCACGGGCGCCACCGGGTCGAGAGCTATATCTAGCTCTCGAAGGAGTTTCCTAGTCTTAAACTCAAAGGGCTTAGGGTATAACTAGCTTCTCTCAGTGGCATAGGCACCGTCGAGTTAGGCAGTGGATGCAGTGAAACCTGTTGGCAACTGAGGGAAGCGCCGGGATAACGCGTACAGGTCAATAATGCACTGCGCACGACGCCAGCAAGTGGTATCTCACAAGCACCGGCAAGTAGTCTCTCAATTGGGGGAAGTGTGGTGGATATAGTTCACTTTCCGCAATACACGCTCGTCTAGGAATGCATAAAACTCGCATCCGTAGTCGAGCTTCGAACTAACAAAAGATCGATAAAAAAGTAAGGCAGTAGCGCTTTCAGTACCCAAGAACTGAACGTCAAAGAACGAAGAATATCCATGGCGCGAGTACACGAGTCTCTAACGGTGCGAATATGAGCCTTTCAGGTGAAGCGTCGGTCAAATAACAGACCATTGAGAAACAATTCTGGGTCAGGGTGGAGCAGTGAATAGTGACAGAAGTGCACCAGCTTAGTCTTGCCTAAAGAAATCCGAAGCATGTACGCTTGAGTCAAAGCATGTACGCATGAGTCAAAGAGTGTGGTACTGAGAATACTTTCCTGCGGGACATTCTCTTCCTGTTCCATTTGGTCGGAGAGGGCTCCCCTCAACCGTACGCGGAATCGACGATCTCGCTAAAAATCTAATATAAAGATTGGGAGGCGTCCCCTCGCCCCCATCGCGTGGAGAGTCTCCATGATACCGTATTGCCATTCGGTATTATAGGTATTCTCCAGATCCAAAAACAACATAACGTAGTGCTGCCTATGAAGTAAAGCATCGCAGACGGCATTTTCCAGTCGGAGCAGAGCATCCAACGTGGAGTGGAACTTGCGGAAGTCGCACAGTGCAGAAGACGGACTCCGCTTTTCAGAAAAAAACTAATCCAAAATTTACCAATTTCTCCATCATCTTGCACACACAGGAGTTTAGAGAGATTCGGCAGAAACCAATCGGAGTAGAGTGATCTCTCCTTGTATTGGGAGAAGCGAGCCTAGTAGCGATTCGCCAGAAATCTGGGAGGATTCCCTCTACCCAAATCCTATTGAACAAATCTAACAGAAAAGTCATGCTTCGCTTACCCATGTGTCGAAACATGTCGTACGGGACATCGTCTAGACCAGGGGCGGCGTCCGCACACGAAGCGAGAGCGAAACGCAACTCACTCAGTGTAAACCTGTCGTTGAAACGAACTTAACGGTCTCATTTAGCGACCTAAACTAGACTGAGACAGATAAATCAGTCATCTCCTGAAATGCGGACCACCGCGCCTCCGCTAAGTACTCGAGCGGCAGCGACCCAGAAAATGATATTTGATTAAGAGAGTGATCACTACCATGGAAGTCATAGACCATCGCCTGCCTAAAATCAGTCGCATCCAGAGACCACAAAGATAGCTCGAGGCAGGAAAATGAATTGGTTCTCAGGCAGTGATGCGTAAACTCATTCACATTTAGGAGACCCATCTCCAGCTCGTCGATCAGGTCGGCAAATACTTGACCCCTGGAATCAATCGAGTTATCTCCCCAAAGAAGGTGTCTACCTTTCAGATCTCTAGGCAAAAGAAATCGCCTCGGTAACCGTACCATTATGCTGGCGGAAGTCCTTCGTGTCGAAGTCGGATAACGGTCGTATGTACGCAGAGATAACAGTATACCTCTTATCCAGGTGCAGCTGCATTTTTTATAGCTCTCTTTAGGTTACGAAGGCTACTCAAGTTAACTCCTTGAAAATGGAGATGAATTCATGGGTATGATGATAAAGGGTTAATGAAGGGGTGAGTGTGTGAAGGGGATAATTGAATAAAAGAGAGACTGAGAGATGAAAAAAAGAAAGGGATGAAAGATGAGTGAAGCTGTGCTTGCGTAGTGAGTGGATTAATGTGGAGAAGGGCTTGCGCTAGGCATATCCCCACATCTTAGCCTCACACAGAATTGATGGTGGCAAGAGTTAATCAGGACGACCATCGACTGTGAGAGAGTGGAGAGGTCTGCCGGGCATCCTGTTTGGCGAAAGCCGCCCAATGTGGGACCTCACTTACAGCTTTTTCATTCGGGATTCTGCTCCCATTGACCTATCCCAATCAAGGGTAATCCACGGGTCTGGTAGGGTTATTCTCGCTAAGGAAAAGAACTGTTCAAGAACTCCTGAAAAATGGAACCCTTCTGAATAATTTTAACAATCTTCTGTCTACTGATGATGTCAAAATTGGTATGCAATCAGCAGAAACATTCTCTGCGACATCTTGGGTGGCTTCTATTAGGTCATTTTGATGTTAATTGCTTCTCATTTCCGTAAACATCTAAAGCAAAGAAAAGAACAGAGACTTCATGCCGGGTGTAAATCGCGCATTCTCCCGCCCGGCCGCCATCCCGTGGCAGGGTTGGCAAAACCCCCAAAATTTTGATAAAGCCCAATAAAACCCAGGTTTTATTCTGGGTTTTTTCAAAAAACAAATGCTACAAGCATTAGAATAACATAGAAAAAGAATAGTTATCTCTATTTTTATATAATATTGATAATTACTTAGTTTAATAATTATATTTTTAGTAAGAATATATCACAGTAACAGATTACTGATCGAGAATTTGGGGTACCCATGTCCCATGATAGCCATAACCTGTAGAACGAGAGATGAATTATGTGTCAGTATCAGAAAAATAACCTTAATTTGATACAGATTTGTTAAAATTATAAACATAAATATGAATTTTGAATAAAATAATGATAAGTAGCATTCATTTCTTGAAAAAAAAAGTAATTTTGAAAAAAAACTCAAACCCGGGGTTTTATTGTGGGTTTTTTCAAATCTTGGGATTTTTCAAAAAACAAATACTACAAGCACTAAAATAACATAGAAAAAGAATAGCTTTCTCTATTTTTATATAATATTAATAATTACTTAGTTTAATAATTATATTATAGTAAGAACAGATCACAGCAACGGATCACTGATCGAGAATTGTGGGTACCCATGATAGCCATAACCTGTAGAAGGAGAGATGAATTATACTGAGTCAGTATCAGAGAAATAACCTTAATTTGATACATATTTGTTTGCCGTGGAATGGCCAGACTATATATTTATATATACGTGTGTACTTTGGGGCTTGGGCCCAAAGTTGGTTGAAGACCGTTCGTGAAAGGGTAAATGGTTTATTATTAACTTTGCGGGGTCCTCTTAAACAAATATTTCAGAGTGTAAGTTGGCCAAAGATTAACAGGTAGCTGGTACGCGCTGGAGTTACAAAAGAGAAAGACAACGACGAAAATATAACTTTACTAACAAAAAAAAAAGGATATATATATATATATATATATATATATATATATATATTTACTAAAAAATTGGTTTTAAATGTAATGGTCGCCCAAACGGGGTTAAATATCCACACGCAATCAGGTAGATTGATTAAGGGATTAAAGAGTTCAGAGACAGTTTGTGATTTAAAGGGGGATTTTAAACTGGCGTCCTTTAGCTCGTTCATCGGGGTAGGTGGAAGTCTAACAGTGCTGCTCTCTAAACTCCGTCAAAGCGTTATATAGGCGCCTGGAGAGGAGGCACGCGCGATCTTGAGGAAAAGTCGGCGACTCCTTCGGCGGAAGGAGGAATCTTGATAACGCTTGTTGGAATGTCCAATGGATTCCAATCTTTGAGCAGAAAGGCCCGAATTCTTACGGAGAGGTGGCCACGTGAGGGAGGGGGGGGGATGACATTGGTCCCTAGGCAAATACAGATTGGGCGAGTGATAAGAGTATCAGCTTCCTCCTTGTCTAGGTTCCCATGCTCTCACCAGCTCCATGCGGTGATCTCCGGATCCAGGTGGATACAGGGGGGCACGTGGCAGCCATTTGACCTCATTCTGCTACATTATTGAAATTATAGACATAAATATGAATTTTGAATAAAATAATGCTAAGCAGCGTTCTTTTCTTGAAAAAAAAGTAATTTTGAAAAAAACAAAAAACCCCGTTTTTTTCAAATTTCACTTGAAAAAGTCACTCCCTCCCCAACCGGGAATAAAACCCGTTTTTTTTTAGGGCTGGTCTTTTTTATTTGCCTACCCTGTCTGGTGGTGCTGGGGTCACAAAACTCTTATACTCCTGGAGGGTTGGAAGGGGGCACGCATCCAGCATGGTTTCCTGTAAAAAGCTTGCTAACGGGGAACGGGAGCAGATGAGCCTCCGCAACCACTCCCAGTTGGCCCCTAGTCCGTAGCTTTTCCATTGAAGAAATATGCTCTCAAGGCCTAGCTCGGAGAAGATGCAGAGCCCCTCTTCGACAAAAATACCCTCACAAGAATGGCCGTACGTTTTCCTGGGGCAGACCTCAGTGAGCTGTCTTTTCCTCCCACTGCCTCGAAACCTTAGGCGCAGGCGGGGCGGGGTCCCTCTTTTGGAGGATCCACTGTCTCCGAGCAACACAGCTTACCACTGGGTGTGGGCGAAGAAGCCGAAGCGGCACGCGCTGGGCGTGCTAGCAACAAGGCCTTAGCTTCGCAGAATCAGAGACGATCCTGGACCTGAATGGCCAGTATTTCCATCTCAAGGAGATACGTACCACATTGCTTCGAATAAACGGGATGCGGCTCTCCTCAATCGACACACTTGGCCACACACGATTTGGAATTATCGTGTGCGGCCTTGGAGCATCTTACACACACTTCGGGTAACCCCGACTTTGCAGGTCTACATGAACGATCCGTATGGCTGAAGTTGTGACAGTAGTAGCACCTACGCGGTAGTAGCACGAATGCCTTCACTCGGTAGCGATACCAACCGGTACGCAACCGCTCAGGGTGCTTGTCCCAGTCGAACGTGACGAGAGAGTGTAGGGGTGGATCTCCAAGCCCCTCCCTGTTTTCTCATCACACGTTCGACCTTGACCGCTCCATGGTCGGCCAGTTCTAAGGTGATTTCTTCTATTGATTAGTCCACGAGTTCCCTCGCATAAACTATTCCTTTCACAAAGCTCATGGTAGAGTGCAGCGTCACAGTCACCAGCGTGCCATAAAATGTACAAAGGGCACTAAACATGGCCACCTTGGAGGGATTCGACCCATTCGTTAGAATGCTCCCGTCTAAGAAACTGATCACCTTTGGCTTTCTACCAATCACGCTAGCTAAAGCTCTCCTCTGATGGATCATGTTGCCCTTAGCAAGAATACTGCCATCAGTGGAGTGAATAACTAGAAAGCGTTTGAAGACATCGGGCTTGAAAACGCCAGCCAACCTCTGAACGAGGGGCCCCGACGTAACCGAGGCTCCGTTATGCGCATTTTTGGTCTTTGTCAGGGACTCTCCACCTGGGGGAGCACTGAAAGTGGACGTGCTGTCCTCGTCTTGGTTGCATATCGAAGTGGCAGCGGCCGCGTACGTCACCGTGGCTTCCGTGGAGGGAGAGGAGCCCCAAGTCTTTTTAATCTTTTTCTGTTTCTTTTTTTGGGGGGGAGGGGGCGGAGAATGAACTCACTTCTCCCCTCCGCTGTCAGGGGCCCTACGCCAGATGGGCCCTCTCGGCAAGATCCTTATCTCAAATGGAGAGGTCTTGCCTGTTACAAGAGCAGTAACCGGGGGAGGAGTTTCCTCGTCTCCTTGTTATGCTTCTGAGGAGAAGCCTTCACCGGGGCGGACTCGGGTTCTGTGCTTAGCACCATGCCTGTGTTCGACCACATTAAAGATTCCAACGTCTGGGACTGGCTCACCACATCGACCATGGCCATCTCATCACTAGCCAAGATATCACAGGTCCTTTTCGAGTTACTTTTTGTGGTATCCTGTACCGCGAACCGGCATCCGTCGAGGAAAAGAGGGTGCTACGTATAGTGACCCCCTGTAAGCTCAATATTCCCACCCGCAGTACTTTAGAGGGCAAGGGTCGACGGGCCCATTCATCCTTCGCCCCTTAAGGGGGTTGGCCCTATCGAGCCGCTCCCACCGGGAGCGGTCAATTGTTGGCCGTTGGCGTGCTCTCTTTGCAGTCCACTGAGAAAGCAAATGGCGGACTGCCACCCTGAAAAGGAAGTCGCCAAAAGGTAACTCCAGACAAGGGGGTGGGGGTGAGTCCCCTGCACTTGAAGGCATAGGAAAGGAGTAAGCCTCATCTCCGGTAAAAAAAGTTTGGATGGTTCCCTGCGAAACTACAGTGGGTGGTGGGACCTCCATTTCTCCTGGGAGCTGCCTGAAGGCGCCTCCGTTGCTGGTGAATCGGGAGTAAAGGGGGAAGGGGGTTGTATTCGAATTTTTTCTTACATGGGCACGGTGACCCCGGTCTTTTCACGGGACAAAAACGCTAATCACCCTATGCAGTAGCCAGCTCTGCGAAGGGTGAATACCGGGTCGGCAGAACCAGCTGTCGCCATTTGAGGCCACTCCCCCCGCTTAGTGACCTGGCAGCACATCGGCATGGCGGGTACACCTTGGCACGCCGTAAAATAGATAGACTATGTATAGGAGAGAAAGAAAGGGGATGTGAGGAAGGTGTGGGTGAGGATGAAGCAGGTTGTTAACCCCCCTTCAGACCGGAGTTCAGAGGTGAGGGAACGTTTTCCCCTACCGCCTCAGCCCCGATCCGGGATAGTTGGGTCAGAAGAAGCTGGTTGCCGTCTACCCTGTTAAATTAGAGGCCGACCAAAGAAAGTTGTGGAAGAGGTTGAATGAAAAGTGAGGATGTAGGGTAAAAACACAGGTAGCCAGAACGAAGGAGAAGATTCTAAGCTGGGCCACAAAAACGACAGCAAGGGCTGATTCAAGCATCAGCCAAAACAAGATAACCGTGTGAAGTCTTGAGTGGCCGATTCAAACGCAGCCAAGGACCAACTATAAGGACCGTAATATCTGAGGTCTCGAGGGCCAAAATCCATCCCATTCGTCCTAATACAACTGAATGATATATTCTCTTATAGATTGAAAGAAATCTCGAAAAGGCAATGCAGAGTTAGCTGCGGACACAGAGTAGGCTGAACGGTCCAGCTGATCAGCCCTCTCGTTGTCCAGGATCCCTACATGCCCGGGACCAGCCAGTTGCACATTACTGTGACTAAGGGATGGGGAGCATTACAAGAGCTAATTACCTGTAAAACAATCCTAGAGTCGATGAAAATGACGAAAACTTGAAAAGCTAAAATTTAGATTAATCTAAAAGCTAAGAGAATGGCTGAAAGTTCAGCTGTAAAAATAAAAGCTGTCAGCGGCAAAGACAAAGTTAAAAACTGAGTGGGTGGCTGCGGCACCCACGCCACTCTCTGACTTGGAACCATCCGTGAATATGGTCCAGTGTTGTATATGGAGGTCGCGTGCTCTAGGAACAGGGTCTTAAGGGAGCAATGGTCCACGGACGACTCTTCCAGGCTCCACATGCTGGTACAAACTTTGGGAGGTGAAGCACACCAGCTAGGGATCAGCGACGACGGAAAGGCAAGGACTCTTAGAGCACCTAGGTTTGAGAGATGATCTCTTATTTGGAGGTTCAGGGGGGCGAGGTAAGGATGGTAACCTATTAACAGCATACATGCATCTATAAACTTCTGATATATGGGGTTTGCTGTACACGGCAGAGGTATTGTTTGCAAATCTGGAGTCGATGATAAGGCAAGGGGAACACCACACTCTCACAGTAAAGGCTGCTGACGGGAGAATTGTGGAAGGCTCCACTGGAGAGACGAACTCCGAGGTTGCAAATCGGGTTCAGCATTTTAAGGGCTGAGGGGTTAGCCGAAGAGTAAATTTAACATCCATAGTCCAATTTGGATTGGACGAGGGCAGTGTCTATTGACCACAGTGTTTGACGATCACTTCCCCACGACGTGTGGGAGAGGACATTCAATATGTTTATAGTCCCTAAATAGCCCGTCCGAAGGCGGTGAAGGTGAGAGGTTGGGATCAAGAGTTACACCAAGAAGCCGAAACTCAGAGACAAACTCTATTCCTACACCTTGTAGGGAGATAGGTGGCAGAACAAGAACCCCTCTACCCCGATGGTAATACATTGCCTTAGTTTTGCTCGTGGAAAAGCGGAATCCCCTAAGTTGTGCACTTTTTGAGACAGCATTGACTGCCAGTTGCAGCCAATGTGATGTGGATGGAGGGCGAGGCGAGGAACAATATAGTGCCAAGTCATCGACGAACAGGGTCGACGATTCTTAATCATATCCAAATAAATCCCTTCAAGGCCAGGAGAAGTGGATCTACAAAGGTACAATAAAGCTCGCAATTCGCGGATGGAGAATAGAGTATTATACGGAAGGTTGGATTTTGTTGTACAATTAAGATGATGAAACTCTTTGTTTGATTTATAGGCTAGAAAAGCCTTATTGTAACGGCTGACGGCAAGGAAATGGTCGGCCAAGCAGTGCTGACCACCAGGCTGTCATTCACTGAGGATCCCTGTAAGTTGAGTGTGGGGAGGTTATGGTCGGCATGACAACCCCGGATCTTGTCAATCCTCTTCCAGAATTTTGGGGTAGGTGTCATAAAGGAAATTGATATGAAACGTAGCGGCGCCCTGAGGTTCGGCGAGCATGACAAAGATTTCTTTGGCGAAGTTCTCGAGCTCAAGTTCGATCGACCTTATTCCACAAGGTTAGGTTCCACCGGAATGGGGCATTTGCTAACTTGTAGTTTACGACGCCTGTCACACACTCCGAGGTCCACCAGTGCACAGTTGAGCGGTCGGTTACGGGTTACCTCCGTGGAATGGTATGTGTAGCTGCGTTGTAGATAATCCATGTGAAGTACGCTACTGCCGTGTCAACACCATTGAAGGTCCCTAAGGAGGCACTTGTGAAAGACGCCTTTCGGAAGCCTTCCCAATCGGCATGGCCTAAGTCTTACCTGAGAGGCATGGTTGTATGAGGGCTAGGATGAACGGCCGACAAGATATTAAGGAAGTGGTAACTCCCATGGAGGTCATCAAGGGCTGACCATCGAAAATCAGTGAGGCAATCCGGGGAACAGAGAGACTGGTCAAGACAAGTAAAATAATCCTTCTGGAGATAAAATCGCCTGTGTTTAAAACGCAAAGACAGTCAGATAATAAAGGAGACTATAAAACGCTACCTTTGGCATTCCAAGTGATGTCACCCCACTATGGATGACGGGCATTAAAATCTACGAGTAATAAAAATGGGGAGGGCAACTGATCTACAAGTTCTAAAAGGTCAGGTCTTGACAATGGTAAAGAAGGAGGTAGTTAAATAGAGCAAACAATAAAAAGCCTTGTGACAAAAACCTTCACGGCAACAACTTGGAGGGTAGTGCGAAGGAAAGTGGAGATACATGGTGGTATGACGAAACCATAAATGACACCCCACTATGAGACGAGTTCCTGAGAGAGGCAATAGAGGTGAAAATACGAAAACCGGGTACCGCCGGAAAAGGCTGTGTACCCAGTTTATTCTCCACAAGACAAATAACGGCTGGGTGGGGAGTCGTCAAAAGAACTTTGAGTTCTTCCCACTTGGAAAGAACGCCTTGACAAATTCTATTGTAAAATGGAGGATATTATGTGGGACGGTTAGATACCGCAGTAGATATCTTTTTCTCCTTTGTGGCCGATGCTAAGTTTGAAGTGCGTTCTAAATCGCTTGGGGGGGAGGGGGCAAATAGCAGATTTCGAAAAGCTTGCTATTCAGGGGAAGAGATAATGGAAGGAGCAGTGACAGGGGGCTTTAGGTTGCTTTCCATCCTCTTCGAATTGGACACACTGGCGGGACGCACCGCCATTTGACGGAGCGCTCATCTGCACCATATTGTAATCACTGCGTTGTCCCTCAGACTTTTAGACACATTCTTGTTGAATGTCCCAGTCTGGGTGATCTTTGCGCACGCTACCTGTTCTGGTACCATGATGAGCAGGATTGCTACCTCTTGTCCCTTTTACTCGGGATGGGTTCGTGCCCACTGACATTCGGAATCTATGACTTTTTGAGGAGGCCGTCCTCCCCACTTTATATAACTAGATTTTTTTTGTAGGTTGCACTTTCCTGCGTCGGTGAAGGGCGGGCCTCCCTACGACACTGGAGCGTGGTTCCTGTTTGTTGCCCTTTTCCTTTTTTTATTGTTATTGCCGTTGTTTTTTGTCATTTTTTTTTACATATTGTTATTTTATTGTAGCCTAGTACTAGGCTGTCGTGAGTACGGCGACTTATGCCCAAGTAGGAGGTCACCAGATGGCCTCCTGAAATTTAAAAATAAAATGTTTAAAGGAATTTCCCTCTCCTTCAGTCTCATTCCCAGACGCCCTTGGGCGACTCCATCGCCTCTCATTTGTTTCCACAGGAGACTGCCAAAGGAGCAGGCAGGCGCCCCGTAACACTAGTCAACAAATTCTAACTTTGTCTCTGCTACTTGGGTAAATGTTGTTGTAACTAACTAATTGTGATGCGCTGATTCCATATCTGTACTTAGATTTTTCCTAGCACGTAAGGCTCCTGAGTTATGCAACTAGGCTATATGGCTCACTTTGTCACCTTGGGTCAATTAATGATATAATTATTACGAGTTTGAAAAGAATGAGACGTTTCTGGGCAAAGGTTTGGAATCGGGGCACCCTATTTGACATTATGTATATCCTTTTGCAAACCCAGACAAGAAAGGTATTACATATAAAATAGGTAGTACTCACCTAACTATAAATTTCTTCAAAAATGTTTGAGACTCTTGCTCTTGTGCTATTACGTGGATATAGGATCCTCCCGTTGTAGGAACCAGCAGTAGTCACACGTCATGTTTTTGTTGAAGTGGCCTTGATATCTGGTTTCCATCATTGCGATATCTCGGTGGAACATTTTCCCATGTTCGCCACTAATAACACCCATATTAAATGAAAAGAAATTTAGATGCGAATGCAAGAAATGCATCTTAAGAGACATCTGACACCCCATTCGTTGATAGGCCTTTAACATATTGTCCACTAGTTCTTCATAGTTTCCAACCCTATGATTACCAAGGAAGTTCTGCACTACATGGACAAAGGAATCCCATGCTACCAATTCAAGTGCGGTTAGTTTATTTCTGAACTCCCTGTCACATATCAATTTTCTGATCTCTAGCCTTACAAAGATGCCGGCTTTAAGTTTATCATCGGTTTTCTTTGCTCCAAAGTTCCCTGACAATATAATGATTCCTTGTCGTCACAGCTATTCCATAGGCATAATAAGCACATATTCTTTTATATCCTAGCTGCAGTCCAACAAGTGAAGAAATTACCTTTAGATCACATCAGATATTTAACTTATGATGCAAGTAATGACACCTTCCAAAATAAATTTCATTGAATCATATACCTCTATCATCCCAACAATAGCTGCGACAGGAATTGAAGATTTTTTTGTTACCATTGTGTAGCAACACAGCTTTGGGGCTAGCAGTGTTTGCATCGATGAATAGTCTCCATTGATCAGGTAAATGCTCGTTTCCTAGCTGATTCATGATGGCATTAACATCAGTACAGAAACAAGAACTATCTTCTTTATAGAAGGCAGCTAAGGCCTCATGGAGTTTACGGAAAATGGATATTTTTGCACCATCCTCTAGAAGATTCCATTGCTGTAGTCTTTGACAATGCGTTCTCCTTTGACAATGACAAATCCCTCACCAAATCATTCAATCTTTCTTGATTTATCAACTGGATTTCCTTTTCCTTAGAATCATCCTCATACATTTCATCATCATTGTTATCCTCTTCTTCAGGCGATGAATCGTTTTCTTTAACTGCACTAACTGATGGAGGAACACGAATTGGCATCTCCATATTATGGAGAACTGGTTTTATAGCTGACTTACAATCTGGATATACAATTTCTGACTTGTTCTTATTTGAGAAACCCGCAATATTTGTCACAAAAGTAGCAATCAAAAAAATGATTTGTTGACTCACGCCACACCATTGGTACGGCAAATGGCATACCCTTTCGTTTGCCATTTAACCACTGTGTGAACTCTGTATAACACACAGTACAAGATTTGTGAGGTACCCACAGGGCTTGTCTTGGTCACCAACTTTACAAGCAAAGTAATAATTGTATGCAGTTTTCACTCTTTTAGCTAAATTTTTCCGCTGGCTGCTTGGAGTATATCTTCCAAAGATATAACAAAAGTTGTCTGAGCTATTTATACATCCTCGCTGATTCATGTTTTCAACTTAGTTTGTATATATCCTGTTATATACTTTTGTACAATCTTATTTCATTTACAAATTAATTGAGAGATAAAGCTGAAAGAAAAATGCAATTAATCACTGTATGTAAATACCTTTTCAACACCACAACTATAATGGCTAAATTTGACAACGTGTTAAGGCGGGGGTGTAACGCAGGAACCAACACACACACACACACACACACACACACACACACACACACACACACACACACACACACATCCTCTCAATACGGTAGCCGAAGCAACACTGACCATATGTGTAACTCAGGAACTTTACGTGCTAGAACAATTCTGATTACATATTCGGAATCAGCATACTCGATTTAATATAAATCACTAGCTAATACCCAAGTAGCAAAATCTTTGTTGACTAGAGTAATTGAGCGCTCCAGGTTTGGAGCAGCTAGATAGGGCCAACCACTTCAGGATAGCAAGGGATAACAGGGCCCGTCAACCAGTGCCTCTTAATGATCTGCTTGCTTTCAAAACTAGTTTACAGATGGTCAGGTCACCTGACCCGTCTCTTCCCAGATGGATGCCAGTTCGCCGGCATTAAACGATAAAAAGTAACCTCGAATGGGATCCGTGATTTTGTTCGGTGGGGGTGGGGCTGGCCACATGGAGCCCCTCCCTCACTGAAATGGACATGGTCCCTGAGGTGACCCAACCGGAGACGGAGAGATCTTCAATGGGGTCGAGCCTAGGCTCAGTGCCAAGGATAGAACCCGAGTTCACCCTTGTGCAATCTCATCCTTAGTCGGCTCGAGCCCCCGAGATATCACAGGGAGGGGGAGATATTCTCCACCGGCTGGTGCCCCTGTAACAACCAAGATTTTCTCCATTTCATGGAAGGATCTTGCTAAGGCCGGTCCATGTGACCTACGGTTTCCTTCCAGCGCGAGTAAAGAAGCGGGTTTAATCCCAACCCTCCTCTCCTAAAAAGAAAAAAAAACAGGAAGAAGCCGAAAAAAACTCAGGCCTTCCCTCCCTCCGCGGGAGCTACGGAGACGGATAGGTCCGCTGCCGTTTCGGCAAGCAACCAAGCCAAGAACGACACGTCTGGCCCCGGTGCTACCCCGGGATGGGGAGTCCAAGAAAAGGACCGAAATTAGAAGTGCGCAGAGTGGAGCCTCGATTAAGTCGGGACCTTTCATTCAGGGATTACCTGGCGTTTTCGAGCCTGCCGTCTTCAAACGCTTTCTCTTTATTTGCTCCACTGATAGCAGCATGTTGGCCAAGGACAAGATGATCCATCAGAGGTGAGCTTTAGCTAGCGTGATTTGTAGAGAGACTAAAGTGACCCGTTTGTCAGATGGGATCCTTCTGACGAATGCGACGAATCCCTCCGAGACGACCATGATTAGTGCCCTTCGTACACTTTATGGCACACCGGTTACTGTGAGGCTGCACTCTACCATGAACTTCGTGAAAGGAGTGGTTTATGCGAGGGATCTCGCAGGCCGACCATGGAGATGCTACTACTGCCACCTCTTCGGCCATACGAATCTCGGCCCGGGACGTCTTATGCCTCCCCAAGCTTAGGAACAGGGTCGTTTCCGCCACTATTCGGAACCGTTCAGTGGGTTCTACATACCACAGGTGCTCTCGGGTAAAGTGGGCCGCTTAAAGTGTTTAAATTCAGACCCAGCAAAAAACAGAGCTCCTCTCTCTTCCCCCAGCCTGACCGTTTCACGTAAGGTAAAACTATCACGCGCCTCCACCGAGTCGTTAGCCTCACAGGAGGCAACACCCATAAAGTTGGTCGTGAGGCCTTCTTCCGTGTTTCCTGAAGCCGCTCGCCGAAAGGAGGACAACACCGAGAGCTTCGGCTCCTACGCCCACACCCATTGCTAGTCTCGGTGACTCGAAGACGGTATATCCTCTAAACGAGTGACCCCCGCCTCGAGGCGAAGGAAGGAAAAAACTCGCATGGTGAGCCCAACCTCGATAAGTCCTTAAGATGACAGCAACTTCAGAGCATTGTCCGGCCAACATTGCCTGTAGTTCTGCCTCAGGGAAGCGTACGGCCATTCTCGTGAGGGTCTTTTCTTCGAAAATGGCACCCGCGTCTCTTCCGTGGTATGCCTGGAGGCCTTATTCCGTTAATGGAATTGCCTCGGAGTCCGGGCCAGCTTGGAGGAACTGGGGAGGCTCGTATCCGTCCATTTTCTGCTAGATATCTTTTTTTGCAGGATACAATGCTAGGCGCGTGCCCCATGCCCACACGCACGAGGTATAAAGGTTTTGCGACCGCACCACCACTAGATGGCAGCTGGTCAGGAGGATTCGCCCTTTACAACGGCATGATGTCTCTGCTCTTCTCTTTGTTATACATATCTCCTTTCTGGCAGTTCAGGTGCAGCTGAACCTGGATTGGAGGTATACTGTTATTTTTTTGTGTACATTCCATCGTTAACAGACTTCGACGCGGGGGACTTCTGAGGCTTCATGGCACGGTTGGCAAGGAAACTAATCAATCAATCCCAGGGGTCAGGTCCTTGCCGACTTCATCTACAGGCTCGAGATAGCTGTCCTAAATGTGGATAAGTTTACGAATCACTGCGAGACAACCGATTCATTTTCTTGTTTTGATCTATCTCTTTGCTCTTCAGATGCATAGCCTGATTTTGCGCGTGGGTTACTTGATGATCTCATTGGTAGTGATCACCTTCCCATTCAAATATCGTTTTCTGGTCGGCTGCTGGATGAGAACCCACCCCAGTATTGGTTCACGCAGGCATAATGGTCCGCATTTCAGGAAATGACTGATTTCTCTGTCTCAGTCGAGGAGTTAGGTCGGTGGATGGGGCCGTTGAGTTCTTCTCCTCAAACCTCATAGCCTTGGGCCTAACTACTACTCATAGAACATCTGGACGTTTTGCATGCCGACCGATCCTGTGTTGGTCAGCCGTGTGTGAGTTATGCCTAAATGTGTTATAAGCACTGCCCGAACGATTTCACTGTCAGTGAAATTTGTCGAACTATGGATTGGTTACTATGGATAGGCTAGAGGGTAAGACCCCTATAAAAGAGGAGTGAAAGCGAGGTAAAAGGATTGGGAGCAAGTTCTCGCAGGATCCCATTCACGTTCTCTACTAGAACAAGACCACAATCACGGACCTCAGGCCCTTAACGGATTCCTTCACGACCGCTTTCTCCGCATTCTCTACCCGGGATGCTACTCCGCCTGCATTCAATGCACGCCGTGCTGTCGTGGAAGGCAGCCACTTGAACTTTACTTTCAGAGGCATGAACCCTTCAATGACAGGTTTACATTGAGCCTGTTGCGTTTTGCTCTCGCTTCGTGCGCAGATACCGTCCCTGGTCCAGACAATTTCGATTACACCATGCTTCGACACCTGGTTGACCGAGGCATGGCCTTTCTGTTATAACTGTCAATGGGATCTTGGTAGAGGCTATCCTCCCAGACTCTTGCCAAATCGCTACAGTGCTGGCATTTCGCAAACCAGGGAGAGATCACTCTACCACGTCCAGTTTCCGCCCAATCTCTCTAACTTCCTGCGTGTGCAAGTTGATGAAGAAATTGGTAAATGTTAGATTAGTCTTTTTTCTGGAAAACTTAGGCCACCAAACGGATGCTCTGCTCCCTCTGGAAAGGTCCGTCTGCGAGGCCTTCCTTGGAAGACAGCACTATGCCACGGTGTTTTTTTTTATCTTGAGTAGCCCTGTGATACTGCTTGGTGATACAGTGTCATAGGGACTCCACTCGGTGGAGGCAAAGGGACACTTATTAATATTTATCTATGAATTTTTGCGAGATGGTCGATTCCGCGTACGGGTGGGGGTTGGGGGGAACCCCTTCCGGCCCAATGGAGCAGGAAGAGGGTGTCCCGCAGGAAAGTGTCCTCAGTGTCTCGCTCTTTGCCCTTAGCATCAAAGGCATCACCTCGATGCTGCCGGAAGATGTTGTCGCTTCGCTCTACGTGGACGCCCTTTCGAGCTCTTTTGGCGCGACCCAGATTCCAAATCTCGAGCGTTGACTCCAACAGGCATTGAACCGCGTCTCTGCCTATTCTGCTGAGCACAGGCTTCGGACTTTCCCGTCCAAGACTAAGGTGGTGATCCTCTGCCGTCACACCCGACTCCACTCTGACTCAGAATTGTTTCTAAATTGGGTTCGCCTAGAAGTGATGGACTTACACAGTTTGCTTGGTCTTGTATTTGATCGATGCCTCCCACGAGAGGCTCATATTCGCAGCCTTAGGGTCTATTGTACCCGCTCCATGGATATTCTTCTCTCCGTAACTTTCAAAGCCAGGGGCGCTGATAGTGCTACTTAATTACTTTTTTAACGATCCCTTGTTCGTTCGAAGCTCGACCTTGGATGCGAGTTTTATGCATCCGCAGCTGAGCGTAGATTACGGAAGGTGGACTCGATCCACCACACCGGCCTTCGCCTTGCGACCGGTGCCTTCCTCACGTCCCCAAGTGAGAGCCTACTTGTCGATGCTTGGGAGATCCCACTCCCTCTGCACCGTGCACAAGTACAGGGCTTTATTCGCATGTACGTGCGAACACTGCTTCTCTCTCAGTCGCAACAGCTCTCACTGTATCCACAGTTGATCTCGACGGTGCCTATGACGCCGAGAGACGGCAGTCATACACTAAGCCTTTTTGGTTTAGGGCTAGGAAACTCCTTCGATGGCTTGAATTAGCTCTCGAGCCAGTGGCACCCCTGGTTCATCCCTTTTGGAGCACACTACGTTTCACGCTGGAACCTTGCTAGTGTATTTGGATGGCTCCAAGTCTCTAGAGGGGTTCGGTTTTTACGCCTTATCACCTCTGTTTGAAATCATCGGGCATGTGCCAGGCGCTGCATCTGTCTTCATGGCCGAGCTGGTTGCAATGCATCGCTCGGTAAGGGAGATAACGCGACGTGCCGAGTTCGGAGACCGGATTGTGATTTATAACGACTCACAAATCCGCCTGAGTGCTATCGGGGCATTGGAATCTCCGCATCTCTTGGTTCGCTATATCCGTGATGCCACGGTTTTGGCAAGCGAGCCGGGTGGATGTAGAGAATATCTTCTGATGGGTTCCTGCACGTGTAAGATTATCGGGGAATGAGTGCTCCAAAGAGTCCGGGATGACTGGGCGACCAGACCAGCGTTTTGCTCTTCCTCATATCGATTACATGGTAGGAATACGGGCAGCTCTCCTAGCTGCTTGCCAAAGAAGAGTGGAGACGGATGAGGGGAACTTAAAGATGCATGCCATTTAGCCGCGACTGCTGCTTTCTGTCGTCCTCGAATTGAACACATTTGCATGACCACCGCCATTTGATTGAGCACTCGCCTCCGCCTTATTGTGATGACTGCGTTGTCCCCCAGACTGCTCGGAACATTCTTGTTCAATGTCCCAGTCTGGGTGATCTTCGCGCACGTTACCTGCACCAGTACCGAAACGAGCGGAGTCGCTACCGGTTGTCCTTTGTACTCAGGACTTGTTCGCGCACACAAACTTGCAGAATATAAGATTTTATTTGACCTTGTTGTAGCTCGCATTTTCCTACACCAAGGAGAGGCGAATCGACCCCTAACGCCGGAGCGCGTTTCCTTGTTTTTTTTTTGTGTTGAATTTTGGTGTTGTTTTTTTAGCCTTTGTCTTCCCTTTGTTCTTATTTTATCTTTGTTATTTTCTTGTTTTTTAATATAGCCTAGTATTAGGCTTTCCGCTAATTACGGCGACCTTTACCGTAGTTGGCAGTCGCCAGAAGAGCTCTTTCAAATAAATAAAAAAATTCAATGGTACTCCACAGGAGGCCAGGTTCTGTTCCATTTTGGAAGTGACTGGAGCTGTCCTGTCCGGCCTCTGATCATCTTCGGCGTGGAGGCGGGACTAAGGGCTACATTACAAAGCATCCTCTTCAAAGAAAAGAAAAAACAAAGCAAACCACGGGATCCTTGTCTTTCCGGAGAAGATTAGCGGGTCGACCGACGTATTCCCGACAAATTCTGTAGATTACCTCAAAAGAGTTGGCACGTCGGCCATTGGATAACCTCAAAGGAAGACCAAAAGAGCATAGACAAATATCAATAGAGCCTTGCTGACATTAGGGTCCTTCATAGCGAGGCTAAGTTGCTTTTTGAGCTCGCGAGATTCAAACGTGTTTTTGTAATTCGCTCTACTGTTGGGACCATGCTGCCAAGGGGACATAGTTCATCAGTGTTAAGCATTAGCTAGAGAGTTCGGTAGGGAACCAAAGGTTATCACTCTGGGATAGAACCTCTCTGATGAATGAGTCTGACCTTAGGCAGGCGAGCATCAAGTGCTCTTCGGACGCTCAATGGCTCGCCTGTGATGTTGCTCCCTCAATCTATCACGAAATGAATAAAAGTAAAAAATAGTGTATACCATATACACAACATTTTTAAGTATTAAATTACAATACATGCTAAGAATATTAACATTAGTGTTCTTATATACAGTCATATCATTCTTCTCATATATATATATATATATATATATATATATATATATATATATATATATATATATATATATATATATATATATATATATATATATTTATATATATATATATATATATATATATATATATATATATATATATATATATATATATATATATATATATATATATATATATATATATATATATATACATATATACATATATATATATATATATATATATATATATATATATATATATATATATATATATATATATATATATATATATATATATATATATATATATATATATATATATATGTATTTTTAAAGGCCCAAGGAAATGAAAATTGGTGACACAACCCGGAAAAACACTTAGGAGAATATCACGTGAACCAATCAAAGCTTAAGAAGAAAAATGGGAGACTTGTCTTGTCTCTCACTGGATAAAAGCCTACACTTCGTTGTTCAAAAGGCTTCTTGAATCAACCTTTTGGGGGGGTTGAGAATGGTAGCACTGGCGATCAGCCTCTTGGTCATATAAGCGATGAGCGATTAATGATACAGGTTCAAATCCAACTTCTTTATTTATTTTCATATAACGGTTAAAATAGTTTGTCCTAACTTTCCGTTCTCTACGTCTCCCATTTTTCTTCTTAAGCTTTGATTAGTTCACATGATATTCTCCTAAGTGTTTTTCTGGGTTGTATCACCAATTTCCTTTCCTTGGGCCTTTAAAAATATATATATAAAAAATCACGCGTCATGTGATTTTCAATTTATATATATATATATATATATATATATATATATATATATATATATATATATATATATATATATATATATATACATAAGCTTTATGTTAATATGTGCCATGTGGTTCTTCCAAATATTTGCCAGCGGAATATTCGTTTCATTTTCTTAGTCATATCCTACTCATACACCTCTCACCTATTCATCGGTTCATATCGTGCATGTCCTTCTCTTATCTATTCATTCGTTCATATCTTCCACTTCTATCTCTCAGCTATTCAGCCATTTATTTTCTGATATTCAACCTCTCACTTATTCATCCGTTCATATCCTACTCTGCCATCTTAACTCTTCATCCATTCATATCCTGCTCATCCTTCTCTCATACATTCATTAGTTCATATTCTCCTCTTCCATAGCTAAACTAATCATCCATTTATTTCATGCTCTTCCACCTTTCACTTATTCATCCGTTCTTATCCTGTTCTTCCATCTTTCATCTAGTCATCCATTCATATCCTCCTCTTCCATCTCTTAACTATTCATTCGCTCATTTCTTACTCTTCACCTCTCACATTTTCATCCCTCCCTACCATCCTGCTCCTCCATCTCTCATCTATTCATCCGTTCATATCCTTCTCTTCCACCTCTCACTTATTCTTCATTTCCTTTCCACTACACCTGATAAACGATACCCATTCCCAACATTTCGTCCACACTACAACCTGTAGTTTTCCAACCTGCTCTTATCTCTATGAAAGATCCGTATATGTACTACAACAACCGATAGGTGGACCATTGCATATCTTAATCTCTCAAACATACTTCATGATTTCACATATTCAAACTCAATCAATGCATCATGCCCCTCCCCATTTACTTGCACAGCTACTTCTTTTCTGAAATTATGAGCTAGATTTGAATGCATTTCATTTACTTCATCCAACACAAACTTTTTTTGTTATTATGAGCTTCTCACATAACGCACATACCTGCAATATCCCTCTTTTAAATACATGAATTTCCTCATTACTTTTCCTCTTATTTCATGGACACATCAATTCCATACCCTATTTAATTCACACCGTGAAGTGGTTCAACCGGTACAGTACGCGATTCGCCTGCCACACCACGAGTTGAAACGCGGATCGGGACGCTTCTAACGACATCATTTGGAGAATCATATTCTGGTTTTTATTAGTTTCCGTCCACATCTACATGGTTTCCATTGGTTTTCGTCCACATATTAGGGTTTATATTGATTTCCGTCCACATAGTATGGTTTCTATTGATTTTGGTCCACATATCTATGGTTTCTTTTGGTTTCCGTCCACATATGGTTTCTATTGATTTCGCTCCATATGTTATGGTTTCTATTGGTTTCCGCCCACATATGTATAATTTCTATTGGTTTCCGTCCACATATGTATGGTTTCCATTGGTTTCCGTCCACATAATAATGTAGTGTTTTTATAAGTTTCAGTCCATATATTTTGAGATGGTACTTTTTAATGTTCCGAGAAACGTTTTATAACTCAGGAACAGAAACGTCAAACTGGGAGAGGGTTGCATTCCATTGACGCAAGAGGGCTTTCTCTCTCGGACTCTGAGGGCAGCATGGGTAGCAGTTAGATCTTTCCGTCCCGGGGAGTTGCATTTTAGGCTTTGGAATCCAGCAAGCTAGGCTTCTAGCTTTTCCTAGTCTCGACAATTATTGTCTGCTTCTTTATTACCGTGGATTTTTCTTCTTCTGTCTGCCTATTTCTTCGTCACTCATACTTTTTTTTCAATCCCAGTTGTTAACATTTTACCCATTCCCTTTGCTGCGAATCGAGCCTTTTTGAGAGACCAGAAGGAGATATCCTGAGAGAAGAGAAAAAAACACCCTCTTCTCTCTTCACTAATAGCGTCCCTCAGGATAAAGAAAGAACGAGCGATCGCCGCAACCGACCTCTTTTTTATCCGCCTCCCTCCAACCACACCAGGGAAAGAGAAAGTCGACCTCCCCCATATCACCCCCATACCCCTCCTCCCCCAATGCCACAACCCTCCTCCTTATTTCGAGCAAAAAGATTTCATTTTCTAGCTCGAGGACAAATTTGCCTTCTTCTCTAACCAATAAATGACTTGCTAGTGACGTCGCTAAATGGGGTGGTCGCAGTGACCCATCCCCCCCCCCTTGTGCTCGAGTGTATGTGAGAGTTGCCATTCAACGGCTTAGGGGATTCAGGACATCCAGTGCCATCTGGTCCAGGAAACAGCTGAATCTTTCTGACAAGTGATGCAATTTAATTTATTTTGGTCAGTTTAGAATCTTTTTCTTCAACCTTGAGGTAACACTCATTAAGGCAACGATGTGAAAAAACAGTAGAAAATCCAGTCGTGGAAATAAGAATACAAAACTCATTGTTGTCGAACCTTTGCTCGGCAGCATGAACAAGAAGCAGCTACGCGAATCATCAGAAAATAAGTATTTTACAGAAGCTTCCTCGTATAAGCTATTGCTTAGCCATTTGCAGACTCTTTCTTTTTTTTATGATCCTATAAGAGGGTCGTCCGACCGAACCAGCAATGCTTCCATTTGGGGGGAAGCGGGGTGGGGGTGGGAGGGGTCCTGGAGATTCAAGGCTGCGTTTTCGTGCCCTTTCATTCTCGAAGGATCAAAGATTATTTTTCTTTTCGTCCCAGTCCCCAGATCTCACTTTTCTTTGAGTCTTTTTCTGGCATTATTGTTATCATACAATTATTATTATTATATATTGCTTGCAAAATGTGTTAAATGTTGGGTATAGAAGAAATTAATGGAATTTAAATGCTTTGGACGATTCCTTCACTACTCCCTCAAGAAAATCGGTCAAGCACCCCTTAAAAATTCCATCTGTTTTCCTCCCTCTTATTTTTGTTTGTTTCTCTAACAGGGAAAGGAACAGACGAAAGAAAGTTCCAATGTCGGGGGATCTGAGAGATGGGGAGGGAGCCATAGACGGTGTCGTGACGTACGTTAGGAGAAAGGGGCAGAGAACGAGCGATATAGTTGAAGGAACTCCATTGCTGGAGCTGGGCCACGGCGGGGAGCCGGGGAGGGTTAAAGTGCGCGTGTGTATGGGGGGGGGGAGATTTCTTCCGCAGGGTTTTTTTTTACGCCCCATTGGTTGAAGTGAGAACGCGAATGGACTGATTCGTTAGCATTTCCTTCCTATCAAAATGATACAAGTGAGGTGCATATTATATATTTTTTCGACATTGTCTGTCAAGATCTTCGTTGCCTATTTTGATATATTTGCTACTTTTTATTCACGTTTTACCATTCATTTTGTTTTAGTGGGCTACTCTCTAAACAAATTAGCTACTTTTCTTAAAATGTTTAGGTTCTCTTGAATATTTTCTGGCAACTGATTAGTCATCCTGCCTCAGGTGGCGTTAGAAGAGGGGAATAAGCTAGACACTTTCTGTGGGAAAATGACTACTCAATTCAACTATTTATCAACTTAGTTCTCTTTGAATAAAGCTATCCTAGCTTTTTTAGTTTATTTTTTTCAAAATATATCCTATATTAAAAAATTCGTTTTTATTTTATTACTTCATCATCATCACTAACTCTATAATCCATAACCCTATATTTTAAGAACGAGATTTTTTGAAGGTTTGAATAAGATTTTTTCTTATTAGTTCGGTTGTCACCTAAGTAGATTTAATTTTCTTATCAAAGTTATTTCTAATAATTATTTTATAAGAAGAAGAAGAAGAAGAAGAAGAAGAAGAAGAAGAAGAAGAAGAAGAAGAAAAGGGTGTTCAGGGTGTTAAAATAAGGAGTCTATAAAGGGGATTAAAAAAGGCGGTTAAGATTAGCAAATAAGGCCGTAGGCCACACGCCGAAAGAGTGCCTGTATAGACCAAGAAGGAAGAGAACAGCGGCTTGTTTAAGAAGGGGATTTTTTTGAGTATTTGAATAATAATTTCATCTTAATTTGGTTATGACTTATCAAAGCTATTTCTAATAATTCTTTTATAATATCAAAAAACAAAATGGTGAAGTTCAGAAATAAATATAAGTATCGAAATTTTGTGAATTTTTTAAAACCCAAAGAATTACAAATGGCGAAGTTCAGAAAATTTATTTTTATATATCTTCTTCTATAACTATATTTTAACAACGTGATATTTTGAAAGGGGGGAAATTTAGTTTAGAGTTCCTTTTTAAAATTATTATAATTGGCGAAGTTCATAAAATTTATAAAAATTTAACCATGGTTGCTTTTTTTTTAAATTTTAAATTTTAATCTTAGTAGCGAAGCGCAAGCTCCCCCTCTTAGGGAAGAAGTGGCGAAGCCATTAACTGGTCTTCTAATAACATTTCTGGTTAGCGAATCTTTACCAGCTCATTTTGGGCTCTAGTGATCTTTACATGCTGAACACGGGCATGTATATATAATAACATATTACATTAGCCAAAATATAAAAAGGTTTTGTAAATGATTCCCTTTAACGGTAATACAAGTCTGCATCCGCTTCTATTTTATATTGTGGATGCCTCTGTAAGTTCTTAAGTCGAAATGGATATAGTTTTTGCAATTATTAGGCCATCAAGCGTGATGACAGATGACATGAACGAATGGCAACATGTGTGTTGAAATGATATGCTCTGTGAGTAAATAAAATTGATAAATTAAAATAATCAGGATTAAAATGGGAAAGATTAATTGAGCAACTGTTGCACGGATGAATTTTATCAAGTTACGAAATATTATCGAAAGTAGTGATATTATTATGAAACCTATTTCATTGGTTAGAAAAATATTGCTCTTAAATATGAATTTGTTGATTTAGAATAAGAATTCATTTAAACTCTATCTAAAATTATTTGTTAACAGTGCGCACTAGCTTTGAGTACATTAGTAAGATAAATCAATGACGGGAACTCGAGTTAGTCTCGAAGGAGAGTTTTCGCGTAATAGCCTTGCCGAGGAAGAGATCAAGGCTACTTCTTGTAAAATATCGGAGCGATGCCGGAATACAGATTTGCAAGAGAGTCAGAGAGATGGCGAGTTTTTGTGAGATTAATAGAGGTGGATTTAAACGCTATTTGTAGGATCGAAGGAAAACCTCGTAGCAGTCCTTCTGGGGAGGAGATGTACATTTGTGATCCTGTGTAAACGTGCCGGGCCAGTTTTCTCTTTTTCCAGGTTGTGGGAATTGGACCTGTTTTCCTGCTTGGAGAGAAGTTTCCGTGAAAATGAAAATTCCGGCGTAAACAAAAAAAATACTTTCAGATTCCCCCGTGATCCTAACTTCCGGCGAGACGATGATAAGTTGCCCTATTGTCTCTGCTGGTAAACGAGCAAGTAGATCGAACGCTCTTCTGTACGCCTGTCGTGTGCGAAGGTTGTATGTGTGCCTTGCTAGTGACCATGCTGGGTTATGTAAATGTATGGAACATCCCCGAAAAAAATCTATCAAAACTATATGGTAACAATGAACACAATACACCTCATAACTTTTGAATAAATCAGGAGAAAATCCGGGCAGTAAAGATCTCCGAAATCTTTCGCAAACCTTGGGTACAAGAATGGTACAGCTCCTGGGGAGTATGTGGTTACAATCGACTATTGAAAAGCTGGAGGCAAACATCATCTGTGTCATACCCTAGAGTATGTTTACAATGTTTAAAGAAACGTTTGATTCCATGATCAGTCTTCCGTTGTACTTCATTTTAGATACGAGTAAGACGACAAAGAAGAATTAAATAATAACCGTCTGATCAATCTGTTACCGCAACATAAAATTACAAAATTATAAGCAACAGACAAACAGTTGACTGGAATCAGCCAACGGAAGTAATTACATTAATTTTACTTCAGTTGCTTTCGAAGGAACTATAGTACGTATGATCACATACAAGTTGTTCAACAATTATTAATGAGAACTAATGAATAACAACTCGCTACAGAAAATCTCATAAAAATGGCATTCGATTCAGTAAGCGCCAGTTTATTTCTATGAGTTCTATAAAGACAAGAAATTAAAAAGAAACATACATTGAACTACTCTCTTACATATACAGGGTGTCCCCCAAAATTTACTTACTCTTTGACTACCCATTATTCATATTTTGTTTTGATTTAGGCGTTTATTGACATAGATACAAGTCTAATGAGTTAAAGAAAATAACATTAAATTTAAGAAAATTAAATGGGAAATGGATTTTTTTATGGGAATATCTCAAAAATAATGTTTACGCCGCAAAACCAGCGACATTCGATGAAATGAAATAAGAAATTAAAAGAAATTAAATCCAAATGAATTGTTCCGCAATGTTGTCGAATCCATTGGTCCGCGTTATCAGCTGTTTGGAAAATGGTGGAAACCAGTTTGAAAATTTGAGAACAAGCAGGAATGACTAGACTATAGCAAGAAAAGGAATGATAGATATCGAAGACACTGAGTCATTGACGACATCGTATTATTTTTCTGGAATCCAGACGTCAAAGATAACAGAATTATTACAAGCCAGTCACTCATTTGGACTGGAAATTAACTTGGCAAAGACGAAAATAAGGCTGAATAGTTTTGTAGAAGATAAGTTATTAGAATTGACGATAAAATTAGGAATAGGTGCAAAACTACGTATAAGTAGAACGCTTGTGACTCCTGGTGAAAGCATGGAAAATAGAGAAGAAAAATAAAAATTGGCTTAAGAGTGGTATGAAAGCTTAGCTACTACATCTTCGGCAGCCTGCCGGTATGAAATTACAATTTTTAAAAGATTTTAGGAGACCATCTGGCGACTCCCTACTTGGGTATAAGTCGCCGTACTCAATACAACGTACGACTAGGCTATATTAAAAAACAAATAACAAGTAAATAACAAATAACAAGGATAAAAGGATCATAGGCTAGAAACAAAACAAAGCAGAAAGCTAACAAGAAGGAAGCGCGCTCCAGCGTCAGGGGTATTCCCCCCTCCACCTGGCGCGGGAGCATGCGACCCACAACAAACAGTCATATAAAGTGGATGATGCCAGTCTCCACCAAAAAGCCGTATAGTCTGCATGTCTATGCGCACGAACCAGTCCCAAGTACAAGGGACAAGCGGGAGCAACCTCGATCGTCCCGATACCGGGACAGGTAACGCAGAGTGGAACATTCAACAAGAATGTGCCGAACAGTCTCGGGTATAACACAGTCGTCAGAATAAGGCGCAGGCGAGCGCTCCACTAAAAGGCGGTGCTTCCCATGAGTAAGTCGAATTCGGAGACGACAGAAAGCAACCCGAAGCCTTCTCGGCTTCCAAGGGAAGAGTCGCGGCGCAATGGAACAGAACATTAAGTTCCCCTCGACCATCTCTCATCTTCGTTGCCAAGCCGCCCGTAGGGCAGCCCGTCTGCCTGCCATGTAGTCAGTGTGAGCAAGAGCGAAACGCTGGTCTGGTCGCCGGTTCTCTCGGACTCTTTGGTGCCCTCATCGGTTCGCTGATTCCCCGCAATCTGACCGGCTCGCCCAAACTGTGGCGTTACGGATATCGCGAATCAGAGGATGCGGAGATTCCAATGCACCGAGAGCACTCAGGCCGCTTTGTGAGTCGCTATAAATCACAATTCTGTCTCCAAACCGGGCACGTCGCGTTATCTACCGTACCGAGCGGTGTATTGCAACCAGCTCGGCAGTTAAGATAGACGTAGCCCCTGCCAGAGCATCGATGACTTCAAACAGAGGGGATACAGCGTGGAAACCAATCCCATCCTAGGCCTTGGAGCCATTCGTATACACTGACACGGTTCCAGCGTGATACGGACTGTGCTCCAAAAAGGCAGAAGGCAATACTCCCGGCGCTGTATAAGCTTTGGGAGCAGAGGCGAGGTGACAAATAGTCAAAGGTGGTACCCTACAGGGTGGCGTCATGGTCAGAACCAGGGGCGACACCGGCCCGAGAGCTATATCTAGCTCACGAAAGAATTTCCTAGCCCTCAACGCAAAGGGTTTAGGGTATTACGTGGCGTCTATCGGTGACGTAGGCACCTTTGAGATCAGCTTCGGGCGACTGATGGAGGCACCGGCCTCGCACGTACAGTCAAAAATTGCACTGTACACGGCGCAGAGGGAGTATCATCTCTCCATTATCGATAGGTAGGCTCTCAATAGGGAAAATCGGAAGGCACCGGTTGCCAGGCGAAGGTTGGTGCTGGGGATTGAGTCCACCTTCCGTAATACACGATCGGCTGGGGATGAATAAAATTCGCATCCTTAGTTGAGCTTCGAACGAAAAAATATTGATAAGTAAGTAACGCATAACCCTAGTAGCCTCCAGGCGCTGAACTTCACCGAACGAAGAATATCCATGGCGCGGGTACAAGAGAACCTAGGGCTGCGAATATGAGCCTCCCAGGTGAGGCGTCGGTCAAATACAAGACCGAGGAAACGGTGAGAGTCCACCACTTCCTGGCGCACAGAATTCTGAAATAAGTCTGGGTCAGGGTGAAACCGTGGATGGTGGCAGAAATACACCACCTTAGTCTTGGGCAAGGAAAAACTTAGCCTGTGAGCTTCGGCATAGCGAGAGACGCGGTTTAATGCACGTTGGAGTCGACGCTCCAGAGCTGGAACCTGGGCCGCGCCAAAAGAGATCGAAAGGTCGTCCACGTAGGGAGTAGCGAGAACATCTTCCGGCAGCACTGAGGTGATGCCGTTGGTGCTCAGGAAAAAACGTGTGGCACTGGGGAGACTTCCCTTTTAGGGACACTATCTTCCTGCTCCTTAGGGCCGGAGAGCGCTTGCCCAACTCGTACGCGGAATCAACGATCTCGCAAAAATTGAGATATAAAGATTGGATGGCGTCCCCTCCCCCTCATCGGGTGGAGAGTCTCCATGATACCGTGTCAACATGCGGTTTATAGGCCTTCTCCAGATCGAGCAGCACCGTGGCGTAATGATGTCTACGAAGGAAGGCTTCGCAGTCGGCCTTTTTATAGTCGGAGCAGAGCATCCAACGTGGAGTGGAGATTGAGAGCACCGCACTGGGTAGGAGACAGATGGCCTCCGCTCGACAGAAAAAAATAATCTAGCATTTACAAATTTCCTCATCAACTTGGACACGCTGGATGTTAAAGACACTGGGCGAAAACCGGCTGGAGTACAGTTATCTCTACCCGGTTTGCTAAAAGCTAGCACAGTAGTGATTCTCCGGGAATCTGACAGGCTATCTTTTACCCAGATCCTGTTGAACAAAGCTAACAGAAAGGCCATGCCTGGCTCACGCAGGTGTCAAAGCATGGCGTAGGGGACATTTTTCGAACCAGGGGCAGTGTTCGCGCACGAAGCGTGAGCGGAACGCAACTCACTCAGAGTAAACCTTTCGTTGAAGGGTTTTCCGCCTCTGGATGTAAAGTCCAGTTGGCCGCCTTCCACGACATCATGACACGCATTGAATACTGGCGGAGCAGCATCCCGGCCAGAGAATGTTGTGAAAGCAGTCACGAAAGATTCAGCCATGGACGCGGAGTCCAAGATTGCGGTCTCATTCTCTTGGAGACAGGGAGGTGGTTCCAGGGAGAACTTGCCAGGAATCATTTTGACTCGCTTCCACACCTCTGCTAGAGGGGTCTTCCAGTTAAATGAAGACACGTATGCCTGCCAAGAAGAGCAGCGGTCGTGATTCGAAATATACAGGAACCTAGCCCTCGCTAGACGAACTTCACCGAGAGTAAAGTACTTCGGGCGGCGCTTATGCCGCATGTAGGCATAACGTTTCTGTTTGAGGGCCACCTCACACTCAACTGACCTAAACGGGGTTGGTCGTCGTGCAAAACAGCCAAACGTTCTAGAAATAGTAGGTAGGCCAACGGTGGAGATGAACTCAACGGCCTCATCTACCGACCTAAACTCTTCGACTGAGACAGAGAAATCAGTTATTTCCTGAAATTCGGACCACCTTGCCCACATGAAACACCACCAGGGCGGGCTCTAGGGCGGCTGTGGCCAAGAAAATGATATTTGAATAGGAAAGTGGTCACTAGCATTGAGGTCATCTACTGCCCTCACACCCAAAATAAGTCTTTGCCTTTGGAGAGCATAAATATAGATTCAGGCAGAAAAAGGAATCGTTCTCTGGCAGTGATGCATAAACTCATTCATATTTAGCACACCTATGTCTAGCTCGTCGATCAAGTCGGCAAGGACTTGAGCCCTGGGATTAATCGAGTAGTCTCCCCAGAGGGGGTGTAGACCGTTCAGATCTCCGAACATGAGAAAGGGCATCGGCAACCGTACCACGACGCGGCGATGGTCCCTCACCTCGAAGTCAGCTGACGGTGAAATGTACGCGGAAATAACAGTATACCTTCTATACAGGTGCAGCTGCAGAGCTACTCCCTGAAAGGAGGTATCTAAAGCGAAGATAAAAACGCAGACATCATGGCGGGTGTAAATCGCAAGTCGCCCTGCCCGGCCCTCATCCCGTGTTGGTGGGGTCGCAAAAACTTTATACCCCAGGAGGGTGGGCAGGGGGCACGCGCCCAGCATGGTCTCTTGCAAAAAGATAGCTAACGGGTATGGGACGATACAAGCCTCCGCAGTTTTTCCTAGCTAGTTCTGACTCAGTGGCAATTCCATTGAAAGCATATGCCCTTCAAAGAGAAGATTATCACAGGAATGGTCGTATGCTTCCCGGAGTCAGAACTCAGGGCGCAGTTGGCTGGACAATACGCTGTCGCCTTGGATGACTTATCGGGAGAGGATTGGCTCAGCCTACGACTGGGTGTGGCGGTAGGAGCAGCTTTAGGGGGCAGGGCAGCTTTAGGAGACGACCGTGCTCGTACCCTTAAAGGTGCAAGGAACAGAGAGTGTCTTTCTTAGCATTGAGGCATAGGACGTCCCAGGGAGATCCGGGCGCGCAAGAACCAAGTGCATAGCCTCATGAAATGAGAAACGATCATTGGCCTGAACGGCCAGGATTTCCTTTCGAGGAGATACGCACCAAATTTCTTCGAAGAAGCAGTGTGTTGCTCTCTGCAATTGACACCCCTGGCCACACACGATTTGGACTTATTGCGTGCGGCCTTGGATCAACTTCACTTATCCAAACTTCGGTTAACCTCGACTTTGCACGTCTAGAGGAGCAATTCGTATGGTCAAAGCGGTTGGCAGTAGTAGCACCTCCGCGACAGTGGCACGAATGCCTTCACGCGGTAGCGATTAAAACCGACACGCACCGACTCAGGGAGCTTGTCACAGTCGAACGTGACGAATAATGTATGGATGGGTCTCGAGGCCCCTCCCTGTTTTCTCATCACACGTTCGACCTTGACCGCTGCATGGTCGGGCAGCTCTAAGATGATTTCATCCATGGAGTAGTCCATGACTTCCCTCGCATAAACCATGTTGCCCTTAGGCAACATGCTGCCATCAGTGGAGCGAATAAGAGAAATCATTTAAATCCAACAGGCTCGAAAACGCGAGGCAACCCTTGAATGAGGGGCCTTAAGGTAATCGAGGCTCCGCTTGCCCACTTTTGGTCTTAGTCTGGGACTCTCCACCCGGGGAGGCACCGAAGCCGGACCTGCTGATCTTGGCTTGGTCGTATACCGAAACCACAGGAGTTCCATCCCTTGCAGCGGCTGCCGTAGAGAGCGAGGGTCCGCGAGTCTTTTTTGTCCTTATATTTCTTTTCATTTTAGGAGAGAAGGGCGGGGAATGAACCTGCTTCGCTCCTCAACCAGCACGAGCCCCTAGTCCAGATGGACCGTCCCTGCAAGATCCTTCTCTGAAATGGAGAAACTCTTAGCTTTCTCAGTGGCATCAGCCGGGGGTATAGATTCCTCCTCTCTTTGTAAGGCCTTGGGGGGCCCGAGCCGACTGAGGAGGATCTTGCACAGAAGACTCGGGTTCATCGTTGAGGAAGAGAGGGAGGCATGTGCAGTTACCTACTGTAAGCTCTTAGCGCACGAGTGCGGGATTTTAGGGGGCACGGACCTATGGGCCCTGTCTTCACTTGCCCCCCTGAAGGGGTGGGCCCTATCGACGCGCTCCGGATAAGAGCGGTCAATTTTTGGCCCTTGCGTGCTTTCTTGGCACACACTAGTGAAAGAAAAAGATGGAATGCCGCTGGAAAGAGGGAGGCACCCACGGGCGCCTACAGAGAATGGGGTGAAGGGGCGTCCCCTACACCTGTAGGCCTAAGATAGGATTAAGCCTCCTCTCCGGTAGAAGAAATTGGGAGGGTTCCCTGAGAGAAAACAGGAGGGGGACTTCTATTTTTTCAGTGGAGTGTCCGAGCGTGGCTCCGTTGATGATATAGAGGAAGGTAAAGGGAGAGTTTTGGGGGGTTTAATACCTCATCATTGGGCATGGTGACCCTGTGCATTTCACGGGATGCATAGACTCATCACCTCACGCATTAGCCCCTTGTGCGAGTAGTGAGTACTGGACCGGTAGAGCCACCTGCCACCATTTGAGGCCACTCATCACGCCTAGTGACCTCGCAGCCCATCGGCATGGCGGCTTACCTTAGGCACGGCGTAAAATTCATAGAGAGTGAAAAGAGAAAGAAAGAAGACGTGAGGGAGGTCTGGTTGGGGATGAAGCAGGTTGTTAAAAACCCACCTCCCCAAACTGGAGCTCAGGGAAAGTTTTCCCCTCTTCCCTCATTAAGAAAGCTGGTGAGCATCTACCCTGTGAAATTAGAGGCCGACCAGAAGTTGTCGGAGAGGTTGTAGAGAAAGTGTGGAAGCAGGGTAAGGAGGCAGGGTGTCATAAGGAAGAAGAGGCTAAGCTGGGGCCGGACGTGGCGCTGAGACCTGTCAGCACGGCGGCTAGGAAGGCAAATTGCCGCGCCCCTCACGGGGTCCTGTCGAAGAGGTTTGGAGGGTCCCCTCTGAAAGTGCGTGAGGGGGAGGGGACCTCCATTTCTTTGGTGGAGATGCCCGAGGGTGGCTCCAACGATGTTACGGGGGAAGTTGATAGTTATTTTTTTTAATTTTCTTATCATCGGGTATGATAACCCTATATACTTCAGTGGACGCAAACGCTCATCACACCACGCATTAGCCCGCTCGGCGAGGGGTAAACACGGGCCCGAAAAAACAGCTGCCGCCATTTGAAAACACTCCTCCCGCCTAGTCAAATAGCAGCCCATCAGCATGGTGGCTCCACCTTAGGCACGGCGTAAAAATTGATACGACACTGAAAGGGTATGCAAAGAAGATGGGGGGGGGGGGGAGACACGTTGTTAAAAAAAACACCCAAACCGAGGCTATGCGGTCAGGCGGCCTTGTCCCCTCTCCCATCAGCCTGATCTGGCATAGTTGGGTGAGAAGAAGCTGGTCAGCATCAACCCTGTGAAATTAGAGGACGACCAGAGAAAGTTGCAGGGAAGGTGGTATGGAAATTGAGGTTTCCACCTTATCCTCTTACTCGGAGTCGCCTTTGGGTGACTTACTTACTGTGGCAGCCACAGCCCCTCTTCTTTTACACAAAGGTCTGCTGAGAAAGGTAACTACATGCGCAACAGGCCGCCCAGACATGAGCGCTCTCTATATATGCACTTGGAACTGATGCTTCCTGTTAGAGAGGCAAGGTGTCGCGCGCTCCATTGGACAAAGTCTTCCCCTCCCATTCTTTGACACGCGTCTCGTATAGTTCGGCTAACTGACACCCATGACGTATCATTCTGCACTGTGATGCATGCTTGGTAATTCCCCTGGAGAGATCCCCGATGCCGCTGGGGGAATTGCAGAAAGAAAAGCACTCCCAAGATGAGGATGGACTAAAAGATGCCCTCAATATAGACAACAGAGTCTTCCTCCGGAAAGAATACTGACTCAGCTAGAACCATCCCCGAGCCAAAGCCCACTCCCAGAAAAGGTCCTCTAGGATGGAGACTAGACCCATGGGACTCTAAGGGAGAGGAGGACTCTCCTCCTTCCGTTGGAGCTCAGCAGATGGCTGGGTCCTTTGCTCTTTTGTCGAAGGATTAGTCTGAGTCTCGAGGGCGTATATCCCTTTAGGAGGGTGCGTGTGAAATGGCGGCTTGCTGATTCGGTATGTGACAAGGCCAAAGATAGCTCGACCGGCCTCAAGGCAACTTCAAGGGGAAGGAGATAAGAACCGTTGCAAAAGCACAGTGACATGCTGAGTGGACTCTAGTCGGCGCCGCGGCCCATCATTGAGAGGCTGCCTGGCGTTTTCGAGTCTGCCGGCCTTGAGCTTTATTTACCATTCGCTCTACATATGGGAATATTCTGTCCAAATGACATGTTCCATTAGCGTCAGACAGTAGCCATTTATCGGACGAGACCCCTATGGTAAATGCAGCGGCCTGTACCCAAGCAGCCATTTTTTGAGATCTTCGGGCACTAGATTGCTCGCCTGTGGAGATGACTAAGCACTCTATAATGAAATTTGTTTACGTATTAGTCTATGTGAAGGAACTCTTTGACTACTTCTTATGAGATACCACAGAATGGCTGGCCGATCAGAGAGCGGTTAAAGTCGACCGTGTGATGAGGAAACAGGGAGGGGCTACGAGCCCCCTACACTCTTCGTCTCCTTTCGAATGTGTGCCTGAGTCTGTGCGAGCTGATTGGTGCTGCTACGGTGTTATATCCTCGTCCCCTACGAATCTAACATGCTAAGTCAGGTCAACCCGAAATCTAACCTAACTTCTCCAAGGGCTTAAACGATAAAGCTCTATCGTGTCAAGGTATATATATGAATTGCGGCAAGCCGTCCCCTCCTTTTTAAACCCAATGTAACTCTTACTTTTTTCTAAAAGAGGGCTTTGCATTTCAGGCTGTACACCGAATCACTTTTCGAGAGGGCAAGGAAGTGATCCTGTCACGCCCTGCTTGACCTAGGACTTAATACTCCTCTCTGGTTAAGAAAGCGCTCTGTAATCCGGGCTCTTTCAGAATTAAGAGCATAGTAGCTACAGACTGTAGTCGGAATTCATTTGCGAGTTCTACCTTCCCCGTATGCTATGTTGGTAAATCTGGCGGCAATACGTGTTTGCGAGCTTCCACCAAGTCGTTAGACTCACAGAATGCAACTCCAAATAAGGTAGTCGTAAGACCATCCACGGAGAGTACTAAATCTGCCACGCGAAAGGAGAGAAGCAACAAGGGAGATTCGGCTCTCTTACTGCCACGGAGCTTGGTTAACATGAAGGCTACGGCCATTCCCGTTACGGTCTTTATTTCAAAGAGTACCCATTTATCTCCTTATAGCTAGACCTAGATTTCAATTACTTCCAGTCTAATTACAGTAGATATCGAGCTAATTGGGAGGAGCTTCGGAGACTCACCTCCTCACATTGCCCTTTTGGTATTTGTGCCCATGATACCATGTTGGGTGTGTTCCCCATACAAACTCTACCGGGATATACAGGTTTTGCAACTCCACTACCACCTGTTAGAAGCCAGGGAGGTGGATGCGCATTTTACACCGTACATAATCTCTCTTCTCTTTCTGGCTTTCAGGCAGTCTTAAAGCAGTTTAACTTGTAAATGAAGCATACTATTCTCTCAGTATATATTCTACGGTCAAATGATCTATGCGGTGGACTTCTGCCGCGTCCTGGGACAGTTATCGAGGCATTTTTTCTCCTCTCAGATTTGAACGGTAAGCACCCTCTCAGGTCCTAGCCGAATTTACGTATAGTTCTCCGAGACCGGCTTTATTTTCTTTGCTTTGATATGTCCCTGTGCTCCATTTATGATATTGATGACTTTACTACCTAAATATCTTTTCCTGCTCCGCTGCCATCTGAGAAACTACTTCTGTCCTGCTTGGAGCGAGTTGGTAGCCCGCATTTCAGGAAATGACAGAATTTCTATCTCACTCGAGGAGTTTAAGTTGGTTTATGAGGCCGATGATTTCCTCTCCAGCCGCCTCTTCGCAGTGGGGTAAACCTACTATTCGTAGAATCTGTAGCGTTTTGTACGATGTTCACTTTCTCGCTGGTCTGCCGAGTATGAGACTGCTCTCAAAGAGAAGCGATATACCTACAAGATCCTCTCGAAGGATATCACAGTAAGCCAATTACGTCGCGTAAGGGCCAGGTTCCGGTATGTTTCAAATCACGCCCGCTACTCTTCTTGGCGGGCATGCTTGGCTTCACTCAATGCAGAACCGGAAAACCTTCTGGTAAGGGTGTGGAAGCCCTTCTAAAATGACTAGCGGGCAATTTCTTGCAATACCCCACAACAGTCCTACAGGAGGAGAGGACCACAAACTCAGACTTAGAGTATGTGCTGGAATCCTCTGGGACCACTTTTCCGCATTTCTAGTCGGGATGCTACTCTCTTCGCTAGCATTTAAAGCTAGTTGTTGGTTAGGTGAAGGTGGCCGACTGGACCTTACACCTACAGGTAAGGAAACCCTTCAACAACCTGTTTAAGCTCAGTGAGTTGCGCTCCGGTCTCGCTTCGCAAGTGGATGACGTCAATGGTTAGAACGCCATGCTTTGAACTTTATATAAGCGAGGCATGGCCTTTTTGTTAGCCATGTTTAGAAGATCTGGGCTTAGAGTATACTCCCATACCCTGGTGAATGGCTACCTACTTGCTTTCGGCAAGCCGAGGAGAGATCAATCTACTACCTTTAGTTTTCGCCATATTTCTCTAACTTTCTGCATGTACAAGTTGAAGGGCAAGTTGATTTATGTGAAATTGGTTTATTTCTTTCTTGGACAGCGCAGCTTTTGCAAGTTACACTCCCTGTCAGATGCTCTGCTTTCTCTCGAAAATGTTATCTGTGAAGCCTTCTTTTGTGGACATCACTTCGCCACGGTAGGGCGCTAATTTCGTAAAGAAAGTTGGAAATTAAAAAGCCTAGAGTGTAGTGATTAAAAGATGTAAATTTTTTTAGTAATTGTATTAATAAAATTAATATATATATACATATACTTGGTCAATTTGGTGAATAGCCAAATCCCACCAAAATATCTTAGATAAAAATGGCTATTAATGATAACTTTTAGCTTTAGCTTACTTTGTTTTTAAACCTTCTTTAACTCTTTACTAAAGCTGGCGATAGAATTTAATATAAATATTTTCTCCCTTCAGGCTTATAATTTTAGATTTCTTACTTCTAGTGTCTCAAAAAATGCTATGAGGCTGTGATGCAATTTCTGTGAGGATATAAGCTGTGAACTGAGGTCTGAATAAAATTTAGTTACATTAAATAGTGGTGTTTTTTTTGCTTAAACAAAAGACAAGGATAGTCATTGTACATGAAAGAATGAGAGATGATGTATTCATATGAAAAGTAAAGAATTCGGTTGCTTAACTAGCACTGCATATTTTAGATACAAGCCCTAGTCTACTACTTAATTTTTAATCTTCTTTACCAGGTTTCGCAAAAGTTCTGCTAGAAAAATTCTGTTGAACAAACTTAAAGTTCTACTCTTCTAGCAAGTGCCATTAAAACGTCTTTTCCATTGTGTGCAGGTGTGTCTATATGGAAGTGAAAAGAATCGAGATCTCTGCTCTCCTGCACCCAGGCCACGACTCCTACATCACCAAGCGGCTCAATGTCAGCTGAATGACCCGTCCACATAGGCCCAAGAACGGAGAAGACCTCAAAGATAGACCTCGTTCAGGCAGACCTCAAGTTGACAACAGTTTAGCTGTGAGAAAGGTCTTCGAAAGTGCTCTGAAGGTCAAAATGACTGTGCTCATGAAAAATAAGAACATCCCAGTGGTCACAGTGTCCAGAGCCATCAAAGTGGATGGTGGCAAGAGCTTGAGGGTCGTTAAAAGGCCTCTGCTCACCGACCGAATGTGAAAACAACGTCGAGAGCGCTGTCGTCGCCTTCTTAACAACTTGAAGAGTCATAACAATCAGATTATCATTTTCTGATGAAAAACCCTTCACACTCGATCTGGTCACCACCATCACGACTAAGCACTCGGCCTCCGTGATAATGCATGGTGCCGTGGCTTCGAATGGCGAAAAGACGCCGCCCGTGTAGTTTGCGGCCGGTTTCATGCTCACTGCAGACGATTGCAGGGACATCTTGGCCACGAAAGTCCTGTCTGGGTGAGAAAGATCACGAAAAGGTCCGAGGCCGTCATTCGGAAAGAAGGTGCCCCGGCCCACACGTCCAAGACCGTGCAAAAGTGATTGGGGTCGAACATAAACTTCGGCGGAAGGAGTTTTGACCACCGCAGTCGTTCGACCTCAATCTCATCGACTACAGCATCAAAACTATCATCGTGTACATTTTTTTGAGAGCGTCCTAACCAGTGTAACATGACTTTTCAAATGCCCGGTATATATGTACAGAGTAAAATAGAGTACACAAATTTAAAAGATTTCATATCTTACTAAACTGATATATTTAATTTTATCAATAAAATGTTATCTTTTTAAATGTGCCAGAATTATGAAATTTGATTTACAATATTATAGGCCTTTGGTTTCATTTTGAAACTAAACTTAATTTACCAAATTATATTCCATCATAATTTTTTTAAATAAAACCTAAATATATATGTATTGAAAAAAAGATCTAAATGGCAATTATTATGTTCACAGGATAAGTGTGAAAAGAATTAAGACCCGGAAGAAATCAAGATGCCATCTCAGTCATTTGGTGGGAACTGGTAGGGAACTTCCCTCTGCTAAGCTTCCCAGAACCTTATATCTGCTGAGGTATGGTTGGTTGAAGAGAGAAACGAATGAAGCAAGAAAGAAGAATTATCCCATTAATCAGATGGTTAACATTGATATTGTTCAAAGGCTATTACTTCAGTCGAAAAAGAAGACACACTGTTCACAGGACTTGTAATCAAGTCTGAGATTAGAATTAAGGCTAAAGGAAACCCATTGGCATGCATCAGTAGAAATGTCCATTGGTAATGTCCGATCAAAAAACTGCAGTGAGTTTGCGTGTAACGCTGATTGTAGCACTAAGATTCACATTGAATGCATTTACAAGAGGAACAAAAGATATCAGTTCAGGAGCCATAATAGACGAGGCTAACTGGCCACCGTGAAATTAAGAGAGAAAGTAGCACTGCAAAGACGAGAGCAGAGAAAGGAGGCCACAGAGAAAGAGGAGAAGAAAAACTCAATAATCAGCCAATATAGGAGAAATGATGCTAATGATGCAGGAGTCTTTGCTAGAAGATAGAATCGTAGAAGATTGAAGATACATCGAAAGCAGTCGAAAGAAAAGACGAAGACTAAAACCTCAAACCGGACACTGAGGCAAGATCCTCTTCGTATGGTAAAAAGATGAAATATAACACTAAATATATTACAAACATTGCTCTTGCTAGCTTGAGAGAGCGTCAGTCATACCTTAAGCCTTTTGGTTTTAGGGCTAGGAAACTACTTTGGGAGCTCGGATATAAATTCTGGTCTCTTCGGGTTCCCGATTACGTGTCTTCCAAAAGTGACCAGATGTTCACGTTCGATTTCAAAGTACTCGTAGGTCACAACACTAAATCTCATCTACACGTAACTGGCCGCCTTCGTCATGGGGATGATACTGGTCAGCATACCATTCTGGTAATTCTTAATCACTGGCAGAATGTGTCACTATCGAGTACAAGGTTCTTCTTCATCGCCTTCGGAAATTCATAGGTTTATCTATAACTGCACTTAGCTGGTTTCGTTCAAATCCATCAACTCTTATTATATTCGGAATCACTGTGATATATCTTGGCCGCCAGAGCTGTGTTATATTCATCCGTACGACTCAGTTCTTAGTCCCCTTATGTTTTATATCTATTTTCTTGCCTTTGTAATTTTTTTGCGTCGTCTTGGGTCACAATGGTTGTGATATGCAGATGACACACACCCATCGATTTTTATACCCAAACTTTTGCAGAGACAGAAATTTTCTATCGGCATATGACATTATTATTAAATGTCTTTCGGACAACTTTCTGAAAAACAATCGTGACAAAACTAAAGTATTATTGGTTGGGTGATTACTGCGACTCCCATATCACTGAATCCCACGCTTCTACTCTTCGACCCATTCAACATCGAAACTTCGCTGCCCGTATTCATCTCCGACAGAAAAGCTCCTTGTACCTCTCCCATTCTGTGACCTGCATGGCTGCCCAGTAGATCCAGAATTCATCTTCAAGGTCCTCATTCTTACATATATGAACTTTAGACACCCCAGCATCTTACTACCTGTCTTGTTCATTGAACTTATCCCAGGCACTGAGAACCCTACGTTGAGGAAGGGTAGTAAAGTGCTGCGGTGTTTAAGTTCATACATGTAAGAATGAGGACCTTGATGGTGAATTCTGGATTTACTGGGCAGCGAGTGCAGGTCACACAACCAGGATGGGTACATGAGAGGAGCATTTCTGTCGGAGATTAATACAGGCCACGGAGTTTCGAAAACCAATGAAGTCCCTTAAACTTTATGCAGACCTTCACAGGCGAACGGATTAAATAAATCACAACAGCTACCAACGAGAGCTAGAGTTACCGTGATAAAGCGCATAGAATTCCGAATAAATAATGAAGGGACTGGAGAGGCTCCGTACGACATCACCTCTCGCCACGTTAAATATAAAGTATTAGGTTAGAATATCAGTAATTAATAATAGGAAAATATTTAACGCTACAAATATAAAAATACCAGGCAATGTCTTCGCTACTAAGATTAAAATTTAAAATCTGAAAAAAAGCAGCCATGGTTAATTTTAAAAATTTTTTCTGAACTTTGCCAATTATAATCATCATCAGTGGAGAGGAATTACAACATAAAGCCTCCCAGAGGGCCAGGCGGAGATATACATTAAAGTCCCCCCCCCCCCCTTGCGGAGAAAGCAAGAGAAACTAGCCACATGAGGAGAGTCGTGGGAACGTTAGCCAGCGGAATAACAGTCTAACTGCCTACCCTTTTTGATCTCCCCGCCACATAATTAGTGACCACCAAAGGCCATTAAGCAGCGCTCAAAGGATCCAATTACCTACGAGATCCTGAGGCCCGTGGTTAAATCACCAAAAAGCGGTGCCAAGAAAAAGGAACACCAAGGATGGTGACGGTTGGTGGTGTCTCTAATTATAAGCCGACTTAGGCACCGCGGTGCCACCCTCCTCACCCCCCGCTCTCCCCGCTGCGGCCTCACCCCTCGCTCTTCCATCTGCGGCCTCGCCTCTTCCCCCTTAGATGGAGCGGTCTCCAGCCTATAAATAAGCCCCTGAAGGAAAGAGAAGGATTCAACGAGGAGAGACGATAAAGTATCAGTTCGAGAAGATCGATCCTTTGCCCAGTCTCGAATTAACATAGAAAAACGTCACGTTTTGTATCGGTAACAGACCGAACTATCCTTTACAGACTTAGAAGAAGTCTGACTAGATTACCATTCCTAGTGCCAAACCAGGAATTTCGGCAGCAAGAGAAGAAGGATTATTCGAGCAGAGACGATAAAGGATCAGTTCGAAAAGATCAATCCCTCGCCCAAATTTCGAAATAACTTAGAACGTTAAGTTTTGTATGGGGGCCAGCCCGAAGCATCCTGCACAGGCTTAGTAAGAAGCTTGGCAGGACCAACATTCCTAGTGCCAAACAGGAATTTCGCAAGTAAGATAATAAAAAGAACCAGTCATCCTCGAGTGACTCTCAAATTGCGAGCTTAATACCGAAGAGAGAAGCAGACTAGGATACTAAGAGGCTTCAAGAGCATCCAGAAGAGCACTCTTTGAGCCTGAGAGTACAACTTCTCCCTCCGCGTTTTTACGTAGAACCGAAGAATTAGACATCGGATTCCCCTACCTCCCTCTTATCTCGAGGAAAATCTTCCATCGGCCACTCCAACACACCGAAGCGCGAGAGAAGCCATCTACTCACATCCGGCAACCCCTGATCCTTTCTTTCATGTAAGTTAGAATGACCATTTATATTCTTATTGCTTTAGTATGAGTTTATTACGGTACTCAAATTAACTGAAGTAGATACAATTGTTAGTGAACCTCGTCATCTTTACCGTTAGACGAGTGAAGCTTAAATTGTTGTTTAATGATAATCTAAAAGGGTCATTATAAAATAACTAATTGGACAATTGGCTTGTTTCCTTGGACAGGAATAGATTCTGTAATAGGCCCGGTTTCAAGTATGATTATCATCGTTAAACTTATAAGGTGAATATAAATATCTTTAACATTTTTTTGTAGTTCATTGATAAATTTAAAAAAAATATATATATTTTTGGATAATTCTGGTGTTTCAATGGATCTTTTACGTGTTTAACGGGCTTGCTCCTTAAAACGGATTAAACGTTGTGACACTCTCTCAACAATAAGGTAATTAAAATGTCCACTCAGCCAATATTGAAGTATTGTTGTCTTTCATAATTAATAGGATCAGACTGGCGCTCTAAAGCAACAAACAACAATACCACGACAATCATCATCATCATCACTAACTATAATTTCCGAAGGGGATTTTTTTGAGTATTTGAATAATAATTTCATCTTAGTTTGGTTAACTTATATTTTTTTATTAAAGTTATTTTTAATAATTTTTTGATAATATCAAAAAATAAAATGGTGAAGTTCAGAAATAAATATAAGTATCAAAATTTTGTGAATTTTTTAAAACCTAAAGAATTACAAATGGTGAAGTTCATAAAATTTATTTTTATATATCTTCTAAGATGAAATTATTCAGATACTCAAATAAATCCCCTTCTTAAATTATAGAGTTACAAGGAGTTACAAGGAAAGAAAGTACCCTAAGAGACCTTACAGTCCATTCAAAGAGAGTACCTTTGGACTAGCAATCAAGTGGGCACGTGGCTGCTCAATTGTTTTGCGTCCCTAAACGGCCACTTTTCAAGACCTTCTCTAGTCTTGACTTGAACTGGTCAACAGATTCACTGTTGACAACTTCCACTGGAAGTGCGTTCCACTTACCGCAGATACTGTAAGTGAAAAAATTTCCACACAGATTGCGGTTGTAACGCTTCAGTTCAAGTTTGAAGCCGTGATTGCGCGTTCTGTTTTCACTCAGTGTGAAAATATCCCGGTAGTCAACATTGTCGAACCCTCGAAGTATTTTGAAAACTTCGATGAACTGACCACGCAGTCTACGGGTTTCCAGCGAGAACAGATCTAATTCCCTTAGTCTATCCTTATAACTTTTATGTCGGATAGATGGAATCAGTTTGGTTGCCCTAGCTTGTACGCGTTCCAACCTTGCGATGTCCTTTCGAAACGAAGGACTCCAAAATTGTACGGCATACTCCAGGTGCGGCCGAACGAGGGAGTTGTACAGACAAAGTACTATCTTCTTGTTTCGGATCCAAACTGGCGCTACAGGTAGCCTAACATCCTTTGGGCTTTCTTCTCTGCCTCGATGCACTGTTTCAAGAACTTGAAGTCGCTAGTGATAGTAACACCCAAGTCCTTCTCAGTGTCACTCGATTCAAGATGATGATGATGAAGTGATGAGAATTACTGAATATTGGTAGGTTTATTTTCGGCACACTGGAACAAAGTTTAGTATTTGTTGGAGGTAAAAGCTATATTCATTGCTTAAAGAGTCAGCAGAGTCAAATTAAATCATCTCATTTAAACAGATGCAAGAAGGTTTATACTTTCCTAATTAATAGGATCAGACTGGCGCCATAAAGCAACAAACAACAATACCATGACAATCATCATCATCATCATCACTAACTAGAATTTCTGAAGGGGATTTTTTTGAGTATTTGAATAATAATTTCATCTTAGTTTGGTTATGACTTATATTTTTTTTATTAAAGTTATTTCTAATATTTTTTTGATAATATCAAAAAATAAAATGAAGTTCAGAAATAAATATAAGTATCGAAATTTTGTGAATTTTTTAAAACCCAAAGAATTAAAAATGGTGAAGTTCATAAAAATTTTTATATATCTTCTAAGATGAAATTATTATTTAGATACTCAAAAAAATCCCCTTCTTAAATTATAAAGTTAGTGATGATGATGATGATGATAATAATGAAGTGATGAGATAAACTGAATTTTGGTATGTTTATTTTCGGCACACTGGATCAGAGTTTAGTATTTGTTGGAAGTAAAAGCTATAGTCATTGTTTAAAGAGTCAACAGAGTCAAATTAAATCGTCTCATTTAAACAGATGCAAGAAGGTTTATACTCTCATAACATAACATAACATAATTTCATGGATGACAAAAGCCACAAGGGCCTATCAAAGGTCATCCGTATCCATCAAATCCAACCCATATAATGCATCCATAGGATTTTGTCAGATCATGCATCTACAACTCTCCGATGAGATCTTGCAGAAACTCAAGGTTGACTCTGACTAAGCCCAAGAATGTTCCATTGCATGAATTCCGTCGGTTTCGTGATTTGAAGGCCTATTTTTGAGGTTTAGAGACTCCTGCTTTAGTAGAGATACTGAAAATATTTATTGAGTTCCGTTTCTCAATATTTGTAGTAGGAGTCGGAATAGTTCTAGCAATTTTTCTTGGTTCTGTAATGGATTGGTTTGTTAGGATGATGAGACTTTGGGGAATTTGTGTGGATCGTTGTAGTTTGGGTATTATACTTTTGGAATTAGGTTGAGGGGAATTTTAAGGGGATGGCTAGTAGCTAAGGTGATACTTCGGGTTGATTGTCCGTTCGCCGGGAGGGGGGTGATTGTTCTTTTGGAGAGATCTGGTTCGGGGTTTCTTCTTTTTTTCTGGATTCTTTATTGTTATTATTATTATTATACAAATATAGAAGTTCCAATGGAAAGGGCAAGCCTACAAGCCCAAGGATGATCCCATAGGAAAACATACTGCAAGAAAAGAAAAAAAGAAAAAAGAAACCATATTAAAAATATTTAAAAACAAATTCATTGATTAAACAATAAATTTATTTACTTTAGATTAAACAATGTAATATCAGATGCCGCTACACATTCTTCTGGCAGTTCATTCCATTTCTTACAGGTATCTGGAATGAAACAGCGAAGTAAATTGAGTTGCATTACATCTGAAAACAGAAAACGCTTTGCTGCTCCACTTAATAATGTTATTAGAGTGACGTGTGATTAGGCTACTGTAAAAGGCTCAGGCAGAGCAGGATGGAGTGGAAGTTCATTATTATTTAAAATCTTAAATAACAAAATAATGATCTGACCAATCTACGTTTCTGTAGGTCAATATTTAGATTGGGCAACATAAATATAATATTATTGATTGCTCTATTGAGCAATCTAAGATGGCAATCCGCATCCGGCATCCAGACAGTAGAACAATATTCAAAATTTAGGCAAATTGAGGGTGTTGCTTTCGCTGCCTTTCGTTTGTATATAGAGTTTTTGTCATCGGGATTTACGTGGAGTATTTGAGTATCTAGGTCTTGAATATTCCTCGTTGCCCTCGAATTTTCGAGGTTCGTATTGTGATACGTCTTTTACATCATTCCGCAGGAACCCCAGACCCAATAGGTTGGTCGGGGCGAAAGCTATAGCTTAGTGGTTGGCTTAAGAGAGTTTAGGGTCACCAAGTTTAACAGAATAGCAAATCAGGTGCAGCTCATTTGGCTCTGCAGGTCGTGATCAAGAGGATCCAGAGGCAGTAGAAGAAGGGTTCATTTAAATGGTAAAGAAAGGGACATTCATATTGGTAAGGGTGCATAAAGGGACCGGAGGAACGTACCACCTTTCACAGAACAGGATAATCAAATGTGGAAGTCGACTAGGTGACTTAGGCCTTGACAGTGTCCTAGGCTTACACAGTAACCCCGCTGGGGGTACCCTGAGTAGCATCTTAGACTTGGTAACTGGAGGGGCTGCTCGTCCTCCCGACCTGAGTCTAAATTGGGGAAGCCCCGTTAATGGATTGTCATGAGCTCTCTGACGAGGCCTGGGAAAGTTTTTGGTGAGCTATTTCCTCGCTTCCCCTCGGCATTCCTTTTTATCTAACCAGCTACCTCATGCGGGACCTACTGACGTTTTTGACGAGTCATAGGCTCTTTGAGTCACCGTCATGGGACTCAAAATTGCCTAGACCAAGAACCAAAATCGAACTGCGTTAAGCGGAGCCTCGATTACGTCAAGGCTCCTCATTCATAGAGTACCTGGCATTTTTTAGCACGCTGGATTCAAGCGTTTTTTAGTTATTCGCTCTTTTGCGAATAACATGCTCTATCAAAGGAGAGCTTTAGCTAGATTTACAGATAGAGAAACGAATGTGACCTGTTGCTCGGACGAGAACCTTCTGGCGAATGCGGTAGACCATTATAGGTGGTTATTATTAGTGTTCTTCGGACACTCGATGGCTGGTCGATGAGTTGACACCCCACTCTAACAAATTTCTTTAAAGGAGTAGTTTATGTGAAAGAACGTGTGGACTACTCTTTAGAAGACATCACCGAAGTGCCGAGTGACCAAGGAACAGTCAAGGTCGAGCGTGTGATAAAAAACGGATAGTGGTTGGATCATGCCCCACCACCACTCTCTTGTCAACTTTCATCTTGAGAAGCTCACTGAGTCGATGCGTGCCAGTTTGTATCGCTACCTCGTGAAGGCATTTATGCCCCTGACGCGGAAATGTTACTACTACTACCACCGCTTCGGCCAGACGAATCCCTCTCGGAGACGTCTAAAGTTAAGTTTACCCGAAGTCTGTATATGTTGTTCCAAAGTCGTTCATGATAAGTCATTTTTGTTTATGGCCAAGTGTGTCAATTGCGGAGAGCCGCACCCTGCTTCCCCAAAGAAATTTAGCGCTTCTCTCATGGAGAAAGAAAAACCCTGCCATTCAGGCTGAGGATCGTCTCTCCTTTCGCGAACCTACTGACTTGGTCGAGACGTGCAACATCTTAGGCTTCAATTCAATTTTAGTAAATTCATCCTCTGATCATGGCCCTCTGGCTTAGGAGCACAGTCGCTTCCGCGCCCATTCAGAACATTTCTGCGTGTTTTACCAACCCCGGGAACTCTCCAAATTTGAGTAAAAAAAAACAAAACCCTCCATGTGCGTGACAGTTTCTCGTACGGCAAAACTGCCACGCGCTTCCATCGAGTCTTAAGATTTACAGGAAGCACTTCCCCCTTCCAAAGGTGGTCATGAGACCGTCTACGGGGACTACTAAAGCTTTCCAGTGAAATGAGGACAGCACCAAAGGAGCTTCTGTACCTAAGTCCCCACCGAACGCTGGACCGGTCGATTCGAAGACACGAGGTAGCGAGCCCAACCTCCCCCGATAAATCTCCAAGTGAAACAGAGCCTTTAGAGCCTTATACGGAACAGGACCGAGAGTACTGCCTCCGGTAAGCGAACGGCCATTCCTGTGAAAGTCTTCACCTCGAAGAGGGCCCCCGCATTTCCTCCGAGCTAGGCCTGGGGATCATATTCTTTCAAAAGAAAAAAAGAATTGCCACGTTTCCGGGCCAACTGGGAGAAGCTGCGGGGGTTCGTCCCCTACCGTTTTCCGTTAGCTATTTTTCTGCAGGTGACCGTGATGGGCCCATAGTCCCTACCCATCTTCCCGCGTTATAAGTTTTTTGCGATCCCATTACCACGGGATGGGGCCTGAGCAGGAAAATGCGCGATTTACACCCGGTATGATGTCTCTGCTCATCTATTTCATATAAATGCCACCTTTCAGGCAGTGGCATTGAAGATACACTTAGATAGGAGGTTATTATTTTGGGGGCAGGGTGTACCCCGCTAAAATCTAAAAAGATTATGGAACGGCAGGACATAAAGTACATAAGTATAAAAAGTGGTAAGGTTAAAATAAAAGCAATTCAAGGATTAAAAAAATAAAAAGGGAACACAGGGGCAATAAACAAATGACGCGCGTTTAGTAATATTTACATTTCTAGTTAATTAAAATGGCGTATTTACAAGCTATAAAAGAGATAAAAAACAGATTGTATTAAAACTTGGAAGATGGAATTGGTGCTAAAAGAGAAACCCTCAGCTAAAAGGAAGCGCAGTCTATCGTTACTTGGGACATGTAAAATAGATGGCAAGCATTCCATATGTAAGACAAACAGGGGATGGAAGTTGACCAAAAGATAACTTACTGATATGGACGTCGAACACAGGGGGCATGGGGAAACGCTCTTGGGCATATCGCTACTCATTAAATGCCCATCTGCCAGGCGTGTGTGGCCGATTCGCAGGCTAAAAAGGACTACCTCAGAGCTCCAAAGAGGTTGATAACAGCCCACGATAAACCGATGAAATGCAATTTGTTACTAATGCAGCCATCCCATTCTAACTGCCAGAGGGACCGAATATAGCCCCTAATATGAAGATAAGAGTTACGATAAGGTAGACTGCAATGAGTCGGTGTGTGTGTGGCCGCAATTCGAGCTGCCTCACTGGCCCGTTCGTTATCCTGGACTCCAACATGACGAGGAACCCATCAAAACTCTAGTTTGTATCTGGAAGAGTTATTGACCAACCAGAAATGTATTTTGGACACAAGGGGATGGTCAAAATGGACTCATTTTCCTCGAGCCAGGGGTATGTGTGTTTACATTAGATCTGGTTATAGTGCATAACACTTAACCAAGTTTTGCTGTCAGTGCCATGAGATGCAACTTGTAAAAGTCTTCAACAAATATCATAACCATTACATTTTGGGACTTTATAGAAACCCTGATGCCAACAACGACTTGTATGACTGCCTGCTTACTGCCATGACCTCAACACAGTCTGCTGATGTAAAGGCATCCTTCATTTTTGTTAAAGACTTACACCCTCATCCTCAAGATTGGTTGGGTTCTATATCACCAACCAATCGAAATGGTCTTGCATCTTTGGATTTATCTAACTTGTCTGGCTGTGAATAGCTGATTCATGGTCATACACACAATTCTGGGAACTGCCGGGATATTGTCTTGACTGACATACCAGGAGTTATCCAGGCTTTTGTTTTCGCTCCCATAGGTACCTCTGATCATAATGCCATCCATTGCAAAATTCGTCTTCAATTCACTGTCCTTGACATAACCATCTCCCGGCAGGTATATCTCAAATCTCGAGTCAATTGGGAAAATTTATGCATGGAAGTTGACCGTATTCACTATTTCTAATTCTAGTGACCCAGTATTAGCTCTAAATACTTATCTTCTTAATATTCTACATAGAAGGGTTTCATCCAAAATAATTAAATCCCGTGTCAATGATAAAGCTTGGTTTGACGATGATTGCAATTGTGCCTTTGATGACAAGCAGGCTGCTTACCACTTGAGGAGAAGCAATTGAAGCTAGTTGCTTTGGGATAATTATGTTGCTCTTAGAGCTGAGGCTCAGATAATTTATAATGCCTCTCAAGCTGCTTATAATTCTCATTTACATGATGTTCTTGCTAGAGCTACTCAGCCACACAAATGGTGGGGCTCCCTTAAGTTTTCATTGTTTGGTGTGGAGTAGAGTATGCCTCTACTACGTGAACCTGATGGTTCCATGTTTTTTGAACCCTTAAATAAAGCTAATTTGCTCTCTAATACCTTTATAAACAAACGGAGAGATCAGGAGTTGTCGCTTCCCTTGACTTGTTTCACCTTTCCTCAGTTAAAATCAGTTGCCTTCAAATCAACTGAGCTTAAAAAGTATCACCTTGATCTAGATACTTATGACTTCTTCCCCCTTTTCTTCAAGAAGATCTCCCCCATTTTGTCACCTAAATTAGCTGTTGTTTTTAAGTTGCTTCTGAAGACCAGTTTTTTCCTTCTTTTTGGCGTAAAGCCAACATTACTCCCATTCCAAAGGGAGCATCGGTTTCTACTTTATCATATAAATACCGTCTCATCTCAATCACACCTATCTTATCTAAGATCTTTGAGAGGCTCCTTGCTAAACGATTGACCCTGTATTATGAAAAAATCGGTGTGATACCTGATTCACATTTTGGCTTCCGCAAGAGCTTGGGAATTTGCGATGCACTCCTAACACTGACCCATGACCTTCAGTCCTCTTTGGACCGTGGGCATGAGTCGCATGTTGTAGCTATTGATTTCAGCTCAGACTTCGACATTGTTAATCATAAGGCTCTAATTTATAAACTGCAAATTTATGGTATTGGTGGAAGCCTTCATAATATTTTAATTTTTGGGGGGAAAAATAAATCCCACCGTGTTTCTGTTGTTGAGAACTATTCTGCTTCTGTGCCTGTGGTCTCAGGCGTTCCACAAGGGAGCGTTCTTGGTCCCTTATTTTTTATAGTTTTCACCTCTGAGTTCGGCATTAACCTTGAAAATAAACTGACATCGTATGCCGATGACACAACTTTGTACTCCTCAATTCGGTCTCCATGTAACAGAGGAGAAGTTGCAGCGTGTCTAAAAAGGGATTTAGCCAAGATTACCTCTTGGTGTCAACTTTAGGGAATGAAGCTTAATGCTAATAAGATGAATTCTATTACCATTAGTAGATCCCATACACTAGATTCAGCTCATCCCAGTTTGTACATAACAGGTGCACTTATTGAGGAAGTAGATGATTTACGTCTTCTTGGAGTAATTCTTGACTTGGAGCGAACTTTTGAGAAGCACATTCGTTTTTTCTCCTCCTCAATTTCACAGAAGACTGGATTACTTCGTAAGTTTTACAGAACTTTTGCTTGTGACTCTACAGTTATTAAGTCTTTTTATGCCTTAATTCTGCCTCACTTTGAGTATTGTGCTCCTGTTTGGATGTCTGCTGCTAATTGCCATCTCAAGTTGTTGGACAGAGCGTTGAACTCAATTAAGTTTATATCACCACTCTGTACCTGGATTTAGATCATCGGCGTTTGGTTGGTACCATTAACATTTATTTCAAGGCATTTAATACTATTCAACATCCGTTGCACGCAGCTTAATCCAGTTCGCGTGACAAGGTTTGCTCTTAATCTTAATGACTTGGCTATGAATTTTATGAATGTTAATACGACACAGTTTTCACCGTGTTTTATACCATCGTTAATTAAAACGGGGAATGCTTTACCCAGCGGGATTGTACACTCAAAGGCAGTTTCGTAGCTAGGATTCCGTTAAAGAGAGGAGGGGGGGCATGTGAATCGCGGAGCCTGCGGCGGAGAGTCCAGGGGAGCCTCCTCCGGAAAACTTTAAAATTTGGTGTCGTTTTCCTCGCATCTGAGCATATCTATGAACGTATCCCTACCATCAAAAGAAGCCAACATCCATCCTAAATTTGACAAACTTCCAAGCAAGATTTTCACACATCAGAATGACAATCCTTATTTTTTAGGCTACAGAATGACACATCGTTACATTTAAATTACTCAAATCAGCAATTTCATTTCTTTTTCAATCAGTGGCATAGAAGGGAAAGTGGATATTGGCCACGCCACTGGACAGGCAAGCACGTGACTAGAGGAGGGTCCGAGGGTTCTCCCCCCGGAAATTTTTTAAAACTAGATTACCAAAGAAGCGATCTGTAGGTATTTTCAAATCAAAATCATATAGTGAAATTTTTTTTAAGGAGATTTCACAGAAAAATAATAAATTTAATCAGTAAATACTATACATACAAGCACAAAACCCTATTAACATTCGTTAAAAATTGAGAACATCGTATATTGGTAAGTCTATAAAATAAAATATAATTTTTCATGAACAAACTAAGCTTTTTCATGAACTACAACAAAGCACAGATTGCAAAAATGCTTTCGAACCATTAAAATCTAGTGAGATAGATCGTGCAGCACTATTCGGCTGCTGCATCTAGAAATCACTTAATAGTAATTTCAGAGCACTAAATGAGCGTTTACTTGTAGCAGTGGTCACCGGCAAGGTTGCGAAAATTTGCAAAAGGGTTTCTATCATGGGATAAGTACCGAGAGTCACCGTAACCGCCACTGCATCCATGACTCTTTTTGGTAGTGTACATATCTTGGTCGCCTGTCGCGCCCAGTACTCCTTCCAGCACAGTAATTCAGCGTTTAGGCACTCTGATTGTCATGGAAGAAATTGGTGGTGCAACTGGGCGGCTTCCATGAGGGAACTAGAATCTTCAGAATCCTGACAGTATGCCGGTAGTAGCATACTGAGCACATATGCTTTTGCTTTGTGCGATTTAAATCGCTTATCTAGTTGGCTTATACAGACGTCGATGTACAGGAGGAAAATATAACGTCTGTAGTAAACTTCTGGTGTCTCGTCGGCCGGATGATTGGACCTCTGTGTCTGCCTGTCAGTCGTTCTTGGCTTGCGGATTTCTTCACCAAAGAATTCTTAAGCGCGCATGAAAATGTCCCTGAAGACTTGTTCGTCTAATCGCATTTGTCTCAGGACCTTCACACAGTCCTGGGCTTCGGCCTGAAGCTTAACGGAAAGTGGCTTGGTGATCTCCAGGACCTATACAAGTACCTCTAGAGTAACCAAGAATCCAACATTGTCTATAGCCGAAGAGAATAATAGCGCCGTACCGGCGCAATCTGCTCGTTGCCATAGGCTAATTTTGTGTAGCGACACTTTAATGGCGTGTAGTAGTTATTTGAATATGTGAACTGCTTTCTGGCGCTGCACCCATCTAGTGGTGCAGTGGAGTTTCAGACGCGAATGGGTGGCTTCATTACACTCTTCCTTGACAGCTTCTTCAAGATTGAGCAATATTTATGAGTTACAGAAAAAAAACGCAATCTCGTGCATCAGTGTCACTGCCTTTCTAATATCTGGTTCCTCGCCCGCCTTCAGCAAACATAGATTGAGCGAATGGGACACACAATGCGTGTAGCTAGCTGACGGGCATTCTTCACGCACGTACTTTTACACACCATCTTTGCTCCCCGACATAGCCGCGGCTCCGTCGTACCCCTGTCCAACCATATTTCTAATATCAACTCAATAATTTTTCAGAATCTGTAGCAGTTGTTTAGCCAAACCTGCACTAGTCAGATCAGGGACCTCAGCAAGACCGAGAAACCGCTCAAATATTTGGCCGCCTCCGAGGTACCGTAAACATACTGTTAACTGTTCCTTCCTCAAGACATCTGTGGTCTCGTCCGCCAAAAGAGAGAAGGTTTAAGGTTTAAGGTAAGGAACAAGTGGGTTGCTGCCCAATCCAAGTGGGTTCTATATGGAACCTAGGGTAAAACGAGGCGAATTATCTATAAAAGGTGCAGGAGACCACTTTGTGATAAAAATTTAAAAAACGAAGGGTTGAAAGATTCCTCTGCCAATATAAATCGAAGACCGGTGTGTTGAGGGATAGTTAAAAGGGTCGGGAAACAGGACGCCTCGAGCGTGGCGAAATGGGTTCAATCTAATAAAAGGTGGGCAACCGATTGGTCCCAACCACAAAACCGACAGCAGGGGCTGATTTGAACATCAACCGAAACGAGATGGCCGCGAGTAAGTCTTGTGTGGCCAATGCGAACTCGGCAAAGGGCTACCTCCAACGACCGCAATCTATGACGGCTCGAGGGCCAAGAGTGAATAGAATTTTTAATTTTGTACAGTTTGGATGATGAACAGTCATCCCATTCATTCTGCCACAGTTAAACATATATTTTCTTACTGAAGGAAAGTAGTGCCTAAAAGGAAGAGCCGCGTTCTCAGAGGACACAGAATGTGTTGAGCGGGCCAGCCGATCAGCCCTCTCGTTTCCCAGGACCCCCACATGGCCAGGGACCCAGCAAAATATAATTCTATATCGGGACGCATTTTGGACCAGCCAGTTGCAAATTTCTGTGACTAAGGGATAGGACGCATTAAAAGATCTAATTGACTGTAAAACACTCACTTGAGTCGGAAAAAATGACAAAATCATTTAAAGATAAAATTTGGATGAGTCTAAAGGCTAAAGGGATTGCTGAAAGTTTAGTGGTAAGAATGGATGCTGCTGGCGGCAAAGATAAAGTTAGGAATTATCCTCCTGGGTAGATGGCTGCGTTTCCACGCCACTGTCCGACTTAGAGCCATCCCTGTATAATGGGCAGCATTGTTTGTGTGAGGTCGAATGCTCTAGGAACAGGCTCTTAATGATGCGAGGGTCCATGGAAGACTTCTCCAGGCTCCACATGTTGGTACATACTGTGACAAGAGGAGCACGCCAACTAGGGGTCAGTAAGGATGGAAGGGTAAGGACCCTTGAAGCACCCAAGTTAGAGAGATGATCTCCTATGCAAAGGTTCAGGGGGCATCGTAAAGATGGCAACTTATCATATGCCGCCGTTGATTCGGTAGCATACAGGCATCTGTAGATCTCTGATACAGGGTCTTGCCGTACTCGGCAGAGGTATCGCATGCATATGTGAAGTCTATGGTAGGGCAAAGGGAGCACCCCACTCTCGCAGTAAAGGCTGTTGACAGGAGAAGTACAGAAGGCTCCACTGGAAAGGCGAAGTCCGAGGTTTTGAATGGGGTTCAGCATTTTAAGGGCTGAAAGGGAAGCCGATGAGTAAATTTGACAGCCATAATCCAATTTGGATTGTACAAGGGCTGTGTATAATGTCCACAATGTTTGTCGGTCGCTGCCCCACAAAGTGTGTGAGAGGACTTTAAAAATGTCTAGAGCCCGCAGACAGCCCGTTCGAACTCGGTGTAGGTGTGGTAACAAGTATAACTTTGGATCGAGAGTTACGCCAAGAAACCGAAACTCGGAGACAAACTCTATATCTTTGCCTTGTAGGAAGATAGATGGCGGAACAAAAACCCCTCTGCCCCGGTAGAAATACATTGCTTTGTTTTGTTCGTGGAAAAGTGGAGACAGGATCAACCACCAGTTGTAGCCGACGCACTGCTGATGGAAGGCGAGGTGAGGAACAGTATAGTGCCAAATCACTGACATAGTTGCCGATACACCCTCTGGGAGAGACGAAATAATATAATTGCTGGCAATTTTAAAACATAAAACACTTAAAACACTGCCCTGCGGAACTCCTTCCTCTTGCGGTTGCAGGTCAGAGTATGCGTCTCTAACACGTACCTTGAAGAATCGAGATGCTAAAAACTTTGAATAAATGACGGTAAAAGGCCTCTCATCCCCCAGACGTATAGCTATTTCAAGATGCCGTATCTCCATCTTGTGTCGTAGGCTTTCTCAATATCGAAAAATATGGCCAGGACTCGGTGCTTTAATGAGAAGCTTTCCTGACTGATCTCTCGAAACGTAATAGGAGGTCAAGGGTACTATGACCTTTGCGTAAGCCACATCGAAATGGAAAGAAAAGGAGATTGGTTTCTAGGAACCAGTTTAGGCGCTCCAACACCACTTTTTCTAGCAACTTACTCAAACAGCTGGTGAGAGCTATAGGGCGGTAGTGATCTGCGTCTAACCCGTCCTTGCCCGGTTTGACAAAGGGAAGGATGATCCCAATGCGCTCTGATAAGGGCTAAAAACCCTTCACCCTTTTTAGGTTGTACAAATCAAGTAAGAAGAGAGTAGAATTTGGATATAGGTGCCGAATCATATTGAAATGGATCTCGTCAAGGCCAGGGGAAGTAGATCTGCAAAGTGACAAAGTGCTACGCAGCTCATGTATGCTGAGTAGAGCGTTATATGTAAAGTTATATTTTGTTGTGAAGTTGAGAGAATGAGACTCTTCCTTTGATTTATAGGATAGAAAAGCCTTATCTTAACGGCTGACACTACTTACTGCGCGTAAATAGTCAGCAAAAGCATTGTTGACTGCCAGGCTGTCATTCTCCAAGGAACCGTGTAAGTTGAGTGTGTGTAGGGGTAGGATGATCAGCATAACATCCCCTGATCTTATTAATCCTCTTCCAGATCTTAGAAGTAGGTGTCATAGAGGAAATTGATGAAACATACACGGCGCCATGAATTTCGGTGAGCCTGACGAAGGGTTCTTTGGCGAAGCACACGAGCTCGGTTTCGGTCGACCTTGTTGCACAAAGTTGGGTTCTTTCGGAATCGGGCATGGGCTAACTTGTAATTTTTGATAGCTGTTGCACACGTCGAGGTCCACCAGGGCACGGTTGAGCGGCCCGTGGCAGGTCGCCTCCGTGGGATGGTCTGTGTTGCTGCATTGTAGATAGTCGATGTGAAGTATTCTACTGCCGGGTCCACTCCATTGAAGGTCCCCAAGGATGCACTTGTGCAGGACGCCTCTTGAAAACCTTCCCAATCTGCATGACCTAAGTCCGACTTAAGGGGCATGGTTGTATGAGGGCTAACTTGAAAGGCCGACAAGACAATAGGGAAGTGGTCACTCCCATGGAGATCGTCAGAATCGGCAATCCAAATTCCGTAAAGCAATCCGGGGAACAAACAAACAGGTCAACACAGCTAAAAGAGTCCGTCTGGACATGATAAAAGGTAAAATCGCCAGTGTTTAAAACACAAAGAAAGTCAGATCTTCTAGTAATAAGAATGTGGAGGTCAACTGGTCTATAAGTTCTATAAAGTCGGGTCTTGACAATGATAAGCAAGGGGGTAGGTAAATAGAGCAAACGGTAAAAAGCTTAGTAAGAAAAACCCTCACGGCAACAGCTTGGAGGTTAGTATGGAAGGGGATGGGAGATACATGGTGGGATGAAGATACCATGATTGACACTCCCACCATGAGAGGAGCTTCCAGCAGGTGTAATAGAGTTGAAAGTTAGAAAACTGGGTACCAGCAGAACGGGTCGTATACCCAGTTTATTTATCTGAAGACAAATAACAGTGGGGTGGATAGTCGTCAAAAGAATTTTAAGTTCTTCCCACTTTGGAAAAACGCCTTGACAATTCCATTGTAAAATGGAAGATATTATGCGGTACGGTTAGATACCACTGTGGATATCTTTTTCTTTTTTGTGGCCGATATTGTATTTGAGGTTCGTCCTAAAGAGCTTGGGAGACCAAGAGCAGATTTTAAAGAGCCTGATTTTGCAGGGGGATAGATCCTAGAGGGAGCAGTAACTGGGGCTTTATTCGAGGGTTTTGGAGAACCGACCGAGGCCTTTGATTGTAATTCGGGCTCACAACCTGGCGGAAAAGGAAAATCGAGAAGGGATTTTCGACCGGTAGATCCGGATTCATGGGTTGAGGGTATTTTCCGTGTCTGAAGAGTTGTTCCAACTGCCGCGATTGGTGATGTTGAAGTATCAACTGCTTTCATCGGATCATGGATAGAAGGGTGAGTGGGATGCACAAGCGATATGAGCTAGGTGTGTGGAGCTGGGTGTATATCTGCCATTGTTTGGATCAGGCTAGGACCTAAGTCCTGTGACGGGTGGGACGGACCTAAGGGCAAAGAATGTTCAGCCATAGGGGAAGAGTCCATTGAAGATTCTCGGGGTTTGGCCGAGTCAGCTCCAGAGGCTGCCCGCTTATTGATGGTTGATGACCCGGATGAAGAATCTTTCCTCTTATCACTGAGATTTGGGTCTCGGGGCCGGGTGGGTGAAGCTTCACTGGTCGATGTTGAGGATTCCTTCAAATAGCGTATTATGTCTTCAAGTGTCTCACCCTGAGCGTCTCTCCCAGCTAGAGCTGCTGAAGAGAGGGGGGCTACATTGGTTATCTCGGTGTGAGAGCGATGCTTCGACTGCATATCCTGAATGTTTCTGCCACTGCGAGTAGATGTAGGATGAAGTGCTTCAGGCTGGTAGGAACTCAAGCGTGATGGTCGGTTTCGTCCAGCGTCACGTAAGTCAGAGAAGAGACGGCTAAGTGGGGAGGTTTGTGCTTAAGCACGCTGGTGGGCCTCTCTTATATCTAGACGTAGGGAGTCGCGCAAAGCGAGCACCTCCTTTTCATATAAAAATATAGAGCAGAGTTTTGACGCAGCACTGTGGGTACCTCCGAAGTTAGCACATCGAGGTGTTTTAGTGCATTCGGGGACATGGTAGCCAGAGCTACAATTCACGCAGGAGCGAGGGTGCCGGCAGGCACGGCCAACATGTCCAAATTGATTGCAATTGAAGCTGCGTCTGGGTAGTTCGATGTAGGGACTTACCGGGACACGAATGTATCCAGCTTTAATATACTGCAGCAGTTCTTGTCGTTCGAATGTTAAAATCAGTGTGGCGGTTGGGACTTTAATAAAGCCTAATGTTTTAGTCACCCTGTGTACGTGTGTGACACGTTGGGTACTAAGCTTATGCTGAAGGCGGGCGAGGTCGTAGTCCCTTAGTTCGTTTTAACGGACGATATCTTTGGCTAAATTCAGACGCGGATGGGGCGAGACAGTTACTGTAATTTCAGCTATCGAAGATAGATTTCGCAAAAGGTTGTGTTGAGAGTGGGATAACACCTCGATTACGACATCACCACTACCTCTTGACCACATCCGGCTGGATTCACCACAGCCGGACTCAAAAAATTCATTGACGTCAAACACATCGACTTTTGCAAGTCGGGTTTCGGATGATGAACTCATGACAAGAAAGCGGGAATAATCTAAATCTGGGTCTACTTCGTTGGAATAGGGGTCCAACGAGCGAGGAAGGGCTGAAAGGGGAACTAAGGAACGTTTGACACGAGAACCCTTACGAGAAGGGGAGATTTTCGGTTTATGGCTAGCCATTGCAAAAAGAAAAAAAAACTTCGCATTCTCTCTCTGGACTCCCCACCATGGAGGCCTACAAGGGCCCGGCACTACTGCAACTCTACAATCAGTTATGTCCGGTATGTCCTCTTGGAGAATGGATACGGATTCACCACACCATCTTTAGAAACCTAAGAGGCTGCCCGAGTTCTCCTACGCACGGAGAAAAGGGGCCAACGATGGGTTTCTCCTTGGGCATTCGGTAGACAAAGGCGGTGGAGATGCCCAGCCTCTTCCACCTTCATGAAAGAACAATTCGGAATCAATCCATAAGACGAGCAGAGGTCATGTATCTATAAGGGCCACTAGATAGGTGAAGGAAGAGGGGGAAATAAAGGGCAGTGGAAGAACGTTATAAGGGAAGAAAGAAAGAAGGGCATGTTAAAAAGTCTTGTTGGTAGCACTATGTGACCCCTAAAGCGCCCAAGGCTGACCCCCCTCACCGCGAGAAGGTCAGAGCCTCTCTGGGAACAACCTCTGAAGAAAAGATCCCAGAGAGGGAGGGGGCAAGAAGAGAGAAGAATCTGACTTCTTTTGTTTATTGAATGATTGATTTTTTAATCACTGTTCCAATGGCTGATATCAGTTCATTCTGGGCTTGAGGGGAAAATGTATGTGGCATTCCTACTCGTGGTCCTTAAATGTTTCCGCGACACTATCGTTGGAAACCGCCATCAGCTGTAGTGTTGCTCTCAGATTGCCTTGTCCGTAATCTATAGCGGCGCCGGTTCCTGCGGGAGGGAACAACAGGGTTCCGGAATCGCGATGACCCCGAAGCGATAGACCTAATCTACCCAGAAACTTTATAGAAAAAGTATCGGCTGTAGAGCAGCTCAGTTCTTGTCACGCTGCTTGGCCTCTGCGGTGTTCAGCTGCTGCTCTATGTCTCCAGTCTTCATCGTCGTTTTGAACGATTCGGCGCGCGCGACACTGTCTTCATGGAATTTGGTCGCTAGATGCGCTGACAAGTAGCCATCTTTGCCGGTAGGTGAGCGAACTTCTCTAGGGGTGTTCTGATCAGGTGATTCAATTGGTTTTTCGGATTGCTTCAAGAACAAAAAACCTGCAAGGGCGACAGAATAGTCCATGTTTCGACGCAGAATAGGAAAAGACGCTATACTGCCCGATTAGATGTTGTGGTGCAAGATATTTACGTCTGGTTCTTCCTCCATCTTGACGCTCGATGTAAGGCCATTGAAAATCCAATGACGCAGCCCAAGGTGTGGTGATTACGTGCAATTTCCCTGCATCAGTGAGCTCCAACCAGTTGATAACTCCTATATCATCTTTACTGGAGTTGCCATTAGGTAACTCTGGGGAAGCCTTTCGTTTAACTGCAGGCGCAGGCTCACGGTGCGTGCAGTAATCGACGATACTTCTCTTCATCTCGACTTCCTGGATCTGACCTGAAATGAAAGAAAATAAAAATAAGATAAATCAAAAACAAGCGATGACTGTAGAATATTAGAAAAAAGAACCCTATTTGTATGTAGCTGTTACCAGCTTGAAAGGGAGAGTTATATGGGCTCATCAGTTCAATAAAATTCAGACAGAATCATGTTTATTTAAGCCATAAAACTGCAAAAGAATATAAATAAAAATACAGATTATACATATGGATATATACACACAATGCAGTAACCAGGGTCCATATGTAGGAATCTTATGTAAGTTAGAACTAGAAGAAAACGACTACAAAAGTAGACGCGATATTTAGTCCCTTAAGGTTAGACATAACCCTTTACTGGATTTTGCATTTATATTTTTTACCAAGTCAATAGCCCTAAAACAGGACTAGCACTACTTGAGCAGAAAAACTACGAAATTTGCAGCAATCGGCGACTTATAAAACAGGAAGTTGACGAGAGTCGAAGCAAATCAGAAAGAAAACCTGTGATTGACTCAGAGAGCTCGAATTCAAAATCGGGGCGATATTTAAACCAATCAGGTTGTGTTATTTCATGAAATTGCCCTTTCAGAATAGCGTTAAAGCTGATTCAACACTGATCATTTTGATACCAAATCTGCCAGATATTGCCAGCTAATTAGTAAAGAAAACAGTGGTTGACAGCTGTTGATTAAAAGTTATTTTTTGTGCATTTTGAGGTACTAAACGTGAAAATTATTTCGGGATATCGAAGATGAATAATTAACGATACATTTGTTGACAAAAACAGAAAAATGACAAAATTTGCAAAACACGTCAAAAAATTGGTTATGTCTGACCTTAAAGCATTTCCAGCATCATTGTTATCATGATCTCTATCAATGATAGGCAAATTGTCAAAGAACTTTTGGCTTTCGTATGAGCAAAACTGTTTCAAAATTGGTAGGTCGGAATATTTTGCTGCTGCTTTGATAGGGAAATGCTCAGTGTATACCTTCTCCAACACCACTGTCGTAGAAAAGGCTCCCGACGATATAACATATATCTATTCTTTGTGGGGATTATTCTATATTTGAGTGCGAGGTTTTAATCAGATGGCCGAGTATTGCTCTACGTTAATAAATAGGACTGGAGAGGGCTTATTTATCTTCAATATACTTAAGAAGGGGAACGGAGCCCAAGGATAAATATAATTGCAAGCATTAATAAAATAGAATTTTATTAATTAATCTAACAAAAACAACACAGGGAAAATATTTACATGACCCGGGATTAAAAATGGGAGATACACATGAAATGAAAAAGGTCATAGGATAAATTTGACTAGGCGGTGGATTAAGATTTGAAGGGATTTAAAATGACAAAACAAACAAGAAGGAAAAGGGTTGAGTAAATTCGTGTTAAAGCACGGAGTTACGTTGGCACAAAGTTAAATAGTTAAATGCAATTTGTAGCTTACGTATTTATAAAGTTGTCGTGCAGATCAGGGCGATTTGAAGGAATGGCTTCGGTCCGACTGGCGGTTTCCTTCCCAGGGAGGGTTTTTTAGGGGGGTTGTCCGTAATGAGGGGGGAAGGACTGACTTCGAGGAATGAGAGCGAAGGGGGGCTCGGATGTACGGGCGATCCTTGAGACAGGATTTTGGAGATGTTCTGGATGAACAATTGAGGTTATTGGTGTAACCAAGCGTTCTCTTGAAGAACCTTAAAAGGAGGGAATTAAATTACCACTGAAATGATATCAGGGAAGCCAGAACCGTTTCCTGTCGAACGGGCTCGAAGAACAATGACTGTTCTAAAGTTGTTCTCTTCTGAACAATTGTAAATTGACACTGACGTGGTATCAGGGGAGCGAGAACCGTTTCTTGTCGAACGGGCTCAAAGAACAATGACTGTTCTAAAGTTGTTCTCTTCTGAACAATTGAACAACAGGGGGGGAGGCCCTGTTGACTTAGTGTCTCGAGGGGCACGAACCTTGGGACTCAAGGATATTGTCCTCTTCTGGACAATAAGGGGGTTCTCGAGGTAGAGTTCCTAGGTGCACAAGGGAGACCGGATCGGCGTGATGCCTGGCGAAGATAATTGGGATCTGATTCAAATGCGAAACTCCATCGCATAAATAGCCGGAGCCGGGCCCTCGGGGTAGGAGACAATGGGGGACTTCTATGGAATGTCCCGCTAGCGTTTCGAACAATCTTATTTTCCCATAAGCCTAATTCAATCTGGCCAGATCGACGCGTGCAGACAAACGGGGGATTGAACCTCCTTGATTAAACTTGGAGCGGGGGAAGATAATACTCAGGAAATGTTGGGCGATAAGAACGCCATGCTACTCTCTTCTCGCAGGATGCACGTGGGAAGCATGAGTTTCAATATGTGATAGAAGCAAGGCGCGGCAGCCAACAGGCAATTCCATCACAACGACCTTTTTCTATGGTTCTTTATAGTAGCAATGTTCACCAAAATATCATCATCATTGGAACACATTGAGTCATATATATTATTTCAAAGGGAATTACAATACTGAGTTTAATACAAAAAGAATTTCGAGAAAAGACAAAGTGGTTGCTGAGATATCTGGCATTAAATATGAGTTGTCTCGTGATACTTTTCAGTCAGATCAGTGTTAGCAGAGTTGAAAATTTTAACATCATTGGAACACATTAAGCATATATCATTAGAAAGGGCTTAATTTCAAACATGACCAATACATACGCAAGCTAAATTTGAAATCAACAGTAGAAGATGCATGCCAAATTAGCTATGTATGTAGTTTTTAAATCTAATTGTTCTTTGTGGGTCTTAATTGATTTACTGGTTTCTTACTATCTACCAACCATTATTGAATGTTGATACAGTGACAGCAAACTCTATACCCTCATAACCACCAGTTTGTCAGCTCCAAGTCCATACACCCCGCCTAAACTTATCAATCCAATGTCTATTCTGAATAGGCATTGAATTACAAAATTTAGTGGTTGAAATAAATAGATACTATTCATTTTAACCACCAAATTTTTTAATTTTTCAGGTCAGAAAATTGCTCCTAAATGATTTTAAATTCCCAGATAGGACACCATATTTGTTTACCATGGAGACAGTGATAGCCTTGATGATAACTCACAGAAAATCGAAAATGGCTTGAATGTGCTTACAGATGGGGCAAAGATACAAGTACGAATAAAAAAGAACCTTTTTCTGCACTAGAAAATCCATGCCATACCCATGCCATCGTGTTTTAGAAAAAATATATTGGCGGCTTAATGTTAGATATATGGCAAAATCTTACTCACCCAAATTTGAGGAGAAATTTTCAGCAATAAAAAGTTTTTTTTTCAAGTCGAATTTCTTCTCAGGCGGATGGCAATCGTCTAAAATTTGCGTTTCTGCACCCGTGGACATGCGCTGACAGCTCACGTTTATAAATTATGGGATAGAAAACGTCATAAGATGGCTTCGCCCTGTGAGGCGTTTTCGGCCGATCAGAAAAAATGCCGGAAAAAAATGTCACATTTTTTAATGACTGTGCATATTTTTGTCTGAAATATGAAAGTACTTGAATATTAAACATATGTATTTACTATTGAATTATGATGGTAAATCAGAGGAAATGATGTGGCCTCCTGTGCTAAATTTGGAAGGGGTCGGTTTCCATTTCCTGATGCGGGGGGGGGGGGACGGCATGGCCCAATTCCCCTCCCCCCCCCCTTAATACGCCACTGTACCCAAGGGATATTTCTTCATTTAGGTCCTGTGTGAATGCATTCTTGAAACAGTAGCTTTTTCTCATCTTCTAATATTTCTTATTCATCTGGGTTTACTATTAGCCCTTCACTTTTTTCATGGCTGCCTTTGCCTCTCTTCAGTACTATTTTGGTATTTTGTCTGGAATCAACTTAGCAGTTGTTTTTACACCCTGGAGGGAGGCTTTGGTAGCTCTCAGAATAATAATAATAATGATAATCAATAAAAAACGTAAAGGCAATAAAATGCAAAGTAAATAAAAGTCGTAAGGCTAATAATACTGCATAAAGCTCGGCGGAAAAAAATAGAACCTGTCCACTGTAACGACTCGGAGACTATATACCCAGATGAGACCCCCGCAGCTCACACACCATCGTCCGTTTTAGACCCGCCTGTGTATTTGATGACATGATTGAGTGTGAGATTCTTCATGTTCAATGAACATAGCACGTGCCACAGGCGGGTCAACCAGAGACTTATGCATTTCAAAGAGAGTCATGCAAACATTTGACAAGTAAAATGTCCACTGAGGGGGAGGGGGTAAGAAGGGTAAAACTGAGTTGCGTGGTCCTAAACGGGAAACGTGTTCACCTGTTCAGCTACACGAAGTCCCAAGGGCCGGTGCATGGATGGAGATTTGTCATAGGTGGCGACAGACCCTGCAGAAAAGACACTCTTGTAAGCTTCTCAGAAAGGGAGCTCCTGAATACAAAAAATATACCGTATACAGACCTAGAGGCGGCGGTGATGGAGCGGGAAATTCCAGCCTCAGCATAAATGCTCGGTATAGGGGAGGAGCGGAATGTGCCGCTGGATAGATGGAAGGCGAGGTTGCGATAGGATCCAGCATACGAGGAAGAATATCTTTTATAGGTCCATCTTCCGGAGATATCTACATCGCAGCTCACGAGATAGGAACACCAAGTGATTTGGGGATCTAGGATAATCCCTAGGAACCGGATCCCCGACACAAATTCCAAAGTGTTACCCTGCAGGAACAATGAGGGATTAACTTTCGGCCCTAACTCCTAGTAAAAGTGCATTGCATTCGTCAATGAGGTGGAGAAGCAGAACCCTTTATGAAGGACCCTATGGTGGAGGGTATCAACCGCCAACTGGAGGCGCTGGACTGCGGATACTGGGTGTGAGGTGGAGCAATAAATAGCGACGTCATCTTTAAATAAGGTTGCAGACACCCCTTTGGTCAGAGAGGATACAAGGCTATTTATCGCAATAGCAAATAAGGTAACACTTAATACACTTTCTTGGAGAATACCCTTCCCCTGGACATTGAGAGTAGCTAAAAAACTCAGGACAAAAACTAATCAAAGGCCGTTCAATCCCTAATCATACTACTAACGGAGGATTGCATGGCGCCATATGGTGTCATAGGCCTTCTCATTATCGAAGAGAAGTCAGCCATCGCCTGTCAGCCGCGAACAAAGGTCTCACGGAGAGTGCTCTCCATTTGGAGAAGAAGCTATTTCGTACTCTGCTTCTTACGGAAGCCACACTGGTATGGAGTTAGGAAGCTATGGTATTCCAGAAACCACTGCAAGCGAGCATTCACCATTCTCTCTAACAACTTGCTAAGACAGCTGATGAGGGCTATTGGCCTATAATGGGAAGAAGACAAGCCGTCTCCATCTGGTTTCAAAAATGGTAGGACTAATGCCATTCTGCATGTAGTAGGATAGAATCCCTGCATCCAAATCAAGTTAAAAATATTTAGTATGAGTGATTCCGTACTGGGATGGAGATGCCTGAGAAAGTAGTATCGGATATTGTCTAGGCCGGGAGATGTTGGGGTGCAACGAGACAGCACTGGGTGAGTCTCGGTGGTAGTGAACAGAGAGTTGTAGGACTCTTTCCCACTGGTCGAGAAACGCAGGGCTTCACCCTCCAACCCGGGTTTGATAATCTAAACTCCGCCGGGTAGCGCTCAATGCTGCTAACATCGGTAAAAAAGGATGCTAATATATCGGTGACGCTTGCGGGCTTGCAGATGATTGAGCCATTCATCTCAATTCTAAGTGTGGAATGACCAGCATACCGACCCCTGATTTTGTTACTTCTCTAGGTCGAAGATAAGCAAGACACATATGCCCCCGAGGAGTCCGTGCGCGCCTTAAGTAAAGTTTGCTGCCAGATGACTCTAGTTTGACTTTGGTCAATACGGTTCGGAAGAGTTGGTTCCGGCGGAACCGCGCATGAGCCTTTATATAGGCATCCACCAAGCGGGTGCAATCAGCATTCATCCAGCGGGACCGAGTACGATGAATTGCAGACTATGCAGCATAAAGCACTATGCGGGAAAGTAATGTATAGCTGCATCAATATCTACAAAATTTGTTTAGTGGTGACGGAAACGTCATGCAACTTTGACTAGTCGGTTCTTACAACATCCCATCTGAGGTGATATGAAGGAGATTTGCAAAGGGTCCTGTGTTTCAAAACAATGGGAAAGTGGTAATTGCCATGCAGGTCATTTAAAACAGACCACTTGAAATCAGAGATACGGTCGGCGATTCCAATAGATAAATCCACACAACTGAAAGAGTCAGTCTGAATATGGTAGGAGGTAACTTGACCAAAGTTAAGAAAGCTAAAAAAAAATGATGTATAAAAGAGATACAAGTAAACGGCCTTGAGGGTTGTTCACTCTATCACCCCATACGGAATATCTGGCATTAAACTCTTCTAGAACTAGAAGTGGGGTAAGAATCTGAGATAAAAGATAAAAGAATTGAGCCATTGAAAGGGGCTCATCTGGGGGAATATTAAGTGAAGAGAAGTTGGACACGAGCTGCGACTGCTTGAAGAGTAGTCCACAGAATTGAAGGTGCGCAAAAGTGGCTAGTTCTCACCAGGAGCAAAACACCACCATGGGCTACCCCGCCAAGGGTTGGTAGAGAATTAAAAACAGTGAATTGACGAAACTTGGAAAAAGGGCGCTTCTTGAGTTTGTTCTCCTGCGAGCATATAATAGAAGGTTATATTTTAGATACTAAAGAGAAGAATTACTGCCATCACTCGGACCGCTGAGAGATAACGGTTGAGATAGTGCGGAGGGTGGAGGAGCCCTCACAAACAGATGCCGTGCGAGAAGAGCCAGGCAGGGGCGTTATAGAGTTTCTGAACGGCGAGGCAACCACGATTTAGAGTGGCAAGGGCTAATATTGCGGGTGCTATGTTTGTTTCGAGAGGCTAAAGATAATGTGTCATGAACCGAAGAAAAGAGTAGAGACAAAAGAGATTTGGGGGTAACGCTACTCCCAGGGCGGGGAGGATATTGTAGATAGAGGAGAGTAGGAAAAGAGGCAAAGAAAAATTTAATAGCGTAGGCGAGTTGCGAACAGTTTCCCGCGTCGCTGGACTACTGTTAGCCAGCGGCGAATCCACTCGGCCATCCTGAGTCTAAAAAAAACCTCTTTGAAACGAAGATTTTAAGCCCCTCGCCTGCACTTCTAGTACGCTATAATATCACTCCTACTGAAGGGTGTGCAACCTACGTCTGAAAAGGGCGTCGGAAGTAGTAGTTCCAGAGGAGTTCAAAGGGACAGGGCTAAAATGTAGGTGAGATAGGCTATAGTCTTGGTCGGAAGGTAGTGGTATGGGTAAAGGAGACTTGTGCCTATCGTTATCTTGTGGGAGTGGGATTATATCGCTATGGATGAAGGATACACTACCTCCGGCTGAGGGGAGGTCGGAGGTTTCAGTTACATATGTCAAATGGACTGGAGTAGGGGAAAGGGAGGAAGGGATAGGAGGTACCCCAACTGAAGTATAGAGAGTTAGCTTCCTAGAGGGAAAGGAAGAGTAGGGAGAGGCCTTATGCTAGGGCAGGAAATCCTCAGTCATGACGGTAGATTCGCTTTAGGCTTGAATATCGTCCAGAGTCTCTGGAGTGGCATCCGAGCATTGGGCACGCTTTGCCAGGGCGAGGTCAATAAGGTGGAGGAGAGAAAGGGGTATACTAGGCTACCATACTTGGGTGTGGATAGAAGAAGAGGGTGATATAACTGAGGGTAGTGGTGCTGCATCTCGGGATGATGACTGAAGAGATGTAGTAGTGATCGGGATACGTGGACGAGCGGGATGAGAGTCCGCTGCCATGCCTAGGACATCGGTGAACCTGACGCTGGAAGAGAGGAATTTCTCCTGGACTAATCGACGGGCTTCTGCTTATCCACCTTACCAGATTCACGGATAGCTAAGACCTCTTTTTCAAAGAGAAATATGCGACACTTCGAGGAAGCTACACGATGGTACTCTACACATTGGTACATCAGCAGGCATGGTCGCAGGAATGACCATGGTAGTCCTACGTGCAATTCACGCATACACGGGGGTGGCGACAGGCAGTGATTACCTTTCCAAACATATGGTAATTAAAGCATCGTCTCAGATTAGATGTATATGGTTTGACTGGAATTTGTATGTAACCCGCCTTAATATGCGTTGGGGGATCCCGACGATCAAACTTCAGGAACATCGTTGATGTCTTCACCCGGATCCCACCAGCGGTTTGCTGTCGGCACCTGCTGCAGGATTTCTAGACGATCCCTCTGTTTAACTGGGTGGGAACTGTGGCGATCTTTGACCTAACCCCCACCATGGTGGTGAACGAGGATTTGTTGGTCTCTCTCTCAAAGACGGCCCACACATAATAGTTGCAGTCTGGAGATTTGGGGGGGGGGGGGAGCGGGTGCTGTTGTTTGGAGTGACGTGCTTAAAGAAACCGTCTGACAGACAAGACTGGGTTCTCCTGCTTATGTGCCATGGTGCAAAGTCCTGCTTACACACGTAGATTCTTACAGCGGCCCCCACCTGGATCTAGGGCAGCACGAACTTCTCCAGTCACTTGATTTAGTCCTCCGCAAAGATTAACGCAGACATAATACGGCCCTGACTACTGTACTGACCATCCCAGACACCATGATGTGAAACGCGAACTTGCTCTTCATGACTCTCTTTACATCTTCCGGACATACAACAACCCAGTAATTGTTTTGCGAGTTCACCAACAGGTCCTGTCAGAGATTATTCTTGTTTGAGAAGAACCAAAGTTTACCAGGATTGAGAGGATGCTTCAGTTTGTTAACAAGCTTCGCTGAATGTTCCTTCCGCTTGTTCTTCACCTTCTGCGACAGAAACTGGCCCGTTCTCATCTCATATATTGGTAGTAGCGGATGTTTTAATGCACTAATTGCCTGATGAGAGAGTTTAACAATCCATTGTCCCCGGCTATGGACCTCAATGATTAGCTGGGATCGTTGTCAATGATGTCTTCCATATCCGAGACAAATTTCATGGCTCGTTTTGTATCATAACGCTTAGAGTGAGGTTTCCAAGCCACCCTACCCTCGTTATCACAACCTGATTCATCCAGCTCTTTCCTGATCTTCTGCACCACCAACAGATTGACACCCAAACGCTTAGAGCTCCAGGCGTGAATCCCAAGCAGCACAGCGTCCCTTTTCCCTTTTTTGGTAGGAGTGAATTTAGCCATGACTTTGCTCCCAGACAGTGGACATTTGAGTCTACTGTGACAGGAAAAAGAAAGAACCCAAGCTAGAAAGTGAAAAATGGTTAGGGTTCGAACCTATACCATCGAGCGTTCTTCCCCTTACAGGCCACTGTGCGAACCAATAGGCTCTCGGTTTATGTTATTTGATCCCCGTTTGCTATCTCTCTCCTCATTCTTTCTTATTTTTTAATCTTTTGTTTGGTCTTATAAAAAGAGTAACTTGGTTGTGTATCACTCTTTCCTCATTTCCATAAGGAAGTCCTCGACCCCCAGGTCAAACTTGGCCTTCTAAACCATAAGACAAATTACAACTGGTAATTTACCTAAATAGGCTGCGAACCAAAGTGATTTTTCTTGATTCATCTCAAATCGTTATGTTATTTAGAATCCAAGATTTACATAAAATAATACCCTCAGAGACTATCTTATTAATCATTGATTGTTACTCAAAGATTTCTTAAGATACACAAGGAGATGACAGTGGGTTTAAAACAAAAGATTTAACAGAAGACATTTCTAATATTTTAATGGCCGAAGCTAAGCTAAGTAATTCCCTTTCTAATGAGTAATTGTTTTGCTCACCCACATACAAGGATCATTCCGATTACATCTGTAATCGGTTTATCTACGCCATCTGATATTGCAGAAGTGACCATATTTTTACGTTGGATGTCTCTCTTCGGGAATGAAATAGCTTTTACAAGTTTTGGTAATGCAGATATAGAATCATTGTTGAAGGTTCCTTTTATATATCGAAGGAATTAATGTCATTATCGACAAGATCATGGTTTATTACTTCAAACTTCAAATCTTTATTGATTAAGAACATTACAAAATAAAAATAATTATACAAAACTACGTCACAGGAATATGTAAGTAACGCTTCTAATCAAGCCCATGACATCATTTGAGTGGGATACAAAGAGAATGGAAGGATTCTCAATAAACTTCTTAAAGGAAAAAAAGTGATTAAAAAGGACTGCTGATGTTTCTTGGTTTTGGTCAGTGACATCAAATAAATAACTTTGGCATTGTTATCTTTAGGATACAGTCAATTTTCTCCTAGCTCAAATCCTATATATAAAATCGAACAAATACGCAAAATAAATTTGGATGACCTAACCGTAAGTGAAAGCTCATGTAAACCTCATGATCAATTTGCGTAGACTTTCTCGCCTTAGCTCAACGAAGTACAGGGACGATGAAATCGTTTGGGTGGCACTTATAGCGCATGTAGGCATATCGCTTCTAACAGAAAGAGCCGTCTCACCTTCAGCTTACCAACAAGGAATAGGACGGCGTACAAAATGACCAGACGTTCCTAGAAATTGCAGTTAGGGCCACAGCGATGAGATTACTGAGGTAAAACTCAACGGCCTCATCCGCTGACCACCGCACTCACTCCACCTATCACCATCCCAGAAAATGATAGTTCAATAGGAAAGGAGATAATGCCATGAAGGTCATCGACCATCTCCTACACAAAAACTGACTATGCTTCCTGAGATAACAGGGAAAGATTGAACCAATAAAATGAAGCCGTTATCGGTCAGTGGTGCTTAAACTCATCCATATTCATGGCCTTCATCTCCAGCTCGTCGATCAGGTCGGCAAGAACCTGACCCCTGGTATTAATCATGTACCCCACCAGAGGGTCTACCGTTCATATTCCCGAGCAAATAAAAAGCTTCTTCGGCAATCCTGCTAGAAACGGCGGAATTCCCCAGCGTCGAAGTCAGCTGACGATGGAATCTACGCAGAAATAACTGTATACCTCTTATTTGTGGTTGTAGGTGCACTACCACTTCCTAAAAGGAGTCATTTATATCAAACATAAGAACGGACACATCATACCGGTGTAAATCGCGCTTTTACCTGCCCAGCCCCCAGCCCTTGGTGGTAGGGTCGCAAAACTTTTATACCCCGGGAGGGCAGGCAGGTGGTACGCATCAATCATGTTCAATAGCAGAAAAATAGATAACGGGAGAAGACAAGCCACCACAGCTGGTCCTAGATGATACAGAGTCTACGGAAATTCCATTCAAGGAATATACTTCTCATGCCTAGTTCGGAGGAAATGCGGGAGTCCTCTTCGGAGAGAATACTCTCAGGGGAATGGCCATACGCTTCTCGGGGGCAGAACTCTCGGCACTATTGTCTGTACAAGGCACTGAAGGCGCTGTTTCTTCGAAATCTTCTCGGGGAGGTTATGCTCGCTATGCGAGTATTTTCCTCCCTGCAGATGGAAAACCTTGGCGGAGGGATGGGGGCGCCTTCAGAGACGGGAGTCCCTATTTTTGATGGTCCTGGGTCTAAGAATAGCCCGATCCGGTATCTAGTGGGGACGTAGGAGCTGAAGCTATTTTAGTGCTATCTTCCTTTTAGGGAAGGCCTTTAGTATTTCCTGAAGATGGTCTTATGAGCACCTTCGGGGCGTTTGCCTACTGTGAATCTAACGACTCAGTGAAGGCGTGCGGCCGGCCGTTTCGCTTTACAGGAAACGGTCACTTGGGTGTTTTTTTTTTACTCGAGGCCGGGAAGATTCTGGGGTTGGTAGAACCCACAGAAAGGTTCCAAATGGGCGCGGAAGGGACAGTGCTACTAGGTCTGATGGTGCCGGGAGCAGAATGTGACTTTTTAAAAAAACTGATGCCAAAGACGTCTCAGGTATCATTGTGCGCACTAAGACTAGTCATTAGGTTTGCAAAATGAGAGACGATCCACTGCCTGAGCAGCCAGGTATTTCTTTTTAAGGAGAGAAGCGCAAAATTGCTTCTAGGAAGTAGGGTGCGCCTCTTCACAATTGACACACTTGGAAATACACGATAAGGACATCGTATACGGCCTTGAAACAGCGTACACAAACTTCTGGTTAACCCTACATTGCACGTCTACATGGGCGATTCGTATGTCTGAAAAGGCGGCAGTAGTGACATCTCTGTGTCAGTGGCACAAATGCCTTCACGCGGCAGCGATACCAACTGGCACGTATCGACTCAGTGAGTCTTTCACGAGGGAAATTTACGAAGATTTAGGGGTGGGTCTAGAGCTTACTCCCAAGTTTATTCAACACACGCTCGACCTTGACTACTCCTTGGTCAGTCAGCTCTTCGGTGATGTCTTCTAAGGAGTATTCCATGGGTTCCTTTACATAAACCACTCCTTTTACGAAATTTATTTTAGAGTTAGACGTAATACTCACCTGCGAGACATTGAGTGTCCGAAACGCACTAATCATGGAAGCCTCGGAAGGGGTCGCCACATTCGCCAAGAAGGCTCTCGTCCTAGAAACGAGTCACGTTTGGCTATCTTCAAGTCAATATAGCTAAAGCTCTCATTTGATGGAGCATGTTGCCTTTTGCCAATTTACTGCCATCAATGGAGCAAATAACTAAAATCGCTTGAATCCAGCGTGTTAAAAAACGCCAAGTAATCTCTTAATGAGGGGCTCAGACGTAATCGAACCTTTGTTCAACACACTTGCAACTTTGGTCTTGGTCTGGTCGCACTCACCCAAGTGCACCTTGGTACCAGATATGCCACTCTTGGCTTGGTCCCTTACCCTTTCCCTACTCTTCTTCGAAGAGTAGAGAGAGGGTGAATGAACCCGCTTCTATCCTATCCTGGAAGGAGCCTCAAAGTCAGATGGACCAGACTTGGCCAGATCTTTCTCCAATATGAAGAAGATTTTGGCCGTCAACAGGGCAGCAGGAGGAGAAGAGGTCTATCCTCTCCTTGCGAGTCTTCGGGGGCCCGTGCCAGCTGAGGAGGGTTTTACAGATGGGCAGACTTAGATTCGACGTCTGAGACCGAGCCAAGGTTCGCCTCCTTAGGAGACTCTGCCATTTGTTGCGGGGTCACCTCAGGAACTATCTCCACCTCAGGAGGGGCCTCCAACTGGCCATCTCCCCTTCAATGTTTCGGGTATCCCGACTGGGGACCCGTAGGGCCCTGTTGTTCTGCCAGTGAGGCAGATCGACAGGGCAGATATCCTTAGTATGACGTAATCATCCAAGACAGGATAGCCAGGATCTGAAAATCTGTTGTGGTAGACCCAGCGACGGGACCCGAGACCTTTAGTTGGCCTGGCAGCTATCAAGTAGTAAAGCCCTCCCACCTCAATCAGTAAATCCTTATACATCCGAGAACGGCCACAGGGAGGTGGTCAGCCCATCACCCGCAGATAAGTGGTTGTTGTGGCAAAACTGATATTCCCATTATTCGTGTCCCAACACCAAAGTTTCTTCAAGGGCAGGTTTCTTGCAACCTCGGGGAGCTAAATATCGTTGTTTATAAAAGTTCCAAAGCTTGTCTTTTTAGAAGGCATGAGGTAGCTGGTCAGGTCCTATATGCTAGACAGAAGGTTGCGAGAATACGTGAAGAGAAAAAGAGAGTGAGGGAGAAGCGCAACAGAAACTTTCCCAGGCCCCATCAGAGTTCAAGACAATCCAGTGGAAGGTTTCCTTAATGTGGACTCAGGCCGGGAGGACGTACAGCTCATCCAGTTACCAAGTCTAGCAGGCTACACAGGGTACCCCCCAGCGGGTGGTGGTAATTGGTCTAGAGATAGGTTAGATAGCTGCTGTCCTATGAACCTATCAAACTAAGGACCCCATAAGGTGGAGCGGGGGTTAACCTACGTAGATTTATATACATGGTGTATGGAGTAGCTGCAGTTCTTCCTAGCTCGAGTACCCACAACGAAGACCTTGGTAACTGAGTATACTTCCACTTTTGATTATCCCGGTCTATAGAAGGTGGTGTGTTCCCCCGGTCTCTTTATGCACCCTTACCACCACGAATGTCACTTTCTTTACTATTTGAATGGCCTCTTCTCATACTGCCTATAGATCCCCTTGATCACGACCTGCCAACCAAAAGGAACTGCACCTGATTTACTCTTCGGAAACGATGTTATAGGTGGTGACCCTAAAATCTCTTAAGCCAACCACTAAGCTATAGCTTTCGCCCCGAACAACCGATCGTGATATATGTTGGTCTGGTCTGGGGTTCTCGCGGGGTGAAGGACAAGACGTATCTCACCCGTTCTCGTGGTAGGGCAGGAACCAATCAAAAGGCAGTCAGTAGTGCCGTTCTCTTGTTGGTGTCAGTGTGAGCCTTAACGTGCAGGGGTATGGAGTTCAGTATATTTTGCCATGGATTCAAAAACAAAATACTCATAAAACAAAGAAATAGGGCTCAAACATTTATTTGGGCCAGCTTTCTGGTCCAGATACATCGCCATTAGATATAAAGAAAAAGAACAAAAATAGCAATTGAAACACGATAAATTTTTCAAGAAATCACCAGAGAAAACCATCCAGAATTCTCCATAGGCACGATCACACGGAATTCACAGTTAAGGACAGATCAGATACAAATCCGAAAAACTTCGTGCTCTTACAATTCTCAGTGACCAGAAAATAAACGCAACTGACAAGAACGGATATAATATCAGGGTATGTAGCGCACTTCTTAATCGGTTTATGCTAGAACCCAAGAACTCGTACGAATTTATTCGCCTAGGAATCAAAAAGCTATTTGAAGATGACTGACAAAACAGAGAAAACATAATAATATACGAAGAAAATCCAGAAATCAATCTACAACACAAAAAAATTGTCCAAATATTTTTTAAGAAGCAAACTATAAGCCAAACCATAAGATTAGTCGGGCCACGATTTCCATCAGGAAAGAGCTCCCCTCGCCTTTGCAGGGCCGCAAATGACTACAATTTGGTCATCTAGTCATATATGGCCAGACTGAAAGCTTTGCTTCAAGTGTTCCTCCCGCGAACACCACGATTAATGCTTACTCTAACGGGAAGATGTTTCGACAACGGCGAGGACCACCATGCATTTAAAAGAATGTGCAACCACTTCACTTACCACCAAGAACTAAGATTTCGCATGCTCTGATTCTGTATCCAGCGCTACTAATTTTTGCCGGAAATGACAGAGGATGGAATCCGTTTAGGAACCACCTCATAAGTCAACATAATTCACACCAACATAACCCTTCCGGACAAAAGAAACTCGAACCACACTCAGTTACTATAATACAAACTAGAACATCCTCCCTAAGCCGTAAAGACACATTCTCCCATCATCACGAAATCGAAAAGTACGCCTCACTTCAAAAAGTAAAACTGCCACGTTCCTCATCCTCCTCACCAATACTATCCCCTCCCAACTCCCAACTCCAAACTCGAATAAACCCCGAAGAGACCACATCACGGCAGGATCTCCAACCTTAAGCCTTGACTCAAAATTCCAAAGAGCTGCAAGCGACTGCAGCCTGGAAAAGGTTGCCTTCGATGAGGAGATGAATCACGATACTAACCTAGAAAATGCGAGGACAACAAGGAATATTCAAGACCTAGATACGCAAATACCCCACGTAAGGGCCGATGACAGAAATTATAAATACAAACGAGAAGTAGCGAAAGCAACACCCTCAAAATAAAAGCGTGTTCGCTAAAACAACAATAAACAATTCAGAAAAAAACGAAGAAACCCCAAACGAGATCTCTTCAAAAGAACAATCCCATCCCCGGCGAATTTACTATCAAGCCATCACCTTAAAATCCCTCAAAATCAAATTCAAAAAGTATAAAACCCAAACAAGAACGTCCACACAAATTCCAAAAAGTCTCCTCGCCATAAAAACCAATCCATTAACAAAACCCAGAAAAATAGCTAGAACTATTTCGACTCCTACCACTAATATTGAGAAACCAAACTCACTAAATCCCTCCATGATCTCCGCTAAAGCAGGAGTCTTTAAACCTCACAATAGATCTTAAATTTATGAACCCAACGGATTTGCTGCAATGGATCATTCGTGGGCTCAGTCAGAGCCAACCACGAGTTACCGCAGGATCTCATCGGAAAGTATGAACTTTCATGCATCTGTCTCAATGAGACGATTTATACTGATCCTGCTCGCTTCTTAAGCAATAACTACAGTTCGTACTTCCGATTAACAAATACTAAAAGAAATTCTAATTTACATAAATCACAGCAATCTTTATATATAGCACCTACTAATTGCCCTTTTCATCAGAAAGCAAATTAAAGAGCTTATAATAATTTATTCGATATACCTATCTACCTACATACCTTTTTCCCGAAATGTCTTAAACCTAATAGTCATCGAACTTCCATCTCCCTTCGTGCCGATAGGCCATCTAAATGCCAGACATACCTGCTGTCAAAACATAAAATTTAACAGCCCACGAAGACATATTTTAGAAGCGAATGAGCACAACAACCTGAAAGTACTCAACAATGACCCGCCAATTTATTACCATCAACAAACATAATTTTCCAATATAGATGATTCCAACCATTCTAAAATGTTCCCAACATACCATTACTGGCATATCCACCCAAGAATACGTGGAAGCGACCATTACCTATTCATAACAGAGCTCCTTCCACAAATCACATTCATTCCTCCTCGTCAATGGAGCTTCCATCGTGCTAATTGGCAGGCCTTTTCAACACGAAACCATCCAAATCCCAACCAATCTCAACCCGCTCATAACCGCAACAGATTACCAACCTTTCATAAAAACATTATAAATACCGCCCTCACTAGCATCCTGCAATATTTTCTAAGATCCAACAAAACCGCAACACTATGGTGGAATCGCGATTACTTAACAGCAAAACGAGACAGAGACCGATTCCAATAACATTTTAAAGACCATAAATTCAACAGAGACTACTTAGAGCGTAATAGGTTTGTGCCGTGGCACGCAGAACTTTCAAGAGAACCTGAACAGAAAAAATAAAGAAAATGCAGGCAAGCAGAGCTACAACCGACCTCCCAATTTCTAAACATAAACAGGCACTTAATAAACGAGCCTGAACAAATATCTAACACCATCACTACTCAGCGTAATCTCCAAATTGCTCATCTCAAACACCTTTTCTTAATAAAAACATCAGGACGAAATCAAAGCCCTAAACTGCGCAACGAACCACGCCCTTGCATACTTCCCTTTCACTAGGCTTAAACTAAAATTAGCATTAGCCGACTGACCAAATCACCTGAATTATCCTTAACCCTACTCACCTGGACTGTCTAATGTACCTAATACAGCTCTATAACGCCCTTTGTTCATCTGGTAACTCCCCGAAATAATGCCGACAAAACACCGTGCTTCCATTCTTAAATCCAGAAGGGCCCCTCCATCTCGAAGAACTGTACACCGAATGCTATCAGCTCCTGTCTATGCTAGATCTTAGAAAAGATTGTGAACTCCCAATTAAAATGGTAATTATAAGACAAAATACTCCTCTCTCCGAGCCCAGTAAAAGACACTACGATTTACTTTCCTGGCCACCGTGGTGACGGGACTCAGTCCGGCCCCAGCTTACCCTTTTCTCCTTCTTTCTGACATCCTGTCTTCCTATCCTGCTTCCTCACTTTCCCTACAACCTTTCCCACAACTTTCTCTAGTCGACCTCTAATTTCACAGGATAGACACAGACCAGCTTCATCCATCCCGGATCCAGCTGAGGAGGGAGGGGACAACGCCGCCTCACCCCAGAGCTCCGGTTTGGGGTGGTGGGTTTTAACACCCTGTCTCCCCCTCACCCTCATCTTCCTCCGCAGAATATCAATTTTACGCCCAACTCAAGGTGGAACCGCCTTGCTGATGGGCTGCCTGGCCACTGGGCCGGGGAGAAGAGGCCTCAAACGGCGGCAGCTGGCTTTGCCGGCTCCATAATTAGCTTTCGCAGAGCGGGTTACTGCGTGGGGTGATTAGCCTTTGCGCCCCGTGAATTTAACAGGGTCACCCCATGCCCAATGATGAAAATATAAAAATAACCCTATCTACTTCCCCCGTAACATCGCCGTAGCCGCCTTCATGCAGCTCCACAGCAGAAAAGAAGTTTCCCCTCCCTCCTTGTGCAATCTCAGGGGCTATTCCAAACTTATTTAACCGGAAAGGAGGCTTAATCCTCTTTTAGGCCTACGGGTGCATGGGACTCCACCTCATAACCTGCTATGGAGGCGCCTCGTGGCGACTCCATCTCTTCAACAGCTGCAGTCTATACTCCTTTGCTTTCACAGGGGACTGCCAAGAGACCAGGCAGGTGACACATAATTGACACTGCCGGTGGAAGCGGCTCTATAGGGCTAATCCCCTTTTGGGAGCAATGTATAACAGGACCCGTCACTTCGTGCCCCTTGCTTGCGTGTCCAATTTACAAGGAGGCAGTGTACCTGCCCCACTCTCTTCTTAGACAAAAGGCACCTCAAATGTAATCCGTAATGTCTTGGGGGGATTATGGCTACTTGGAGCTCCCCCCACACCCTGAGATGAACATGTTCAGTTAACTTAACCAGCCCTAAATGGTAGAACATTCCATGAGGTCGAACCCTGCTCGGTGCCAAGCACAGAACCAGAGTCCGCCCATCTGCAAGTACCTCCTCAGACGGCTCGGGTCCCCGAGGCCTCCTAATTTTTTAAATTTTGTTTATTTGCTTTTTTTTGGGTGCCCATCTGGCGACTGCCTACTTGGGCATAAGTCACCATACACAACACAGCCGACTACTAGGCTATATTAAAAACTAAATAAACTAGACAAATAATATGTAAATAACAATTTGCAACGATAAAAAAGGACAAAGGCTAAAAAAATAACAACAAGAAGAAAACAAAGTAAATAGGCAAGAAGAAAGCGCACTCCAGCGTCGGGGGTAGGCCCGCCTCCCCCCGGCGCAGGAAAATACAACCTATAAAAAAGGTCAAATAAAGGGAAGGAGGCCAGTCTCCTTCAAAAAGTCATAAAGTCCACAAGTCAGTGTGCAAAAACCCGTCCCTAGTACAAGGGTCAAGCCAGCAGAAGATAATCTCGACATCCACTTCGCTCGCCAAAACCGTGGCGTTACGGATATCGCGAACCAAGGGATGCGGAGATTCCAATGCCTCAAGAGCACTCAGGGCGCTTTGTAAAGCGCTATTAATCCCAATCCGGGCTCTGAACCGGGCACGTAGCATTATCTCCCGTACCGAGCGGTATATTACAACCAGCCCGGCCATAAAAACAGACGCAGCACCAAGCAGAGCCCCGCTGACTTCAAACAGAGGGGATACAGCGTGGAAACCGACCCCTCTTGGGAATTGGAGCCATCCGCATACACTGGCACGATTCAGCGTAACATGAAGTGTGCCCCAAAAAGATCGAACGCATTATTCCCGGCGCTGTGGAAGCTTTGGAAGCGGAGGCTTGGTGACAAATAGTCAAGGGTGGTACCCTCTAGGGAGGATTCCTGGGCAGAACCAGGGGCACCACCGGACCGAGAGCTACACCTCGCTCTCGAAGGAGTTTCCTAGCCCTGAACCAAAGGGCTTAGGGTATGAATGGCTGCGGATCCAGTAAGATCTGTTCGCGACTGAGGGAGGGGCCAGACTCCCGCGTACAGGCAAATAATGCACTGTGCCCGGTGCAGAGTAAGTGGCATCTTTTCGGCATTAACAAATAGGCTCTCAATGGGGTAACTGCGGAAGGCACAGGTTGCCAGGCGAAGGCTGATGTGGTGGATCGTGTCCACTTTCCGCAATACACGCTCGATTCCGGATGCATAAAACTCGAATCCGTAGTCGAGCTCCGAACGAACAAAGGATCGATAAAAAAGTAAGGCAGTAACCTTATCAGCACCCTAGGTGTTGAACGTCAGGGAACGAAGAATATCCATGGCGTGGGTACAAAAGACCCTAAGGCTACGAATATGAGCCGCCAGGTGCAGCCTCGGTTAAATACAAGACTTCCAGGCGCATCCTATTGAGAAATAAGTCTGGATCAGAGTGGAGCGGTGGATGGCGGCTGAAGTGCACCACCTTAGTCTTGGCCAAGGAAAACCGAAGCCTGTGCACTTTGGCATAGCCAGAGACGCGGTTCAATGCTTTTTGGAGTGGATGCTCCAAAGTTGCATCTGGATCACGCCAATTAACACAAATAACACCAAATCATGTAACTTCTGCAAGGTTTTATGAAGAGCAAGGTCTCGAGATAATAACGCTAGAAGAACTAAAAGAAACAATTATGGCTACAAAACAGAGAGTGCCTAGCAAAACAGGCATAACAAGAGATAACCTGATAAAGTCACCAGTTGTTTTGCTAAGGAAATTAGTAGACCTTTTTAATGCAAAAATAAGTGCGTAGTATTTTCCTGATACCCTAAAAAGCTGCAAAATTATTTTTTTGCCTAAGCCTGGCAAATTACCATCTGAACTGAGTAACTATAGGCCTATAACACTCTTAGAAGTGGTAGCGAAAATCCTGGAAAGCTTACTAAACAGAAGACTGGTCGAACATCTGAAACAGAACGATCTAATTTCGCAATGCCAGTACGGTTTCAGGAAGGGAAGAGGCACAGTTACGGCAATAGCCCTCTTTGTGGAAACTTTGGCTAAAGCAAAGTACAACAAAAACTACTCAGATCTTATATTAAGAGATGTAAAGAAAGCTTTTCACAAAGTGTGGAGAATCGGGCTGAAATTCAAAATAAAGAGGCTAGGCGTACCATCAATCATGAAAAAAATCCTCTGTGACTATGTTACAGACAGGATAGCTTTATAGAAATAGGAGACCACCAAGGACCTGAATTTGAATTAAGGCAGGGTGTCCCTCAAAGTGGATGTTTGAGACCTACTATATACACAATATATACAAGCACCTACCTGATCCGGTGTTTCCATCAACAACTTATATACAGTTCGCGGATGATATAACTATAATAACTAACAGCCCTTATAGACATCCGCCAACCATCGCTAGAATGTCCGCGGCAGAGACATAAATAACTATGAAAGAAAGTGGAAAATACGTAATAACACCGAAAAATTTACAATAATACCTATAGGGAGGAATAATACATCGAGAATAGTGGTCGATGACGAAGTATACAGATAACATGCCGAGGGAAAGTTCTTGGCATGAAAATAACAAAGAATGGCTATAAAAAAACATACGAAAGAAAGATTGAATCTGGCGAAATCAGGCCTAAAAAAATTATACCAACTAAGGAACTTAAATAGAGGCAACAAAACCAAGCTATGCAATTCCCTATGCAAATCTTTACTCCTGTATACAACATTACCATTAAAAAAGCTACACAAAACAAACATGGTAAAACTCCAAAGAGTCGAAAATAGTGGGGTAAAACTCATTACAAACACTAGAAGAATAGAACATCGGAGACAAGTGGATTTACATTGTAAAGTCGAGACGGACCTAGTCAATATAGTCCTACACAACAGAGCAATTAAAGTGTGGGAAAGACTTGAGAAGATAATGGACGAAGAGAGAAAGAGAGCTATTGACATACCTCTAGAACATAGAAGAACAAGCAGAGGAAACTTCTCGAGTGGGAAATTACTTGAAGAACCAGAACCGATATTTAGATAAGACAAGTCGCACTGGGTGTTAAAATAATAAAGAATGATGCACAACTGCTAAAAACACAAATATCAACAAATAATAAACACAAATATAATAGATGCGTGGGAGTCATTTCAATTACGTAACAACTAAAGAAGAAGAAACAATTCGAAAGAAGAATCTCAAGAGATAGCTGGTCACCCAGCGCCTATACACAACACTCAAGCCTTTCATTTTCACCACTTTTACCTAACAAACTCTATTCACTCTACTACCACTCTACATATACTTTTTTTCTTTTTCCAGACGTAAGACGTTAAATTTTTTTATGTTTTGAATTCTTGGATGAAATACAGTTGCTAGTAATATGTCGCTACCGGGTAAAGGAGGTAACGGTGTAGGTAGTCAAAAATGCCTTTGCTCAGTAAAAAAAACTACGAGGACCAATTTACTGCGAACTAATCACAGATGCAATTCCCTAATGTGGTTACAGGACCACAAATCTATAAGCACGTCTAACTTCGAAAATATGAAGTTTGAAGGCCAAACATACACAAAATATAATGGCATAAAAAAACACTCCTTGAAATCACAGATACGCCTGAGACCAATACAAAACCCAAATCCCCAAAGGGAGGTAATTAAAGACAGAGGGACTGAATCCTAGAGTTAAGAATAGACCCTATTAAAAAGAAAAATAACAGCCTGAAAAATCCTTTCGCCACCACTCAAAACAAAAAACCGAGAGTAATACAAGTTCCAATGAGCAAATTACAAAAGAAACTTTACATATGGCCTATTTTCACCCTGAAAAAGAGCCTCAAGAAGAAAAGCCACTGCGGAGGTCCCCTTACTAACGCCTTCCCTCCCTCAAATAGCGGCAAAACTCGGTAATCCCCACAAACTCCAAATAAGACCTCCTTTCTCTTTAGCCAACACTCCGAACAGTTCATCTAACATACCGACTAAACCCGGTATCAGTAAATACTAACCATTGCATTCAATACATAAACAGTTAAAACGCAAATCTCATAGTGGAATATTCGTGGCCAACGTGCCAATTACGAATCACTATTAGACATTATCTTCGTACACTCCCATGTGATTATTTGCCTAAATGAAACTACCCAGAACCATCCGGAAGAATTCCTAAAATCTTTTTACAACTGACTCAATACCTCACTAGATGTGCTTGCAGTAAGAGCACAATGTGGACAGCTGACAACCATCTGTTACGTATATTTGTAACCCAATTTAATACGTCCAAAGAAGACCTAGAATATCTCATTGACCAACTATCAGAGCTATTCTTACTTCTTGACACCTCAAAGCCAAAAGCCACCATTGGTACAACCAAAAATAGAACAGCCGAAGGGAAATAGTACAGAACATGGTTGAAAACTTCCAAATGGAAATATTAAATGACTAAAGCCTAACCAAGAAAATGGCACATCCATTAACATAGAGCTAGCCACTCAGTCACTTACATTCACAAAAGAGACTCAGTTTCACTCACCGAAATCTGTGCAGGAATGACAATTATGCGATTCCTACCGAAGTCCTTCCGCAAACCACCTTAAATACAAGGCCACGATGGTACCACTAACGGGCTAGTTCACCAGCTTTCATTTCAATTACAGCTCAAATCTCAATCATCATCAACCCACTGGCTGGTGTCGAAAATTGCCACCAATTCACAGAAGCTCTACAAAATATACCTAAATCTCATATCCTGCAATCAAATCCCAAGAACTTTCGAGTTAGACCCTATAGTGACCTGAGCAGTGCCGGAAGGCAAAAGACCGGAGGGATAGAACCCACAGACATTTCAGATCTACACGCACACCCTAAACTTTCATCGAATACAAATGACCATGTGCCTTAGACGGACGAACAATCAAATAAATTTACCGACAGTCCTGGCAAAACTACGTATCAACAATCACCGCCGCAACGTCATACGAAATATATGCCGACGCACCAACTGGATGTCAGACTCTACAACCACGGTATATCTCCCAACTTTGAGACAAAACAACGGCCATGTTAGCAACCCAAAGTAAGTTGAAACATAATTGGAGAATTCCTTAGTGCTTCGCCAAAAGTTCCTTTAGACCAGCCCTTCGTAGTACGAAAATCAGAGGTGAAGCAAATCCCTAGCTTTCTCAACACTGTGCGATCTCCAATGCAGCAAAGCTTTTTCTCTATCAGATCTAGAGGCTTGCCTCTCAGGCTGGCCCCAAAACTGCGCCCTGATACGACAAAATATCATATTCTATCTTCCAGGGACTACGCCCTTATGACATCAAACTTATCTTGGAAATATACAAGGTATATAGTAAAGCGGCACCTTTTCCAAACAACGGCACTAGGCAAGAGTCCTGCTTTCCATGAAGCCCAGAAAAGATCCCTCGCCTCCATCCAAATATAGGTCAATAATCCTAAAATCATGTCTTGGCGTTTAGCCAGTTTGAAATGTTTTAGAGGCCAAAAACCTCCTGCCTCCTAACTGATAGGACAATAGGGAATTATCGGCTCACTCTCGAACCTTTGACCATGCTGGAAGATGATATTGACTGGTCAATATCATCTGCATCATGCCGTGTCAGAAGAGGGGGTTTGAAACATCGATTAAAATGCATTTTAACGCGCGCAGGTTGCAATAGCGCAGGAGTTTTGACGTCCTAGGCGTTGAGGCACGATTAATGGGAAGATCGATTTTGCCCCAATAACCTCTTCCCTGCGCTCAGTGGGCTAAATATCTCCCTGGTGCGACCGTTTCCGGAAGTACAAGGCTCTAATGGCTATGGCGGCGGGCTATACTACCAAAGGCCTAGAAAGTATGATGGCCACACGAAGCCTCCTTCTGATGTGGAAAATGACCCAGAGGTGCCCCTGCCCCAAATGGCAGTACGTGTCCGCGAGGAATCACAACGAGAGGAAAGACGACCTGCTCCTTTTAGTGCTCCTTGTAAGGCATCGACTTCGCTATTTAGGGGAAGGACATGGTTTAGGCCGGCTCGTCCGGCCTCGGAGCTTCTCCCGAAGGTAGAGTGAATCGGACTCACTCCACAACCTCCTCTTCTAAAAATAAGAGGAGCAAAAAGCCCCCATTTACTCGAGATTCCTTTCCTTCCGGTGGCATCCAGGGACAGAGAGATGCCATGCCGTTTCAGTAGATGACTAGGCCGTGACTAGCACGCCCGGTCCTGAGGGGCCCTCGGGTGAGGAGACTCTGAGACCAAGACCAAGACGACGAAAGTTGCAGACAAAGTGACTGGAGCCTCGGTGACGTCGGTACCCTTACTAATAGAAATTATATTATCCAATGTCTAACCGAAATCTCTACATAATTTAAACGCTCAATCTTGACAATACAGCTGACCCCCCTTTCTCATTTCCTAGTTACAACAACATTGTTAACAACCAACCAAATTTCCCACCTTCACCAACCAATTCAAACAACTACTTTAACTTTCTTCACGGCTTACTCTTTGTAAACCCTTCACTTCCTGACTTCAACGACTGTAATTGGTAACTTATATTACATTGTATAACGATAAGTATTTTACTTCACTAATTGTTGAATTTTGTTTTTATTTTTATTCAGACTTATTATGTAACTTGTGATTATATATAAATTCTATTATCTTTTTCTCGCTTAGTGTTTTTACTTCATTGCTTCTATATGTAATACACTTACTTACTTAATCCTTTTAGGGTCAGATTTTCTCAATTTTGGTTTATTGAGGTTGGACGTTTGATGATTTGCTCCTGTTTTCAAGCATTTCATTATTTGTTGGTGCAGTTGTTTTATGCCCAGGATGCCATTTCTGGCAGGCAACCCTCTCCATTTATCTGGGTTTGTGACCGGCTCTGGATAAACTAACTTGCTCAACCCAGAAGCTGGGTTTGCTTTAATATGTAATACAGCTGATTTAAATAGTTTTGTGAGTGTTTTGCTATAAATTGGTAATTCTAGCTTTTAATTCATTTATTTTCTTCATTAGCATTTCAACCCGATTACTTTTAAGGTTGCTCATTTAAATAATGTTTTGTTTGTTGATATTAATTTGACAATTAGACTGGTCAGCACAAAGTACACTTACTAAACTTATAAAAACGAACGAAACACTTTTCAACTAAAAGAATTACTGTGAGAAACTCAAGAGTGGCCATTCAACCTAATAAACAAAATTAAGCAATTTGTTCACTCAAAAAACACTCAACGCATAAATTCACAGTTACAAACTGTTGAATAAACGACACAAGCAAAATACGCAACGTTCTTCAGTCCCTTTACTCGCGCTGCGTCAAAACTCTTTTACATAAAACATTTAATTTATCCACTAAATATGCCAAAAATGTAAAAAAAGCAAGATATTATTAAAGACATGACACAAAACAAAAGTGATCTTCGAAGAGCGCTTTGGAATGCAACCTTTCAATAAACTTTGTGGTCTGTGCGGGGTTGCTTTTTAAGGGCGAGGGCGCAACTCAAAGCCACACTTTAGGGAACAACACTACGCTCTTTCGGCAGGCAGAGTTGAAATGCCAGAGTTACAAACTGGTGGAGACTAGTATATATGAGTAGACATAAAATTAATAAATAATTGACTATGGTAATTAAACTTATTTCAGAGCATTCCTTGCCCCTTAAAACCTAGAGTTAGACACCAAAATTACCTTTGTCAAGTGAATCCTGATTGAGATATGGCCATTTTAAGTTCCTCGCCGCCATTTTGGACACCAACTTGAAAAGTATGCCTTTCCCAAAACTGGATTTTCTTAGATTTTTAGTATGCTTTAACCATGCCCAATAGTACCAAAATCAATTGCAAAAACCTTTTGAAGCAATTTGTTCAGGTCAGGTGACATATTTTCATATATTGACCCGTCTAATATGAGCATAAGGGGTGGACGCTAAGAGGGCGCTTGTGGACGCACGTTTCTTTCAGTATAATCGATAAGGATTAGGAAGTCTGAAACCTCGATCCTCGGGGTTGGTTCGTCCGGGAAGGAGGATCCAAAATGGAAATCAAAAACCAGATTAGAAAAATTAATGTGAACGAGATATTAAAATTTAGAGAACACACTCACAATAATACATATGCGCATCTACAAAATTGGTCATAGGATTGTAGAGGATGTTTTACTTTCATTCCGAATAAGGATTCCTCTCGAAAACGTAAAAAGGAAAAAAATACGAATAGTTATATATCATTTTCTTGCTCTCAATTAGAAACTCAGGACACCAAAACTGTGTGACAAGAAACGGGAGGAAGCATTCGGAATGTACGAGATGCGAGAATACTTGAAGAGAATGCGTTTCGTATATTAAAAAGTGTCTAAATTGCACTGGACGATGACAATACACTGCCTCAAGTAGAAGGAGATATTAGAAAGAAAAGTAATGCATGTACGAGGGGCGGTCAATAGGTTTTGAGAATCAGTAGGGCAAAACAGAGAAAGAGGGATGGCTGTTTGTGGGGGGGTTAGGGCAAGTTATGACAAGTCAAGACCTGCAGTCGCACGCTCCTGTCTCTCCTATTTAAGAAGCAGTAGCTAATCACAGATCATCAGTCACAAATTTTTCAACAATGGAGAAGGTTGAGCACCTTGCAGTGATCAACTTTTGACCAAGGAAGGCAAGAATGCAAAAGAGATACATGAACGCATGGTTGCAGTGTACACCGACACCGCCCCTTCATATGCAAACATTGCTCGCTAGAATAGGGAGTTTCGCCATTGTCATGAGTCCCTTCAAGACGACCCCCGTCCAGGAAGCCCGTCAGACGTGACCAACGAGGACAATGTGGCCCGTGTGGAGAGGATGATCCTCGAAAATCGACGGGTGAAGGTTGAGGAAATCGAGCGAGAATTTGGAATATCACATGGAAATGTTATCAACATCATCTACGACAATTTGGCCATGACCAAGGTCTCTTTCCGTTGGGTCCCTAGAAACCTCACGCCCCATGATCGACTTCAACGTCGTCAAAGTCCACAAGGCCAGAGTTGCACAAGCTTCCTTGCGCGAGTGCAGATTCGAGGAGCTCAACCATCCACCCTACAGTCCAGATCTGGCCCACAGCGACTACTTTTTATTCCGCCAGCTCAAGGCTGCACTGCGTGGACCCCGGTTGGTGGACCATGAAGATGTCCAGCTCGCCGTTCAGGAGTGGATTGAACAGTAGTCGGGAGATTTCTGGTTGTCGGGAATTCAAAGCCTCAGGGACAAGTAGCGCAAGTGCATTAAAGTCGAGGGTAGTTATATTGAAAAATAATAAAACCCTTTTCCTCATATCTCGTTTCCTTATATCCGAATTGCAAAACTTATTGACCGCCCCTCGTAAGAAACATCGAATAGAAAGAAAAAAGGAACGAAACACAGGAATATCTCAAACATCAGCCAGGTAATACAACTTCTGGTCGGTGTGCGTCGTAGAAGAGGTGCAAACACCACTCTAACTTTCCCAAAGGTGAAAACCTGAAAGTCCGAAAATGCGAGAGGGGATAGGCGGGAGATGCTTGATGCGGGATACTACCCACCAACTCGTCTTTCTTTTCTTTTTCAGTGGTCACAAGCTTACTGAATCTCAGGTGTTAGCAAATCTCTCTCAAATTTTCCAATTACCTTCGGATGAGGAAAAGCTCGCCCGTAATGGGCGCGAGCGATAAATTTCATATCAACACTTTGCCCGTTGAAGGGACACCCCTCCAACTACTTTGTGCGGTAAATGGGCTTCCCTTTCACCGCACTCGGGCAGTTCCTCCTGAATAGGAGGTGGATTACCCTGTGCTTTCTTATGGGCCGCTCCAACATTCTTTAGCGGAGAGATGGTTTCCTTCTCTCCTATGTCTATGGATTAGGCGGCTTTTCTCCCCTAAGCTACTACTTTGTAGTCACGCTCGGACCACTCTTTCCTTTTCCCATAGGCCCACCGATAAGTTCGCTAGGGCTTATCTTTTTAGAGTGACTAGGGGAGGGAAAGACTGTCGCACCGTGCTCGCCAAAGTCTTAAAAATATGTTTCGTGACATTGTTGAGGGCAAGCGTACCTGAGAACTTTCCATTGAATGCCGGTTAGCCAGTCTCAATGACGATGATTACAGGCCTAGGTAGTTCCCGGTCGAGATTTCGGAGTATTTGGTGAAGGAAAGGGTAGTCACTTAAGGATCCCTCCTGAGGTGAAATGGTCCCAGAAGTGCTACTTTTCCAGATGACAGGCAATAAGTCCGTCCCTATTCAATATCCTCTTGTGGCACCACATGCCTTAGAGAACTCATGGGAAGAGGAGGGACCTCTTTCCTCGATTTTTTCCCTACTGTCTTCTTTCTTCGTCCTATTTTAGGCGATGGATATGGCTAAGGTTGGCTCTTCCAGCCTTGGGCTGCCTTCTTGAATTGTAGTAAAGAGGGCTCATTCTCCGCCCTACTTCCCTAAAAGAAAAAAAACGACAAAAAATAATATTAAAAAGTCGATGGGTTCCTCTCCTTCGTGGGGTGGAGGGTCTGGGGACGGACAGGTCAACTGGTGTTTTTGCAGGTAACCAGGTCCAGACTGGCACCTCCTGCGCCAAGGCAGACTTTGGCGGGGCTACCCACAACATGTCAAAGACTGAAGTTGCAATTAGGTTGATGGAGCCTCGATGACGCCGGGGCTCCTCATCGAGAGGCTGCCCAGCGTCAGCTTTAAGCGTTTCTTAACTCTTCCTTCTCTCGCCTATCATCCAGGGTTATAAGAGTTTAGCGACCCCATCAACGCAGAATAGAGGGTGAGCTAGAGCATAAGCGATTTAAAACGGCATAGTGTATCGATTCTTCTATTGGTAATATAAACCATTCAGGAAGTGACAGTTCAGCTACACGTGGATAGGAGATATACTTTTATTTATGCGTATATTTTACATCACCAGCCGACTTCGAAGCAGGGGACTTCTGCAGCATCGGGCACGGTTGCCGATTCTGTTTATCCTTTTGCTGTGATCTAAACGGTAGGCTCCTACTCAAAAGTGTCTACACGATCAGTCCCAAGTGCCAGGTCCTTGAGGACCGGATCGAAGAGTTTGAGATAGGTATCCAAAATGCGGAAGAGCTTACGCATTACTGTCCGTGATCTCCGCATACGCAGGTTTATTTGGGGTGCGGGATAATCTGTGACCTTCATGGTAGCGGCCACTTTTAATTTCAAATATATTATGGGGCGCTGTAGCACGAGAAAAAACTTCGCGGAGCTTTGACCGGGGGCGGTAGTCAGCGATTTAGGAGATGATATTATCTGTACAAATGAGGACTAAAGATCGGTTGATGAAGCCGTCGAGTTCTTCTGCAAACTCAAGTGCTGACACTAACCCTGGACTGAGGGTATGCTCCAAACTCTGGTGAATGGCTACTATGTCCGCTTTTCGCTAACAGAGGATAGATTACTACTCTGGTACGGTGTACGTAAATATTAGACTAGCGTTTTTCCTGGAAAGCGTGGGCCAGCTGTATTCTTTACAATGCGCTCTCTGTAAGTTCCCTTTTAGTTCGGGTGCTTGCTCTGGCTGAAAAATGCTATCTCCGTGGCTTTCTTCTGTAGACAGCACTACGACACGTCGTTTTTCTATCTGGAGAAGGTATATGGTACCGCATGGCGATATAGTTTATTTAAGACCCTCTATAGTGAAGGAGAGGGAAAGTCTCCCGATCTTCATATCTGAATTTTGAGATCGTCGATTCCGCCTACAGGCGGGGAGGCCCATCTCCAGACCAATCAAGCGCCCTGCAGGGAATTATCTTCACTTTCGCACTCTTTGACCTCAGCATCAACGGGATCACCTCGATGCTGACGAAAATGTTCTTGCTACACGCAAGGTTAACGACCCTTCGATCTCGTTTGGAGCGGCTTAGATGCAAAATAGGGAGGAGCGAATCTAACTGGGATTTAACTGCATCTCTCGTTGTACCTATGCGCACAGGTTTCGAGTTTACCTAGCCAAGACTAAGGTATGGCACCTACCACGGCTCTAACTCGACTTAGAGTTCTTCGTAAAGGGAGGTCGCATGGAAGGGGCGGACTCACACCTTTTTTATGGTGTTTTTCTCTACAGACGCCTCATGTGGGAGGTCCATATTTGCAGCCTTAAGTATCTTGTACCAAAGCCATGGATATTTTTCGTTCCGTGACGCTCCACACTTGTGTTACTGATAGGGCTAACGATTTGAAGTTTTATCATTCTTTTGTTCGCAAAAAAGTTAAATACAGATGAGTAGTACGCAGCCGCATTCGAGCCTGAATTGAGGAAGATGGACCCGATCCAACACACGGGTCACTTTTTGGCAGCCGGTGCCTTCTAAAAGTCCCCCACTGAAAGCTTACTTGTCGATACCGGGGAGATACCATCTCTCTCTTCAACGACCGCAGTACATTATATGTTTATACACTCGAGCTCGGTGCCTCCTTCATTCGTTAACTAATCTCACTGCATCCGCAGCCGATCTCGGTGGTGTCTATGCTGCCAAGAGACGCCAGTCATATTTTAGGACTAGTGAACGCTTTCGATTCTTCAGTGTACTCTTGGGTTGGTAACGCCTCCGCTTCTGCCCAGCAAGCCACCTTGGATTGTATCACTTCTGATTATCTGTCGCCACGCCTCTAGTCTCAAAACTTCAACACTGCCAGAAATATTGCGTTTCACCTTTAGGAAAACACTTCATAACACTAGATCCATGCTAGTGTATAAGGATAGCTCCAAGTCCAAAAATGGTGTTCGGCTTCCTTGCCATATCCCCTCTATTTTAACTCTCTGGGGCTCTAGCGGGCGCGCGTCTATCTTCAGCACCGAGCTGGTTGAAATGCAACGTTCATTACGCGAGATAATTCATTAGGATCGATTTGGAGACCGAGTTATGATCTATAGCAACCCACAAAGCATCGTAACTGCTCTCGGAGCATTGGAATCTCTGCACACCCTTGTTGGTGGTATCTTTAACGCCACTATTGCCGGGAGGGTGCGACAAAGTTCCTTATTAAAATAGGCCTGGGAACATTCAATCATATGTAAACTGAGATAGGTATATGTTGAGAAGATTCTTTTTTCAATGTATTTGAGGGCAAACGAGGAACTCTGTTCTTTCGGCCCCAAAATACACACAAGAGAGAGGTTACCAGGACCGTGTTCGAATATCCGCAAGGGTAAAATAAATACACAGGTAAATTCAACTGTATTATTTATTAAAAGGAAAAATAACCTGTCAATGGAGTACAAGAGGGTACCAAAAGTAATAGAAATTCCCAAATTTCAAAACCACCTAACGACAACACGTAGTTATTCAATAAAATCCGCGTATAATAAGGGATATTATAAAAATAAAAACTTTACGCTGAAACGACACGCGTCGTTAAAAATAATTAACTACATTACTTGGGTAAGAGGTATAAAAAGAATAACCCCTTCGTCCTTTACACAAAAGTAATGAGTCTCGACACGAGCACTTAAGAAATTGAAGGGCGTAAGACGAAGGAAATATTCCAAATACCCGATACGAAAGCAGTGGAGCGACACCCAGTTGACGGAAATCCAAGGGACGAAGAACAAACGGGTGGTGACGATTGAGATGACTAGGGACCAACGTGTGGAGTTGATGATCGAGATGAGGCAGGACCCACGGGCGGCGCGATCTAGATGATGAATGACACACGGGTGAATGAGGTCTAGATGACGACGGATCCATGGGTGACTGAAGACTCGATGGTCAAGTATTCACGGGTGGAGGTGGTCGAGATGGTGGAGTACCCAAGGGCAGAGGTGGTAGGTGACGAGGGATAGCCTTAACTAGCCCACGGCAATCGGCTTCCCAACGGAGAACGAATGCAGTACGAGTATGGAGACAGCAAAAAACATTGCAGCAGCAAAAGGAATCAGCGTCAAAGCTGGCAGGGTATAATGGCAGAAGGTCTTCGCTGAACGATGTCCAGAACGGTTCTCTCCCAATTAGAGAAGGGAGCCCCTTTTATACAAGCTCACCAGAGGAGCGTTCGTGACGTTGGTCACGCAGTCGGGGGCTAGATACACTGCTTTCCGATAGTAGCTTAGCAGGTTATTCGGCGCGCGTGCGCATACTTTTCGCGAGAACTGACACATTTCAAAGATGAGTCAGTCGTAGGTTGCTCGCAGATTATGTCCTCGAGGTGGGCGCGCGAGCGGAACAGGTCGAAAAATATGATGAATCATGTGGCTAGGTTAAGCTGCCCTTACAATGTATGAAGCGGTATTTATAATCACTTTTTTGCCTTTGTCAGATTTTAAGACCAAAATATTCTGATTTTTAAAATTTTGAATAAGGCTTCGAAGAGAATAGGAGGAAGTTAAAACCTCATTTAAAACTATGCATTTATTGATTAATAAGAAAACCTTTAAAAGGGAACAGATTAAGGTTGGGCAATGAAGTTCTAGGGAGGAGGATCGGGATCTGACGACGTTCCTCTCTTCGTTCTCTACGCTCCTCAATGTCTCTGGTTCTAACGTCGTTGTTGTCTTCGTTCTGTACGCTCCTTGATGTCTCCTGTCCTGACGTCGTTACTGTCTTCGTTTTCTACTCTCCTCGATATTTCTAGTTCGCTGAAACTCTAAATTTCCCACTCTTTCTTTCATTAGCGAACACCATCTACTCCGATCTTGTCGAAGAGCATTTGATACCTCTTAAGGTTCGACTTTAGGCCATCTTTGTAACGCTTTTTCGGCGCCCCGTCGTTTCGGTAGCCGTGATACAGCTCAGTTTAGAAGATCTTTTTCGGTAGACGGTTGTTGTCTATTCTCACTACGTGGCCAGCCCACCGGAGTTGTCTTTTCACGATCATAGATACTATATTAGGACAGCCAGCCTCCTGCCCCAAAATATTCTTGCCATTTGATTTCCAAAATGGATCTCAAGTTTCTTTGATTAAAGCTTTCGGGGTCTTTGATATACTTGCGGTATGTTGTCCAAGACTACGATGAGTAGAGCTGTATGGTGATTACAATTGCTCTATAAACCATAATCCTGGATTCAATTCTAATGTTGTGATTCTCGGATATCCTTTTTCGAAGTTTACCGAAGGCAGCCGTCGCCATTCTGATGAGATATTTTATTTCGTTGTCGATGTTAACGGTTTTAGAAAGATAACTACAGAGATATTTAAATTGGTGTACGCATTCTAAGGCTTCAGCTTGGATTTCGATGACCAGCTGGATTGGGGGGTGATGGTTCGGTGAAGGTTGGTAAAGCCCTTGTGTTTTCCGGATATTGACGGTTAAACCTAGTTTTCTGTAGTTTGTAGTTCGTCTTCGCTTAGGGCCACGATAGCGTTGTCGTCTTCATATTGAAGGTCTAGAAATTGCTGCTAAGCTAATTTTGTTTCTAGCTTTTATGCGATTTAGATTGAACGGTCCACCGTCCATCTGATATATTATTTGGATGCCCGGCGATAATGCGTCTTTAGCTAAGTGTAGAACCGCAGCAATAAAGAGAGAGAAAAGGGTTGACGCGATCACACATCCTTGCTTTACATCAGGTCTTATTGAGAAAGTTTCGGTTGTGCACCATTTGCTGTGACAGTGGCATTCATGACGTCGTGGGAGAGCCCAACAATTTGGATGACTTTTTCTGGACATCTACTCTTAGCTAGTATCTTCCATAGAAGCTCACGATTGACTGAGTCAAACGCTTTCGTCAAATAATTGAAAGCTATATAAATGGGTTGGTTCTGCTTCCTACACTTCTCCTGCACTTGACGGACAGAGAAAATCATGGAGTAAGGCAAAGCTAAATCCGTAGCGTAAGGCTATTTTTTTAAACTTATTACGCTTGATGTCAGCAAATTTAACGAGTTAGGATTGCTGAATTTAATCCACTGACTCTTATGAAATTAGACAAGAAACCTTTTAGCAAAATATTTCCTAACTTTATCTAGGGAAAATTATTTGCATCCGTGAACATAATCTAGAATTCTGTAAGGGGACAGTGGTTAAAAGTATGGTACTGAATAAGAGATGAAAGGGACGAATTAAACTTCGTATTAATGTAGTTGATTTTCTCTTGGAGTAATTTTTCATACTATTTTGGGATGGTTCACGAAACTGAGAACGAAATTAGGAAAGGGTGAAACATTTATCTAACACTTTACTATGGATACACTTTTATAAAGATGAAATGTAAGCTTATGAACAGCGAATACTGCTTCCTTATATTCAAAGAAGCTATTTCTTGAGAAGTTAAAACAAGAGAATAAGTTAAGAACAAAGCAACATAAGTTCAGTGGATATTATTATGAACGATTATAAAGCGTATTAACATTGAAAAATGTAATAGAAAATTCCGCGTGAAATATACACAATCGACTCATAATTTCAATAAGCGCCGACTTATCTTCACAGTCCGTTAAAATACCTAAGTTCGTCCAAAATGGCGTCCTTCTAGAAACGTACAATGACGTCATACAAGAAAGCAATATTCCTCCGCTGAATGCGGAAATCTTAAATACTTGAACTTTATTAATAATATAAAAGTTAAAAAGTTTAGATTATAGGGTCTTGTTACCCTCAAAGTAATTTTCTTTTAAAATGCAAAAAGCTTGTGTTTTTATCTCATTTCGACATCCTTAATACTTTGATGTTTAGAATTTTTTAAATAATCATATCATCCTCTTTTTTTAGGCGATGTTTCACCAGAACGCTATTATGGTGCCACAAATGAAAATCTCGTTTATGCTGTTTTATTCCTTATTCAAAGTCAATACTTTCACCTTTAGAAATTCGTACACATAACCTGTAGGAAATCGCAAGTTTGTAATTTTATGTCCGGGAGAAACACAAACCTTATTAAAACAAAATAAGAGAATTTGAATTTCTTTAGGTATGTACATACGAGTATATTTTGGTTGGTTCAGAAATATGAACGAGAATTTTAGAAATTTATCATGCGATTTATTACTGCTGCTATTCCTATAATAAAATTTTCTCGTGTTATAAAACGACCCTTTAATAAAGTCATCCTTGTAACCTAATATTAGAAAGGCATTATTAATATTTCGAAATTTTTAATCGATATAGTTAAGGTCACAAATTCGAAGGGCGCTGAGATATCAATGTTAATGCCGTTTTTTGAAAGTCCGTTTATCATAATTATTTCTTATTATTAAAATATCTAGGAATGACAACTTTATCTAACTTTCTTTTTTTACAGTAAATAAAATACAAGGAAGAAATGAATTTAAGGACCAAAATAAGGAATTTATATCTATAAAAGTTTTATGACAGCAAAACTGTCATCTACACAACGAAGCCAATTAGACTCGTGAAAGAGAATCCTGATGAAATTGTCTTTCAAATAGTTCACTAATGATATTGGCCAAGGCTGGAGATAGGGAGAAGCCGATATGTAATCTTTCACTTAGTTTATAGTAGTTATTATTGAGACTGAAGTAATCGGGTTTAGTACACAACCAAAAAAGAGCTATGATTCATTTAGGTTTTAAGCTAGAAAAGGAAGGATTCATATTAAGTCATCCCTCTAGTACATATTTATATATATATATATATATATATATATGTATATATATATATATATATATATATATATATATATATATATATATATGTATATATATATGTAGTCATGGCCAAAAGTTCTAATATATATTTTTATTTTTCCATTCGGTTTTAAAATTTACTTGATAGGAAGAATTATTCTAATATCTTAATTAATGAAAGTTTATTAAAAAGTCAGCATTTCAAAAATAATAAGAAAAAACAGTGCACTTTTTCACTGATTGCAAAATCGCGCTCTGGTCCTGTCCTGCAGGAGGTGAGTTTCACTCTTTGGAACTTTGCTATTCGATCAAAAGGATAAAATATATGGTTGGCCACAAAGTCTTGACTCACTTATGAAGCGGAAAGGAAACAACAAAAATTTTTTGAACAACCCCATTTTACGGTTAGCTTAGCCTTGCTCATTCGCCTACATTAGGTTAGGTTAGCCTTACTCATTTTATTACATTAGTTTAGGTTAACCCTTACTCATTCAACTACAAGCCTCCGTACGCTGCTGTTGTTTGTTGCTCCTGCGCAGTTTATTCCTCTTTGCGTAAGCCCCAACTGACAGAAATGAGTTTGGAAGAAAGTGGAATTAGAGTTTTTATTTGTTATTGTTACAAGCGAAAACTTTCTCCAATAGTTGATTTGCAGAAAATTTGCAATACTGAAGAAGAAGGCACCGTCAGTCAGGTGAAGGTCTCGAAGTGATACAAACGTTTCAACTCCGGGGATCCTACCCTTGACGATCAACCACGTTCTGGACGACTATCAACCTTTGACAGCGATGCTTTAGTGGCAGCATTGAAAGTTGACCTTTTGCAAGCAACTGTGATCTTACGAAAGTTATTGGAGTGTCATCCCATCAGACTGTGCTGAACCGATTGCATCAAATGGATCTTGTTCACAAGAAGCCTCGATTGAATCCATATGATCTCACCAAAGCACAAGCTGCTCGTAGAGTAGAGATTTGCAGTCAACTTCTCAAAAACCCAATGGACGACCGATTCTGGAAGCAAATTGTCACATCAGATGTGAAGTGAATGTAGGTAGTTAATTACGATCGGGAGAGGAAATGGGTTCCGTGACGTGAACAACCGTCATCCGTTCAACAATGGAATCGGTTTAAAAGAAGGTCATGATCTCTGTCTGGTAGAATTTCCAAGGAATACGGCATTTCGAGCTTGTTTCACATAGTTGCACCATCAATTCTAAACTGTATTGCTAGCAGCTAGACCGCGTGCACGACAAAATAAAGAAGGAGCATCCTGCTTTGATCCATCGAGGTCAGGCTTTGTTTCACCAGGACAATGAGAGGATTCTGAGTAAGTATGATGAGTTTAGATGTTGCGAGCATAAGCCTGTGAAGTTACGGATAAGTGGATTAGGAAAAGGCATGATAGTGACATGGGAACAGGTTAGTCCGAAAGTGAGTTTGGGTAATGGTGTGAATGTGAAGCATGGCTTTGTGATTCTGAAAGATGAGCAAATGCCGTGTTGTTTTCTGCTTGGTGTGGACTTTATAAGATTGAATGATTTGTCTTTGGATGCTGATAAGGATTGTGTTATGAAAGGTGAATGTAAGGGGATCAGGTTGAATGAGTGTGCAAAGAATGTTGTCAAATTTTGTGGTATGATTGAGATGGTCATGGATGATGAGAATGAGATTTTAAGTGATGATGATATTCTAGAGATACAAGAGATGTGTCCTTTTGTTAGTGAGTTGAAGAGGTGTGTAATGACGCGTGTTGATTTGAATGAATGGCCTGAGTGTTTAAGTGATTTTAAAAGGTATGCTAAGGATTTTGTTGTTTGTATGGATGTTCTATATTTTGTGAGGCATGTGAAGGGTGGTGATGATATGTATGTACCCTTGATGTTCTTGGTTGGTATGATTGGTCTGGTGAAAGTTGTGCATGATAATTATGGGCGTATGGGTAAGTATAAGTTGTGGGAGTGTATGAAGGAGCGTGTGTTCCATCCGTTTCTGACAACTGTTGTGAATGATTTTGCAACTACGTGTGAAAGGTGTTAGAAGCGAAAAGTGCAAGGTGTGCAAGTGAAACCACCGATGTTGAAAGTTGATTCGAAAGAACCGTTTGAATTGGTAGTAATTGATTGTGTCTCTTTGCCGCGTACCAGTGCTGGGAATGTTGGTATGGTTGTTATGGTTGATCATAAAAGTAAGTTTGTGTATGCAGCGCCTGTAAGAGATAAAAGGAGTGTGACTGTTGCGCGTGTGGTTGAGCACTTGTTTTTTCCTATGTGTGTATGGAAGCCTAGAAGATGTCTGAGTGATAATGGGCCTGAATTTGTAGGAGAAGTGTTTGAGCAAATGTTGAGAGAGCATGGTGTGGAGCATGTGAGAACGACTCCGTATGTACCGTCTTCAAATGGATTGGCTGAACGTACGATAAGAACCTTGTGTTAGATGTTGAGAATGATGAGTACGACAGTGAATGACTGGGATGTATGTCTGGGAAGAGTGATGTGGGCGTATAATTCGACTGTGCATAGTGTAACTGGAATGTCCCCATGTCAGTTTGTAATGAATTTTGAAAGGCGAGTGAAAGATAGGTTTCGTTTGAGTGAAAGTGAGCAGAGCGTATGGCGTGAAGCACATGAAAAGTTCCGTTCATTTGAATTAGGTGCGAAAGTATTGAAGGTGAAAGAAGTGAAGGGTAGGTTGAATGTATCCAAGATGAGTGAATAGTTTGATGGACTTTATAGAGTTGTGAGAGTTTGGGAAATGGGTTGACGTATGTTTTGCAGAGTTTGAATGATGGTATGACTAAGAGAGTGCGGGCTCAACAGAGTCAGTTAAGGAGATGGAGAGAACCTCCTGACTACCTCCTGAGTCATCCAGTGTATGAACTGTGCAGAGAGAGAGGTAAAGTGCATGATGATGAGATTGAATATGATAGTATGGATCTATCTGGGAAAGAGCTTGTCTTGGTCTCGAGGAGTAGAAAGCGTACAAAGAAGAGTGAAAGGAAGAATGCAAGTACTAATGAAAGTAAGTCTGAGCAGACTCTTTCTGGTATGGGGTTGCTTGAGAGAGATTGAGTGTTTGCATAAGCAGGTGAGTGATTTGGCTGGTGTAAGTAGACGAGTGAGTGAGCTGCATGTGCCTGATTTTTTTGGTTTTTGGAACAGTATGAATGATAGTGTGTTTGGGCAGAATGAACCTAGTGTAGCTGATTTTTCGGGGTTTATGAATGGTAATAGTAGGGGTGAGTTTGATGTAGTGAATGATGAAGTGGCTGATTTTTCAAGTTTCTGGTGGGAACCAGTCGAAGGGATTTCTGGTATGCCTGTTGAGAATACAGGGGATGTGAGTGACCTGTCTGTTTCGCAAGAGTGTACCGTGAGTTGGATGAGAGCTGTGAGTGAGGAGCTGATGAATAGGGGTATGAAGAGTGAAGGTTCTGAACGGAAGAGTATGAAAGAGTTCTGTCGTGAGATGGGAGAACTGGTAATGAGGGCTAAAAGTATAGTGGACGATATGATCAATAGTGACGATGAGACTGACAGGACGACTGATGAACAAACCAAACTGATTGCTACGCGTAGCCAGGGACCAGTAGACGAGTGTGAATGGGTGCAGAAGGGTGCGATTGAGTATAAAAGGTACCTTGAGTAAGGATTGAGAGTGTATTGTGAGTGACTGTTGTAGAATGGCCTAAGGATGGAGGGGTGTGGTGGAGCGAATGTGAGTGTATGTGTGAAGGGCCATTCTCCTACCCCTTTCCCAATACCCTCTCCCTCCCTCTGTGTGAGCGTTGTGTGTGAATAACTGGCATTTATTTTTTTTTGTTTTTTTATTTTTATTGATGTTTGTTTTCTCTTTTCAGAGAAAAGAGTTAAATATGAAAATAGATTGAAAGCATAATATTTATATAAATTTCAAAAGAACGCTAGCGAGGAAGAGTATTGTCTGATTAAAGAAGATTTTGCTGAGTTCGAGCATAGAGTGGAGACCGTGTGGACGCAACCGTGGGACAACAAACTTCTAGCAGAAGTTGGAAAGAGGCCTAGAGGGTTTCTACCCCGAGCCTGATAGGAGGGTTTACACGACCTCTCATTGGAAACCACGACCGCACCTAGTTTGGCCAGCCCTCATCGTGAACCAAGAACTATACAGCCTTGCCCTAACTCGTGAGTGATACCCCTGCACCTCCTTTTTGTTTTAAAAGCATCGTATGGTGTTGATTGAACTATCTTGTATCGTTCAGTTTTTCTTTTCATTTTTTTTTGCGCGCATTGTTTGACTTAGTACCGATTGGTGTTATTGTATAATTTTTTTTCCTCTTTGTCCGTCATAGTTTTTTATCTTGTTTTTCGATTGGGGAATTTTGGCCTTGTTTGTGGTGTGCACACATTTTTTTCATTGAGTTTTATAAGGAAATTCAATTTTCTTTTGTAATTATTATTGGATTTTTTGGTAAGTAAAGGACTGTACATACAATCCGTTTCATTCTCCTTCGATTTCTCACGTCCGGATTAGTGTAGGAAGCGGGTTGGATCGATTGAGGTTAGTCTAGATTTTCGGCCCGCTACAGGGTGCCCTTTCTTTGGTGGTTTGAAGCGTCTTTTTCAGCTCTTGAAGGGTAATCAGTACAATGTTTTGTCTGTTCGGAGCATCAGTGAGGCGTTGTTGTTTGGGACGATTTCCTGGTGATGAAGTTCCAGTTCATCCACTACCCCTTAATTCATGGTCTCTGTCAAAGCTCTCATTTTCTCCAGGAGAGATGTCAAAGATTCCCTTCCAATGTTCTCTAAATGCCGCCTCTATCACTTGGAGTTCCTTTTCTTCGCCTCCTCCTTGTTGGAATACGATTCTGGCCTTGGTTTTTCTCTTTCCTCTCGCAATATTAATTTTCTACCACAGTCTTGTGGGATTTAGATCAGTGTCTAAAGCCTCTATAAATCTATCCCATCTTGCATTTCTTTCCAAGGCAATTGCCGCTATCAAGTCGGTTCTTATCTGTTGCAGCCTTGCCCTATCACATCTTTAGGGACAATTTTGTATCCTTAAGGTTCAAATAGAAAAACAAGCAGTGCCTATGTTTTGAATGTTAGTTTGTCCTTAAAATTTTCCTAAACTGTGATTGGTCAATTTTGTATCCCTTATGTTTAAATAGAAAAGTATGCATAGTGTAGCAATCTGTAAGGCAGAACTTTTGAACATTCAGTTCATTGACGTGCCTCAAGTGGAGCAACCTTCCAAAGAAGAAGCAAAACAGAGCCCAACGGAAGAGCCCAAAAAGAAAAAGCAAGGAAAAGAAGAAACTTCGCAAGTGGAAGAAGAAACGAAGAAATGGGCGAAGAAGAAAATAAAAAAGGAAAGAAGAAGAAAGCAGAAAAAAACAACGAAAAAACAACCACGGATGAAGAGGAAGAACTGGAAACAACATACGTGGAGGTACTCCTCACCATTCTTTGACGGTGTGGACGTGGGCCTCGAAGTGTTGGTTCACCCCTGTACCCGCGCCCAAAAGAGGACCCAGAACTACTACTGCATGGATAGCCGCAGGACAGTTCAAGTTCTCCTATGAGGGACCCTTCTCACCCAAGGAAGCAGCACTGGTTTTGAAGGGCACAATGTACATACCGGCAAAGTGTGTACATACAGGGAATTTGACAACCTTTAAAAACATCAAAAGTGTTCAAAAGACATCTGAAATAAAATAATCGAAGTAAAATGTTAAGTGACTAGAAGTCAAGCTGTGAAAATAATAATAATGAGCCCAATAAGTGAATTAACTAAATAAAATAATATATGTGACCAAAAGAAAATTTAATCGGTAAAAGTGAGAAAATAATCAGTGTGCGTACGAAGGGCGGTCAATAAGTTTTGCAATTCGGATAAAAAGAAACGAGATATGAGGAAAAGGGTTTTATTATTTTTCAATATAACTACCATCGACTTCAATGCACTTGCGCCACTTGTCCCTGAGGCTTCGAATTCCCGACAACCAGAAATCTCCCGACTACTGTTCAATCCACTCCTGGACGGCGAGCTGGACATCTTCTTTGTCCCCAAACCGGCGTCCAGTAGTGCAGACTTGAGCTGGCGGAATAAAAAGTAGTCGCTGTGGGCCAGATCTGGACTGTAGGGTGGATGGTTGAGCTCCTCGAATCTGCACTCGCGCAGGGCAGCTTGTACAACTCTGGCCTTGTTGACTTTGACGACGTTGAAGTCAATCATGGGGCGTGAGGTTTCTAGGGACCCAACGGGCAGAGACCTTGGTCATGGCCAAATTGTCGTGGATGATGTTGATAACATTTCCATGTGATATTCCAAGTTCTCGCTCGATTTCTTCGACCTTCACCAGTCGATTTTCGAGGATCATCCTCTCCACACGGGCCACATTGTCCTCGTTGGTCACGTCAGAGGGGCGTCCTGGACATTGGTCATCTTCAAGGGACTCACGACCATGGCGGAACTCCCTATTCCAGCGAGCAATGATTGCATAGGAAGGGGCGGTGTCGGTGTACACTGAAACCATGGTTCATGAATCTCTTTCCATTCTTGCCTTCCTTGGTCAAAAATTTGATCACTGCGCGGTGCTCAACCTTCTCCATTGTCGAAGAATTTGTGACTGACGATCTGCGATCAGTTAATGCTTCTTAAAAAGACGAGGCAGGAGCGTGCGGCTGCAGGTCGTGACTAGTCATAACTTGTCCTAACACCCCCACAAACAGCCATCCCCCTTCCTCTGTTTTGCACTACCGATTCGCCAAACTTATTGACCGCCCCTTGTATATTAATAGAAATAAAACAAATAACCTAACGAGTAGAAACAATCTAATTCAAAATAAATAATAGAATGTATTAAAAGACAGTGTAAATTGACATAGAAATACGATGTGATTTAAATTAATAGCTGGACTAACTAGCGTATAAAAAAATATTACAGTAATTGAACAGAAGTATTTAATAACCAACTAACTGTCAAGAAGTGTATAGCACTAACTGATTGAATTCCATTTCTCCGGGAACCTTTATCTTCTCACTTATACTATTAATTATGCCTTCTCTACTACTATGCCCATCTCTTAATAAACCGTCATTCCATTTCTGATCATTTTCTGAAAATGACCGACCATGGTCGAAAGACGTCTCGGAATAGAATGTCTTTTGCGAATGTTTTTTCTCGCCTACAAGAAAGACCCAGGCAAAAAACTTGTAAGAAAAATAAAGAGAATACAAGTCAAAATCAATAACGCTGCCACTGCTGTGGACTCCAACATGCATGTATACAACATGACCTCTTACCTAATTATATATATATAATGAAAAACTTACAGAGTATCGCGTGAGGGTAGCAAATGAATGCAATGTCTCGCATGAAAAAAATGAAATGGTGTTTCCAATTACTTTCGAACTTTATTAAGTTACTTATCAAGGAAAATACAAGAAATAATATTATATTAGAGGAATATATACGAAAGAAAAGTATAAAAGACCGCCTCAAAAACAAGAAATCACCAATGAGGAAGACGGAAGGGTTAAGTTACAGATTCACATTAAGAATTACAAGAAACAGGTAGTAAGATCAAACTGAGAAGATGGATAGGGTAACAGATTAAAAGAAATGGAGATAGCCGAACTAGAGAGAGATTATAAGACACGAGGAGCGAAAGAGTGGGGAAAATACAATGTACATAACAGATCAGTGACAATTAAAAAACAAAAACAAAATGGGGCCACATAACTAAAGATTGTATATAAAACTAAAGACAAAAGTCAGAACTAATTTCTTTAAGTATTAGTTTTTTAATTATAGCATCTATTTTATATAAGCCAGGGGAAAGGTTAAAATTATCACATTGGCTTATAAAAGCACATTCAATGATATCCTTTTTTATAGGGTCATTGGAAAGATAAATAAATTTTGCCGAGTTCCAATTAATTAGATGGTCCTTATCTGACATGTGGACAAAGAAAGCACTGTTATCATTCCCTCTTTAGAGATTATATTTATGTTGATTTATGCGACCTTAAAGTTGTTTACTTGTTTGTCCATAATATTTACTTGGAAACATCATTTCATTTTTTCCTGCGGGACATTGTATTCATATATATATCATATATATATATATATATATATATATATATATATATATATATATATATATATATATATATATATATATATATATATATATATATATATATTTATATATATATATATATATGTATATGTACATATATAATGAGGTTTCTTTGAATTATTTCCAGCTATAACTTTTGTTTATCATATCTCTATATTGTTAAAAACAGTTTTTTATTACTTTTAAGAGAGGAAATAGAGACACTCTTCAAATGAACATAAAATTATACACACAGAAAAGTAGAAGTGTAGAAATAAATGTTTGGACAATAGATAGAGAGAATCTAATATTTGTTGCGCCACTATTTTGCTATAATTTCTGTCTAGTGTTTCTTATAAGACGACCAAGTCCTGGAAACATTGCGTTGAAATAACTACCCACTCCTCCTTCCATACAGTTCTCATTTAAGTGAGGCTTGGGGGTTTCCACCTGTAGACTGCTTCCTTTAATATTCGCCACAAATCATTGATTGGATTAAGTCAGGAGATCGATTAGGTCACTGTAGATGATTAATATTGTTCAACAGGAGCTACTCACACGTTACTCTTGCCGTGTCTTCGGATCATTTTCTTCTGTATTGCTAGAACATCCAATCATCCAGCATCGCTAAATTCTCCACAGTTGGCCAATATTTGTGGTTTCTTAGCTCAATTGATTGTTCCATCAATTATATCAACAGCACCAATCCGATGAAAAGAAAAACAGCCACACACCATAATGCTGCCACCTCCATACTTGATTTGGATTCTCTATTTGCCCCCGATGAAACTTCTATCGTGCTAACAAGTGACCTTCACAAAAGAGGTCTTGTTGCTTGGTGATCGAGAACTGAGAGCTTGTTTATTAAGCTAGATACTAATTATTCTGAGAGCTTGTCTATTAAACTCATTACCATGTGTTATTTTTTATATGATGCCACAACCGTACCCAGATCGTCATGCAGTTCTGCTCTAGGTATCCTTGGGTTCTACGATACCGATCTCAGCATCCGTCGAGGAGGCTGTCAAGCTATTTTCCTCGGGGTTCCACTGCGAGGAAGGTTTGAAGTGCTCCTGAAGGCATTTCCTTTTTGCAATCCAACCTACAGTCTTGAGAGAAACACATAAGGCTGTAGAAAAACTTTTAGAGATTTTACCTTCTCTGTAGCTCTCATTTTTTTTCAAATCAGTCGAGCGCTTATTATTTTAAGCCATGATGTCACAATATGACGGTCAGATGCAAAATGAGATAATGCAAAAACACATAACTAAATGAATTATTGTTGTAGCTTATCGGATCATTCATTCTACCATCTGTATAGAACTTTCTAGACCCCTATAAAATCTTAAGCTAATTTAAAAATATTTTTCATGGATTTCTGAATACTTATTTCCAGAACAGCCGGGTAAACATAGCGAGTAAATTATCCGAGATGGGAACTAGAGTAAGGGTTTTCGATGATCTCCCAAACTAAGGACAAAGAAAATAAGGAAGGAGAAATATGCAAATAACTTTATTTGCCTCCTATGGCGCCCTACTGTTGCTTAATCAGGTTCGTAACAAACCAGTAGTGCTCTATAAAAAAAAACATTCTCTGCTACTTACATACAATCACATACTTCAATATTTACAATTTTATACAATATTCAAAGCAAAAAAGTGATAAAAATGCCCAATCCACCACTTAAATGAACAGATAATTATAATAAATAATATATTAGCAATTTAGCTACACAATATATTCAAGAGAATCGAAGAACCTTATTTCTCCCTCAAACTCTTGACAAAGGCAAAAATGATCCTAACCATAGCAACATTATTATTATTAGTTTAGCAACAAATCTCAATTAACTTTAAAGGTCTATCATATGCTCAGATATGAGTGATTTGACTCTTCTTAAAATCAAATCTCTTACTGATAGATAAAGTTTTCTTCGAAGAATTACTATAGCAATAACAAAGCTAAATTTAAAGTGTTGATTAATGCTCCCAATAATAACGGTTCCCCAAAGTAATTATAATAGAATGGTCAAAACAATAGCTGGTTTAGCGTCGAAGTGAAAAGTTTGGTTGGTTCTTCTTCTAAACTTGGAACGATGTAAATGAGAGCAACAGAGTTTTAAAACAAAAGTAAAGACCAAGGACGCTGAATGAATGAAAATCTGTATTTGGAGGTTACGAGGTCAAACTCCATCGTCTGCACTGGGAATATAACATTTTGACAATAACTTTTGTAGTTATATTAAATAGCTAGGCTCTGTACAGGCCTGTTCATAAGTGTGCCGTGGTCGTCGTCTAGCAAGGTCTTCACCGACTAGGCCGTATGGCAAGGGTCGTTATCTCTCATGAAAATTGAAGGTTGGGCATCGGAGCCTCTCAGATGCGACAAAACATCATTCGCAGCAATTCTTTGTACACTTGTGTATTCACTGTGCCCTGTAAACCTACAAGTGACTCAATGCCTCCTGGCAAAATCACGCCCCAGAACAGGACACTTCCTCCGCCAAATTTCACACTCTTTTGGGTACAAACGATAGACAATCTTTCGCCATCAGAAGTGAATAAATTGAACTTAGATTTGTCTCTGAAATGGACTTTGCTCCATCGGCTATCCATCCATGTAATCTGCTAAGTGGCAAATGACCTCAGTTGTGCGAGCATAAAGATTGACTTCCTCCAGCCGTTATGACACATTCTGCCTGGCAACATTAATAGCCAAAATTTAACTAATCTTTCGAGAATTTTTATTAGGTGTTTTCTGGCCTACCGGTTGATTTATCAGCCTTACATAAATTTGTCTTGCCATAGATTGACAGAAAATTATAGACTACACTTTTGAATGGCGTGGATGATTTTGAATATTTCAATTTTTCTAGCAAATTTCTTATCTGCTGGATGAATTTAGTATTATTCATCCAAATTTGCATAAACATTTACCCATATAGTTTATCGTGCACAAAATTTAGAAACCTTGAATTTTCTGATAAAAGTTAGGGAGGATGTTGTGATAGAAATACAAACGTTCTCATATTTGGGGGGGAGGTGCAATACTGTCATAATAAGAGAAGAAGAGGAGTGGCTTTGCTACTCCTAACATGAGGAGTTTGCGATTCTCAGACAGACCTTTGGGCTTTGGCCTACGTAAGACCTATCTGGCTCTGGCAATGGTGTTTTGGTAAAAAAAATAAAAATTAAAAGGTCTCCAGCATATATCTCCTAATAATCTACTGTTGGTCAATTTTTTTCAGATCCTTGCTTATTTTCTAGATCTAAAAGCAAGAAAAACTTTTATCGGAAATCTTTTGATATACGGACAAAACATCCTCAGACTCCCTTTTTCCATCTAACTGCTTTTATATCTGAAAAATGAAGAAAAAAAATGCCAGGTCTTAATTTTACTACATTTTATGAACTTCAAGATTTGTAATTATTGTTTTGTAAATCCAAAACATTCGATAATAATATTTATTTTTCTGGACTCTTAACTAAAATTTAAACTGTAAAAAAAAATGCTTTCCTAAAATAAGGTGTTAGGGATGATTAATAGAACTAATAAACGTTGCTATTTGATTGACTATGTTTTTATCATAATTCGAAGAGGAAATTTAAAAAAAATTTAGAGCCTTATTTAGGATGTCCATCATATTATTTTAATTCCTCGATACCGACGTTTCGTGTAAAAACCACTTTCAAGGCTAAAGAAACGACATCAAGCATCTTTACCCCAGCTTACTTCCAGGTTAAAACGCAGAAAACAGGTATTTGAAAATGGGCTCCTACTCGATACGTCGTTATTAAGGTATTAAAATTTAAAGAAAAGGGTCAAACATCACTGTATTCACGACCTGACCTTTTCATCCTGTTGTTTTTGAATGAGGTATTCGTGCTGCTTGAAGATCCGCGGAGAACAACACTCTATTAAAAACTTTTGAAGTGCCAGAAAGATTGAACTATGAACAATGTAAGTGGGTAGGTGTGGGTAGGGGGATAAAGAAAGGGTGTGGGGACAGATAGCTGAAAATAAACAAGTGTCGAAAAGATCAGCAGTGTGGTAGGGTGCAAAGAGACGCTAAGTGCCTGGTGATCGGGCCTATCGCTTTTAAATATTTTCTTGTTTTGTGGTTCTTTTGTTGTCTTTGGGATAGTTTATATTATTATGACGTTCAAGCCATTTATTTTAAAAAAAATATATTATTCTTGTATATGTTATGCGCATTTGCTGTTGTAGTAATAGATTACTTTAATCACTTTAGTGTTATGCTTACTTTCTTTGTTTTTTGTATATCTTGTAGTGAGTGTAAATCATGCATTTTGTTTATTTTCTTTGATGTCTTCTTCGTTATAGTCGGGTCTTCATCTGTGAATTCTTGTAGAAATCGGTGATGTTTCATAAATAGGTATTCTTTTCTTGGTTGGTTTTCTTGGTTTGGGTAAAAACATTCTTTTTCTCATGCGTAGAACGGCACTTCTGCTCCGCCTGCTAAAAGCCCACCGGTCCTCGGAAATCTGGTGCCACTTATGCCTCTTCTGTTCTGGTTAATCATTTGGACGATATCATCGTTCAATTCTCGATTAACCAGTTTTTAATATTCCTTGTCTTTTCTTCTATGACAACGTTAATAGCACTTAACCCCGCCTCCTGGTGCAGCTCTTCCTGGCGTCTTTTTTCTCGCTTATAGGTACCTGTAATTAGGTACATACATTTGTTCTGTACCACTCATAGTTTCTTCTTTTGTGTCTTCGAGACACACGAGAGGGCAGAGCGAGGTATAGCAGCGTCGATCTTAAAAGTACATTGTAGATCTTTTTCTTGTTGCTTTCACGGAGATTTCTGAACATGTATAGAGTTTTGACTGCAGCTGTGGCCTTGGTGATTCTTTCTTTGACGTGCTTCTCGTACCCGAGTACATTGCACTCCTTGTTGTAGGGATAGCGTCTATCCCTCACCCTGACATCGTAAAGTAGTATCATACCTATGGGGACTACTTTGAACTTTTCCTGGTTCGTGCGGATTTTCCACCGGGCCTCGTAGGTGTTATTCATTTCAATTTCTGCTGCTTTTATACGAGCTTGTTTTGAAAACGCATTCCTCCATGGACAATTGATTATCTGGGTGAAATCATCGGCGAATTGAATGTTAAGGCAAGTGGGGCTTACAGGGGCTGGGACATCAGCGGTGTAAATCAAGTAGACTGAGCGTAAACTTTGGTCCGTCCGTGCACCCTAAACTGATATACGCCACTCTCTCCATTTCATAGTCACAGAGAGTTCTTTCTAAGTTTACACTTAGGCCCAGTCGTAAGATCTTCTACTGCATTCTCCGTTGCCACACCTTATCAAACGCTTTTGATACATCCCGACAAACAATATCCATGTAACTTGCTTCCCGTTTTGCTTGGGCTAGCTTTTAAGTGATGACATTAATAGCCATCTCCGTAATTCGCTTCCTCCTAAACCCGAATTGATATGGGTTTTAGAGGGATTTCTTCTCCAGGCGAAACACACCAGTCTTCGGTTGAGGATCTTCTCGAAGAGCTTCCCTCCAAATTCTAGAAGTGAAATTGGTCGGTAGCTCTCCTTCAAAGTTGGGTCCTTTCCGTGTTAAGGCAAGAAAATCATCTTAGGCGGTTTATAAGCATCTGGAAAGTACCCCGTGTTCGGACAGGCGTTAAATATCCTTCACATCCCTTCGATGCCATTGCCTGGTGCCTTTTCAAAGTAAATCCTTGTAAGCCCCGATTGTCCTGGGAACAATCGGCATCACCGTCGCGCTGTCTATCCACCTGGTGGTGAGGGTGCGTCTTGTGTATTTCGTCGTTGAGCTTGTCTATGATGTTGCTTTCAAACTTTAAGTCATAGTCTTCGTTTTTCTACTCAATTATACCGAAAACTTTTCCCAATAAGTTCAGAATAGCTCTTCAAGTTTTCCTTCTTCCGTTTCGATGTTTGTAGTTCGATTTTCTTCTTCCCAGTCGATCCTTTGAGACTTCTGATCTTTTTTCCAAAATTCCTTGGGAGTTGCTTCGTGATCGAGGCTATCGATCGCATCATCCCATCGTCTCCATAATTGTTTGATGATCAACTGACTGAGTTCTTCTTTGATTTCTTTACTTCGTTGCATTGAGTGAACTGATGCATTCCTGATGTTGATCTCATACAATAATTTCAGCTCACGGTATAAATCCTTCATATATTCGATCCATCTGTAGGTAGAGATGGTCCTATACTTGGATTTAGGGATACAAGCCCTATCTGCGTTGATGAGATGGTTATTGAGGTCGTCGAGCACCTCGTCAATCTCCTCGAGAATTGCTTCGTCCAAGTTGGGCGGATCGTAGGCTTTGAGAAGGCATGCGTACTGTGTCCAGTCTGCTCTTCTGTAGTTCTTTCTGACTACAGATGAAACTTGTATAGGGTTCCTACTGATAGTGAGTAAGATCCCTATATGGTCACTACATGGTACCTGGACTGGTTCCATGTAGTAATTGAACAGCAGCTAACGATTCGGCAGGCAGATGTCTGGTTTTGTGGCACTTCCTCCTCTAACAAAGTTGGGGAAGTCGGGGTCTATTCCCTAGGCAATATTTCTGTCCAGTAATAGGACCAGGCTTCTTCCTATACCATTGAAGGTCTTATAACCGGATTCTCGATATCTGGCGTTCAAATCTCCCAGTAATATAGTGGGGGCTCATCTGCCAAATAGGCCAGTCAGAGTGTAAATTGGTAACACGTCTCTCCTTGGCGGTTGATATCAGGTAGTAATGACCAACTTTCCTATGTCGAGTTCGTCCTTAATCGCGAGGTAGGATTCTTCTAGATTTTTTATTTGCTTGTATTTAATCCCTTTATTTATCGCAATAACAGTACCGTTGAACCTCTCCGACGAATAATTCGTGATCAACACATCGTAGTTCCAGATTTTCATTTCTACACTACGCGTGTCGATCTCGTGTTTTGAAATTAAGATGATTGTAGGAGAGTAGCATAATGCACCCACATTATTTCCTCACCTCCCTTTCGGGTGGGCCGGTTATCAAACCTTCCCCTTCCGGCCCGATATCTGATGATCTCCCGCCGGAAGAACCCGCTGACCATTTTAGCTAACCACCGCGTTCCTTCCTCGAATGGCTATCGATAGATGGGAGCCCATCTTGGCTTTTGGTTGTTCCCGGAAGTTTGCAAAGGACGAAATGGAGGAGATAATCAAGCCCCTCTCACCCGAAGAAGGGCGCTTGATATCAAATCTACTTCCGGCGCCATGTGAACCTCTCCCGAGTTTCGAGTATAAAAGATGAATTCTTTTAACCCTTGGTAGTAGAGCTTGCACAGCGTCTGGCGGGGCAGGAATTGCCATCTATCTCAGTGTTGTGGTAATTCTTTGAAGCATCAAGTCTCTAGAGAGTAGATCGGTCCCAGTTAGGGAGGCTCCTTATCCCGTTGGTCTGCAAGTCAGTGCGGACCCAAGCTCGTACTCACGTGTCAGAGCCGAAGCTACCAACAACCTCACTCTGGTTCCCTAAGCGAGAAATCTACATCTCGGCTTTTCTTCGTGACCCTACGCGTCAATAGGTCACTTCGCCCCCTTCCTCAAAGAGGCACCCAAGATTCCTCGGAGTTCACGAGCGTGAGTCCCTCTTTAACAAGAAGTTCCCGTCACCGCCTTCTTCCAGCAGAATCGTGACGGAATTGTGGGATCATTTTGGTCTCTAAAGAACCTACCTCATAGTCTCTCTACCCCTTATGTCACTACCTTCACTCACCAGCGCCACCCGAACATCAGGTTCCAAGGTAACCTTTACCTTTCACATTCCCCAACTTCACCGCGAAGCTTACCAACATTACAAGTGTATAGGGATTTACATAGAATAGTTATTTACAAGCCAAGGGAGATATCCGAGATTCACTTATTAATTTATCTGTCAAAGCACATTATTTGTATATATATATATATATATATATATATATATATATATATATATATATATATATATATATATATAACTGAATCACGAAAATAAGGAACGTGATGAATTTATGAATAACGTTACAGCCACGAGGAAAATGAAACAACGGAGAACTGCGAGGCCTTTCGACTAATGGTCCTTTACTAAGGCCTCGCAGTTCTCCGTTGTTTCATTTTCCCCGTGGCTGTAACGTTATTCATATATATATATATATATATATATATATATATATATATATATATATATATATATACGAATATATAACAGTCGGGGAAAACTCCAACCACCTCTCGGCCTATTCCTCGACAATGATGTCTGCATTTCCGTAAAAAGTCCTTTTCGTCGTCCAGCCGTTGATATTAATTTCCAATATCTTTAGTGCGTTCCGTAACATGGTGCATTGTTTTTACCTATGCTTCTTCTTATTCTTCTTTTTCTTCTTGGGGGCTGGCGGGGCGGTTTTACTCTGCCCAGGGTTTTCCTTCTTCAGGGAAGCAGGGATGGGGGGCAGAGTTTTGGACCTGCTTTTCGTAGCTCGTGTACGGGTGCAGAGGCCCTAGTCTTTGTCTGAAGAGGAGGATCCCTCCTCATTTTCAGCTTTTTCTTCTTGTTGTTGTTGTTCTTCGTCCTCTTCGGATTCCTCCGATGAGGGAGCTTCGATTATCTCTTCCAGTCCAGATTTAACAGTGTTATTCCTTACGACTGATTCCTTGAATATCTTGGAGCATTCAAGGTCTGTAGGCATGATCACTGAATGAACACTGTTTGCCTTTAAGAGTGCATTGAGGACCTGGTTGTAACAGCCAGGCTTCACTGCATTAACCACATTTGCGTGAGTAATGCATATCAGAATCTTTGCACTCAGGTCTCCTGTGATGTTTATATGTGCAGGTGTAGCCTTTATTTCCCCATTCTTCTTGGCGACACTCGCGTAGGTTACCTCCTTAGCTTTCTTCTCTTCTTCTTCCTTCCCTTTGATGGTCCTGTGATCCCCTTAATAGTTGATACATTTCTTCTTAGTGTTCTCGCACTTATCGAACCGGTGTCCTTCTGTGGCGAATTCCCTGCACCACAGTTTGTTCTTATCTGGGTATGTCGTGGTTGTGTGATATTCTATTTTATAGCATACAAAGCACATTTGTATGCTATTAAACCCACCTTGCTGGATGTTCTCTCCTGGTATTCTCATATTAAAGCCTAAGATCCAGTCCGTCGTCGCTTTCACGGAATTTGATTATATCCTGGTCTTTCGCCCACAGGCTGCTCCTCATAATCTCCTCTTTCGAGTCTTCGGTTGAGTTTTCACCGACCCAACTCTGCACTTTCCGGCAAATGACACTGTGGTTCGCTGCCACTTGTGTGTGTGTGTGTGTGGGGAGGGGAGGTCTTTGCTTCGAGTTCGATGTGTTTTAATGTGTTAGCTCCTTCTTCAGACAGAAGCCGATCCACATCTTTGGTCTTTGCACAGATGGCAATAAAGCCTGATGAAACTTCAATCAGTTTCACCAGTGCCACCTTGTGTCCGAGGTAGAGGGTTTCACACAGCTTCCTCTTTTCCGGGGCCTTTTCTCCTTGCATGGTCCTGAGGGGGACCCTCTTAGTGAGGGTTTCCATGGTCTTATTCGTTCCCTACTATGTCATCTTCTTTTCTTCTTGGTCCTCTGTAACTAATGGATAATTATTTTTGTATTTTGTGAGTGGAAAAGAATGTTAGTAGGTGGTAAAGGCGGTAGTGGTTAATGTAAAGTTCAAAAACGTCAGTGAGAGCGCTCCTGTCCATTTTCCAGTTGGTTTCCCGCGTGGCTGCTGCCAGGATGATGGGTGATGGATGGATGGGATGTATCTCGAATGGGAACCTTTTGGGGGGTGAATTATAGTGGACTTGATGCAGTAGCGGTCGAATCAACGGCCGCGAAAGTTTTGCCACCCCCTCTTGGATAGTTGCGCCCGGGACTCGCAGTTATGCCCCAGTATCGAGATAATTTCTGACTTACGCTTCCGCTGTGGGCTACTCCTCAAACCAGTTTTCACATAAGCCCTTAATTATGCCAGTTCAAGTGGCCGGCATAGTAAAGACGAAATCAATGCATGGCAGACATCCGGGCAGGATCCCACGCAGGGCGATGGACAGGAACAGTGAGGTGCTTAAGCCCTCATTGAATTATAAATCCTCGGTGAAAAAGAGTATTCTCTCTTTTTGAAGGGTGAAGCGAAATTCACCAAAAGACTTCAAGAATAGGCTCTTTTCTATGTAGGCGGTGCTCAAAGTCCGTTACTAAGCAAGTAAAAATGCTTTATCCGTATGCAGTCAGCAGTGCGTATGAATCGAATATTCGGCCGTCGCCAGAAAGATTCCAAATTAGCCTAAGAATATAAGTTAATTACCTGAACTTCTTGCAGATCTCCCTTTATATATCGAGGTACGCAAGTAGTAGATAACATAAGTTAATTCCTAAACTAAATTTAATTGTAAATTATAAAAAATCAAAATACGTTTTGGAGAATAAATATACATTATTAATACTTTGTGGAGTTTTCTTTAGTTGTTTTAAGGGATTCAACTCGCTTAGGACTAGATTTAATAAGTTCTGAGATTCTAAGTTGCGATAGGTAATTTGTTGATAACTTCAACATAAAGGAAATTCCTCCCCGAGTTTATTTATACCGATATATTTACAAAAATTGCATTTTAAAGACTTGAATGATGTATTAGTAATTTTATTCAATAAACTCGTCGTCAGCCTCAACCACGGCATCCAGACGGCGTCGGAACCTACTACGGCCCTTCTCGACGTTCCTCTATTTAAGTGGGTGAAAACTGTTGTATCCTGAACCTATGTTCCACCTTAGTGTTCGACGGCGACTTGTTGATCTCTCTCGCGACCACGCCCCACACATAAGTGTCCAGGCGATTGGAATCTGGGAGGTTGGGAGGCCAGATGGTTCCTGAGCCTTGCTGCTACACGTACTCCCTTCCAGCAGCTGCCGTACCATCGTAATCACAGCATGACTCGGCCAACTCTTTCCTGATCCTTTGCCCCGACTTCAGATTGACACCCAAACACTCAGAGATCTTTGCATTGGATCTCTTGACGTGAATCCCAAGCAGCACATCTTGCCTTTTCCAAATTTTTTGAAGGATTAAATTTAGACATTGTATTGCTTCCTTCTAAGACGATGCACAACTGAACCTACTATGCTAGGAATAAGAAAAACCGACTCCCCACAATACACATGCGTGGAATTCAAGGTTGCCAAGAACAAGAAAAAATTTCCACTACACCCTGTACACTGTTTTCTCGTTCTACATTCCTTTGCACGATCGTTCGTCTTCTTATTTTAAACCTCAATTGATTCTTCAGAAGACGCGGATCCATCAGGGGGTGGGGCTGAGGGGACTGACCCCACCCCCCTAATTTAGATCCTTTTATGTTTATATTTTTAAAGCAATACTTTTATTCTCAGATCAGACAGAGTTATTATGTAAGAATATAGAATAGTTCTAAAAACAATTTTTTTAACCGTTGCGATAGAATGTATCATATATGATACATGTCTACAATGCAGGTAAATCTCAAAAATAATTTTAATTTCAGTATTATACCTTAGCTGATATCCAAAAACTACAATTCATAAATTTCTGATGTGTGGAAAAAATTCGGATCTGATAGAGTTAGTGCTCACTCCCGTGTGAGATACTGTTATTTATTATTTATGTATCATATATGATACATGTCTACAATGCAGGTAAATCATTATTAATGATCTATGCCCTTTGCTAAGACCACTAGAGCGAGGAATTCAGGTTAGCTCCCCCCCCCCCAATTTTTATCCTGGATCCGCCACTGTTCGTCAGATCCCTCGACGCTTTCTTATTTTAACATATTTCAACAGCTGGAAGAGCTCCGGGGGCGACTGTTCCTTAACTTTCCTCACCAACACTCTCCAATCCATCATAGATGAGTTGTCCTTCTCTTGCCTAAACTCTGACTCACCCACCTATTACCACACTTCCACCAAAAATCCTGTGCTGATCTCTCCTATTCTTTAATAAACAACTACTTAACTTGCACATTATACTTTCGCTCCTCTACACTACAAATTCTGCTGTGCGACAGAAATGGAACTTGAATAAGGCAGACTGGGTATTTTACACTACGGACACGCCTGGTCACATAGAGTGAATCATTTTGTCAAGGTTGATGAGGCCCTAGCCATCCTCAGCCATTTGATATTTACAACTACGATACTAGTCTACCATCTACAGGGCCCATGGTTGTTTCCCGAGTATAGAAGAGCACTTTGCGATAAGCAGTGACCAAATCGACAGTACTATCTGCATTCCTTAACGTAAGGTCCAGCTGAACTATGTTAGAGCTCTGCTACGTCGCTGCCTCCAATAAAAAAGCTTCTAAACTTATTACCTATTCATCCACCAAAGTTTGGTGACGAGTTCGCGGCATGGCAGTTAAACTGATCCCGTTGTGCTCGCCTGTCCTTAGGAGTGGTGACTCATTCCAGTGTGAAAAGTGAGTATATAACTGCTGAGAAGGTAATCGGCCATTTCATATCAATCTCAAAGTCCCATTGTTTTCGTCCATTAAGTTTGCACCGTTTTCTGGGTTCATTTCTACATTAAGGTGCTTGGCAATGAAGCGGCTGATCAAGTTACTCTGTCGGTCTCCGCCACAACAGACCCAGTCCCTCCTCTATTCACTAATTTCTTTCATGTCTGCAGATCCTTAATGCGCAATGGCTTGCCGCCTGACAAACTAGGACTCTGACTAAACTCGCTGCATTAAACTCCTGAGATTTGGGCCTCATACTTCCACGGTTTTCGCTGTATAGAGGCCGTGATGCCCCACCTATGCCTAGATCATATCGGGCATACACAAGAACACCTTACATATGTCTCACAATCACCCTCCCACCTGTAATTCCTACCATGGCTAACTCACCGTGCCTTACGTGACGGTTAAGGACCAACTTTATTATATGCCCTCTCATTGGTTCTTTTCTTTCTTCCTACCCTGACTCAGAGCCCTTGCGTCTAATATTTGCCAAATGCAGGTGTTTCTCTGGAACGAGTCTATTCTCGTTTCTTTCTGTACTCGTCTTCTCCTATCACTCTCTCTCTCTCTCTCTCTCTCTCTCTCTCTCTCCCCCATTTTTAATTTCCTTACATAATGATAATAATAAGTAGGACGCAATGGCCTGGTTCGTCTACCTTCGGTGGCTATCAGTTTGCATACGTGGGCAAACTGACCTTGAATATTTTATATTTTAATGTAATAAAAGATACTTATTCATATATTCAGTCTTACCTTTATGATATCTACAATATTCAACTTTTCCAGTGTTATAAACAGAGATATTGGATGTTTTTTCTGGATGTTTGAATTTGATGGACCTAATTTGTGTGAAAAGCCTTTTATGGTCTTTGCCGAACATACTGAGATTGTTGGTCACTACAATGATTGATCGATTTATCACTGAAGATAACCAATGGAAATAACTTGATCTATCATTTGTTTTTTTTTTAAATCACTACCAACCCAACATTCATTTTAACACCACATCTGAATGTTTTGTAAGTTATTAGTTTTCCAAATCTTTTTGCACAATCAATATATTTTTTAACTCCCAGCTTTCGTTTCCTTCCAATTAGTGATGTTAACTTTTGTTGTTGTTTTTTCATTAGGCGGCGTGCTGCCATTTCTACCTCAAGTAAACAACGACGTCCGACAGCTCGGATGCTGCCATCATTTTTACTATGTGCAATCACTTTTGTAATATTTTTCTTGTAATTCTTTTGTTTTTCTTAGCGCCTCTTACTCAAATACCGGCATTTCTTTAGGTGGTAACTCCTTTCCTGTCACAATGCCACTTTTTTGCAGTCATAGCTTGACCCCTCAAAATATTTCTACCTCATTATTGATGCCACAGACTAGCTCCCTTTCACTTTATTGGCAATTTTACGGCCTGAAATGCCTATTTAGAGCCTAATTCTTAATTGGGCTCACTTTCGAGGAGTCCCAGCTTTCTTCTTCAGCAATTTAAAAACAAAATATGACACTTTCCCTGATACAACTAAATTTATCTATATTTGATTGAAGACATCTATTTCGGTAGTTTCTAGTCGTAAGATTTGTCAGAGAGGGACTAGAAAATTAAGCGGTGATAATTTCTTGAAACTATTATAAAGTTTAACAAAGAAAATGGCTAAAAGGAGAACACAAATCCTAAAAAATCGCTTCTAGTAAAAAATTGTTCATATACATATTTTATTTAGAAAAAATATTTATCATTATGCAAAATTTGGACGATCTTATTATTATTACTTTAAATAGACTTTAAACAATAATTTAATTACAAAATATATCGCAAAATATTCCCTATAGGCAGTGCCGGTTTAACCTAGTAGCACATGTAGCACGTGCTACGGGCCCGCGCTTCAGGAGGCCCCGCGGGGATGTAAAAAATGAGTAATAATTAAGTTTTTGCCCGTAGGCACAGAAGGACGAGACAAAATAATCATTCATTTTCCTGATTTTTTATATTATTATTATTATACATGATATTACTATATATAAGAAAAATATAGAAAATTTCCTTAGAGCATAGTATAATAAGTCTGGCATCGTGTTATAGTAGTACAGGGTGATGCTCTTTAAAAAGGAATAAAAAGTGTACAAGATAAACCCCTCTTTTTACGGGTTGAGTCTTCCAAGCCATACGAGCACTTCTTTTAAATTCCTTCTTTTTTCTATTTTAAAAATTCTTAAAACACTACTTTAAAACTCGTGAATCTTTCCCCTTAATTCATATTATTTCTCTATTGCTTTACATCGCTTCTAAGTTTCCCCACCCTCTGGGCCTCTAATTGCACTTTCCAACTCCGCCTTTCTTGAGTTCACTTCTTCTCAAGCATGAATTCTGCTTAATCTATTTATTCATTGTTCTTCCTTCCGCATTTAATTCCAATTATATTTATTTAACCTATTGTTTACTCTTTGTTATTTCCTTTTACATTGTAGTTTTGTCATCTTTTTATGGTATAAACTCATTGTCTCGCAAATCAGTGAGATTAATTAGACCTCTTTCTTCACATTTTACGTCTCTACTTATAATGATACCTATAAATTAAGAATCTATTTGATTCGAACAAGTTTCAAAACTTTACCTTGTTTGAAACCGCCGCTAAATAAAGAAAAGTGCATTCTTTCCCTCTCCATCGCCATCATTTCCACTATTTCCCTTACATTCACTTTCCCTTCCTTCTGCTGTCGGTAATTGAGTGTTGGCCTTTCCCCAACACGTCACCGACATTCTGTCTCTATGAGACCTACTTTCAAGAGGGCAACAGAAGCCATGTCCCGCTTTTGCCTCACCTGCACTCTTAGAGCCATTTTCTTATGTCAATAAAGTGGTAGCCATTTCCGAGGGTCACTAAAGTTTAAAGCCTGGTTTCACGAATTGCGCCTTTTCTCGGTAAAAGCACTTGTTGTGGGGGAGAGACGAGTGATGTAGGAAATAGACTTAATTTCTTTTTCTTTTCTGTAACCTTTTCCTAAAGTATCTCCCAGCAAGGAATTTTGAAGTGAACATATTCCACTAGGCGTAAATAAACGCTCGCATTTTGTACTGTCGGTGTTTAGTTTATTTATTTAAGGAATAAAGTAAAAATTAGTGAAGGCATCTTCGTATGATAGTTTCTCAATAGAAGTTTGTTAAAAAAAAATGAAGAGAGTAAATGATAATCTGTTGAAAAAAACAGTCCTCCTTTAATAGGGAACGAGAAGGCAGGCAACAATCTTGAAACTGTTCCCCGTCCAGCAACTAGTGCAGATTCCTTATGTTTTTTTTCTCAATAGGAAAATAATGCTTCACAAACCAATTGATTTATACTTTATTGCAATCATTTTTTGTTCAGGAATTTGCGATCATTTGAAAAGCAGAAATGAAATATAACCAGCAACGTCCGATAGGCCCAACTTTCCTAGTGGAAAACTGGGAAAACTTGGTAATTTCTAGCTTTAGTGTTTTTCTCTAGTGGCGGACCACCAAATGTATCATGCGAACTGTCATGGAATGGTTAAGATCGATTGAAATATGCAAATGCAGTCGATATTAAAGATAAGAGAATGCATGAAACTTTCGATACGGCAAAGGAGATAATCTGAAGCTAAACGGGAGAGCTTATCTCTAAGTCCGGATTGACAATCATACTCAGCATCAGTAATGATATAACAGTTAACCTAAGTTTCCATAACAATGAGAAACAAACCATAAAATTATGCTACCATCTAAGAACAAAAGAAAATTGATTTCGGACGAGATTCCTTTCACTCCTGGCCAAATTTTACCATCGAGGCTGCCTAAATCTTGTGGCCTATGAAAGGATGCAACCGGATTCGCCATAATCACTTTTTTTTCCAAGGCAAAGCATCCAAACAAATGACAACAGAATTTGAATAAATTATAATTTATGCATTCCTTTGAACAAATCCAAAAGAATATATTTAAAAAATATATATAAGAGATAAACGAATGAAAAGTGACTTGCACAAAAAATGAATGCTTCATCAATTCAATCAACAGTTCGAACAGACAATATATATCAGATGAATATTATCAGACCATAAATGGACTTTGAGACATTCTTTATACAAATAGATTCCCACAATTAGAAAGCCAGAAATACAATCACACAGAAAATTTAGAATATATTACTTATGTATATTTTGGTAACTCGATCCACATAATAATGTGAATTACAAAGTAACATAGAAGATCACGAAGTGACCCAAAGACATTGATTTGGGATATTTACGAAATTACGGATAAGTAACTATAAACGAATATTGTGTTATTTTACAGCTTGATTCGTGTTAGGCCAACGGAAACGTGACTAACGGAAAGAATAATCTTTCGAAGGAAAAATAAGTCAGTAGGGCAAGACACAAATATATAATGCCGAAGCCTACTTTTAATGGGCCATTTCTGGCATCATTCTATAGCGACGAATTGCCACTATGATTTGACTTGATAACCATGAAATTACTTTCTGGATAAGTAGGTTACCGGTAAGGTGTAGCAATAAGATATTGGTTTTTGTAGCTTAATAATAAAAAGTATATTATAAATTAACGAAAAATGAATTATTCATGAATAAGAAATAACAAAAGGTTAACCAAAAGGGGATATAAAATGTCGAATTACTTTATACTTACTGCCGCGAATTAATTGAACTGCGATTTAATGTCACTAAATGGAGTTGCCCTTCATTAGATTGAATTCACTAGATATTAATTAATTTAAATTGACATTGATTTGCGCCGACAGTAATACGTTTCTGCCTTGCCAAGAAGCGTGGAGGGCTTTCGAGCTCTGACGAGTTCGCTTTTTGAGTAGACTTCACAGAATGCTCTCTCATTGAAGATCTTCCGAGGGATTGCAGAGTCCAGGAGCTGGCAAGCTACTTGGGCCATGGAAGCAGGATGAGATGGCGTGAATGGGTCCGATATTCCTTGATGTTAAGAATGGCTTCGAACGAAAGAGGAACGAACGAAATGAAATACTCGGAGAAGAGCGGCGCCAAGGGATGGGAAGCCATGCGAGCGCAGTAAAACTGAAGTCGTCTGATAGCACGGGAGGGGGGGGGGGGAAATCCTCAAACAGAACTTTTTGTATGCGTCCTCGTAGGGGTTATAGGGTAAGAAACCCCATACTTAGAGATTTTTTTTCAGAATGTTTGACGATGTCAAATATCGACGTGATGCTTCCGTATCGCCAACCTAGGTTAGGGTTTAGATCAGATCAGAAGATATTGTGAGAGTATATCCTTTGTTACACATCATCCGGCTTCGAACTGCGTAAAAAAACGAATGACCTTAATGTAGTTTCCTCACGCGCTGCGAAACCACGGTGGCCTATCCTCGGCAAGGGTCTGCACCGGCACAGGACAAATTATTATTTCACACACCAAACTAAACGCACCTTAACTTGATCTCCCAGTAGTAGAGAATAAAGCCCATAGGAGATCCTGATACACGTTGTAAAAACGAACAAGTAAACATATAAATTTCGTTTGTTGAAGCTTCAAAAGTGACGTTGTAGCGGGCCGAAAATCTATGCTCTAATCTCAATCGTTCCAACCCGCTTCCTACACTAATTCGGACGTGATGAATCGAAGGAGAATGAAACGGATTGTATATACAGTCATTTACTTACCAAAGAAATATAATAATATTTACAAAAATATGGAGGTAATTATATTTGAGATCTCGAGTATAGATATACGTACAAAAAAAATCCAAACAATTCTATTACCAACCAATAATTTATCTATAAACTAGAGAAAATATATAAATGATACAAAGAGGCCTCCCATGGTACAAAGGATGGGACGTCCTGCCAGCCGCCACTCGAGCGGGGACTTATTAACAAAACTGGCGCCTCCGAGCTCGGTATTAGCGATGTATTGCGTCTTGAGGTTATATAGAAGCCCTCCTCCTTACAAATGGGACACACAATATCTCCAATTTGCACTTTCCAAATCTAGAACGCCAGCCACTTTACAAAAGGCAGGCAATGTTTATCTATTTTTTTTGGAATTTAATAGAGTGGCCCTTCGAAACAATAATTTGTTTGTTCAAATAATTTTAGCAAAGAAACTTTTATTAGAGTGGCCTGGCAAATTACAAATTATGAATAGCTTGGGAAGAAAAAATTTTTTTTAGACAAATATGAAAATCAATTTATATTATATATAAAAATAATATATAAAAAACCCATTCCCACTCACAAACACATTCTTACAGAGGGAGGGAGAGGGTATTGGGAAAAGAGGTGGGAGTATGGCCCTTCACACACACACTCACATTCGCTCCACCACTCCTTCCTTAGGCCATTCGACCACAGTCACTCACAATACGCTCTCAATTCTTACTCACGGTTCTTTTTATACTCAATCACGCCCTTCTGCACCCACTTACACTCGTCTACTGGTTCCTGGCTACGCGTAGCATTCTGTCAGGGTTGTTCGTCAGTCGTCTTGTCAGTTTCCCCGTCACTATTGATCATATTGTCCATCATACTCTTAGCCTTCATTACCAGTTCTCCCATCTCTCGAGAGAACTCCTTCATACTCTTCTGTTCAGAACCTTCACTCTTCCTACCCCCATTCATCAGCTCCTCACTCACAGCTCTCATCCAACTCAAGGTACACTCTTGCGAAACAAACAAATCACTCACATCCCATCTACTCTCAGCGGCTACACCGGAAACTACCTTAACTGGTTCCCACCAGAAGCCAGAAAAGTCAATCACCTCCTCATTCTCCATATAAAACTCACCTCTACCCTTACCATTCGCAAAACCAGAAAAATCAGCCACACTAGATTCATTCTGCCCAAACACACTATCATTCATATTGTTCCCAAAACCAGAAAAATCAGGCAAAGGCAGCTCACTCACTCGTCTACTTACACCAGCAAAATCACTCACCTGCTTACGCAAACACTCAATCTCTCTCTCAAGCAACCCCATCCAGAAAGACTTTGCTCAGACTTACTTTCATTAGTACTTGTATTCTTCCTTTCACTCTTCTTTGCACGCTTTCTACTCCTCGAGACCAAGACAAGCTCTTTCCCAGATAGATCCATACTATCACATTCCTTCTCATCACCATGCACCTTATATATATCTGTATCTCTCTCTCTCTCTCTCTCTCTCTCTCTCTCTCTCTCTCTCTCTCTCTCTCTCTCTCTCTCTCTCTCTCTCTCTCTCTCTCTCTGCACAGTTCATACACCGGATGGCTCACCAGGTAGTCAGGAGGTTCTCTCCACCTCATCAACTGACTCTGATGAGTCCGCAATAGCTCAGTTAAACCTTCATTCAAACTCTCCAAAACATACGTCACACCATTCTCCCAGACTCTCTCAACTCTATACGGTCCTTCAAACTTTTCACTCATCTTTGACACATTCAACCTACCTTTCATTTTTTTTACCTTCAATACGTTTGCACCTATTTCAAACGAACGAAACCTTTCATGTGCCTCACACCATATACTCTGCTCACCTTCATTCAAACGAAACCTATCTTTCACTCGCCTTTCAAAATTCATAGTAAACTGACACGGGGACACCTCAGTTGCACTATGTACCGTCGAATTATATGCTCATAACACTCTACTCAACCATTCATCCCAGTCATTCAAAGTCGTACTCATCATTTTCAACATCTCACGCAAGGTCCTAATTGTATGTTCAGCAAACCCATTCGAAGATGGTACATACGGAGTCGTCCTCACATGCTCCACATCATTCTCTCTTAACATTCGCTCAAACACTTCACTCGCAAACTCAGGCCCATTTTTACTGAGAGATCTCCTAGTCTTCCATACATACATAGGAAAAAACAACTGCTAAACCACACGCGCAACAGTCACACTCCTTTTAACTCTCACAGGCGCCGCATACACAAACTTACTTTTATGATCAACCATAACAACATTCCCAGCACTTGTACGCGGTAAAGACACACAATCAATTACTTCTAATTCAAACGGTTCTTTCGCATCAACTTTCAACATTTTCGGCTTCACTGGCACACCTTGCACTTTTCGTTTCTGACACCTTTCACACCTAGTCGCAACATCATTCACAAAGTTCTCAGAAACAGATGGAACACACGCTCCTTCATACAATCCCACAACTTATACTTACCCATATGCCCATAATTATCATGCACAACTTTCACCAGACCAATCATACCAACCAAGGACATCACAGGTACAAACATATCATCCCCATCCTTCATATGCTTCACAAAATATATAGCATCCATACAAATAACAAAATCCTTAGCATACCTTTTAAAATCACTCAAACACTCAGGCCATTCATTCAAATCAACACGCATCATTACACACCTCTTCAACTCACTGACAAATGGACACATCTCTTGCATCTCTAGAATATCATCATTTAAAATCTCATTCTCATCATCCATGACCAATTCAATCAAACCACAAAATTTTACATTCTTCGCACACTCATTCAACCTAATCACCTCACATTTACCTTTCATAACACAATCTTTATCAGCATCCAAAGACAAATCATTCAATCTCATAAAGTCTACACCAAGCAAGAAACAACACGGCATTTGCTCATCTTTCAGAATCACAAAGTCATTCTTCACATTCAGACCGCTGTCCAAACTCACTCTCAGACTAACCTGTTCCCATGCCACTATCATGCCTTTCCCCAATCCACTTATCCATAACTTCACAGGCTTATGCTCGCAACATCTTAACTCATCATACTTACTCAGAATCCTCTCGTTCACTAAATACACTTGCGCACCAGTATCAATCAAACCACAGAATAACCTTTCACCAACTTTTACTCTCGCTTCCACTATATCAGGTCATCCATGCTTGCAGTACACAGAAGGAACAATCACACCAACATCAGCACTGACATCCAGACCGTCATCAACTTCCACATCATCACTCACCGTAAGGTCTCCTAGGGTACTTCCTTTCCTTGTTCCTTTCCTTTTTACTCATCTTCATCCAGACAATCATTCTTTAACTTCATATACGAACACTTTTCAATCATCCAATTGAAATGCACACCACTCAAACACTGCATATGCACCACATTAGCATTCAAACCCTTCACCTTCTCATCTTTGTATACAATCGACCTCTCACCACCAAAGTGCACATAAACAATCACTCCATACAAACGACTCACTACAATCAACACTTCCTGAAACGGCGGGACCCCTTGCATACACATCGCTCTCAATTCTTTCATAAAGTTTCGCACCCTCGCAATATCAATACTTTCAGGCTTCCTACATACTTCATTCCTTACCTTCTTCTTTAAGTCATCAACACTAACGGGCACTCTCACATCTACTCCATCACTCCTCAAATCTTGCAAACCATTCCATACACTCTCAAACAAGGAATCTCCACCACCCTTACTCTCCTTTCCATTCATAATCCCTTTCGCCAATTTACTCAGGATTACTCACTCCACACACATTTTCATCATTCGTACCAGGATACCTTGACATCAAATCAACCACTCCATTCCGTTCATCAGGCACTTATTTAATCACATAGTCAAAATCACTCAAATCTTCCAAAGTCCTCGCAATCCTACTATCAGCCCATTTCATACGTTGCAAATACACAAGAGGTTGGTGGTCTGTTTTGATCACAAACCTCACACTATACAAAAACGGACGCAACACTTTCAAACAATACCTTATTGCAGCCAACTTTCGCTCCACAGCCGAATAATTTCGCTCTGCCGGATTCATTGCCTTGGATACATACCCAATTATTCGCTTGACATTCTCTCCATTCAAACGCTGCTCTTGCATCATAAAACCTCCCATACAATACCCACTCGCATCTGTATATAATTCAAGCATTTTAGCATTCACACTATAGTCCGGGTATGCCAATTCAACATCTTCAGCGGCTGCCTCTTTCAGTCTCTCATGCGCTTCATTCATCTTATCATTCCACCTAACAATCATACTAACTTTCTTGCCAATCCACTCAGTCAGAGGCTTACTCACACCAGAACAATCACGTATAAACTTTAGCTGAAACTCAATCAAACACAGAAACCACTTCAGCTGCTTCGCAGTCACTGGTTTCGGAAACATTCGCACCTTCTCAACATACTTAGGCGACTTTTGTAACCTATTCTCACTCACTATATTCCCAAGGAATTCCACTTCTTTCGCAAACCATTCACACTTTGCTACTTTCACCTAAACACCAACACTCTCCAATGTTCTCAACGCATCATTCACCAATCTCATATGCTCCTTAAAACTCTCAGTTATAATCAAAATATCATCTATAAATACTATCACATTCTTACTCGCAAACTTACTCAACACGACATTCATCGCCTGCTGGAAGGCTCCGGGAGCATTAGCTAACCCAAAGCTGAGGTTCCGGAACTGATAATGCCTTTTTGTAGATGAAAAGGCAGTCACCGGCCGGCTCTCCTCAGCAATGGGCATGTGGTAATATCCCCGTACCAAATCCAGCTTTGTAAACCACTTCATCCCATGCAAACTATACACACACTCAGATACCACACACATCGGAAACCTTTCTTTCACAGTCTTTTCATTTACCTTTCGATAATTCACACACAGACGCAATCTTCCATCCGGCTTACGTACAAGCACAGTCGGACTATTCCATGCACTCTCACTTTCTTCAATCACCCCCAATGGTTCTAATTCCACACACTGCTCCTCAATCTCATCAGCAACCAGACGAGGGAAATGTCTCAGACGCTGATAGATTGGGGTGTCCTCCTTCAGGACAATCTTGAATTGCGGAAGGTTCACAACCCCAAAATCCAGATCACCCTTACTGATGACCCCCATTCGTTCAAACAGCATTCGATACATATCCTCCCTTCATACTCAGTCAAACATTCATCTAATTCCACCATCCTTTCCACTTTATTGTATGTCCATTCCCACGTCTTTTCATTCGCAACATTTACCCTGACATCTGTGCTATCATCCATACCTACCTAATTGACAGTGGAGATATGACCCAGTACATCTCCGACTTGGATACCCCTCACCTGTCCTCTCATACTACACTGGGGTCCGCCTGCACACATACAAAAGGATCATTCATTCTCATCAAGCCATCAAACACACAAGCAACACGCCCTACCTTATAACACGCATCCTTTCCATTCAATATCACAGTGTTCTCACCCACGCTCAAACTACCATCTTTACTACAACTCACTCTAACAGACACCCTTTCACCCTTCACAAGCCTTACACTCTCCATAGCAGTCACCTCAATACCGCTAAACACACTCATCAAAACATTACCATTTTCCCCTACATACAATATATACACCCCATTTTTACCAATCTTTCTCTCAATCTGACCACTCGCATGATGCCCAACCATACAGTTCACTTTCATAAAACAATACCTCAAAATCACATCATACTCACTACTCACCTTATCAATCACAGAGAATTCACACTCATCCATCAACATATCATGCCTCGAACAGCTGACCTTATAATTCCAATCATAGGCACTCTCATACTACCAATCCCTACCAAACTACCCTTACACTCAGACAGGAGGGCTTTATCACTCAGCTTGTCATACACATCTTTATACACCAAGCTCGTCTTGCATCCAGAATCTATCAAAGCCAAACACTCAATCCCATTCAATTCCACCTTCAAACTCAGACACTCATACTTCCTACCAGACAACACTTTTACACTAGACAGACTTAACAACACATTACTCGCACTCATGCACCCAGAGGATACTTCACCAGGTACCATCTTACAATTCAGTTTCCCGCTTTAGACTTTCCATTCACTTTACGCTCTCAGTCTAATCCAACACTTTTCACTCGAATGTCCTTCCATCGCACAATAACTACATACATTCCTTTGGTCATGGCACATCCTTGCATAATGACCGGCCTTTCCGCAATTACCACAAGCATACTTCATACTTCCCCCAGCAGTCACTCCACCATTTAACTTCAAGCAGTCTCTCGTTAAATGGCCTCTTTCTTTACATTTGAAGCACACTTCCACACTTTCCTAGCAATCCTTTATCATATGCCCCTTCTTACCACACCCAAAACATGCACCAGACGTCTACTTACATTCCGCCGACATATGATCCCTCCTTTCACCCCTACGACATTCCACACTCTTTCTCACACCATTCGGTCTCTCATTTGCTGGGACATACTTCGGTTGCTCCCTCATATATCTATTCACACGCTTACCAGTCATCTGTCACCTTCCATTTGTCCATCCTCCATTCACCAATCCAGCCTGCCGGCCAAGGAAGCTTGACATCACCTCAGCTGGCGCAGCCCTCAGGGCATCCCGATAGCTGACAAACTGCTGGGGTGTAGGAAAGCTCTTTGGTTTCTTACTTCCAATATTTACACTATACCATTGTGTGGGAACTCCACGTGGCCTTTCTTGAGCAGAAAGGAACTTCCATGCGCTGCTGAAGGCCCGGTTAGGCCTAAATTGGTAAGCCTAACACCCCCCCCCTCCTTCCACAAGCGGTGCAAGTGAACCGTGTCCACCACGATTCACTTTTACACGTGCAGAATAGCCTCTGCAAGTAGATTCGAGGCCATTCGAGAGTAGAGCTGTTTCCCGCTTACCGCCCCCAACCCCGGAGGGAGCCTCGGACATAAATAGCGCTCGACTCCCATGAAGAGACACAGAGTTTAGAAGTCTCGCCCGGACCCCACTTTGCTAACAGCAAAGTGACACTGAACTATTTTGTGTATTTGGAATTAGCCCCAGCCAATGAGTTAATTCCACTTAACGATCGCCACCGAGTGATTTTCCGGACTACTCTCATCAACTCCTGTCGAAGACCTCCTTCGTTCGCCCCTTATTTCGGGTGGCTGAAATACTCTCCCTTGGACGGGATGTTACCGCCCACCCTTCCTGTTTTTGGAGAACCGTCATCACTTCAGAAGTTCCGAGCGGCCTCACCTCACGTGCAGAAGACATCCGTAAGCCAACCCCTCTCCCCCCTTCAGTAACCCAATTGAGTTAATTCCCCCCCTCCCCATTTGAATAGTCTCCTCCTGTAATACTTTAAGTTCTAACTTCATAGTCTCATTTATAACTACAATTCCACCCTCCGTTACTCATGTGATTTTGCCCGTTAATTCTCTGAGGTAGTTTTACCCATCAATTCTCTCATTATTTTTGTGTAAATAAAATTATGTTTTTGTACATGCCTCTTTAAATAACCTTGAGCTTTGCCATTGCCCATTTGTTACCTGACCTCGTTGCACTCTCATCTCGCATTTCAGCCCGTCTAAACTAGCGATGTTCCGTTCTTCGTCGGTTCACCTGTAAGTTATCGGTCCCTCCCCCATAGATATAATATGGCATTGATGTAATATAATGTCATACCACGGCAACCATCTATCCTCATCTAAATCACTTTTCTCATCAAATCGCTCATCTTCCAAAACTTCCAACACATCCTCCCACACCAATCGTTTACCTGTCAGCCTCATTTTCTCCTTTCTTTTCCCATTCAGCCATTCACTTACCTTTCACAGGACCGTATCCAGGAATTTTCTCAATTGTTTACATTCTTTGACATCATCATCACCATACCTCTTTCTCGCAATACTCTCAAGCCTATGTGCATACATGTTCACACTTTCACTCTTCCCTATTCGAACCTTCACACTCTTTTTCATTCGTTTCACCTGCCCAATCAATCTCTCCTTCACCACATCATACCTCGGTTCCCCCACACTTGTAATCACGCGGAAAAACTCTAATACTTTTCCATCCAAACATTCCCCGAAACATTCATCAAGTATCCCTTATTCTTCGGGTACTTGAGCTTGCAAAATCTCTCAAATTCCCCGAAGAATTCTTCCACACTTTTCCCACCATGCAACCTAAACTTATCTACCTTTGGCACTTCACTTATCAAAATACCCTTCCCACATTCACTTCACTCTCACTTGAGCTGCCCTCACTCTCACTCCTACCAATCATACCATCACTGTCTCCTTCATCCGAGTACAATGAGTCCACACTTTTCCCTCTCACCTTCCGATCCTTCCCCTTTGACCCAGTCTTCCTTCTTCTCTTGCGTTCCACTCTCTTCCATTGTCCATCCTTCCTATCACTCACAATTATCCTATCCTCTCTAGACTCACACACACTCCCATTAATCCCATTAGTCTTATCCCATTCAGTAGGAGCAGAAGTCAAGGTCGAGGGACCTGGTGCCTGTCCTGACCCCTTCATCATGCCATACAGGTCCTGCATCCTTTAGTCATCTGCCTTTGTCTTTCGTCTATTTCCGCCTTCATCCGATCAGTCTTTTCATTCATACCCACCATATCACTCTTCAATCCCTCAGTCACGCTCCTCAACATCATACATTCCTCCTCCTTCTGCCACAACTCCAGCCTCAGTCTCACGATCTCATCATGGAGGCCCTGTTCCACAGAAGCCATCATCCCAGGTTAGTAAAAATGATAGAAAAAGAGAGAAAAACAACCAAACTAACTGTCACTTTAATTGGGTATGGACTGAAATCCAATCCTGTCACGTTCCCGATTTCGAGATCTCACATCCCTATTAGATCGCCAAAATGTAACGGGCCGAAAATCTATGCTCTAATCCCAATCGTTCTAACCCGCTTCCTACACTAATTCGGACGTGAGAAATCGAAGGAGAATGAAACGGATTGTATATACAGTCTTTTGCTTACAAAATAAATACAATAATATTTACAAAAATATGGACGTAATTATATTTGAGATCTCGAGTATAGGTATAAGTACACAAAAAAATCCAAAAAATTCTATTACCAACCAATAATTTATCTATAAACTAGAGAGAATATATAGATGATACAAAGAGGCCTCACGTGGAACAAAAGGGCGGAACGTCCTGCTAGCCGCAACTCGAGCGGGGACTTACTAACAAAACTGGCGCCTCCGAGCTCGGTATTAGCGATGTATTCGCGTCTTGAGGCTATATAGGAGCCCTCCTCCTTACAAATGGGACACACAATATTTCCAATTTGCACTTTCCAAATCTAGAACGCCAGCCACTTTACAAAAGGCAGGCAATGTTTATCTATTTTTTTTGGAATTTAATAGAGTGGCCCTTCGAAACAATAATTTGTTTGTTCAAATAATTTTAGCAAAGAAACTTTTATTAGAGTGGCCTGGCCAATTACAAATTATGAATAGCTGGGGGAGAAAAAAAAAACATTTTAGACAAATATGAAAATCAATTTATATTATATATAAAAAAATAATATATAAAAAACCCATTCCCAATCACAAACACATTCGTACAGAGGGAGGGAGAGGGTATTGGGAAAAGGGGTGGGGGAATGTCCCTTCACACACACACTCACATTCGCTCCACCACAACGTCACTTATTTTCTTTGGCTGCAACAAATACCATCCTAGCCTCCACAAATACACATTGCAAACACCATATATATATATATATATATATATATATATATATATATATATATATATATATATATATATATATATATATATATATTAAATCCATAAATTTAATAGCCTTCTTAAACACACGACCTGATAAAAATATTAGGTACGAGCTATTGAAACTAAGGAGAGGGGATGATAGATTGATATTGTCTGCTAACATACGTCGTTCACTGCTAGGATAAACAGAGGAGGATGGCACATGCATGGTTGCTCGCCGATAGAGCGTATTTCCAAACTGAAATGTGTATAAGTATCGTGCCATCTGCTCATCGAAGGCGAACCAACTACTGCAGTAGAAATTTGCTCTTGCTGAAGTGCCTCAGACGAAAAATTCCTGTTAAAGAGGATCAAGTGACAATCATTAAAACAATTTGAATTTTAGCTGGATAAGAAAAGTAACTAGCTGCTTAGTTCGAACAGCGTCAATAAAACATGCGAAGTTGTTATTTGCATAGACAAAATAGCTATGCTTTTACCAGGCAATTTTTGGAGCAGTATGGCGAATCTCATTCATTGGCCCTACTAATTTACGAAGCCGGGTCAAAAAAGAAAATAATTGACGAGAAAAACAAAATTGCGTACCGTATACTTGTTCAGCCACAGAATAAAAAAAGTTGTCTCTCAGATAAAAACGAATTTCATGCAAACAACGCGGTAGTTTGCCACATAAATAGACGCATCGGTAGAACGGAGGGATGCCTTTAGTTCGCAGTGAAATCATTCTATAAAGCCAATAATTTAGGAATTATATTCGTAGTGCGAGTGCGAAACAAACGAATTATGTGGCTCAAAACGTCCCATTGATAAGATAAAATTGACTTCTGTGATGAAGCGTGATATTTGACGGAATACTGAATCTATAAACATATTCCGAGAAGGAAGCACAATAGCTTTTGACGATTATATGTCCGGAACTGGTACGACGCTTAGCCATATATTAATTCAAAGGACCGACAATATCAAGATGAATAAAGTCAAAATGTGAGGAAGGCAAACGATTTGGGCCCACAGGAGATTTTATATGCTGTTATTTATTTGAACACGGACAAGAGATTCATTCTTGTATGCTACTTCCTATGTGTGGCAATTCCTATCGGTATGCAATGAGCTTTTCTGTTGCTCCAACACCAGGGTAAGAAACTCTGTGGACATGCTTATAAATATGCAGACGGAAGGCGAGAAGAAATATGAGACGAGGGGAGTTACTAGACATATCCATCAGGATGACCCCAGAAAGATTAGTCTCCTTTAGTGTTCTGGAACATCAAGTTGGCAGGAATAATGCAGTATTTGCGTTCCCATGTCATGCTTCTGAACAAGCACTATTGCCGCACAATCTATTCGTGGAGGAAGTGCGTCGACCGCAGAATGATTTGACAAATTATGATCGTTCACTGCAGCGACTAATAGTTAGTGGTTAGTGAATAAGGAATATTCACGTCCTTCCAAGTAAAACAGGAAGTGACACATTATGAGTATGAAGCCAGCAATGTTTGCTGGATAAGTGTTACACCTCGGTTGGGCGAAAGAGAAATAACGAATGAGGAATTATCCTTCTTTTCTCGTTCTTTCTCTTTCGCTCATTATGATTCATTTGTTGCAGAACAGCAAATGCTAAAAACGAATAAGAGTCTGGGGATGAATTATTATCAAGGCATGATTAAAAGAATATGCCAAGGATAGAGCTCAGGAAATAATATCTCATGTAGGTGAAGTTTTCTTGCAAACAGTATAGCTTATATTGGTTATATAACAGAATGATGAATATTGCGGCATCAAACATTTACTATCCGGTAGAAGCGACGCAAATGTTTAACTGTACATTGTTGGTCGAGAGAAGTCTTGAAACGCGATGACTTTCTCATTTAGCGATCGAATTCCGTAATAAAAACATGATGGAGGTGAAAAGCAAATTGAAGGAGCTCCAAAATACACTTACAAGTATTTAAGAGGATCATATACATGTCCAAACGAGAAATAGCTGGATGGAAGTGTGTTGGATGTTCATCAAGAGTAAAGTTTGCTATCGGAATCTCCTCGATGTAAGTCTGTAAGAGAATACAAGAGGAAAACCTCACAAGGCTTGATTTATTTAACTTTGTAAGGTCTAACCATGTTGCCCTGCCAACACGGCATCCAAAATATCTCAAAGTTACTTAGATGGGCACAAATAGCTGTCTTAGGAACATCATTAGGATGTAAAGGAATTTGGTAAAAAGCTCAGAATAAATTGAGTCGGAGAATAGACCGAACCTCAATGAAGAGAGGAGGTAAAGACTATTAAGTACGCCAGACTGTACTTATTAAAGATAGATATGCGTTCAAAGGACGTTAACCTTATGTCGCTCGAATCTCACCAGAAGGACTAAGTCACATGATGAAGCCATGAAGCTTATTATGAGTTAGATGGCCTTGCAAATCCACCTTCTACCATGACTTCAAATTCTTTCTTTATAGCCAATTGCTATTTGGAATCAATCTTCGAAGGCGATTATAGACCGATAACTCATTTTTTTTTTACTTATAAACCATATTATGTTTGACAAGCCTGTCTTTCGAAGGAGGCCAAATAAAAGAAAATAAAACTCCTAAAAAAGGCACCCCCCAAAAAGGTTTGACGGGCAGAATATAGCCCCAAATACCATATTAACATTATCAATTGTAAAAGACCATTGAAACACCCTACTGAGATCGAGGAAGACACTTGTAGGCTATGCGTAATATGAAACCTGATCTCAGAGGTTTTGCAGGCGCTAACAGTGCGACCTGGAGGAGTACAGTCCTTTTCTGCTATACAGAGACATGCAAAAAGTAAATAGACACCCACAGTTTTATGATCAAATGTTTTTATCCAGATTTTCTTTAGTCATTATTATATTTATTATTTTTTTTCATCTTTTCAAGGTTTAATATTGTAATTATTAAACGTGCATATGAAAGCAAAATTGCAAGGGAATTTCAGATATTCAAAGAAGACTGATTCTTGGTTAACAAATTTACTGGATTTTATGGATTATGTTACTAAACAATTAGATAAGGGAGAGAATGTTGATGAAATTTACTTAGATTTTAGCAAAGCTTTTGATAAGGTTCCACATAGGAGACTAGTTCACAAATTAAAAATGCATGGGATATGTGGTAAAGTTTTGAATTGGATAACTGAATGGATGAAAGACAGAAAACAGAGAGTTGACCTGAATGGGGTGAGGTCACAGTAGAGGGACGTAATCAGTGGAGTACCTCAGGGATCCGTTCAAAGCCCTTTATTATTCATAGTTTATATAAATGATCTTGGGCAGGCTGTAAATAGCAAAGTATTAATTTTTGCTGATGACACTAAATTGGCAGCTGTAGTCAAAGAGGTTGAGGGTAGCTTTAAAGTGCAGGGTGACTTAAATAAGTTGTTAGCTTGGGCTCAGAAGTGGCAGATGAGTTTTAACCTTAATAAATGCAAAGTTATTAACATGGGGAGAGATAATAGGGAATTTAGCTATTAGATGGATGGGTATTGGCTTAATTCAGTTGAAGATGAGAAGGACTTAGGGTTAGTAGTAGATAGGTCACTGAAATTTTCAAAGCAGTGTATTAAGGCAAAAAAAGAGCAAATAGGGTGCTAGGATACATTAACAGGAATGTTAGCTACAAGAGTAAAGAGGTTATCCTTAAACTCTATAATTCATCACCACATTTTACACATGAAATCAACATGCTAGAGTCAGAAGATAGACTGAGGGTATTAAATATCTTTTCATTTGAGAGAAGATGTGTGAGGGGAGATATGATTGAGCTTTTTAAAATCTTTTCTGGGATGGGTTAATTTGATTTCAGTAATTTTTTGAGTTAGAAGGTAGTAATAGGACTAGGGGTCACCACTTAAAAAACAGAGGTGGAGGTTGGATGTTAGAAAATATTTTTTTCACCAATAGAGTGGTAGATTACTGGAATGGTTTGCCATCTTAGACGGTAGATAGTCCAAACTTGAATGTATTCAAACGCAGATTAGATGATTATATGGGGAGGGAGGGGTAACTTCTTTTAGGTATAGGGGTTATTCTGGACTCATTCATGTGGATGCATTTTTTTGATATATTATGGGTGATTTGAATTTTGAAGAGCCTTGATGATGATGCTTTTTGATTTTGACACATTCCTGTGTATGGTTCAAATTGTATATTGTAGATGCATGATCTGACACAATCTTATGGATGCATTTCGTGAGTGGGTTTTGACAGATGCCTTTTGACCTTCAATAGGCCCTTGTAGCTTTTGTCATCCGTAAAATTATGTTATGTTATGTTATATTATGAGTCTAGGAGAAGTTCTTTCCTTAGTCAAGGAATTCCGTCTTCAGCTGGCATCGGTTTCTATATCAAACTCAAATTCACAACTCACTTCGAAATGTGGCTACAGAAAGTCAAAGAGCTTTACATAATCACTTCCTTACTTCCGTCTTAGAACCTTAAATTTTACCATAAATGACTGAAATTTCAATATTGTTAATAAAGGCCGCACTTTTAGTGGATCAAGTGCCAGGAAGATCGATACAAATAGGCTAGTATAATATTTTGTCTTCTTTTATGTCAAACGGGAGGAACTGTTCTAACAATCGAAATTACCATCTCTTAATTCGTAAATCTAGATTTTGTTCCATATTCACCCTCGGTCCTTACGAAATTTACAAACTCCTTTTAATCCAATCTAAAGATACAACAACCAGAAAACAAATAGAAAAAACTCTAAAGGATAAATAAACAAAAATCAAACAGAACGGATTCTCGTACCCACAAATCAACCGTTTAATTAAGTTTCAACATCAAATTCTGTTGACAGCCAAACCCCAATTCTTATAAAATTCATTACCGCGTTTACCGCGTTTAAAACAAGGAAAATTCGAATTTCTTCCATTTTTTAAGTTTATTCCATTCTAATTTTATGTTTAGTATGTAGACGGAAATTGAAAATTCTACTTCCTTTCTTTAGATTCTGGCCCAGAATTGCCCACTCCCGGTGGGAGCAGCTTGATAGAGCAAACCCCCTCAGAGACGCAAGAGGTGGCGGGGCCCACTAGGCCACACCCCCTATTATTCGACAAGCGTCTAGTGAGATTCAGTGGCAGACATGGCCGACCCCAAAATTATTCTGATGGATGTCAGCTTGCCATTCCCACGACGTATCCCTCTCCATTAGGCAACAGGCAGGATTTGTTCCCAGGCTGAATCTCCGACGCCAAAGGGGGAGATGGGTCATAGGATCAAAAAGAACCCATCGCAAGAGAAGCACAGATTTAGATTGTTCTCAATCCAGACGGCTGTATCTTCTCTCGGAAGCAAGTCTACCTCAATTGTAACTGCCTCCAAGTCAAAGTTCACTCCTGGACAAGGTCCTCCCGTGGAGACACGGGCCTCCGGGTAATAAGAGGGGGACGAGAACATTCTTCCTTCTGGTGGAGCTCTGCGGACGGCCGCGTCATTTTCCATTTCGGCATAGCATTAGGCTGAAGGTAATTTTCCTCCCGGGAAGGGGGAAGGAGGGAAGTCGTGGAAGAACGGGTTTCCTATCAACTTGGCAGATGATCAGGACAAGGGGAAAAAAACACATGCTCTATTAGAGTGATGTACTCTCCAAGCTTCTCGCTAGAAAACCGACGGTAGCCCTTTATCTCGGACTAGACTGTTCTACTGAATAGGACTGACCCTGCCCAGGCGGCCATTGTGAGAAGTCGTTGACTACGCCTTAGAAGAAAATACAGAAGAGCTAGCCGACTAGGGATCATTCAAAATAGAATGCGTGATGAGGAGACAGGGAAGGGACTCAAGATCCACCCATACACTCTTAATTACGTTAGTCCGTTGAGAGACCCCCTGATGTGGGTGGATGCTCCTTGATATCGTTACCGTCCAGCATGCCGACGTAAAACTCGGGTCAGCGAGTAATCTGTGCAAAGTACTCCAAGGAATTAAACGATATAGCTGTATCATGCCAGGCCAATTGGGTGAATTGTGACATGCCGCACACTGATTCCTCGAAGATATGGGACTCGTATCTCTTCGAGAAAAAGGTCTGAACCATTTTGGCCGTGGAACCTATATCTTTCCGAAAGTCCGAGTAATTGATTCTGCCGTGCCTAGTGCGACTTGTAACTTCCTACCACTCTCAAGTTAAAAAAAAACACATTCATCTCCCATCCTCTTCAGGCTTATAAGCCTATAGCCATCGCGAACATTAGGGACCATTCTGCGGGTTCTACCTACCCAGGGTACCACTCTTATAAATAGTGCAGTAAAACTGGCACGTGACCATCACCTGATAAAACCAGCCCCCCACTCTTCATCTTCACTCCACAAGCCCCCTTTGCCTCCACCGAGTCGTTAAATCCGCAGGGAGCAAACCCCTGGAAGATGGTCGTGAGACCACCCTATCCTATAGACCTCCATGTCTGACCGCCGAAAGAACAGTAGCAACACGGGAGGTTGATCCTCTCGCCAACAAGCGCCGCTCGAAGAACTTCATCGTGAATGGCTAGGTTTCCGTATGTTTCTCAGCACGCCCGCCGTTCTTCCTGGCAACCATAGTGTTTAGTTAACCAGAATGACCCTCTTGCACAGATTTAGAAGAACGATAAAATTATTTGGGGCAATTTCTCGCTGGAATCAGATTCGGTCTTCCCGGAGGTTGGGATGAGTTTCCAATTTAGTCCTATGCGACCGCTTCTCTGCATTTTCTAGCCATGAAACTCTTCCCCCAGCATATAAAGCAGATCGCGAGCTTGCCTCGCTCTCGCTTTGTATGTGAATAGCGCCCATGATTCAGATAATATCCCGTACGCCATGCTTTGACACTTGGATGAGTGAGGCATGACCTCTTCACTATACCTTTCAAGTGGATATCGACGGAAGGTATCCTCCCAGATTCTAGGCGAATGGCTATCTTGCTTGCTTTTCGCCTGAGAAAGATCATTCTACTAAAGCTACCTCCACCCAATTTTTATAACTTCATGCATGTGCCAGTGGTCTAGAAATTTATTACTGTTAAGTTACCTTACCTCTTTGAAAGATAATGCCCCCTGTATCCTTTACAGTATCTCCTTCGCAAGTACCACTCAACGTTAGATGCTCAGCTCCCAGATCTGCTATTATTTCAGCTCTAGCTACCGTATTCGACACATCTAGAAAGAAATGGCATCAAGAGGCTGCAATCATTGTCCAGATGTATTTTGTTATATCTTCGGACAGTTCATCAAAACAAGAGAAAATTATTTAGGTGTGACAGCATCTATGAGAATGTGTGAAGCTTACAAAGCATACTTTGGCATGCCATTTGGGGACCAAACAAACCCTGGGTACCTCATTTTGCTTGCGAACACTGCAAGGAAAGTTTTGAAGGTAAGAAATTTGTTTGTTGTAAAGAGAAAAATATTAAATGTTACAAGTATTTAAGCTATTATTATGTTTGTTTGTAAGCCAAAAGAGTAATAATTTTTTCTATTTACTCTCACAGGATGGTATAGAGGGGAAAGAAAAGCCATGAAGTTTTCCATTCTCAGGATTTGGCGTGAACCCACTGACCAATCAAGCAAATGCTACTTTTGCAGGGTTGACCCTTCAAAATGTCGAGGTGGCAAAAATGCAACTGTTCCCGATCTTCCATCTTATATTGCACCAATACCACACTGTGCTGCTCTTCCGGTACCTACCCCTTCAAAAAGGAATAAGACACACTTAAATATGTTACAATTCACAAGCTGAAAAGATCAGTGAAGATGTATAATAGTGTCAGAGATATGGATTTTGAGAGGAATCCATATTATCTAAATCAAAGAGCCCTTAATAACTTTGTCAGAGATCTTTTTCAGAGATTTCCAGGCTCAAAGAGTGGGATTTTCTTGATGAAAATGTGCGAGAGACAAGCCAAAGGAAAGGTCATAAACATTTATTAAGATTTTTTACTTATCAAGCTGTGCTATACTACTACATTAATGTATGGATCTGGTCTGTTTGTTGCACATAGAATTACATGTAATCCAATATATGGAGGCTCTTTATTTACAACTCCTCAAGAAGCAGTGAAGCTGTACTACCTCATAATTGGAATAAACATCCATCACTTTCCTTGGCCCATTTGGTATATTTCAAGAAGGATTATAACCGTTTCAAGCTCCTGCTCCAAACTTTGAATCATTAGGTGTATGTCTTGGAAGTGATTCAAGACTTCAAAATGGTAGCATTTTTATGGGTCTCTATGAAGGTTTAGGAATTTTCCATGATACCTCTGCCTTTGAGACAGTAGGGATACCACACCACATAACCTCAAGAAGCACTGGCCACAAATGACTGAGTTCTCTGTTGGAGGGCATAATGTTAAGCATGAGCAATTGTTAGAACATTAAAAGGTGTTGTTTCCTCCATTTCATTTAAAAGTAGATCACATAAAGCAGTTTGTTAGCTCTCTTAACAAAGAGTCTGCAGCCTTCAAGTACCTTCAAAAGTTCTTTCCCAAATTCTCTGAGGCAAATATGAAAGCTGGTCTCTGATTGGCTACATAATCAGGAAAATTATAATGTTTAGAATTCCCTGAAAACTTTACTAAATAGGAAAAAGAAGCACGGAAGAGTTTTATTTCGGTGTGTCAGAGCTTTATGGGCAACCACAAGGCTGACAATTTTGAGGGACTGGTTTAGAATTTAGTGAATAGCTATGGCCAAATGAGCTGCAGGAAGATGCACGTCCTGATGTTTATCTTAACAAGTTAAGGACAATATAGGAGCATACTCAGATGAGCAAGGGAAGCGCTTTTATCAAGATATACTGAATTTTGGACATATATACCACGGAGTATACAATGAAAACATAATAGGAGACTATATACATCTTGGAGCTTGTAATGGAAAACAAAAATCAAGGAAAACTTTTAATTTCTAACTTTTTTACTTGTTTTTATATATTTCTTGTATAGATTTAAATAAAATTGTATTAATTTTTATTTTACCCCTAAAATGAATGTAAAAAACAGAATTTACCAATTTTTAGTAAATCTTTCATCATACAAGCCACAAAAGCAAAGTATAAACAAATAATGGCTATTTTCTATTGTTTTGCACAAAAAGGACTTTTCAGCTATTCTCCCCCTTTTCTGGTTCTCTAAATTCCAAAGATATACGTAAATTAGAACTGATGACAAGCAATGATTCTAGAAATGCATAAATGGGTTCGAACACAGTGCGGTATGAGAAATTTATGGTAACAAATAAAGGCGGGGACACTTATTGCATAAGGGTGGTTCTTCGGTTTATGGTAAAAATATTTATTGAGTGACAATTTACAAAGTGACAAATAGAAAGAAATTTTTGTTACCTATATAGACCACACTATCGCTGGATGTTGTGGTGGGCACAACGGTTGTGAATAGGACACCGGTTTCAAGTATGAAAGTTTCTTTTCTTCATAAAAAGAAAACTTACTTTAATTTGAATAATTTATCAATTTAAATATAATAAAAATTTTTAGTGAGTATCTCCTATGACCAATATTATTATTCATATAGAAAACGATTAATACTTTATATAATATATATATATATATATATATAGATATATATATATATATATATATATATATATATATATATATATATATATATATATATATATATATATATATATATTAGTGTAGATGTGTAGAAGTCTTTCTTGAATGCAAAGTTTGTTGAAGACCATGGTATATTTCGCCTTAATCAATTTCCTTTGGCAACTTTCTATTCTTCTAACACTCTTTTTTTATTCCATCTTGTAGATGATAGATCACTTGTCCTATATTCATCTCTCTTTTAAATGAATGGGTTTGGTAAAAAACAAACTAAATTGCTGAGCTTTATATCATATTCGATCATCTTCGCAGCGTCTTTATGGATTCTTTCCTCCTTTACCGATGAAATGTGTTGGAGTCAGAATCGGACTGAATGAAAAGAAAACGGGTTTTAGGGGATATTTATTCCACCTAGCTTGAGCACAACGTTAAAGGAAACGAGCCAATCCGGTAAAACAACTTTAATGTTCGATTCCAGCTCAACGCTTGACTATTCCACTCACCGGATTGAGTTTGGTCTCCAAGAGGATTTACAGGAGTCGCAAGCGCTTGCTTGAAGCACACTCGTGAAGCCTCTATATTTGATCTCATATATATATATATATACGATTAAAATGACAATGTTGCAGTTAACTAAACTCTCCATTAAAAACCTCTCTGTATTTTCCTTAAGTCCCTAGGTATTCGTGGTGCTCTTATAAGGTTTTGCAAGGAGACAAAAGACATGTCGAAGGAATTCTTCAATCCGAATGATTCATTTATCTAAAGATGAACATCTAAAAATTATATTTTCCAGCCACATTGAATTCAAAAGGTTATTCCTAATTCACCTCCAAACTAATTAAACTATCAGATTCAGTAATCAAGACCATTGCTAGGCGAAATGTTACGGAGTTAATGGCATATGTTTTGATACGACAGTCATACGGGTGTTCGAAATAGGATTTGTGTTCTGATTCAACAAACTTGTAGAAAATCTTGTTTAACTTCCTTGCAACTATCACATTTTCGAAATTCTAGTTCAAAAATTTTCACTACCTATTTTGTACTTCTCTCTTGATCCGAAATAGCTCGGTTCATCAAGATTCAAATAAACTTGGAATAAATTTGATATAAATAAATTCAAAAACAACTGAACCAGTATTTCAGGATGATTGGCTTGTATAAGAGCCAACTTCAGAAAGAGCAGCATTGGGATGGCTATCTGGAATTGGTAGAACTCGTATAGGTCTTGGAGATGTTCCACAATAAGGTATTCGATTTATTTAATCTGGTAAATATGACGTTTCGTCATATTTACCGTAATTTTATATATAACTACTTGGTTTGAAGATTCATTTCCTAACTTTGCACCAGCTAATGACCTTAATTTATAAACTAGCTTTTTCTTAATGAAGATATTGTATTTAACCAATTGGATCCAAAAGGATCGCTCAAATTTGTGGTTCTTTGGGAAAAATCAGCCTAACTATTTTTTCTGAAATAATAACAGAGGAACAGAGACGAATGGTCAATACCGGAAGAGCGTAGGCTTAGAAGACTTTCTATAGCGAATACACATACATCCCTGCGAACGAATACTCGAAGAAAAACATCCGTACTGCCACATTGCAAGGTGAAAAAGGATTAACAATGGAGCCTCACAAATGAGTGTCATGTTTCCTATAGTCTCGAGATGGGCACACACATAATCATGCACATGTAATAATATAATAGAATTGTATAGCATTTTATCATGAAATCATTTGGATACTGTATTCCGGTAAGGGCCACATAGGCAAAAGTGAATTCCAAACATTTTCACATGGTGATACACTCACACAAGCAAAGGCGGCTCCCGCATTATCTATCTGACCATTTCAGGTCGCGCAAATTCTGGGAAGCGCCACAGCTGTACAAAAAAACGCCGAAGTAGGTTTAGTCATTGACACGGAGCTGAAAACAGGATAGATGCAAACCTTTAATTACTATCAGAGCTACGAAACGTGAAATCTTATTTCCTAAAAACTATTTATGTTCTCTAAATAACCAGCCGGCCTGTGTTAAAGTTCTCTCTCTCTCTCTCTCTCTCTCACTCTCTCTCTCTCTCTCTCTCTCTCTCTCTCTCTCTCTATATATATATATATATATATATATATATATATATATATATATATATATATCCCCTGCACACACGAAAAAAACTTCTATTCAAGCAAGCTCCGCCACAAACCGTATGATTGGTCAACGGCGGACTAGGCCCACCTTTTTCGACTCGATAAATAACCATTCAAAGTGAAGTTCAAGGTCATTGAGTTATCAGAGTACCGTCTTTCCATTACGAAGTAAAACTGTCTGCTCGAAAAAATAAACATAAGCCATCTGTAGACCCTGCATAAGTAAACCCGCCTCAAAATACCAGATACATCAACGAATCAATTTTTACACCAGTTGTTTACCCAACTTACGTCCAAATAAAGAGTCCAAAATCTCCCCTCTTGGATTTCCCTTCTCTATAAGTGCCTTCAGCTGTTCCTCTTATCCTAGCCTATAGCGTAGTAAATAAAACAAATTTGGAGTCAGCGCAAGGTAAGCGCCCAGTATCTCAGTACCTCCAAAACGCTACGTCGAAGTTAAGCAACATTCGGCCTAGTTAGCATTTGAATGGGAATCTTTATGCAAAATTAATCTGCCAAGCGAATTTTAATATGTGGATCCTATGAATGGGAAAGACGATTAGATTATAAGATTGTTTCTCAGTGTATCTACGCTATTCAAGTTATCAATAATTGTTCAGAAAAAGATGAGAAACTGATTAAAGAATAATCAGATTCCCACAAAAGATGAAGCGCAGCGACTTGTCCTTACATATATACAGGGCCCATACTCGTGATGCAATCAGTGAGGTTTCAGAGTCAGAGAATAATTTTTTTTTACCAGAAGATTCCATGAAAGCCTCAGCTCTCATACATACTTTCTACCACCTGGTCCACTCTCAACCTCCTTATATGACTGTACCACTCCACAGATTCTCAAACCTGTCAAGCAATAACACGAGAAAGCTATACATGGCCCTCGTCCGCCCAAAGATGCTTTACCCGATAATCCCCGCACATACATTGAGCGACACACAAATAAAAAAGGGCCATGAAATGTAAAGCTGGGTCACCAGATTCATCTCACATAAGAGAAGAAAGGATCGACTCGCATCAGAGGAACTGCAGTGGACGACAGCATCAGAACCAATAAACAAAGTCCTACACGAACTTACGAAAAACCTATGGAAAAACTGAATAAAACCCTACCGCAGGAAGAAATCAACCAAATCACAATCTAATAGTGAAATCCGTCCAATTCAATATAAACAACGATTTAATGGAAGCAGAATAAAGACACTAAGAAATATTAAGCCGATATATAGATAAAAGAAGGAAAAACAAAAAAAAAACAAATAAAACACCCGAAATTGACAACTTAACCAGAAAATCAAAATAGACAATAGAAGTAGAAAACCCCGAAATAGATAACCGATGAGACAACAAATGAAAAGAAAAAGAAAATGGTGAGAAACTCGAAGATAAAATAAAAAAAAGGAAAATAAAAATAATAAAATATAATACAAAATAAAAAGGAAATGAAAACAAAAGGAGCAAAATGTGGGGAAAAAACAACACAAAACGACTAAATAAAACAACGAATGATACAAACGATTAAACGGGCAAACGATAACAAAGGCTCGAATGCAATGTATAAATACAATTCAATACACACCGAAGAAAGCAAAAAATACAAATCGAAAGCTTTGTCGGGCAACCTGCCACAAGTCATTATCATCTTCACCCATATCACCTCCATATCACCCCTCTTCATACCTATATCATCAACATTACGCAGTACACACTACTTTCTAACTACCTTATCTTATTCTCTCACAAATGCACCTCTTTTGGCATGAATACTCCCTATTCCCATACACCATGCGTTTCAGTTTGGGGATCCTTGCTCGGCATCCAACAGGTAAAGGAGGCAAAGCGACAAATAGAGTTGAATGAATGAAACGCGTGTGAGCGTTAGTTTTCCCAGTGGATGTACATGCTTTGTGTAAGCACAATTATGGCACAGTCTAGACGGAGCGACCCGAAGTCGAGGGATCCTTATCATGGTCATCGGTCACGCCGAGAGCTCATTTTTTCTGACCCTTAATCACGCGCCTCCACAACCTTCCATTTCATCTGCTCACCCTCCCTTTCATTCTCTTTTTCTTATTTAGGGGCTTATTTCTTTCACTTTTTTCTTCTTTATAACCCTTCTATCCTATTTCTTTATTAATTTTCTGTGGATTTTTTGTTGATTAGTCTGTTTCTATTCATGGATGCATTTGTTTCGAAGGCCTAGTTCATACAAATATATATATATATATATATATATATATATATATATATATATATATATATATATATATATATATATAATTTTACGGTGCAGCTGACATATGGATGATAACGTAAACACTTTGCCCCAACATACACATAATATTTATTCGTACACAACATCTACATTTGGCTATATAAATTAAAACAAGAGGACGTTGAAAGAAAAAGCACGATAAGAATGAAAAAGGCTGAGAAATGACAAGGAAAATAAATAGGAAGAAAAAAACAGAGAGAAAGAGAATGAGTGAATGTGTGTGTGTGTGTGGGAGAGAGAGAGATAGAATGAGGTAAGGAGTGGTGAATGTGTGTGTGTGTGTGTGTGAGAGAGAGAGAGAGAGAGAGAGAGAGAGAGAGAGTGTGTGTTCTAAAGACTCAACAGCTTGAGAGATTTGGTAGTAAAGACCCCCTGCCCCCCGTCTTCGGGCGGGGGAAGAGACAGAAAAGACACCTGCACTTGGCGAGAAAAAGAACTCAGTCAAGATTTTTCATGGAAAAGCAGAAACCTTTCTATATACCAATTCCCATTCGCTATTTCTCGTCGTACTTACATCGAGACCACGATAGCACAAGAGTGTGTCTTATATGAAATTACCTAATTGTCTTTTCAACACCTGAAGTTTGTGAACACTTTCTCTAGATTTTAACAATTATTTTTTTTATATATTTAATACTTCTTGATGTAATTTCTTCCGAAAAGGGATTCCAGACGTTGACAATTTTATAGGAAAAAAGGTTACCACATACGTTCTATCCAGTTTTGGAACACTTTTGGTAAACCTAAAGATCCATACCCTGCGAGCTTCCCCGCTCGTGTTTCCATAATATTACGTCAATTTCCCAATGTTTCACTTAACTGTCTCATTAACTGTCGTTTTGCTACTTCAGTTTTACCTAATGTTTTATTGTGTTTGGTTACTGGAAGCCATTTTCGAGCCGTACTATGGGTTGCTATATACCTCCCGCTCGCTACGATCGTTCTTGGAACAAGTAATAAAACGACAATTAATGAGACAGTTAAGTGAAACATATTGGGAAATGGATAAAATATATGAGAACACGAGCGAGGAAGCTCGTGCGTTATGAATCTTCAGAATTACCCAATTTTTGCGTCGTTATTCCGTGTAATATTTGTATTAAAATCGAACATTTTAGTCTACGTTGGCAAGGAAAATAAATAGCAAGAAGAGCTGACCTCTTGTGGGTCTTGTTTCTAAGCTAAAAGGTTGACTTTTGGAGCCGGGTTTCATAGTTATACTTCTTTAATGCAAGAATAACTCCTGTAGCATTGGGTTTTACTTTTTAGTCGCGTGTACCTGATTCTATAAATTACTATGTTGGTCCGTAAGTCGATCGGTCGGATTGTTACTTTTAAACTTTTCAATGAGTTTTGGAAAAGTTTTGAAGGTCGTAAGGTCAAATGGTCATAGGGTCATAAGTCAGAATAATTGAGAGCACGCCACTTAGGTCTGTTGACCAGGTTCTAATATTCCTTAAACATTGAAGGTTGTTTGAAGCTAATATTTTTAAGGTATCAGTTGTAATATCAGTCTTGCATTTTATAATTAGTTCTCAAATAAAGATTTTTCTTTTTTAGCGAATATTTTGTTCGTGCTTCAACTAATTCCCAAATGAGCGGAAAACCTATCTCCAAAGAGCAATAACAGTGCTGCTGATATAAGAGGCGACAGTACATTTAACAACTTACCACCACTGGTTACCAGTTTCACCTAGAGAGCACCGGGGTAAAAATTCGAGGGAAAATAAATAATAGTGCCTTACCTATTCAATTCTAGGATTTAATTCTGATATAATTAATTTTATTTTGCTGATATACGAGGGGCGTTCAATAAGTTTTGCAATTCGGATATAAGGAAACGAGATATGAGGAAAAGGGTTTTATTATTTTTCAATATAACTACCCTCGACTTCAATGCACTTGCGCCACTTGTCCCTGAGGCCTCGAATTCCCGACAACCAGAAATCTCCAGACTGCTGTTCAATCCACTCCTGGACGGCGAGCTGGACATCTTCATCGTCCCCAAACCGGCGTCCACGCAGTACAGCCTTGAGCCGGCGGAATAAAAAGTAGTCGCTAGGGGCCAGATTTGGACTGTAGGGGGGAGGGTTGAGCTCCTCGAATCCGCACTTGCGCAAGGCAGCTTGTGCAACTCTGGCCTTGTGGACTTTGACAATGTTGAAGTCGATCATGGGGCGTGAGGTTTCTAGATACCCAACGGGCAGAGACCTTGGTCATGGCCAAATTGTCGTGGGTGATGTTGATAACACTTCCATGTGATATTTCAAGTTCTCGCTCGATTTCTTCGACCTTCACCCGTCGATTTTTGAGGATCATCCTCTCCACACGGGCCACATTGTCCTCGTTGGTCACGTCTGACGGGCGTCCTGGACAGGGGTCATCTTCAAGGGACTCACGACTATGGCGGAACTCCTTATTCCAGCGAGCAATGGTTGCATATGAAGTGGAGGTGTGGGTATACACTGCAACCATGCGTTCATGGATTTCTTTTGCATTCTTTCCTTCCTTGGTCAAAAGTTTGATCACTGCGCGGTGCTCAACTTTCTCCATTATTGAAAAATTTGTGACTGACGATCTGCGATCAGCTAACGCTTCTCAAATAGACGAGGCAGGAGCGTGCGGCTGCAGGTCCTGACTTGCCATAACTTGTCCTAACACCTCCACAAACAGCCATCCCTCTTCCTCTGTTTTGCCCTACCGATTCGCAAAACTTATTGACCGCCCCTCGTAAAAAAAGCCATCAAGAAATGTTCAACGTGGACTGCACTTGATGAAGAATTTCGAAGATCAAAACAGATCCTGATCAATAATGGCTACTCAAACAGAGAATTCGACAAATTACAAAAGAAAATTCTCAACTCCAAGCTTGAGGTAAAGGAGGGAAGAGAAAATGTAAAAAACTAATACCACTCTGCTACAAGAACCAAATGACGGATACTTACAAAACAGACGAAATAATACTACAATATATCATAAAAAGTAACATTATCAAAGAAAATAACAAGTTATCCTTAAGAATTTATTATAAAAAACACAAAATTAAGCAACTTATTAATGAAAAACAACTTCCGAGTAAAGCAATCTATCTTAAAGGCTGCAAATGTGGTATACAAATTCCAATTCCGCCATGAGGACTTGAAACCTCATCCGAATAATCAATATATAGGTATGACCACTATTACCATCAGCCAGCGTCTAATGATGCATTTACAAGAAGGAGGAATAAAACACATTTCAAAGAAAATCATAACGCACAAATTACAAGAGCAACTCTGGTCGTAAACACTACTATACTCAGAAGAAACCCTGACCTTCGCCGCCTAAAGATTCGGGAGGCTCTTCTCATTAAAGAGAGGGGCCTCAAACTTAACACCCAACCCACCAGTTCCGAGCGAGTACTTCACCTTTTCTGCTAAGGGAACAAGGTACTCCGAAAATCAATTTCATTCTTCGATACTCACGACAAGCAATGAGCTACCTCACCGGTAAAAGAGGCAAATCCAAGGGAAAACACCAAATCAACGCAGCCTCAACAATAACGAAGACTTCCGTCTGAAGATGCCTTAAGAAAGGCAAAAGCTCACGGCCAAGACTCAAATTAGTTGTAAAAAATAAAATAGATCTTCCTCAACTGATCTTTAATATCCAAACAGATACAAAAACCTGCATTCGCCAGTTTGAACATTCCAAAATAAAATTGATAAAATCAAAATACAACCTGGTCTTTAGCAAAACAAGTATAGATGAGAAACTGCTCCCAACATACACCGATATATATATATGTATATATATATATATATATATATATATATATATATATATATATATATATATATATATATATATATATATATATATATATATATATATATATATATATATATAATTTCACGACTAATGTAAGAATACAGATGAAGCTCAGGTACATGTGCTAAATTTTGGGAATGAAAAACATCGTTTCGGGCGTACCGCCCATCTTCAGGTTCTAAAATCATAGAAGACATAATAAAATATAATAAAATAAGATTTAATTATTATGGACATTCAACTTATTAGGAAATCTTGTAAGATCTTTGAAAACAAAGAAATATTGAATTATTTTCAGAGGGGAGAGGAGGGGGAGCGTAAAAAAGTAATCAAGGCAAAATGAAAACAATTTCATAAAACGAGAAAGATTAAAAACTAATCATATTTAAAATGAACTAAGAGTAAAAATATAAAGCTAAATATTATGGACAAACTCTATCAAAATGACAGATATTAAGATGGTAATTAAATAAAATAAAGTAAAATAATATGCAAGAGTAAAGGATCTAAACGTAAAAATGACAAACATTATTGCACCAGAAGTAAGAAAAAGACACTGTAAAAAACAAATTTAAATGAGCAATATTAACTATGTCTGCTACCCCAAAAGTCACGTGCCCTCACTTATTCTGATTTATGTCCTTACGACTTTGCCGGAGTAACCTTGGGAGGAACTTAGTAATACTATTATTCGAAAGAGAATGTAAAACAACATAATGGGTTGAAATTTCGTTAGAATCGACCGAATAGTTATGATGTTATTGTCAAAACAATATAATTCCTGGGCTAACCTTGGGAGAATTTTGCCAATTGTATCATTCGAAAGAGAATGTAAAACAATATAAAGGTTTCAAATTTCTTTAGAATTGGCTGAATTGCTACAATGTTATTAAAACAAAAGCAAAACGTTGACCGACCTACCGACCGACATAGTAAGATGTAGATTCTTCTGCGACTAAAAAGTCACGACTTTCTAAAAGCTTATTAAAAAGCAGAACTAAATTATATTAAAATATATATTTTTTAAATTAAAATGGCGGGCCTTAACTTTTTGTCACACCTCATTTATGGAATTGGAAAGGAGAAAAAATGGTCGCACCCTAATTGCATAGTCTTGAGTAGTATAGCATAGCATAGTATAACATAGCATATTATTTCAAATGAAGCTTATATTATAGCATAGTATAACATGGCATAGTATATTATATCATAACATAGTATGATATAATAGCAAAACATAGTATAGTAAAGTATAATATGGTATAGTATATGTAGTATAGTATCTCCTGGCATAGTATAGACTAGCCTAGATTGCCTAACATAGTAAATCCTGCCTAGCCTAACATAGCATATTATATCATAGCACAGTATAGAATATCATAGTATAACAGAGTAGATTATGTCATAGCAAAGCCTACTATAGTATACCTAATGTTTTATTGTTTTTTGGTTAGTAGCATAGCATAGCCTATTCTAGGCTTGCCTAGCAGAGTATAGCATATTATAGCATAGTCAAGTCTAGCAGAGTATCGGCCGAAAAGTTATAATGTAATTCCCGGGATAACTTTGATAGAACTTTGGCAATTATATCATTTGAAAGAGAATGTAAAACAAAATTGTGGTTTTAAATTTCGTTAGAATCGACCGAATAGTTATGCTGTCATTGCCAAATCAAAATAATTCCCGGGCTCACCTTTATAGGACTTTGGCAATTATATCATTCGAAAGAGAATGTAAAATAACATAAGTCTCTCAAATTTCATTAGAATCGCCTGAATAGTTACAATGTTATTGCAAAGTTCTAAAAAAGCTAAACGGGGACCGACCGACCGACCAACCGGCCGACATATGAGATGTAGAGTCGCTCGCCACCTGACTCGCACGCGACTAAAAAATAATCACATAAGGACAATGGAGAAATTGAAGAGAATTAAAAGCTAAAATAAGGGATTTAAAGACTAGGGTATTAAAAGGGGGAATTTTAAAGGCATCTTTCATCTGAAAACACTAATGAAGCACAGAAAAAAACACACACAGAACTAAATAATTAAGGTATAATGTAGCTTACGGGTGAAGTTGAGGTGAAATCAGGAAGTACAGAAATTATAACGGGATAGCGTTGAAGAAAGATGAAGTTTTTGATTGGTTGGTTGGTGAATAAGATCAAATCTGTTGGTTGTTGACAGATATAGTTTTAATTAAGAAATGCCTAGGAGAACAGCGGTGTTATCAAGGTTAAATGTAGGAGATTTGATCTTTAAAGTAGAGATTAAAAAAATAATATGACTAATTGTTTTAAAATTGCCAATAGAACATTCTTTATTATATTGTATTAGATGATTTCTAATAACAGAATTCTCCTTCCTAGATAAATTTCTTCCTGTGCAGTGGTTGATCTGCAAATGAGAACAAACCTCTGTTTGAATATCAAGCGAACTATACTCCCAATATAAGTTCCTTGCAGACAACAAGGACAAGTAAATGAATAAACAATACGGCTGCTCATCTCAAGAGGAGGTTTGTGTTTTGAGGTAAAGAAACTGGAAAGGGGATTGACATAAATGATTTTGAAGTAGGTATGAATAAAGTATTGTTTTCGTAATTTGGTGCATTGTCAAGTGAATAATTTATTGAAAGGTCCCAACTACGAAGAATTTTTTATTTTATTGAACATCATATTTCAGAAAAGGTGGAGTCAATTCTGTTCAGAAAATTATTGATTAATTCATAAACCAAAGGAAAGGGATAGAAAATATTTTTTAAATAACACTTCCAAGTTTAGAATTTTTAATGCATTCAAAAATAAGTAGAGGAGAGATGGAAACCTCTATATATTATGGCTTTTACTGCGCTGAGTTTGTATGACATGCCACAATGGCTGGAAAAATGAATTCCAAGATAACTAAAGGTAGGCCTTTTATGTATTGAAACCTTGTTTTTCATTCACAAATAAATCACATGTAACTGAGTGTCCTGTTATATAGTCTGCAATACAAGGTTTCTGTATCTTACTTTCTGTCTTCAAAAGGGTTTTGAAAGGCAGAAATTAAATATGGCGAAAGCCCTGTGGTGGTTTTTACCACCCGCAGAGTTGTATGATGCATTTACCAAACATTAAAGAACAGAAATTAGACTTACCCTCCACAGATAAAATAATCTACTTGCTCTAAGAAAATGCGAAACTCCTTTTGATGTGATACAGATTAAGTTCCTGATTTTTAAAATCAAATTAATTAATTAATAATCAAGCAATGCACTGAAATTTAAATTTAATAGTTCATACATTTTGGAGTTTTGTAAATTGCATGTAACTACTGAAGAATATCTGCATTTTCGGAATCACGCTCTGAAAATTAAAGTTTTTTTTCACCACTTACCGATGCGAACAATTTTTCTCCCAGTTAAACATAACCAAAATCACTTGTATGCTAGGCTCTCAAAAAATAATCTTGCAATTCAACTTAGAATTGCTTCATCATCACTCTCACCTAAACATCTCTGAGCTTTGCAAAACAAAGCAGAACCAATCTCTCATTAAAATGAAAGGCAAGAAAAGGGAAATAAATTTAGAACACTCTACTCTTTGGTGTCTTTGATGTTTTTGTAATTACAACTGCAAGCAATATTAGGTTAGTTACCTTTATTAAATTACAATATTTTAATTAGGATTACTTAGTAAAAGTGAAGGTTCATTATGTGTACCCATACAGTTTTTTATGCACATGCATTCGCCCTTGACACTGAAAAGGTTCCCCACCCTTGTCTATAGTAAGTCTTGGCAATATTTTTGTATCATGCTTTCATAATTGCTTTCATTTCATATTTTTTTAATGCTGTTTTTGAAAGTATATTCAATTATATATAATTGTATATCTATTATCTGTGTTCAATTTAGAGTTTGCTTCAATCCAATCAACATCAAATGTTATCTTCTTCATTTTACATCCAGTAAGGTGCACGGCGATGTGTTTGCCTTGCCGCCGTGCTGACGAGACAGCGCCCCGTCCGGTCCCAGCTTAGCTTCCTTTCTTCCTTCCGTTAACACTTACGTTCTTCCTTTCTGTAACACGTCTCCTCCTCTCCCTCAAAGCATTTCGTTCATCTAGATAGAGCTGCTCCTTCTGAGTTCGGTCCCGGGCTCGTAACTAGTGGTGGGGAGGCCTGATTCTTGGAGAGTGGCCATGGTTTGCTTTCCCCTTCCCCCCACTGGTAATCGCAACAGAATATTGGCAGCTACCAACTAATCCCCTCCCGTCTTTATTTTCGGGGGCTGCTAAGAAGGGGTGGAACTCCGCAGTTGGCGTTCGGTCCGCGGGATCGAGCTTGAACCAGGAATGGACGAGATAATTGATAATGAGCCACAAGAATACGTCCTGCACGGTTTGCATAGGTTAATCCCTATGCAGTAATATCCGTGGCCCATCTACAGAGAGCCCACCACCCGCGCCTACACGCCTACTGTATTTTTTAAAACCCGCCCGCTGTATGCACCAACGGGCATTAGTAGTGGTTACTGAAAACCAACCGGACTCTTGGTGCCTTTCTCAGGTTTTTGGCTCCTTCGCTGATGAAAACTAGCTAAACGGAGCTTTTATGGATGGAGTCAACTCTGTTTTTGTCCTAATGAATTCTTTATTTGTGAATAAAATTCAATGATACTAGAACTACAAGTAAAGATAAAAACAGAGAATCTGTTTCTCTTTCCCCAACCTTACCCCGTGGATTCCTAGTTTGTTAAGTACTGATCTTGGTCCAGGAGCCCCACTCTCACCACCCTCAACCAATAGAGAAGCTTCATCTAAATCCCTTTTGAAGCCACCAACGAGCAGCTCGCTTTTTCTAATGATATGCATACCCCACCTCCATTGTGCTGTCTCAGAGGCCCCGCAAAGTCTCTCATAGTAGAGAGGGTGTTTTTTCGTCTCCAATAGTTAACTTGGAGCGACCCTAATATAGTGGCGGCTCCGCCTATACTTTCGTAGGGGTCTCCCGAAGTTTCTCTTAACGGAGAGAGCGCTTACAATTCTCCAATCGTGACAAGTTTAGGGGTTTTCCTTACTTCCTTTAGGAGAGATGCCAACATTCAGCTCTATTTGGGGTGGGATTCCTTTTGCTCTCTGCGTAAAAAACGTACAGCTTCGGTTTTTGCTTCGCCACTGATGGGAAAAGTGAACTACCTTAACTCCTTTAGAGTAGTAAGAGACGGGGTCAGAGATCTTTTTCAGAGATTTCCAGGCTCAAAGAGTGGGATTTTCTTGATGAAAATGTGCGAGAGACAAGCCAAAGGAAAGGTCATAAACATTTATTAAGATTTTTTACTTATCAAGCTGTGCTATACTACTACATTAATGTATGGATCTGGTCTGTTTGTTGCACATGGAATTACATGTAATCCAATATATGGAGGCTCTTTATTTACAACTCCTCAAGAAGCAGTGAAGCTGTACTACCTCATAATTGGAATAAACATCCATCACTTTCCTTGGCCCATTTGGTATATTTCAAGAAGGATTATAACCGTTTCAAGCTCCTGCTCCAAACTTTGAATCATTAGGTGTATGTCTTGGAAGTGATTCAAGACTTCAAAATGGTAGCATTTTTATGGGTCTCTATGAAGGTTTAGGAATTTTCCATGATACCTCTGCCTTTGAGACAGTAGGGATACCACACCACATAACCTCAAGAAGCACTGGCCACAAATGACTGAGTTCTCTGTTGGAGGGCATAATGTTAAGCATGAGCAATTGTTAGAACATTAAAAGGTGTTGTTTCCTCCATTTCATTTAAAAGTAGATCACATAAAGCAGTTTGTTAGCTCTCTTAACAAAGAGTCTGCAGCCTTCAAGTACCTTCAAAAGTTCTTTCCCAAATTCTCTGAGGCAAATATGAAAGCTGGTCTCTGTTTGGCTACAAATCAGGAAAATTATAATGTTTAGAATTCCCTGAAAACTTTACTAAATAGGAAAAAGAAGCACGGAAGAGTTTTATTTCGGTGTGTCAGAGCTTTATGGGCAACCACAAGGCTGACAATTTTGAGGGACTGGTTTAGAATTTAGTGAATAGCTATGGCCAAATGAGCTGCAGGAAGATGCACGTCCTGATGTTTATCTTAACAAGTTAAGGACAATATAGGAGCATACTCAGATGAGCAAGGGAAGCGCTTTTATCAAGATATACTGAATTTTGGACATATATACCACGGAGTATACAATGAAAACATAATAGGAGACTATATACATCTTGGAGCTTGTAATGGAAAACAAAAATCAAGGAAAACTTTTAATTTCTAACTTTTTTACTTGTTTTTATATATTTCTTGTATAGATTTAAATAAAATTGTATTAATTTTTATTTTACCCCTAAAATGAATGTAAAAAACAGAATTTACCAATTTTTAGTAAATCTTTCATCATACAAGCCACAAAAGCAAAGTATAAACAAATAATGGCTATTTTCTATTGTTTTGCACAAAAAGGACTTTTCAGCTATTCTCCCCCTTTTCTGGTTCTCTAAATTCCAAAGATATACGTAAATTAGAACTGATGACAAGCAATGATTCTAGAAATGCATAAATGGGTTCGAACACAGTGCGGTATGAGAAATTTATGGTAACAAATAAAGGCGGGGACACTTATTGCATAAGGGTGGTTCTTCGGTTTATGGTAAAAATATTTATTGAGTGACAATTTACAAAGTGACAAATAGAAAGAAATTTTTGTTACCTATATAGACCACACTATCGCTGGATGTTGTGGTGGGCACAACGGTTGTGAATAGGACACCGGTTTCAAGTATGAAAGTTTCTTTTCTTCATAAAAAGAAAACTTACTTTAATTTGAATAATTTATCAATTTAAATATAATAAAAATTTTTAGTGAGTATCTCCTATGACCAATATTATTATTCATATAGAAAACGATTAATACTTTATATAATATATATATATATATATATATATAGATATATATATATATATATATATATATATATATATATATATATATATATATATATATATATATATATATATATATTAGTGTAGATGTGTAGAAGTCTTTCTTGAATGCAAAGTTTGTTGAAGACCATGGTATATTTCGCCTTAATCAATTTCCTTTGGCAACTTTCTATTCTTCTAACACTCTTTTTTTATTCCATCTTGTAGATGATAGATCACTTGTCCTATATTCATCTCTCTTTTAAATGAATGGGTTTGGTAAAAAACAAACTAAATTGCTGAGCTTTATATCATATTCGATCATCTTCGCAGCGTCTTTATGGATTCTTTCCTCCTTTACCGATGAAATGTGTTGGAGTCAGAATCGGACTGAATGAAAAGAAAACGGGTTTTAAGGGATATTTATTCCACCTAGCTTGAGCACAACGTTAAAGGAAACGAGCCAATCCGGTAAAACAACTTTAATGTTCGATTCCAGCTCAACGCTTGACTATTCCACTCACCGGATTGAGTTTGGTCTCCAAGAGGATTTACAGGAGTCGCAAGCGCTTGCTTGAAGCACACTCGTGAAGCCTCTATATTTGATCTCATATATATATATATATATATACGATTAAAATGACAATGTTGCAGTTAACTAAACTCTCCATTAAAAACCTCTCTGTATTTTCCTTAAGTCCCTAGGTATTCGTGGTGCTCTTATAAGGTTTTGCAAGGAGACAAAAGACATGTCGAAGGAATTCTTCAATCCGAATGATTCATTTATCTAAAGATGAACATCTAAAAATTATATTTTCCAGCCACATTGAATTCAAAAGGTTATTCCTAATTCACCTCCAAACTAATTAAACTATCAGATTCAGTAATCAAGACCATTGCTAGGCGAAATGTTACGGAGTTAATGGCATATGTTTTGATACGACAGTCATACGGGTGTTCGAAATAGGATTTGTGTTCTGATTCAACAAACTTGTAGAAAATCTTGTTTAACTTCCTTGCAACTATCACATTTTCGAAATTCTAGTTCAAAAATTTTCACTACCTATTTTGTACTTCTCTCTTGATCCGAAATAGCTCGGTTCATCAAGATTCAAATAAACTTGGAATAAATTTGATATAAATAAATTCAAAAACAACTGAACCAGTATTTCAGGATGATTGGCTTGTATAAGAGCCAACTTCAGAAAGAGCAGCATTGGGATGGCTATCTGGAATTGGTAGAACTCGTATAGGTCTTGGAGATGTTCCACAATAAGGTATTCGATTTATTTAATCTGGTAAATATGACGTTTCGTCATATTTACCGTAATTTTATATATAACTACTTGGTTTGAAGATTCATTTCCTAACTTTGCACCAGCTAATGACCTTAATTTATAAACTAGCTTTTTCTTAATGAAGATATTGTATTTAACCAATTGGATCCAAAAGGATCGCTCAAATTTGTGGTTCTTTGGGAAAAATCAGCCTAACTATTTTTTCTGAAATAATAACAGAGGAACAGAGACGAATGGTCAATACCGGAAGAGCGTAGGCTTAGAAGACTTTCTATAGCGAATACACATACATCCCTGCGAACGAATACTCGAAGAAAAACATCCGTACTGCCACATTGCAAGGTGAAAAAGGATTAACAATGGAGCCTCACAAATGAGTGTCATGTTTCCTATAGTCTCGAGATGGGCACACACATAATCATGCACATGTAATAATATAATAGAATTGTATAGCATTTTATCATGAAATCATTTGGATACTGTATTCCGGTAAGGGCCACATAGGCAAAAGTGAATTCCAAACATTTTCACATGGTGATACACTCACACAAGCAAAGGCGGCTCCCGCATTATCTATCTGACCATTTCAGGTCGCGCAAATTCTGGGAAGCGCCACAGCTGTACAAAAAAACGCCGAAGTAGGTTTAGTCATTGACACGGAGCTGAAAACAGGATAGATGCAAACCTTTAATTACTATCAGAGCTACGAAACGTGAAATCTTATTTCCTAAAAACTATTTATGTTCTCTAAATAACCAGCCGGCCTGTGTTAAAGTTCTCTCTCTCTCTCTCTCTCTCTCACTCTCTCTCTCTCTCTCTCTCTCTCTCTCTCTCTCTCTCTCTCTCTATATATATATATATATATATATATATATATATATATATATATATATATCCCCTGCACACACGAAAAAAACTTCTATTCAAGCAAGCTCCGCCACAAACCGTATGATTGGTCAACGGCGGACTAGGCCCACCTTTTTCGACTCGATAAATAACCATTCAAAGTGAAGTTCAAGGTCATTGAGTTATCAGAGTACCGTCTTTCCATTACGAAGTAAAACTGTCTGCTCGAAAAAATAAACATAAGCCATCTGTAGACCCTGCATAAGTAAACCCGCCTCAAAATACCAGATACATCAACGAATCAATTTTTACACCAGTTGTTTACCCAACTTACGTCCAAATAAAGAGTCCAAAATCTCCCCTCTTGGATTTCCCTTCTCTATAAGTGCCTTCAGCTGTTCCTCTTATCCTAGCCTATAGCGTAGTAAATAAAACAAATTTGGAGTCAGCGCAAGGTAAGCGCCCAGTATCTCAGTACCTCCAAAACGCTACGTCGAAGTTAAGCAACATTCGGCCTAGTTAGCATTTGAATGGGAATCTTTATGCAAAATTAATCTGCCAAGCGAATTTTAATATGTGGATCCTATGAATGGGAAAGACGATTAGATTATAAGATTGTTTCTCAGTGTATCTACGCTATTCAAGTTATCAATAATTGTTCAGAAAAAGATGAGAAACTGATTAAAGAATAATCAGATTCCCACAAAAGATGAAGCGCAGCGACTTGTCCTTACATATATACAGGGCCCATACTCGTGATGCAATCAGTGAGGTTTCAGAGTCAGAGAATAATTTTTTTTTACCAGAAGATTCCATGAAAGCCTCAGCTCTCATACATACTTTCTACCACCTGGTCCACTCTCAACCTCCTTATATGACTGTACCACTCCACAGATTCTCAAACCTGTCAAGCAATAACACGAGAAAGCTATACATGGCCCTCGTCCGCCCAAAGATGCTTTACCCGATAATCCCCGCACATACATTGAGCGACACACAAATAAAAAAGGGCCATGAAATGTAAAGCTGGGTCACCAGATTCATCTCACATAAGAGAAGAAAGGATCGACTCGCATCAGAGGAACTGCAGTGGACGACAGCATCAGAACCAATAAACAAAGTCCTACACGAACTTACGAAAAACCTATGGAAAAACTGAATAAAACCCTACCGCAGGAAGAAATCAACCAAATCACAATCTAATAGTGAAATCCGTCCAATTCAATATAAACAACGATTTAATGGAAGCAGAATAAAGACACTAAGAAATATTAAGCCGATATATAGATAAAAGAAGGAAAAACAAAAAAAAAACAAATAAAACACCCGAAATTGACAACTTAACCAGAAAATCAAAATAGACAATAGAAGTAGAAAACCCCGAAATAGATAACCGATGAGACAACAAATGAAAAGAAAAAGAAAATGGTGAGAAACTCGAAGATAAAATAAAAAAAAGGAAAATAAAAATAATAAAATATAATACAAAATAAAAAGGAAATGAAAACAAAAGGAGCAAAATGTGGGGAAAAAACAACACAAAACGACTAAATAAAACAACGAATGATACAAACGATTAAACGGGCAAACGATAACAAAGGCTCGAATGCAATGTATAAATACAATTCAATACACACCGAAGAAAGCAAAAAATACAAATCGAAAGCTTTGTCGGGCAACCTGCCACAAGTCATTATCATCTTCACCCATATCACCTCCATATCACCCCTCTTCATACCTATATCATCAACATTACGCAGTACACACTACTTTCTAACTACCTTATCTTATTCTCTCACAAATGCACCTCTTTTGGCATGAATACTCCCTATTCCCATACACCATGCGTTTCAGTTTGGGGATCCTTGCTCGGCATCCAACAGGTAAAGGAGGCAAAGCGACAAATAGAGTTGAATGAATGAAACGCGTGTGAGCGTTAGTTTTCCCAGTGGATGTACATGCTTTGTGTAAGCACAATTATGGCACAGTCTAGACGGAGCGACCCGAAGTCGAGGGATCCTTATCATGGTCATCGGTCACGCCGAGAGCTCATTTTTTCTGACCCTTAATCACGCGCCTCCACAACCTTCCATTTCATCTGCTCACCCTCCCTTTCATTCTCTTTTTCTTATTTAGGGGCTTATTTCTTTCACTTTTTTCTTCTTTATAACCCTTCTATCCTATTTCTTTATTAATTTTCTGTGGATTTTTTGTTGATTAGTCTGTTTCTATTCATGGATGCATTTGTTTCGAAGGCCTAGTTCATACAAATATATATATATATATATATATATATATATATATATATATATATATATATATATATATATAATTTTACGGTGCAGCTGACATATGGATGATAACGTAAACACTTTGCCCCAACATACACATAATATTTATTCGTACACAACATCTACATTTGGCTATATAAATTAAAACAAGAGGACGTTGAAAGAAAAAGCACGATAAGAATGAAAAAGGCTGAGAAATGACAAGGAAAATAAATAGGAAGAAAAAAACAGAGAGAAAGAGAATGAGTGAATGTGTGTGTGTGTGTGGGAGAGAGAGAGATAGAATGAGGTAAGGAGTGGTGAATGTGTGTGTGTGTGTGTGTGAGAGAGAGAGAGAGAGAGAGAGAGAGAGAGAGTGTGTGTTCTAAAGACTCAACAGCTTGAGAGATTTGGTAGTAAAGACCCCCTGCCCCCCGTCTTCGGGCGGGGGAAGAGACAGAAAAGACACCTGCACTTGGCGAGAAAAAGAACTCAGTCAAGATTTTTCATGGAAAAGCAGAAACCTTTCTATATACCAATTCCCATTCGCTATTTCTCGTCGTACTTACATCGAGACCACGATAGCACAAGAGTGTGTCTTATATGAAATTACCTAATTGTCTTTTCAACACCTGAAGTTTGTGAACACTTTCTCTAGATTTTAACAATTATTTTTTTTATATATTTAATACTTCTTGATGTAATTTCTTCCGAAAAGGGATTCCAGACGTTGACAATTTTATAGGAAAAAAGGTTACCACATACGTTCTATCCAGTTTTGGAACACTTTTGGTAAACCTAAAGATCCATACCCTGCGAGCTTCCCCGCTCGTGTTTCCATAATATTACGTCAATTTCCCAATGTTTCACTTAACTGTCTCATTAACTGTCGTTTTGCTACTTCAGTTTTACCTAATGTTTTATTGTGTTTGGTTACTGGAAGCCATTTTCGAGCCGTACTATGGGTTGCTATATACCTCCCGCTCGCTACGATCGTTCTTGGAACAAGTAATAAAACGACAGTTAATGAGACAGTTAAGTGAAACATATTGGGAAATGGATAAAATATATGAGAACACGAGCGAGGAAGCTCGTGCGTTATGAATCTTCAGAATTACCCAATTTTTGCGTCGTTATTCCGTGTAATATTTGTATTAAAATCGAACATTTTAGTCTACGTTGGCAAGGAAAATAAATAGCAAGAAGAGCTGACCTCTTGTGGGTCTTGTTTCTAAGCTAAAAGGTTGACTTTTGGAGCCGGGTTTCATAGTTATACTTCTTTAATGCAAGAATAACTCCTGTAGCATTGGGTTTTACTTTTTAGTCGCGTGTACCTGATTCTATAAATTACTATGTTGGTCCGTAAGTCGATCGGTCGGATTGTTACTTTTAAACTTTTCAATGAGTTTTGGAAAAGTTTTGAAGGTCGTAAGGTCAAATGGTCATAGGGTCATAAGTCAGAATAATTGAGAGCACGCCACTTAGGTCTGTTGACCAGGTTCTAATATTCCTTAAACATTGAAGGTTGTTTGAAGCTAATATTTTTAAGGTATCAGTTGTAATATCAGTCTTGCATTTTATAATTAGTTCTCAAATAAAGATTTTTCTTTTTTAGCGAATATTTTGTTCGTGCTTCAACTAATTCCCAAATGAGCGGAAAACCTATCTCCAAAGAGCAATAACAGTGCTGCTGATATAAGAGGCGACAGTACATTTAACAACTTACCACCACTGGTTACCAGTTTCACCTAGAGAGCACCGGGGTAAAAATTCGAGGGAAAATAAATAATAGTGCCTTACCTATTCAATTCTAGGATTTAATTCTGATATAATTAATTTTATTTTGCTGATATACGAGGGGCGTTCAATAAGTTTTGCAATTCGGATATAAGGAAACGAGATATGAGGAAAAGGGTTTTATTATTTTTCAATATAACTACCCTCGACTTCAATGCACTTGCGCCACTTGTCCCTGAGGCCTCGAATTCCCGACAACCAGAAATCTCCAGACTGCTGTTCAATCCACTCCTGGACGGCGAGCTGGACATCTTCATCGTCCCCAAACCGGCGTCCACGCAGTACAGCCTTGAGCCGGCGGAATAAAAAGTAGTCGCTAGGGGCCAGATTTGGACTGTAGGGGGGAGGGTTGAGCTCCTCGAATCCGCACTTGCGCAAGGCAGCTTGTGCAACTCTGGCCTTGTGGACTTTGACAATGTTGAAGTCGATCATGGGGCGTGAGGTTTCTAGATACCCAACGGGCAGAGACCTTGGTCATGGCCAAATTGTCGTGGGTGATGTTGATAACACTTCCATGTGATATTTCAAGTTCTCGCTCGATTTCTTCGACCTTCACCCGTCGATTTTTGAGGATCATCCTCTCCACACGGGCCACATTGTCCTCGTTGGTCACGTCTGACGGGCGTCCTGGACAGGGGTCATCTTCAAGGGACTCACGACTATGGCGGAACTCCTTATTCCAGCGAGCAATGGTTGCATATGAAGTGGAGGTGTGGGTATACACTGCAACCATGCGTTCATGGATTTCTTTTGCATTCTTTCCTTCCTTGGTCAAAAGTTTGATCACTGCGCGGTGCTCAACTTTCTCCATTATTGAAAAATTTGTGACTGACGATCTGCGATCAGCTAACGCTTCTCAAATAGACGAGGCAGGAGCGTGCGGCTGCAGGTCCTGACTTGCCATAACTTGTCCTAACACCTCCACAAACAGCCATCCCTCTTCCTCTGTTTTGCCCTACCGATTCGCAAAACTTATTGACCGCCCCTCGTAAAAAAAGCCATCAAGAAATGTTCAACGTGGACTGCACTTGATGAAGAATTTCGAAGATCAAAACAGATCCTGATCAATAATGGCTACTCAAACAGAGAATTCGACAAATTACAAAAGAAAATTCTCAACTCCAAGCTTGAGGTAAAGGAGGGAAGAGAAAATGTAAAAAACTAATACCACTCTGCTACAAGAACCAAATGACGGATACTTACAAAACAGACGAAATAATACTACAATATATCATAAAAAGTAACATTATCAAAGAAAATAACAAGTTATCCTTAAGAATTTATTATAAAAAACACAAAATTAAGCAACTTATTAATGAAAAACAACTTCCGAGTAAAGCAATCTATCTTAAAGGCTGCAAATGTGGTATACAAATTCCAATTCCGCCATGAGGACTTGAAACCTCATCCGAATAATCAATATATAGGTATGACCACTATTACCATCAGCCAGCGTCTAATGATGCATTTACAAGAAGGAGGAATAAAACACATTTCAAAGAAAATCATAACGCACAAATTACAAGAGCAACTCTGGTCGTAAACACTACTATACTCAGAAGAAACCCTGACCTTCGCCGCCTAAAGATTCGGGAGGCTCTTCTCATTAAAGAGAGGGGCCTCAAACTTAACACCCAACCCACCAGTTCCGAGCGAGTACTTCACCTTTTCTGCTAAGGGAACAAGGTACTCCGAAAATCAATTTCATTCTTCGATACTCACGACAAGCAATGAGCTACCTCACCGGTAAAAGAGGCAAATCCAAGGGAAAACACCAAATCAACGCAGCCTCAACAATAACGAAGACTTCCGTCTGAAGATGCCTTAAGAAAGGCAAAAGCTCACGGCCAAGACTCAAATTAGTTGTAAAAAATAAAATAGATCTTCCTCAACTGATCTTTAATATCCAAACAGATACAAAAACCTGCATTCGCCAGTTTGAACATTCCAAAATAAAATTGATAAAATCAAAATACAACCTGGTCTTTAGCAAAACAAGTATAGATGAGAAACTGCTCCCAACATACACCGATATATATATATGTATATATATATATATATATATATATATATATATATATATATATATATATATATATATATATATATATATATATATATATATAATTTCACGACTAATGTAAGAATACAGATGAAGCTCAGGTACATGTGCTAAATTTTGGGAATGAAAAACATCGTTTCGGGCGTACCGCCCATCTTCAGGTTCTAAAATCATAGAAGACATAATAAAATATAATAAAATAAGATTTAATTATTATGGACATTCAACTTATTAGGAAATCTTGTAAGATCTTTGAAAACAAAGAAATATTGAATTATTTTCAGAGGGGAGAGGAGGGGGAGCGTAAAAAAGTAATCAAGGCAAAATGAAAACAATTTCATAAAACGAGAAAGATTAAAAACTAATCATATTTAAAATGAACTAAGAGTAAAAATATAAAGCTAAATATTATGGACAAACTCTATCAAAATGACAGATATTAAGATGGTAATTAAATAAAATAAAGTAAAATAATATGCAAGAGTAAAGGATCTAAACGTAAAAATGACAAACATTATTGCACCAGAAGTAAGAAAAAGACACTGTAAAAAACAAATTTAAATGAGCAATATTAACTATGTCTGCTACCCCAAAAGTCACGTGCCCTCACTTATTCTGATTTATGTCCTTACGACTTTGCCGGAGTAACCTTGGGAGGAACTTAGTAATACTATTATTCGAAAGAGAATGTAAAACAACATAATGGGTTGAAATTTCGTTAGAATCGACCGAATAGTTATGATGTTATTGTCAAAACAATATAATTCCTGGGCTAACCTTGGGAGAATTTTGCCAATTGTATCATTCGAAAGAGAATGTAAAACAATATAAAGGTTTCAAATTTCTTTAGAATTGGCTGAATTGCTACAATGTTATTAAAACAAAAGCAAAACGTTGACCGACCTACCGACCGACATAGTAAGATGTAGATTCTTCTGCGACTAAAAAGTCACGACTTTCTAAAAGCTTATTAAAAAGCAGAACTAAATTATATTAAAATATATATTTTTTAAATTAAAATGGCGGGCCTTAACTTTTTGTCACACCTCATTTATGGAATTGGAAAGGAGAAAAAATGGTCGCACCCTAATTGCATAGTCTTGAGTAGTATAGCATAGCATAGTATAACATAGCATATTATTTCAAATGAAGCTTATATTATAGCATAGTATAACATGGCATAGTATATTATATCATAACATAGTATGATATAATAGCAAAACATAGTATAGTAAAGTATAATATGGTATAGTATATGTAGTATAGTATCTCCTGGCATAGTATAGACTAGCCTAGATTGCCTAACATAGTAAATCCTGCCTAGCCTAACATAGCATATTATATCATAGCACAGTATAGAATATCATAGTATAACAGAGTAGATTATGTCATAGCAAAGCCTACTATAGTATACCTAATGTTTTATTGTTTTTTGGTTAGTAGCATAGCATAGCCTATTCTAGGCTTGCCTAGCAGAGTATAGCATATTATAGCATAGTCAAGTCTAGCAGAGTATCGGCCGAAAAGTTATAATGTAATTCCCGGGATAACTTTGATAGAACTTTGGCAATTATATCATTTGAAAGAGAATGTAAAACAAAATTGTGGTTTTAAATTTCGTTAGAATCGACCGAATAGTTATGCTGTCATTGCCAAATCAAAATAATTCCCGGGCTCACCTTTATAGGACTTTGGCAATTATATCATTCGAAAGAGAATGTAAAATAACATAAGTCTCTCAAATTTCATTAGAATCGCCTGAATAGTTACAATGTTATTGCAAAGTTCTAAAAAAGCTAAACGGGGACCGACCGACCGACCAACCGGCCGACATATGAGATGTAGAGTCGCTCGCCACCTGACTCGCACGCGACTAAAAAATAATCACATAAGGACAATGGAGAAATTGAAGAGAATTAAAAGCTAAAATAAGGGATTTAAAGACTAGGGTATTAAAAGGGGGAATTTTAAAGGCATCTTTCATCTGAAAACACTAATGAAGCACAGAAAAAAACACACACAGAACTAAATAATTAAGGTATAATGTAGCTTACGGGTGAAGTTGAGGTGAAATCAGGAAGTACAGAAATTATAACGGGATAGCGTTGAAGAAAGATGAAGTTTTTGATTGGTTGGTTGGTGAATAAGATCAAATCTGTTGGTTGTTGACAGATATAGTTTTAATTAAGAAATGCCTAGGAGAACAGCGGTGTTATCAAGGTTAAATGTAGGAGATTTGATCTTTAAAGTAGAGATTAAAAAAATAATATGACTAATTGTTTTAAAATTGCCAATAGAACATTCTTTATTATATTGTATTAGATGATTTCTAATAACAGAATTCTCCTTCCTAGATAAATTTCTTCCTGTGCAGTGGTTGATCTGCAAATGAGAACAAACCTCTGTTTGAATATCAAGCGAACTATACTCCCAATATAAGTTCCTTGCAGACAACAAGGACAAGTAAATGAATAAACAATACGGCTGCTCATCTCAAGAGGAGGTTTGTGTTTTGAGGTAAAGAAACTGGAAAGGGGATTGACATAAATGATTTTGAAGTAGGTATGAATAAAGTATTGTTTTCGTAATTTGGTGCATTGTCAAGTGAATAATTTATTGAAAGGTCCCAACTACGAAGAATTTTTTATTTTATTGAACATCATATTTCAGAAAAGGTGGAGTCAATTCTGTTCAGAAAATTATTGATTAATTCATAAACCAAAGGAAAGGGATAGAAAATATTTTTTAAATAACACTTCCAAGTTTAGAATTTTTAATGCATTCAAAAATAAGTAGAGGAGAGATGGAAACCTCTATATATTATGGCTTTTACTGCGCTGAGTTTGTATGACATGCCACAATGGCTGGAAAAATGAATTCCAAGATAACTAAAGGTAGGCCTTTTATGTATTGAAACCTTGTTTTTCATTCACAAATAAATCACATGTAACTGAGTGTCCTGTTATATAGTCTGCAATACAAGGTTTCTGTATCTTACTTTCTGTCTTCAAAAGGGTTTTGAAAGGCAGAAATTAAATATGGCGAAAGCCCTGTGGTGGTTTTTACCACCCGCAGAGTTGTATGATGCATTTACCAAACATTAAAGAACAGAAATTAGACTTACCCTCCACAGATAAAATAATCTACTTGCTCTAAGAAAATGCGAAACTCCTTTTGATGTGATACAGATTAAGTTCCTGATTTTTAAAATCAAATTAATTAATTAATAATCAAGCAATGCACTGAAATTTAAATTTAATAGTTCATACATTTTGGAGTTTTGTAAATTGCATGTAACTACTGAAGAATATCTGCATTTTCGGAATCACGCTCTGAAAATTAAAGTTTTTTTTCACCACTTACCGATGCGAACAATTTTTCTCCCAGTTAAACATAACCAAAATCACTTGTATGCTAGGCTCTCAAAAAATAATCTTGCAATTCAACTTAGAATTGCTTCATCATCACTCTCACCTAAACATCTCTGAGCTTTGCAAAACAAAGCAGAACCAATCTCTCATTAAAATGAAAGGCAAGAAAAGGGAAATAAATTTAGAACACTCTACTCTTTGGTGTCTTTGATGTTTTTGTAATTACAACTGCAAGCAATATTAGGTTAGTTACCTTTATTAAATTACAATATTTTAATTAGGATTACTTAGTAAAAGTGAAGGTTCATTATGTGTACCCATACAGTTTTTTATGCACATGCATTCGCCCTTGACACTGAAAAGGTTCCCCACCCTTGTCTATAGTAAGTCTTGGCAATATTTTTGTATCATGCTTTCATAATTGCTTTCATTTCATATTTTTTTAATGCTGTTTTTGAAAGTATATTCAATTATATATAATTGTATATCTATTATCTGTGTTCAATTTAGAGTTTGCTTCAATCCAATCAACATCAAATGTTATCTTCTTCATTTTACATCCAGTAAGGTGCACGGCGATGTGTTTGCCTTGCCGCCGTGCTGACGAGACAGCGCCCCGTCCGGTCCCAGCTTAGCTTCCTTTCTTCCTTCCGTTAACACTTACGTTCTTCCTTTCTGTAACACGTCTCCTCCTCTCCCTCAAAGCATTTCGTTCATCTAGATAGAGCTGCTCCTTCTGAGTTCGGTCCCGGGCTCGTAACTAGTGGTGGGGAGGCCTGATTCTTGGAGAGTGGCCATGGTTTGCTTTCCCCTTCCCCCCACTGGTAATCGCAACAGAATATTGGCAGCTACCAACTAATCCCCTCCCGTCTTTATTTTCGGGGGCTGCTAAGAAGGGGTGGAACTCCGCAGTTGGCGTTCGGTCCGCGGGATCGAGCTTGAACCAGGAATGGACGAGATAATTGATAATGAGCCACAAGAATACGTCCTGCACGGTTTGCATAGGTTAATCCCTATGCAGTAATATCCGTGGCCCATCTACAGAGAGCCCACCACCCGCGCCTACACGCCTACTGTATTTTTTAAAACCCGCCCGCTGTATGCACCAACGGGCATTAGTAGTGGTTACTGAAAACCAACCGGACTCTTGGTGCCTTTCTCAGGTTTTTGGCTCCTTCGCTGATGAAAACTAGCTAAACGGAGCTTTTATGGATGGAGTCAACTCTGTTTTTGTCCTAATGAATTCTTTATTTGTGAATAAAATTCAATGATACTAGAACTACAAGTAAAGATAAAAACAGAGAATCTGTTTCTCTTTCCCCAACCTTACCCCGTGGATTCCTAGTTTGTTAAGTACTGATCTTGGTCCAGGAGCCCCACTCTCACCACCCTCAACCAATAGAGAAGCTTCATCTAAATCCCTTTTGAAGCCACCAACGAGCAGCTCGCTTTTTCTAATGATATGCATACCCCACCTCCATTGTGCTGTCTCAGAGGCCCCGCAAAGTCTCTCATAGTAGAGAGGGTGTTTTTTCGTCTCCAATAGTTAACTTGGAGCGACCCTAATATAGTGGCGGCTCCGCCTATACTTTCGTAGGGGTCTCCCGAAGTTTCTCTTAACGGAGAGAGCGCTTACAATTCTCCAATCGTGACAAGTTTGGGGGTTTTCCTTACTTCCTTTAGGAGAGATGCCAACATTCAGCTCTATTTGGGGTGGGATTCCTTTTGCTCTCTGCGTAAAAAACGTACAGCTTCGGTTTTTGCTTCGCCACTGATGGGAAAAGTGAACTACCTTAACTCCTTTAGAGTAGTAAGAGACGGGGTCAGAGATCTTTTTCAGAGATTTCCAGGCTCAAAGAGTGGGATTTTCTTGATGAAAATGTGCGAGAGACAAGCCAAAGGAAAGGTCATAAACATTTATTAAGATTTTTTACTTATCAAGCTGTGCTATACTACTACATTAATGTATGGATCTGGTCTGTTTGTTGCACATGGAATTACATGTAATCCAATATATGGAGGCTCTTTATTTACAACTCCTCAAGAAGCAGTGAAGCTGTACTACCTCATAATTGGAATAAACATCCATCACTTTCCTTGGCCCATTTGGTATATTTCAAGAAGGATTATAACCGTTTCAAGCTCCTGCTCCAAACTTTGAATCATTAGGTGTATGTCTTGGAAGTGATTCAAGACTTCAAAATGGTAGCATTTTTATGGGTCTCTATGAAGGTTTAGGAATTTTCCATGATACCTCTGCCTTTGAGACAGTAGGGATACCACACCACATAACCTCAAGAAGCACTGGCCACAAATGACTGAGTTCTCTGTTGGAGGGCATAATGTTAAGCATGAGCAATTGTTAGAACATTAAAAGGTGTTGTTTCCTCCATTTCATTTAAAAGTAGATCACATAAAGCAGTTTGTTAGCTCTCTTAACAAAGAGTCTGCAGCCTTCAAGTACCTTCAAAAGTTCTTTCCCAAATTCTCTGAGGCAAATATGAAAGCTGGTCTCTGTTTGGCTACAAATCAGGAAAATTATAATGTTTAGAATTCCCTGAAAACTTTACTAAATAGGAAAAAGAAGCACGGAAGAGTTTTATTTCGGTGTGTCAGAGCTTTATGGGCAACCACAAGGCTGACAATTTTGAGGGACTGGTTTAGAATTTAGTGAATAGCTATGGCCAAATGAGCTGCAGGAAGATGCACGTCCTGATGTTTATCTTAACAAGTTAAGGACAATATAGGAGCATACTCAGATGAGCAAGGGAAGCGCTTTTATCAAGATATACTGAATTTTGGACATATATACCACGGAGTATACAATGAAAACATAATAGGAGACTATATACATCTTGGAGCTTGTAATGGAAAACAAAAATCAAGGAAAACTTTTAATTTCTAACTTTTTTACTTGTTTTTATATATTTCTTGTATAGATTTAAATAAAATTGTATTAATTTTTATTTTACCCCTAAAATGAATGTAAAAAACAGAATTTACCAATTTTTAGTAAATCTTTCATCATACAAGCCACAAAAGCAAAGTATAAACAAATAATGGCTATTTTCTATTGTTTTGCACAAAAAGGACTTTTCAGCTATTCTCCCCCTTTTCTGGTTCTCTAAATTCCAAAGATATACGTAAATTAGAACTGATGACAAGCAATGATTCTAGAAATGCATAAATGGGTTCGAACACAGTGCGGTATGAGAAATTTATGGTAACAAATAAAGGCGGGGACACTTATTGCATAAGGGTGGTTCTTCGGTTTATGGTAAAAATATTTATTGAGTGACAATTTACAAAGTGACAAATAGAAAGAAATTTTTGTTACCTATATAGACCACACTATCGCTGGATGTTGTGGTGGGCACAACGGTTGTGAATAGGACACCGGTTTCAAGTATGAAAGTTTCTTTTCTTCATAAAAAGAAAACTTACTTTAATTTGAATAATTTATCAATTTAAATATAATAAAAATTTTTAGTGAGTATCTCCTATGACCAATATTATTATTCATATAGAAAACGATTAATACTTTATATAATATATATATATATATATATATATAGATATATATATATATATATATATATATATATATATATATATATATATATATATATATATATATATATATATTAGTGTAGATGTGTAGAAGTCTTTCTTGAATGCAAAGTTTGTTGAAGACCATGGTATATTTCGCCTTAATCAATTTCCTTTCGCAACTTTCTATTCTTCTAACACTCTTTTTTTATTCCATCTTGTAGATGATAGATCACTTGTCCTATATTCATCTCTCTTTTAAATGAATGGGTTTGGTAAAAAACAAACTAAATTGCTGAGCTTTATATCATATTCGATCATCTTCGCAGCGTCTTTATGGATTCTTTCCTCCTTTACCGATGAAATGTGTTGGAGTCAGAATCGGACTGAATGAAAAGAAAACGGGTTTTAGGGGATATTTATTCCACCTAGCTTGAGCACAACGTTAAAGGAAACGAGCCAATCCGGTAAAACAACTTTAATGTTCGATTCCAGCTCAACGCTTGACTATTCCACTCACCGGATTGAGTTTGGTCTCCAAGAGGATTTACAGGAGTCGCAAGCGCTTGCTTGAAGCACACTCGTGAAGCCTCTATATTTGATCTCATATATATATATATATATATACGATTAAAATGACAATGTTGCAGTTAACTAAACTCTCCATTAAAAACCTCTCTGTATTTTCCTTAAGTCCCTAGGTATTCGTGGTGCTCTTATAAGGTTTTGCAAGGAGACAAAAGACATGTCGAAGGAATTCTTCAATCCGAATGATTCATTTATCTAAAGATGAACATCTAAAAATTATATTTTCCAGCCACATTGAATTCAAAAGGTTATTCCTAATTCACCTCCAAACTAATTAAACTATCAGATTCAGTAATCAAGACCATTGCTAGGCGAAATGTTACGGAGTTAATGGCATATGTTTTGATACGACAGTCATACGGGTGTTCGAAATAGGATTTGTGTTCTGATTCAACAAACTTGTAGAAAATCTTGTTTAACTTCCTTGCAACTATCACATTTTCGAAATTCTAGTTCAAAAATTTTCACTACCTATTTTGTACTTCTCTCTTGATCCGAAATAGCTCGGTTCATCAAGATTCAAATAAACTTGGAATAAATTTGATATAAATAAATTCAAAAACAACTGAACCAGTATTTCAGGATGATTGGCTTGTATAAGAGCCAACTTCAGAAAGAGCAGCATTGGGATGGCTATCTGGAATTGGTAGAACTCGTATAGGTCTTGGAGATGTTCCACAATAAGGTATTCGATTTATTTAATCTGGTAAATATGACGTTTCGTCATATTTACCGTAATTTTATATATAACTACTTGGTTTGAAGATTCATTTCCTAACTTTGCACCAGCTAATGACCTTAATTTATAAACTAGCTTTTTCTTAATGAAGATATTGTATTTAACCAATTGGATCCAAAAGGATCGCTCAAATTTGTGGTTCTTTGGGAAAAATCAGCCTAACTATTTTTTCTGAAATAATAACAGAGGAACAGAGACGAATGGTCAATACCGGAAGAGCGTAGGCTTAGAAGACTTTCTATAGCGAATACACATACATCCCTGCGAACGAATACTCGAAGAAAAACATCCGTACTGCCACATTGCAAGGTGAAAAAGGATTAACAATGGAGCCTCACAAATGAGTGTCATGTTTCCTATAGTCTCGAGATGGGCACACACATAATCATGCACATGTAATAATATAATAGAATTGTATAGCATTTTATCATGAAATCATTTGGATACTGTATTCCGGTAAGGGCCACATAGGCAAAAGTGAATTCCAAACATTTTCACATGGTGATACACTCACACAAGCAAAGGCGGCTCCCGCATTATCTATCTGACCATTTCAGGTCGCGCAAATTCTGGGAAGCGCCACAGCTGTACAAAAAAACGCCGAAGTAGGTTTAGTCATTGACACGGAGCTGAAAACAGGATAGATGCAAACCTTTAATTACTATCAGAGCTACGAAACGTGAAATCTTATTTCCTAAAAACTATTTATGTTCTCTAAATAACCAGCCGGCCTGTGTTAAAGTTCTCTCTCTCTCTCTCTCTCTCTCACTCACTCTCTCTCTCTCTCTCTCTCTCTCTCTCTCTCTATATATATATATATATATATATATATATATATATATATATATATCCCCTGCACACACGAAAAAAACTTCTATTCAAGCAAGCTCCGCCACAAACCGTATGATTGGTCAACGGCGGACTAGGCCCACCTTTTTCGACTCGATAAATAACCATTCAAAGTGAAGTTCAAGGTCATTGAGTTATCAGAGTACCGTCTTTCCATTACGAAGTAAAACTGTCTGCTCGAAAAAATAAACATAAGCCATCTGTAGACCCTGCATAAGTAAACCCGCCTCAAAATACCAGATACATCAACGAATCAATTTTTACACCAGTTGTTTACCCAACTTACGTCCAAATAAAGAGTCCAAAATCTCCCCTCTTGGATTTCCCTTCTCTATAAGTGCCTTCAGCTGTTCCTCTTATCCTAGCCTATAGCGTAGTAAATAAAACAAATTTGGAGTCAGCGCAAGGTAAGCGCCCAGTATCTCAGTACCTCCAAAACGCTACGTCGAAGTTAAGCAACATTCGGCCTAGTTAGCATTTGAATGGGAATCTTTATGCAAAATTAATCTGCCAAGCGAATTTTAATATGTGGATCCTATGAATGGGAAAGACGATTAGATTATAAGATTGTTTCTCAGTGTATCTACGCTATTCAAGTTATCAATAATTGTTCAGAAAAAGATGAGAAACTGATTAAAGAATAATCAGATTCCCACAAAAGATGAAGCGCAGCGACTTGTCCTTACATATATACAGGGCCCATACTCGTGATGCAATCAGTGAGGTTTCAGAGTCAGAGAATAATTTTTTTTTACCAGAAGATTCCATGAAAGCCTCAGCTCTCATACATACTTTCTACCACCTGGTCCACTCTCAACCTCCTTATATGACTGTACCACTCCACAGATTCTCAAACCTGTCAAGCAATAACACGAGAAAGCTATACATGGCCCTCGTCCGCCCAAAGATGCTTTACCCGATAATCCCCGCACATACATTGAGCGACACACAAATAAAAAAGGGCCATGAAATGTAAAGCTGGGTCACCAGATTCATCTCACATAAGAGAAGAAAGGATCGACTCGCATCAGAGGAACTGCAGTGGACGACAGCATCAGAACCAATAAACAAAGTCCTACACGAACTTACGAAAAACCTATGGAAAAACTGAATAAAACCCTACCGCAGGAAGAAATCAACCAAATCACAATCTAATAGTGAAATCCGTCCAATTCAATATAAACAACGATTTAATGGAAGCAGAATAAAGACACTAAGAAATATTAAGCCGATATATAGATAAAAGAAGGAAAAACAAAAAAAAAACAAATAAAACACCCGAAATTGACAACTTAACCAGAAAATCAAAATAGACAATAGAAGTAGAAAACCCCGAAATAGATAACCGATGAGACAACAAATGAAAAGAAAAAGAAAATGGTGAGAAACTCGAAGATAAAATAAAAAAAAGGAAAATAAAAATAATAAAATATAATACAAAATAAAAAGGAAATGAAAACAAAAGGAGCAAAATGTGGGGAAAAAACAACACAAAACGACTAAATAAAACAACGAATGATACAAACGATTAAACGGGCAAACGATAACAAAGGCTCGAATGCAATGTATAAATACAATTCAATACACACCGAAGAAAGCAAAAAATACAAATCGAAAGCTTTGTCGGGCAACCTGCCACAAGTCATTATCATCTTCACCCATATCACCTCCATATCACCCCTCTTCATACCTATATCATCAACATTACGCAGTACACACTACTTTCTAACTACCTTATCTTATTCTCTCACAAATGCACCTCTTTTGGCATGAATACTCCCTATTCCCATACACCATGCGTTTCAGTTTGGGGATCTAGCAAATGCTTTAGGCCCTTCCGAGGTGCTATAATTTGTGCCTTTAGGACGCTTAATGGCTCGCCGGTGAGTGTAATGCTGCACTCTACCATGAACTTCGTGAAAGAAATGGTTTATGCGAAGGAACAGCTGGAATATGACTACTCCATAGAAGAGAGTAGTAAAAGTCGAACGTGGGATGAGAAAACAGGTGTCTCGAGAGCCACCATACACTCCTCTTTACATTCGATTGTAACAGGCTCCCTGAGTCAGTGCATGTCGGTTTGTATCGCTACCGGGTGTAGGCATTCGTACCACTCCCGCGGAGGTGCTGCTACTTCCACCGCTTATGCTGAACGATTCGCTCATGTAGCCGTGCAAAGTCGGGTATACCCAAAGTCTGTGTGAGTTGTTCTAAAGCTTTACACCATAAGTCCTTATCGTGTATACTCAAGTGCGGAGAGTCGCGCCCAGGTTCTTCGAAGCGATGTGGTGCGTATCTCTTGGAGAAATAAATCCTGGCCGTTCAGCCTGCGGATCGTCTCTGCTTTTGCGAGACTTAGAACTTGGTCCTGGCGCGCCAAGCACTGCCTGGGATGTCTAATGGTTCATTCTTTAAAAACAGTCTCTGCTCATGGCCCCTTTCAGGCCTAGGAGGATGGTGTCTTCGCGCCCATTCGGTACTCTTGTGTGGGTACAACGCCTCCCTTTCCTCACAGGCGCTCCTCTGGCGGCACAAAAGGTTCACACCCAGCCTTGGTTAAAACCAGGGCTCCCAACCCCTCCCAGCGTTACCGTTTCACGCAAGGCGAAAAGGCCACGCACCTCCACTGAGTTATTAGACTGACAGGGAACAAACCCAAACCTCAGGAAGGTGGTCGAGAGCTCGTTTTCCTGTTTTCTTAAAGCTGTTCCTCGAAAGGAGGAGAGCACCAAAGGAGCTTCGGATCCAACACCCCCACCGAGGACTGAACCGGGCGACTTGGACATGCGGGAACATCCAAAAGATGGACCCCCAGCTCTGAAGCAACCCCCCTTACCAAAAGGTTTGAGAAAGAAGGAGAAATATACTCGCATAGCTAACGTAATCTCCCATGATAAGACCTCGAAGGCGACAGCGACTTATTCGACCAACAGCGCCCGTAGTTCTGCCTTCGGGAAGGATACGGCTATTCTCCATAGGGTCTTCTCTTCAAAAAGAGACCCTTTATATCATCTGGGCTAGGCCTGGTGGGTGGCATATTTCTATAATGGAATAGCCGTTGACCCTGGGACAGCTCGGAGGGGAGGCGGAAGCTCTTTTCCTCATGTTACCCATTAGCTTTTTATCGTTAGAAGACTATGCTTGGAGCGTTCTCCCTGCCCAGCATACCGGGATATAAAGGTTTTTTGATCCTACCGCTAATGGAGGGGGCCAGGCAAGAATATGCGCGACTTAAATCCGGCATGAGATCTCCATTCTTCTATTTGCTATAAATACCTCATTTGAACAGTAGTAGTGCAGTGTGGAAGTATGAATTCGAACGCGCCGTGTGGCTTAATTTTCTCAGGCCTAGACTGGTGCAAGCTATGTTTGTTTTCATTTATGACCACCGTCCTCCACTCTGAGAGCGTTGAACGCCCGTCTGGCCGCTGGTGTCTCCTTCCCTATTGGGTAGAAAGAATTCTCTCACTACTTCCCGGTTGGTTCGTTAAAGCGGCGCTTATCAAACTCTCTTGTTTACATTGTCTGACGCCAGGCTATCCCTTGGGACTTCGCTCGTCTTGCGCCCTCCCCCCCCTTTGCCTCTAGAAGAACTCCCCTATCTAAGACGAAGTGCATAGTTCTCATCAGTGAGTGCGAGTTAGGAAGTCTTGTCTCCCAGATCAAGTGCATCTGTACCCAAGTCAAACCGAGCTTCGTCGTCGTGATCTCTTGAGCAGATCCTCTCCGTAATCCACTCTGTTCAGAGGAAGATTACCACTGCTTTAGTACATCCCGGAAGACTGTCTTGGGCTTCGCCTCTTCTCATCCGTCTTCGTGGGGATTCTACGTCGTTCCGTTGACGAATCTCTACTGTGGTCGCTCCCCTTCCCCGGAAGTCGGAGTAATCGCAAACCCGTTGGAGTTCCCTGAACGTTTATACCCCGAGTTCCTTTTACGAAGACCTGGCCACTGGTCTTTCGCTCCCGTCAATCATCCGAGGTAATCCAGAATTCTACCCTGGTAACTCACCTCATTCTCTCAAGTACTAAGAAGAACCCATAATCGCACAACTAAAATATTTAGTAATCTTACTCCTCTTATTTAAACCATCGAATTAATTAATAATTCCCATGCCCAGCTTCCATTAATTCCTGCCCGCTATAATATTTATTTTCACGCTAACCTTTGTGCTAATTTCCATTATTATTTTTGTCGCCATATTTAATCATTTATCTTGAATAAAAGATTATTTTTGTGGATGTGTTTCCTTAAATAATTCCTGAGTGGAATCTGGCAAACGAGTTTCCCTTTTGAATAGCCAACCTGTAATTAAGTCACACTCTTACTTTGGGAGGCCATTGCCTTTCCTTCCCTGCATACCTGCCTGAGTACAGGGTCGAGCCTGGCTGGTCTGACTCAATTACGTATGTATCCATATTAGACCGTGGGACATACTGTGTTGTTCCTCGACATGCAGCTACACCTGAATAGGAGGTATACTGTAATTTCTGTGTATATTTCATTGTCAGCCGACTTCGATGCAAGAATTTCGGCCGCGCCGTGGCATGTTTGCTAGGGCCCTTTCTGGGGGATTTGACTGGTAGACACTCTCTCTGGGAGCACTACACGATCAATTCCAGTGGTTAGGTTCTTACCGACCTGATTGAATAGGTTTCTTAAATGTCGATGAGTTTACGCATTATTGCCCGAGAACCGTTTCATTTTCCTACCTCGATATATCCTTGTGCTCGATGGATGCAGAGCCTGATTTTAAGTGGGAGGTAGTCAATGACCTCCATGTTCGTTATCACGTTTCCATCCAAATGGGTCACTTCCGTTTGGAGCAGGTGCAGTGGTCCGCTTTTCAAGAAATGACTGATTTATCTCTCCTATTCGAGGATTTCAGGTCGATGGATAAGTCAGTTGAGTTCTCTGGCAGCCTCATCGCCATAGGCCTAACTACTATTCCTAGAATGTCTGGTCATTTTGCACGCTGCCCGCTTCCTTGCTGGTCGGTAGAGTGTTAAGCAGCCCTCAAACAGAAGCGATATGCCTACATGCGCTATAAGCGCGGCCCGAGTGATTTCACCGTCGGTGAATTTCAAAGCACGCCCGCCGCTGTTATTGTTGGACATACGTGTCTGTCTTCAATTAACTGGGAACCCTACTTGCAGAGGTATGAAATCGAGTCAAAAGGATACGATGCAAGTTCTCGTAGGACCACCCACCCCCTTTTCTCAACTGTTCTGCAGGCGCTGCGTCTCTCTCCATGGCCGAGCTGGTTGTAATTACGGGAAATATCGGATCGTGCAGCGATCGGGGACTAGATTGTGATCTTTAGCGACCTACAAAGTGCCCTGAGAGCTCTGAGTGCAGTGTAATCTCCACACGTATTGGTTTGCGGTATCCGTGACCCTGCGGTTGCCGCGAGCTAGGCGAATGTCGGGCTTATCTTCTACTAAGTTCCTGGACATATGGGTATTGTAGGGAATGAGCTTGCCCATGAAGGCGCCAAAGTGTTGGAAAAATTCGCGACTAGACCATCGTTTAGCTCTTCCTCACACCGGGTACATGGCATGAATCAGGTTAGCCTTCCAGGCCGACTGGCAAAAAAGATGGAAGACGGCGCAGAGGAACTTAAAGTTGCTCGCCATTTCACCGCGACTATTCCCATGAACCTACGTCTTTTTTTGCCGTGATGGCTCCAGGTCCCTTTCTGTCTTCTTCGAATTGGGGACACTCGCGGGACGCACCGCCCCTTGCTGGAGCGATCCTCTCTACCTTACTGCGATGACCTCGTTGAACTTCAGACTTTTCTGCACATTTTTGTTGAATATACTACAGTCCGATTGATCTCAGCGCACGTTACATGTCCTGGTACCGGAATGAGTGGGGTCACTACAACTTGGCCTTTGTATTCGGGACTAGTTCGTGAACACAGACTTGTTAACTGGCTCCTTCATTTTATTTGGTTCTCCTTGGTGTTGCTGGCCTGGTCCTGCTCCGGAGAGAGGCTGGCCTTCCTCCCAACGCACGAGCGTGCTTCCTTCCTCTTTTTGCCTCTTTTTTTTTCTTATTTTTTGTGGCCTTTGTTTTTTGTGTTTTTTTGTGAATTTCAAAGTATCATATTACTAGGCTAAAATTTTATGGCAGCAACTTATATTCTTGGTGGGAGTCGCCAGTTTGGCGCTATTAAAAAAAATCTAATAAAATTTTCATGCTATGTAAACATTTTTTTGTTAATTTTTCTACTAAATATTTCTTATTATTTAAGCAATTTTTCGTGTGTTTTTTCTTATTTTATAGTTTTTACTTCTGCAGTCGTTTTTCATTTTTAGCCTGAAGATGAAAATTTGTTATTTCGGAACGTTGTAGAAAGGAAAATAAACGACTTTGTTTAAATATCTGTTTGTGTTATCCTTCTAATATACATAATGCTCGAATCCTTTAAATATCTATCTTGTTTAAAGCTTAAGGTAAGTTAATGTTCATTGCGTCAGTAGATAATAAGAACCAAGTGAAATATTTACAAATTTAAAAAAAAGTAAAGTATGTCAATTTTCTTAACATCAAAAATAAAATTTTGTAGTAAAATTATTGAGCCTTTTTATTCTCGAACTCGATATCAACAAACAAAAATTAATTAACTAAAAATACACATGCATCAATTACAGGAGAACGGTTGCATTTGCACGGATCCTTCTCCTTTCGGCCACCTAAACCAGAGTTTGCAGAATTTAGCCTTTATGCCGAAATATATATGCGAACAAGAAAATTACAGGGTTTGGGGCTTTATGGAAGGATGGCAATCCCTCCGGTGGATTACGCACACTGTAATTACTTTCGGCCACTGATCGCGCGTTACTTGCCAAATTATTTCGAAAATTCCCACCACTCGCATTACTATGGGGCATAAACGCGTTTGAAACGGCTCTGTGTGCTCTCGACTCACTATATGTATTTATATTATGGCACTTCACTCTGTTGAATGTTACAAGTTCATCCGCAAGTTTCCATAATTGTACTAGGCTTAATTATTTCTGAGTGGCGATTATCAAATTCCTTAGGCGGTAATGATTGGATAAACTTGTGACGTACAAGCTCTTTCCCCACTCCTACCTAAATGGCTGTCCTGCGTAATTCTTCTAAGTTAGTTGAGGGTCACCCCGTGAGCGGGGAAGATTCGATAAGCTTTTCAAAAAGCTTGGGTTTGGTCCTCTCGAATAGTCCAATTACTTCATCCTTTAAACACTGTTAGTTACGGCCTGCTATAATATCGGCCGGAAGACGATTAACAGTCTCGGGAGGTAATGAGGCCAAAATATGAAAGAAACGAGTTTCCTCCTTCTTTATCCCAGAGATGTAAAATTGGGCCTCCACAATTTGGAACCAACTTGAGACTGCTGCTTCATTGAAAATGGGCGGCTTAATGCCGACAGCGTTCACGAAATCCACTTTACCCTGTACTGCCTGACGATTGCTTTACGAGTCGATTCTTTCCTTTACGCCTTCTTTGTCCGGTCGAACGACGGGTTACCAGTTTAAAAGGAGGTTTTGGTAGCCTGTTTATGGAAGGAGTACGTCACCAAATTATGAGATCACCGTAAATCACCACCTTATTAAGGGAACGACCAGTTATATTTTAAGGTGAAGGATGGCTTTACGACAATTTATTTATCTGACCTCAAAGATTATTGTTTTTAACGGTGTTCTTCTTGGCTGTGCTTGTCCAAGGTTCAAGGCAAAGATGGACTAACAAAATAAACTCCTTATTCTAATAACGGAAACTTATGATTGCTATCAGCGATAGAGAGGGAGTGTATTAAGCGATGGACTAGTAGTCTGTATATTTTTCGACGCTAGTAAGAGTTAAGAGAGAGAGAGAAACAAGTCTCGGCAGATTTAAATGGGAGCGTGAACGCGAATGTATTCGTTATTATTCTCTGTGATACTTTCTGACTAACTACCTTTTTAACTGACTGTTTTCTTTCTATTTATATTTGCGCTCTAAATCAAGAAGGCGTGGCTTGCTTATACATGGGACGGCTACCGCCGACAGCCTACCTCCGTTTCTTATCCTTTCATCCTATCCCCAAACTCTGGGCGGAGCTTGGAAGTCTGTGTACAATGTGTGTACGCTTACATGTTAAACCTTTATTCGTCTTTTGATACAACTTTTGCTGCGCTATCTCTTATGGTCAGCAGCTGAGTTTACTCGGACTCTTCCTAAATATATATCCGTCTTTGATTACTCTATCTCGAGACACAGTTTTATCAAACGCAGCTGTTCAACCATTTCTTTGCTCGTCTTTTGTCTCTCACGCTTCTTGCTACATATGTATATTTATAAAACCCATTTTATTTCTAATATACAATTGGATCTATAAATTTAATAGGTCATGCTTGGATTTGATAAAACCAATTCGTGTCCATTTGTGGAGGTATCTTTCGGGCCTATTGAATCCAGCAATTTGGGGGTGCCAGACGCTTACCTATGTGTAATCCGACCCCTACAAACATACCATATTTTGCTAATATTCGAGTATATAAAAATGAATAAAAATTTAAATTTTAGCTAAATTCTTTCATTACACTGGTCGGCGTCAAAAATGTACCTTATGTTTTCCGTAGCGTTTCTTAATAAAATTGACCTCCTAAATCCGAATCTGGCATCCGTTTTTCTCTATCAGGCCCAGTTTTTTCGTATAAAGGGGGTGATAATAATTTTATAGTTTATACATGTCCTATATTACATCAAAATTTCAATAGTTTTTGCACTACTGTATTTGCAGTAAATTTTGTGTGCATTTTTAGTAATTATGTTAAAAAGTTTATAATTTTGCCGGTTATAAATTTCTTAGCATTATAATAATAAGAATAATAATAATAATAGTGGTTGAGTTAAAAATGAACTGAAAATGTAAGAATAGCTTCGGCGGATTTTGCTATGTATCATGCATATTATGGAGCAATGCCAAGGAGATCAAGATAAAAGTTTTGCACCACATATCTGCTGCAAGGGATGCTACAGAAGTTTAAGACGCTGGAGTCAGGGCGAACAGAAGTCTCTCTCTTTTGGTGTTCACATGGTGTGGAGAGAGGGCAAGGACCACAGTACGGAGTGCTATTTTTACATGACAAATCTTAAAAGTGAGCATTGTCTCAAGTATCTAAGCTTTCTGTATTGTACTGGCTCCTGAAAATGTCATTATTATGCATAGACTTAGCATAAAATTAAAAACTAACATAGTTCACTTCAGCATGAACATATCTGTTACTAAACATTTATGTACTATCTGCAACTCCAAATCAATTCCTTTAGGTTATATTAGCAATTATATTTTCTGCAAGTATAAATAAGAAGAATAAACATAGTATGGCATATCCGGATGTTCCTTCTGCTATCAAACCCATGCCCCATGGTCCAAGAATTCCTATACCCTCTCCCCCTGAAGAGATTAATATGGAAGTTGATCAAGAATATGACACATCTGAGTCTTATCAGGTTTCCACACATGATATAGTCGCAAGACCATTCACTCAAGTTCAGTTAAATGACCTGACCAGGGATCTGGGGCTTTCAAAGGAGAATGCACAACTTCTTAACTCTCGACTTCGTTAATGTAATATTCTCGCTAAAGAAACAAGATTCTTTTCGTACAGAAATAGAGAACAAGAGTTTCGATGCTATTTTTTTACAACATTCTTCCAGCTCTTTAGTATACTGCGCCAATATTAAAGGACTTGTTGAGGCCCTTGGAATTCCTTACAACCCATTAGAATGGAGACTTTTCATAGATACCTCCAGTAGACGTTAAAAATATGTGTTACTGAATATTGGTAACAAGATAGCTTCTGTTTCTATAGACCATTCAATCCAACTTACTGAAAGTTTTAAAATATGAAAATATTTCTGGATGCAATAAATTACTCTAGCTATAAGTGGAGGATATGTGGTTACTTAAAGGTAAGATCATTTTACACTTGGCATTTCTAAGCTCTTTGATATTAACATTTTAATTTTTAATTGTTAATACTTGTATACACCTTTTGGTCAACTTACATTTTACAAGAATGCAAATCTGGAAATCATGAGTCATTTTTGAGTTATATTTTTTTGTCGAAGTGTGTCCCTATACGTTAATGCATCATTTTGGGTTAGTAGGGAACTTATCCTAATTGATAAGGTATACAACATAACTAAATAAACTGCAGTCTTTTCATGGAAATTAGAATCATGTTCTTTATTATGTTGCATTCTTTCATTTTTTGTTTTGTTAAAAGGATTATAGTTTACATACGTTTATTCCTGTTTCTATGATATAACAATAATAATCCATTATTAGATAGAGAAAGGTTTCTGAATTTTTTTCAGGAAAAATGAGGTAATCTAAATGAAAATGGTGTATGGTGTACTGAGAAAATCTGACCTGATTGAACAAAAATACATTCATTTTTGAGCTCAAGAGGTTTGATTCATTAAGAAACCGCAAAGAAATCCTGAGAAACATAAAATTCTTTTTCGAAAGCAGGCCTGTGTTATTAACGTTAACTACATAGACGTATTATTTAACGAACCGTTAATGTACATAATGTTCATTTATATAAATAATTAACTATAAATTAATAAATGATACCAATGTTGCAAACTATATAGATGTCTATATGTAATATTTACCATTTTGTTGAAAGAAAATTATATCCCAATATTGTTAAGTTTAAATGATAAAATTATAATAGAAGTAAGTTTTAAAGAGAAAGGTTGGAATGCCAATAGAATTTTTCGTGAATTTCTAGAAAGAAATTCCAACTTTCTAACATCCAAACTGCACCTCTTTTTTTGAATTTTCAAATGGTGACCCCTAGTCCTATTATTACCTTCCAACTCAAATACTTGCCAAAGTCAACGTATCCATCACAGAACATATTTTAAAAGGTTTAATCATATCTACCCTCACACACCTTCTTTCAAATGAGAAAATATATAGTACCCTCAGTCTATCTCCATATTCAAGGTGCTTCAGGGAAGGTATTATTTTTATTGTTCTCATTTGTATTGACTCTAGCATGTTGATGTCATGTCTAAAATGTGGTGACTATGTTTTTATATAGTGCTCTAAAAGTGGCTTGACATATTAGTTGTATTCTTTAAGGATTATCTCCTTACTTCTCTTGCTAATATTCCTCTTAATGGAGCCTAGCACCCTATTCGCTCATTTTTTGCCTCAATACACTGCTTCGAAAACTTCAGTGACCTATCTACTACTACGCCTTAGTCCTTCTCATCCTCATAGCTAGATTCCTTATTATCCCTTCTCATGGTATTAACTTTTCATTTTTTAAGGTTAAAAGTCATTTACCACTTCTGAGCCCAAGCTAATAACTTATTTAAGGCACTCTGCACTTTAAAGCTACTCTCAACATCTTTGACTACAGCTGCCAATTGAGTGTCATCAATAAAAAATTGACACTTTGCTATTTAAAGGCTCTCCATGATCGTTTATATAGACAATGAATAATAATGGGCCTAAAACTGATCCCTGAGGTACGCCACTGATAACGTCCCTCCACTGTGACCTCACCCCATTCATTACCATATTCTTTTTCCCCTCTTTCAGTCATTCAGCTCTCCAATTCAAAACTTTCCCACATATCCCATACAGTTTTAATTTGTGAACTAGTCTCTTATGTGGAACCCTATCAAATGCTTTGCTAAAATCTAAGTAAATTACATCAACATTCTCTCTATTATCTAATTCTTTAGTTACATAATCCATAAAATCTAGTATATTGGTTAAACACGATCTACCTCTTCTAAGATGGTGAGAAATTCCCTTCTTACCTATCTTCTGTGAGGGCTTGCTTTAAGCAACCTCCTCCGTCTTGGAAAAATTATTCTTGTAATACTTTTTAAATATTTTTTGCTTATGTTATTGTCCATTATTCTTTTTTTAATATAAATCGTCGCTTAGGGCAATACATTATCCGTCTTTCTACTGCTGAAAGATCGAGCGTGAAGCTCCGAAACTGGTTTTATATTCATCCCATTAAAAGTTGTTCTCATTAAATCTTTTATTTACATATAAATATTAAAATGCAACCTAATTTAATTCCTAAGATATGAGTGCAGATTGGTGCTAGAACCGCTACGATTCCTTTTTATATAGTTCAAACAATCTAGCCTTTAGAACACATACATACAAGAGGAAAGAATAGTGCTGGTCTTAAAAGGAAAATAGAAATTTCTTTACACCATGTCCCAAATGAACTCCGATTATCCTTTCACGAAACCTTCTCTAGGGAAGAAAAGCAAACAAAATGGAACATATCTATAACTAGCATAGGTATCCGGCGTTGCCCTGGATAAAAGGTCCTGTCACAAATAAATACCGATGCATATTGCTTGAAATATTTATATTGTGGTTCCAAAATATCTTTAATTGCTGATTATTATTATTATTTGTAGGGTGAAGGTAGATTCAGGAGAGTTGTGCACTCTTCCTATCATAAAATATCATATAATATCAAAGACTGATTTCCATCTATTATGTAGATTTTCAAAAATATATTTATATATTGACTGCTTTGATACAACATCCACTTAGGTCGGAAACATGAATGTATCTACCTATTTAGGGCGCACACCGACAAATACAACAAATGGGAGATGAAACGAGGTTTGAATAAAAATTAAGATGAATTTGCGAAAGGCCCTCTAAAACCGGCACGTATCCTAGGACGATGCGTCGTGGGTCAGCTTTCTCAACTTCCATTCCAAGAGCCAGTTACGTTCGTTTGTGTGTCGTCGAATCTTGGGTATCAGTGCCAAAAGAAACCAAAAGTTCGTTTGAGTACAGTAAATCTCAAATCCGGGTACGACCCACTCTAAAACCAGTTTTATCGGAGGAATTGATCTCACCTTTCCTTCTCTGTCTGTCTGTCTGTCTGTCTGTCTCTCTCTCTCCCTCTCTCTTGAGGGCACATCGTCGCACGAACGCTGCGTTTCGACTTGTAAGAGAGTTGCGCTCTTCGGTTTTCCATTTTATTTGATTGAATTTACGTGGGCAGATATGAGAGGATTTAATTATTGTCACATATAAGAAGGTAGTGGCGTGGGTGTTGGGAAACGAATGTCTCACGAAAAATAATAAACAGAAGGAAGAAAGGCTCGAAAGAATAAATGACTTTATAGGGGGCATTGAGACAGTCTGAAGGTAAAAGAATAGGGGAAAGACCGTCGGAAAGACATTTTCACATTACATTGCAGTCGATTGAATGATCAGATAACTGATGAAAGACAATGGTGATTAATAAGCTGAGTTAAGAAGATGTAGTTAGAAGAAATTGAGGCTGCAGAAGAGCATTTGCACTTCCTGAGCACATCTTAATGGCTTAAATTACGTGTTTTTGTTTAAATACCCAAGTAAATGATCTTTAACGAAATGATTGTTCAAATAAAGACAATTTGTTTAGGTTCCATTGATTTATGACCAAGTCATTGAATAGTGGCCGTCTTTCCTTGTTGATCGAAGGCAGGGGTAGAAGTTCGAGTACTCATCTGACTAACGCTCAGTAGTCGCCTCCTTTGGCTACTGAACGTAGAGCATATTTCCACTTTTCCAAGTGGAAGGTCCAATCAAAGCGTGACGCCGCTCATCGAGCATCGAGCATCGCATTATAATTAGGTTCAATTAAGGAACTTTCATAAGAACATAAGAAAAGAAGGAGACTGCAAAAGACCATTCATGGCCTACACTTGGCAGCTCCTGTAATACTTTCGTTCTCGCCTGTTTCCGCCATTGTCAGCATGACCTTCGCAAAGGACTTGCCTCTGTATTGGGCGCACATTCGGGAGAGTTAGACCCCATCAGGGCCCTAAAGATCTAAATATTATATTTGCTTGTCTTCTACTTTCCATGCAATTTTACTTCCTCTAACTTTAGTGCTTTCTCTATTAACCTCTTCTCAAATTATTCCTCGGGCGACATTTTTGTGGTGTCCAAATAAATCGTCAAAAATACAGAAATAGATTTCATCCTTATCATTTCACTGTTACCCTATTTTCTCTTTATTACCATTTTTCTCCATCAAACTATTCCCCCTCTCATTTTTTTCCTACTGTGTAGATGCATATTTTATAAAGGGAATAAATTAAATACGAGTATTTTATATTTTCGCAACATCTGTTCCGATTTACTGAAAAATAATTTCGATAATTAAATATGAAGAAAGGCTGCCCTTGCCATCTAGCCAACCAAAGGCCCTAATTGAGCCTGTTTGACACTACACAAACAATGGATTGTTTGTTTCTGTTTAAATTACGTTAATCAAACACAAACATTAACACAAACGATGGATATGCGCATCAAGTTTATCTTTCCTTTCATACCTATCTTTCAAGGACACATTCTCAATCCGAAAGTTCTTCTATTATAGAGTTTCGAGGGCACCAATTTTCCAGCAATTTTTGTCGAGTGGAATTTTTAAATCGCAATCACTAGATTTAAATGACGTTTTAAATTTTGATCAAGAGTACGAGTAATTATAAGTGAGCCACTAAAACCTATTCAAAATAAATTTTCTCGCCATCACAGATGTATATAGTGTCATTTTAACATTTATAGCGTTCTCGTTTATTTTGAAATAGGATTTATTGAGATGGAGGGTGGATAATATGCAAAGACGTAAACTCTTTACAGAAAACCGACAACCATCGACAGTCTGTAGTATCTCCTTCAGTCATCCTTGGAAAAAAGGCCCGAAGTATTTCCCCCTCATAAAGCACCTCCAAACACACCTATAATACATGGTAGCCTTTTTTCATTCCTTTCTCATGCACAAAAACAACGCATCTTCACCGCGATATTCCAACTCTTCCCACACTCTCTCGAATGTTTTCTTCACAAGCCTATTTCCACTCTTTAAATACATTTTACCCATTTGAACTTGATTCTCAAAGCTTCTCACACCCACCATCCCTCTGCCACTCTCATACTTTTCTTCTCTTTCCATACCAAAGTTCCCTTTCATTACATTTACGTTGGTGCCAGCATAATATCACGCAAACTCCTGCTATTACTCCTTATCCACATTAGTTCTTTGTTCACCCATGAGTGATTCCTACCATTCAAACTTTTGCGGTCATCTATATCAGTCATGATAAATCCTAGGTCAGTGGCTGTCAACCTTTTTATGATAGTGAAACCCTAATTGTTATCGAGAAGGAGCTGTGGCAGTCCAATATTAAATAATTTACCCATAAATACTTATTTTAGTGGAAAGCACTTCAAAATTGACCACAATTGACATTTAACCTAATTTAATCGAAATAAGACATACAAATTTGAAAATAAATAAATCTTATCATTAAAAGTTTAATGGGAATTTAAGCTTGATGAGTATCGTATAATTCATTAATATTGGGACGAAGAGTTGAGAAGGCAACTCTCATTTCTTCATTCACTGTCTGTAATCTTCCTCTTTTCCTTGTTTTTATGTTGCACAAAAGAGAGAAGATAGTTTCAAAAAACTTTCAAGTGCCATTAGATGTTTTTATAAATGTTGAAAACCACTGTCCTAGGTACTTAAAACATGACTCTGAAGGGTAAAATTACGGACTATTATTTCACAACACGCCCCTTCTTCACCCATAAACACATTCACCATGATCTTTTCTCCATTTTCTGTTGGCTCCCTTCGCACAAATAACCTGTCCATTGCTCCATTCAACATTCAATATCACTGGATCTCAGACACTGACAAGGTTATCAGCAAACCACCAAATATCCCCCATCTCCTGCCATTCCTAATCAATTTCACACCATTATGCCTGATTTCCACTCGTACATCTCGCAACACTCGAATCATAAATATACAGATTGTTCATCTCCCCCCCCCCTCCCCACACACACAGACGAAAATCGGGCCCTAAACTTTCGATAGGCTTCATTTCTTAATCCGGCAAAACATTAAGAAATGAAGCCTATCTGAATTCTGGGACCAGTCTTTTTTTGGGGGTGGGGAGGGGGGATGCACTCTGTATTGAACAACCATGGTACCAACACCTTCGCCTCTACCTATCTTTCAAACAAATGCGTCTTAAATCCAACATACACACTTTTCGAACTATCTCATAGTTTATCATACACTCCTTACTTAAAATCTACTGTAAATTTTCTCTATCAACACAATCATACTCTTCCATATTCCTAAGCCCCCCATTCGTCATACATCCCTTATCCTTCGCGTTCTCTGCCAGCATTACCAGTGAAACACTGCATCCACATTGATCGATTTAAGACCACATTGCTCATTATTCCTCTATTTTTATTATACGGTTCAATAGAATTAATAAGGCTTTTAAAACTAGGACATTGTCTGATTACTGAAAGGCGGCTATAATACGGCCTTTATTACAGTGGGATAATACAGGGTGAAAGCAAGAACTATAGGAGAAGTGTAATAAATCTTCCAGACACGGTTTATGCGGAAAAATCGGAGTTTTTTGTTTTGTTAGTTCGCTATCTAACAAAAGCTTTATAATACAATCACTAGACCCTTCCATATCACAGTTGTCATTATTTTTTGCAACTCAGCTCCTACATCATCTAATCTAGCTGACATCTCCTTGTTCAGACCTCTAAAGCACCCGTCAGGGGCTTTAAGAGGTCTAAATAGAGCAAATGCGGAAAAATATATGTGAAAGTGGGTAGTATAAAAAATGAGTGTGGATGTACTAAACTGGATAGGAAATGTTGGATGTTAAATACTGAAATAACAATGAACGACCCTTTTTATACTACCCACTATCACATATTTTTTTCCGCATTTGCTCTATTCCAACATTCACATTTGCTTCTTATTCCACATTTCCAATCCCTTTCACATATTTTTCCATTTCTTGCTGATACGACATTCTATTTTTATATGTCCCTTCCTTTTCACCTTCTTTACATCTCTCATCTACACACCAACTATATTTTCATATTAATTAATACCTTTCACAATTTCAAAACAAACACAGCTTACAGAAGAATTTTTTTTTACCAAAAGCACGTCAGACTTACGCTTACATGTACCCCAGGGCAATATGGCCACCCACCCAGAGGGGGCATCTTACAAGGGGCGGCAGGAATTGCCGCCCCTTTTCTTTTTCCTTGTTACTTTTTTATTTATGGTTGTTATTGTATGTAGTTTGTGTACTTTTTTCGTATTTATAAATATATTTTTGTTGTTACATGTATAAACAATGATTATTATGTATTTTTGTTCCGAATAGATGAATAATAATAATAATAATAAACAAAATTATAGTTGCCCCCGACTGTTTTGGGAGGCCCAAACATTTCCAGAGGGGCTCCTAAGAGTGCCCAGTGCTTCATACATGCCAGAACCTGCACTGTATGCACCCTCTCTTCTTTACCGGTGGCATGTGTAATTATGCACATCTTTGTGATGAAAGAACGTGATTCCGCATAAAGGTTTCTTCAGAGGAAAAACACTACCACTGTCCATTTTCGTTTTCTCCTTGCTTGGCAAATTCGACCCTTATCCCCTCCTACATTTAATCGCGATCTAGTTCAAACATACCTACCGCAATTATATAACGATACTCATTCCCAATTCCATTCACCTCTCATTCCAATTCATTGCCGAGGCCACACACTAAAACCACCCGAAGCTTCATTCTCGCAAATCCTAACTTCAATATAATCGTATTCTGAAGCTCACATATTTACACAAAACCATCATACAACTCATACCTCAATAACACACTTACCCCAACTTTTTCCCTATCAACACGATTTATTTCTAATTCCCATTCTATCCAAACCATCCCACACAAACGCTTCTTCTTTTATATCTTCCTCACGCATTTCAGGTATCTGCAATTTACCTCTCGCTCAACTCTACATTAAATCTCTGTTGAGATGAATGCAGTTGACAGGATTCTTGGGTTTCTATCATAGAAACTTGTGTTTACACATCTGCATTCGGTTTCTCTACGTTTGGTCGCAGAACTCAGTTGCGAGGACTACAAATACGTAGGTATGAAGGCTATGACACCTTTGTTTTTCTTATTTACCTTCACATCATTAAACACCCTCTTCTCCTTTACCATTATTAATCTTTGGTTTTCTATTTAACTTATTTTATCATTGATTTTTTATCCTTAATAAATAAATCAGTGCTCTTCTTGTTTTCTCTTAACTACAGCACCGATGGCCATTTACCTTCTCGGTAGTGTATTTGTTGTAAAGAAAGGTGAACTGACATGATTTATTAATGCAATTAAAAAAATACTCTTTAAAGATATGAATAAAGTGGATGAATTGAAAACAAAACTGCTCTTTTCTTGCATAAACTCAAGGAGAAATTAGAAATCAAAGGACTTGAACATCGGCCCAGAAAAAATAACTCCGCAACAAAACCGGAAAAAAATGAGAACTTTCAAATATTCGGTTTGATAAGAAGTCATAGCTGCTGAAGGTGAATAGTGACGCTAAAACTTCAAGTGCCTCTTTTTTATGGCCTTTTTGTCACAGGGAAACACTTGCGAACCACTTTCTTTAGAAACTTCGCTTCACAGACGCTCTGGCGGAAAGGCCCTCGTTGGTTTTCGATTTCACTGCCTGTACGTGGTGTCTAAGCTTGGGAAAAGTCGGCCACGCATTTGAAAGCTTTCTTCCTTCCAGAGCAATACGCAATGATGCCTATGGATGAGCTGGCCGCGGACCCCGTCCAGTCATGCCCATTAATTTGTGGGCAGGGAAAGGGCAAAATGTGATTAAAGGGGAAATAATGCAGATGCTTGCGCAAGGTTAGCCGAAGATGAAATGGAATGAAGAGTTTCATGGGATGAAATATTGAAGTGCAATCCGGGATGAATCTGGTTGTAGAGGTAAAAAACAGATTTAGGAATGCTTTTAAAGGGAGTAAAATGGTGCGATGGCTGGGTATGAATATCTTAGCCATGAATCGTCGCTCAGTTTTTGCAAACTCACAGAAATACTCTCCTTTTCATTATTTTCCTAATTTTCTCTTTTGTACCTTTCGAAAGCCTTTTCCCTCCCTTTCTCTTTCCTTTTATTTATTTCCTCTGGGAATAATAATAAAACAATAATATTGATATTAAATTGGTTTGAACTTGGATTTGAAAAAGGGGCCTTACGCGCAATTCGGGGGATTTCTTATTCTAATATCGTTAAAGATCTACCGGTGTCGCAAATAAGAAATTCTATTAACTCAATGGACAATTAATAATGTTATTAATTCACTCAAATTATGAATAATAATGTATATATCGTATTATATTTCTTCCATCTAATTTCAATATATTTCCTATATGTCTTTCGTAATAACTTTTGACCATGTTATTCAATAACTTCCTCCACTCGGCCCAACTAGTAGGTTGAAGAATGGTACCATAACATGATCAACACCATCTTCATCTTTTAAATCTTCACAGCATAATAACCATCTCATCACTATCAATTTCACACCTTCCGGTGTCTGCACTCTGATGCCTTCAGTTCAGTAGAACAAAAAGACCCCATAAGTATTATTCCAATAACCAACACTAATTTCGTCTGTGGAAATTGATCGCCTTCCGTGGCTATGAAGATTGTACTGTCTGTCACAGTTCAGGAGACAGTCACTAAGGAAAACAAAGAGACTGTGTAATGTCTCTCTTGCTTAAGCATTCGTAAAGGTGACTAGAAGTATGTATATTGGTGATCTGAGATTCGATATTGGCGTGTTCCGTATGTTCAAATCTTACGGTGAAACCATCTCTGATGCTGCCCAAACAGGTAATCAGTAGCGAAACATCCATCAAAACCTTTTATAATTTCAACATCATTTCGACCGTTCTTGGTGTTTTGGCTGTGGATTCTCTCTGCGAATTCCCCCCAGAGGAGGAAAGACAGAAGTGAGAACTGATAGCATCTTCAATCAATATAAATATTAGCAGGCATTTACGCTCAAACAACCAAACAGCCAAAATAATTTCTGTAGAAATATGTGTGTGACTGAGAGTTTTTCGCCTGTTAATACATAGCATTGCTCTGAAACCCCGAACTCTTAGAACATCTTGATTGTATAGCCATTCTCCACTGCTAACTTCAGGTCTGATGTAGTGCACAATTCTGTGATAATTCTCTTACGCTCATTACGGTTGTACTGATACAGGTTATTTTAATTCGCACTCACATAATGGGAACATATGTAAGTTTTCCGTCAATTCCCGTAAAGTATATGTAGGGTTCAGGGATTCGGTGAAAGCAGATGGTCGTGTAGATATGGAAACACCATGGCAGATTGTAAGAATGTATAGGTTGAGTTGAAAACTATTAGATGGTGTGAAAAGTATGTTGGAAGTAAGACTCTGAGAAATAGACTATGGATGCAGTGTGAAGGACTGCGGCTGAGAAAAATGGCCTATAGATGCAGTGTTAGACTCGGAGAACACTGCGGCAGATTTCGTCTCTGAAGAATTACCTATGGATGCAATCTTATACTCTCAGGACACTTAGGTGGACCGAGGCTGTGAGAAATGGCCTATGGATGCAGTTTTATATTCTGAGAACACTCCGAGAGACCGCAGGTCTAAAGAATAGCCTATAGATGCAGTGTTATACCTTTAGGACACTGCGAGGGACCGCGGCTCTGATAAATTGGCTATAAATGCAGTTTTATACTCTGAGGACAATGCGAGGGACCGCGGCTGTGAAAAATGGCCTATGGTTCCAGTGTTATACGCTGAGGAAACTTGGAGGGACCGAAGCTCTGAAGAATGGGCTATGGATGCAGTGATATACTTTGAGGACACTCCGAGGAAGCGCACTCTGATGAAAGGCCTTTGGATGCAATGATCAACTGTAAGGATAGTCCGAGGGAGAGCGGTCCTGAGAAATAGCCTAAGGATACTGCGAGGGACCACGGCTCTGAAGAATGGCGTATGGATGCAGTCTCATACTCTGAAGTCACCGTTAGAGACCCGGGCTCTGAAAAATGGACTATGGATGTAGTGTTATACCCTGAACTCTCCATAGCTACTACGAGCACTCCAACCACTCTATCTTCGAGCGCTCATAATGGCGCTATTTGAGAAGATTATATTTTTCTAATGGTTATGCCCCCCCAAAAATGAAAATGTGATGTTGTGGTGGCTCGGGAGGATTCGGATTGATGAAACGAGTTTTTCTTGTCTATGTCTCTACTGATCTTTATAACACGGATCACGAAGTAAACACATATTGTAAAAAGGTGGCCACCGCGATTGACTTTGGCTTTCAGATGAAGAGTAGTAAGGGGTTTAAGACTGAATATGGTACATTGATACAAGAAAAGTTGCTTTATTGGAACCCAATATCGAGTGTTTTTTTTGTGGTGCCGTTTATGTGAGTCGAGTTCTTTTTCTACCTTTCTGGCGTGACGTAATTAATCTTTAGAAATATGAAATCGAAGTTGTATTTCAGAGCGGGTAAATGATCACAAAACGCGGGTGCAAGGCGTGTCGCTGATTGATAGCTTGCGAAACGCAAGAAAATTAGTGGAAACACGTTATAAAGTCATTTATACGGAGCGATGTGTGGCATAGAGAAAAATTAAAGAAGGCAAAATTCTTCTTGGTGTAAATTCTCAAACAAATAACAATATCAATAAATAAAGAATATTAAAATAATTCCAAGCAATGTGACAATGAATAGGCAACGCAAGTTCTCAAACAATAACATTGGCCTGAGTTTCAAAACTTTTTTTCAAAGGTCATAGGTTTTCCAACTGATTTAGAATCATTTTTGCATGCTGATTTTAGAATTTAATTAGTTATCTTTGGTCAGGTCTGGTTTTTAAGATATGCTTGATTTATATTAGAATGTATATTCCAAAATAGCGCTATCATCCAACTGTTTTGCCACATCTTGTGATGAGTAACCATACATAACCTATTTTATCCATCTTTTCAGGTCTTGATTGGCATTAAAATGGATCGTACCTGTATGAATCATCCGTAGAGGTTTTGTTGCATCTTTGAACATGTCGCTCTTCCAGAACGTCAAGAAAAAATCACGGATTTTGTGAAAATGGCATATCATTCTTTCTTTGGAGTGAAACTAGGGCACCAGGATAAGCCATTTACTGCCCATATTGGCTGTAAAACATGCGTGGAAATTTTACGGGATTGGAATAATAAGAAAAGGAAGAGTATGCCATTTGGTGTCCCGAGGGTGTGGAGGAAAGGCAAAGATCACGTTATCGACTGCTACTTCTGCATGAAAAATTTGAAAGGTATCAATCAAAAGAACAAGCACCATGTTCAATACCCAAAAGTTTCTTCTCCTATAAAACAAGTCCCAAATGGACCTGATTTTCCTCTCCCTGAGCCTGATTTTACCCTGTGTTCTAACTCTGATTCCGAGGCTAGTGTCACTACTGATACAGCTGAGTTTGATTCATACAAGAAGGCGACCAACTGGCGCCATTTACGCAAGCCGAACTCAACGACATAACACGAGACCTGAACCTTTCCAAAGAATCTGCTCAGCTATTGGGCTCACATCTTTGAGAGAAATGTATGCTGGCACCAAGGACAACATTTTATTGGTATCAGGATCGCGAGAAGGAATTTAGTAAATTTTTCACTTTTGATGAAGCTTCTTTACTAGTCTACTGTAACAACATTGCTGACCTGCTCAACTTAATAGGCATTAAATATGATGCTATGGAATAGAGACTTTTCATTGACTCATCCAACAAAAGTCTCAAAGCACTTCTTAATAACGGCGATAAGTTTTTATCGATCCCTGTTGGATAATCTGCTGCAATGAAAGAAGCCTGCAACAGCATGGAATGTCTGTTGTCTGCTCTCAACTACCAAGAGCATAATGGGCTGATATGTGAGATCTTAAAATTATTAGACTCATCTTAAGCCTTCAAGGTGGATACACAAAGTATCCATGCTTTATGTGCTTGTGGGACAATCGAGCTGAGGACCAGCAATATGTTAGACGAGACTGGCCGTCAAGCAAAGATTAGAAACGGGTTCACACAGTGTTCTCTCCCACCTTATGGTTGAACTGAGTAAGATATTGCTTTCATCCCTGCACATCCAACTCGGTTTGATGAAGAACTTTGTCAAGACAATGGACAGGAAAGGTAGAGGACTTCCTTTCCTCCGTCAGAAGTTTTTACTAGTCAGCATGAAAAAACTAAAGGCAGGTCTATTTATGGTCCTTAAATAAGAAAACTCATGATGGACACGTTTTGATTAAGCACTTAATCCTGCTGAACTCTCTGCTTGGTTGTCCCTTTAGTCAGTCATTGCAAACTTTCTTGGTAACCACAGAAGTCCTCAGTATGATAAGGCAGTTGATGAGTTAATGGAGAACTACCGCAAACTGGTGCGCGCATGTCAGTGAAAATGCCCTTTCTTTAGTCCCACCTGAACTCTTTTCCTGAGAACTGTGGAGACTTCAGTGAAGAATAGGGTGAGGCTTTCATCAAGATATCCGTGTAATAGAGGAACGCTACCAAGGGCGTTGGGATATCAACTTTCCAGCTGACTACTAATGGTGCCGGAAGTCCTTGAAAAAACAATTCATCCATTGGTAGCTGTTTCTGTATGGTGTACTCTTCTTGGTATCAATTGTGTGTACATTCGCCTACAAATAGATCGGTATATATGAATTTTTGGCATATGCTTATATCTCAAAGACTTGATTTGGTTAGATAAAATGGGCATAACTATCGAATTCAGCATGAAAAACTGGCCTAAAATCAGGTATTATGTGTTAGACCTTGAAAACCTTGCAGACCAGTGTAATAAATTGCACTGCAAAAAAATATTATTATTTCATTTAAATAAAAGGAAAACATGAGGTAAGTAAAGTTAATTTGGGGGAAAATTATTGTCGATGTATAGCCCATATATATCTATCTATGGAGGGGGATTAGATTAGTCGAGTGGTGAGGAATAGAGATGAAGGACGCCCGAGAGACCTGACCTCGGCTCCATTACCAGATGATGGGGTAAGATAATGAGGGGGAATAAATGGAGGGATACTGTTTCCCGAGTATGCAGGAAAATAACTAAAGCAAGTGCAGATTGGCCGTTAATTACTAGCTATGGCTGAATGCTCTTTTGGATGATTTAAAAGAGAAGTAGAAAAATAATATTTAATAACACAACAAGAAAGAAATAAATATTTACACAAATAAAATGAAATTGGATTATCCTGGACTTTGAGGCTCGATAGTCTGGCAAAAGGGACAAGCTAATGAGCTTAATGCAGGTAAATGACCAAACTCTGATTGAGTCTCCAAAGGCTGTGCTGAGCCAAAGTACAAATAAATATTTAGGGGATGACCGGATTAAAGGGATCCGCACACGTCGACATCTTGCCGAAGTTAATGCTTTGAGGACGAAGGGAAGGGGGGCAATTCGAGTAGGAAAATTGCAGAAGGTTGAGATTTATCTCGGAATACCTTGACGAGGGAGTACTTACGCTGGTGAACGACAACGGCCGTTACTGGGAAATTGCCAGTTGACTGGGGAGGAATTCCGATGGGAGAGCTTCTTGCTATTGCGCTCGTGGAGACGAAAGCGGAGCCAAATCGAGACGAGATGTGGCTCGTGTTGGATTGCAAGCCTTTATTGCTTTGATCCGGAGAAGCATGACATTATATACCGGCTGACCCTGAGGTAAAATCGCCTCCAGCCACGGAGGGGATTCTCCCAAGGTAAAAACGGAGCTGGGAGATGAACTTCTTCCAGCCAGGAATTTGTGATAACGGATATCTTTCCTCACTTTCGCATGCTTCCAGATGATAGGCGGGAGACAAGATTGCCTAAGGCTTGCGGGGAAAACCTCCATAAGTAAATACATCTTCGTTCCGCAGCCTCTTCGCGTGGTTTTTAGGCCCGTTCTCTCTTCCTTTGCCCTCGTGTGTGATAGCCACGTGGGGCTTCCTTGACTCTATTCGTTTACAATTAGAAATATTCAGTGTACAGAACTCTTCAGAACTTACAAAATGATTTACAGCTTCCACCTCTCCCCCCCCTCATTGGCATTAGTGAAGCTAACGGACATCCATATTAACTCATGAACCCAGGCTTGCTAGGCTGATCATTAAGATGTAACAGACCCGCTCCCTTAATAGCTTTTCCCCAGTGACCTCGGAGCCCCTAAGGGGCACGGACATTTGGTTTCTCCTGGCTACCATCCTGACCGGAGTCCGCGCCACGTCGGGCCCCAGCTTAGCCTGTCTCACTTCCTACGCTAACATCTTTCTGCATTTCTGTACCAACTCTCTTCCTGGCCCTTCAAATTATTTGGTATAACTGGCTTGTGCCCAAGCTGGTAAATTGTCACAAGGAGCTCTTTTATTTGAGACTGGCTTCGGTATGGTGCCCCCTCGGTAACCAAAGTGGGCTATTGGCAAACCCCCCGTCCTTCTCCATTTCCAACTTTTTGGGGGGCTGCCAAGAAGGTGCGAACTTCATAGCCTGCGTTTGGTCCGGCGCGACAGAGCTTGAGCCAGGAAAGGACTTGACAAGGGATGACGAACCACAAGGATGCATCCTGCACGGTCCGCATAGGTTAACCACTGTGTGGAGATGTCCGTGTCCCTTCTACATAGAGCTTCGCGCCCGCACCTACACACCGAATGTATTGTTTGGAACCGGGCCGTTGTCTGCAGCCATGGGCATCCTCATTGGTTGCTGGAAGCCAAACTCCTGGTATCTTTTTGGGGTTTCAATGTCCTCTGCTGATGAAAACTGGCTAAACGGTGCATGCATGGACTGAGTACTCTTCGTTTTGTAGTAACAAGTTCTTTTTCCCTTATAAAAAACAACCCAATGAATAGAGCTTATAATGGAAAAAGCTGCATACCCCCTCTCCCCTCTATACTTTAAAGCTCGTCTACCATTATAAATTCAAGAAAAATAGATACCTAAAGAACCAAGTTGGAAAATATAAATAACACAGGCCTGCGTTTGAAATTTTTTTCTGTTCCTGCGGTTTTCTTTAGTAATTCCTAACAATACTGTTCTCTTAAATTGAAATATGACATTCATTTTGCTCAATCAGGTCTGGTTTTTTGAGATACAGCGCACTACTGTTTTTAGAAAAGGGCCATTTTGGGAAAAATCCCTTATTTATATAAAAGTTATTTAATAAATCACAATAACTTGTAATAAAAAAAAATACCAACTCAATTCGACTTTCTTTTAATTAATTTTAAACTTACAGACTACTTATGAGCTTACCCAGGAGTGCAAAGAAACTATTTTCCAAGAAAAGAAGTCCTTGATGACTTCCGCTTGTGAAGCGATGTTGGTTCGTCGCGTTTAAGACACCAGCAATAGTCAGCTAACATGTTGATGTCCCAGCGTCCTTGATATCTTGTCTCCATCGTCTTTATGTCTTGGTGAAATCTTTCTCCTTGTTCCTCGCTATAATCTCCACAGTTTGCCGGAAAATAGTCAAGATGTGACTGGATAAAATGCATTTTTATCGACATGCGAGCTCCCATTTTTTCGAAGCTTTTCATAAGCTCATTTACATGTGAGATATATTCTGAGCTTCTTTTATTTCCCAGAAAACCGTCGATTACTTTACTAAACGCTCGCCATGCTTCTTGTTCACTGGCTTCCATATTGGTGTAAAAATGCTTGTCCTTTAACAGATTTCTAATTTGGGGACCATCAAATATGCCTGCCTGGAGCTTGGCATCACTGATCTGTGGGAATTTTTGCAGTAGATACTTAAAAGCTTGGCTTTCTTTATTCAGTGCTTTGACAAAGTTCTTCATCAGGCTAAGCCTTATATGAAGAGGAGGCAGTAAAACATTTTTGGGAGGGACTAGAGGTTGAGCTACCACATTGTGGCAGCCAATTTGGAATGCCTCTCGAGATGGCCAGTCTTTTTGCTTATAGTGAAGACTAGCCGCCCGGCTAAATCATAAGCACATGAAGCATGGATATTTTGTGTAGCCTCCTTGCATCTCAAGAAGAAGGCACACAACCTGAAAGAAAACATATTGATGCATATTGATGTACATGGTTTCTAAGAACTTCTATTTTTTGCATAGGCAATTTTCACTAAGTTTATTAGGGGTAGGGAGAAACTAATATGTGTATAATATCCTTCTGTCATTGGTATTTAGAAATAAACATTCCTTGAAATATTTAACAAGTTCAATAAAGTAAAATATATCTTACCTTGAGATCGCCACATATTAACCAGTTCTGGTTAGAGTACTTGATTGTATTAATCAATACTTTCATATTTTCGTAGCTTTCTGTTAACTGAACTGAATGGCCAATAGGTACAGATGCCATTTTATTGCCAATATTTAAGAGTACTGCCTTCAAACTTCTGCTAGAAGAATCAATAAAGAGCCTCCATTCACTTGGTTGGTAAGGAACGCCAAGTGCCTCAATTAAACCTTTTACATCATTGCAATACACCGAAGAGCTGCAAGAATCAACTGCAAAGAACTTTCGAAACTCTTCGTTTCTATTTCTGAACCAAAAGTATGTAGTTTCTTGAGAGAGGAGGTTGCTCTCACTAAGACGGGATGCAAGAAGTTGTGCGTTCTCTTTAGAAAGACCAAGATCTCTAGTCAAGTCATTTAATTGACCTTGAGTGAGTGGTCTTGGCAAAGTTGTGGTTTAATGGCAGAAGGAACATCAGGATAGACTACAGTGTGTTTGTTCTTCTTATTGACACCTGAAAAAAAGTTTCGCATACTTAATTTACATACTTTTAATTCACTCGACCCTCGTTTCCAAATTTTTATACACATTTTTCATACCAGGTAAATTTACAATTATTAAATACAATAAATTTTTATATACAATTTAACCCCAATTTTTCTACCAGCATAATACACTATTTTTATACACAATTACAATTTTAATAGGCTACCAAAAGATTTGTATAAACATTTCTAGATTTGTCAAGGACTATATTGTTAAAGTAATTATCTCACCTTTAAGATTTGTCATACAAAAATAGCAGTCTGTAATATGGTCCTTGCCTTCTCTCCACACTATAGGTACACCAAATGACAAACAGTTCGTTTTGCCCTCACTCCAGCGTCTTAAGGTTATGACACAGGCTTTGCAGCACATATGTGGAGCAAAGTTTCTGTCTTGATCACCTAGCTTTATTCCAAAATATGCATTGTAAAGGAACTTTACTAACGGCGTTATAGTGCATTGCTGGTCACTAAAGTTACCTTTCCACAAACAAAACAAAATCTATCAGGACTGTTTTTACACTTTCTATTCATTTTTATAAAATATAAGGAGTTTTGCTAATGTATTTGCCTGCAAAAAAATTCACAAAGATAAATAAAGTTTTAGAAATACACTTTAAACACTGTTCATAGATGAGAAAAGTCATGGATTAAAAAACCAACACTTAGTTGGAGAGTGAGCAAGCAACACACAACCACTCGCGCTCGCGGCCAACTAGAGACTGAGCTCTCTAACGCCATCTAGGGAGCTTGGTCTGTATCTTAAAAACTAGACTTGATTGAGCAATATGAATGCTTGATTTGGATTTAGGAGACAAATTTAATTAAGAATCACCTATGAAACCATTATGAACATTTTTGACGCAGACCAGTGTAATAGAATACTCGCCGCGGGATCTGCTACGGCATTGATACAAAGACTAATAGACACGTATCACAACAAAGGCATAGCATCTCAAGATAAGAGATCACCCCGCAGAAATGGAAAAAATCATTACACCACCCAGCGGACACAAACTACCCACCAATAGACAGCAATATTGCACGTCCCTCCAAGACCCTGCTAGAAATGCTAAAACAGCAAATACTCCCAAGTCAATTCCTCGACCGCTCCTTTAGGAGATTCTACATCATAATACCAGAAAACCTCCAAGTGAGCCTAATGAAAAGTTGCATAGTCAAACAGAAGAAGGCCTTTGAAAATGTTTTCGAGTTTCTCAGACCACATTTCCCCCTTCTCTTGCCTCAGGGAGTAGGAAGCATTCTATTGGAGGTTAGAACGAAAAATCACGCCGACAAAATATTAATGGAAATAGCTGATGATAAAGTGGTGATAACACCTCACCCATCCTTTAATATCACACATGCGTTATCATCGAGCCAGACTTCGCTAAATATTACAGAGGCCCAACTCATCGAACAGATGCGTGAATACTCGATTACATAGGTTGACAGGGTCTACAGGATTATTAACGGTGCTAAAGTACCAACCAATACATACTTCAGATCATTTCATGGAAAACCTACCAAAATACGTATACGTGGAATGGCGAAGATTTATCATTATAGAATTTAAGCAAAGCCCACGAAGATGCTATTTTTGCCACTATTATGCCCATTCAATAAAAAGCTGTCTCCGTAAAGACGAAGGCTACATACTTACTTGTGTAAACTGTGCCAAAGAAAGTCACTCGGACTCAATCGAAGACTGTGAAGCAAAATGCATCAACCGTGGTGAACCCTACCCTGCATCCAGCAAAAAATGGAATATGTATAAATTTGAAGAGGAGGTCATAACCTTCCCAGAAAAGGATCACCTCAACTTTATGGAGGCTCGAAAGAAGGCACGATCTATGATCGGGACAAGAGGCACCTATTATGCCTCTATATTCGAAGCAACGAGAACAACCACACCACCATACCACGGAATTCAGCTGAATAAAAAACTACCTGCGTATAACATAAGTACAACCCAGGCTCCCACAGTGGAGGCTACATCCACCCAAGAGGGGTGGGGATCTGCCTCTAAACAGCAGTTGCCTCCTCGAGAAGCTTCTGTGCCTCAGGTTCCCAGCACAGAGGCCACCCCGATCCGAGAGAAGCATTCTCCCTAACACGAGAACCCATGCTCGCCAGGCCCCCTTTTCCGGAGGCCATACCCACCCGAGAGGAGGAATATTGTAAGGACTCAGCCAGGCCTACCATTCCCCCTTCAAACACACGTTCTGCGGAAACCTATTGAGGATCCATCCTAGAGAACCATCCCTCTGATAAAGAAACACCACTCCATCATCTACCCATCTTCGCTCCCTTACACTCCGAGCTCAATAGATCCTGGCGAGAAAAAAACTTTATCGAGTGCGCCAAAGAATCCATTAACAGTGGTTTCCATCCCCCTCGCTAACCAGAGGAGATCCAAAGACGCCCCATGCCATATGAAAGAAACGACACAACCACCTACAATGGACACCAAGAATCCTGACAATGCATTACCGGGCCTCAAACAACTATCTAAATTAGCCATTAGCACGCTACAGAGGCCAAAAGCCCTTCCTAAGCCAAAAAGGCATTCTAGCTTTTGGTATTTCTAAACCACTCCTTTCGCGGAAACAAATAAAAGAATAATAACAATCGTACAATGGAATATAAGAGGTTTGAGAGCTAACTGGGAGGAACTACGCTCGCTGGTGGTAGATGAAGATCTTATCTGCATCTGCCTCCAAGAAACAATATTTGGGGCTCACCCCCACAAGAACATTACCTGATTACGCCTACGTTACAACCCTAAACCCGGAAGACTGCAACGCCTCGGAGGGATGTACCATATATATCCACCAGGATGTCCCTACGCTCCCTCTTACCCTGAATACACCCCTACAAGCAACTGCAACAACCTTTCACACCTGGAAACGGTATGCAGTGGCGAGCATCTACCTCCCACCCTCCGGACCACTTGCGTCTAACTACATACGACAACTAATTTCGCAACTTTCTACCCTCTTCATTTTGGCAGGTGGTTTCAATAACCTCACTTCGAATGGGGAGACACCACCCACAATGCAAGGGGCACAGAAATATCTACCATTATCCACGACCTACATCTCGGCATCCTAGGCCAGGGAGAAGGCACCAGATATAATGTTTCATCAAACACTATCCGCCCTCGATCTTGCCATCTGCTCTTCATCTATCACATCAGAGTTCGGATGGTGCATATCGGAAGACCTGAGAGGGAATCCCTACTTCCCTATCATTTTCTCCTCGGGCGAGGGACTGCCCACATCGTGAATCCCCAGATGGCGATTGGACAAGGCAGACTGACTAAGTTCAACAAATTGACAAATCTAGAGTCCATCCAAACAACAGATGCATAAGGTATCAACTAAATTGTACGAGTAGAATATTTCACAACCGCCTTGTACCATACGGCTCATCAGTTCATCCCCACAGTTCCGACCGACCACGCCGACGACAGGTACCGTGGTGGAACCTGGAATGTTCAGCCGCTCTAAAAGTAAAACGACAAGCTTTTAGAACCTACAAACAAATGAGGAGTTCAACTTTTATTATCTGACTGATACATACTATTTATTAACTGATACATTAAAATCATGCTTTGTCTCAAAAGATGGCATGAAGTCACAGGATTTTAGTACCGCCCGAATGTCGCCATCTCTTGCTTCTTTTCCATTAACTTGGCTACAAGTTTCCGTCACAATTCACATACACCGACACTGCTCCACACTAACACCTTGAGAATGACATGGAATGTCAATAGAGAGTGGCTCGTTGACAATAATTTGCAGGTTCGCAAAAGATAGATGTATTGTAAGTGGTGGCTCAAACCTGCACTCTTCTTCAGATGGAAATAGATCTGTTAGGTTCTTAGCAGTCTCATCTATTTTTGGTGGCCTGAAATCACGTATCTCTTCCTCATACACAGTAACTTCTCGGATCTTCTTGATTCTGTTAATAACTACATAATTTCCTGTTCTTCTGATCAACGCCTGCCAGTATTGCCCAAAGGACATTCTCAGGATGGGCCTAGTATGAATTCCTTTGGATTGTTTGTAATGATATGGCTTCACGCTTAGTGGCATTCATTCCTTGTTTTGATACTACAGACGCTTCTTCTGCCAATCGGAGCAATTTGGTTTTAAAATTCTTGATCGACTGAAATGGAATACTGTTTTTTTTTTTTAAATCTCAGTAAGGGCTTTGGACACTTCAGGAATAACATCCTTGTTCCTCTTGTATTTATTGTCTTTTACATATTGAATATATCTTCCTTCCTGTTATTTTGTTGGCAGCTCATAATGAGAAAGTTCTAGAAGTGGGAAGCCAAAGAAAATGTAACTTGTTGATGTTCTAGTTCTTTTACTCATCTTAGCCCTGAAAATGAATAATAGAAATACCCGTTAGTATAAAACAGAAATAATACATGTGATGAGTGAATCTATAACATACATTCAAAAAGGTAAAGCCCTATCCCTCCATAGGAAATATTCAGTAAATATCTCGTAAATTCGTAATACATCGATTAATTTATAGTGACCTCCGATTTGTTTACAAACAAGGATTTCTTCAATCTAAAATTGCCTAAGCCTTAGATACATAAGGAGTTTAAGTGCAAATTTTCTTCCTGTATGAAAATTGCCTATTTCTAGCTTCAAATAACTAAATAACTATATGAGGGAATGAATACCACGAGGACAAGCAGACGCTAGTTTGTTTATGCAGTGTCAACCGTTACGCTCTATATGGGTCAAGACTTTACCCCATCCCCTTTTACCCGCTGCCCAATATGTGAAGTCGCTCGCAAAGAAGGATTTCAGTCAGCAGATTTCGTAGTCACGTTACTATAAACATTGGAGGGTGTGAGAGCCTTTAGAATAAAAATTTTGCTTCCTAAGCCTTTGTCGGCAGAAAATATATGAACAAGCTTACTGTCCACTCCGATTGATTATGTCTATTTTCGCCAAATAGACGAAATATTACCTTTCCCGGGCGTAAAACTGAAGGGGCGAAGTGTAACCGCGTTGAAATTTTATGCCCTAGGAGAGAGGCTTAACTGTGGGCTAGTGAGGGTTCGTCCCTCCTAAACTCCCTCGTCTCCCCTCCCCCAGGGGATAATTGACGTATAATAGTTCGATCTTGAGACATTTAAAGGAGAATCCGCGTAGCAATCGAGAGAAGAAGAAGAGTTCCTGAGTCAAACAGGGAATCAAGAAGATAAGTGGAACCGAGCGGAACTTTCCCTCCCGAGGCCGTTCCTTTCGTCGCTTAGAAGAGTAGACCAGTAGTATTGAGACCAACTTTCCTACTATTCTCGCCCAGAGAAAATCCCTTATCTCAGTTTTCTGAAAAAAACAAAGATACCCTTCACCATTGAGGAATACCAACGTGAATTCCCATTCGAGAAAAGATTCACCTCTTGGTTAAGTCTCATCATCGAGAAGTCCCAATTTGTAACACAGGGATCGGAATAATTTCCGTTCATCCAAGATCCCCTCACTTACATCTTCTAGTCGAATAATCTCGCCACGCGCCTCCACCTACCTAGTGAGAAGCATCAGCGGTTTTCCCAACCTTCCTTACGTCAGCGAAGAAGTCTCCAGTCCAACCCCCCTCAAATCACCAAAGCGAGTAGACTCACTTTCAAGGTCACCCAACTGTCTACTCCCTCTGACTTAATAGTAAACGAATCCAAAACTTATCCATTTTTTTTATTTCCCATTCCGTGCGAAAGTGTATTTAAAGATTTAATATTTCATTCTTTTATGTAATTAAAATTAGATTTTTGTCTGAGTTGTTTAATTAGATCCTAGAACACTGCAAATGGCAATAGATATATCATAATACGAATCCTCCCTGGTAAAAGAATTAAATTAGAACACTCTTAGAGAAGAGTGGAACGGATTTACTCATGTAAGGAACAGACGTACATACTCAGCCGTAAACCACGACAAACTATAATTACTAAATACAACCAGCCTCACCCTACGGAAAAGATAATTTTTAAGCAAAATTTGCCCCCCCAAAAAGGGTGTTACGATTTTTTCAGATTTTTTTCGTCTTCATATCTAAATTTTGGATGGTCTGCTCTACAAAACCTGAAATGTGCCTTAAAATTGGTTACAACACTACGCCCTTGCCATCAGGGTAAACTACTGCAACTCATGGAGAGCCTACCTCTCAACAATCAACTCCAAAACTCCTATCCACCATACATCGAAGAAAATAAAAGGATTACTTTGCATTTATACACACGAAAACCAACCCACACACTACAGATTGATGGGCAGTATATCCTTGACCCGACGGAGGTGGCAAACAAGTTGATGTGCTCCTTCGCTAACATCTCCGGCAGGACACGTGCAACGCTAGATTTGCCGAACGCAGAGCGAGGATGAAATCTGTATTGCTGGACTCCCCCACCAATGAAAACATGACCTACAACAAACCATACTCGAGAAAAGAACTCGAGACGGCTGAGGAAATACTCCTTAGGGGCCCGATGATATCCCGTAACCAATGCATCGTCATCTGGATGAAAAGGGGAGATGCTCTCTCTTGGCCATATACAACCTCATCTGGAGGGAGAAATCGTTTCCTGATGCATGGCAAACAGCTACGGTCCTAGCTCTCCACAAACCCGGCAAAGATACAACTACTGCAACCAACTACCGGCCAATTGTCCTAACATCCTGCATGTATAAGGTCAGAGAAAAGATGGTCACCACACGACTAATGTGGCTGCTAGAGAAAAATCACTCCTATCCCCATTACAATGCGGATTCAGAAAGCTACACTCTACTACAGATGCTCTGATCCGCCTAGAAACCGCAATATGCACCGCATTTGCAAGGAAACGCCCCCTAGTTGCTATTTTATTTGACTTAGAAAAAGCCTATGGCACATCGTGGCTCTACGGCATTTTAAGGAACTTGCACAACATTGGCTTACGTGGCCACCTGCCTGAATTTATAAAGAATTTATTAAAAGACTGTTCTTTCACAGTCCGACTAGATAATGTAATATCCGCCCTATTAACACGACAAGAAAGCGTTCTCAGGGCAGCACACTTAGCGTACCATTGTTCGCTCTAGGGATAAATGGCATAACAAGACACCTTCCAAACGGAATAGCAGCTGCACTATACATGGACGACTTCTCCATCTCATTGGAAGAATCGGAATCGCAATGATGGAACACCACCTCCAGCTTGCCATTACAGTGCGACGAGGTGGGCTTCTTCCGATGGTTATAGATTTTCGACCCTATAGACGAAGGTTGTCCACTTTTGCCGCCTTCGTGACTGCGTCACAGATCTCTACCTATACTTATACCAACAAAGAATCGAAGTGGTAGAAAATAGGAAATTTCTAGGCCTCACCTTCGATAAAAAACTAACTTGGTAGTCCCACATCCAAAGAGTGAAGAACTCAAGCACAAAAGCTTTAAATGTGCTATAAACAGTGTCCAGGCATAATTGGGGAGCGGTCAGAGAAGCCATCCTCCTCCTGTACCACTCACTGATTCACCCGAAGCTGGACTGGGGTTGCGAAATATACTATTTCGCCTTCGAAAGACGTCTCCAAAAGATTAATACCGTACCAAACAACAGCTTACAAAGAGCTACAAGGGCATTCAGATGCTCTTTTATCCCAAACCTCCTATGTAATACGGGAGAAATGCCCTTAGACCTCCCCAGAACGGAGATCACGTTAAGGCAATATGCCCATATCCAAAGACTACCAACATCACCGACTTTGGAAGCCACTCTTAATGACCACCAGGATCTCTAATTTACTGAGCCCACATCCAACGTCCATTCGTGTTCAGAGCGAAACAACACTTAGTTACACAGATACTTCATCTTGGGAGACAACCGTCTAGGTTTGCCAAAGCTGCGTAGTAGGACAAGCATCAACGATGCCCGAGAAAAAGAAGCGCAATTCTTGGCTCACGCAGCAACACGTGGGAGGACACATATTTATTCTGACGGGTCTAAATTTGAAGATGGCGTCCGATATTTGGTGATATCTGGACACCTGCCCTATCCGACGAAGCTACCGAAGACTGCTTCGTCTTCACCGCTGAAATGTATGTACTTAGACACCCGGTAAAATGGGCATCAGAAAATGCATACCAAAATGAACATAATCTTCAAAACTCCCAAGGCAGCCTTCAAACTTTGCAGAAAATGACTAGTCGCAACCGATTTGTCCTGGAGAGTTGGGAATTAGACCACAGAGAAAACCGCCGCGGACAGAGAATTTCCTTCTGCTGGTTACCCGCCTACGTGGACGTCGCCGAAAATGAAAAAGACGATGCAGCCAGCCGCAAAGGCCTCAGCTCTTCGATCGGTAAGGCCCGGCCACGTCCCTCTTCTTTGCGAGGATTATATCATAGCAATTGGAGGGGGAGGGGGCTATCCGCGAAATCTGAGCCGGTAGATGGATGGACCTCTATGGCATGAACAAAATGCGCCACATCTTTCCGACCATAAAAAGATGGCGGCCTCAGGTCCTTACATGCCGACTCCGTATAGGTGATTCAAGATTGACCCATGGCTTCTTGATGGAAGCCATGGGAATCCCCCTGATTGTGTAGACTCTATCTTCCCTCTGACGATCAACCACCTTATAGCCGAGTGCCCAGCATTAGGCGAATTAAGACGCCGGTGCGATTCCATTGACGGTGGAGGGACACTCCCCATCCTCCGATTAGCACACACACCCCAAAATATTCATCCCGGAGGTGGAATCAGGCACCATTTCACTATTACCATTCATACCATTTCCATTTATATCACTTACCACTGCCATGCAAACCACATAAATAACTTATTTATGGCGCGATCACCGTGTAATGTGTGCCAAGGCATCTCTTAACCAACCAACCAGTGACCTCGGAGGGGGAAGATTTGACCTTGTCCGTTAGTCCATTTTCAAAAGTGCTCGATAACTTTGGACTTCAGGAGCAAAGAATTCCCGTTCCTTTTATTACTTACCAAAGCCATGAAATGTTTTCAGCCACCTTATATTTATTATAGCCTGTAATTTGTGTTCAATCAATCAAGACATGTGGCCGCCAATACACACACACACACTCTCCTTCCCTTTTATCTATCCTTTTATCTCCTTCTATTTCGCTCTCTCATTCTCTTTCTTTTTCTTCTCTTGCTCTCTTTATTTTACTCTTTCTCTCACTTTTGTCATTCTCTGTCTTTTTCTCTCTTTTTTCTGTCTTTCTTTCTCTTTATCCCTCCTTTGCCTCTCCTTCTTTCTCTCCTTTTCTATCTTTTTCTCTTTCTCTATTTCTGTCTCATTCTCTATTATTTTCTCTCTCGTTCTCTATTTTCTCTCTCTTTATTTATCTTTTTATATATTTCTTTCTCTCTTTATATATCTCTATTTCTCTCCTTTACTCTTTTTTATCTCTTTCTCTAATTATCTCTCTCCTTCCCTCTTTGTTTTCTATCTCTCTCTTCTTCTATCATCCTCTCTCTATCTGACTCTTTCTTTCTCCCTTTCTCTATCATTTTTCTCTCCCTCTCTCTATCTTTCTCTCTCATCCTCTCTTTCTTTTTCTTTCTCTATATTTATCTCTCTCTTTCTTTATCTTTTCCTCTTTGCCTTTCCTTCTTTCTCTATCTTTTTCGATCTTTCTCTCACCATTTTCCTCTCTTTCTATTTCTATCTCCCTTTCTCAATCATTTTTCTCTCCCTCTCTATTTCTTTCTCTATCATCCTCTCTCTCTTTCGCTCTCCTTCTTTCTCTATCTTTTTCGATCTTTCTCTCACCCTTTGCTTCTCTTTCTCTCTCTCTCTATCTTTCTTTCTCATCCTCTCTTTCTCTCATAAAGAAAGTAGAGGGAGAGGTGACGCCCCCTTGTCGCGGGAAGAGAGCTTGTGTGTACCTTTCACTTTTCGAGCTATGTCGGCGGGGGTACCTCTTCTGGGTACCCCTGGTAGGGCTTCCCTTGTCGATTTGGTCGGAAATGAGGTTCCAGACTAAGTGCGTCATTCCTTCCTTTTTCTACTCTATCCTTCTCCTTTTTTACTTTTATCCTATCTCTCCCACTTATACAAAAAAACAAAAAAACAAAAACAAAGCCTACTCCTATCATGTCACTCTTTCCCTTTTTTTCCTCTATCTACTTATAAGGACCTGGCAGCTACCTCACACGTCAGAAGAGAGGCTTTGGAACCTCTATAAACAACGCTAATCGACGCTCACTGGTTGCGAGAGACTAGGACTAGAAGTGTCCTAGGCGTTGGGGCACGATGAATGGGATGAGGGTAGTGCCCCGTTAACCCCTTCCCTGGCGCGTAATTATTAACCATTCCCAGTGCCCGTTGACGGGTGCCTCTGGTAGCATCGGTTGGTTGCCAGGCCAATAAAAAGCCTTGGGTCAAATCTCTTGGTGTGGCGGGATATCCATTGAACGCTACTCCGAGATCCTGGCCGTTGTGAAGGAAACTAGTAGGAGTTTAGTAAGGGGCGTGCTTCGTTGTTGTTCACCTGGTGACAAATCGATGGCCCTTTCGGGGACCGTCAGTGCTGCTTGGTTGGGAGCCACGGCACGCCGAGGTTTGACGACTCGGTCGGACGAACAGCAGCACATGGAGCGTGCCTTCTGAAAGATCCGAAACCGCTCCGATGGATAGGCGGGAGCGACTCACGCGGGGAGAACTCACCAACTCCCCTTTTTATCATTGATTGGTCACGAGTTTTTAGAGAGAGAGAAAGTGCTCAAAATGACAAGCAAAAAAGGACCCGTTCGTCTAAGACATAACTGTGCAGCATGCCAGTTAGAAAAGTGGTGCGTTGACTTTCCGGAGTGCTGCTACTCAAAATGCAGCCTTGAAAGTATCTGCACTACTTGCATATTGACGCGAGAGGTGGAGAAATTAAAAGACCTCTATAGAGCCTCAGAGGAGAGAGCTCAAATTCTTGAGAATAAGGTGGAGAAATTCGAAGCCTTTCACGCAGCTTATATTTGATGCCTAGAAGAGGCATCGCCCACCGATGTGTCGGAATCTTCTGGTGCCATAGTTCTTACCCAAGCGGAGATTTCGGCATCATCCGACGTTAAGACAGCTGAGGCAGGGAAAAAAGAGAAAAAAAAGAAAGGAAAAAAGAAGAAAAAGAATAAAGTTGAAACAAAAGAAGAAGAACCCAAAATATAAGAAAAACCCATAAACAAGAAGAAAAAGGGGAATAAGAAAAATAAAGATAAAAATGGGGAGAGTAAAGAGGAAAAGGAGAGGCCTCTTCCACAACGGAAGACCCCGTCTTCAGAGACCAAGTGTCCGAAGGTCACCCTCATCGGTGACTCGCACTAGCGTGAAGGTAAGCTGCCTGCCAGGACAGGGTAACCACAACATCAGAGTAGAGGCAGAGAAAGCTCAGATTTCTGAGAATTCATTTGTCGCTCTGATGGTGAGTGGCAACGACCTCTACCTCAGAGGGGGTAAGGTTGGCCTTAGTGGCAAGACCATCCAAACGGTGATGGGAGCCGTGGATGACATTGGGCTTAAAACCCGAAAACGTGTCGTGGTTGGGATGCTTGCGAGAAGAGGTCCATCCCGAACCGCTCACGAGAGAAACGTCGCAGTAGACTGAAGGTTGGTGGATCTCTGCGCGGCAGAAGGAGTCTTCTTTGTAGACCCCTACCGCACCTTTTTACGGGAGAAAAGACCTGTATAAAGGGGACGGAGTACATCTTTCCTTTAAAGGGAAAGCTGTACTCGCCAACATGATCCAAGATGTCGTGGAGCGGACCCAAAGAAGTGTCAGGCCCCAAGTAAAGGAGGACGTACGCCAGTACACCCGTGTTACTCCAGGGACTACCTTTTCTAAGGTCACAAAGAGGGGAGTGACCCCGCCACAAAGAAACAAAGTGGGAAACGGAAGAGCGTAGGGATTCCCACAGTCGGGGACTCCCTCAAGGTTCTTCTGTTTAATGTGAGGTCTATCAGAAACAAGTTTCTTAGACTTTGTGGCCTCGTAGCAACAGAAGAACCGGAGATGGTGGCCATAACGGAGTCGTGGATAAAAACCTCAAGCCGAGACTTTGAAGGTGAATTCACGATTCCCGGTTACCAGCTCTTCCTGAAAGATAGGCCAGACAGAGAGGGTGGCGGTGTGATGTTGTATGTCAAGGATACTCTCAACTCGACGGATTGCAAAATCGTATCCGACCATGAACTACTAGGTGTTGACCTAGAGATAGGTCCTGCCAAATACAGGACCCTGGTGCTCTATAGACCTCCTGCTCAACTCGTTGAAAAGAGCAGAGATCTGTACCAGCTACTAGGAGAACTTGTCGAAGACAGAGTGTGTATCGTCATGGGGGATTTTAACACACAAGTTGACTGGGAAACCAGAGAACTCTGTGGCAAGAACGCACTAGAACTGGAGTTCGCGAACAACGAGTTCCTCACTCAATGGGTGAGAGAGCCAACGAGAGGAGACAATATCCTCGACTTGGTTTTCACCTCTGAGGATGACATCGTTGAGGACCTCTCTGTTGGCGAAGAGGTCGGTGGCAGTGACCACCGACTAATTAGATTTGTAGTCAAAGTCCCGAAGGCAGGGCCTGCAACTAGTAAATCGAAGAAACTTGATTTGAGAAGAGCAGACTTTGAACGTCTTCGTGCTGGACTGACTGACGCAAGGCTAGAAGTGTGCGATGTTGTTGAAGACTCGTGGAACAGTTTTAAAAATAAGTTCATGAGTCTTCAATCGCATTTCATCCCTTTGAAATGTCCCCGTCGGTCTTCTGTTCAACCAAAGTGGTTTAATCGAGAAATCGGCCAACTGCCTAGAAAGAAGAGAATTGTCTACCGACATTCGAAGATCTCCGGTGACTATGACGAATACCGGAGGCTATCCAGGGGAGTAAAGTCCAGCATAAAGGCGGCTAAGCGGTTTGAGGAACTCCGAGGCGAAAATTTGTAAAGAGAATCCCAAAGAGTTCTTTGGATATGTAAACAGCCGTAAACCAATCCGTAGAACGATTGGTCATTTGAAAAATTAGGAGGGGACATTAAAGCACTCAGATGCAGAAAATGCTAACCTCCTCAACGACTACTTCTCTTCAGTGTTTACTGAAGAATGTGGTCCCATCCCCCAGCCAACGAGTTCCTACTCGGGGGAAAAGCTGGAGGATATGGACTTCATCGAAGGAGAAATAAAAATGAAGATCAGTGACCTAATGACGAATAAGTCACCTGGCCCGGACGGGTTTCTACCTAAAGTGTTGAAAGAAGTGCGCGATCAAGTGTCACGACACCTGACCGCAATCTTCAACATGTCAATCTGGACCGAATGCGTTCCTAGAGACTGGCGTGAAGCGGAGGTGACTCCTATCTTCAAGAAAGGAGACCGTAGCCAACCCTTGAACTACCGACCTATCAGTCTGACTTCGATAGTCGGTAAACTCATGGAAAGCATGATGGTGGATAAAATGACGTCGTATTTAGAATCAAACCTGCTACTGAGGAGTTCCCAGCACGGCTTCCGAAGGCAACGGTCATGCCTAACGAAACTTGTGGAATTCTTCCACTTCGTCTTCAGTGAGCACGATCGGGACAAGGCGGTGGATGTGGTCTAAGGAGAACTTCCAGAAGCCTTTGATAAGGTACCACACCGCCACCTTCTCCGGAAAGTGCAAGCGTTGGGCATAGACGGAAAAGTAGCCGGCTGGATCGAGAACTGGCTAAGTGGCAGACGGCAACGGGTGGTGGTGAATGGACAGGCTTCTGAGTGGGTGCCCGTTACTAGCGGGGTGCCTCAAGGTTCTGTCCTGGGACCAATACTATTCATCATCTACGTCAACGACATGGACAGTGACATGGTTGCCAAGATTTACAAATTTGCCGACGATACCAAGCTTGATATGAACGTTGCAAAGGATGGAAATATTTCCCGCCTGCAGGAAGTTCTTTGGAAGATTGGGGAGTGGTCGGACACGTGGCAAATGTCTTTTAACGTGAACAAATGCAAAGTGATGTATATCAGTCACAGAAACCCCCAATCTCAGTATATCCTAAAGGGCACTGCTATTGAATCCACCGACACTGAAAAGGACTTGGGTTTAACAATCACTAGTGACCTCAAGTTCTCGAAACAGTGCATTGAGGCGGAGAAAAGGGCCCAAAGGATGCTAGGCTATATAAAGCGCCAGTTTGGATATCAGAACAAGGAGATTGTACTGTATTTGTACAACTCACTTGTCCGACCGCACCTGGAGTATGCCGTACAATTTTGGAGTCCTTCGTTTCAAAGGACATCGCGAGATTGGAACGCGTACAAACCAGGGCAACCGAACTGATTCCCTCTATCTGACATAAAAGTTATGAAGATAGATTAAGGGAATTAGATCTGTTCTCGTTGGAAACCCGTAGACTGCGTGGTCAGCTCATCGAAGTTTTCAAAATACTTCGAGGGTTCGATAATGTTGACTACGGGGATATTTTCATACTTGTTGAGAGCAGAACAAGAAATCACGGCTTTAAACTTGAACTGAAGCGTTACAACTGCGATCTGTGTGGAAAGTTTTTCACGTACAGTATCTGCGGTAGTTGTAACGAACTTCCATTGGAAGTTGCCAACAGTGAATCTGTTGACCAGTTCAAGTTAAGACTAGACAGGGTCTTGAAAAATGTCCGTGAAAGGACGTAAAGCATTTGAGCAGAGATGTGCCCGCTCGACTGCTAGTCCAAAGGTACCCTCATTGAATGGACCGTAAGGTCTTCTAGGGTACCTTCTTTCCTTGTTGTTACTCCTTGTTGTTACTTCTCTAGATTTTTATCTCTATTTCTGTTTCCCTCTCCTTCTTTCTCTATCTTTTTCGATCTTTCCCCCATCCTTTGCCTCTCTCTCTCTGTCTCTCTCCCTCTCTCCTTCCCTATCTCTCTTTGTCTCATTCTCTCTCTGTCTCTCGCTATCTGTCTCTCAAATATAACCCCCATATTATTACGAACACATTTTGTGACTTAGTGAGCTTATCTAACGTAAAAACCTTTGACTTAATTGCTATCACGGAAAGTTGGCTGCAAACTCTATAATAACGATCAACATTGAAGAAATGTTGAATATTGTGTTGATCTCCGTGAAAGAGAATTGGGAAGTATCAGTTATTGAGGCACAAACGTTAGGAAATTAGGAAGTTTTCGCAGTTGCCATGGGTCAAACATAATAAACTTTAACTTCACTTGTGTTGATAGACCGCCTCGTCAAATTGAAGAAAATGATGAACGCCTGTTTTGGTATTTGGCTGATCTTACCAGGAATCGGTTGACTGTTTATTTGTGGCGATTTAAATTTTCTATATTTATAAAATGGCATAGCAAATGCAGAGGGCGTACGTCATTTGGTGTACTAATTCGAAATCTTTTGTATCAAACCATTAGGGATAACAGACATAAGTCGCCGTACACGACACAGCCTACTACTAGGCTATATTAAGAAACAAGAAAAAAAACAGGAAAACAAATAACAATATGTAAATAAAAATAATATCGCTTTTAGGACAAGGGCTAATATAATAAAAACATTAAGAAAGCAAGAATGAAGCACGCTCTGGCGTCGGGCGAGGCTCGCTTCCACACCCGGTGCAGGAACATGCAACCTACAAAAAAAACAGTCAAATAAAGGAGAGGAGGCCAGCCTCATCCAAAAAGTTGTAAAGTACAGAAGTCAGTGTGCACGAACCCATCCCCAGTACAAGGGACAAGCGGTAGTGAGCCCGCTCTTTCCGGAACTGGGACAGGTAACGTGCGCGAAGATCACCCAGACTGGGACATTCAACAAAAATGTGCCGAACAGTCTTGGGGACAACACAGTCTTCAAAGTAAATTGCAGGCGAATGCTCCATCAAAAGGCGGTGCGAACACAAGTGTGTCCAATTCGGATACGACAGAAAGCAACCTGAAGTCGTTGCGACATTGGGGGGGATAGGTCCATGGAAACAGTCGCGGCGCAATGGCGCGCAACTTTAGGTTCTCCTCGACTGCTCCCATCTTCTTTGCCAAACAGCCCGGAGTCCTGCCCGTATTCCTGCCATGTAATCGGTGTGAGGAAAAGAAAAACGCTGGTCTGGTAGCCCAGTCCTCGTGGACTCTTTGTCGCCCTCATCGGCGCACTCATTTCCCGCAATTCCTACATTTCCAGGAACCCAGCAGAAGATAACCTCGACATCTGCACGGATATCGCGAACCAGGGGATGCAGAGGTTCTAAGGCACTGAGAGCACTCAGGGCGCATTGTGAGACAATATAAATCACAATCCAGTCTCCGAACCTGGTACATCGCGTTATCTCCCGTGTTGAGCGGAGTATTGCAATCAGCTCGGCCGTAGAGACAGACGCAGTGCCTGGCAGAGCCCCGTCGATTTCAAAAAGAGGGGATACGGCGTGAAAACCGACGCCCTCTTGGGGCTTGGAGCCATCCGTATACACTTACACGGTTCCAGCTAGACACGAATTATGCTACACAAAGGCTGAACACAATACTTCCGGCGCTGTAGAAGCTTTGGGAGTAGAGGCGTGGCGACAAATAGCCAAAGGTGGTACGTTAAATGGTGGATTTCTGGGCAGAAGCAGGGCCTGAGAGCTATACCTAGCCCTCGAAGGAGTTTCCTAGCCCTAAACCCAAAGAGCTTAGGGTAAGACTGGCATCTCTCGGTGGCAAAGGCACCGTTGAGATCAGCTGCGGATGCAGTGAGAGCTGTTAGCGACTGAGGGAGGAACCGGACTCGCGTGTATAGGCGAATAATGCACATATACAATGGGAAAAGTGCGGAAGGCACCGGTCGCCAGTTGAAGTCTGGTGAGTTGGATCGAGTCAACATTCTGCAATACACGCTTGGCTCTGGATGCATAAAACGCACATCCGTCGTCGAGCTTGAAACGAACAAAGGATCGATCAAAAAGTAAGGCAGTATCCCTATCAGCGCCCCATGCGCTGAACGTCATGGAACGAAGAATATCCATGCCGCTGGTCCAATAGACCCTAAGACTGCGAATATGAGCCTTTCAGGTGAGGCGTCGGTCAAATACAAGAACAAGGAAACGGTGTGAGCCCATCAATTCCAGGCGCACCCCATTGAGAAATAGGTCTGGGTCAGAATGGAGCCGTAAATGGCGGCGAAGTGCACCACCATAGTCTTGGCCAAAGAAAACCGAAGCCTGTACGCTTAGGTATAGCGAGCCACACGGCTAAATGCCTGTTATAGTTGAAGGTCCAGAGTAAGCATCTGGGCCGCGCCAAAAGAAATCGAAAAGTCGTCCACGTAGAGCGTAGCGAGAACATCTTCAGGCTTTGCATCCGGAGAGAACAAAGATAGATCTTGGGCTGTGATGTGTAAACTCATCCACATTTAGGACACATATCTCCAGGTCGTCGATTAGGTTGGCAAGGACTTGACCACTGCGATTAATCGAGTAGTCTCCTCAGAAGGGGTATCTACAGGTCCCTGCGGCCCCCGCGGTACGAGAGGCACTCCGAGTCTTTTTTGTCTTCCTTTTATTTTTTTATTTTTAGGAGAGGAGGGCTTGGAATGAAACCGCTTACCCCCATCCCTAGCTCAGATGAACCGGCCTCAGCAAGATCCCCTCCGAAATGGATAAGGTCCTGACTGTCATAAGAGCACCAGCCGGGGGCAGAGATCCCTCCTCCTCTTGTCAGTCCTCCGGCGCCAGCGCCCTCTGAAGAGAAGCGAGAAGCTCTAACATAGGCGAACTCGCGTTCCGAATTTACCAACGAGCCCGTGTTCGACCTAATGGAAGATCCTACCATCTGGAGCTGGGTCGCTTCAGGAACCATGTCGATCTCAGGAGGGGGGGCTTCTATCTGGCCATACCCCAAGACATCTCGGGTTCCATTCGAGGTGCTCTTGGTCATTTCATCTTTGGTCGGCGAACCGGCATCCGTCGCAGAAGAGAAGGGGGCAGATATACTGACCGCCTGCAAGCTGGTCGCGCAAGTACGAAGGAAATTAGGGGGCAGGGGCCTCCATGCCCTGCCATCCCTTGCTCTCTTAAGAGGGTGCCCTATTGAGTCGCTTCCACCTGAAGTGGTCAATTATGTGCCTCCTGCCTTTCTTGGCCGTCTCCTTAGAAAGTAAAGGAGGGACTGCCGCTGGAGAAAGGGAGTGAAGAGGAATCCCCCTACACCCGTAGGCAAAGGAGTAAGCCTTCTCTCCAGTTGAAGAGTTTTGGAGGGTCCCCTGCGAAAGCACAAGGGGGTGGAGACCTCCATTCTTTCGCTGGAGCTGCCCGAAGTCGGCTCCGTCGATGGCAAGGGGAAGGTAAAGGGGAATTATTTTTTTTTATAAGCTTCATATATGGGCATGGAGACCCTATTATTAACACGGGAAGGAAACGTTCATCACACCCACGCAGTAGCCCGCTCTGCGAAGAGTGAACACGGGGCCGGCATAACCAGCTGCCGCCATTTGGGGCCACTCCTCCCACTTAGTGACCCGGCAGCATATCAGCATGACGGCTCCATCCTGTGTACGGCGTAAAAGTTGATGGAGATACAAGGAAGAATGAAGGGGAATGTGAGGAAGTTGTGGGAGGAGATGAAGCAGGTTGTTAAAAACCCATCTCAGACCGGAGCTTATGAGTAAGGGGACGTTGTCCTCTTTCCTATCAGCCTCGATCCAGAATAGTTGGGTAAAAGGAAGTTGGTCGGCGTCTACCCTGTGAAATTAGAAGCCGAGCAGAGAAAGTTATGGGAAAGGTTGTGGGGAAAGTGAGGAAGAAAGTGAAAACACAACCTTTTAGAAAGAAGGAGAAGAGGATAGGCTGTAGTTACCCCTTACGGGGTAACTACAGAGGGAAACTTTGTCGAAGAAGTTTCCGTAGGAGAACTCATAGGAACTCAATTCGCTCTAAATCAGTGACACCTCGTCAGATGAAAACTAGAAAACCTAATTTTTCCAATATTAGAAAATGTTATTTTAATGAAATCGTTCAAAATTAGGCGGAGTTGACTGGTTAGGAACACTATCTCCTACTAATGCAGTCACGATGTATAAGGCATATATGTGTATATTTTAGCGTTATGAGAATAAGTAAAAGCGAGCATAATGGAAAGAAAAATTGCCTATGGATGAACAAGACCGTAAAGAGAGATATACAGTGACTACAGTATTTTAATTCGTTATTCTATAGACTTACTTAAAAACGACTCCGGGCAGTTTTTAGTGATTCTAAATGTATCTCGCAAATCCTAAAATAAAATCAGAGGAGTCTGCTGTTGAAAAGTTATCAAATATTTCCGCTGCCCACGATGTTATAGTGTTCGAAGAGATAAATACCTTAGATCAGGGGTGGTCAACTTTTTTCAGTGGGTGTGCCAAAATTGGCCAATTCTCTGATAGATAATTTTCTCACGTGTCAATCAATAATTGACTAAAACACAATAAAAGGATATAAAATTGAAGATGTTCTTTTATTCATTCTTACTCCTTTTGATACATAAAAATTACAAGGAAAAGATAGTTATTTTACCTCAAAACATACATATTATATTAAACAGAATTGAATCCTTACCATTTTGAGCAGAAAACAACAAATTCAAACGAGAGACAGAAATATTGTGGACCTTTTTATTTATTTACCATCAATGAGACTTCTACTGCTGTATCAATGATAACATATAATTTATAACAGGTTGTACACGATGCGGTTGCTATATATGTAAAAAAATTGGAGATAAATTTATTTAGTTTCCTTAAGGTAAGTAAGCATTTGGCTTCGCGTGCTGGTAAGAAGTCGTTGGCGTGCCAAAGGTTGCCCAGGCCTGCGTTAGATGATATTACAGTAACGTGCGGCGAGGTACTGCTCTATATTAATAAAATAAAGACCTTTAAGTTGCCTAGTCCTGGCGTAATACCTCTCTGGCACTTAAAAGAACTAAAGGATAAAATTGATGGCCCACTATCCCTTTTTTTAAACAAATTCATCATTCAAGGTGTGGTTTAAACAGATTTTAAGCTTGCAAATGTCACAGCAAGCTTTAAAAGAGGAGATAAAACAGACCACCACAACTATATACCAATTAGTCTGACATCGGTCATTGGTGAACTCTTAGAATTAACCACAACGAGTTCTTTCAAGTCTTGCCACTACTTATGATTGTTTTAAAGCTGTCGATGTGATTTACCTGGATTTCTTAAAAAAAGCTTTTAATACGGTGCCGCATCCGAGACTTCTGGAAAAACTTAAGGCAAATGAACTCAAAGACAAACTTTTAGAGTGGATTGGAAATTGGGTAACAGGTAAATCGTAAACAGAGAGATTGGTGTTGTTGGAGTGGGCGCAGGTTACTAACGACGTTCTACAGGGTTCAGTTTTGGGCTCTTCATAATTTTCATAGACGATATGGAATGTAATTTATTGAGTATGGTAGTTATCTTTTGCGGACGATACAAAGATAGGGCGTCAATCAAACGCTAGAATCGACAATCCAAAAATAAATAATTTTAAATACGAGCAAGAGTAAATTAATGCACATTTCCTCGAGCAACAGTAAGTATAAATGGTCTAAGTCAGAGATGGGCAAACTGCGGCACGCGGAGGCTTTTCATGTGGCTCGCGGTTCATTGCAGAATTCGACAAAATATTGAAAATTAATTATTGAACATTTTGCCCAAATCTGAATTTAATTTTTTATATAAATTCTAGATTCTTAAATCAGTCATTTTTAAATACATTTCATCCGGAGATAAAATGTTCTTAAGAAAATACGATACTTTATAAATACTTATTCTCATTACCCTTATCTGCATGCTCTCTTTCGCTCGCGGAAGTTAAACTAAGTTGACTGTGGTTAGTACTTGGATGGGAGACGCCTGGGCTATGGGTAATTAATGATCACATGATTTATAAGTATAAATCGTGGTTCAGATTCCACTTTTATATGTCTGGAAACACTTTAAAAGGGGTGGCAAAACTATGCAACCCCGCCTTAGTTATTAATGTGTAACGATATATCTATGGCTATGTAATATATGCAAACAAATGCACAAAAGTAATTGCAATTAACTCGTATGAATTCGAAATTTGCATCTAACTGATGAGAGATCATGCTCTTTGCCCGGACCGGTGCCCTTTTCTTCCCCACACTGACTAAATATGATCAGAAGAGTTGTCCTGGCGGCGCGTGAGGATGTAAAGTTGAATGTTGTTCGCCTCGACTTGTATCCCGGAGTTAAGATCTAATACCTCAACGGTATCGAAGTGATTTTAGCGTTTCCTTTCCGAATCAGACAGAGCCACAAGACCCAGCGCTACCGACCAGGTCGGGTTCTGCCTGAACGAACCTTTCTGTGAAGATTGCTTGCCACACCAGACTCTCCACAACCTTTTCACCTTTTGTTTGAATGTCTAAGTGTGGGTCGCTACCGTTTATTCCTCAGGCTAAATATGTGTCCTCTTTGTGTTATAATTGTTGTTATTTTCTCTATTATTATTATTTATTTATTTTTTTTTAATTAGTGGATTGATTAGTATAGTAATTTTTTCACGCCCATGCCCTCAAAGGTTGCCGCAAGATGAGCTCGTTAAAAAACAAAACAAAAAACATCATTAACTTAGCTTAGGAGGTGATAGTGTAAAGAAGCTGTTCTAAATGACCAGAGGTAGACTTTATTCTGGGTATTAGGTATTAGTTATTTCGATTGGTTATTTCAAATGGTTATTGGTTATTTTGATTGGTTATTGGTTATTTCTATTTGTTATTAGTGATTTCTATCGATTATTTTTATCGGTTATTTCAAAGGATTATCGCTTATTTCTATTGATTACTCGTATTTCTATTAGCTATTGGTTATTGATATTGATTAATAGTTATTTCTATTGGTAGGTTCAGTTGGGATGAGACTAGTAAATGCAACTGTTTTTCTCTCGAAAACTATCAGGAGACTCTCCGACTACACCAACGTGGACAAGACGCACACGACACCATCTTTTTGAACGAATACAGCATCAACTTCAATGAATACGCTACACGTTCTTAAACACCGAAATAAGAAACAGAACCACAAACACGCATCTACATTCACTCTTACTGGATCCATGACCCACCCACACAATTCACTCCAGAAATGGTATCCCATACTATACGGCAGGCAAACTCTTCCACCTCCCTTCGCATTAGGACTGGAAAACATATCACTATACACCTAAGACACTTTTTGCCAATAAAAGTAACACACTCACACCATTCTTCAACCAATCCCAAACTCACAACTGAATTCCAAACTTCTGGACATCTGCTCACATAGTACCATTTTCAAGGCAAGCTAACTACCCACCCACCACTCATCATACATCTCTGTATTCTTAAATTATGGGACACATAGTACCAGAAAAAATCGCCAACCACATTTTATCAGGTACCTGGTAACATGGATTCTACCCACTGCACTCAACAAGCGCTGTATTCACTATCATTTCCCAGTTCTTACAATGATTAAACCAACTCAGAAGACAGAGTATGGAAGTAGTGGAAGCAAAAGTCTTAAGTATGTAAAGCCTTTTACCATGCATCCATACTAGTCACCGCATCTGACAACAACTGCAAATAATGGGTTCCCAGCTTCCTCACAGGCTTGCAGCAAGCCATCACGAACACAACATCACAAAATACCACTAGGTGTACGAAATCACTATTCTGACTCAAATATAGGCCATACCAAAGCGACTCGATCTCTACAACTCTACATTACAAGACCCAAACGTTGATTGCAACAGAACCTAATGGCCACCTCTCCCTCGGTATGTTCCATTATGCATTTCACAACCCACAACCTGGCGTAGAGTAAGCACCCTCTAATCACATCAAACCCCATAAGCAGAACAAACACCACCTACTACTAAAAGCCCTACAACAAATAACTAACTCAATGAAAAAGCCATTTAACAATGACACCCTCCAAACATCCACAGGATCCGCATTAGGTCAATCCAGAGATCCATCATCCACTCTCCAGCAGTACATCCGCTCGACACTTGTATATGCCAGCATGTAAAAACTTAGCACCCCATCTCGCATCCACTCACTACAATACACGCCTGAAGACATAAAACCCACTACCCTTCGCCATGGGGGCACCCATAGTACCCAAATGAAACATCTATACTCTGATACAAAGTTCTTGCTCATAAAATTCGGTATGGAACCAAATTAAGAGATAGACGTAGTGTTGGGTTGTCTTGGAGAAACATGTCCGTTGGTGGTGCAAGTTGTTGAGTGCTGGGCGCAATAAAATAAAAACTGAAACCATTTTTCGCTCCAGGTGAAATTTCAAGCTCTGCACAAAATTCTTATGGGTGAAGTTCTTTACCGTAACTTTGCCAATTTTACGAGTTTTACCCATTTCAACTTTGCGATTAGTTTCCTATGACTTATTACTCCTCATTGAGGTTAATTATCATTTATTGTTAAAGCAACGTTTCCTATACATTGCCAAATTATGATACTATTTATTGTCATTCTCTAATAAAAATGACCCGTACAAAATTATTCTTAAATTTAAGATCCCATGCTGGCGGCAACCAATGACGGCATCGCTACTGCAAAATCTAAAAAATATTCACTAAATCTACCCCTAAATGTGTAAATAAAGAGTTAAAAATAGGAAGAAACCAAATAGCCCAAAAGGAACAACAAATTGAAAAGGTAAATCCTACTATGAACATTCCTGTTGAGGGACGCCCGTTTCATTTAAAGAATCAATAAAACCGTCAACTTAGCTCTTGGCTCTAAAGTAAGTTTTGATAGTTTTTCAGGAAGCTACTTTCTTCAATATGTCTACGTCTCGGCAAACTGGCGACCAGGAGCCTCTTTTATGGTTGCAGAAACCATGGCAGTAACTTGATTGTCTGATAAACCATGTCTACCAACTGTATTGCAGATGACATCATATTCCATAACCTTCCTTGGAAACGTCAAAGTCACACTACTCAGTGTCTGGATGGTGAGAACATCCAGAACGAGGCTGATGGTAATCCATGTCACCTGCGTTAACGATGTAGTTAATTGAATCACCCAAAGTAATGTTAAGACAGTAATTTTTAAGTACATGTTAAATACCTTGTTCTTGTATATGCTGCAGTCTTTCATTTGTCACTAATTGCTGCAGGGATCTTGTCTCGAAAATCTTGTCATGACCAGGAATATGATCTTTTCTCTCAGTCTTTTGGTATTCGTAAGACCTCATATCCTCATCTTTCTGATCTTGATATAACAGTCTCTGTTGCTTTGTATTTCTTAGATTGCATCTGGAGTTCTTACCGGGATTTTCAAAAGTTCTGTTACACTCGTTTGTTTATCTTTCTAGAGGTTTACGTGTGTGAGAGAATAAAGTTCACTCAAACAAACTTAAAGGTCTACTTTTCCAGCAAGCGTCGTTAAAACGTCTTTTCCATTGTGTACAGCTGTGACGAGGTGGAAATGAAAAGAAGTGAGATCTCTACTCTCCTGTGCATGGGTCTCAACAAGTTCGAAATCGCAAAGTGGCTCAACGTCAGACGGATATCTGTCCACAGAGTCGAGGAGAGGCTAAATAACGGGGATGACCTCAAAGATCGACCTCGTTCAGACAGACCTCAAGTTGTTAACTCTTTGGCTGTGTGAAAGACGTTCGAAAGTGTTCTGAAGCTCAAAATGACTGAAGAACATCTCACTGGCCACGGATTTCAAGGACCATCAAGGAGGAGGGTCACAAGGGCTTGAGGGTCGTTAAAACGCCTTTGCTGACCGACCGAATGTGAAAACAGCGTCGGGAGCACTGTCGTCGCCTTCTCAACAACTTGAAGAATCATAACAATCAGATTATCATTTTTTGATGAAAAACCCTTCACACTCGATCTGGTCACCACCATCACTCAGAACGACCGTGTGGTAAGATTCAGCCATGACCTCTCCGAGGTCCGCTACGTGTCCACGACTAAGCACTCGGCCTCCGTGATAATGCTTGGCGCCGTGGCTTCGAATGGCGAAAAGACGCCGCCCGTGTAGTTTGCGGCCGGTTTCATGCTCACTGCGGACAATTGCAGGGACATCTTGGCCACGAAAGTCCTGTCTGGGTAAGAAAGATCACGAAAAGGTCCGAGGCCGTCATTCAGAAGGAAGGTGCCCGGCCCACACGTCCAAGACCGTGCAAGGGTGATTGGGGTCGAACATGAACTTTGGCGGAAGGACTTTTGACCACCGCAGTCGTTCGACCTCAATCTCATCGACTACAGCGTGTGGGTGCAAGAGCTGCAAGGTCCGCCACAGCAAGGTCCGTCGACGAACTTAAGTCCTCTGTCAATTGCGTGTGGGCCAGCATGAGGAAGGACTTCGTCCGCAATGTGTGGGCGGCCTTCAGGTCTCGCCTGGAGTGCATGCTTGCCAGCAAGGGCGGTCACATTGATTAATATTACAATCTAAACACAATATTTATATGTTAAAACAATAAAAACGTGTCTTACTTCATCAAAACTATCTTTGTGTCCTTTGTTGAGAGCGTTGTAATGAGTGCAAAGTACTTTTGCAATACCCGGTGTCTTGCACTGGCTGTTTAATTCCATCACAAACGATCTTCTTTTTCCTCCTGGATTACTTGCTCTGTGCTTTTCATCAGAGCAAGATGTTTCTCTCGTAGTTTCATGCAGAGCTTTATTTCATTGTATTGGTCATTGTCTTTATGCTTGCCATTTGCCAGAATGAGATGATTTATTCCCGGAACTGGTGTTTTGGGCCGGTTTCAAGGCAAAAAGTTAAAGCTCCTTGCGGCAATGCTTCCCGACATCCTACGTCATAAATCATGGGAAAATAACTAGAAATCTATGAAAATATTGACTTCTGAACAGGTCTAATTATGGTCTGCTGACTTTTTATTAATATTTGATGCAAATGCCTATGATATAATCATGTGGTTTTGTGGTTATGTCTTCACATCGTTCACTATTTTTGGACTCTTCTTTTATTCAATACACTCTACTTTCCTCATTTTTTTTTAATCCGCTATTCTATGAAATGAAACTTGAACACTATCAGAGGCAGGCATTAAAGGAATTCAACAACTCTGCTCAAGCGAAGGTAGATTATGGTATTGTTCTCTAGATTTGGTCGTTAGTGTACACAAATCCAAGCAAAGAAGCACCTTTGTGTGGACGGGGGGGAGGTATTAACCAGGAGTGAAACCAAAATTGGAGACAATGAACAATTCTTTCTGGGAGTGAGAAAATACCCAGCATCAACCTAACATTGGTACTTGGTGTTGAGGAGGGTGGGAGGGGGAGATTGCTGACGCTCACCGCGCGAAAGCATAGTAGATATAAATCAAGATAACCGAACAAGGACTCTTGAATGACCGAGCTGCATCATACCGCTCATGTAGGTCGGAGACAATAATGCAGACTAACTACGGTAATTATGGTAAAACTTTTACTTCGAAAAAGTTACAACATTTTGACTTTAACATTATCAGGACTGTGCACGTTCTTGATATGATCTCATCTGTCCATACGGACCATATGGCCACTAACGAATAGGCCACTTTTCTATTTCTTCAACACTGAGTCAGGCCACAAATAAATCACTTTCCCCATCGTTTCCACATCCATTTGCAACTTTCCACGAACTTACTCTTTCGGATTTCTCCGCTTATATATATATATATATATATATATATATATATATATATATATATATATATATATATAATGTGGGAGAGTACCTACTCCGGTCATGAGCATTCGCAGGTGGCATATAAGGAAAACAGTAAAGGGATCATTCTTTAGTGGAAAGGGAATCCTCCTCGACTCTCGAAATTGGTCAACACGTTGAGTTCCTAAGACCATTACGTCATCGATGGTACACCGAAGAACCCATCCCTAAACTCCAGAGGCAAGCGAGCTCCTGCCCATGGCACCGAACAGAGAAGTTCGGGAGCAGAGGTCGCTAAGAATCACCGGCGCTTTACGAAGACTGACTCTATGGAGATTCGGACTCTCCCTCAATGACACGAAATTTCACGAACTCGAAGTACATAAGAGGACAGAATTGAACACCAGTGACCTCAGCGAAACAAGAAGGAAAAGAAAAGGAACAATACATTGAATAAAACGAACTCATACTCTCTCTTATGAGAAAAAGTTCACAAAGTAGCACGTGAGTCGCAATTATGCAAAAGACCCACGAGGAAAGGGAAAGTAGATTCTGAGCGCGTTCGTCTTTATTTACAAACACCTCTCTCTGCCTCTCTCTCATATGTAGAAATATCACAAACACTAGTGACCATTGAGTTTCTCACGCACACAGACAAAACACTATTTATAACAGATATTATAGAATATGCAATAGATTAACCAAAGAGGTACTCTGTACATGTAATCCAAGCCTACACACCAACAACACTCAGACGAAGAAAAGGAAGAAGTCACTGCAGCATTCAGGAATGCACACATAACCGAGAAATGCATAAATACATGGAGGGATTAGGAGGGGCTTCGATGCAAAGAGGAGAGAACAAAAAGACTTTAGTGAATCGATTAAATGAACGCAGTGGAAGATTAGAATAATTGGGGTAAATGAACGGAGTGTCAGATTAGAATAAATGAGGTAAATGAACTGAGCGGCAGATTAGAATAAATGAGGTAAATGAACGGAGAGGCAGATTAGAATAAATGAGGTAAATGAACTGAGCGGCAGATTAGAATAAATGAGGTAAATGAACGGAGAGGCAGATTAGAATAAATGAGGTAAATGAACTGAGCGGCAGATTAGAATAAATGAGGTAAATATACGCAGTGGCAGATTAGAAAAATGTGCATTATAAACTATTTCTTCCAAAAGCTGAAGATGGACATGCAAAAGAGTAAACAGAACTAAAAGAAAATGGGGAAGCGACGAAACATTATTCAGGGGCAAGATCTAAATAAATACAGAATAAGAAGAGAGCCAAACTCCTGACAAATAGAACAAGTCACCGAAACTCGATATCTATCAAATTTTACTCGCAAACAATTTTAATGAAATTAGTGATCAAATGGCAGAATCCTCATTACATAAAATGATATAACAAAAACTACTTTACTGTGTGCAACTTTAGCAAATAAAAAAGTTAATTTAACTCTAAAATATGTGAGGAAAAGACTTTTAGACAAAAGCGTAAAAATGAGAGGGACTAATAGATAAAGAATTGAATTTTTACAAAAGCGTAAAAATGAGAGGGACTAATAGATAAAGAATTGAATTTAATTTAGCGAATTGAAAATGCTTGCCACAAAACACTTAACGGTAGAACACTGCATATCCAAACCTAGTGAAAAAAATGCAACAAATAAAATACTAAAACAAATGAAACACGACCCACTTTTTCGCCCACAGGAAATTAAAATGCTAAAGGGCAAATAGAAAATCAAATCAAAAGGAGGAAAGTTCATTGAAAGAGTTAAATCATTTTATTAGGAATTATATAGTAGCAATGACTACCAAACACAGCGGCGGCAACTTCTCAGGTCATGTTCAGGAAGTCCCACCGGTAAAGATGGATAAAATCTTGCGCTTATTTAAGAAAAGTTGAAATGTGGTAAATAGACTGGGAACGAAGGGGGGGGGGCACTCGACCTTGTAAAGGCTGGGGGTGAACATCTTTCTGACTAACCTAATTTTTAAAAAAATATATGGGCGAAAGTAGGATTTCAATTGCATAAACCATCATCCCTTGGGTTGTACATCTCTTTAAAAAAAGGTGACAGGAAAGACAAATTACAAGCCGATCAGTCTCTTAGCAGCAAACCAACAAAAATCTTACAAAAGGCCTGAGCAACAGACTAAAAAAGACAAACAGACGATAACAGCCATCCACCAGACCAAACAGGTTTCAGAAGTGACTACAGTGATTATGATTATCTGTAGATTCATAAACAATTATTGCAGAGAACGAATCGATTCCAACTACATCCTTTCTGGGCATTCATGGACGATGTAAAAAGCCTCTTATTCACTAAATAACTATTAATATAAAATAAATGAAACATACTTTCAAATAGTATCTTACAAATAAATTCATACAATAATCGGTTAGTAATAAAAAAAAAGAATAATGGAGTATGGCAAGGGAGTAGCATCTACCCCCACGCTGTTTAAAATAGCTCTTCGGCTGGTTAAGGCTTTCTAGTGGGAACCAACTGGAATCTGAATTAAGCTTTGTAATTCCACGTTAAGCTTCAGGTGTACATCACCAAATTGTGATAAAAAGAAGAAAGGAAGACGAATGGAATGTTTAGGAAAGGTGCGCGCGCGTGTGTGAGTGCATAAGTGTGTGTGCTACGCGGGATAATAGAGTCCATCCAAAGATCTCCTGAGTCATTTCCATTCTCTCTCGAGGAGGTCTGAATCGTATAAGAAGAAGAAATAATACCAAAGTAAATCAGCCGACATGAATCGGTTAGTTCGTGCATGGTGAGAGAATTTAACATTACTTGTATTACTACTACTATTAGTAGGAGAGGTATCGCCTGATTTATTCAAGGATCAGTGTGGCAGATTTAAAAAAACAATTCTCATTGCTGTGATTCGCGCAGACGCCCCCCTGGGCGGCCGCTACCACGAGTTCCAGGACTTTCCCTTTCACCCTCCCCCCGCCCCGCCCCCATTCGCTCGCTCGACAGAAAGGGAAGGGGAGCGCCTCCGATCTTTGCCAATTTCACCATTAATCGCAACCTCTTGACGCTAGTAATTATATACATTAATTTATTAAAACTTTCTTTCCCCATTTATATATATATATATAATGAAAATTAGTGCAATATCGCAAGAAAAGATGAGGAATTAAACCACATTCTCCGAAGACAATTTAATTCAGAACAGTTTCGGTGTATCTCACACCCTTTTTCAACTGACACTGTTCTGAATTAAATTGTCTTCGGAGAATTTGGTTTAATTCCTCATATATATATATATATATATATATATATATATATATATATATATATATATATATATATATATATATATAGAGAGAGAGAGAGAGAGAGAGAGAGAACTACAGAAACAAGGACCAGCAAAGACCCTAAGGTCCGCTCAAGGACAGTCCCTTTACAAAAGATGTTAACGTTAACTACCACTTCTAACGTTAATGTATCATGCTTCTTTTTTTACATGCTGTTTTGGGGGAGTTTTTTAAACTATTTCAACTATACGGTACACACTTATCTACATGTGTACCCTTTATCTATATTTTTACATGATTTTTTTTATATTTCTATTCTACTGTAAACACTTATCTACATGTGTACCATTTGGCCATTTTTTACATGCCTTTTCTAACTATTTCACTTCTGCGGTGCACACTTATCTACATGTGTACCCTTGACAGCCCTAAAATACACGAACACGCTCCTTCGAACCAGGGGAGAGGGGGTGATAGGACAGTACTCTCTTTTGCTGGAGGCTTCGCCTGCTAGTGATGAAAATAATATACTTATAGGACAGACAGAAAAAGAAAAAGGGAATTTACATTCACTCCTGCAGGGAGACGTCGCTGAAATCGATTTATTGCTCATTTCATTTTATTTTCAACTATTTATTTCGTATGACGTCTTCTTCTATGTTCCTATTACCTTATATTTACACTATTGAAGTACTCATCAAGTCGGTTTTTAAACATATTAACTTACGTGCTTTCTACTACACGATTGGGCAGGCTATTCCACGTTTGCGTGATTTTAAACGTGAAGTAATTTTGGGCTATAGTAGAGTTAAAACGCTCGTTCACTAATTTTAAATCATTTTGGCTTGTGTTGGCCCTTTCGTCCATCTCAAACAATAGTCTGTAATCAATATTAGTAAATCCTTTTAAGATTTTGAATACCTCGATCAACTGTCCACGTAATCGTCTTTTTTCAAGTGATAGTAGGTTTAATGAGCGGAGTCTATCTTCGTGCGGTTTGTTTCGGATTCAAGGAACTAGTTTAGTAGCCCGACGTTGCACTCTTTCTAACTGCGCTTTATCCTTGTTTAGAGAGGGATACCAAAATTGAAACACATATTCGTGGTGTAGGCGCACGAGCGAATTGTATATTGGCATGATTATATCTTTCGATTTGAAAGTAAAATTCCAAACAATATATCCTAGCATTCGGTTTGCTTTTTTACAAGCTTCCGCGCATTGTTTCGATACTTTAAGAGAGAGAGATAGATAGATAGAGAGAGAGAGAGAGAGAGAAGGGGGGGAAAGAGAGAAGAGAGAGAGGGGGAAAGAGAGAGAGAGAGTGGTGTAATGGAAAAAATATTATGAATTTCCCAAATGTTGGTGTTTATATTTATATGTATAAAGGTTAAATAAAGAAAACATATATATTGACAGATGATATATTTTCAATTTTTAGGGCAGAATTATTGTTCTAATTGATAGTTTGACCTTTAACGGTAATAAGGACTTGAAAACGTAGTGGCATGCCATGAACTAGTAGCGTTCTTGCATAATTCCTTGATCTTGTCGGAATATAACCAAACTTCAATAAAGCGGCGAATAAGCGATGGTTTGGTCGTATTAACATTTGCTGAACTCGCCCTTCAATGTGCATCATAAACTCGCTATGACGTTCATATCTGATGAATTTCCTGGCTATTGTAACAGTTCAAAAGCACTTTTGCTACACCATCTCTCCACAGATTTTGTAATATGACATGGTCCGAGTCCTGTTGGGAAATCCATGGCCTGTCGCCATACCATTTCTTTATTTGATGTAGTAGACGGGTTCCTAGTACCTATATGTACTTTTGCTGGTTCATTGCTCCCTCTACTGTGTAGAGGCGACTTGATTAAGACATCAAGAAGAAGTGAGTGTTTTTTAGTATTACAATCACAAATTGAAAACCAAGGTAAAAAATCCTTTCTTTTTATTCTTTTCCACCATTTTAGATAGTCTTACTTGCCCCCATTTTTGTGAAATCGATGCAATATAATTTTTCGCTCAGGCAGAGCATGATTTCTTTACCATCGGAGTGAGGCTAAAGTTTTCCTTGGACAATATGCGCGTAGTCCACTTTCCAAAGGTCTGCTATTAACGTTCTTGGATACAGAGTAATGTTATTTTTCTTTAATTGACGAGAAAGCATATTACAAGATGCTCTATTATATTCGTTTCTGGCCATATTTACCAATCCTATTTGTCAACGCATGCTCGTTGTTTAAAATCGTTTTTCTTCATTGTACTAAGCGTTTGAATTGCAACCTGTAGTTTATTTACCATTTATTTCTGTTTAAATATGATTTAACTCAAATACACTTAGATTTGTGAAATTTTATTGGGATTAAGATCCCCACGCTTACCCAATCTAAGCCTTGAATTGAAATATCACATTATTTACACTTTAAATGTAATTCAATATATGAATTTGTAACTAATAACACCACAGCGTGACTAGAAAAGTGATTAGAATACAAACTAACGCTCCGCACCGACCACCACTGGACTAAAACTGGACGAAACGTGGCTGCACTGCGTGGTAGAAATGAGTGTTGTCAAAACAACGATGACCCATTGTTACCATATAAAACTAGAAACTTGTATTAGACATAGCTAAAATCAAAGTTGGAGACTATAATACTGTAATTTTGTGAAATTTAGTATGATTTAAACTCATTTGTTCCATTAAAATATCTTTTCATCCAAAATTAATAGTTTTCCCCAAATCCATATTTTTTTTAACATGTATATATATACAGGGGACGGTAGATAATTTGTCGCTTTTGGGAACTCAGTAAGCAAGCAGTTGTTGTGCAAGTTCATCACTTGATCCTGTAGCATGACAGACTTAAGTAGATGCTTCAGTTTGTTCACAAGTTTTGCACGACGTTGCTGCTGCCTGTCCTTTATCTTCTATGATAGAAGCTGTCCCTTTCTCATCTTGTAGGAGTAGTAGCGAATGTCTTCATGTACTAAATACCTGAAGAGAGACTTTGACAGTCACTTATCCCTGGATATGGCCCTCATTGACTTGCTGGAATCGTTAAAAATGATGACCTGGATCTCCGCGACAAATTGGGGGGTCTTCGAGATGTTATACCTTCGTAATCACATCCTGACTCATCCAATTCTCCCTTGATCCTCTGTACCGTCCTCAAAGAGACACTCGAGCACTCGTAAATCTTTGCATTGGAGTTCCTGGTGTGAACTTCAAGCGATACAGCTTACCTTTTTACAATTTTTTTCGGGGGTTATGGTTACTTCCTTTAAGCAGGATGCATATCTGAGTCTACTATGATCGGAATAAGAAAGAACACGAGCCGGATAACACGCATGCGAGGAATTTAGTGTTGTCAACGGCGACAAAATTTACCCACCGAGCTGGTATATATGGGATAGGTAGGGCATAATAAGACACCCCAATGAATTTGGAAAAAAGTCAGCACCCACCACAAACCTGTGGCCTCACATGCGATAACAGGGGTTGACCAATTAGCTAGGCTAGGTTAGGTTACAGTAATGTCCCAATGTTTTGAGAGTACTATATTTTTTTCATATAAGAAAATTAATAACTAATCAAGCGTTGCATTTTGATAAATAGAAAGGGAAGGCGAAATATACAAAAATTCAGTGCCCAAGCCCATTGTATTAATAAAAACACTGAATTGATGCACGCAGTTAATATACCAGGTGTCCCAGAAAAAAAGTTAACCGTACTTTGAATTAGTATAACTCAAAAGCTATTGGGAATTTTGGGGTCTTGCAAAAATTTCTTGACTTAGCAACTGTTTATCTGTCGATTCTGGAAATTCCATTAAATTTCCTTTTTATGATATTGATACACTTATGGGTTTAGTGGAGGCTATCAAAAATATGTTTGCTCAAGGAAGTAAAATAATGAAACGAATCCTAGGAAGGCTAGGCCACTGTGCACTTTCAAGAGAAGCGTAGAAAGCCTAGGTTGACTAGGTCATTGTGCGATTCTTCAAGCAAAGCCTAGGCCATTTTGCAATGGTTTTTCATCCACGCTGTGGTAGGGTCTCGTCATTATTGCTTACTAAGCAAATCCACGCGTTTCTGTGCAAATGTTTACTAGCATAGAACCTTTTTAATCACGCAGTTAACAAAAGATCAACGCGTATTTGTTTGTATTCACAAACTTTATTAAGACTGGCAGTATTAAACAAGTACAAGATTCATTTGAACAACGTTTTCCAGGTAGGCACCCACCAAGCAAGCACAATTTGGAAAAATGTTCGCAAATATCAACATAAAGGAAAATGTTTAAATCTAAATAAAGGTCGTTCGGGTCGTATGAGAACCATAAGGACAACAGAAAATTTAAAAAATGCTCAGATGACACTTCTTCAAAATCCACATGTATCAGTCATAAAGAATGGGTTACAATTGTCAAAGTCATCATTTAACTTCATTATTAAACATGACAAAAAATGGCACCCCTATAAAATGCATGAGAGACGCCAGCTTCTTGAAACTGATTTTCCTCGTCGTAGACAATTTGTCGAATGGTTTCTCCATAAACCTGCTCGTTTCTTGGAAAACATTGTGATTGGTGACTAGGTAGCCTTTTTCATGAATGGAAAGGTAAATAGCCATAATATTCGGCAATATGTGCCGCTGACCCCCCCCCCCCCAGCATTCAACTTTGACACACGTATTTGTCAGCAGAAAGTCTCTGTGCGGGAATGGCTATCTTTTCGGCCCATTGTTTTATGAGAATAACTTGAATGGTGCTGCCTACCTGAGCATGATCAACGAAAGGATCTTCTCGGAACTGCACCAGATTTACGGCAATCAATTCAATAGACTTTGGTGGATTCAGGACGGCGCACCAGCTCATAGACAGCTTGCTGTAAGAGAAACGTTTGACAACCGCATTGTCGCGCTAAATGATTCAATTGAATGGCCTCCAAGATCCCCTGACTTAACACCGTGCGATTATTTCTTATGGGGATATCTAAAGAATAAAGTGTATTCTACTCCACCACAAAGCATCAACCAGTTAAGAGATAGTATCGCACGTGAAGTCAATAGAATTAAGGAAAATCACAAGTTAATAAAAATGTTGTTCAATCAATGCGATCAAAAGCGCAACTGTGCTTAGAAAGAAATGGAGGACATGTGGAAGGAAACGGTACTTAGAAAATTAAAAAATAAATTTGTATTACTCATATGAAGAGGTGTTTTTGTTAAAAATGGATTTAAATGTATTTGTCGATTTTAAACTTCGAAGTTTCATTATTTTACTTCCTTGCGCAAAAATAACTATGATAGCCTCCACTAAACCCATTAGTGTATCAATATCGTAAAAGGGAATTTAATGAAATTTCCAGAATCGAGAGTTGTTAAATATGTTTTGTTTTGCAGGACTCAAAAATCTCTAATAGGTTTTGAGTTATACTAATTCAAATTTTAGTTAACTTTTTCTGGGACACCTTGTGTGTATATATATATATATATATATATATATATATATATATATATATATATATATATATATATATATATATATATATATATATATATATATATATATATATATATATATATATATATATATATCCATATATGATGATGATGATGAAAAAGCTCACAAAGTGCACGTGAGTCAAAGTTATGGAGATACACCCACAAAAGGAAAGTGAAAAACGATTCCGAGCGCTTTTGTCTTTATTCTTAAAGACCTTTTCAAGGAATGAACAGGAGGCTGGACATACATTGCATTAAATAATAGAAGGGAGGGATTAGACTACCCACCTCTGAACCCTAATTAGGGGGTACAAAATCCTGAAACAACTTTATTTGAGATTTTATGTTGGTAGTGATAATGGGGTCTAGCATGAACAAACCAGGGCTAAAGTTTAAATTTGGGAACGCGTTAATGGAGATAAATTTTAATATATTTCTCGAAATCTAATTACTGCATTTTATGACTTGTTTGGCACTGTTCCAATTAATGCTATGGTTAAGATTGTTCATATGTAGAAAAAGCGCAGATTGTTCACTGTGATTACGTACATTGGCTTGATGTTGCTTAACCAGGACATCTAGTTCTTTCCCGGTTTGTCCATAATAACATTTTTGGCAGTTGTTGCAGCCTATGGAATAAACAATGCCAGGTCAGGGGAGGGGGGGGGGATTTTTGACAAGGATGCGATAAATTGTAGTCTCTTACTTAAAAAATAACAATAAGGTCAGAGGCCTAAGTAAACGAGGTAACTTAATGAAAATATGGTTATAGGGTAAAACTAATAGGTTTTTGGCCTGAAACTTAGGGATATTAACATTAGTTTAATAATAGCGGACTTATAACAATTGTCTAGAAAGTACAGAGGGTAGCACAAATTTATCCTTATTTTATATATTCTATCGACTTCTTTGTCTAAGTATTCTGGGAAGACAATTCTAAGGGCACGCAAAAGCATAGAGGAGAAAACAGTTTGTTTGATGCTATTATGGTGGTTAGAATATCTAGGAGAAGGAGTGTGCGATCTTTTTCAACTTTTGAAGTAAATTTAATCGCGGGCACTAAGGTGTTAATTTTAGTAAGAAATGTATTAATATTTAAATTATTAGGCCAAAGGCAAAGGATGTCATCGACCTATCGCATCCAAGACGAAAGCGCTCGTAATCGTTTTTCACTTTTCTTTATGGGTGTATCTGCATATATATATATATATATATATATAGAGAGAGAGAGAGAGAGAAGAAGGAGCAAATGCAAGTTCTGCGGGTGATAACAACCACCACAGGGCTTTCGCCATATTTATTTTCTGCCTTTCAAAACAATTTTGAAGACAGAAATAAAGGTGAAGAAACCTTGCATTGCAGACTATATTACAATATAGTACATGAAAAAGAAATTGGACGCAAATGAGCAATAGGACAAGAAACAGGAGTTTTTTAGAGGTAAGAGAAAGGGACATTAGAAGAAGACTAGAATCCTTCTTCTTTGTATGTGACTTGGGGATGAGCCTTTAAATTGTGAGCGGGTAAGAAGATGTGGTATGAAAATTCCTTGGAGGTTCCTAGCTTAGAGAGATACTGGGTTTGATGGGGTGACGCTTTGGGCGAAGTAGAGTCACTGTGCCTGGTAGCTCAGCGGTAGAGCATCTGACCGGCAATCAGCAGACCCAGGTTCGAGTCCCGGCCAGGAATTTCAAACTTTTTTCCCCTGGCGTTATCTCTGTCTTCTCGGTAAAGGATTGCCTTCATTGTGCCGCCCTCTGCTCAATTTTAAAATATCAATTAGATTATGGTTGGGAGATAACAATATTCTCAAAGTAGAAGCCCTCAGCTAACACCGTGGCCTCAAGCCACCACGAATCTTGTCACATGCGTTCGTCACTGTGTCCCAGGTAGGATCTTCAAACACCTCATTGATCTTGGCTACCAGCTCGTTCTTTATGTTGCAGGCACTGCAGTTGGTCTCTCTCTCAACCGTGGCACAAACAGTAATCCATGGGATTAAAATCCGGGGAATGAGGGTCCGTAAAGTGGCGCTGGTGAAGTCGTAGAAATTCTTCGACAACTACTTCTGACACTTTACGATGGTATGTATGGCCTTCCAGGACAACCCTCTCCAGCCAGGGTTTGACCACAGTCTCCGGAAGCTCCACATCACAGTCTGAACTGTCTGAACTATGCTCAAAGATGTGGGGCAGTATGATGTCTCATGACTGTAGACACACAAAAAAACCGTCACATTTAGGGGGGAACTTGGTCTTCATGATACGTGGAAAGTCGCATGAATTATAGCCCAGCCACCTCTTGTTCTGGGTGTTGTGTAACTGGTCCAAGTAGAAGTTTTTCATCTGAAAAGAACCACATCGTTTCCTGCTCAACAGGATGCTTCAGCTTGTTCAGGACTTCCAACGACTTCGTCAAGCGGTTCTCCTTGGCCTTGGTTGTCAGAATTTGTCCTTTGCACCTTGTACGAGTTATAGCGAAGGTCTTCATTCCAGGCCAGATTCATGGTGGTCACTACAACACCCTTCTCTCTTGCCAATACTTGGATTCCCTTGTTCGGTTCTTTAATCACCTTTTCTGGCAATTGTGCAATTGTTGTTTGAATTCCGGCGTGCGGATGCATTCAGAACGACTCTCGTGTCCCTTTCTATTGGCCACGTCTGTTGCAGCTACCACGGTCACGTCTTACAGCCTTTACAGTGTTAACAGATCATTCAACATCAGTCATGATGTCGTCATTTTGATATCCGGCGCTAATCATAATATATGTAACTCTTTCCCAAATTGAGATGGCTTACATTCCTAAATATCAGCTAATTTCTTTACTAAACTTTAGTTTGTATGCTCCCCAACGCCGTTGAAGTGCATACTAATATATACGAAGGATCTTCGAAAGCCTTTGGCGCCAGCTTTTAATTTAAAAGATTTTTGTAAATTTTCAAGTCAGTCAAAACACGTTTGATCATATCTTTGGTTTGTGCCGATATCTGCAAACCCGTCATTTATTCCTCTGACGCATTTCAGGTTGCAAATGACTGGTTACAAGAAATAAGCTTTTTTAGAAATAGAAAAGCAAACTTTTGAGATCAAAACTGTTATCAAATTTTTAATAAAACTTGATTGGAAATCCCCTGTTATTGTCGATTCTTAGCAGTATGTATATGGTGATTCTACACCGCATATAAACACCTTTTTTATGTGGATGAAACGTTTGAAAAAAGGAAGAGAAGACCCTAATGACGACGAGAGAGAAGGGAGACCATCCACATCAATCAATGGAGAAAGGGTGGTCGCCGTTCAAAGACTTCTGGATGAAGATTTTAGGATTAACGTTGAATTTACTGCGAAAGAAGTCGATATTTCCCAAGGATTAGCCTATACAATTTTAACAAAGCATCTTGGTCTCGGCAAGCTTTCTGCCCGCTTGTCGCCAAAAGCGTTGCGGGATGATTATCTTGCACAAAGGAGTCATGTTCCATCATGACAATGGTCCAGCCTATTCTTCACAGCTAACAAGAGAAACTTTGAGGGAATTTCGATGCTTAATCATACCCCTTCCACCCTATAGCACTGATATTGCCTCCTCGGACTATTTCTTGTTTCCTAAGCTTAAGGAACATTAAAAACGAACAAGATTTCAATAGACCGAAGAGGCAAAACGTGGTCAACAAATGGTGCAATTCAAAATGCCAGGAGTTCTTTAGAGAAGGACTTGTCAGGTGTAAACATCGCCTTCAGTAGTGCATTGACCTAAATGGTAACTATGTTGAGAAAGTTTTTGAAAAGGTTAAAAAGCTGTAACGCAAGCTTAACCAAGCAGCCATCACTGTTGATTTTATCAAATCTTAAATATATATATATATATATATATATATATATATATATATATATATATATATATATATGTAATTTATTCTATGTAGGCCAAACTTCCAAAAATGTTTCCATAAGGACCCAACAACACAAAAATGCAGTAATTAAGGGATATCTGAATAATGCCTTACCTGTCCACAATTCCAAGATGGGACACGGAATTAACTGGTCAAAAAGTGATACTATAATCCATAGTAATGGTTTTATAAAGAGAAATATCCTGGAATCATTTTTAATCTCCCACACAAAGGAGAGTAATCTCAATATTAGCCCAGAGCTGTTTTCGCTAGATTCAATTTTATAACTTTTTCTAAAATCCGACTTATCTGATAGCATTAAAATGTTGACCTCATAGGGAAACGTGCTTAGTATAAATACTGTGTGTCATATTTTTCTTACCATTGTGAGTTTGAAAATGTCGAATAGACGAAAGTAGTGGTGATTTCACAACGGACGATATTAAAATCTTAAAAACCACCCCTAAACCCATATCATTAAGGATTCTTGAATCCATGTATATTAAATACCTTTCTCCTCCCTTAAATTCCGATTCTTCTTCTCACCCACTACTTCTGCTCTAAACAAAAATATTGCCATCCTCCTAACCTTCTCTTTCTTCTTACGCTCCTCGCCCTTTCTCTCCAGTTATCTTCTAAAGGCTGATTGTTTAAGGTTGGTTTATCCTGATGTGTTTTCCCAATCGTTAATTCTTAACTCGCAACATAATAATCCAAAAATATCAATTACCTGTAAATTTATCGCTATCTCTCCCCTTAATAAACATTAAATACTTTCCATAAATTCGTCATTTTGATTATCTGTTTAACTTTAACTTAAATTGTTTTCCACGAATTGTATTTCCAGTACCCGAAGATGGGTGAAAAGTTCACCCGAAACGTTGTATGAAGAAAATGAAATGAATTTCCCTTTATGCGTCCTTTCGTTCATCCTTCAAATTAAATTGAAGCTCCATAGGAGAAGCCCTAAATATATATATATATATATATATATATATATATATATATATATATATATATATATATATATATATATATATATATATATATATATATATATATATATATATATATATATATATATATATACACACATACATATCGCATTAACTAGATATATATCCGGTGCAAGATAAAATAAACCACAATATTTTTAACCGATTCATTTACAAACAGGACTAGTTTCGGTTTCCACCATTATCAACTCTATAATGAAATGTAGGCATGCAACTCCAGTATACAAAGGCAAAATATAAAACTAAACAAAATAAAAATAGAGGAAATAAAATGAAAGATATAAATATATGCGTGGTTCTGGGGGCAACCGCCAAAGTCGGTCGCTCCTGGGATTAAAAGTTGCCCCTGGGACCACGCATATATTTATATCTTTCATTTTATTTCCTCTATTTTTATTTTGTTTAGTTTTATATTTTGCCTTTGTATACTGGAGTTGCATGCCTACATTTCATGACCGGGTACAAGAAGCACATCGAAGAAAGAATTTCTCGAGCCTCGGCCCTTGTAAGATCTAAGTTGCTTTACCCCGCCTCCCCCCTCTCTTGTGTCTCGAAAACACAAAAGAGGCCACTTCAAGTAGTGCAAAATAAATGCATGTACCTGATCACAGGTACACGCAGGCAAGAATGAAGACGGCAAGAAGACCTGCACAGAGAGGCGGGGATAATTCCCATTAACAAAGTCATCGAAGAACGGACCGGTAAAATGCAGGATCTGGTTAATCGAGAACTGAGTGAAGAAATTACTCAGATGATTAAACAGAACAGAAGAGCAGAATGTAGCGGCAGATTTCTGAGCTCCGCCAACCGAGTGGCTGGCGGGGACGAAGTGCCGTTCTACGCATGATGAGATGTGTAACCTAAGAACCTAAGAAAACAACCGAACTAAAGAAAAAATTCACAATTATGACTAAAACTCACCGAAGAAGACAACTATAAACCAAGAAAGAGAAAAACCCCGAATACGACAAGAACCCTACCGACTATGAAAAAAACAAAAAAATAAAACACACACGCATACAAAGAATACCAAAACATTAAGCACGCACTTAAAAGTATAAAAAAAAACATAAACAAATAAGCAACGCATAACACACAAAGCTAAACTAAAGTATTTAAGACAAATAGCTTGAACGCCATAAAAAATAAAAAAAATCAACAGAAACAACTCAGAATACACGCTAAAAAAATAATGAAAGTGATAGGTCTGATCACCAGGCTCTAGCATCCCTTTGCACTCTACCACACTTCTTTCTCTTTTCACCGCTTGCCTATTTTCTCTATCTATCCACACACCCTATCGTCCTTCCCTACATGCACCCACTTTAACGTAATCATAATCATAATCATACATTTCATGAAAGCAGAAGAATTTACTTGAAAAACTACGCTGAAACTACATCTCCTACTCGAAAAAGGAGGAAAAGGTTGAGGTAAGGCCGCCTCAAAACGCCAGGATTTACCTCGCCATCCCCATGGGGACTATACGGAAAACATTTTTAACCGGCTCCTAGGCGATTTAATGTCGACCTACCCCCTCCCCCCCTCCCTCGACGGAGTTGCAAAGCCGAAATGAACCGAACTGCCATTCATCTAGTCTCGCTCCAACTATGTCGGTCCACTTTGACAGACATAATTGGGAACGTAAAGGAAAGCAGGTTTGAGGATTAGCTCACTGTGGAACTCTACGGAAGAGACCGCCCGGTTACGAGGCGATGCTGAAAGGTTTAGGGAAGAGTTTGCTCTAATCTCTAAGGGTAGCTTCCGGCCAAGACCACAGGGAGACATGCAACCGTCCCTGTGTAAGTTGGAAATTGAATCGATATCCAAACCCAGATGGGGTGGCACCCCCGGATGGTGGTAGTTGATTCTATCACCACCCATCATTAAGTCCGCCACATTTCACCCATCTGAGGGGCCTTCCCGGGTTCACCCACCCTTATTCATTCCCTCATTTGGCAGTTCACGTTCACGAAAGCTTAGCGACGAAGTAGAGGGAGTCATCAATAAATCTAAAAGGAAACAGCAGCATAAGAAGAAAAGGAGCGAGAAATTGACTTAAATCAAGTCACCGATAATAAGAGTTTTGAGAGGTAAAGCAAACCCAGGGCTTGGGGCCACTCTCTTGAAGAGATGGCCCAAGACCACACTACAAGAATACCTCTGCGGGTTGTAGACCGGCAGCCCAAGCCTAGCAGAGAAATTGTATTCTAGGCAGTCTATGGCAAGTTGGGCATTGCCAAGGTGAGGCTGCTAGACATAGCCTCAGGTTACATCGCAATCTGCGAGAAGGAGAAGGACATAGAAGACATCACTAAGGAGAAGGCAGTTGGGATCTTTCGGGGCATTGGGAGGCAGCCAGCAGTACCACCACATATCCTATCCCACAGGAGCGTGGTATGCCGACGAATCGATCCGTGGATTGGTCAACACTCCGCGGATAAAATCAGAGAAGAAATCCAGCTTCGGCAAACCTGGGCCAAGGTAGCCAAGGTGATAAATTTAAAAACAGAAGGGATGGAGGCGATTACACCCATGTATTTAAGGTGGTCTTTGCAGAAACGACCATGGCCCAAAAGGCAAAGGCACAAGGCCTTCTGATGTTTAATGCCAAAATTAGCGGGGATCAGATTGAGAAGGGAGAATACACTTCAATCCAATTCTGCTTCAGATGCTACAAAATAGAAATACACGCCACTAAGGACTGCAAAGAGCCTCAAGAAACGTGCTCTAAATGACGCGAGAAAGGGTATAATTGGAGGACATGCAACAGTAACACATAAAAATGCGTAAACTGCGGCCAGGGACATAGAACTATGGCCATGCCATGTCCCACTAAAAAAGAAATCATGAGGAACAAGAAAGAAGCAAAGAAAAGTGAAGAAACGCGTAGAGCGAACACGTCCTACGCCCAAGCGCCAAAGGCAGCCCTCTGGGAGGTAGATAATAAAAAGACCTACCTCAAACTGCAAAACGAGAATTCGAAAAAGATCATGACGTGCATCCTTCACGCGCACGTCATGAACCTAATTCGCCCGGGCACGTTCGCAACAGAGCCAAATCAGATGTTAGCCAAAAATGGATTGAACAAATGTGGTTCCCAGACAACCCCCCCCCCCCCCTCCGGGGATGTACTGCAACTGCAGATGGTTCCAAACCAACAACCAAACGAGCAAGACAACACCAATAAAGTGACCAATAAAAACGAAAGGAAACGAGCAGTCGAGGCAAAAACTCCTGCGCTTAAACAGAGCCAAGTAACCACAACTGAGAAAAATAACACCGACACCAATAGTTCCCCGGAATCCTCAGGTTCCTCGGACACCGAACCACAACAAACACAGAAAACCAAGGAAAAGAAAAAGAAAAACAAAAGATTGCGGGCGGATAACATCAATCATAAAATCTACGCCTGCGATCAATTTCCCTTTCCCGAGGAAATGGAAGCCAGGGATATTTTCCAAGGAATAAAATCGAAAGTTTACAAATGAGAGTACGACTACCAAGTCGACCATGAGTTAGTGGAAGAAGCTCCGCTCACACAGAATGTGACCCTACATCACAGCACGTGCGAGCAGATCTCAAACGCTGAGTTCAGAAAAAAGAGAAGTGGGAGAAAGAAGAACCTTACCCAGAAACACTAGATAAACAAAAATGGAGAGAGTAAGCAACAGAATGAGGATTCTGACACTCAACGTGAATGGATGAGGGGTGAAGGCTACGGCATATGGAAACATATTCCGAGTGCTTGACCCCGACATCATTCTTATAACAGAGCACGGTATCGACACCACAGCTGGTCGAATTAAAAAAACCGGGCTACAGTGTAGTCATGAAAAATCATTCCCAGGAAAGGTTCGATAGTGCTGCAATAGCTGTCAAGGGTAACATCTCGTTCAAACAACTACCAGAACTCGATGAATCCTTTGTGGCGATCGAGCTACACACACTGGTAGGAGACCTCGTGATAGCTGCAGCTTATCAGCCCCCTCGTCAAGCCTATCTTCCGTTAAATAAATTCTACACACTGTTAGGGCACCGCAGGATGCTAATCTTAGGGGAAGACCCCAATGCCAGATGCCGTGCGGCGGGCTATGGTAGTACCAACGATAGAGGCCAAAACTTGGAAATAATTATGGGAAGAAAAAACATCCAGAGAATAGGGCCGGATTTTCCGACCTATATCACTTCCAGATCAGCAACTAAACCTGACATAATCTTAACAGGTGGAGGCTTCCCATTCAACTACCATAGTGATCCAGGCCCAACAGTCCCAAGTGATCACATAGCGATACTCACCACAGTATCTTTCGTACCGATCCAGCTCCCAGTCCCTCTCCGGAAAAACTACGCCCTGGCCAACTGGGATCGTTACAAGAGAAGACTCAGTCAATATGCACCAGCTGACCTAAGCGCGGGGTCATTAGAAGAGATAGACGGGGAACTGGAGAGGATAGCAACGTCCAACTAGAAGCGGACCGCGAGAGCATACCCAAAAACCGGGTATAAAACACCTCCTCAGCCCAGATGGACAGAGGAGATGAGAGATATCGCTCGCGTTCACAGGGAAGTGTACGAAGAAATAAGACGAGAAGGTCCCAACCGGGAAAGAAGCTCGCTCCTTCGACGCCTAAGCACAGAGCTTAGAGAGGCTATCAACCTCAAACAGGAGGAAATTTGGAACAACTTGATAGCCAAAGTCGATAGCGAACTTAACCCAGCTAAGTTCTGGCGTAAAGACAAGAACTTAAAGGGACTTACAGCAAGACCAAAGGCTCGAATAAAAGAGAACGGAGACTATATAGAGGACCCGGCGGTTCTGGAAGACAGGTTCAGAAACTTCTGGAAAAACTTTTTCATGATCACCCCTGAAGAAAATGACGAGTTTGACCAGGAATTCGAAGGCCAATTGATCGAAGAAATAAATCAGGTAATGCACCGCATGCACCCACAACATCTAGTCAACGAAGGCAGGGAGATGGTGGACCACGGCCGATCCATAACACCAGAGGAGGTCATGGTCACTGTAAGAGCCTTCCAACAAAAGGCACCAGGCTGGACGGGCATCAACAGAAACAACTTGGTTAATGCCCCACAGCAGATCATTCAGGGAATTGCAAACATCTATAACGCTACCTTGAATACGGGTTACTTCCCGGAAGGTTTCAAGATTGCTAAAGTAATCTTCATACCCAAGGGAGGTAAACCTCCTGATCAACTGGTAAATTACAGGCCAATCGCCCTGCTGGAAGTCGTTGCGAAAGTCTACGAGAAGCTCCTAGCTGACAGGCTTCAAGAACAACTAGCCGAGTTAGGAGCTCACAACCGTCATCAACACGGTTCCGCAATGGACGATGAACGGAAACAGCCCTCGCTCTCCTAGCGGAAAAACTCGCTTGCAGTAAAGCTGAGAGAAGGTAAGTAGACGTGGTGCTGCGGGATGTAAAGAAGGCCTTCGATAAGGTATGGCTGAGAGGGCTACAATTCAAGATCCTCAACCTCCAGCTTAACCCACTCCTGGAAAGGGTCCTTTGTAACTATGTCTTGGATAGGAGAGCCCAAATCGCGATTGAGGGCTGCAAGGGACCCGAATTCGAACTCTAGGCGGGAGTTCCAAAAGGCAGCTGTCTCAGTCCTTTGTTGTACCTAGTGTACACAATTGACCTACCTGCTCCAGTGAGATACGATTCGATGTATCTGCAATACGCAGATGACGTCATTCAAATCGTCCTGAGTTCATTCAGGAACTCTGGAAGTCAGGCGAGGGTGACAGCTGCCGAAATTGACAACATCAATCGTTATGAGAAAAAGTGGAAAATTAAGACCAAACGCCAGAAGTTCACCATAATTCCAATGAACCGCCGGAAAGTTGACGACGTCATCGTCAACAACGAACTCTATCCATACTCTAACAAGGGAAAAGTCCTGGGCTTACAACTCTACAAATCTGGTTATAAGGCTCATTTAAATACCAGAGTCTCCCTAGCCAAAAGAGAGCTGAGGAAACTTTACCGTTTCCGAAACCTCGGCGTGCCAAACAAGAAAAAATGTACATAGCCTTGGTACGCTCAGTCCTAGTGTACCCGGGTGTGATCACGCAAATGGCAAGCTGTACATCTCCCAGAATGATGCAAAGGGTGTAGAATAAAACCACTCTGCTGATAACAGGCACGCAAAGGATCGACCGTATTCGGCAATCGGTTCTACACCAAAGAATCGGACTAAAGCCGATCAATATGGAGATCCAAAGGCTAGGGAGAAAGAGCTAGGACAAAATCGATCAAGAGATACTCCCGACTATAAACTTCAACCTGAATGTATGTGGAAACAAACAGAAGATGCGCAATTGGTAGAACGGCTCTGTTCCCAAGCAGTAGAACCTGCGCAAGAGAAGACGTACTACAAATATATACTTAGTAGTGCACAAAATATAATGACTTTGACCGTATTGAACCCGACTCATAACAAAGAAATAAACATAAGAAAAAAATTATTCTTAACAAAAAGATGCGAAGTGCCTAAATTACAAATTAAAACTTAATAAATTTTGAATAAAAAAGAGGCGAAGTGCCCATATTAAAAAAATTAAAACTTTAGAATAAAAAGAGGCGAAGTGCCCAAAATGCAAATAATAAATGTAAAGTTTAACAAAATTCAAATAGAGATATTCAGCATAACAAGAAAACTTTGAAAGGCTCGAATGCTACGACGGTGGAATATATTAAAATTAATAAATAGAAAAAATATATATAACAATGGAGGAAAGTGGCTGTCAACGACAGTCAGCACCATTACTGACGGAAGAACATTTTATTATAAAATAGAAAAAATGAGAAGTATGCTAGTAATGCCCTTACACCAAGACAAACTAGAAAGCATTTTCACACCTTTATAAACCTACCACACAATTCATCACTTTCACTAATTAATTAATTAATTACATTTCATTATACAAGGGATCATGGCGGAAACCGAAACTAGTGCTGTTTGTAAATAAGTCGGATTCAAATATTATGGCTTATATATATATATATATATATATATATATATAAATATATATATATATATATATATATATATATATATATATATATATATATATATATATATAAATATATATATATATATATATATATATATATATATATATATATATATATATATATATATATATATATATATAAGATCTTCTATAAACTTTTGCTAAACAAAATTCTGTTTCCAAAGCTAGTGTACGATAATCTAGAGGTTATGGTAAAAAAACTGCAGTCTCCATAATTATCTAAAACAGAGCGGATGCAAATTTCTATTGGAATATAACGATTTCCTTGCCAATGGAAAATATTTGTGCGTTATTATTTAGTGTGGCAGACTTTAATCACGACGATTCTTAGACTAGCACAGGAACCAGCAGCCCCCTTCTGGCAATCTTGCGTTGTAATATACTTCTCTCCAGACCTCTTCCAAACATTTTCATTGGGATTCAGATCCAAACACTCTGCAGGCCAATTCATAACAGTGATGTGCTTGTCGTCCAGGAAGGTCTTCCTCGACTTAGCCGTGTGATAGGTGGCTTTGAAGGCTCGCAGATGAGGCAAAGCATGCTCTCTCAGCAAATCCTTGTACACTTCTGCATTTATTGTGCCCCAGAAGAGCACAATTGGCCCACTGTCTTCTATGAAAATCATGCCCCAAACCATAAAACTTTCTCTGCCGAACTTCACACTCTTTTCTTTTGCAATTAACAGACAATCATTCGCCTGGTATGCACTGAACAAACCTCCTGCCATCGGATCCCAACAAATTTAAATTATATTCTTGACTGAAATGAGATTTTCTTCATTCGTCATCTGTCCATGTAACATGCTCGGTGGCGAATAAAAGACGATCCACCTTGTTCTTCGGGATGTGACACTCTCACCACACTGCCTGTCCGGAGACAGTGGTGGCTAAAAATCTGAATAATCTCTTGAGAAACTGATGAGCTGTCTTGAAGTAGCACTCATTCACAAAATGGGAAATGGCTAGGTTTCTCCTTTTTGACTCCTTTCTTGGCCTACTCGGTGACTTACTTGCCTTTCATAAACCAGCTTTGCCATCAGTTTACAGAATATTATAGACTACACTTTTGGAGCGCTTGACAGTATCTACAATGCTTCTAATTGAAAGATAATCTTGGTGGCGTAGCTTTAAGATCATCTCGCGGAGAGAGAAAGAGAAAGAGAGAGAGAGAGAGAGAGAAAGAGAGAGAGAGAGAAAGAGAGAGAGAGAGAGAGAGAGAGAGAGAGAGAGAGAGAGAGAGAGGGATAGAGAGAAGCGTGGCAGATTTGTAGGGGCATGTTACCTGGTCAACAGCTGGCAAGAGAATAGCCTAAAGTACTGAGTATTACAAAAGTCGTATTACACTCGCTACGACGCTCTCAACAAAGGTCACAGTGATAGCTTTGATGAATTTAGACACGTGTTTATTATTTCAATATATAAATGTGCTTAAATTTTAATATTAATCAATGTGGCCTCCCTCACCGACGAGGAAGATCTCAAGGCGAGATCGGAAGCCCGCGCACACATTGCGGACGAAGTCCTTCCTCATGCTGGCCCGCACGCGATTGACAGAGGACTTCAGCTCGTCGACACTGCTGTGGCGGACCTTGCAGCCCTTGTACCCACACGCTTTAGTCGATGAGATTGAGGTCGAACGACTGTGGTGGTCAAAAGTCCTTCCGCCAAAGTTCATGTTCGACCACAACCCCGCTTGCACGGAATTGGACGAGTGGGCCGGGGCACCGTCGTGCTGAAAGACAATGTCCGCCTTCTTTGTGATCTATCTTACCCGGGGCAGGACTTTCGTGGTTAAGGTGTCCCTGTATTGGGCCATGAACCACACCGGCGGTATCTTCGTTTCATTCAAAATCACGACACCTAGTATCATCACGGATGACGTCCTGGCATCAACACCTAGATGGCATCCAGGCTGAAGATCACCACGCGGTCGTTCTTCTTGTTGATGGCCGGATCGACCGTGAAGGTATTTTCATCATATAATATGAGAGTTCGAGTGCCATGACTCTTCATTTCGTCGAGAAAGCAAGGAAAGCGCTCGCCTACGGTCGGGGAGCAGATGCCTTTCCACGCACCTCAAGTGCATGCCGCCCCTCTCCTTCGACTTTGATTAGTGACTACCAACACCGAGTTTATTTGCCAATTGATTACCAAAAATTGGATTGATTTCTTCTTTTTTTTGTCTATTATTTTGATGCTGAATCCGAATAAAGTTTCAAAAGCTTGCTACCATTCTTCGTATTGCTCAGGAAATTGTTATTTCTCAATTTTACCCCAATGGTAATTAAGTGTATTCTTTGCGATACTTCCTGTGATTGCAAATTAAATATACCATTACCTTAGTAATGGTAGAAGACGTACTCATTTATGAAATGGAAAATGGACCGTTACACTTGGCTCCTTAATAGTCTTATTGGTGATCAATATAAGCTTGTTTCGGCATGAGGACCTCCTGACAACCCACATATCTATCGAATTTTACATACTGGTGATTTTGTGACACTCCACAATCACCTCACAGATCGCTCTTTCGGGATGTCTGATTTTTTCTTCAAAAATAATTCGGTTGCTTAATCTTGCAGCTGCCTTTGGAGGACGACTCTATGGCAACGATAATTAGCCATTTAAAAATACAAATCAATTTAACGAGGTTAGATAATTGATCCATTGAGGATTTAGAGCTCCGAAAATGGTCTCTACGTTATGAGGAAGCCTGTTCCATCCATTACTTACTAGGAAACCTGCTCCCTCACTTACTAGGCGAGCTGCTCCATCAATTATTAAGGGTCCTGTTCAATCAAGAACCAGGCCCTCTGCTTCATCAACTACTATTTGCCCTTCTCCATTAAGTACTATTCTTCCTTCTCCATTAATTACTTACTAGACGCCCGGATCCATTAATTACTATTCGCGCTTCTCAATCAATTACTTCCTAGGCACCATATCAATTACTAGGCGCCATGCTCCATCACATACTAAGCGCTCTGCTCTATCAATTACTATTCGCTTTTCTCCATAAATTACTTACAAGGTACCAGGCTTCATCAATTATTAGCACCCTGCTCCATCAATTACTTAGGGCCCTGTTCAATCAAGGACCAGGCTCCATGCTCCCTTAATAACTTGGCGCCCTGCTCCATCAATTACTTAGGGTCCTGTTCAATCAAAGACCAGGCACCCTGCTCACCATGCTCCATTAAATGCAAGGTACCTTGGTAAATTAATTACTTTGAACCCTGCTCCATCAATTAGTTGTCACCCTGTTCCATCAATTACTTGGAACCCTGCTCCATCAATTACTTGGCACCATGCTCCATCAATGACTTGACAGCCTTCTCCATCAATTACTAAACGCCTTGTTCATTCAAGTACTAGGCACAGTACTCTATCAATTATTCGGCACCCTGATCTATCAATTACTAGGCACCTTGCTCTATCAATTACTTAAATGGCGCTGGACTGGATCAATTACTATTCGCCATCTCCATAAATTACTTAGTAAGCTCCATCAATGACTTGGCAGCCTTCCCCATTAATTACTAAGCACCTTGTTCATTAAATTACTAGGAACAATGCTCTATAGTTATTCGTTACCCTGATCTATCAATTACTAGGCACCCTGCTCTATCAATTACTTAAATGGCGCTCGACTGGATCAATTACTATTCACCATGTCCATAAATTATTTAGTAGGCGCCCGTCTACATCAAACACTAGAAAGCCTGCCTTATCAATTAATTACTAGGAACCCTGCTTCATCAATTACTAGGTTCTCTGATGCATTACTTACTAGGCGCCAGGCTCCATCAAATTCTATTTGTTCTTCTCCATGAATTACTTACTAGGCGGCAGGCTCCATCAGTAAATATACGCCCTTCTCCATCAATTACTAGGCACCCAGCTCAATCAATTAATATTCCCCCTTGTCCATTAATTACTTACTAGACATCCTGCCCTATTAATTACTAGGCGCCAGCTCTATCAATTACTCTTCTACTTCTCTATCAATTACTTACTAGGTGCCCGGCTCCATTAATTAGTATTTCTCCTTCTTCATTAATTACTTACTAGGCACTCTGTTCCATCTCGTACTAAGTACTAGGCACCATTCTTCATCTTTTACTAGCCAACATGCTCAATCTATTACTAGGCACCATGCTTCATCAATTATGAGGTGCCCTGCTATATCCATTACTAGATACCCTGCTCCATCAATTACTTGTTTTTTCATCAATTTCTTAGCGCCCTTTTCAATCAAGTACTAGCCATCTTTCTCCACCAATTACTAGGCGCTCGGTCCATCAATTACTATTTGTTCTTCTTCAATTACTTATTAGGGAGCCCGGCTCCATCAATTACTATTCGCCCTTCTCCGTCAATTACTGAATAGGCACTTTGGCCAGTCAACTACTGACTAGGCATTCTTCCCCGTCAACTACTGACTAAGCACTCTGACTGTCAACTACTAGGCGTCCTGCTCTATCAATTACTAGGCACCCTGCTACATCACTTACTTGGCACCCTGCTCCATCAATTACCAAGCGTCCTATTTTATCAAGTACTAGGTACCATCTCCAATTATTCCTAGGCACTCTATTCCATTAAATACTAGGAGCCCTGCTCTATCAAATACTAGGCACATTGCTCAATCAATTACTTGGCGCCATGCTCCATCAATTACTACGCACCCAGCTCCTTCAAATACTATTCGCCCTTCTCCATCAATCACTTACTAGGCACCCTGCACAATCAATTACTAGACCCCCTTCTCCATCAATTACTAGGCGTTCGGTTTCATCAATTACTATTCGCCCTTCTCCCTCTATCACTACTAGGCCCCTTGTTTCATCAATTACTAGGCGACAGGCTATATTTATTACTAGATACCCTGCTCTATCATTCACTTGGCGCTCTGCCCTATCAATTCCGAGGCGACCTGCTCTATCAATTACTAGGTGCCCTGTTCCATCAATTAATAGGCGCCCTGCTCCATCAATTACTGGGCACTCTGCTCCATCAATTACTGGGCACCTTGCTCCAACAATGGGATTTGCTGGAGGAAGACACTAGGCACTAAACATTTGCCAGAAGGTTTTGATGCCTTTTCCTTCTTCGTTAGTGGGTATATTTATTTAATCTAAAAGAACCTCAATCAAGTTTGTACTGCTTCACCATATAAAGTAATGTGCCCCCATCCGTGTCCATGGGGCAGGCAATACTCGTGAATTAGGCGCTCAAAAATGCGTGCCTCATTCTCGATTAGGTCACTTATGACCAGCTTCGATGGTACTTACGTGACAAATCCAAACTAATCGCGCTGTTTCTGGTAGTGAAGATTTTAGTTATTCGAAGTTCCCTCGGGAATCGAACCGCTTCTTTACTTCTGCTGATCACTCGAGCTCTTACCTGCCATGCATTATTGCTTCACCAACTTCACATTGCATACCTCATTTCAAATACATTCCGCTGAGATTCCTTTGTTAGTTGTCGATTTATTTCTAATAGATAAATAGAATATAAGAAGCTATTTTCTTCGCTCAGCCTGTCTATACATAGCAGCCCGACCCACATCGTCAGTCAGTATCTCTCTAGCCCCCACTGATCTGTCCTATCCTGTGTCTTTCCTCTTACTATTTGCCCTTGTCCTTATGTGATTTACCCTACCGGCCACAACTCCCGGAGTTTAGTAAATGCCCGCAGGAGGAGGATATGCGGCTGTCTTCCACACAATATTACCTCCTCTATCTATGCCACTAGCTCTCTCCTTACATACTTTCTGGTGATGTCCTCGTTGGTTCCTCCTTAAATTAAACTCGAAACCCTCCCATGAGGCTCTCATCATTCCGATCTGAAAACAGCAGTCATTCGATCGCTTTCGAAAATTCTTGCCCTGCGGAATATGGAATATTATTCAGGCTGATGCGCAATTATCAGCTCGCAATTGTCTCGAAAAGTTTGGTATTTCTCTCGTACCCGATTAACTTGGTCTTTCGAATGCTTTATAAAGCGTTCGATGGTGAGACTTTTTGTTCTGAGGGAGAAATAAGGAATGGTAGTGGAAGTGAAAAAGAAGGTTTCTGCAGTAAATCACTCTAGTATTCAAGAGGCTTTTTGAATCGAATTATCAAACTCCATTTTTTTTTATCAAGTGAGAATATTATTATTATTATACATATGTAATACCTGACAGCAGGATACTAACGAATGCATTTTCGTTGATTACCAAGAGGAAATTGGAAAATTATTCATAATAATCAATTGTTTTGAATTTCATTCAAGACAGCAAATTTGCGAATGATTTGAACAACCCTTATGAAACTAGGCGTTCAAATCTCTCGACTGATTAATTATAATTTATCAATAATCCTCCGATTTGCCACTCTTATATATATATATATATATATATATATATATTTATTCAACAAAATTACTTTCAGAAGACTTAATTTTAATTGGAATATAAAGGAAAAGAGCATGGAAGATCCTTATTGCAAACAACGGTTCGGATAGCTAATCCATCTTCAGGTTAAAGGGAGAAAAAGGAGTTAAGAAGAAACAAAACTAGCAATAAATACAAATTTGAAATTGAATTGTTTAAAAAACTACCTATTCAAAGTAGTTTGGTCACAAAAGACAGTCCCAAAATCAAGTGAAAAGCATATTTTAAAACAAGAGCTAAAATAAAATTTCACAAAAGTTAATAATTCACTATAATAAAGTAGGGGTAAAATTTGAAGTGAAAGAGATTTTGAAAACATAACTGTTATCAGTGAGTCAAGAAAAGGACTGAAATTTGTAGTAAAGAAGCAGCAGCATTATGGGTAGGTCAGTTGTTGAAAATTGTTAACAAGTTTGAAGCTGGTTGGTTCTTATTATTAACGACAAGAGGTGGCAAGTGGGTTGAGACAATCAGTAGAGCAGACAAGGGCAATGCAATGGTTATTAGGAAAAAGCCGATTACATTATCAGAATGAATCCTGGGGATTCCTCTAAGTTTTACAGGTTGACTGAACCTATTTTTATTTTCTTTCGCAGGTTGCAAGACAAAATTAATCGTTTTTCCCCCTAAAAATCTTTATTCAAATTAATACGTATCTAGTTCTGCCTTGGGACAGCTTTATGGATTACCTAAGCTCCATAGGAAAAGAATACCATTACGACCAATATGCTTGGTTTGGAACTAGCGACATTTAACCATGCCAAACTTTGGAGTGGAGAAGGGATTCCAATTTTTGGAGTCATCTGCTATAGTCAAATCAAACAAAGATAAGAGTTGTCTAGGAACAAAAGATGCCAAGTGTGTTTGGCTTAAAAGTGGTCAGGCCGGTCTTCCAAAAACATTGTTCCCACAGTAAAACATGGATGTAGATATATTTTGTTATAAATTAATTTTGGTGCATTATGTGTCGCTTTACTTCATCGAATCAACGTAACGATGGATAAATAATACTACAGAAACATTCTCAAAGCTTATCTGATGAGTGATGCTCGCAAGCTTGACTAAGAAAAAGGTGAGTCTTCCAACATCACAGAAACCTCAAACGTACGTCGATATTAGTTTCTTCCTGGTTGAAAGAAGCTAAAATAAGCATTTTGGAATAGCTATCACAGTTTTCAGACCTCACTTCAATAGAAAAATTATTGCATGTAGTCCGCGTCCATCCAAGACCCCAACAAAACCGAAGAATTGGAGATTTGCAAAACCAGGGTGAGAAAATTTAATCGAAGGTTTTTTGAACCTAGACATAAAAAACTAATAGTGTTTAAGGAGTCATTAAGTAAAAAGGTTATACAATTGACTATTACTTAGCAAAATGTATAAGGTATGAATGCTATTTGATTTCAAACTCGTAATAACTATTATTCCTTTATTTGCCATCAAATTTATTGAATTCTTGTGGTTGTCTAATAATATATTTCTTGCCTTAATTCGTTACCCTGCAATAAACTGTTTTTGAAATATGGCGGAAAACTTTGGTATTATGTAAGTCGGGGTATGACTACCCCCTGGAATAAGAGTATAGCCGCAGATTCACATGCAGGCATCAAAGTCAGGAGGGAATGCAATCATACATATGCCAGCTGCAGCATGGGTAGCATACTATGCCTCACACCCCCGAAATGGGTGCCCCTTGTAGAGTGTCACAAATGGTACCCCTTCTCAGCCACAATGCCCCAGAGATCTCAACCAGCTTAAGGCTACTGATCCCACCTTTCTCTGGTGTCTATCCCTTTACGCCCAATTCCCGTAGCGCAAAACGTTTGCCCCGTGGGTGGGGTGGAGTTGTCCTTAATTACGCCAAGCTGTTTCATCTCCGCCTTATGATCCCGCGCTATGGGGCATGGCCCTTGAGGCCCAACGTTTGTGTCCTGTCTCATAACTTGGGTCCCCATGCCCAAAGTTGTTCTAAATGTAACTTACTGCCTACATCTCCTGTTGAAGAGGCTTTCCCATGACTACCTTGATAGCCAGCCCCAAGCGGACCCGTCTTTAGTGCGATATGCCCTCCCTAGCTAATCTTTCTAAGGGGTACCTCCAAAAAAGAAAGATTAGAAATGGTACCGATTGGAGATGGAAGAATATTTTGGATCGCGAGCGAGGGACGATCGGTGGCAGACCCGCTGAAGTCTGCCCGAACTTATGGAGCCATTCTATTAAAGTTTATGGAGGGCAGTGCCCCGGGAAACAGTCTTACCATGAAGAGTTTCTCAATTATTGTTTCATAGAAATAGAAGATAAAGGAAAAAATAAACCACAGTATTGTCTGTTTGAAAGTACTGATCTCAGTGCCTTTCAAATGAAGTCAACTGAAGAAACACAGGCAATTTGCACTCGATATCTTCCAAACTGCGGGAATACTTTAGGAATTTGGAAAGTTCTCTCAAAAGGCTAAGGTTCGAACTTAAGAGGTATATTTGATCAACGTTCTGCATCAAAAGCTAGCTTTGAAGTGGCCTCGTTGATTGCCCGAAATTACAAACCACATACAATTTCTCAGGACTTGATTAACCTTCAGCTGTGAAAATAGTAGAGATCATGTTTAGCCAGAAACAAGCCATGCAACTGAATTCGTGCGTTTGGCTGTAAAAGTTGTGAAAGAGAGAATTTCTGTCTTTGCAAGAAAATGTGAGGGAACAAGTGATTTTTGCCAATTAAGAAGAGCAAATATTTTGTTTTTCAACTGGATGAGATCTCGATTTACATACTTTATTCGCCTAGTGGAAGCAGTTCTCAAGGTAACGATTCAGTCCTGGACAATTTATCAAGCTTTTTATAGCCTCCTGGATGGGAAAAATTGGGTTCTATACATTGGCCGTCACAATGGATTGCGGTCGTCATTTCAAGTCCTTCCTTGCCTCTGGTGCTAGATACATTATGACGACCACTCGGCACACAAGAATTAATGGTTTAAATGACCAGAATCACAGAAGACTGAAGGTGGCTGTGAATATCTCAGCCTTGATCTCCTAGGTGAGAGCACTACCACTTGTGCTCCTGGGCCTAAAGAACCAATGAAAAGACGATCTCGGCGCGCCTTTAGCCGATCATGTTTGCGGCACTGGGTGCTTATGCCTGGCGAGCTCATCGAGAGCAACTCACGCACCATCTCTACATCCAATTTCATCGCCACCTCAATCGACATCATGGGGTTGATCAAACTGACACCGAACAAGAACAAGGGAAAAGGACTGCCTCTTTTTCTAAGTATCTCCATGTCGTAGAATGGACTCTCGACGATATACCATATACAACTATTCGTTGAGGGAACTTATTTAATTATCTTTAGAGTGCGTGGATGTCTGGCTGGCCGATATTATGTATCTTCGATATGCTTAAGAAGTGGAACTGAGCTCAAGGATAATAATATTGCTATCATTAATAAAATAGAGTTTTAATAATAATAACTATCAACAACACACAAAACGGAAAATATTGTCATAAACAGAGAATGGAAAGGGTCGTGTGGAATCGAGCTAATCCGAGGATTAAAAGATTTAAAAAGGTAAAACAAATATAAAGTTAAAGGGAGGGGAGGGTTCGCTAAACCATTTAAAGCACAGGATAGAATTGACAAAAGGGTTAAATACTCAAAGGTAACGTTCGGCTTACGTAATTTATACTTGTTGTGCAGAGGAAGGCGGAGTGAAGGAATTTTCGGTCCGCTGGCGAGTTCCAACCGAAGGTGGGGGGAATAAAATGATCCTGACGTGGTGTCTTGGGAATGAGAACCGTTTCTCGACGAACGGCTTGAAGAACAATGGCTGTTCTACGTTGTTCTCTTCTGAACAACAGGGGGGGGTGAGAACCGTCTCTTGTTTACGGGCTCAAGAACAATGGCTGTTCTAATGTTGTTCTCTTCTGAACAACAAGGGAAAATGGTGAGAACCGTTTCTTGGCGAACGGGCTCAAACGAACAATGGCTGTTCTACGTTGTTCTCTTCTGAATAACAGGGGAGGGGGGGGGGAACCGTTTCTTGTCAACGGGCTCAAACGAACAATGGCTGTTCTAACGTTGTTCTCTTTCTGAACAACAGGGGAAGGGTAAGAACCGTTTCTTGGCGAACGGGCTCAAACGAACAATGGCTGTTCTACGTTGTTCTCTTCTGAACAACAGGTGAGGGGGTGAGAACCGTTTCTTGTCAACGGGCTCGAACGAACACTGGCTGTTCTAACGTTGTTCTCTTTCTAAACAACAAGGGGGAAGCCTTGTGGACTCGGCGTCACGAAGGCTCGAACCTTGGCACTCAAGGGATATTGTCCTTCTTCTGGACAAGTGATGGTAAATCTCGAGGTCGAGGTCCCTTGGCGCACAAGGTGAGAGAGGGTCGTGGTGATGTTTCGCGACGAAAATCTGGATCTCCAATCTGCTCGTAGTGGTAAAGTTTCTATCTAAATAGTCGAGACACTCCCTTGGCGTGGGGGACAATGGAGTGGGAGCTTCGAGGGAATGCACAGCCAAGCCTGGGAACAATGCCTTATCTGCCCATAAGCCTAACTCTGGCGAGGTCGGCGTATGGGGGCGAACGGGTGAAGATAAACCTCTTTGTTTAAACATTGACTCAGGTGGCTGCGATAAGGCGCCAAGCTTCAAAGCGAAGATGCACGTGGGGAGCATCGTGGTTTTAAATAACATGTGATAGTGGTTGAAATTAACGCGGCCTCGACCCGTTCTATCACACTCCATACTGCTTTCTTCTGTTTCCTTCGTGTAGAGGGAGCAAAAGGGCTGTAAATCAACCATATTACGTAATGATGAAGAACTGGTAATAGGACATCGTTGCAATTAATCGTCCTAAGCCGGGTCACCTCGAAACAGCTGGTCCCCTGGGCAAGGGACCAACTAAATTATTTTTTTGCTTTTGGGGAATTTCAGTGTGGCGGGGAGGAGGCACATCTGGAGACGCAACCTCTCGTTGGTATCCATGATAGCAACCTCTGCTAACCGTTCCACTTTATCCTTTCCTCATTTCAAGCGAAAAGGTCACCATGAATCGCTACTCTAGCTGCACCGACATGCAACACTTTTTGCAGCTATTCCTCCATTGCTAAGCAAATTTCACACACTTTACTGGTATAAATTCAACGAACTCAGAGAGCATTTAATTCACTTTGCGCGCATGAGTTAGGGTGCAAAGCATAATTTACAATTCTTATTCAATTGCGGTGTCTTTCAGTACCTAAAGTGAAGCGATATTTAGTACCATAATAGTCAATACTCATTAGCAATTCTCATTGAAGTGGATAATTCCAGAATTTATGTATTACCATATTATTTTGCATATTGAATGAAATTTGTTAAATTCATTATTTACTGCAATAAAGCTAAAAATCAAATATATTTCCTTGCAATCCCTCAGAGTAAAATAAATACATTCAACGTCTCGAGCTTGCCTTATATTACATAAGAGATTGGCTGTTTTGCAGACTATCTTGTTCTTTGGTGGTCTCTCCAGTGCCTGATGGCCTTCAGAGAGAAGCGATAGGTCAATAATCACTACAGGTGGTGTTCAAAATGATTAACCATATGTGAATTACAAGAAGCAAGGGCCAGATTCGGTTTCGCTTGAAAGCACGCTCGCCGTTCTTCATGACGGACGTAAATGTCTTAACTTAATGGATAGAACTTTCTTTTTGAGAAGGTGGAGTAGGTTCAAACATGACCCCTCCCCCTTCTGCTATCCAGGAAGACAGGACCAAAATCTTTCACCCCTCGTCCGTGGCGTATTTTCGCAACAGCTTTCTCTACATTTCACAGCCGGAACACTTGGTTATACGATATCGTGGAGCCCCTCGATTCTTAATGAGGGAAGGGAGGCATTCTTATTTTTTGGACTGGGTTATCTAAAGATTGTCGATTACTCGAATGAGTGGGAGAGCCCTCTTCTAGCTCGTAGGCTAAGTTAAGGGTATCCCACATAGAAGCGTCTTCAACGTCGCTCTATTTGCAATGAACATCAACTGCATGACCCCACTGCTGCTCACAGATGTTCTCGCCACGCATACTTGTATTACATTGCTATGCCTTTTGGCGCTCTTCACCGCAACTGCCATTATGCCAAATCCACGCTTTTTGTTTTCATATTGGTAATATCAAGGTGGTGTATTTTTCCGCTTTTGTGTACATCATCCTGATCCAAATCTGTTCCTAAATATGACTCCTCGCCTTTATGCGGTGGATTCACGCCGATTCTTTTGGTCTAGTATTCAACAGCCGCATCACCTGGGAAGGACATATGCGCAGTCTTACATTCTTATACACCAGTACTAAGAAGATTCTTCGCTTTATGGCGTTCAACACACGGGGAACTGATAAGAATACATTTCTTATGTTTTACTACTCCTTGATTGCTCAAAGATTTATTCTGGATGCCAGATTTATGCCTCTGTATCCGAGTATCTATTACGGTCTTCATTCAGTGACTGTTACATTCCACACGTCCCTCTACAGACTGCCTCCTTTTCGACGTCAGGAAGTTGTCACGGCTATTGTCCCTGATGCGCACAATATTCCATACGCTATGCATCGACAACTAGGTTAGAGAGGCATCGACCTTCTGTAAGTAATTATTATTATTTCCTAGTGTTAATGTTTGCTGATCGAAATCCTGTTCAGTCTACAGTACATTATGTGCCTCTCTTCTAGTTGCCAGCGATTCACATTTCGTCTGCGGGGGATGACAATGGTGCCTAATCTTCCAAGAGGCTCCAATTAAGCTCTAAATCATTTGATTTCAGGTTAAAGAAAACTCCTCCAAGAGCTTGAAATAACTTTTTGTACCGGTAGTGCCGATGTTTCTGTCAAAGACGCCACCGTGAAGGATACCACTTTTGAACTTTTTTCGTGTTAGTTAGGTTTTGTGTTAGTCTGTTGTCTTAAAGGAATATCTTAATTCTTTTAAACATTTTGCAAACAAACTAACAGGTAGGCTTGCCACTGGTTCTCCGCAAACTAATATTATGGACAACACTTACAACTTCCAACTGATTCTTCATCTCTTTAACACTTTTCTTAAGTCACGAGAACGAAAATTCAAGCCTGGCGCGGAGTGTTGGTGCTACTTCCCACGGGAAGCAACAAACTCCTTAGCCAGTGAAAGGGACCCTACCCCGTCCTCGAGGTTAGAGCACCCGTGGATTACCTCATACACAATCCAGCGGGAGCGAAGGTTTTCCACGTGAATTGTATATATTATCTCATTAATGTTCTTAATTATGATTTTTTTTGGTCCACTAAATTGTTTAGTCTTTAGTCCTATATTTATGCCTCCATTTAATTATATCTTTTTGGGGAGGGTTCCACTGAAATGTAACCAATGTTCTCCTGTGATTTTTTTTTTTTTCAAATTGTACTAGTTAAATTCTCTAGAATTGACCTGTTTAAGGCTTATGTCCGTAAATTCCCCGCTGAGCTCAGATTAACTTTTTTGTGTGTGTACACCCAGTGTGGCCAAATGTGATTCATCCTTTAATGCTAGATTGTAGGAGAAAAAATGCTAAAATATGCTAAAAAATATTTGTTTATACCCCAAAAAATGCCGAAAAATTATTTTACTCACCAATTCCTTTTTTAATTAAACTCCCAAGAAAATGTCATCATAATTTGGGAAAGCAGACAGCACATCTTCTTCTGGAGCTTTACTGGAGTCATAAGACTCCAATTGTCCCAATTTTATTGATGACAACTTTTGGCAATTCAAAGTTTTTGCAGCATTTGTTGTGTCTCTTTAAGCTATATTTTACTGCAAGAATAGCTGAAAACATTGGCAGCTGCATTTTGTTTCTCAGTTTATTTTTCACGATATTCATGCTGCTGAATAACCGCTCTACTTCAGCGTTAGAATTTGGCAAGATTAACAGACTTATAGCAAATTCTGAAACTTCCTTAAATGGGTTTCCCCAAGAAGCATCTCTATAGGCAGATACTTCAGACCAAAAACCCTCAGTAGTTTCAATATTAGTCCATTTTACCAAATGGATGCTATTGTATTGAATCTCAATTGATGACTTCAATCTCTTCATCTAAATGAAATGATTCTAGTAGAGGAATGATGGGATTCTTAAAATTAGTCAAGATATTTTATACTGAGAATAAGTTGATGTTCTTCAAGATATTTATGTTTTCTGGCATACGATTATGTAGCTCTTTGTATAGGCAAAACAAAAAAAATTGTGCCCTTTTGCGGATGTCAGTTTGTTGAGAAACTTGAATTTTCTTGCTAATCATCAATTCTGTCAGCCTTTTTTCAAACCTATATTCCAGCTGTGGATTTGGATCAAGAAATTCTTCAATATTGGCATTAGGATCTAGAGGGTCAATCCTGCTTGTTGGTAATACTAACATGTTAGCAATAGATTTGATTAGATGTGATAGGTCAGAAGCAATTGTGTTTTATCAACAGTATTTGATTCAAAAAGTTTGTTAACTTCTTGAACATGCTTTAAAATTGGATGCAGAAATACAATGAAAAGCTCATTCTGAGGGTCACAATACATATCGTTTAGTAGCTGGGCAGTGTAACATCTTTCGTTAACACTTGCTATTTGAAAATGAGTCTGTAATTCAATCCACCGGTTTAAGATTATGCTGATTGCTGGTTCAATCGACAACCACCTGGTTGTACAAGAATTTAAGATCTTCAATGGTTCCTTATAATTAATGGTCAGGAAAAGCTGTTTGTAAAAAATTTGTCTCACTCAACTCTTTGAAAACCATTTATAAGTTTCACTTACTAAAAATTCTAAGTTTCTTGGCAGAGCTGCAGCACAAGCATGGGACACTGATAATTGTAGTGAGTGGCACACACATCTAAACAAAAGCAATCTAGGAATTTCATCTTTCAGCTTCTTGATAACACCATTATTTATCCCTACCAAATAGAGGGCTGGGTTTCATTAAGAGAAATGTCAGTTACAAAAGTAAAGAGGTTATTCTTAAACTCTATAACTCTTATGTTAGGCCACATCTAGAGTACTGTATATAGGCATGGTCCCCTCATTTTAGACACGATATTAACCTTCTCGAGTCAGTGCAACGGAGGGCAACCAAGATTATTCCTTCCCTGAGGCACCTTGAATATATAGATAGACTGAGGGTATTAAATATGTTTTCGTTCGAAAGGAGATGTGTGAGAGGGGATATGATTGAGCTGTTTAAAATTTTTTCCGGGATAGATAAATTGGATGTTAGCAAGTTTTTTGAGTTAGATGATGGAAATCGGACTAGAGGTCACCACTTGAAATTAAAAAGCAAGGGTGTAGGTTGGATTTAAGAAAATATTTTTTCACCAATAGAGTGGTGTACTTCTGGAACAAATTGCCGCAGAGGGTAGTAGGTAGTCCAAATCTAAATGTATTTAAGAGTAGGTTGGATGAGTTTATGGGAAGGGAAGGTTGTGATGGTTCCTAAGTTTTGTATATATTAATATTGTTTGTATATATCTATAGCTGCATGATTTAGTTCTTGACAAGCCTTGATTGGTGATACCCTTGTTTCTGATGCAATCCTCTGGATGTAGTTTTCCTGGGAGTTTGGGTGCCTTAAAAAAGAGGCCGTTTGACTCGGATGACCTATGATGAGCCCTTGTGGCTTTTGTCATCTGTTCTATTATATTGTGGGGGACTTTGATTTTTTATTCCCCTTGTGATGGTGCTTTTTGGGTAATTGTGTAGACGATGGCCGGATGCGATTATTTTGAGCGTCGGCTCGTTGTTGGGTACAGCTCGCCGCGGGGATAACACTGCGATGACCCTGAGTTTCAATCCTTTTGGGGGGGGGGTCTGGGGGGGCACAGCCCCCCAGTATAAAAACGAAAATCGCCATAAAACTCAGGGTCATCGCAGTGTTATCCCCGCGGCGAGCCATAACCAACAACGAGCCTACGCTCAAAATAATCGCATCCGGCCATCGTCTACACAATTACCGCTTTTTGTGGGGGGGTTTTGACGGAGGCGGATGACCTTTGATAGGTCCTTATGGCTTTTGTCATCCGTGAAATTATGTTATATTATGTTATTACGCTGGCAATGTCAGTACCAATGGCCAAAAGATTTTTCATGTTCATTTATTTTTCTCCCTATTATGATTACAAGGTAAACTTAATTGAAGTACAATAAAATGCTAAAAAATGCCAGATATCTATTTTTTCATGCTGTTTTTTCTGCTAGATGCCAGATTATATTTTTGGCTGCTAGATCAGTCAAAAAAATGCCAGATCTGGCATTAAAAATGCTAAATTGGCGACCCTGTGTACACCTGTCGTAGCAGGTCAGAAATTCCCTAGACTCTTGATAATTCTAGTTTGACGTATGGGATGATCCTTTCCTACGCAACTGCTCTGTAAAGCATCATCTTTCGGTTGGGAGATGTGTGGAGGAATTCCACGTGGAATTTCATTTCCAACACGGAAGTTCCATGTGCTGGAGAAGATTCTGTTAGGCTTAAATTAGTAAGCCTAACCACCCTCCCCCTTCCACAAGCGGTAGCCTCGAACAGCGTCCACCACGGTCCATCTTTACACGGGTTAGAATAGTCTCGGCAAGAAGATTCGAAGCTATTCGAGAGTAGAGCTGTTTCCCACTAACCCCCCCCCCCCTCGCGGTGAGAGCCTCAGAAATATATATTGCTCGTGTCCCATGATAGAGACACAGAGTGGAGAAGTCTCGCCCGGACCCCAAGAAAATTCTCCTAGTTCCAAGTCAGGTGCTAATAACAAAGCAAAGTGACATCTGAACTATATTTGTGTATTGGAGTTAGTCCCAGCCAGTGAGGTAATTCCATTTACCTCAAGAAAATTCTTCTAGTTCCAAGTCAGGTGCTAATAACAAAGCAAAGTGACATCTGAACTATATTTGTGTATTGGAATTACTCCCAGCCAGTGAGGTAATTCCATTAACGATCGCTACCGAGTGATTTTTCCACCTTCTCTCGTCAACTCCTGTCAAAGCCCTCCTCGTTCGCCTCTCGTTTTCGGGTGGCCGAAATACTCTTCCCTGGACCGGACGTTACCACCCCTTTCCCTTTTTAGGAGAACCGTAATCACTTTAACATCCCGCTCAGAAACTTCGAGCGGCCTCGCCTCACGTGCAGAAGACATCCGTGAAGCCTTACCCTGACGTCTCACCAGGAATCTTCCGTAAGCCATCCCCTCTTCCCCTTCCAGTAACCCATTTGCGTTAATTCTCCCCATTTGAATAGTCTCCTCCCGTAACACCTTAAGTTTTAACTTCATAGTCTGATTCATAACTACAATCCTCCCCCCACTCCCCCTTCGTTCATCTGATGTATTTTTTCCCATCATTTCTCTCATTATTTATATGTAAATAAAATTATAGTTTTGTAATGCCTCTTTAAATAACCTTGAGCTTTGCCATTGCCCATAATATACCTGACCTCGTTACACTCTTATCTAGTTGTTTCTCCCGTCGAAACTCGTGGCGTTCCGTCCCTTTTGTCGGTTCGCCTTGAAGTTATTGGTCCCTTCCGCCATAGATATAATATGGTATTGATATAATGTAATGTCATACCACGACAATTATTATTATTATATTATTGTGTGCAAAATTTCATCCTACTTTATTAGGGAAACTTATTCGTTTAACCCCTCTATATGGCCTGATTTGATTTTATAGTATTTCAAATTTTAGAATGTAATTTTATGTTTAAAAATTCTTCCTTTCAACATATACCACCCTGCTAGCACAGTTTCCTTTGGGTGGTGGTCTTTCGAGATGCGAATGGAAAGTTTACTTGGAGAAAATGTGTTGATATCGGTATCGTCCCGTTCGCTCAGTGGCGCAACTTTGGTCTAAATAATCAGAGGTCAGAAATTCTAGTCATTGGCGGATGACGTGTTTTTTACTCCTGGCTTTTTGGGGGTCATCTAATCTTTTCTGTGTAACCTTTGGCACACTTTTTCTTTATCAGGCACCATAGGCCTGAATGTGGCGGATACTTGCTAGTTTGCGCCCAACCACAATTGGCCGATAGCTTTCGGTCGTACAAAGAATAGATGCGCTCACTTTGCAGTTTCAACATATACCATCCTGCAAGCACTGTTTTATTTGGGCGGTGGTCTTTGGAGATGTGAACGAAAAAGTTCACTTGTTTTACACCGGTTTTCCGGTGAATCTTCCCGGAAAAACAGAATGAAGACCTTGTCCTTAGCTACAGCATGCCTGACTGACAGGCTTTCTCGAGGAGCCAAACCCACCGCAATTAAAGGTCCTCTATCATCTTCACGGGTATCTATCTCTAAGTACAAACCCTGCCTTTTGGGGCAGAATTTTCTCATCAAGGTCTCTACGTCAAAACGCAGCACCTGCAATTTCTGCTGGAGAGGAAGAATATTTTATCTCTAACTCTCTCCTCAACTAACCGATTACACTCGTTTCTTCAAATTTAATACAGTTTAAACACCTCTCTTTTATCTATAAAATTAATTAAATCAGCAACACAGTTTAAGTGGTTATTTAAAATTCACTTCATATTTAGTTACTTCCGATCACTCGGTCGCTTACTGTGAGTCTTTCCATTACGAGTAACATCCCTAGTAATCATCTTGAACTGATGATTATCTTGTGTATTTGCATTCAGGAGTACCCTTTAGAACTCCTCACTAATTAATTTAAGCGTGATGCTCTAGTTGCACATGCTTCGACTACTTTAAGAGGTCCTATTTGATATTTTAATCAATAGTTTGGTAAACCCTTAAACCACCGTGCGCACCAATTAGTTTTATCCCTATGAAAATTCCATTAATTCCTAAAGGTAGTTTTTCTCTGGCGCTGACGGGGTCCTCCATTTCCTTAGCGTGGCGCTTTAAAGGTTGATGCCTCGGATATTCTTATAAATTCTGTTATGATTTGTGCTGTCTTGGCACATGAAAAATCCTACGTCCTTATTATAGAGATGATATCACCGCTTTTCTCCTGTATAGTTTTTGCTCCCTTCCTTCTTACTTTGCTGAGGTAAATTATTGTCCCCTGTACCTTTTAACTTCTTCTTCTATCATAGTTCATCAAGCTTAGTATTATATGATAGTGTCCGAATATGGTAAGTAACTAAGGTCATCAAACATCGGCAACCTGTTCCGTAATATATGTATAAGGGGAAGATGCAGACCCGAGTGATAATTTTGTACATTTACGAGGCTTGACGTTTCGGTACTCAAACCGAGACCATAATCAACGAGTAAAATATTGATAAAAATAGTATAAATTACTACGAAATACATTCTTAAAAGCCAATTAAAATATAATGTTAAAGTGTAAAGGTAAAGTTATTCTAAATATATAATAAAAAATTAATAAATTATATAAAACCAAATCTGAGAAAATAGAAAAAGGACCTGACTTTTTCCTGAGAGTCGTCGAAAGAAACCTTTTTTAAATTATATAGTGCCTGAAACAGCAAAAGTAGAGAACAATACTGCGAGAGTCGATCAGTAAGAAAACTTGCAGTAAACGAGCAAGTTCTCAGAAACAAGTGAATATAGACTAAATTTTAAATAACCACGCAAACTGTTTTGGTGAATTAAATGGTTTTATGGATAAGAAGTATTTTTTAATTGTATTCAATCAGAAAAGAATAGTTATATTTTTCAAAAAAAATCACTTACAGAGGAGAGGTCTGAATTTAATAAGGAAATAATCCTATATTTAAATTAAAATCTACTCAAAATAAAGATATAAAAACCATGAGGTAGTTTATCCAAATAAATTGTTGATAATGGGATAAAAAAATGTTTTTTAATCAGTTGGATTATTACTAATTTATTGGTCAGATGTTCAAAGTGAGGTAGTTTTATAAAATCTTTCTTTGGAACTTTTATTAATGTACTTTAGAAAAAAATATGAGATAAAAACTTTTATTTGATTTTATCTATAAGTATTTTGATTAGTTATTATTAAAGAAACTGCTTAAATATTGCTCTTGTCTGTGAAATGTGCCCAATTTGAACAAATTCTTAATTTAAACTAATGGTGGGGAAAGAAGTGGCTTTACAACTGGTTAATTTTGAGTTTTTGGTACTATTTAATGTTGAATTCAAGGGAATTTAAAATCCGGAAATGGAACATTGTTGTCAGCGTCCGTTTCCATCGAGATAAAATCAAGATCAGAATGACAATCTTTAGCTTGAAGACGTAAGGTGCGGGCCTTGTTGTTGGGGGGGGGGGGAAGGCATTGTGTATTGTGGGTTTTTTTTTTTACACCAAACAGAGATCCTGGAGACTTTTGTAATCTCATGGTGGGAGGGGTCACCCGTTCCGTGTCAGATGTATAAGTATGCATATGATAACACCATCGAATCAATAGGGCTCTGGAATGAAGAGTGAAGAAAGAAATGATAGGGGTGATGTAATTGGGTATGTGCGGATGTCGTGTGATTGAGCCCCCGCGAGCGAGAGGTCAAAAGCTTCCACCCAATCGGCGCCGCCACATGAACTGAGATTTCATGTGGTCCCGACAGAACCCACGACGTCTCCTCTCAGTGATAATTGAGGCTGTTTTTTTGTTCAGCTCGCTGTGGCTTAGATTGGAACGAAGAGATTGGTGGAGACGAGAAAGGAATGGTCTCATAATAGACTCCTTAATCAATTGAACTGAGCGAGATAGAGAGAGGAAGAAAGAGAGAGAGAGAGAGAGAATGGGAATTGGAGAGAGAAAGAGAGGTAGAACGAGAAAAAGAAAGAGAGAGAGAGATACAGAAAGAGAGACGGGCAGAGAGAGTGAAATAAAGAGAGAGAGAGAGAGAGAGAGAGAGAGAGAGAGAGAGAGAGAGAGAGAATGGGAATTGGAGAGAGAAAGAGAGGTAGAAAGAGAAAAAGAAAGAGAGAGAGATACAGAAAGAGAGACGGGCAGAGAGAGAGAGAGAGAGAGAGAGAGAGAGAGAGAGAGAGAGAGAAAGAGAGCTGTTACAAGGAAAGTAAGTACTTCATGATACCATTTGACCCATTACAACGGAAATACTTATGTTTTGTTTCTAAATATAAACAATACTAACTGTAAAGCATAGATAGTAAAGATGATGTCTACCCCCCACCCCCCTACTTGGTAATGTTGAGGAATATACACTACCAGATATTTCAATAGGAAAGTAGGAATAGAATAATATATACAATAATTTGCTTAAAAAGATACTATCTTACTAAGCGAAACTTAAAACATGCTCTTTTCAGTTGCGAGCGAGTCTAGTTGCGGTCGACTCTACATCTCTCTATGTCGGTCATTCGGTCGGTCGGTCCCGTTTTGGTATTTCTTTTGTAATAACATTGTAACTATTCGGCTGATTCTAACAAAATTTGAAACACTTATGTTGTTTTACATTCTATTTCCATTGGTATAATTGCCAAAGTCTTCCCAAAGTAAATAAGTGAGAGCAGGCGAATTATTAGTCAGCAGACCAGGTTTCTTTTAATTTCTTATCATCATACAATCATTTATCACTTAATATGTAATGTTTCTAATTATTTGGTCCAATCTAGTTTTAAAAGTCTCAAAAGTAAACTAATGGACACCATTACTTCAAGTAACTGATTCTAGATGTCAATAAATCTGTAAGAAAAAAGCTTAAACATATATGTATATTAAGTTCGAATGTGTTTTGGAGAGATTTTCATGCTATTTATTATTTAATGTATAATTTGTGCTAAGTTCGAAGCAAATAGAATAATCTACATAATTTTTTTATTTCTATATTTTTTATACTTCTATTAATTGATCTTTCAAACATTTGTTTTGGACTGAATAATTCAGCTCCTCCAGCCTTTTCCCATAATTATGATTTCTCAATTCGGGTATCAATTTTGTGGCGCTAGCATGTACCTTCTCCAATCTTTCAATATCTTTTTGTCGGAATAGTGACCAGACCCGAACAGAGTATTCTAATTGTGGTCTTACGAATGCATTGCGTATACATATTCAGAATTTTAGTTTTGTTTTTACCATAAATCGACGTTTGATATAGCCAAGAAGAGTTAAAGCTTTCTTTTCTACTTCAATCCAGTGCCGAGAAAACTTAAGATCGTTTAATACATAGACTCCAAAATCTTCTTTATTTTCAGTTATTGTAATTATTTTATAAAAAAGTTGAAATTCTGCTCTTGGATTTATTAACCTTTATGCATTACTTGCCACTTCTCAAGATTTAAGGGCAGTTCCCATTCTAAAGACACAAGCCTACTTTAAAAACTGGCGAGCAATGTTCTCTTTCCTTGATATTTTTCAATAGGCTTTGCTTATGCAATCAGCTTATTTTTGTGATCGACCCATGCAAGCGTGTCTGTAGCATTTAAACAAATATGTGTTTAATAGACAAAGTTATTGAAAACCTGATATCGGTACGTAAAGGATATAAGTATTTCTTGGTCTTTCAAAACAGCAGCAAGTGGTAGTGTCAAACCATTGGGGCATACCCATAATCAACTGAATGTCATTCCCGCATTGAAGCTTAAATTTTCTTGATATTCTTCAAGGGGAAACTCCTGAAGTTGTTTATTTGGGGGGCTAAAGTTCCTCGAGAGGCGTCTTCTTAATTATAGGCGAGGATGTGGCCTATAGACTTCAATAAACCCCCTCCCCCATAAAAAGTCTATATCTGCCGATGTAATCGTTATGTTCTCAACACAATTTAGTGGTTTTAGTTTGAGAGTGAAGTACATCATACTCCAACATGTGTTGAAAGCTAGTTTTAAATCCAGGATTTTAACAAGTTATTGCAATTCCATGGAAAAGTCAGGGAGAAAACCAATTATTTCCGTATATTTTTTTGTTATATAGCAAATACCAGAGTGAACGTATCGAAGGGCGCCAAAGCTCTGTTAGCATCGATCGCCCCGAAATAAAGCGTTTATCGTGACTGGGTTTGAAAAGTAGACTCTGTAGTAGGAAAGAGACGGAATAATTATTTTTGGGGAAAAGTTTAATGCCTTCTCCAGAGATGCTTTAAGGCGAGTTGAGTCTCAATTCCCCAGTGACATGCAGTCGATGGAAGCAAGGAAAACAATGCTTGCCCTATTTGAGAAGAAAAGAAAAGGAAATTACACCCCAACAATTAAAATGACAGCAAAATCAATTTTATTCTCACATTTATGCTTGCCTATACTTGTATACGCCATACGGTACCGTTCACATTCTTTCGAATTGGCGTTAGACCCTGATGAGCCCAACTGCAATTGAAGGCGTGCATCCTTTTCGTCGAGATTTCTACTCTTTTTTTTTTCATCTCTTAATTTCATTAATAGTTCTGCTTTTTGTTGCTTTGGAATAAATAGTTTAAAAAATGTTTCGCTTTTCTCAGCAATAATATACAGTAATTAGAGTTTTATGATTTTTATCTAGATATTTCAACGCCATGTTAGAATTAAGAAACCAGGCAAAAAGCTTCCCCACTCCCCCTTACGGTGGGGGGCGGGGGCTTGCACTCGCTAGTAAGATTAAAATTTAAAATCTAAAAAAAGCAGCAATGGTTAAATTTTTTAAAAAATTTATGAACTTCGCCAATTATAATAATTTTAAAAAGGAACTCTAAACTAAATTTCCCCCCTTTCAAAATATCACGTTGCTAAAATATAGTTATAGAAGAAGATATATGAAAATAAATTTTCTGAACTTCACCATTTGTAATTCTTTGGGTATTAAAAAATTCACACAATTTCGATACTTATATTTATTTCTGAACTTCACCATTTTGTTTTTTGATATTATAAAAGAATTATTAGAAATAACTTTGATCAAAGAAACATAAGTCATAACCAAACTAAGATGAAATTATTATTCAAATAATCAAAAATCCCCTTCTTAAATTATAGAGTTAGTGATGATGAAGTGAAAAATAACCTATTTGTATACGGAAAAGTAATCATATTTAGCTTTGCAGTCATCGGCTTGCATCTGGCAACTCTACTGGGTTGCCAGAATCTAAAAAAAGGAAAAAAAATGTCTAAGACATAATGACCTAACTATTTTATGCTCTGAAGCTTAAACAATTTTTAGGCTATATTTAAATATTGGTTCTGAGAATGAAAGCAGCTACATAGCATAAACTCTGTATGGTTACGCTCTTGCTTCTTAAGCATTTTTTAAATATCACCTGGACTTTGGCAGCCCTACTGGAGTCACCCCTCGTATCTTTGAGAACAGTAACTGCGAGGCAGAGCTTAGATAAGTGTGGTGCATTGTTTATTATTTTTTTTAAGTGATAACCTCCTTTTAAACAAAATGGATGCAAATGAAGTTATGAGAAAATGCGATTGCATTATTGCAAAATTATTAAAAAGGAAGTTCAGTTCGATGACTTATAATGAAAAAGAAACTATTATTAAAACAGGTAGGCCTACGCCAACACTAGATGTCATCCAAAACAAAGTGTTGCATTCGCAAATACAGTGTAGGCCAATATGATAGAACTTCTTGGCTAGCTAGTTGTGCATACTTACAGAAGCTATTTTAACATTTAAATAAAGTTTACAAAAAATAATATTACAAAAATTAGCATTTAAATAAAGTGAGTAGCTTACAGTTTTATAGTTATATTTAATGAACAACATATTTACTTCAATTAACATTAATTTTTGTAAAACTTGAATCGCTTCCTCATCTTCAAAAGTCACCGCACGTCACTGCAATTCTCCCATTAGTTAGAAGGTCGTTATACGAGGGGCGGTCAATAAGTTTTGCAATTCGGATATAAAGAAACGAGATATGAGGAAAAGAGTTTAATTATTTTTCAAGATAACTACCCTCCACTTCAATGCACTTGCGCCACTTGTCCCTGAGGCTTCGAATTCCCGACAACCAGAAATCTCCCCCGACTGCGGTTCAATACACTCCTGTACGGCGAGCTGGACATCTTCATCGTCCCCAAACCGGCGTCCACGCAGTGCAGCCTTGAGCTGGCGGAATAAAAAGTAGTCGCTGGGGGCCAGATCTGGATTGTAGGGGGGGTGATTGAGCTCCTCGAATCCGCACTCGCGCAGGGCAGCTTGTGCAACTCTGGCCTTGTGGACTTTGACGACGTTGAAGTAGATCATGGGGCGTGAGGTTTCTAGGGACCCAACGGGCAGAGACCTTGGTCATGGCCAAATTGTCGTGGATGATGTTGATTTCACTTCCATGTGATATTCCAAGTTCTCGCTCGATTTCTTCGGCCTTCACTTGTCGATTTTCAAGGATCATCCTCTCCACACAGGCCACATTGTCTCGTTGGTCACGTCTGACGGGCGTCCTGGACGGGGGTCATCTTCAAGGGACTCACGACCATGGCGGAACTTCCTATTCCAGCGAGCAATGTTTGCATAGGAAGGGGCGGTGTCAGTGTACACTGCAACCATGCGTTCATGGATCTCTTTTGCATTCTTGCCTTCCTTGGTCAAAAATTCGATCACTGCGCGGTGTTCAACCTTCTCCATTGTTGAAAAATTTGTTACTGACGATCTGCGATCAGCTACTGCTTCTTAAATAGACGAGGCGGGAGCGTGCGGCTGCAGGTCCTGACTTGTCATAACTTGTCCTAACACCCCCACAAACAGCCATCCTCCTTCCTCTGTTTTGCCCTACCGATTCGCAAAACTTATTGACCGCCCCTCGTAGTAAGAAGGAATATGATTCTTTGAATGTTTAAAATAAATGAATCGTAGATTTAAACAGAGGTTTGAATAAGATTGAACGTTTGAAAATAAAGGTGTTAAAAGTTTGATAAAGGCAACTTGCGTCAGATTGCAAGTTCCTGCGTTTGAAACAATCGCTTGCTTCAAGTCGCATACTCACACGTTTGAAAGCTTGAAATTGGGAAAAGATAAGCTTGATAATATTATTTGATTTGAAAAGAGTCTATAAGGTTGCAGTCTGAAATGATTTCACAGGATTTAAAAGTTTGTTACAAGGAAAACTAAATAGTTGCCTGCAACGTTTGAATATTTTATCATATTAGAGACAATTCAGCAAATAATAAAAGGAAGCACACACCTGCTTCGCTTAAAATGAGCTTAAATTGACTTAATAAATTGTAAAATCAATTTGAAAGATGAAACGAGAAAGTTGAGAGGTTGATTAAAATTGTGGTTGTTGTTAAGTGAGAGGGAGGAAGAGAGGCTCAGTTGAAACTTATTAGCGATCTGATTGCAAAATGTATAATGTCTAAAACGGCCGCCTACACTCCTATATCCAGCAGAGAGGTGATGGAATCCTCCAAATCAAGGAAAAAGCCTCCCCTTCCTACCTTGTCTTATGTCTATAAATATGTACCAATTTACATACTCTAAAAGTCAAGCAGGCTCAGATCATCTGTTGTTTTTCTTTACGCTCAAGTAAAGTTTTCCCTGATAAAGGAGGTAAAGTTTTATGGAAAATTTGGATACGCGAGTTCGTGTTAAATAGCAAAAATAACCTTTTCCACGTCACTGCATCCAATATTAATGCGTGCTTAGTCTGATTGGAGAGACCTCCTGTGGCTAAGCACAGGGTAGTTCCCCCCATAAGGGTACTATCCACCCTTCGCGCTTTTTTACTCACGCTTTTTTCATCACTTCGCAACATAACGCAACCCTCATTGCGCCCAGGCCTCCTTGATTGTACGGTAAAGGGAACCCCGGAAGGTAGCCCTATTAGGGGGCGCGAAGAAGGGGGTCCCTTAAGGACACGAGCGGGAGACCTTGGAGAGGCACCTATTAGAGTAGGTCCATTAAGGTAGAAGGGTTGCGGAGTGTGGTTATAGGCAGGTATTTAAGGCACTAAGGTACACACCCAATAGGGTTCAGACTATTAGATTCTGTCATTTTTTTACACAGTAGGAAAGGGGGGGATTACCTCCCCCCCATTACTGGCACCAAAATGGAATTCATCAAAAGGCTCCCTCTGAGATTCAAGCCCAACGGAAGGAAGAGGACTCCACAAGAAGTAGCCCAACAGATATTTACTGACCTGCAGATCCCACTAATTAAGTCCCTTGATTTCCCGAAAGGATTCATCGTGATCTGCCCTGTAAACAAGGATGTCGAGAAACTCCTATCCTCCGCGGGCAGCATCACACTCAACAAATTAGACCTTGAAGCAACCCCCCCCCCTCCTCCCCGATCACGGCCATAGATCAGCCGTATGCAGGAAGGTTGAGTCATGGGTAGAATGAACACTCCTCAGGATATTAAGGAGGAGTTGAAAGCACATCAACCGTGGCTGAAAATTCATGACATTATAAAATTCAGGAATCATACTCACGTGTTTAAGATCGTCTGCGAAAACACCGAAATGGCTACCAAAATCAGGATAAAAGACTTATTGCCTTCTACACTAAGATCTCATAAACCAACATCTAGAGAGATGCATTCATAAATATACAGATATGCTTCCGTTGTTACGAAATAGAAGACCATATAACAACTGAATGTCCAAAAAAAGACCTCACGATATGTTCGGAGTGCGGGATTGAGGGGTACACCCACCGAGCATGCCAGAGCACGACCAAACAGTGCATAAACTGCAGAGAACCACATCGGACAATGGCAATGTAATGTCCAAAAAGAAAAGACATAATAAAAAGGAAGGAGAACGAAGAGAGATTGAATGGGCAGAAGAACATGACATACGCCTCGGCGAAAAAAAAATACAGTAAACAACTAAAAGGCAGAAACACAACTCAGCATTGACGAAACATTGAATGTCAAGATACTGACCTGTATCCTGCACTCGCACATATTGAGCATTGCCAACCCCGGAAGCTACGCAAGTACCCTAAACAGAATACTCAAGGACAACGGGTTAGAACCCATGAACTTTCCCAAGGATGTGGACTCGTCAGCAATATTTAAAGTGAAGATTAGTGACAAAACAACAAAAGCACTAGTCGAAGAAGCAAAACCACAGGAAGAACACAATGAAGACTCAAATACTGAGGAAACTGAAAAAGAAAGCAGCACGGAAGAATCCGCCTAGGAGGTTAGAGTAACCACAAGGAAAGCCCAAAAGAAAAGAAGATCTAGATCCAGCTCACATAAGACATCAACCCAACGGCAGCAGTCCCCGATTCCGTCGACATCACTTTTCGCAGGAAGGAAAAGAAGTAATCATGTGTAGACGGGAACAGAACGAGAGAAAGAAAAAGAAACGATAAACAAGACCTAAAGAGACAAACGGAAACCCCAAAGGAATATCAAAATGGACAAACGTAAACTGGAAATACTTCAAATTAATACTAACGGTTGGATAGGTAAAAATGCATATACGGAAATATCTTTAGAGAGCTAGACCCAAATGTTATTTTAATATCTGGCCACGGATTAGACCTAGAAACAGAAAAAAATAAAAATATGGAATTATAACGTTGTAGCAACGAATCCTTCGAGACAAAGACACGATGGAGTAGCAATTGCGATCAAAAAGGAACTAGACTATAAGACTCACCAAGGATTAACCGAATCTTATGCAGCATTAGAGATAAAATTAGAACTATCTAGTGTTATAATAGCCATGGAATACCAACCCCCAAGAAGAGACGGATTACCAATTGCCAACTTGACTAAGCTTTTTAATAACAGGAACTCAGTCATATTTATGGGAGACTTGAACGCACACTGTGCGGAAAACGGATATAGAACAAACAACAACGCGGGCAGGCATTTGAAAACGATGCTGGACAGGAGAATGCTCCAAAGACTGGGGCCAGATTTTCCCACATTTTTACATAACAGAACAACAAGTAAGCCAGATATCTGCCTCACAAACTTTAATTTGCCATTTAATTTTCACTAACCGAATCCTATGCCAGCAGTAGAGATAAAATTAGAACTATCTAGTCTTATAATAGCCATGGGGTACAAACCCCCAAGAAGAGACGGATTACCAAATGCCAACTTCACTAAGCTTTTTAATAACAGGAACTCAGTCATATTTATGGGAGACTTGAACGCACACTGTGCGGAAAACGGATATAGAACAAACAACAACGCGGGCAGGCATTTGAAAACGATGCTGGACAGCAGAATGCTCCAAAGACTGGGGCCAGATTTTCCCACATATATACATAACAGAACGACAAGTAAGCCAGATATCTGCCTCGCAAACTTTAATTTGCCATTTAATTTTCACTTGGAACCGGTTGACATACCAGGCAGTGACCACATAACTACACAATTACCATTAACCAGAATCCCTTACAGAAGCCAGGTAAGAAATAGAAAGCCTATCACCAGGCAGACTGGACAAAGTACAAAGAAGTTTTAAGGGAATATGAACCAAGGACTTTCATCGAGGCGACGATAGAAGAAATTCTACGAGGGGCTTAGAGAGATTAGGAGTACGCTGATTAGAGCAGACGAAAAAGCAGTACCAAAAAGAGCCTTTACAACGATCCAAAACTTCAGATGGTCACAGGAAATGATAAATAAAAATACGAAAATAAGACTTATCTCTGAACAAATACGGAGGGAAGGAATTAGTAGAGACATATACAACCAACTTAGAAGAAATAAAAGAGAATTAACGCTAATGATAAGCGATAAGCAACAAGAATATTAGAACGACCAGGTCAGGAAGATAGATGTCGAAGAATCCCCAATAAATTTTGGAAATGGGTAGATAGAATGTAGGAAAACCAGCAAAGGAGAAGATCAAGATTAAAGATGAGAAAGGCATACTAATTGAGGACAAAAGTGAGATAGAAATAGTTTTCAAAGAATACTGGAGAAACGTTTCTAGAATCAGCAAAGAAGAAAATGAAAATTTCGACACTGATTTTGAGAACGTAATTCTCGGAGAACTCAACCAGACAACGGCCAGGAGTCAACACTATGATTCGGTTGACACAACAAGAAATAATAATGAGGGAAATGAAGCTAAATTATCCGTACAAGAACTAAATGATAGCATAAACAGCTTCAAACAAAAGACGCCTGGAGTCTCAGAACTCACAAAGAAAAACTACACAGAAGCGACCAATAACATCTTGGAGGGATTTAAGAACCTATTCAATGCTTGCCTTAATACAGGCTACTACCCTAAAGACCTAAAAGTAGCAAAAAGATTTTTATTCCAAGGCCAGGAAAATCTCCACAAATTGTTAAAAACTATAGACCAATATCTCTGCTTGAGTTCATCGGGAAAGCATATGAAAAGATTTTAAAGAAGAAACTCGATCAACATCTGGTGGATAACGGCTTGTACAACGAGTGCCAATTCGGATTCCGGAAGATCAGGAGCACGGATATGGCGCTCTGTTTAATTATGGAGAAAATAGCCAAGGTCAAAAGCAAAAAGAGGAGTGTTGACATAGTATGTAGAGACGTGTCCAAAGCGTTCGACAAAGTATGGCAGAAAGGCATACAATATAAGATACTTCGGCTCGGATTACGCAGTCAGCTGGAAAGGTTGCTATGGAACTATGTAACTGATAGATCCACGTATATAGACATGGGTAATCACCAAGGAAAACCCTTTAAGCTGGAGGCTGGAGTTCCCCAGGGCGCGTTGCCTAAGTCCGTTATTATACGCTGTATATACAGCGGACTTCCCCCCTCCAATGGTGGAGGGATGTATAAACATACAATTTGCGGATGATATCACCCAAGTTGTAGTATCTCCATACAGGCACGCTTAATTTCAAGCTAGAGCGACACATGACGAAATTCGAAGAATTAACGAATACGAAAGCAAATGGAAAATCAGTACGAACAGAGATAAATTTAAAGTAGTTCCCATATACAGAAGAAAAGTAGCAGACATCAACGTAGACAATGTAAGATATGGATACAGTAACGACTGTAAAGTACTAGGTTTGACAATAACAAAATCCGGTTACACGAAACACGTAGCCAAGAGAATACAGAAAGCAAAGAGGACTAGTACTCCTGTATAAATTAAGAAATTTAAGTCAAGAGAATAAAAATAAGATTTACAATGCGATTATCCAACCAACACTGATTTATCCAGCAATCCCAATGTGAACATTGTCAAGAACTAAACTGCTCGAACTACAAAGAGTCCAGAAAAAAGCAATCTACCTAGTGACAAATACAAGAAGGGGAGATATGAGAAGGATAGAAGAACTACACAAAGAAGCAAACGTCGAGCCCTTAAACAGGATAATCATGAAGAGAGAAAAAGGAGTCATCGAAAGGACACATGACGAAATTGGAGATGAACTTTCAACGCAAATAGAGCTAGGAATAGACTGAAGGCCTCACCGACTCTTCTCAAGCACGGCGAGAATCGAAAATGAGGACGAAGAAGAAGACATCTACACGTAGCAGGAAGGATACATCACCGAATGTGACAACAGATAGAAAGATACGGCAAAGCGATGAACGGTAGGGTAACAAAAACCCTTGAGAAACAAAAAATGTGAAAACGAAAAGATAAAAGGGAAAACATACATGCAAGAATAGACAGTTAGAATACAACAGAACATGCGAGAAAAACGAACAAATTCTACTTCAAAACAAACTCACATTAATAACGGTTTGAACGCCAACTATAAGTACTAGGTAACAAAAACGGAAAGGACAACCACCTGGATCTCAGATACTTCCTCTATAACTATAATCCCAACTTTTAACTAATTAAAATGGACAGAGATTAGCTTGACCTCCAAGCATTTTGCGGCTCACCTCCCCCCTCTAACTTCTTCCATTTCTCACCCAATTCTTGGTTACTGTCTTTCTTAACGGGCTCTACAAATATAAGTGGGTGGGTGATACACATCGTGGTATTAGCACCACGAATTAGATGTAGGGTCAAGACCACCTAGGTCATCTGTTTGATCTTCTACTAGTTTCTTGCTATACTCCCTTTCTTCTCTCTGTCCTCCTCTTCTTTTTCCTGTTACCCTCTCATCGCTGACGCAAGGCACAGGGAGTAGGAAGAGGGGGAAATAGGAGGAGTCCGGGCTCTCTCGAGACCCTTATCTTCACTTCTGGTTCTGACAGTGGGCCAGAAGAGAGGAGATAAGGCGGGATAGCTCTGGGCGCACTAGCCTTTTGCACTCTCTCACACCTTTTCTTCTATTCTATTCTATTCTAAAAGTCAAAGATCCTGTTGAGGGAAGAGGATTTACTGCGGCACACGATGACTACTTCCCTTAAACCAACTGCTTTCCGGCCCCAGTGAAAATCAAGATCTGCAAATGGATAATTTTTTTAAATTGATATTGACACAAATGAGCCATCACTGCGTCGTGAAGGTTATTTGAGTTCAAGTTAGAAAAATCTGCCGAATATTTGACAATCTCATCTGAAAACCGACGGACTACAAAATTACGCTGAAGAAGAATTTAATAGAAAAGAAAAAAGTTAATCTTAGATTATCTCCTTCTTATGATCAAAAGTCTTTTAAAGCTCAGGAACTGAGAGTACTAACTTCAACAGTGTTTTTAAAGAAGATTGAAATTTATTGTAAAGCCTCGGTGAAACTATTGTCTGTTTGAATTTGCTTTGAAGATTATTGCTCCTAAGAGGCAAATTGCTAAAACATAACATGTTTATGAAAATTTTCCCTAATAAAATTGACAAAGTTGTTAATTCTATTGTTATCATTAAAAAAAAATTACGCGTTAACCGCTATACATCGCTAAGAGAAATCGCATCATTGTTATGATACTTGACCAAATCAGAAGGTTTTAAAAATTAACAGAGCTGGGCAAGTGCGTTCCTTTAGTGCGTTTTTTCGTACGTACGCACCCCGCCTTTTTAGGAACGCAAGTAAGAGGAACGCACCACCCGAAATTTTAAAGCGTTCCTGCGTTCTGAGCGTTACGAAACGATTTTTCTGTTCAAAACGTTTTCAAACTTTGAACAGCTGGTGTTTGTGAGGGGCAACATGCACCTCCTTGGGTACAAGGTGGTGCAGGAGCAGAACAAGGAGGAGGAGGAGGAGGAGGAAGTGGAGGAGGAGGAGCAGTAATTTGAATTCTTTAAAAACTTTAAAAGTGTTGTAACTTGTCTAGATCTCTTTAATCTTTATGTACAATAACGAAAATTGAATCGTTGTGTCAGATTTAAAGTAAAATAAACTTAATAAATTAGTGTAATACTGTAATACGAAAATAATGAATAATGAAAATGTTTAGAAACTATTTGTCTACTTGTCAAATACAGTGGAATGCATTAAAATACAGTTTAAATATTAAATAAGTCTAATACTTAAGTGATATTTTTGATTTAGTGAATTTTTGCGTGATATAGTCAGAGAAACTGGTAAAAAGTCTAAAATATACATATATTTTAATGTATGAAGCTCTGATGTATTATTACCTTGCATTTTGTTTTATTTTGAGTTGCGAAATAGTTCTTTTGATCCACACAGTAATGTTTTTGAGAAACGCAGTAGCTTTTTACTTTTTTCAAGTTTTTTGAGGAACGCACTACATTTTTTGAGGGATGCTTTAATAGTTTTCGAACGCTAACGCAGGAACGCAAAGAGCACCAAAAAAAATTGAGGAACGCTATTCCAGGAACGCACTAACCGGGGCCGGAAGAACGCAGGAACGCACTAACCGGGGCCGGAAGAACGCAGGAACGCTAACGCGCTACCCAAAATCGAGGAACGCGCCCAGCTCGGAAAATTAATCTTCTGATTTGTTCCCTTGGTAATCGTGACAATCGGCGAGGAAATTTGTAGAGCAAACTGAAGTTGAGGTAGATATCGCCGGAAAAAAAAGAAGGTGCAAATGACATTATTGCTAAAACTCTTTAAGCAGATGAATTGATGCAAAAATACTTGAATGAAATGATGAAAATTGAAGTAACTAGAAAAGAATTCATTGAATTAAATGTCAACAGCGATTTTAAATTCTTTGAAGCCACCTTAAAAAATAGCTGAATTTCTGATCTTTGGAATAAATATTGTTAAACCCACCAGTATTAATCTGATAAATGTTTACGTCTTAGGTCTTGATAAAGTTAGAAAAAAGTATAAAATAAGAGTAGAATAGATAGAAGTTGTTAGGTAAAGTGTTGAAAAGGAAAATGTCTAGTGTTATTTGTAGTTGCTGGGTAACCAGCCATCTCTTGAATATTTTATTTTACGTTCTTCAGCTCTTCTTAGTTGCTATGTGTATGTTAAGGCTCTCACCCCTCTATTATTCTTTGTTTTTTACTTGTTTATATTCAGTTGTTTCTGCAGTTGTATGTCTCATTGTTTCTTCTTTTTATCCCATATACAACAATTTCTGTTCTTTCTGAATATTGGTTTGAGTTCTTCTAGTGATTTCCCACTTCGGAAATTTCTCCTATTCGTTCTTTTGTATCTAGGGGTATGTCCATTACTATTTTCTTCTCCTCATCGATAATTCACTCCAATCTGTCTAACACCTTTCTTGCCCTTTCATGTAGAACTACATTGATTGGGGTCCATATTTATTTCTCGGTGTAAATCACTCTGCCTTCGATGGTCTCTTCTTCTAGTATTTGTAATAAGTAATACTCCACTATTCTGGATTCTCTGCAGCTTAATAATATTCAATTTGTGCAACCTATTTAGTCGTATCGTTGGATATACGTAAAAGGATTTACCTGTACAAGGAGTTGTATAATTTAATTTTATTTCTCCTGTTCAGGCCTCAAGCTTGCCTTTGCCAGGCCTATTCTCTCGGTCGCATGCTTGTTGTAGCCATTCGTTGTTACTTTGATGCCAAGTACTTTGCCCTTTGCGTGGTACCTATATACCTCATCATCGACCACTAAGCGCGATGCTCTCCTTTTTTCTATCGGTATGATTGTGAATTTGTCCGTGTTTGTACGTATCTTCCATTTCTTCTCGGAATCGTTTATATTTTTAATCTCTTCCGCAGACATTGTTGGTGGGTGTGTATATTGGCTATTAGTTATTATGGTTATGTTTTCTGCAAACTGTATATATGTTGTTGATGTAAAACCTGGATTTGGTAGGTCCCTCGTATAAAGGGTTAGACTCAAACATCCTCCTTATGGGACACCTTTTCTAAGTTCAAACTCCGGTCCTTGGTAGTCTTCTATCTCTATATAGGCCGTCCTGTCCGTGACGTGGTCGCACAGACACTTGGTCAAGATTCTTGGGAGGCCTAACTTTTTTATTTTAAATTTCAATCCTAACCTCCACACCTTTTCTAACGCTTTTTTCACATGTCTTAGTATAAGGTTTGGGGAATTTTGTGATATTATGCCTTAGCCAGAGTTTTTACGAGGATGGCTAATGCCGCCTCCGTGCCTCTACCTTTTCTAAATCCGTATTGGAACTTTGGAAATACTCGTAGATCGTTTTCCTCCAGATGGTGGACGTCTTTTGTTTATTAATCTTTCTAATATTTTTGCCACCAGTTCCAAGAGCGTTATAGGTTTGAATTTATCTAGTTCAGTTGGTAGTTTGGCCGGTTTGGGTAGAAACATGATTTTTTCACTCTTTAGAGCAGTGGTTCCCAAACTTTTCTGATCATTACCCACTTTTCATATCTGATCCTTATCCATGGCCCCCCTCCCCAATCCATATCTCGTGACAACAGTGACTGTCTGTAGTCCTACATTTATTTAGGTCCATTATGAAAAAACTCCAGTGATACCTGTAATTTTATTCATTCAATCCCCTATTTTTTCTTTTCTTAAATATTGAGTCATGGAAACTTGCAATTTACTTTTTGTCAAATCTCAAATAAACATTAAAATGATACTAAAGAAGTAATTTGCTGCACATAAAATATTTTTTAGAATTTGAGAGTAGGCCTACCTGAAATTAAAACTAATAATTTCCAAAAACCTTTCTCCAATATACAAAAGTAGAAAAAATAAATTTCACTGCATAAAAAAGTGTAATAAAAAACAATCTTATCATTTTTTTACTCACAAATTTAATAATTCTGTACGAATTCCTATCATAGGGAGTCATAAATAACAAAACCAAGTCCTTTAGTGGAAACATCACCTTCTCTTCTCCCAGCAAGAACCTTCATGTGCAAGTTTGTTTATTCAAACTCCAATTAAGCTAAATTTGAAGGGTGATGTTGAAAGCCATCGACCAGCATCCTAATTCTTGGCTTTGTTTCACTTTATGAACATCGTAGGTCATGCTTCACATCTAGTCTATTGCGATATTTTGATTTAATATACAAAAGATGAGAAAATGCAACCTCACAGGAATAAGTTGGTGCAAAGGGTAGTAGTTGTCGGAAAGCTAAGTTACATAAGTTTGGGTATGAAGCTGCTATTGATGACCAAAATACAGTGAGAGATTCCAATTCAAACTTCATTTTGGCTCCTGTATCTTCCTGAAGTGTAAGCAGTTCAGTCTGGCCATCATTATTATCACCAGGTATGCATGTAACTGTAGCAGTGAAGGGGAACCTTACTACCAAAGAGGTTTGGCTTTGGATATCTGGGAAGTACCTTTTAAATTCCTCCACTAAAGCTATAAGATGTTGAACAATCAAGTTCTTTGTAGCAGTATCACACTCCTCTGCAATGTCTGACACTGTTTCCAGCATTGCCAAGTTTCCCATTTCAACTTTCCGCCTCCAATTCTCCATCTTACGAATGAAAGCTTTAATTTTGTCCACAAAATCTATTATCAAAGTTCCTTTCCCTTGGAGTTCAATCATGTGTGTGTTCAACTGTTTAAATATGTCAACAAGGTAGGCTAGCTGTATTTCGAAGCCATATACAGACCATGCTAACAACAAATCTTGCTTGTCCTGTACCTCAAGGAAGAGTCTGATCTCTTCTTTGAGCTCAAATACACGCTGAACTACATTTCCTTTGGATAGCCAGCGAACTGCTGTATGAAATAAGAGGATTTCATAAGCTGCATTAATATCATGGCATAGTTTCTTGAAAAGGCGTGTGTTTAGAGCACTACCTTTTACAAAGTTAACTGTCTTTATAATGGTATTCAGGGTTTTCTGTAATTCTGAGGGTAGGGTTTTTGAAGCAAGAGCTTGTATGTGGATCATGCAGTGGAGAGGTATAGCATTTGGTGATTTTTGTATAACTCTTGAAACAAAACCTGACTTAGAACCTAACATGGCTGGAGCCCCGTCTGTGCATATTCCACAGAGATTGCCCCAGTTGAGACCATTTGCTTCAAAGAATTCTGAAATTTTATGAATTACATCTTCACCTTTTGTAGATTGCTAGAGAGCTTCACAAAACAAGAATTCCTCCTCCATCTCCTCACCATGAACATACCTAACAAAAACCATGAGTTGTGAGCAGGACTGGATGTCAGTGGACTCGTCGAGTTGAATACTGAATAATCCAAGTTCTTTATCTTTCTATATCACCTGTTATTTGATATCATCTGACATAAGAGATATTCGGCGTTGCACTGTATCAAATGAGAAAGAAATAGCACTCAGTTTTTCACCACTTTTCTCACCCAAAACAAGCTTGACAATAGTTTTGGCACATGGCAAAATTAACTCCTCCCCAATGGTGTGAGGTTTCTTTTTCTTTGCTATTTCAAGGGATACCACAACTGATGCCTCCACTAATGCAGCATTTTGTTGGTGAATGGAACTGCTGGCACCAAGTCATTGTCTCTTCATATTCAATTCCTGTCGACCAAAGAAAGAACTATCCTTGCCAACATGTTGGAATGTGTAATTTAGGCTTGCTAGTTCTCAGTGATTCAGCGGAGAGTATTTTGTGACAAATCACACACTGAGGCTTCACTACACCTTTATCATAAATGCTTGTAAATCAAAAATCCAGATAGCTGTCATCGTATTTGCGTTTCTTGTTAGAAGCCATCACAGAGGGGCCTGAAGCGGAAAGAAATACTGCTATAGCTAAATGACATCACTCATAATGAGCCTACAAAAGGTCAATATGAAGCTTCAAAATACATGAATATTTGGTATGTAGTGGACTACCCATTGGATGGAAGATTATTGCAATTGATTTGTGTTTATATTTATATTTTTGTTTTTATATTTAATATAATGTCTTTGGTATTCCAGTGGACTACCCTATGAGAGGGAAGATTATTGCAGGTGTTAGCTAATTTGACTTTGCCATTTGACCAGAAGATGGCATTCATTAACTTACTTTACCAATCACTTTTTTCCAAAAGCAGATGACCTCGATAGGCCCTAGACTAGTGTCTTTTTATTATCTGAACTTTCCTAATGTTCTAATTTTCTAAAAGAGTAAAACCGTCTTTAAACAAAATTTTCAAGTGGTTCATAACAATGAAAAGTTGGATGGAAATAAAATTTCAGTTTCCTAAACTCTCAAAAAACAAAAACATTTCATGGATTGTGCAAAAATACAAAAATATTTTTTCCCTTCTTCTTAATACACTTCATGATGCAAAGCTTACTTACCATTAAATTGGCATTGATGGTGGCTTAAGTCCCAATAATACTAAAATTGGCGCAAACAGATTATTTGAGGGAGCCACACATGGACAAAGTGTTTGCTTTTTTTAACTGTGTCCTCTAAAGTGGGACTGTGGACTGGTTGATACTCAAGATTCAAGACCAAGTTTTCATACAGAAACCATAGCATAGGAAATATTAAATAAGTTATTGAGTGAAAGTTGTTTGGTATCGAAATGCATCCCAATGAATTATTTTATCAAGAACACAAAATCATATATAAAAATGGAATTACACTGAAAGAGAAAGAATGAGGCATATTACTCATGCGTTTGGCAGCAAGGCATTGTTCAAATGTATACCGAGTACAGACGCACCTGTTCCTCTGGCTGGTATAGTATATGGTTATCTATGTGATTTATCTTGTTAATAAATCAGCCTAAATAGCGTTTCGAAAACCATAACCATAAATTTGTTTGATCAAAGTTGTCTGCAGTTAGTTTTAGGCCTAAGGCGACAGCGAAATAAATTTTTGGAATAATAAACTTGGGCTTTAAGAAAGACAATTACACAAATATATATATATTCATAAAATCAACGAATGTACAATGAGATAAGTAGGTTAGGTATACCTAGGATTTACAGTAACAAGATGCGAAGAGAATTGAAGTATGTAAAATTAATATGGTGAATAATATATAATATAGTGTAGTAATGTAGTGAATAATATAGTGTAAATAATAATATAGTAAATAATATAGAGTATCTATGATGGACTGAATTGGGGCTTTATGCGAAGAAAGCTGCGAGTCGAGTGGGCGGAATAGCGTGCTATTTTGATTGAGCTGGGAACGTGTGTTTGTTTGTTTGTGTGTGAAATTTAAGAGATGTTGTTTGGAACAGTATACGTTAATTGAATTGACAAGTAAAATACATGAATTAATTAATTATTAAGTTTAACATAAAATGATTTAATTTACAAAAGTTGAAGTAAATTAGTTGAAAGATTGAATTGACAAAGTTAAAGTAAAATAATTGAAAGATTAAATTAACAAAGTTAAAGTAAAATAATTGAATGATTAAATTAACAAAGTTAAAGTAAAATAATTGAATGATTAAATTAACAAAGTTAAAGTAAAATAATTGAATGAATTCTAAACATAATAAATGATGATATATATATTTAAGTTTCACAAGAGGTTTTTATTATAGGAATGCCCAGAGGCATTGCTATACTGGCTCAGCTGCTGACTGGCTGTTCTAGTATGGTATGAATTGGGATTTTTATATGTACATAGCCTCCTGACGACGCGACCGGAGTGTGTGACAGTTCCATTGGTTTGGCTGTGGGTACGAGGACGCAGATTTGCTGTGGCAGTGACATTAGCGTTGAACGAGGCACTGACCCCTAGAGAAATTGACGGAGCGAAGGTGATCCGCTTGCTGCTTCCTTCCGAGATGGCGTCAAGCGGGATGTGGGAGTCTTGAGTCCCGTTGTCCACTGACGGAGTGACCAGTGGGGGAGAGATTTGCTCCTGACTATCCACTTCTGCCGACGAGGGTTCCTGCAACAAAGGAGGAGGAGGCAGCAAAACGGAAGGTGGAGTTGGATAGGCAGTAGTTAAAAAGGAGGGGTTTAGGTTGTTTTGGGGATTACTGTACCATAAAAGGGTATAGTAGGTGGAGAAGGAAGTGATTGGGGTTCTAGACGAACATTTTCTGTATAAGCGGGTTTTAGGCGGTCGATAGAGACAGTATCTTGCCTGGTGCCAAGCTCTTGGACGAAGAATTTCGGCTTCCTGGAGATAACGAAAAAGGGTCCGTCATAGACTGGTTGTAACGAAGTGCGAGCTGAATCTCGACGGACGAAAACATGGGAGCATGTTGTCATCTCCTTCGGCACGAAGGTTTTATAATTAGCAGGCACTCTAGGGGCAGTTGGCTTAATTTTAGCCATCACCCTTACAAGGTTATGTACGTATGAAGAAAAATCTAGGTGATAAGGTAGAGGTCGGTCAGAGGAAGAAAAAAAATTAACCGGGTAGACGAAGTTGAGTACCATAAACTAATTCCGCTGCAGAGCAAGCCAAATCCTTTTTCAGGGAGGAGCGAATGCCAAGGAGAATCAAAGGTAGCTTGTTCATCCAAGTTATGTTTGGATCAATGGAGCGTAAGCCTGCTTTCATGGTCCGATGCAGACGTTCTACCTTAGAGTTACTTTGGGGGTGATAGCTTGTAGTACGAAGGCGAAAGGAGCCAAGGACTGACATGAGTGCATCCCATTGGTGGGATTCAAACTGGCTGCCACGATCAGTCATGATCGTTGAGGAAACACCAAAACGAGCAACCCATGCTGAGACGAAAGTTCGAGTGACAGTGGAAGCTCTGATGTCCGAGATAGGAACCGCCTCTGGCCAGCGAGTAAAACGATCGATCATAGTGAGAAGATAATTGCAACCACGAGGGTAACGAAGAGGACCTACTAGATCGATTTGAACGGCGTCAAAACGTGACGAAGGAAGAGGAAAAGGGACCAGAGGAGCTTTTGTGTGGTGGTGGACTTTAGCATGCTTGCATGGCAGGCATGAGCGAGTCCATTTGGCCACGCTGGCATTCATACCTGGCCAAACGAAGCGTTGTGCAACGAGCTTGCTAGTGGCATTGACGCCATGATGAGAGAGGCCATGAATTTGGTCGAAGATGTGCCGACGGTAAGCGAGAGGAATGAGAGGACGAAGACAGTTAGGAATTGAATAGTCAACCAGGATGCGCCTGGAATGACTGTCAGGCAAGTCAATCTCGCAAACGACGAGTTAAGAAGAGTGACGCAGTGTTTGCGTGTCTTCATCTTGTTCCTGGGCAAGCGCTATTGTAGCATGATCGATGGGCGCAGTGTAGGAGAGTTGCTTGCCCGGAATCGATGAAATGCGAGAGAGCGCGTCCGGTACGACGTTTGAAGAACCAGGAACGTAGCAAATATTGTTCGTCATCTGTAGAATGAAGTCAAGCTGACGAGTGTCAACTGCAGTGTGTACTGACGAAGTACTACGAGACGAACATGCACCGGCCAAGGGCTTATGGTCAGTAAAAATGGTAAATTCACGCTCTTCCAAATGATGGCGGAAGTGGCGGACAGCGATATATGTTCCGAGGAGTTCTCGAGAGAACGTTGAATATCTCTTTTGAGAGTTTGTAAGAGCACGAGAGAAGAAAGCAAGAGGTTGCCATTGGTCACCAACTTTCTGCTGCAAGGTTGCACCTACGTGGGTTGAGGATGCATCTGAGGAGACGCTGATGGGGGCTCCTGGGAAAGGATGAGCCAATTCCACAGCGCGGGCAATAGCCTGTTTGGTGCGAGAGAATGAATCGCACGCCTCAGCGGACCATTTAAGAGGAGAGTTCTTTTTGGTCTTGGTGAGCATAGAGTTGAGGGGCTGCATGACCTGGGTACATTTAGGAATGAATCTGTGGTAGAAAGTGATCATGCCACAGGAACTCCTGAGTTGTTTGCGTGATGTAGGACGAGAAAAGTTTCGCATCGCGCTAACTTTATCTTCGAGTGGGCTAATCCCTGCACTCGAGATATGGTACCCCAAGAATGAGAGTTGCGGGACACCAAAGAGGCACTTGGAGGTGTTTAGTACGATACCGTACTCCTGAAGACGAGAAAAAACTTGGCGAAGGTAAGAAAGGTGTTCTTCCAGCGAGGAAGATGATATTAGGAAGTCATCGATGTAGCAAAATACAAACGGAAGACCCCTAAGGACTTGATCCATAAAGCGCTGGAAAGTTTGCCTAGAGTTACGCAATCCATATGGCATCTTGACCATTTCAAAAAAAGCAAACGGAGTGGTGATGTTAGTCTTTGCGACAGCATCTGGGTGAATAAGGATCTGGTTGAAAGCACGAACCAGATTCAAGCGAGAAAAAATCGTACAGCCATGGAGAGAAGAGGTAAAATCGGCTAAGTACGGCAAGGAATAACGATCAGGAATTGCTACAGCGTTAAGAGCTCTGTAATCCCAAACTGCTCTGAATTTCCCCGGCGTGGATTTGGGCACAATGTGAAGTGGAGAGGCCCACGGAGAAGAGAAAGGCCTACAAATGCCTGAATCAATCATGAATTGAAATTCATCACGCATAGCAGAGAGTTTATCCGGTGCTAGACGGCGTGGCCGCGAGAATACAGGACCTCCTGTTGTCTCGATCCGATGCACCACACTATGTTTAATGGGCCTGTCCTTCGAATGTGGAAGGGTGAGCTCAGGAAACTCCTGAAGAAGGCGCTGAAACGGTGGCTCAGTGGACAGGAGACGAATAAAGAGGAGGTAACTCTGAGAAGGTGAGTACGAACTTGAGACAGTGAGGAGAGTTTTGCGGTCGACAAGCTTGCGTTGTCAAGAATCGACCAGGATGTCGTGAGCCGAAAGAAAGTCGAGGCCCAATATTGGACAATCTACCCCGGCCATGATGAAGGTCCATCGAAAAACCCGACGGAGACCGAGTGAGACTAAAAGGTCACGCCTTCCATAGGTCCTAATATTGGTCGAATTGGCTGCCTTCAGAACTAAATCTGACGGGGCAGAAGCTTTGCAATCCTTAGAAATTGGTATGACACTGCATTCAGCACCAGTGTCGACCAGGAATGAAAATTCAGAAAGTGGGTCGAAAATACGAAATGGACTAGCTACTTGAGGAAATGAGGTGTAGGCAGGGAACGTAGACCCCTTTTTTCCCATGCATTTCTAGTTTAAATTTGTGATTGAGAGATTGGAGTGAGAGGACTGCAAGAATTTGAAGTTTGAGGATTTGGAGAAAGTGGTGGAGTTGAGAAAACTGGAGGGTTGAGATTTGAAGATACTGGGTCCAAATATGTGCAAGGTTGCAAGCATTTTAGAGCTTGTGCACCATATTTGTTGTGGTACCAGCACCATTGAGTTGGATGAGAGAAAAGGGAAAAGTTATGCTTCGGTAGACTACTTGGCGCAGTATGTGAAGAAGCATAACTGTCGCTACAAGGCTGTGTACAGTGTGCAGCGTTGTGCCCGTACCTTTGATGATACCAGCATAGGCTCTGATGGTGTGGAAGATGGTGAGAATAGTTGGAAGAATGAGGTTGATAATTTTTCTGTCTCTCACTTCTTGCATCGGGATGCCCTCGTTGGTTTCTCTTTCGTGAACCAGAGCGGAACCTGCGCCTTCAATCGCCAAACCCGTGTCCGTGCTCGCTCTGTGGTTCACGCTGGAGCTTTAACCGCTGGATATCGTCTTCCATCCTCCGTATGGAAGCCTCAAGGTCTCTCGATAGGGAAGATGGAACCCTTGAATGCTCGGCCCGTTCGTCAGAGGAGCTCAACTTGCCTCGAAGCATTGTTAAATGGGCTGTGAGTTTGGCCGTTGCCCCAATTCACATAAGGACTTTTATACAATTTATCTGCGGCTGCAGCAACCTCATCAATGCTCGTGGGGTTCTAGCTTAGGATTAATGGCCTAATTCCCTCGGGGACTCCTCTCGTGAAAATTTCGGTGAGGAGAGGGTTAAAAAGTTCGATCTGAGCACCTTTTACCCTGATAAGCTCCTTCAAATGAGATAAAAAAGAAGTAGGACTCTTATCTCCCATTTCATGAGTATTCAGGAGCTCTCTCAGCTCATCTATTTTGGACCGACCATATGTATTAAGAAAAGCTTCATTCAGGCGGTTTAAAACATCAGCCTGTTCCCCGTTAATCAACACTTCCTTGAATTGAATAAAGGTACTTATGGGTAACCGCTGGATGATTGCTGATACTTTCTCCTCCTCGGTGATGAGCTGTGGTTTAAGGAGGAGGAATGAGACTTCCAACCATGCAATTGGGTTTGCAGGATCATACACGGGAAAAAAGAGGTACGCATGTGGTTGTCTATGCGCAGACGGTTGGTCATGATGAGGTTGGGCGCTAACTGATGTCCTTCGTTGGTGTGTCTGGTCCATCATAGACACTGTTTTATGTATATTTGTCCTATTTGAATGAAGGTGTTTACGTGAGAAGTAGCTGTGGCTGTGTGCACGTGTGTGTGTGTAAATTGGTCACTAGCACAGGAATATGAAGAAATTAAAAATAATTGAGAAATAAAGGAAATTGTCCACTCGTTGAATATAGGAGATAATATTAAATTAAAATTGAAATGAATTATGATAATTGAAAGAATGATGTTAAAGATTACACGCGATATAAAAAAATGAACACGTGAATAAAAAAAAATGCTCGAGCGAGGTTTTGGGACGAAATTGAGGCGTGGAGGCAAGAATGATTTTATCGTTTCAACTTATTTATTGATTGGCGGGAGATTACTAAACTTTGGGCACCAATTTTATGGTATATGGTTATCTATGCGATTTATCTTGTTGAAAAAACAGCCTAAATAGCGTTTCGAAAACCATAACCATAAATTTGTTTGATCGAAGTTGTCTGCAGTTAGTTTTAGGCCTAAGGCGACAGCGAAATAAATTTTTGGAATAATAAACTTGGGCTTTAAGAAAGACAATTACACAAATATATATATATTCATAAAATCAACGAATTTACAATGAGATAAGTAGGTTAGGTATACAATGCAAGATATTTTAACATAGGATTTACAATAACAAGATGTGAAGAGAATTGAAGTATGTGAATAATATATAATATAGTGTAGTAATGTAGTGAATAATATAGAGTAAATAATAATATAGTAAATAATATAGAGTATCTATGATGGACTGAATTGGGGCTTTATACGAAGAAAGCTGCGAGTAGAGTGGGCGGAATAGCGTGCTATTTTGATCGAGCTGGGAACGTGTGTTCGTTTGTTTGTGTGTGAAATTTGAGAGATGTTGTTTGGAACAGTATACGTTAATTGAATTGACAAGTAAAATAAATGAATGAATTAATTATTAAGTTTAACATAAAAAGATTTAATTTACAAAAGTTAAAGTAAATAATTGAAAGATTAAATTGACAAAGTTAAAGTAAAATAATTCTAAGATTAAATTAACAAAGTTAAAGTAAAATAATTGAATGATTAAATTAACAAAGTTAAAGTAAAATAATTGAATGAATTCTATACATAATAAATGATGATATATATATTTAAGTATCCCAAGAGGTTTTTATTATAGGAATGCCCAGAGGCATTGCTATACTGGCTCAGCTGCTGACTGGCTGTTCTAGTGTGGTGGGGCTTGGGATTTTTATATGTACATAATTTCAGCTTGTGGCCCCCTAAAATTTGCTGTATGGCCCCCAGTTTGGGAATCTAGGCTTTAGAGCATCAGGAAAATACCCTACACAAATTGCTGTATTACATAGGTCTACAACTTTCTGAAGGAAATCGTCTGGTGCTTTTAGCAAATTTTCTCCTGTTAGACGAGATTTTCCAGGCGCTTTCTGTTGTGTGGCTTGGATTTTCACCTTCACTTCTTGTAGTGCTACAGGTTTAACACCTTGTTCTTTCATGGACACTATTGAGTCTGTATGATTAGGTGTTATTTCATGTCTATTTGCTTCTAATCCTGCACCACCCATTTATAGTGTTCTCGGTCAAAATCTTCGTTTTCATTGGGCAAAATATCTAAGACCTTGCTCCAATGATCCCTAAACACGTCTCTATTATGTGAGGTTCCTTTATCTCTTTTCCATGGTGGTTGATGGCTAATTTAATGCTAGATCTAAATTTTCCTCTTGCTAGATTTTTTTTTGCCAAAACTTGGTTGGGTTCCATTCTGCGTCAATGGACTCCACGAACCGATCCCATCTTGCTCCCCTCTCTTTGGCTATTGTCGTTATTATTTCGTTCCTTATCTCTTGCAGTCTTGCACTGCCCCCTCTTTTGGGGCCGTACTGTTCCACTGTTTCTTTAAGAGACTTGTATTTACTCTCCAGTGTAGCAATTTTGGCTGTGCGCCAAGGGTGCAGAATAGTCCGATACGCTGTCGTTGGCACGAAGTTTTTATCCGTATCGACGAGCGCTTTAAGTAGGTTATCAGTGCTGCGTCGATTTCCTCCAGTGTCGCTTCACTTAAATCTGGCTGCTGGTAATTAATAAGTTCTTCAGCGTAACAATGCCATTTTGTGTCCTTGTAGCTTTTTCTCAACGGACATTTCACCTGTATCGGGTACAAGATAGTCATTATGACCATCTCGTGGTCCCTGGTGGACAGCGGACTTTTTTCTATCACGTAGTTGAACCTAAATGCAGGCGACCTTAGAAGAATATCGGGTTTGGTTGCCATTCTTCTCCCGAAATATGTTAAGTAATCCGGTCTCACTCTCCCTACAACACTTCTTTCGATTAGTGTGTCCAGGTTTTTACCTATGTTATTGAAGTAGTTGGTGTATCCAGAAGACCTGGAACGAGCATTTAGATCGCCTATAAATATTGTTTGATCCTTTTGACCAAAGACGTTCAAGAAATTGTGAAATGACAGGAAATTTCTCCTTGGTGGTTAATATCCTGTCATTATCGTTATAGGGCCTGTGGTCGTGTCAATTTTAACTGCTATGTAGGCCTCTTCTAGATGCTGTGGTCTATTATGCTCTTCTTGATAGCCAACACTACACCATCATACTCGTATATGACATCTCTCGTTGTCTTCGTTATTATATTGCAGTTGAATATTTTTCTTGGATTGTTCTCTGTGTCTATGTTTATTTTATTTAATAATATTATGCCTGGGTCTTCTTTCAGATAAGCATTGCATAGATAGTGCCTCTTTACGTCCAACACTGCTATGTTATGGCTAATTATCTTTAACTTACTTCTCTGTCCATATTAGAAACAGTTATGTACTTTTGTGTGTCCTCCGTTCCGCTATGATTATTTTCTATTTCACAAAGTGATTTAGTTATTTCGCATCTCTTTTTATTAAACTTATCTTTTGTCACTGTGAAACAAATTAACTCGGGTATGTTCAGATCACCACTCATTATGATCTTTGTCACTTCTTTATCTCAGTACGGTCCTTCGTATTCATATATATAGTAAGTAGCCTTTCATTATACCTTGCATGATTTATTTTGTATTATTCACCGGAAATGGTCTAACTTCTGGTGCAAAGAATTTTAAACTGAATTCCCGGCCATCTTCCCTACTTTACTGAGATTGTGAGCTTTCGCTTTCGTCTCTTGCTTCATCATTCGCACTAACTTGTATGATTTGTTGTTGTTCTTTATTGGCGCCACTAGTCGTTGCTGTCTCAATCTCCATGCTGCTATCTTTTGTCTGGAGGTGCTCTAGGCTTAAGCCTCGGTCCCATTGCACTCATTGGTTTGTCCGTTGTCTCTGACTGCCTTTTGTAGGCTCTGGTTCCACCACAACCTTTTCAGAAGCTGATGGTTGTATTGCACGTTCAAAACTTTAGGTGACCGGGGATGGTGCGGGAACCACATCTGTTCTAGACCATTGTGGCTTAATATTTTATTTAATTCCTTTTAATAAGATCCCGGGTTGACAACGTTGAGTACATGCCCATAACGTATGCACGCTAGTATATTCAAAGATTTCTCCTGCTTTAGCTCTCTTACATTTTTGGTACCTTGATAGTGGTCTGCTGTAGCTTTCGCTACTTTCGTATACGTCTGGTTTTGTCTTTCCTCTTCTGCCTTAGCTTTCTCTCTGCATTTCTTTTCGATTAATTCCTTTTATATTGGGCATGTCATTAACATAGTGCGATCGTTGCCCCCACAATTCAAGCATTCTTTAGTTGGCTATTACACTCTCTCCATATGTGTTTTGAAACTACACTCTGAACTCCATTTTCTTCTCTGTTTTGGCATTCTTTCGAGGTGTGATTCTCTAGCGCGAAGCAGTTAAAGCATGTTGATACACTCAGGAAATCATCTGTTTTTATTTGTTCCTGCGAAAATTTTAGGTTAAAGGCTAACGGCCCTTTTTCTTTAGCCTTTCTAGCCATGGCCGTCTCCCGAAATAATATCTTGAATAGATGCGTGCATTCTGTATTGGTGTTCTTGTTCACGAATTTTATGACTTCCTTAATTCTCGCTCAATCTTGCTTCTCCTCTATTTCATCTTTAATTTCTTTTGCGATATATTTCCCTATCTACGGGTCTATTTGGTGGCAATAGATAGCTTTCTGCACTTCACTCTGCGTAGGCACCTTGGCGTGTAGGCCTATTGATCTCAATTTCTCCGGAGTCAACGTAGAGTCCAGTCAAGTCTCTTCTTGGTAAATCTTGGTAACTCAAGATTCTTGTCGAAGGTAAGAATAGTTACTGGCAAAATTGCTGTATGCGTCTTCAGAAGTAAGCGCAAGACAACTGCTTTCCATCAGTAAATGTTTCTCAGACGCAGTTTATTTTTTAAGCTTCATTCTAGAATGCCAGAACAGATCCTCAATTCACTGTTTCCTGAGGTGTTATTTTTGGAATATAAATCAACTTTTAATTTACTCCTTTTAATTTCTCACAGTAAAAAGTCTTTTTTTATTGTTTTTTTATAAGTGAACTTATTTAACTGGATATATCATTTTAAAAAGAAAATATTTGCAAAAGTTTTCCTTCCGTTTCATATCCATACTTATGATAATGCAATTCTTGTATTCATCTAGCTTTCATTCTCATAATTATATTACAACTATGAGCTGAAATAAAAATCAGGTTTTCAAAATAAAGATCAGTAAAAAACCAGTTATTGATCCTTTTGGCAAATCTTCAACACTAGTTTTTTGGTGAACCAAAAGAATAAAATTGCCATTCCAAATCTCGTTTGAGTTCTATAATTGAATGTTTAAAGAAAGTTTGACGCCCTATTTCACTCTTTGTTGGGTGTATAAGGGCGTGGAAATTATAGTCAGTTATTAAAAAGGTCGCAAAAGATGACCCGAGAAAAAGCATCAGTTTCTCTTGGGGCACTAGGATTTGAAGGGCGCACCGCCTCCCCCCCATGGTTTCAGGTGTAACAGAAGCATCAATCACCATTATTATACCATCTACCCCTTTACGGGGTCTAAAATTGATGCCTCCTTCGTTGCTGTATGGAAAATATTATCACTGTACCTCGAAAAGATCTTACGCGGATTTCGCTATTTTATGTATATCGCCATTTTAGCGAGGTTTCTGAATATGTATATAAATTGCCAAATTTGCGACAGAGTGATAAGCCCATTACCATTCCTACAATGTTAAGGTCTAGTTTTCAAAATAAAGCTATAGTTAAAGACTCACAAGTTCCTTCAGAAGATATGCATGTATGTTCCTATACACATTTCTTAGTTATTTCAATTAATAAGCAGTTGCTGATCCAGGATAAAAATTTGGCGGGGGAGGGTAAACTAACCTGAATTCCTCACTCTTTGTAGTCTGAGAAAAGAGCAGTGATGATTAATAATGGTTATCTTGCAGACCATTGATAAAATAATAAATAACAGTATATCACACAGATACCTTTTTTCCCCCACATCAGAAAATTAGGAATTGGGGTTTATTGTAGTTTGGGGACGTCAGTTAATGTATAATAATGAATTTAATAATTATTTTTTGAGATTTACCTGTATTTTATACATGCATCATATAAGATACATTCGATCGCAACGGTTTAAAAAACTGTTTTATATATATTCTATACTATTACATTACTATCTGAGTAAAAGAATACAATTATGGCTTAAAAAGAGGAAATATAAACATAAACGGGTCTAAGAAGTTAGGGGGGTTAAGCCCCCTCAGTCCCCCCTCCCCCCCCTCGATCTGCGCCTGTTAATAAGCTCTGTATCTTGCCATGTAGAAATGTCTTCGGAAGGAAAGATGCGTCATATAGCTATGAGTGTTTTGGGTGGACTTAATGGACAATCTTGCATGTTCTTGTTGATATTGTTAGCTGAGAAATCATTGGCAACGAGGGTCGCTTGTTTTGTGGGATTTAAAATTTACATAAATCTATCATAGACTAAATTCACATTTGTTTGGAGGTACTTAAATTTGGAAGTGGATGCTTTTCCTAATTTCTCCGGGACAACTGTTTGCTTTTTTGTGAAATTTGGAATTATCAATCAATATTTTGGAACACACACAAAGTGGCCCTATTAATAATATGGTTATTTATTCCAAATCAGTAGTTAAATAGGGTTTCAAATATAAACACAGTAATTTTATATGAAATATTTCATACGTTAATTCAATTTATTTTTAATACAAAACTAGTTTGTTTTTCAGGATATCGGTGGTTGGTGCGCTGTATATTTCTTTCTACCTTTGATCGACGCGTTTGTCAAAGGCAAATATTTCGGTCGATGTTTTGAATTGCACTTCTTAATCTTTTTGTGTGCCCTCTAAATAATTTATTAGGTTCTTTTTGTTCTTCCCGTATCTTCCTACGTTCGAGACTAAAAAGATTGCTTTTCTTAAGCCTCTCTTCGTAGCTTAGATGTAATAGCCCGCCTATCATGTTTGTATAACGTCGTTTTACCTGTTTTTTAGTCTGTGTCTAGCCAAATTTGGAGACCAGGAAGAAGTGGCAAACTCAGAGATAGGTTTGATTAACTGTTTTATAATATCTTCTTTCCTTGTGAGACATATTGCCTAACGAATGATGCTACTATTCTTGTTGCTTTGTATCTTATTGCGACAGGACTAAAAACATATTCCTTATTTATTTTAATTCTCAAATTTAAAAATTTTATTTAAACTTATGAATTTTATTTCCAAAGCGTAATAAGCTACATTTAAAAACATTAAATTGATGTCACAAAAGGACGCACTATTAAATTGATTTATTTAAGCGATTTAATAAGTTATTCCCCAAATCCTTATTCGGTATCATATAATATTGCTATCATCAGCAAATGAATTTACTTGACACTCTATTCCTAAGGTACTCGTACTAAACCTTCGACTGGTGGCCAGTCGGATGTTACTCCGTTTGAAAACAAGCTTCGTTTACGATCTGCTAATCAGTTTTTAATCAGCTTAATCTTATTAATGCGAATTGCCATACCTTTTAGTTCTAAAGAAAGATAAGGAAAGACAGTTTATTAAGGGCTTGAACAAAATCTAGATACAATAAGACATCATAACAAACTCGAATCGCCAAAAGCTTTTGCTATGTGGTCATTAAATGTGACTAGACTAATAAATAAGATCTTCCTTTCCAGAACTCTTGTTGAGTATTTACTAAATGTTGACAATAATAAACTCCATAAAGATTGATTATGGGAACGATATTTGCCACTTTCGAATGTGTGGCAAAAAATTCAAGAAAATAGTTATTAAAAATATGCTCATTGTAGCCCGTTCAACTACCGGGAAGATTTACATTGCCTACAAAACATATATTATTTATTCTTTTAACAATTAGATTAATATCGTTAATTAATTAACGGTTTTTTTCTAATGAACTATACGGCGCTTTATATATAATACCTAGAAGTACAGAAACATTTTTTTAATAAATTTATTCAAGAAAGACTCGTATTGTTCTCGATATATCAACTTAAAGTTTTATTCGGTATTTACGTGTAGAGGAATTACAACATTAAGCCACACGAAGGGCCTGGAGGACATATACGTTAAAGTCCCCCTGCGGAGAAAGCGAGAGAATCGAGCCACATGAGAAGAGGCGTGGGAACGTTAGCCGGCTGACTAACAGTTAAACGGCCTTCCCTTTTGATCTCCCCGCCGCATAGGTGGTCGGGAGCGAGCCGCTGTGACAAGGTGACCACTAAAGGTCATTACGCAGCGCTCAAAGGATCCGATTACCTACGAGGTCCGGAGGCCCGTGGTTAAATCGCCACAAAAAAGCGGTGCCAGTCAAAAAAACACCAAGGATGGTGACGGTCGTCGGTGCCTCTAATTAAGAAGCCGACCTGGGCACTGCAAGGCCACCCTCCTCTCGCTTTCCCCTCTGTGGCCTCCCTCTTTACCCTTAGACCGGGCAAACGGCAGGCTATAAATAAGCCCCATAAGGAAAGAGAAAGGATTATTCGGTGAGAGACGATAAAGGACCAGATCAAAGAGATCGGTCCTTCATCCAGTTTCGAAATCATTCGTCTACAACTTAGAAACGTCGGGCTTGTGTCAGTGCCAGGCCGAAGTATCCTTTACAGACTTAGAAGAAGTCTGACTGGAGAAAAGAAAACCCGCTTACCCCCGAGTGACTCTCACAGCGCAATCTCCGTAAGAGTGAGAAGAGAACAACTCATCCCCAACGAAGTTCTATTTGTCAAGTACATTCAAAATCACCTCGTATACCCCAAAATCCAGTTGGGCAACCTCTCAAAGAAGATCAGGATACAAAAAGGTTTCAAGAGCACTCAGAAGAGCACCCCGTGAGCCAGAGAGTACAACTCCTCCCTCCGATTTTTAACGGAGAACCGAAGAATTTGACATCGGGTCCCCTGCCCCCCTCCCATCTCGTGGAAAAATTACAATCGGCCGCTGCAACCAAACGAAGCGGGATAACAGCAATATAGCGACATCCGGCAACCCCTGATCCTGTCGTTCATGTAAGTCAGAATGACCATTTATATTTGTATTGATTTAGTAGGAGTTTAATACGCTACTCAAATTAACTGAAGTAGAGACAATTGTTAGTGAACCCCGTCATATATACAGTGAAACTTAAATTGAATTTTAATGCTAATCTAAAAGTGTCACTATAAAATAACTAATGGCAATTGGTTTGTTTACTTGGAGCCTATTTCGATTTGTGCATGATTAGCTGATGAAATAGGCCCGGTTTCAAGCATAGTTAGACCAGTTAAACTTATTAAGTGATTGTAAATATTTTATTTGGTAGTTAATTGATAAATATAAAATATGCATTTATTTTTGGATAATTCTGGTGTTTCAATGGATCCTTTACGTGTTTAACTGGCTCTTTCCTTAAAACGGATTACACGCTGTGGCACTCTCAATAATACAGGAGTTAAAGTCCACTCAGCCATTATAGAAGTATTGTTGTCTTTCGTAAGTAATAGGGTCAGACTAGCGCGCTAAAGTCATTGAACATATAAATTCTCTAACAAAATAGAAAAATAAAGCAACAACAACAATACTACGACATTACGTAAGACAAAAAAATACCTTCACCCAATTTTCCTGTTTCTAATCCAGAATTTAAAATAGCTACCGAGAGAAAATATTTTTTTTTATGTAACCTCGCCTCTGTAATATATTTGCTGTCGTAATATTTGGTAATAATTTAATTTAGTTAAACTTATTGGTGATGCCCCTACCATTGCGATAATAAACGTTATGTTATTTAGCTGCATTTCTTTTATTAGTATTTAAATATCACTAATAATATCATTATTCGTACTATTATTACTATCGTTGTTACCTACTAATAATACTGGTTGAACCAGTTTCCACGAAGTTTGACTGTGAAAATTGATTTTATAACTTTTTTCTATTAGTCTACCAATTGTTCAATTCCAATGCTATTTAGGGAAACGAGATCACTCATATATAATGTTTTTTAAGTTATAAAGTCATTATAAAAAATGCTTTTAAATATGCATTTAGCTGTGAACACAACTTATCTAAAATATTATTTATTTTCACCAACACACTTATGTATGAGATAGTCCGTCTATCTATATTACCCCTATATGCCTATCTATGAGGTTTTGTACTGGTAATTTGTATTTTATAAAAATTTGTGACGGTTTCCTCATTCCAAAATATTTTTTAAGCCATCACGATGATGTGTTCCTTCGCGTCGGTTTTCTCTTAAGATGTCTTCTTACGCAGAACATTTCATTCGAGTGTCTTGTGAAAGAGCGACTGAAAGAGCCTCGTCTTCAGAATCTTCTGTCGCCAAAGCAGCAAATAAATCGTCAAGTGAGTGAGATCCGAGTGACAAACCTGCCACTCTTTCTGTCTCTTATGATATATAAAGCCGTCATTTAAGTATAAACTCACGTTAAAAGAGTTAAATTATTTTTTAGGTTTGTAAAACTCTGTTAGCCATAACACAGGTCGACAAAATTAAACTATTTTCTGTCTCCTAATACTATCTCGCATACCTTCCGGGATTCGCCCTCTCCTTGGTCATCATGTCTAGTTAGACCTAGCCCTAACAGCAGTCTACAGTTGGGTTTGGGCTCGTGACACATAACCAATCCCCCTTTTATGGCCCCATAATCGGGTCTCCTGCAGGGTTTCACTATACCCTAATCCAAACTGCAACTCGAACTTTGTCGTGACCATGTTATGTAGTGCCAGAGAGAAAGACGTTAAAAATAACATGTTGTAAAACAGATTATTGAATAGACTAAGGAAAACTAGCCCCGTTGGGAAAGAAGGGACTACTTGGCTCAAAGGGAACAGGAGAAATTTCCGAACAGCCTCAAGTGCACATATATTTCTTGAATTTTCTTCCTTGGTGGTTTTCAGAAAAAGGCGTTTTTCGCCTCTTGCCAAATTTAAAGCCACTACAAAGTCTTTACCAGTTCGCAGTCAGGGAGCAAGCATTTGGACTGAGTTTGTCCATACCATGGATATTGACATGGACATTAAAAGTGGAGAAAAACTTTGATTGTATGTATATACATAGTAGGAGAGTTGAGTGGTGAAAATTTGAAATGAAGATAGAGAAAGTAGTTAGGTCCCCGGTGAAAAGGCATCTATGTGTGTTTTTTCTTGTGGATTCCTTATTTTCCTTTATTCTTTCCTGTGCTGGCTTCAAAGCCTTTAAAGTTGCGCTACTACTAGTAGTAGACTGATTTTCCTAAATTATATGCTTATTATTTATTAATTTTATTTTATTTGTAATTTTATTGATTTATTTGTTGTTTTTTTCTACGTATAGACATGCATTTCCATCCATATGTCCATATAAATGGTCGTAGCCTATTAAAACTATTTTAAACTAAGTAAATGTTGAGTTTATTCTTAGGTTAAAACATTTTTGGGTGTGTTTCATGGACAATGTAACTTTCAGGCCTTTGTTTGCGTTTTCTTTGTGACTTATTTTAGAGTTACAGTAACTTTGATTTATATTCTTTGTTTCGATAATCTGTATTAGTTTATGTGATGTATACATTGGGCCTTGGTTCTACCGTGCAGCAATTCTGCTGCTGGAGAACCTTCGTCTTGCTTGGTTTAGTGCAGGGTCAGGAATCTCAAAATGATTTCTAGTGAAATCGGGGTCTAAGTTCCTTTCCACGTTCCTTCAAATGTTGAGGGCTCTAGCCCCTAGTTCACTGTTAATTGCTCTTACCTTGTTTTCTTCGTGGAAAGCCTGTTGGCGCTTTCTGTTTCTTCTTCTTGTAGCCAAGAGTTTGGTACCGCCACCACTGGCAGGGAGAATCTTGGGCCGAAATGTAGGCACAGTATATCTTCTTGTTGTTGCTTCTTTTCAGATTTTTGAAGCGATATAGTTCTTTAACATCTTTGTTCGTGCGTGCAATTATACTGGTGAGTTGATCCGAATTTTCTTTTGCTGCTTATTTTTAGAACTACCACTCTCTCTTGTATGGATAACTTTCTTCCACTACGCATATTGGCGCTGTTTTATTTCTTTTTATGGGAATGATGGTGAATTTGTTTGCGTTTGTCACGATCTTCCAGTGACGTTCGTATTCATTTATATTCTCAATTATCCATGCTGTCATTCTTGCCATTGTTCTTTCGTTATTGTATAGGGAAACCACAATCTGTGACACGTCGTCGGCGAACTGGATATACATAGATTCCTCAAGCCTAGGGCTTTGGAGGTCTCTGATGAATATTGAGTATAGCAATGGTCTCAGACACTCATCTTGAGGGACACCCTCTTCGCCCTGGTGTTCGCCTATCGCAATGAAGGCTCTTCGATCAATGACGTAGTCACATATTATTTTTTCAATCCGGGGTTGAGTCCTAGTTGAAGGATCTTGAACTAAAGTCCCAGGCGCCACACTTTGTCAAACGTTTTCTTCATGTCCCTCAATAAAAGGTCTGCATGCTTCTTCTCTTCTTCTATTTTGGCTATTTTCTCCCTCATCATTGCCAGTGCCGTATCTGTGCCTCGCTGCCTTCTAAATCCGTGTTGTTGGGAATTATGCAGATTATTGGCGTCTAGATAGGATTGCACTCTGTTGGCAATGATTTTTAAAAATTGTTTTCACCAAATTCGAGAAGGGAGATTGGGTGATAGTCTGCTATGGAGACTGGGTTCTTTCTCGACTTAGGAATAAATATATTTTTTGTTTATAACTTCAAGGCGTAGAGAAAGTACCCCGTATTAAGAGCCGCGTTCATGACATTTAGTAGTCATTGCTTGATGTTGGTTGGAACATTCATGATATTTGCTTTTGTTAGACCAAAGTGGCCTGGCACACGCTATTTAAAGGTTTTTAATTTTTTTGCTAATTCTTGTAGGGAGATCTTTTTCCCATGACCTACCATGGGCCTTTCCACCAATGCGTTATTGAATGGATATGTGCGCTCAATTTCTTCGTTCAGTTGGTATATGATCTTATTTCCAAATTCTATATCAAATTTCTCCTCCTCTTCTGGAGTAATTTTGAATAATTTGGACCTGTGGTCACCTGAATTCGGCCTCTAGCTCTTCTGTCTCGGTAATTTCCTCGCCTCAGTGATCCTTAATTTTCATTTTCTTGGCTGCTGGCTCTCCCTGGTACCTCTTCACCGTTTGCCAGAACGTTCTAGGGTCCATATCCTCATCGAGTGCTTCAATGAGTCGGTCTCCGATATCTGACTGTTGTTGTAGAATCAGTTGGTGTAGGTGTTCTTTTGTTTCTCGCATCATCTAGCAGAGGTCCCTGTTGGGTCCCTATCTGTTGATTTCGAACACTAAGCCTCTATACTCTTCTTGGATAGCAATCATTTCCGGTGTCCAGTTCGGTTCTGGCAGGGTCCTGTACTTGAATTTTGAGATGGTTCTCCTGTCTGCCTCTAAGAGTTTTGTTGTTACTCAACTTATTTCTTCATCTATCTCTTCTGATGTGGCTTTCTCTAGGTTTGCCGAAACGTAGTCCTGAGAAACGGTCTGGTAAGCTTCCCATTTTGCACGCAGGAACGATTTCGTTTCTTTTATTGGGATTTGTATGGGACTAGTTGATAGAGTGATGTTTATCACCTCATAATCAGTGGGGATTACTTATCCTGGGATTATGTGGTAGTTGTAGAGGAACTTTGTGGTCGTTAGGACGATATCGATCTTTGTTGCACCTCTCCCTGAGTAGTAGGTCGTTTCCTTCCAATAGCAATTCCAGATTCTGTCGCGCCTTGTTGGTGCTGGTGTACTCAACGGCCCTTCATCTGGTGTGTAGATCCCCGGCAAACATATAGATTTTTTTGTGGGCAAATAGGCTCATGAAGTTGTGTATTGGTAAGTACCCTCTCCTTGGGGGCTGGTACCCAATTGCAATAGTTAAGGGCCCTATGGTGGTTTTACCTTTTATCGCTAAGTAGGAGTCGTCCAATGGTGGAAGCAGTTTGTATGCAATACCATTACGGATTGCTATCACTGCGCCATCATAGGCCTCATCTGTGAGACTTGTTGAGTGTACTTGTTACCTGAATATTTTAATCTCGTTGTCTTTTGAGTTAATACCATGTTCAAAAATGATAACAATATTCGGATCAAGCTTTTGAATTATATTTCCATATTTAGAACTATTTGCCGACCCTCAGTTCATGTTCATGTACAGTACATTAATTTTGAATTCTTATTTATATTATCCATTTTATAGTATGTATCTTTTAGGTTTTGATTTGTCTTTTACTTTTCCTTCTAGTCTTCTCTTCTCTCCTGTTGTGGTCCCGAGGTTTAGTGGTGGTGGGGGGGGGGAGGGTCTGCACTTGCTGTTTCTCCTTTTGTTGAATTTATTTTTGTGAAATTGTATTGTAGATTTCCGGAGTGTACCTTATTATGCCTTGTTAAAGGCCTTCTTCGACGCGATACTCTGGGATCTGGTCTTCGTATTCCCATTTTATTCTTTCGTTTATGTTTCCGTCGGTGATTGCCTCAGCCTGGTCTCACTTGCGATAAGGTGTAGTTCCTGTTGCGTATAGTTTTAGGTTAATTCTTTTCGCATTTATTTCTGTCTTTTTCTTGGGGTAAATGTTGGTAATCTTTTTCTCTGTTGGTTATGATACCTCTTTTGCTGGCTGCACGCTTGATGCTCTTTTCTAATCCTTGTTTTTGTTCAATTTCTATCTCTTCTTTGTTTGAGGATGGTTTAGCCTTGTCTTTATTTGCTTCCGCATTCTTTCTCGCTACCTATGTGGCAATCCGTGGATCCCGGCAGTTGGGTGTTTTTGGTTGTGTTGCTACTGGTAGTTGAGCCTGGGTGGGTTCACCTAACAGTGGATTATCCGGGAACCACATTTGTGGCATGCCGTTGTTCCGTAACATCATAGTGAGTTCTCTTTTAAATGCCCCCGGTCTTGACGGGTTTGCGATGTGGGCGTAGCAAATAGACGCATTATCTGTATTGAGTTTTCTTTTTCAACTTGGAGGAATGTCCAGCCGTTGGCTGTTGCGCCAGAGTTGCTTTTGCAAACTGTGCCTAGGTAGTTATCGTAGAATAGGGTCAAGTTCAACCATCCCTGCGTTTATCAGACGAGAGAGATGACGGTTATGTGGGTGGTAGTTTTAGAATACAGACAGAGTGCAAATTAACATGAATTTTAGGTTGGCCAAATAGTCGGCTATCTTTACTAATATGCAAATTAATATTCTTTTTACAAAGCTTAAAAAGGGGTTTTGAAACAAAGTATATAACACATTAGACGTCCACGGGTCTCAACGAATCAAAGGATGGGGGGGAGATTTGGTGGAGAGGGGCGCCGTTTTACACAAACGAAAAATATTGGCCCAAGGGTCGCTCGAATGACCTTGATCGTACACTAAGCCAACGATAGAGGCTTACACTGGGAGGGGGGGGGAGTATAGAGAGCACTTGAACAGGAGAGTTGCGTGTTGCTGTTATGTCAAGATTTGGTCTTAGGGAGTACTCCTTGCCTTGGAGCAAAGTACAAATAATAGTCTCTTGAAAATGACTAAGGGAATGATCTTAGATCTAGCCTTCGGGTTTAAAATACCAAGTCGAGAATGGGCGTGTTGCGTTCGGGGAGCGGGTAGCAACGAGCACGGGGTAGACTAACGCAAATTAAACGAGAATCTTTGGAGCTTGAGGGGTTCTGCGAGGAATTGTGCAGAGTCCAACGGAACGCGAATAGCGGGTACGAACGGGGGCGGGCAGGCAGCGGATACTGACGAGGCGGGTGGGCGGGCGGGCGGCAGATACTGCCTTCCAAATCTAGCACCGGAGGATTTATAATAAGGGTTAAATGGGGTTCACCCCCCTTCCATCGAAAATGGAGGGTTACAGGGTCTCTCCCTATTAGCAGGATCACGGAAGGTTCCTAAGCCAGCGAGGGGCAACTTTGTCCGACTCCCAATGGAACCTTTTCGGTCTCTCAAGCTTGTCGCGGCTCTCTGCGACGGCGGACTTTCAGGCCACCACGGCGCCTCATGATTTCTCACTTCCATTAGTGCAGACAAATAGGGCCAACCTGGTCTCTCTCTCTTTCTCTCTCTCTCTCTCTCTATCTCTCAATAATGTAGACTACATGGATATTTTCCAACTTACTGAGGGCAGAACGAGAAATCGCAGCTACAAACTTGAACTAAAGCATTACAACCGTGATATGTGTGATAAATCTTTCACATAGAGCATCTGCGGTAGCTGGAACGCACTTCCAGTGGAAGTTGTCAACGGCAATTCTGTTGAACAGTTCAAATCAAGACTGGACAAAGTTTTGAAAACTGGCCGTTCGGGCACTTAAGTCGTTGTACAGAACTATGTTTGCTCAACTCTTAGCCCAAAGGAGCCCTCTTTGAATGGACCGTAAGGTCTCCTAGAGTACTTCTTGCATTTGTAGCTCTCACTCTCTCTCTCTCTCTCTCTCTCTCTCTCTCTCTCTCTCTCTCTCTCTCTCTCTCTCTCTCTCTCTCTCATCTCCTTCATCCTCCATTCCCAGATGGAACTTGAAGGAAAGAAGTGACATCGAAAAATTATTAATAGGGGGGGCGTAGTAGAATAACTTAAACTCGCATGACAATAGCGGATAAAATTGAGAATACCTAGGACAAATTTATAAAAATGGAGCTAATGGGGGTGAGCACCATACATATACACAAATTTATATAATGCTACGTCATGGTTGCCGATATATATATATATATATATATATATATATATATATATATATATATATATATATATATATATATAAGGGCTATGCGTTTTCTTATTAGATGGTTGAATAGAAAAAATTATCTTTGAACAAAAATTAATACACGGATAAAAAATGGAAATGGCTCTCGGAATTAGTTTGGAAAAGGATCTAACAGGCTTCTACTTAAACTATCAGCCATACACTTATCAGTGCCTTTTAAATACAAAATGCGGAAATGGAATTTCTGGAGGAACAAGCTCCAAAGCATCAACCGACCGTTATTATTTTTGACGTTACATAGGTATGATAGGAACTTGTGGTCCGTTTCCACTACAAATTCCTTCCCCACTAAATACATCCTAAATTTACAGATTTTTCAAATGATGGCGAGTTCCTCTCTCTCAATTACGTCATAATTTTTCTCGAGCGCGAGTAATTTTCTGCTTGCGTAAGCGATGGGGGAACTTTCGCCATTTTTCTCATACTGAAGGAGGTCACATCCTATACCGTCATTACTGGCGACGGTGCGAATTCCAAACAGTTTTTCCGAGTTAGAGAGGCGGGAGATAATAGCAAATGCCAACTTTTCCTTGAGTTGGTTAAAGCTATGAGTCGATAATAGCGTCCACTCGAGGCGTTCGGGGGCCTTCTATTTTAATTGCTTGCATAGGGGGGCGGATATAGTTGCAAAATTGGGTATGAAGTGACAATAGAACGATGTAGAGCCTGTGAAAGATCGTAGCTGCTTTTTGTTAGTGGGCAAATGCATTTCTACGATGGTCGGGATCTTTTCTTGCTGGTGGGCTAACCGATTATTCCCGATATGGAAGCCGAGGTAATCGATAGTGCCAAAAGCGAAGTGGCACTTGCTGAGGTCAATCGTCAAATTGTGTTCCTCAAGGTATATAGGCAGGAGGTATGGTTTGGAACGGATGGGTTCCGGGGTGGTTAGTTGGATATTGTGCTCAAAATGGGTAGCATAACCGGGGATCTTGGTGATGACGTCATTAAAGCGACTCAGGGGCGCTTGCAGTTGATCCTTTTGAAGAGATTATAGCTGGTCGCATATTTTAATTTCCGCAGGTAGAGAATTATTTGAGTCGGGCAAGACATGCAACAGGTATTTTTTGTCTTGATCCACGCAGGCGACCTGAATTACGCAAAAGGGGTCCAGGGGCTAGTCAGATTCCATGGCGGATTCTTCGTCGATTGCAACTATCTGGTTGATGCTCACGCGCCAGTGGTACGGCTTGAACATATTAACATGAAAAAGCTTTTTCCCTGAGGGGGTTTCAAAAAGGTAAGCGACGGGGTCACGCTTCCCGACTATGTGGTAGGAGCCCTTCCACTGGCTCAACAATTTGTTGTTGTCCGTAGGGAGGAGAAGCAAAACTTCTTCTTCGGGGCTAAATTTCCTTTCTTTGGACTTGCAATTGAAGTATGTCTTATACTTGTCAAAATTGATGTCGGCGTTCTGAGACGCAACTTCGGCGCACTTTTCCAGCCTCCTTCTTAAATCCAGTAGATACAAATAAGAAGTCTGGATATTTTGATCCAATTTCTGATTGGAAGACAGTTATTTTAGGATACTCAGGGAGCCTCTGACGTTCCTACGATATAAAAGTTCAAAGGAAGCGAATCCTAATGTACGATGGGAGATTCTACGGTAAGCAAAGAGGGCTACCGGAAAGAAGCGGTGCATTCAGTGGGCTGATTTGCACACAGCTTCCTGAGAATGGCCTTTTTCTTCCATTTATTCTCTCGCACATTCCATTCCCACTCGGGTGAAAAGGGGGTGTAAACATGGGCTTGATCATCAATAATTTACCGACGTACTCTATTAATTCGGAGTTGAATGAACGACCACGATCCGAGAGGATTTCTTTGGGTAGGCTCACATGGGAAAAGATGGAAACAAGGGATTCAGCGCAGGAGATGCTATGGATTTTCTTGAGAGGCACAGCCTCGGACAATCGGGTGGCAAAATCGACCAGCGTTAAAACGTAACTATGGCCTTCGCTCGATGGGGGTGGATCGGTCTGATCAGGTCGATATCTACTCGGGAGAAGGGTTCAGAGATTAGCGGTTCATTCTGCATAGACGCAGCTCTGACTCGTCCTTTTATTTCCGTCTTTTAGCAAATGTCGCCAATGAAAATATTTGAAGATCTCTGAGTGGTCTTTGTGTGGCTGAAGTGACAAGAAAATAGGCTATCGTAAGCCGTTTGCAGAATTGGAGTGACGTGGGAGCGGGATAGACATAGTGTGCGGGACTCGGTGTCGTTTTCCTCGGTGTACACGCGATAGAGGAAGTCGTCCTTAATGCGGAAGGAAATCACCTTATTCCCTCTGACGGTTTCGCGCGTTTTGTTCTGGGCTTTTGACCAGAAGGGACGGAGAGACTCACATTCCCTCTGGCATTTGGCAAATTCATGGCTCATCGCACTTTGGAATTCGTGGGCACACGTGGTTCCAGAGGTGTAGGGGCTTTCAGTTCCTTCTTCGCGCGGGAACGGGTAGTAACATGTTGAGCCACGGGAGCGGAAGAAACCCGGGGGGGCTGACCAATTAGGAACGCACAAAACTTGATGGGGGCTGCCACAACTTCAGGTCAACCAGTGAAATATGCGCACTCAATGTAGCAATAAACAATGGGGAATTTTTTAGTGCGCCCCAGGTAATTATGCACTACGGGAAACTTATCTTGGTCAAGAGCCATAGGGGGAAATAGTTCATCGGCTATAACAATACACGTGCACCCTGTAATACGGATGAGGGTGGAGATCCGGCGCCCATTCACTGCTCCAGTTTTGAATTGGAGGGCTCCATGGGCACTTTTATCGAACAAAAAGTTTTCCTGGTGACCAGCAGTATTCGGTGTGTTTTGCGACAGTAGGGGCGTAGAATTGGCAGTGAACTAGTGTACCTAGTGAGAAGGGGGGGAGGTGCTTTTAAACAGCGAACATTGAGTGCAATTGCTACACACGTGGCCCTGAATCCCCCAGGAATAGCACACGATGGTCTTCCTATGGAACGACTAAGCAAGGGGGTTGAGAGCAAAGGGCTTAAAATTCCGGTGGCCAGACGAGAGGAGAGGTTTGAGTTTGGCGCGCCTAGTCACCTTAACGAACTTATTCCCACTACAAGGAACAAATTTGTTCTTGCTGGTTTTGGATTTAGGAGATGGTAGTTATGATTTCTTCACTTCTTTCGGATAGCAGTTGTGGCTAGCCACGTAGGCGTCTGCCTCCTCAATGCATTCCTTAAGAGTACAGCACCTCCGGTCCTTCACGAAGGATCTGATTTCCGAAGGGAGCGACGCAAGAAATTGGTCATTGAGGATTAAATCGCCTAGGGAGTCGTATTCAGGAGGCACATTGGACGCATCGATCCAAAAATTAAAGTGACGCTGTAGGGATTAGCCGAACTGTCGGAAGGTATGGTTTGGTTGAATGCGACAATGCCTAAATTTAGCTCGGTAGAAGTCTGGAGTCATGTAATATGCGGCGAGCAGCTCGGCTTTTAACGATAGGTAATCAATTGTTGCCTCTGATGAGAGGGAGATAAAAATATCCCTGATTTGGGAGCTCAGCAGGAGCAATAATTGTGCTACGCCGTCCGTCTCAATGTCCCAGTGGTGCGCCTCGAAGATCTTTTCGAAGTGGGTGAGATAAGACTCGAATTCTTCGCCTTCTTTAAAGACGGGGAGTTTTATGGTCGGAGACTGCGATGCGTCTAGCCTAAAACTTGAGGAGTTTATGGAGAGCGTCTTGTTCCTAAGTCTTCTTATTTCCAGTTCGTGAGAGCGAATACTCTCTCTTTCTTCTTGTTCGTTTTCTTCTGTCTCTTTTTTCGGCTCTTTCTCTTTCCACTTCTTCCTGGATGTAGGCTATCAGATTTTTGCTACTGAGTCCGAGTGACTCCCGTTGGGCTTGGAAATTTCAAACGACGACACGATGCGGGTTTTACGCGATGGGCACAACACAAGAATTAAATTAATGTACGACAATGAATATGGTGGAATTATGGATTTCTTTACGCACGAAAGGAAGTGTGAATGGTTTTGCAAATCAAAACGAAAACAAGCACAACAGAGGTTGGGGGGGGGGAAGGGGGCACTCGCGAGAGAGCTTGAACGACAACAATTCAATTCAAAGGGGGAATTAAAATAATAGTTAAACACGGTCAGTCGACAATCAATTCACAAAAATATAGAAAATGGGAACGGGAACAAATACACTTTGCAAGTGGGTATGCAATGGGTAATTCTCACCTTGTAAGCTTCAGAACCGGAACCAAGATTAGCCAACAATTTACAATTTAACCAAGGTTAACCAATAGATTGATCAAATTTTAATTAATTGATAACCAAGATTAGCCTCAATAAACCTGACGCTAGTATATTATATAATAGATATTATTATATATGACTTAGAATATGGTCGAGTTCAACCCTTCTTGCGTTTCTCAGCCGAGATAGATGATGGCTATGTGAGTGGGAGATTTATAATACAGACAGAGTGCAAATTAACCGAGTTTTAGGTTAGCCAAATAGTCAGCTATCTTGTAGGTTCCGTAACAATAAAAAAACTGTTACAAAAATAGCTTTACTAATATGCAAATTAATATTCTTTTTACAAAGCTTAAAAAGGGATTTTGAGACAAGGTATATAACACATAAGACGGACACGAGTCCCAGCGACTTAAAGAGGACAAGGAGTAACAAGGAAAGGAAGTAACCTAGGAGACCTTACGGTCCATTCAAAGAGGGTACCTTTGGACTAGCAATCGTGCAGGCACATGGCTGCTCAATTGTTTTGCGTCCCTAAACGGCCACTTTTTAAGACTTTGTCTAGTCTTGACTTGAACTGGTCAACAGATTCACTGTTGACAACTTCCACTGGAAGTGCGTTCCACTTATCGCAGATACTGTAAGTGAAAATATTTCCACACAGATTGCGGTTGTAACGCTTCAGTTCAAGTTTGAAGCCGTGATTGCACGTTCTGTTCTCACTGAGTGTAAAAATATCCCGGTAGTCAACATTGTTGAACCCTCGAAGTATTTTGAAAACTTCGATGAGCTGACCACGCAGTCTACGGGTTTCCAGCGAGAACAGATCTAATTCCCTTAGTCTATATTCATAACTTTTATTTCGGATAGAGGGAATCAGTTTGGTTGCCCTGGCTTGTACGCGTTCCAATCTCGCGATGTCCTTTCGCAATGAAGGACTCCAAAATTGTACGGCATACTCCAGGTGCGGCCGAACGAGGGAGTTGTACAGACAAAGTACTATCTCCTTGTTACGGTATCCAAACTGGTACTTTATGTAGCCTAACATCCTTTGGGCTTTCTTCTCTGCTTCGATGCACTGTTTCGAGAACTTGAGGTCGCTAGTGATAGTAACACCCAAGTCCTTCTCAGTGTCACAAGATTCAAGAGCAGTGCCCTTAAGGATGTATTGAGATTGAGGGTTTCTGTGGCCGATATGCATTACTTTGCATTTCTCCACGTTAAAAGGCATTTTCCACGTGTCTGACAACTCCCCAATCTTCCCAAGATCTTCCTGCAGGCAGGCAGTATTTCCATCCTCTCCCACGTTCATACCAAGCTTGGTATCGTCGGCAAATTTGGAAATCTTAGCAACCATGTCACCGTCCACGTCGTTGACGTAGATGATGAATAGTAGTGGTCCCAGGACAGAACCTTGAGACACCCCGCTAGTAACGGGCACCCACTCAAAAGCCTGTCCATTCACCACCACCCGTTGCCGTCTGCCACTTAGCCAGTTCTCGATCCAGCCGGCTACCTTTCCGTCTATGCCAAGCGCTTGCACTTTCCGGAGAAGGTGGCGGTGTAGAACCTTATCAAAGGCTTTCTGAAAGTCTAAGTACACCACATCCATCGCCTTGTCCCGATCGTGCTCACTGAACACGAAGTGGAAGAATTCAACAAGGTTCGTCAGGCATGACCGTTGCCTTCGGAAGCCGTGCTGGGAACTCCTCAGTAGCAGGTTTGACTCTAAATACGACGTCATTTTGTCCACCATCATGCTTTCCATGAGTTTACCGACTATCGAAGTCAGACTGATAGGTCGGTAGTTTGACGGTTGGCTTCGGTCTCCTTTCTTGAAGATAGGAGTCACCTCCGCTTCACGCCAGTCTCTAGGAACGCATTCGGTCCGGATTGACATGTTGAAGATTGCGGTCAGGTGTCGTGACACTTGATCGCGCACTTCTTTCAACACTTTAGGTAGAAAGCAATCCAGGCCAGGTGACTTGTTCGTCATTAGGTCACAGATCTTCTTTTTTATTTCCCCTTCGGTGAAGTCCATATCCTCCAGCTTTTCCTCCGAGTAGGAATCCATTGGCTGGGGGATCGGACCACACTCTTCAGTAAACACTGAGGAGAAGTAGTCGTTAAGGAGTTTAGCATTTTCTGCATCTAAGGGCTTTAATGCCCCCTCCTCATTTCTCAAAGGGCCAATCGTTCGACGGATTGGTTTACGGCTGTTTACATATCCAAAAAACTCCTTGGGATTCTGTTTACAGAGTCTTGCCACTCGGAGTTCCTCAGACTGCTTAGCCGCCCTTATGCTGGACTTCACTCTCCTGGCTAGCCTCCGGTATTCGTCAAAGTCGTCCGAGGTCTTTGATTGCTGGTACACAGTTCTCTTCTTGCTAAGCAGTTGACCGATTTCTCGATTAAACAACTTTGGTTGAACAGAAGACCGACGGGGACATTTCAGAGGGATGAAACGTGATTGAAGACTCATGAACCTATTTTTAAAACTGTTCCACGAGTCTTCAACAACATCGCACACTTCTAGCCTCGCGTCAGTCAGTCCAGCACAAAGACCTGCAAAGTCTGCTCTTTTCAAATCGAGTTTCCTCGATTTACTAGTTGCAGGCCCTGCCTTCGGGACTTTGACTACAAATCTAATTAGTCGGTGGTCACTGCCACCGACCTCTTCGCCAACAGAGAGGTCCTCAACGATGTCATCCTCAGAGGTGAAAACCAAGTCGAGGATATTGTCTCCTCTCGTTGGCTCTCTCACCCATTGAGTGAGGAACTCGTTGTTCGCGAACTCCAGTAGTAGTGCGTTCTTGCCACAGAGTTCTCCCTTTTCCCAGTCAACTTGTATGTTGAAATCCCCCATGACGATACACACTCTGTCTTCGACAAGTTCTCCTAGTAGCTGGTACAGATCTCTGCTCTTTTCAACGAGTTGAGCAGGAGGTCTATAAAGCACCAGGGTCCTGTATTTGGCAGGACCTATCTCTAGGTCAACACCTAGTAGTTCATGGTCGGATACGATTTTGCAATCCGTCGAGTTGAGAGTATCCTTGACATACAACATCACACCGCCACCCTCTCTGTCTGGCCTATCTTTCAGGAAGAGCTGGTAACCGGGAATCGTGAATTCACCTTCAAAATCTCGGCTTGAGGTTTTTATCCACGACTCCGTTATGGCCACCATCTCAGGTTCCTCTGTTGCTACGAGGCCACTGACCTCAAGAAACTTATTCCTGATTGACCTCGCATTGAACAGAAGAACTTTGAGGGAGTCCCTTAGTGTAGGACTCCCTACGCTCTTCCGTTTCCCGGCTTCTTTGTTTTTGTGGTCACACCCTTTTTGACGACCTCCGAGAAGGTCGTTCCAGGAGTGACACGGGCTTTCGCTCTGTTTCGAACGCTCCTTTGGGTGCGTTCCACGACATCTTGTTTGAGGTTGGCGAGAAAGGCCTTCCCTTTAAAGGAGGAATGTACCACGTCCCTTTGGTAGAGGTCGTCTCTACCGATAAAGGTACGATAGGGGTCCACGAAGAAGACTCCTTCTGCCGTGCAGAGATCCGCCAACCTTCTGTTCACTGCGACGTTTCTTTCGTGAGCGGTTCAGGATGGACCTCTTCTCGGAAGCATCCCAACCACCACACGTTTGCGGGTTTTAAGCCCTATGTCGTCCACGGCTCCCATCACCGTTTGGATGGTCTTACCACTGAGGCCAACCTTACCCCCTCTGAGGTAGAGGTCGTTGACCGCACACCATCAAAGAAACAACAGAATTCTCAGAAATCTTAGCTTTCTCTGCCTCTACTCTGATGTTGTGGTTAACCCGTCCTGACAGGCAGCTTACCTTCACACTAGTGCGAAGGCGGGCCGCTAGCAGTGACTGCAGATCCCGTGTTTGCGAGTCACCAATGAGGGTGACCTTCGGACACTTGGTCTCTGAAGACGGGGTCTTCCCTTGTGGAAGAGGCCTCCCCTTTTCCTCTTTACTCTCCACATTCTTATCTTTCTTTTTCTCTTGTTTATCTGTTTTTCTTCTATTTTTTGGTTCTACTTTTGTTTCAACTTTATTCTTTTTCTTTTTTTTCTTCGTTTCTCCTTTCTTTTTTTTCTCTTTTTCTTTCGCCTCAGCTAACTTAGCCTCAGATTATGCCGGAATGTTCGCTTGGCTATCAGGAGATTTCGACACGTCAGTGGGCGGCGCCTCTTCTAGGCATCGAATCTGAGCTGCGTTAAGGGCTTTGAGTTTCTCCAACTTTTTTTCAAGGATTTTAGCTCTCTCCTCTGAGGCTCTATAGAGGTCTTTTAATTTCTACACCTCTCGCGTCAATATGCAAGTAGTGCAGATACTTTCAGGGCTGCATTTTGAGTAGCAGCCCTCTGGAAAGTCAACGCACCACTTTTCTAACTGGCATGTTGCACAGTTGTGTTTTAGACGAACTGATTCTTTTCTGCCTGTCATTTTGAGCGCTTTCTCTCTCTCTGAAAACTCGTGACCGATTAATCATAAAAAAGGGGGATTGGTGAGTTCTCCCCGCGTGAGTCGCTCCCACCTATCGATCGGAGAGGTTTCGGATCTTTCAGAAGGCACGCTCCATGTGCTGCTGTTCATCCGACCGAGTCGTCAAACCTCGGCGTGCCGTGGCTCCCAACCAAGCAGCACTGACGGTCCCCGAAGGGGCCATCGATTTCTCATCAGGTGAACAACGGAGCACGCCCCGTACTAAACTCATGATAGTTCCCTTGACGACCACCAAGATCTCGGAGCAGCGTTCAATGGATATCCCACCACACCAAGGCTTTTTATTGGCCTGGCAACCAACATGGGAACAAAGGGCCGTCACCTCGGACCAATGCTACCATAAGCACCCGTCAACGGGCACTGGGAACGGCCAATAATTACGCGCCAGGGAAGGGGTTAACGGGGAACTACCTTCATCCCATTCATCGTGCCCCAACGCCTAGGACACCTCTACTCCTAGTCTCTCGCAACCAGTGAGCGTCGATTGGCGTTGTTTATAGAGGTTCCAAAGCCTTTCTTCTGACGCATGAGGTAGCTGCCAGGTCTTTATATGTAGATAGTGGAAGAAATGGAAAGGGTAACATGATAGGAGGGTCGCCGTACACATAAACGAACAATACTGACCGAAGGGTCGCTCGAATGACCTTGGGCGTACACGAAGACGACGATGGAGGGTTACACGGGGGTGGGGGGGGGTAGTAGAGAGAGCACTTGCACAAGAGAGTTGCACACGTTGCTGTTACCTCGAAGATTTGGTCTGAGAGAGTAAGCCTTGCCTTGACAATGACTAAGGGAATGAGCTTAGATCTTGCCTTCGGGTTTAGAACACCGAGTCGAGAATGGGCGCGTTGCGTTCGAGGAGCGGGTAGCAACGAACACTGGGTAGACTCACGCGAACTAAACAAGAATCTCTGGAGCTTAAGGGGTTCTGTGGAGAATTGTTCAGAGTCCAAAGGGACGCGAATAGCGGGTACGAATGTGGTAGTTCAAACGGCGGATACTGACAGGTCGGGAGGGCGGTGGATACTATCTTCCAACTCTGGCGCCGGAAGATTTGTAGTGGGGGTAGAATGGGGTTCTCCCACCTCCGCCAGAAGAGGAGGGTTCCAGGGTACGCCGCATCGGCATTCGCGGGTAGTCTCGCTTTATTTGCACGATCGAGGGAAGGTTCCTAAGCAGGCGATACGAGCTTTGTCCGACTTCCAATGGGACCTTTTCGGTCTCTCAAACTTGTCGCGGCTTTCTGCGACACCACGGCGCCTCATGATTTCTCACTTCCATTAGCGCAGACAAAAAGATTCGACCAGGTCTATTTCTCTCTCTCTCTCTCTTTCTCTCTCTCTCTCTCTCCCTCTCTCTCTCCCTCTCTCTCTCTCTCTCTCTCTCTCTCTCTCTCTCTCTCTCTCTCTCTCTCTCTCTCTCTCTCTTATCTCTGACAGTAGTATTTTTCTTCTTCTCTCCTGTTTGCCTTTTTTCCTCATTTTTCTTTCAGGTTTTTCTTGAAAGGCTAGGATATTGTGAGGGTGCTATGATTTATACTACAGTTGAGGCTTAGTTTCTTTTCGTTGTTGTAGTTTTGCCAGTTGTGATTGTCAGCACTGCATTTGGAACATTTTTCCTTTTCCTGCTAGCATGTTCTCGTGGTGTGGTCGTCCATGCAGTAGCACCTAAAGGAGATCTGTATTTCCGTGAACTCTTCTCTTTCTAATTGTTGTGGTGTGATCCATAGGTAGGCGTTATCGCGATAAATGATCGCGATAATGATTTTGGGTTATCGGTTATCCGATTTTAAGGGGGGGCTGCGTTATCGATTCATCGGTATCACCGATGCTCTTGGTTCCAAACTAATGATAATCCATAATTTCAGTTTTTGGCCCAGTTTAGCACAGGGGCAAGCCGTGCTTGACTTGGAGGCAAAAATAGGTAGGTCCGAGCTGGAGGAGGATCCTCAAAACCTATGTGGAGATGAAGGAGAACCTCACCAGGTAAGAAACTAAGAAACAGTATTCAAATATTCTTACTCTTGTATTAAAAATAGCGCTATATATAGTCAATAATCTATATTGTATTATAATTTTGGATTTATCGATTTATCGTTATCACCTTATTGGGCGATAAATTGATTGCCAGTTACCGATTATCGGCATACATTTTTTCGTTATCGCGCCCACCTATGGTGTGATCCTCACGTTGAGAGTTAATAGTCCGGTTTCAGTGGCCTTCTGGGCCATGCCTGTGTCTCTAAATACTACTTTAAACAGATGTGTATAATCCTTAAATTTAATTACTTCTACCACAGAATCCCAGCTATGATTGGTATGGATTTCATTTTTTACCCCTTCTGTTTCGTGTGACCCGACCCAAGGGTCCATGTGTCTACAGATCACGTTTCTCTGTGTAGGTATTTGTGGAGGGTTCTTAAGTTCAGTCCAATGTTTTTCAGTAGGTTTACTGATTGTTGTGACCTCAGAGCTTCGATGTCCTTTTCGTTTTGGCATATTGCCACATTTCCTTGGGGATTGTCTATTAAACTGACCAGCACTATATTTAATTCTGCAAAAATTGTGGAGAAAACTTTCTCTCTGTCTGGGTTTTCCCTGGCGAGCGTTTTGAGTGGGATTCTAGTAGTCTCTCTCATCTTGGTAGTGATTTGTTAAGTGAAGGAGGAGAAATCATATGTATACTGTTTGCTAGTGTTAGGGGATGAGGGGGGTATAATTAATTTTTACTCTCTTGGGTGAAGGAGGGTCATTGTGGATTTTCCTGAATTATATACCTTTATTTACTTTACCAGAGACCTTGTGGGATAGGGAGAGACGAGGTGAGAGTTGTATAATACAAGAAAAAGATAATTATTTTATGTCCTTATTCACGTACCTTGCTTCTGTTCCACTGCTATGGGATTTGAGAGAGTTTGTAGGGGTGCAAAGATGCATCAGATAAAAATTCCTTTCAAGTCAATAATATAAATAGCCCATTAAATTACCAACTCAGAACGGACTTCGCCGTAGCGTGATGGCTAGAGTGCTGGCATATAGATCTAAAGATACCGCATTCGAAACTCAGTCCACAATTTTTACGAAGAAAATCACGAAGAAAATGGAACTCAAGGAAAACGACTTCAATGGCTACTCATCAAAATCCTCAAGAAATCAAAGAAATCCTAACTCATCAAGAATCCAAGAAATCATCAACTTGTCAAGAAGAAAGAAGAAACCATCACGTCAAGATAATTAGAAGATGTATCAAGAAAGGAAGGATAGAAAGATCAAGAATTTACCCAGCTAACTTAAAGAAAGAAGGAATCTCCGCCAATAAGAATATTAAGTCAAGATAAATTGAAGACAATGTTTGAAGGGACAACTTAAAGATAAAGGAAATTCAGAAAGTAAAAGAGATCCGATAAAGATAATATTGATAAATAAGTAAATAGATAATAAGGATATGGCTTTCCCGATAACTAGTGACCCTCAAAAGGCCAAACAATCTTCTGATCTTCGTTACAATTGCACCTGCTCTCCTACTAGAAGTTTAAGAAAAAGTGCTGTTGGGAATCGGAGAACCGGGAAGGAGATTACTCATTGATTAGCGACAAAACTTCGTTCGCTCTCCTCAATCCCACTAAATTAGCTCCACTCATACCGCAGACACGGAGGCCGGGGAGGGAGAGCTACTACTCTCTTCGATTAATAACTCCAAGACTAGTCTCTCCCCAATCCTCAAATTCGCTCCGCATTCTAGAAAGGGTCCTGTGTAGGGGTACGAAGATGTATCAGAGAAAAATTCCTTCCAAGTCGATAATATAAATAGCCCATTAAATTAGCATCTCAGAACGGACTTCGCCGTAGCGTGATAGCTAGAGTGCTGGCATTTAGATCTAGCGATACCGCGTTCGAAACTTAGTCCACAATTTTTACGAAGAAAATCACGAAGAAAACGGAACTCAAGGAAAACGACTTCAAGGGCTAATTCATCAAAATCATCAAGAAATCAAAGAAATCCTAACTCATCAAGAATCCAAGAAATCATCAACTTGTCAAGAAGCAAGAAGAAACCATCACGTCAAGATAATTAGAAGATGCATCAAGAAAGGAAGGATAGGAAGATCAAGAATTTTTAACCCAGCCAACTTAAAGAAGAAGGAATCTCAGCCAAGCAGAATACCAAGAGTCAGATAAATGGAAGACCAAAGTTTGAAGGGGCAACTTTAGTCGAGAAGAAATAAATAGATTCGAATATAGAAATCTCAAGATGAAGAATGATATCGATAAATAAACAAAGTTATAATAAATGGCCCCCTCATAAGTTTCCCCTAGCGTTGTCCCGATTTTTGTTTGTCCTATTTTTGCTGTGTTAATTTATCTTCACTATTCACCTAGAACTGGCACCAGTTATTTTAATTCTCTGTATTTTAAATCACTTTGTTCGGCTATGTTATCCTTAGTTTACCGTTTTTTTATTTAAATTTCACTGTGCTCGGGACACAGGGGTTTGTTAGGGATTGGTGTGACTAGTTTATGCCAGGTAATTTTACATGAAACTCCGGTTGGTATTTGTCACTCAATTTGTAAGCGAATTTGGGAGTAACAATTTATTTTTCACTTTTCGCTCCGTTTATGGGAGGGATCGTTTTTTAGGTAATTGGGAAGACAATGTTTGTTAATGCTAATTTAACTGTTCGCACGATTTACTGAGCACTTCTGCACTTATGATAAACTTTTGCATTGCTTATTTGTTCACCTTTTACTGTATTAGGCTATCTGAATTTTGCAATTATACGTCACTTTATTTTCACTTCATATTCTCGTGTTTTTTTTTTATTAATCTTTTATACGAAATATTTATTCGTAGTTTTAGAGGTCAAGTACAAGTTTTCACTTTGTCATAGCCTCCTTTACCAGTTTTGTGAGTTAAAGAGAGACGAATGGTTAACAAGCAAATAATGCAGTCTGTCCATATAATTAGACATTGGATTTAATCAAGATAGAAGATATAAATTAGTAGAGCAAAAGTGAGATAAAAAGATATTAGAAATAAGTTTAGTATGAGTTCGAAAGGTCTTTGTTCCTTGGTGTAAGGGTATCTCCACCAAAAAGTAGACAGTAGAGTACAGTAGCGCAGTAGAGGCAGTGATTTAAAGATCCCTGGTTAAAGCGTAACTCTGGCGGTGGTAATCTCGCGTTTTGGTTTGATTTTGTCGAAATTGGGGTGCATTCATGCCTTTGTAGCAACTAGAAAAAAACTCGATACTAGTCGGTTAGTCGAGTTTCGGTAAAATGTTGTCGTCATTTGGGTTGTAATAATCGGTAAAAGTATTACATGTTTTAGGTTGATGTTTTTGTTCAGGTAAGGTCTTCTTTAATGCTACTGCTAGCTTTTGACACTACGCTCGCAATGTAGCGTAGGTGTTATGGCGAAAAGTGTTTATTCTCTATTAACCTTTGCTCCTTGGGGGAAGGACCGAGGAGTCTTTTCCTTGCCGGATCTCTTCTTAAGGAATTCTGCGTCCGTGAAAACAGCATAAGTGTTTGTCAAGAATTTCACAAGGTTGCGGACCTGCTTGACCAGATCTTCAGGTATGTCAGCCTCGTGGTCCCATTTGTATTGTCCGGCCCTAAGGCCATCGACAATATCCTCTGGGCCCGCCTTATCCGGGAACTGGTTCTCTTCGGTAGCATATACTCTGAGGTTTAATATCCTCGAGTAATACATGTACTTAGGTGCCCGATTATTTGAAGACGAGGACCTACTCGGTCGACCTGACTGCGAGGCCTTTTTGGGGCGGGGCGAATGCTCCACCTTCTTAGGCCTCACAGCAGCGTCTTCCGTCTGCATGCTTGAATTGTGATTCTGTTAGAGTACCTGTGTGTGTGTGTGTGTGTGTGTGTGTGTGTGTGTGTGTGTGTGTGTGTGTGTGTGATTCGATTGGTGCTTTCTGACGGGCAGCCTTAGCTTAGACTCGAGGATCTCGTGAAAGGGCATTACTCGTGTCTGGAGCTTTTTGGCCGATCTTCTCGTTCTGAGGTTGCAGGTTCACTCTAAGTACCTCGTTCGAGGGAGAGTTTCCGGGAACCATATTTTTTTAAGGCTGTTATTCACGAGCATGGTGTTTAGTTCCTTCGCGAAGGTGCAAGGCTTGGTCAAGTTTGCAATGTGTGCATAATATATGCAACGCATTATTTTTGTTGATTTCTCGTTTTCTATTTGCAAGTAGGTAGGTAGGTGCTGTGGCCACATTACTCTCTGCAACTGTTGCCCTGGCAACTTGGCAACCTTCGCTTAGGTGGCATTTGCTCTCATTTCTTCCTCTTTTCTGCCATTGTCCATTGTCATTTAAATTTGCTTCTTCTTTATAGGGCATATCATCGCCATGGTTTTGTGAGGCCCACCACAATTGAGGCATTTCTTGAACGAACTTCTACATTCGCGCCTGGAATGGTCTTGGCACTTGAAACATATGTTCACATCGACGAACTCTTCACATTCAATCTGATCAGGTCAGATGCGGACAATAAAAAGGAAAAGGCTGTTTTCATTCGCTTTGATTGCCATTTGGGTTTCGGTAAATACAAATTTAAATACGTGGGTCTAGTCCTTGAATATTACAATTTCGGATACTTTTGCCCACTTGTGATTCCGAAGAATCCCTTCCGTTATCTGGCCGGTAGAGTAACCTCCAACCCAAGGATCGAGGCGGCAGCAGATTACACTCCTGTGTGATCGTATTTGTGGAGGTGTTTGTAATTTAAGGTCTATCTTATGTAAACTATCTGTGGCACGCTGAGAGGTGAGGGCTTCGATGCCCGCCTCCTTCGCACAGATAGCTGCGTAGCCATTGGGTAAGTTAATTAGCCGTACGAGGTCAATGTTATGCTCCCCGTACATTTGTTCGAAGACCTTACTCCTGTCCGGTTTTGGCCGGCCAGGCAAGTTCCTTAGGGCTATAGGTCAAGTCTCTCTCATATCTCTGTCATTTCACCCCAGCCTGTAATTTTGGAGGTAATCTGGAGGACCTGAATCTGTAGGTATTTGTAACTGTGCGTCTGTGTATGTAGTTTAGGGATTCGTTATGAAAAAATAAGGAAGAATGGTATGTGAAGAAGGTGGAAAAATTGTCCAATCAACAAATGTCCACTTTACCTTCAGGCAGCGTAGAGCGATGCTTCTTCTTTTCCCTCAACTAGCCTTTAATAAGGTCAGGCCAAGGAGAAAATAGCCTCTTCCGAACGTATCACTGTTTATAGAAAATCCGGTCACGCACAACAAAGCAGTGTATCCAAACAATCAACCTCATTCGAATAGAAATTCAGTCCAAACCTAAAAAAATTGACTGTACCGCTACAATCGAAGACTCAAAGATTATTACGAGTATGAGTAAGAATAATCCAAGCGACAATAGCAGTCGTCCATAACATATAATTTGCTGCTTCACTATTTATATAATCTGTCCTCACAATAATTGTACTCTGCTCTCTGATTGGTCAGTTTCTGCGAGTAGTGTCTGCTCCTTAATACATAATAATGCGTATGAACTCTTACAGCTTGTCTGAATCTTACCACTAAGACAGAGGTCAATATTATAGAAACATTAAAGAACATCTATAACGCGTGCCTAAAAACCAGTTATTTCTCAGATGGCTATAAATTAGTCAAGCTAATTTTCCTTCTGAAATCCGGAAAACCCAAACAGTTGAAGGCTTATATCGCTATTAAAATTCAAGGACAAAGATCTTGAAAAAGATTCTCGATCGAAGACTCAAAGATTATCTCGAAGAAAATAATCTATATAATTAGCAGTACTGATGCAGAAGGGAAAGAGACACTAAGATGACACTTGACATAATATAAAATAGCCAGAGAAAAAAAAGAGAGAAAAACTAGGTTGACCTTGACCTGAGAGATGTAGAGAAAGCATTCGACAAAGTTTAGATCAGAGGAATACAATATAAAATCTCAACTCTCCAGAGGAATAGTAACCAGGAGATAAATTTTCTGCTATTATATCACATACAGGAAAGTATACGTGGTGATTAATGGTTATTAAGGACCAAATTTTGTTTGGACCTCCCCCCCTTTCGGGTGAGGAGGTCCTCTCTTTTTATTTTACGCAAAAAACATAAAAAATTTACAAAGGTTACAAAAAGGAAATTTAGAGAATACATATCCAGAAAGAAAAGGAATACATAATACAAATTATGATTGCTCGAAGAACGTCTGGTACCTGTGGTGGCAAGGCAAAACGTCCGTCTCCGTACAGGGAGCACCCGCCTTATATACCCGACGGGTACCTAAGGCAGGCGCAAGGCATCACAATGATCCTGAAAGGTCCTGGACGGAGCGTCGGCAGGGTTACGCGCCGAACGCACGTAACAGACGTTCTTCGAGAAAAGGCGGAAGGCCCTAGTATAGTCCACCAGGTTTCTTGAATCCAAAATGGTGAAAAGAGACAACGGCAGTTTGCCCCTAATAGTGTTGCATATTGCTCCTATATTGTCGCTGTATAGGAGGCTCTTGGGGCGTAGGAGCATAGCGGTAGTGAGGGCCAAGGTTTCTAGTTTGAAGATGTTAAGACGAGAACCCCACATATCCCAAGCCAGGGCATAGCCTTCTGCGTAAAGACCTAGACCGGAGGGAGAGGCGTCAACAAAAATCTTCGGGGGGTGCGCCTTGGGGGGGTCCCATTTAACCCAAGCCGTGTGTACGAACTTGATCAAATGGCGAAAAAGGGCGGTATCAATTTCCCGGTGATAATGGGCCATTTGAGTCCAAATGAAGGGGAGCCTCAAGGGTCCTGATATGAAATTTAACAGTCCTGTGAGTCTCTGCCATGCCTTATGTGTGACAGGGGTATCAGCCATGACAGCAAGGGCTTCCTTGGTTTTGCGCGCTGTTTCCTCGGAAAGGCGGATTTTTCGGTGCCTTAAGTCGATATGAAAACCCAAGTAGGAGATGGTTCTGGAGGGTGAGGTTATGGATTTCTTCCAGTTGAAGAGAAGCGAGCTATTCCGGATTAGTTTGAGGAATTTTCTTATGTCCTTAATGTTTCCTACGCAGAGAATGTCGTCCAGGTAGGTGAAGCAGGTGGTGTTGCTAAGGCGGGCCCATTCGTTAAAAATGCAGCTCATCGTCATTTGCATTATGAAAGGGGCGCCCGCGAAGCCCATAGGTAATCGCGTGAAACGGTATCTTTTGTTGTCGATGGCTATACCAAACCATGGTCTAGCTGACTTGTGGATTTTAATTTGGTAAAAACCATCCTTAAGATCAATTTTTACAGCGTAGAGTTTATGCAGTTCCTTGTGACCGAAGACTTTGGTGAGGGAGGGTAGTTGAAATTTAGGTGGGTCGAAAAACTCGGAGGCGGCCGACATATTATATATGAGGCGGGCTGATCCGTTAGGCTTAGGGACCCCCAAAACGGGGTGAGCGCACCTAATTTTTCCCTCTTCCAGTATTCCTATGTTTAATAGGTAGTCGATCCAAGGCTTGCACGTGGGCTTGGTAGTTTCCCAATGCCTGTAATTATTTTTCAAAAAGACCTTGACACCCTGGTTTCCACTGGCCAGTTTGATTGATCCCTGACCTGGGGTGTTACCTGGGGGTGGCTACCTCAGCCCCACGATGTATAGTCAATCTATATAGAGGATCTGCCACTACTATTAATGTTTGATTGTTTAAACATAGAGTTCGCGGACGACATAAGCCACTCGACGTTACACAGTACAGAAAAACGGTTTCAGGCTAGGACTACAGCAATAGAAATAGTAACATCAATGATTTTCAAATGGACTGGGAGGTAAGAATTAATAGGAGAAAAAAAAGATCAAGGTAGCATGTATTGAAGTAGAAGACCAGAACTACAGATATTACATAGACTTAAAATTAAAATAAAATCAAGAAACTTTAATATACATATATATATATATAGCAGGGAGAAAATCAAGGCAACAGCAATGCTAAATCTTTTAAACAGCTTAAAGGGTTTAAACAAGAAGAAGAATGAAATCTATATGAAACTGGGAAAGGAGCTTTTTTTTTTACTTTCCATTCAAGAGCGAATCAAAGACTAAAAAAAAATGTAACTCCAGTTGTTTCAGAACAAAGCTTTCTACTTAATTACTAACACACGGAGAAGCGTGCAAAGAAGTCAGCGAAGTCTGCCTCAAGAGGCAGGAATAGAACCGCTCAATATCAACATCAAGAAGAGCCGAGGAAATATGGAGAAAAATAGAAGCACTATCATTAACCCTCGTTTTTCCAGCGGAGGAGATCAACTGAGAACTACACTGGTTACCTATTCGCTTCCGTACCCACTATAAAATTCTCCTCATCAACTACAAGGCTCCACCTTATCTCTTGTTTGCCCTATCCCGTCGTCAAACTACTCGGGCACTCCGGTCTAACCTCGTTCCCTTCCTGTACACTCCTCGTTCTGTCCTCTGCTCGATGGGTGACCGTTCTATCTCGGTTTGTGCTCCTAGACTCTGCAATGCTCTTCCTGCCGAAGTCCGATCCTCTCCCTCCCTTGCTACTTTTAAACGTCTCCTGAAGACTCATCTCTTCAGAATTGCCTTCTCTCTCCTGTAAACTTTCTCTACACTCGCTAAACAACCTGCGCGTTGGGAGGGCTAACAGCCCTGAAAGGCGCATTATAAATACCTTTTATTATTATTATTATTAAGTGAAGTAATAAAAAATATGAACAAAAAACCGACAAGGTCATATATACGGACCAATAAAACAATTATCATAAAAATAACCAAACAGGAATTGCGAAAAGATACCCGCAGTAGTCAACCCCAAATAAACCAAACTACTCGAAATTTAATAACTGATACGCCGAAACAGTGATAGGTGGAATGATACCAAACAGAAATACAAGAAAGACCCAAAGTGAGGTGGAAATTGAAAAAAACAAAACAAAAGAAAAGTGAAGTGATATGACCAAAGTAGGTGGAACTAAGCGTAAATAAATAAAAAGTGAAATTCTAAACTTAAAGATAAAATAAGAAGTGACAAATTAAAACCTTTAATAAATATTAACAAATAAAATACCTTAACATATAGAACTAAACTAACAACAATCTAGATAAGCTCATAGATATTAAAAGCATTCTGGTATGAATGCCAGAATAAACACATGAATGAAAGAGAAACTGCAAAACATAATAGAGACTAAGCGAATTTCCCGCTATCTGTATGAATTTGAAAGTGAAAAAGTAAAATAAAAGAGTTAAAGTCGATAGAAGGATCTGAGTAATAGAGGGATGACAGATTCAGAATTCACGATCAAATCCGCAGGTCTACAAAATGGAGTTGTTCCATTCTATCCATTCACCCTCTATTAGAAGGTCAAAATAGATCAACTTCACTTCACTTCTCTTACTCTTTTCTTTCACTTTAAATCTTTTACTCTTCCTCCAACTCCTCTCTACCCTCATTGGCTCCCGCCGACCCGTCCACATTTGATTCGCCTTAGACCCTTTGGTGGAGGAGAGGGAGTTAGATGAAATGTCGATCGAGGGCAAGTCTCTATCCCGCATCTTCCAATCGAGAAATGAGGGTAGAGAGGTCCCCCTGCTTGCGATAATTGTTTCCCCCCCTTACTATAAAAAACAAAACAAAAATGAGCTCGTCACTAAAATCGTCGTATGCCCTTACAGAAACGGCGAAATGAAAGCACGATTGACGGAAGAAGATAGAATGAGGATAAACGAGTATCAAATGAAATTAAAAATTTGTACAGACAGCAACAAATTTAAAATTTATATCAATGTTTGGAAGAAAGAAATATTGGAGATATCTACATTGAAGAACAACAATACAGGCACACAAATGATACCAAAGTGTTAAGATTGACAATAACCAAAACGATATATAGCAAGCACGTAACAGAAAGAGTCAAGAGAGGGGAAAATAGGAATGAGCCTACTCTAAAGACTCAGATCATTCAACCGGGAGAACAAAAAGAAGATATACCAAGCAATTTTATAGTCAGCGATGGTGTGCCCTGCAATCCCAATGTACACCATCTCGAAATTAAACAAACATTAATCAGGAAGGGAAATAAATTTATACATAAAAAACTTCCATAAACAAGAAAATGCCCAGATGATAAGACCAATCTAATTTAACCTAACCCACGAGTTAGGACTACGAACATCGAAACCAATCAAATTGCCTAAGGACTACCGAAAAATGACCTGCTAATTATGCGTAAGTTAATTTAGCTAATTTTACTAATTACCTAAAAAAGAGTACTCGATTTTGACATATAAACAAGGAAAGACTTAACAAACGCATAAAAACAACGCAATTATATTACAAACACATGCTATAATTATGAAAGAACCCTAATGCTAAGGCAAAAAATCGCAAACACTAACTATTTTCAAAGCTATATTACTCTATCAAAGAAAAATAGATTAGCATGACTTCCTTGCAACCAAGCCTTCACTTGCAACCCTCTTATTTCTTTCCACCTCTTCCTACACTTTTCTACTGTTTGTCAATAATGACATAGGAAATAAAATTAATAATGAATAAGCAAGGATCTCACGTTAAGCTTTCGTTCCACCGACGATCTTTGTCACTTGCCAACCATACTCTTGTATTTCCAGCTTTGCTCTGTCTACTCTTTTACTCTTTCTCACCTACTGGAGCACGCAAGACCTCTGACGGTAGCGGCTTGGAGTTGGGGGGGGGGGGGAGAAGGGGGCTCGGTAAAACTACCTCTCACCTCTTATCTTTCATTTGATTTGATTTTATCTCGTCGAAGGCATGAACTCTGTGTAACTACACATTTGCGAATAAATTATTGGTACAGACAAGGGACAGCCTACTGCGAAAGTAACGAATAAAGAAGAAATATTTTGGGTTGTTTGACTGATTGAAGCGAGGTAATACTTCAAAGTGGTATTACTTTTCCTAATTCTGTCTCTTAATCTGTTTACCTGTTCATTATCTCCAACAATAGTTCACCCACTATCACAGTATAACCACCCACCGGCAAAGTCTAAGAGGCATTTGGTATTATAGTATAGTGAACCCCTGCAGGAGACGCTGTTAGGAGCCCGGAAAGGAGGATAGGAGTTTAGCGATTACGAGCCAGAATGTAGACTGCTGGTAGGGATATGCATATTTCAGCAGGGCGGTCGATCAGTGTGAAAAATTATAGGTAGAAAAGTTAGGAATAAGAAAAGACAGGGAGGCATCCCGCTAGAGGAAAGGTTACACAAATTGGGCACACTTATCTTTTCCCTAGAGGAAAAAAAAGTGGAATCTCCACGGCTGGAGTGAGGTAAAGTGGAAAAGACACTTTACATAGATATGTAAATTGCACGCATCAAGCAAAAAGACAATAAAACTAGATATATAGTGATATGCTCCCCCTCCCCCCTGAAAAAGATGCAGAAAGATTAGTATCACAATAGGGATATATACCCTCATGAAAATAGGGCTAAATCTATCCATAACACCTCTCCCCCCAAAAAGATGATTTGAAGTAGGAAATAGAAAGAAGTAATGCAGGGATAAATGTGCACCAAATAATCAAATTCAGACAGTTTACCCATGTATTTAAAGTAGTCTGCACTGATACGTAAATAGCGGGAAAAAATGCGACCAACGAACTGTTAGCAATTAACATGAGAATTACAGCCGATAACATCGAACAGGAAAAATATATTAACGTTTGGATGTGCTACAACTGCGACGAACAGGGAGAACATACAATAATAAACTATGCCGCCGTAACCACTAAACAATTCAGAATGTTCAGGAGATAATGGTTGGAGGGAATACACCTCACCTCCCGAAAATGCGAAGGCCCCCACTACACATTGGCAATCAATCATCCGAAAATAAAACCAATAAAACAAAAATAGCCAGGCAAAACAAGAGTACAAAATGCCATAAATGGAGTTGTTAAAGCGACAATAAATGAAATGAAAGAAGTTAAACAAATATAACTAAGCTACAAACAGTAGGTTCAGACCTATTAGTATGCTTCCTCTGTGCTCACTTGGCACCATTGGCAAACCAGGAACATTAACAGAGATGCTTAACCAACTTTTGCTCAAGAACAAAATAAAAGAAATGTGGTTTCTAGAGAACCCCGAATCAGCTAAAATACTGAGTGTCGTGGTATGACATTACATTACATCAATACCATATTATATCTATGGGGGAGAGACCAATAACTTAAAGACGAACCGACAAAAGGGACGGAACGCCACGAGTTTCGACGGGCGAAACAACTAGATAATAGTGCAACGAGGTCAGGTATAATATGGGCAATGGCAAAGCTCAAGGTTATTTAAAGAAGCATGTACAAAAATATAATTTTATTTAAGAAAAATAATGAGAGAATTGATGGGCAAAATTACATCAGTAAACGAGGGGGGGAATTGTAGTTATTCATCAGATCATGAAGTTAAAATTTCATGTATTACAGGAGAAGACTATTCAATTGGGGGGAATTAACTCAAATGGGTTACTGAAGGGGGAGAGGGGTTGGCTTACGGAGGATTCCGGGTGAGACGACGGGGTAAGGCTTCACGGATGTCCTCTGCACGTGAGGCGAGGGCACTCAAAACTTCTGAGCGTGAACTTGAAGTGATGACGGTTCTCCAAAAAGGGGGGGGAGAAGGTAACGTCCGGTCTAGGGAAGAGTATTTCGGCCACCCGAAAACTAGGGGCGAACGAGGAGGGCTTCGATAGGAGTTGATGAGAGAAGTCGGAAAAATCACTCGGTAGCGATCGTTAAATGGAATTACCTCACTGATGGGGCTAATTCCAATACACAAATAGTTTTGCTGTCACTTTGCTTTGTTGTTAGCACCTGACTTGGAACTAGGGGAATCTTCTTGGGTCCGGGTGGGACTTCTAGACTCTGTGTCTCTATCATGGGACACGAGCACTATATACGTCTGAGGCTCTCCCCGCCAGTGGGAAACAGCTCTACTCTCGAATGGCCTCGAATCTTTTTACCGAGGATATTCTAACCCGTGTAAAGATGGACCGTGTTGGACGCGGTTCGAGGCTACTGCTTGTGGAAGGAGGGGTGGGTTAGGCTTACCAATTTAAGCCCAACAGAATCTTCCCCAGCACATGGAACTTCCGTGCAGGAAATGAAATGCCACGTGGAATTCCTCCACGCTCAGAATAGATATATTTAAAAATGAAGAAAACAACCTAACGATGGAACTTAATAAAAAAAAAGAAGCAAAGGAGGACACAGATGAAAAAAAAAGCATTAAGCGAGACCTAAGAAGAGCGTCCGAAGATTTACATAAGCAAAAATGGACGAATGGTGTGCGAGGCTACAGATCTTAACATGGAAATCTACGCAAGCGACGCCATGCCATTCCCACGAAAAATTAAACAAAAAGATTAAGTCCGTGTCCTTAATGAATAAAAGTGTAAATAGTCGTTTGAAAGTTAACACCATAAAAGGGAAGTAGAAAATCACAATCTACACAGAGGGTGTGTTAACATTCTCAAACTCAACATTTGACCGAGCGAAGAATGAAAAATTCATCCTCAAGGCCGAAATAGTGAGGAAAGAAAGAACCAACCACAAAGAAAATGAGATCCAAGCATCAAATATTATTGAAGTCATTTACGGCTATAATGGGAAGCGAAAGATATACAAAAACTGGAAATACTGCAAATATATACTAATGTATGGATAGGCAAAGTATCGAAAATTACATACACCATGAGAAAAATCTAGTCAGACATTGTACTCATCTCGGATCAAAGAGATAGAAAAGATAAAAATTATGAAAAAAATAACTACACCGTCATAACGACCAACCCAAAAGGAGAAGGAAATGATGGATCGGTAATAGCAATAAAAAGATGCCTAAAAATTACTAACGATTGACAAAGTATATGTGGCCAATAAAATAGAACTAGATAACAACACTAGTGATAGCAACAGGGTACCAACACCAAGAAGAATTTTTTATCAGTTTACAACTTCATAACGATATTCGGGAAATTGCACCCAACAATATTCACGGGTGGCCTAAATGCACGTGGCCTCAATGCCAAGCAAGCAGTTCTCACAAAGAAAAGTAGTACCTCAAAGGATATTGCTGAACATACTGTGGAGGTACTATTTTTTTTCTTTAGTAGAACACCAAATAATCCAGGACAAAACATTGAAATGCTGCATGAGAGAAATAGTTTTAAAAGGATTGGACCAGATCGCCCCAATCTATGTTACAACCAACACCACTACAAAGCCAGTCATTGCATTAAGCACCTGTAATAAGTCACCTGATATGCGCATGGACCCGTTACCGAATGCGTGTAATGATCACAGTGGGACGTTACTACAATTGAATTCAATACCGAAAAAATTCCCTTCAAATATTAGGAAGCAGCATCACAGAGCTGATTGGAGGAGATATTCAGAAGAACTGAATGAATATGTATCAAACAACCTGGCAGACGTTTCACTAGAAGAGATTGCTGATGGGATGAAGCGATTGACACAGTCACTGGTATTCGCAAACTTGAAAAACGTCCCCAAGACCTGTTACCGTCTCCAACAACAACATGAGTGGAGTAGGTAAATGAAACGAAAGAACAAAATGCTAAGTAGAGTATATCATTCGATATGGAGAGTAGGAACTAATTTAGAAGAATCAATACACTAAGAAGATTGAAGAGTGAAATGATATACTTAATAAGTAAGCAGCAAAAAAAAGCTGGAATGCCCCTATTAAGCAAATAGATCAAAAAATATTGACAAAGGAGAACTGGTGAATAATAAACCGAACAAGAGGGTCAAACCCACGAACAAGAATGAAAATAAGAGACGAAAACGGTACTCTAATATAAGAAGATCCAAAAGTTGAAGAAGATTTTCGACACACTGGAAATCAGTTTTCTCAATTTCACCTGGAGAAAATGAGGACTTTAGTCAAGAGACAGAAAAAATGGTGCGCGAGTTCTTACGAAACAACATAAATAAGATCTGTTAATTCAGCCGACCCAATCAGGGAAGAACATATGGGACCAGAGACACTAACAACGGAGTGGAAAATAATGAGCGCAATTCATTCATTTATGCAAAGGCATCAAGACCATCAGGGATCACAACGTCCGACCTCATCAACGCCCCAAACAACATCAGCTGGGCCCTCAAAACCATATATAATACAAGACTGAACACCGAATTCTTCCCTCACATATTAAAGATGGTGAAAATAATATTCTACGCCAAAAGAGGTAAACCTCCTAACCTCTTAAATAGCTATAGGCCTATGTCACTCTTAGAATTCACCGGTACAGTCTTCGAAAACAACTAACCGGAAGATTAGTAGAATACATCGAGGAAATTAATTTGTATAACAATTTCCAGTTAAGATCGTTAATTTCACAATGAACAACAATTCGGAGATAATTCTGGGCGATTACATCATGGAAATAATAGCAAAGGTCGTGGTAAACGAGTACGAAGGACAATACTTCGAGCTGGAAGCTGGTCTACCGTAAGGAGGTTTCTCAGTCCAACGCTGTATTCAATATACACAATGAATATGACTTTACCGGTGAGGCCAGAGACACTGAACATCTAGTTCCCAGATGATATCAGTCAACTTATTATTTCGCCTAGTACAAATGAATGAAATAATGCAAGTGAGATTAACGACACTGGACAAATTGAATAGATACAAAAGAAATTGGAAGAAAAGAATGAACATACAAAAGGTTAGTGTAATTCCAATCGCAAGGAAACAAGGTCGGCTGACCAAAAGTTCCGTGCTCTCACTTATTCTGATTTATGACTTTACCACCTTAAAAACGTTCAATAAATCTCGGACTAACCTTGAGATCACCTTGACAATTATACCATTCGAAAGTAAATGTAAATCAACATAAGGGTTTCAAATTTCGTTCGAATCGGCCGTAAAGTTACAATGTTATTGGCAAAACAATAGGAAAGTAAAATAGGGACCGACCGACCGACATAGCGAGATATAGAGTCGCCCACGATTAGACTCACATGCGACAAAAAAGTAGCCGATATCATACATGAACGAGAAAGGTACTTCTATAGATCTGAAGGTAAAGTTTTAGTTCTAAAAATAACATCATGAATATATAAAAGTGACACAAGAAATAAGGGTGCATGATCACTGTGCTTAAAAATTAGAAAACACTCATCTATAAATCTTGTGAAGACAATAGGCCTGAATTCTAGAGGACACCCTTATTTCTCAATTATATTAACCAACAACATCCTAACATAAGGTTTTCTATGGCAACAGAAAAGGACAACAAAATCTCGTTCTTGGATGTCAACGTTGTCCGAACAGGTTCGTCTTACAATACATCCATTTACAGAAAACCTACCATCTCTAGATTAGGTACACATTTTTTTTAGTAGCTCTCCCAGTCAGTTTAAATTATCCAGTATTAAAAGCCGAATTTTAGAGCCTACCATATATGCTCTAACTGGATATCCTTTCATGAAGAACTGACTTATTTAAAGGATTTCTTCAAATTTAATTATTACCCCGATTTCTCGACCAGTTAGTATCCAAATTTCTCTCCAAAATATATTATCCTCGACCCTTTCTTACTATTGTTTCTAAACAGAAGGTTTTCATTAGACTACCCTATTTCGAGCATTTAACATCAAAGTTTAACATACTCCTTCTCTCTACCCTCAACAACCATTTTCCTCAATTCCAATGCATTTGTATAAATTCCAACTCTGTATCGTTAAATTCCTTTTTTCTCCATAAGGAGCCAATCTCTTTGGGCTTGCGATCCTGTATATTTTACAATTATACATTTACGACCTGCCACAGTCGTTATGTAGGCCAAACTAGCTTACAACTCAAATGCAGGCTCACGAAGCACTTGGGTTTGTCTCATAGGACTGGTATTCCCATTTCTAGACCTGAAGCCTCTTCAATCAGGTAACATTCTGAGTATCACCATCATCCTCTTAATTCTAATTCATTTACTATATTATCTTCAGCCTTAACTTCTCTCGATTTGAAAATCTTAGAGTCACTGTATATCAATAAAATAAATCCAAACCTAAATAATTACTCCTCCTTAATTAAACTATTCACAATATAACCAACTAACACTTCAATAGATTAACTAGCCAACCGAACAAATTTCGTTAGTAGTTTTATATGTTTAGTTAGTTGATTTCTCAACTCCCACCGATAAAGGTTAGTCAATTTTTTCATTCTGATTTGTTTTCGGGTTTTTTGTTGTTTTTTTACAATTTAATATAATAGGTTATTTTTTGTTTACTCCATCACTTTTAATATCTGATATTCAAGTCAGTTTATGTTATAATTTCACTTTCTATTATTTTTTTAAATCACACTGGGTAGTATTATTTAATTCTATATATTGTTATTAGTGTTTTTACTTTAATTTTAATAATTGTCAATTTTATTATTTTAACTTGCCTTCTTCCGCTTTTTTAGCCATTATTTAATGCATTCTTTTAACTGTTATCAATTAATGCTCCTTCCACTTCTCATTAGTCGACATAGTCGCTGAAGATGGTCCTAGTAAAGGTCAGAAACGTCCGGCCAATAAATGATTTGTGCAATCACTTGGGTCTTCATATTCCTGCTATATATATATATATATATATATATATATATATATATATATATATATATATATATATATATATATATATATATATATATATATACTAGGTGTCCCCAAAATAATTAAGTGCGTATTTTGATGAAATTGAAAACGTTTATGAAAAGTTCTTGTTGAATTATGTTTATCATGTTCAAATTTTGCTCTACACAAGTTGTAGTGTTCCATGTAATGGGGGTCCCAAAATTTTAATTTCCTTTTAATCCTTTTCATAATCCCTTCCTAATTGATAATAAATAGAAACAAATTTGTAGTTTATTTTTCCGGGTCAATTATGATCATAAAAAGAAAACAAAAATTTATCAAAAACAAGAGAAAAGAAAAACTTTATTCACATTTTTCTACATGTCTTCCCTCCGTATCTCTGCAAATTCAGTTAAATTACTAAGTTTTGCTGATAAACTTTTAATAAAACCCCACGACAAAAAAAAATCCAGGAGACTTAAATCTGTAAAACGCGAAGGCCAAGGTCTAGCTCCTCCACGTCCAATCCATTAGAGCATAATGCCATGGTGCACCATCTTGTTGAAACACGACACTATCAACAATGCTATCATCAAAAAGCTGTGGTTCTAAAAACTGTTGGAGCACATCGAAGTAGATGTTGCCTGTCGCATATGCTTCATGAAAAAACAATGAGCCATAAATTTTATATTTGGTTAGACCAAACCACACGTTAACCTTTGGAGAGTCTCTTTTACATTCTATGAAACCCCTTGTCTTTCATTTGCCCACATACGACATTTGTGTCCATTAACTTTACCACGTGTGTGGAAAGTCGCTTCATCACTGAATAAGATGTTATCTAAGAGGTTTTTATTTTCAATCTGATCCATAAATTATGCGCACCTTGCTGCTTGATTTGGATAAACTTCTTCATTAAGGGGTTGGAGTAATTGAATGGTGATAAAGCTTTTTCATAAGTGTTCGACGCAAGACTCTGTCCACTGTTGTCTTGGGCATATCAAGTCTCTGACTGGACTTTCTCACCGAAATTCTTGGTTCATTTTCAAACAATTGTCGAATTTGTTCAGTTATTTGGGTCTATCTCTTTCCGTCCTCTTCCTATCTTATCAGGTACGGATCCGGTTCTTTTAAATTTGTTCACAAGTAAACGGATCGCGTTGTCTGTAGGTCCAGGTTTTATAAACCATCTTTGGATCAATTCAATTCAAGTGTGCTGGCTGCAATACCTGCTACGTGTTAAACAGAGGGTCAATAAACATCTTGGATTATCTTATAGAACTCAAAGACCCTTAACTACACACGAATTCTCCAGCATACGAAATCACGCAGAAAATTCTAGCCACCTCATTTCATCGGAACATTTTTTCCATTCTCTCTGGAGCTCCTTCAGTCTATTTATTAAAAATACTCGAGTCTCTCTATATTAAAAAAAAAACAACCAACACTCAACGAGTCTGATTATTCCTTTCTCCTGCGTATCCCACAACCTTACAGCCCTTTTGTCGTTCACCTTTTCATTCTTGTCCTCGAACGACTATCTGCTTAAAGTAATGTGTATATCATTCACATATTCGGTTCTTTTAATATTTAAATTTTGTAATTTTTTTACTTTGTCATATTTTAGCTTTAGTCTCGCGTCTTTGGCTTTATATGATTTGCACTAAGCTTGTTTGTTTTTTGCAGTGTGTTATTTAGTGTTTTTATTCTTCATGTTTGTTTTGTTTTTTTATATACGTTCCTAAATTAATTAGCTTTACTTTACTTTAATAGAATCACTGAAGATGTTCCAATGCTTGGAACGAAACGTCTGAGAGGAAATAAATGTGCTTTCCCATCTACTCGTCGGCCTTCATTTTCCTACTGAGATTAAGGTTTCCTTGAACCAAGCCAATTTTTACATATTTTAGGACGTAAAGTGATTCTAATAACGGTAGTTCGTTGGGATGGCGGATATGACTAAGTATTTTAAAATTATCCATATTAATTTCAGACTTGCATACTTTGATGTGATCTCGAATGGACGAGGGGTCTGGTTTGTTTAGAATCAGCCCCGTGCGGGTCGACCTTCCCCGATACTGCAAAAAGCGTCGCAAGAGAAGCCCCCCTTCACCACTCCCCACCCGCCATACGAGTATATCTTAAATATAGAAAGTCCATAAGAATTAATCGCAAGAGAAGAAACCCGGAACGAACAAATCCCCTCGCGAAATTGAAAAACAAACTGGCATATCTCGTTCATCCGTTCGCGGAGTTGCGAAAGAAGACATTTAGAAGATTACCGTCATTGTATTACATACTGCTTACGACGAAGAGGAGTGGTTAGCAAGATACTTTTGTGCAAATTACATGTGTGTTTGGGTGAGAAAAGTTTGGTTTTGGGTCGAAAAACGTTCACGCTCTAAACTCCCAGAATTGCCCCACACAATCGCCCCCTGGCGTAGAATTAAGAAAGTGAAATGAGGCTCTTCTCACATTGCTGTGGTAAAAAATAAAATCATTACAGATACTGGTTTCCTTTGTGGTTTCTTTGGTTGATGACCTTCTTTATTCTTTTTCAATCGAGGAGCCAAATTGAATTTAAAACACTATTGATATTAAGTTTTAGTCCCAATATTTGTTTAGATTATGGATAATAGTTAGGTGTAAACATTCTCATACTAATAAATATTATAATTTAAAAAATTACTCTAATTTCAAGGAAACCTAGTAGTGGCTACCATGTAGACCAGACATAAATTTCGTTGAATGATTTGTATATCCTTTCCCATCAGTTGGAGGATAATTCCTAACCTAAATCAGTTGACGACAGAAATTCTCTTGGATGATTTTTTGTCATGATTCTATTGCTAGAGAAAAATAAGAGCCATCATTAATAACAAGACAGGAGATAATGAACCATTCATTAACAAATTATTAGAGACCGTTTGGTAATTTGAAAAAGTATTTCCTACCACATATTTTCTGGACTTAATTTGAATACGGCGGAAACTGATATAAATTAGGTTAGACATGAATTTGAAAACAATGAATTGAACCCTCGTTTAAAAATGATTATAATCGATTTATGAAACAATTCCTCCCCCAAGAAAAATAAACCCCTTTTGGTGGTGGGGGTCTATGCGGCGGCGCCGCGGAGCTAATCAGTCTACTACTAATCGACATTATGGTTTGCGGTTCTCTCGAAGCAATAATAATAAAAAAAACAACACGTCGATATCCTTGCGATGATTTCCTTTCGGGAGGAAAGAAAGTCTTCGTACGAAACTTTCACCGGAGTGACTTCGCGCTCGAAGGCAGCGTAGATCTGTTTACTTTAGGCGCGATATTATGGATTGAAAAGGACGCCGTATGGGCATTGAAGAAGATCTCTATTCAGAAATCTGGCGAAGAAATGGAAAGATGCAGCGACCAGAATTTGGTTTTTAATTGAAAGAATTAAACTAAACAAGGGGGAATATTTATTCAGTAAAAGCATATAATAAAGGAAAAAATGATTAAATATATAGAAATAACCGGAACATGGAAAATATTCAGGGGTGACAAAGGAGGACGTATATACAGGGTGGCCCTAAAAAATTGGACCGTATTTGAGAAGCAATATCTAGGGACATGAAATAAAAACAAATTAAAGATGAATCCTTTATCTATTAATACTTATTCCTTGTAAAAATCGTCTCAAAAGTCATTTAATGAGCAAATAGGCCTTTAAAAAATAATGTAAAAAACATGTTTTTTTAAATTTTTTCTATTAATCTGCCAAGAAGCGGAAAGAAAAAACAAAATTTGGGGAGCAACGGCCACATGGAAGTCAAAATTAGAGGCTGTGGTTGACCATAAAGAAGGGCAGATTGAACCTTTCATTAAAATTTGTAATTAGTTTAAAATTTTGATCTTTTTTTAAAGGTTGCAAGTTATAAAATAAAAAGCATGTTTTTTACATTATAATTTTAAAGGTTAATTGACTCATTAAATGACTTCGAGACGTTTTTAAAAGGAATAAGAATTTATAGATAAAGAATTCATCTTTCATTCGTTTTTTTTATTTCATGTCCCTCCTAACTGCATTGCTTATTGATATATTGCTTCTCAAATACGGTCGAATTTTCGGTAGGGGTTCCCCCTATATATATATATATATATATATATATATATATATATATATATATATATATATATATATATATATATATATATATATATGTGTGCGTGTGTCAATGAACAGTTCTTGGGGAATCTAAGTCGTATAAGTAACAACAAACTAGACCCACACGATCAGCATTTTGGCAGAGCTTTCAGTAAATCATTTTACCATCTTTAGTGCTGTCTAAAAATAATTACTTTGAAGAGGTGTATTTAATATAAAGTAAGAAAGACAAGAAATAATTCCATAACCATTTATGATCAGACACACTACTGAACCAATACGTCTAACAACATTTGGAGGAAAACTGAAAAGGGGGTCACGGTAAGAAACGAAAAGACCTACGGGTTTAATTATTGGGAAGGGTTTATTACTGAATATAAATATATATATATATATATATATATATATATATATATATATATATATATATATATATATATATATATGTGTGTGTGTGAAAACTGAAAAGGGGGTCACGGTAAGAAACGAAAAGACCTACGGGTTTAATTATTGGGAAGGGTTTATTACTGAATATAAATATATATATACATATATATATATATATATATATATATATATATATATATATATATATATATATGTGTGTGTGAAAAACTTACAAAGTATCGCGTGAGTAAGCAATAAATGCAACAAAGCCCACAGGAAAAAATAATACGAGGATTTCAAGTACTTTCGAACTTTATTTCAAGTTCTTTATCAAGAAATAACAAAAATATTGAAAATTTTAAAATATATAAGGATGATACAGATGAGAGGGAACGCCCACAAAAAAGCAAAAGAACAATCAACAAAAGGAATTAATATGAAATGGAAACCTGAGGAGGAGCGAAGATAAATACAAACTAAGATCATTAAATCAGGTAAACTCCAAGAGGATTAAAATACTACCTAAGCAATTAAAGAGGGAGAAAATCTGAGCGAGTGATTAACATCAAAGGTCCGGATTGAAAAACCAAGGTAGAATAAGTGCAAATGTTCTAAAGACTTGACTCAAACGGAAATAAATACACATACATAAACATAAGGCTACATATATGCACAAAAAATAAAATTAAATAGTTTAGTCTCAAATTAAAAGTTCCGACAGTGCATTGTAAATATAATTTAAAAAATAATCATCGAGTTCATATAAGCGAGGACTTATATTAAAATTTTGGAATTTACTAATAAAGGTCGATTCAATGATATTTTGTGAAATTGTATCGTTATTATGACAGATGATTTATGCAGAATTCCAATCAATATTCTGATTAAGATATGACATATGAACATAAAATGAGCGCTGCTTTCTTCGCCACGACGGACATTATATTTATGCTGAGAAATTTGTTTTTTTAAACATTTACCTGATTCCTCAAAGTAATATTTAGAGCAATCGATACATTTTACTCAACATTCATTACCAATAGGGGAAGGGGCGTTCTGGACTAATAATTTAGAGATAGTATTATTATAGTTAAATACTACACAAATGCCTAGAAATTTTAAAATATGAGGGAGAGAAGCAAAGGATGGATTTAAAGGAAGTACAAGAGTATTCTTGTTCTTAAAAGGCGCGCGAGGTTCAAAACTATTAAAAGACTTTTAACTAACTGAAGGCATTTTTCAAGGAAATGAAAAGGATAGCAAAGCTTATGGCCGATGTCCAAAATTTTGGAAACTTCAGAGTCAAAGAATTCAGGACTAACCACACCAAGTGCACAGAGAAACATTGAAATAAAAATTGATCTTTTGACTTTAATATGTTGAGAGGAGTAAAAGTGAATATGAGAAGAAAAATTAGTTGATTTCCGATAGACAGAAAATTTGAAACCAGAAGGCGTGCGGTGTATTAATAAATCAAGGAAAGGAATACGTCCATTCTGTTCTATTTCAAGGGTAAATTTGTTTATCCCCCGTTTTATTTAACTTATATATGGAATTTTTCGAAACGGTTTTCCTCCCTTCTATTGTAGAGTTTCTTAAAATCTGGTTTCACTATATTGATGATATCCTTTGCTTGTGGCACAATTCTGAATATATTTTTCTTTTTTTGAAACCAACTTAATTCCCTTGTACTTTCCATCATATTACAGCGGGAAATCATTAGAGTGAGATTGAGGTAGAAACAAATTTAAAGTTTTCCTGTTTCATCAGAAGATTAGCTTTATAAGCGTTATCATATATTTTGAATTGGCGCTGAGTTTGACCACAATAGAACATAAGCCTCGAACCGCGTCCATACGATTCACCTTTACGCGGACTAGAATAGCCTCTGCAAGAAGATTCGAGGCCATTCGAGAGTAGAGCTGTTTCCCGCTAACCCCCCTCGGGGAGAGCCTTGGACATAAAGAGTGTTCGACTCCCATGAAGAGAGACAGAGTTGAGAAGTCTCCCCCAGACCCCAGAAGATTCCCTATGGTTCCAAGTCAAGTGCTAGCAACAAAGCAAAGTGACAGCTGGACTATTTTGTGTATTTGGAATTAGCTCCAGCCAGGAGGTAATTCCACCGAACGATCGCCCCCAAGTGATTTTCCCGACTTCTCTCATCAACTCCTGTCGAAGCCCTCCTCATTTCGGGTAGCCGAAATACTCTTCCCTGGACCGGAAGTTACCCCCCTCCCCCTTGTTTTTTTGTTTTTGGAGAACCGTCATCACTTTAAGTTCCCGCTCAGAAGTTCCGAACGGCCTCATCTCACGTGCAGAAGACATCCGTAAGCCAACCACTCTCCCGCCTTCAGTAACCCAATTGAGTTAATCCTCCCCCCATTTGAATAGTCTCCTCCTGGAATACCTTGAAGTTCTAACTTCATAGCCTGATTTATAACTACAATTCCCCCTTTCGTTTACTGATGTGATTTTGTCCGTTAATTCTCTGAGGTAATTTTACCCATCAATTCTCTCATTATTTTTGTGTAAATAAAATTATATTTTTTTTGTACATACCTCTTTAAATAGCCTTGGGCTTTGCCATTGTCCATAATTTACTTGACCTCGTTGCACTCTCTCGCTATTCAGCCCGTCTAAACTCGTGGTTTTCCGTCCCTTTTGTCGGTTCGCTTTCAAGTTATTGTTCCCTCCCTCATAGATATAATATAGTATTGATATAATGTAATGTCATACCACGACATATATATATATATATATATATATATATATATATATATATATATATATATATATATATATGTATATATATATTAATATACTTATATATAAATCTGGTGTCAAGTGTGTTTGGGGTTTTTAAAAACCCGTGTCATTTTAATTTCGACATTAGAAGTTCCCTTGTTATTCACGTACATCCCTTTTATTTTATTTTTTGTATTGCACTGGCAGAAGGCAAGTTCAAGTTATTTGAAGAGCAGTGGAACGTAATCTATTCAGAATTTGTGTTGGACCCCAAGTAATTAATTTTTTTTATGGTGTTCGAATTTTGGAGACTCTCCTGGTTATTAATCCAAAAGAGTTAAGGTCTTTGGTGTCCTAATTCCGGTAGGACCATTTTATTATATTTTTTCTCTCCGCTTAGAAACAATTTCTTTTTTGTGATCAAGGCCTTTACGAATATTCAAGTATTCCTTTCGCTTGGGTAGTGTCCTAGCTCGTTCGCGTATCAGTGTTCCCTCAGTTAACTGCGTAACAATGTCATCCTTCGAAAAATTCAAGAGTCAGGCTGAAATGTTAGGTCTTTCGGGCAAAGGCTTGTTAAATTACGTACAGGAAGAAGAGAGGAACGAACGGGCAGAGCGAAGGAAATTGGAGATGGAGAAGAACAAATGAAGATGGAGATGGAGGAGAACAAACTTAAGATGGAGATGGAGGAGAGCAAACTGAAGATAGAGATGGAGAAAAACAAACTAAAGATGGAGAGGGATGAGAAAGAACTGCAAATGGAGAGGAAAATGGAGGAGAACAAACTGAAACGGAGATGGAGAACAAACTAAAGATGGAAATGAAGATGGAGAAGAAAAAAATGGAGATGGAAGAACGTGAACAAATTAGGCAGTATAAGCTGGAAATGAGCCAAAATCAAATGGATTCTCAGTCCATCGGTTCCCGGGCTGAAATTCCCCAAACTCCTTCAGTCCACCTTCCCGCTTTTAATGATGGAGAGGACTTTGGGTCATTTTTGGCCCATTTTGAGAGAATCTTTCAGATCAATAGATGGGATCTCGAAAATGATGGCGTCGCTCGCTTACTTCCCCTCCTAAATGCCAAGTTAAGGGATATCTTCGTATCCCTCCCTCCGGAAGCAACTTTGGACTATTCCACGTTAAAGTCCGAATTGTTAGCCGCTGTTCATATGAATAGCGAATTCTACCGCTCCCGATTCCGCCAGGAAAGGATCCGCCCCGGCCAAACATTTCGACAACACGGGTACATCCTCTAAAGAAACCTTCAGTGTTGGCTGGATGCGTGCAAGATTCCCCAGGTCTACGAGTTCCTTCTGGACTTCTTCCTTAGGGATCAGCTTTTAGCTGTCGTGGCTCCCGAAATTCGCGCCTTCATTAAAGATAAACGTTGTGCCACTTTCAAGGAGTGCTTGGAAGAGGCCGATGTTTACGCGAGTAGTCAAGATTTATACCCTAATGATGTTAAAAAAGCTCCCCAATCGCCCCCCAAAACTAAATTTTATGGCGCTAAGACCCCCCCTAAATTGGTTTCAAGATTTACCAAAATTCCTAGTCCCTCGAAGCCAAGAAACTTCCATCCATCGGAACACCGAGAGGTTAAGCCTCTAGTTTCTTCTCCCTCGGTTGTGCCGTACCAAAAGAACCCGATCGTCTGCTACACCGGCGGAGTTCCCGGCCATTACCGCACGAACTCTACTCAAAACTCCCGATTCACAAATTCTCAGTCCCACCAAGTGCACCAAATCGGGGCCGCCCCTGATCCTCCTCCGTCGCCTCAGGAGACTCTCGATCCTCCCTCGCCCGCCAAAGACCCGGGCCATCAGGTAAACTTTCTCTTTAATGAGAACAACCCTGGTGGATTGAAGTTCGAGAACGGAACTGTGAACGGTCGCCGAGTATCCATCCTCGTCCGTGACACCGGGTGCACCTGTATTATAGTGTAGGAGGACCTACTCCCCCCTCTTGAGCCCGACCACAATAAATTTGCGGTGGTCCACGACTACCTTGGCCGGGCCAGTCGTTTCTCAGTAATTCGTTGTCACATCGAGTGTGACTATATGTCTGGTTGGGCCGAAGTGGCAGCAGCCCCAATCCAGTTCTGCTCCGTTTTATTCAGTCAGAACCCCGTAATTCACGACCATCCCGTGGCCCAGCCCGTGATTACCCGTACACAGGCAGCCCTGGAATCCCGTGCACCTGTTGCCCTGGAAATCCCTATCGACCCGGAGTTCCAAGCCCTCCGGAGCGATAAGTTTTCACGCGCCCAGGAGTGCGCAACTCTCCCCCGCTTTGGGAGAAAACTAAAGCCTTCGAGCGTGAGTCCACCCGAGGTAATAGACGAGTCACGTATTCCGTGAAGAAGAACTTATTGAGAGGTTTGAGACCTAATTGGACCTTAAGTCACGAGAACGAAAATTCAAGCCTGGCGCGAAGGTGCTGGTGCTACTTCCCACGGGAAGCAACAAAATCCTTAGCCAGTGAAAGGGACCCTACCCCGTCCTCGAGGCTAGAGGACCCTTGGATTACCTCATCCATACTCCGGCGGGAGCGACGGTTTTCCACGTGAATTATTGTATATATATATATATATATATATATATATATATATATATATATATATATATATATATATATATATATATATATATAGATAGATAGATATATATTATATCATTAATGTTCCTAATTATTTTTTTTTTGGGGGGGGGGCACTAAATTGTTTAGTCTTTAGTCCCATATTTATGCCTCCATTTAATTGTTGTTGTTTTTTTGGTTCCACTGAAATGTCGCCAATGTTCTCCTGTGATTTTTTATTTTGCTTAAAATTGTATTAGTTTAATTCTCTAGAATCGACCTGTTTACGGCTTATGTCCGTAAATTTCCCGCTGAGCTCAGATTAACGTTTTTTCTGTGTGTACACCTGTCGTAGCAGGTCAGAATTTCCCTAGACCCTTGATAATTCTAGTTTGACGGGTTGGGATGATCCTTTCCTACGCAACACCTCTGTAAAGAATCATCTCTCGGTTGGGAGATGTGTGAGGGAACCCCCACGTGGAATCTCTTGAGCAGATCGGAACTTCCATGTGCTTCAGAGGGCCCGGTTGGGCCTAAATTGGTAAGCCTACCCCCCCCCCCCTCCCCCCTCCACAAGTGGTAGACTCGAACCACGTCCCCCACGATTCAACTTTACGCGCGACTAGAACAGCCTCTGTAATAGCCTCTCCAGGGGTACATTAGTGAATAAAGAGACTATAGTAAAAATGCCCATTGTGAGCTTACTAATATCAATCTCCTATAGAGGAACCACCCTTGATCATATCATGGAGAAAAAAATGATAGATTTATTGTACAAACTGCTCTTCATATCATTTATGTACAGACAACCAACTAACCATCGCTTGTTAAAAATTCTGCAATTAACAAATACACTCAATTTTTTCGTTGTTGAGAGAAGATTTGTTGTTTTTAATGAATAAAGATTCCAGAGTTCTTAAATATTAAAAGTTATTGTTGGAAGCTAATCTTTTAAAGTTATCAATTGCATTTTATGGTGTGTCTCTTATAGAAGATTTTTCTCTTTTATTAGAGTTGATTAGAATGAAAGTGAATTGCGGATAAAGGTTGCATAGAGCTGCAAGAATATATTGATTGCGTTTAAACGTGAGGTGATACATAAAAGGAACTTTGATGTAAACTTTAAATTTGGGTGCTGAAAGAATTGATGGTTTGGTTGAAAATATGTTGCTTAAAAATTTATTCATAATATTATTTTATGGTTATGAGGGGCGGTCAATAAGTTTTGCAATTCGGATATAAGGAAACGAGATATGAGGAAAAGGGTTTTATTATTTTTCAATATAACTACCCTCGACTTCAATGCACTTGCGCCACTTGTCCCTGAGGCTTCGAATTTTCGACAACCAGAAACCTCTCAACTGCTGTTCAATCCACTCTTAGACGGCGAGCTGGACATCTTCATCGTCCGCAAACCGGCGTCCACGCAGTGCAGCCTTGAGCTGGCAGAATAAAAAGTAGACGCTAGGGGCCAGATCTGGAGTGTAGGGAGGATGGTTGAGCTCCTCGAATCCGCAATCGCGCAGGGCGGCTTGTGCAACTCTGGCCTTGTGGACTTTGACGACGTTGAAGTCGATCATGGGGCTTGAGGTTTCTATGGACCCAACAGGCAGAGACCTTAGTCATGGCCAAATTGTCGTAAATGATGTTAATAACACTTCCATGTGATATTCCAAGTTGTTGCTCGATTTCTTCGAACTTCACCCGTCGATTTTCGAGGATAATTCTCTCCACACGGGCCACATTGTCATCTTTGGTCACGTCTGACGGGCGTCCTGGACGGGGGTCATCTTCAAGGGACTCACGACCATGGCGGAACTCCCTATTCCAGCGAGCAATGGTTGCATAGGAAGGGGCAGTGTCGGTGTACACTGCAACCATGCGTTCATGGATCTCTTTTGCATTCTTGCCTTCCTTGGTCAAAAGTTTGATCACTGCGTGGTGCTCAACCTTCTCCATTGTTGGAAGATTTGTGACTGACGATCTGCGATCAGCTACTGCTTCTTAAATAGACGGGGCAGGAGCGTGCGGCTGCAAGTCCTGACTAGGCATAACTTGTCCTAACACCCCCACAAACAGCAATCCCCCTTTCTTATTGACCACCCCTCGTAGGTTGGTTAGTTTATTATACGAAGTACTGGTCAGGTTAGGAGAAGTAGGTTAGATGGGTTAAGTTGGGACTATCTCACTAATGTTTCATTTACGACGTAAGTTAAGCTTCAATTCATTTATAAGACTTAAATATACATAAAAAAAATCTGGGAAAGCAATTATGGTCCTATTGTCCCTACCACCTTTTTTACTGTTTTATTGAAACTTATTCGTAATTTATATGTAATTTTAACCATTTAAATTCTTATACCCTTTTATTTTAGACCTTTGATTACCTTTTGTTTACTTCGAATTTTCTAGAATTTTTTGTTTGTTTTAGCTACTGAAGATGGTCCCAGTTCACGGGCCGAAACGTTTGGGAAATAAATGATTGTTGTCGCCAGTTGTGTCTTCATTTTCCGGCTTTGGATAATTTTGATACTATATGGACAGACATCTCAAAAATAAATACACCTCCCACCTCTCATTACACCGTTTTATCTGTAAAAATCCCTTAATCTGATTAAACTCGTTAATATATTATTATTTTTAATTTCAGATTACAGTATATTAGTTATTTATAGCAACCAGCTATGTCGCGAACATCAGAAGCAAAAGATGTGTCTGATTTTCGAAGAGGGCGTATTGTGGGTAAATCTGAGGGTGCACTTACCCAGCGTCAGATTACACAAGACCTTGGTATTCCTCCTACCACAGTCAACCAAGTGATTGTATAATTCACCAGCAAAGGCAAAGAATCAACGACATCCAATCCATGTAAACCCGGGCTCTCTGATAGGTGTCTTCGGGCTGCCAAGCGGATAGTTAAATATAATCCCCATTGCAAGGCACCTGATGTTGTAGAACACCTGAGTCGAAGTACTGCTGAGAGGCATCTCCATCGACTTGGATACTATGGCAGAGCAGCTCAAAGGAAACAACTTCTTCTACAAGCAAATATCCAAAGAAGAAAGAAGTAGACGAGATAAGATAGACGATAAAACCATAGGATTCTGACAGACCGTCATATTCTCAGGCGAATCAAGATTTGCAAATTTTCTGGCATTGATTTGTGTAGGTCTGAAGACTACAAAATCGAGTGTTTGTTTTAAATTAGCGGCAACCGACTATGGAACAAGGCGGTTTATCATTGATAGTCAGAGACACAATCTGAAGTACTAGACGTTCACAACTTTAGTGTATTGGCAACATAAATACGGAAAAATACATACCTATCTGTGATAGAACGGGTTGAGGCCGCGTTAATTTCAACCACTATCACATGTTATTTAAAACCACGATGCTCCCCACGTGCATCTTCGCTTTGAAGCTGGGTGCCTTATCGCAGCCACCTGAGTTAATGTATAAACAGGGAGGTTTATCTTCCTCCCGTTCGCCCCATGCGCCGACCTCGCCAGATTGAGTTAGGCTTATGGGCAGATAAGGCATTGTTCCCAGGCTCGGCTGTGCATTCCCTCGAAGCTCCCACTCCATTGTCCCCCACACCAAGGAGATGTCCTGGCTATTAATTTGGAAACTTTTTCACTAAGATCAGATTGAAGATCCAGATTTTCGTCGCGAACATCACTACGACCCACTCTCACCTTGTGCTCCAAGGGACCTCGACCTCGAGATTCACCATCACTTGTCCAGAAGGAGGACAATATCCCTTGAGTGCCAAGGTTCGAGCCTTTCGTGATGCCAAGTCCGCAAGGCTTCCCCTGTTGTTCAGAAAGAGAACAACATTAGAACAACCATTGTTTTTTTTAGCCCGTTGACAAGAAACGATTTCTCTCTCCCCCATCTTGTTGTTCAGAAGAGAACAACGTAGAACAGCCATTGTTCTTTTGAGCTCGTTCGCCAAGAAACGGTTCTCACCCTTTCCCCTGTTGTTCAGAAAGAGAACAACATTAGAACAGCCATTGTTCGTTCGAGCCCGTTAACAAGAAACGGTTTTAACCCCCTCCTCCCTGTTGTTCAAAAGAGAACAACGTAGAACAACCATTGTTCGTTTGAGCCCTTTCGCCAAGAAACGGTTCTCACCCTTCTTCCTTGTTGTTCAGAAGAGAACAACAGTAGAACAGCCATTGTTCTCGAGCTCGTAGACAAGAGACAGTTCTCTTCCCCCTTCTTTGTTGTTCAGAAGAGAACAACGTAGAACAGCTATTGTTCTTCAAACCGTTCGTCAAGAAATGGTTCTCATTCCCAAGACGCCACGTCAGGATCATTTAATTCCCCCCCTTCGGCTGGAACTCGCCAGCGGACCAAATATTCCTTTACGTCGCCTTCCTCTGCACAACTCTATTTTATTAATGATATCAATATTATTATCCTTGAACTCAGTTCCACTTCTTAAGCATATCGAAGATACATAATATCAGCCAGCCAGACATCCACGCACTCAGATAATTAAAGAAGTTCCCTCAACGAATAGTTATATATGGTATATCGTCGAGAGTCCTGTCTACGACATATATATATATATATATATATATATATATATATATATATATATATATATATATATATATATATATACTATTTAAATTTGGTGTCAGGTGTGGGGTTTAACGCTATCTCTTTGCAAACACTGGTCTCAGTCGAGTAAAGCATAGTGTTATTCGTTATAATAATAGAGTATAGTAGTTCCCTTTTGTTTTAACGATTGCTATCCCTTTTTTTGAAACTTAAAAGCTGGAATAGCTCAAGGAACTGTTATAATAATCTGTTTGTGTTTTTTTTGTGTGATTTTAGTCAGTGGTTATTTAGATCGAGAAACCAAGTACGAATAGGTCTGTGCCCATATTTAGGTAGGCTAATTCTCTAGAAGGCATAATTCTTGTTGCAAGGAATTTTAGTTGGTTGACTATTGCACCTTCAAGTGCAAAGATGACTCAGTTCGAAATCTTTAAAGCGAAAGGAGAATCCTTGGGACTTTCCGGAAAAGAACTAATTGAGGACGTTCAAGAGGAGCAAAGAACGGAAAGGGAAAAGTTAAGAGAAGAAAGAGAAAGAGAAATCCAACGAGAAGAAAGAGAAAGAGAAATTAAACGAGAAGAAAAAGAAAGAGAAATACAACGAGAAGAAAGAGAAAGAGAGGAACCGTAAAGATTGAATTAGCTCGTGTTGAAGCTGAGATACAGTCAGCCAATTCACGTTCTGAAGCCCCCACCAATCTCTCACTAAAGCTCCCAAATTTCAAGGACGGAGAGGATTTCGGAGCATTTTTAGCTCACTTCGAAAAGATCCTCGAAATCAATAACATGGATCTGGAGGCTGAAGGTGTAGTCAGATTACTTCCCTTGTTAAATTGTAAATTGCGCGAAATTTTTATATCTTTACCATCTGAATGTACATTTAACTACAGTTCATTAAAAGCTGAGTTAATGGCCTCCCATAATATGACTCCCGATTTCTACCGCCAAGAATTTCGAGGAGGTCGTATTAAACCCGGACAGACGTTCCGTCAATTCCGATACATTCTTCAGAGGAATTATAAATTTTGGTTAGAATCCTCAAAGGTTGATCCGAACTACGAGTCCTTAACAGACTTTGTGTTGCGGGATCAATTTTTGGCGTCTCTCCTGACGGAGATCCGCGCGTTCGTCAAGGATCGTCGGTGCCAGACCTTTAAAGAATGTACCGAAGAAGCAGATGTCTATGCCGCAAGCCATAATTTATACCCAAAGGAGAATCGAACTTCTCACCAATCCCCTTACAAGGAAAGAATGAAGGATTCACGCCCCTTCAAAAGGAAAGTCGACGAAGTTTCCGAGCCCCATAAAACCCCAAAACTTCTTTCCCCAAAACCAACAACGGGACTCCAAACCTCCCGTTAAGATTTCTTCTCCATCTCTCTTCCCGAAGCGACCAATCATATGCTTCACCTGTGGTGTAGAAAACCACATGAGCTGGAATTGCCCCCCAAATTCTAGGCTTAAAAGCGGACCAGCCCACCAAGTTCACCAGATTAATGCCACCCCGGCTCCCCCAGTGGTGCAGACCCAAGCAGCAACTTCTCCCCCTCCGTCAGGCCACCAGGTAAAATTTTATTTTTGATAAAAGTTCATCGGGAACTTTGAAATTTGAGGAGGGCAGCGTGAACGGCTGCCGAGTATCGACTCTCGTCACGGACACAGGATGTACGTGTTTCATCGTGTCCGACGAACTCCCCCCCCCCCCTGTGGACCCTAACCACGAAAAATTTGCGGTGGTACATGAAAACCTTGGGCGGGCAAACCAATTCCACGTCGTTAGATGTTACCTGCAGTGTCAATATTATGATGGCTGGGCTGAAGTCATTTCAGCACCCATACAATTCTGTTCCGTACTCATAGGACAGAGCCCCCAAGTAAGTCCCGACTCTCGTAGAATGGACTCCCGACGATTTACCATATATCACTATTCGTTGAGGGAACTTCCTTAATTATCTTTAGAGTGCGTTAATGTCTGGCGCCTGATATTATGTATCTTCGATATGCTTAAGAAGTGGAACTGAGCTCAAGGATAATAATATTGCTATCATAAATAAAATAGAGTTTTATTAATAATAACTATCAACAAACACAAGACGGAAAATATTGACATAAACAGAGAATGGAAAGGGTCGTGGAGACTCGGGCTAATCCGAGGATTTAAATGATTTAAAAAGGTAAAACAAATATAGAGTTAAAGAGATGGGATGGTTCGATAAACCATTTAAAGCACGGGATAGAATTGACAAAAGGGTTAAGTACTCAACGGTGACGTTTGGCTTACGTAACTTTACGCTAGTGGTGCAGTGGAAGGTGGCTTGAAAAAATTTCGGTCCGCTGGCGAGTTCCAGCCGAAGGGGGGGAATAAAAGGATCCTGATGTGGCGTCTTGGGAAGGAGAACCGTTTCTCGTCAAACGGCTTGAAGAACAATGGCTGTTCTACGTTGTTCTCTTCTGAACAAAGGGGGGTGAGAACCGTCTCCTGTCTACGGGCTCAAGAACAATGGCTTTTCTAATGTTGTTCTCCTCTGAACAACAAGGGGGAAGGGTGAGAACCGTCTCTTGTCTACGGGCTCAAGAACAATGGCTGTTCTAATGCTGTTCTCCTCTGAACAACAAGGGGGAAGCCTTTTGGACTCGGCGTCGCAAAGGTTCGAACTTTGGCACTCAAGGGATATTTTCCTCCTTCTGGACAAGTGATGGTGAATCTCGAGGTCGAGGTCCCTTGGCGCACAAAGGGAGAGAGGGTCTTAGTGATGTATCGCGACGAAAATCTGGATCTTCAATCTGATCTTAGTGGTAAAGTTTCCATATAAATAGCTAGGACATCTCCTTGGCGTGGTGGACAATGGAGTGGAAGCTTCGAGGGAACGCACAGCCGGGCCGGAGAACAATGCCTTATCTGCCCATAAGCCTAACTCAATCTGGCGAGGTCGGCGTATGGGGGCGAACGGGGGGACGATAACCTCCTTGTTTAAACATTGACATCCGGTGGCTGTGATGAGGCGCCAAGCTTCGAATCGAAGATGCAGGTGGGCAACATCGTGGTTTTAATTAATATGGGATAGAAGTTGAAATTAACGCAGCTTCAACTCGTTCTATCACACCGACCCTGTGTCTCAGGCCGCCCTTCCTCGAGGCCAAGCTAAGAAGGAAGCCCAGGAGTCCGCCCCCATTAGAACCCCGATACCGTCCGAGTTCACGGAGATCCTTAACCAGGATTTTAGGACGGCACAAAAGGAGTGTAAATTACTAACACCCTTAGGTGATAAGGCCCAAGACAAGGACACGGAGACTGTCCGTGGACCCCAAGAAAAAAAGTACCCCCAACGCGCCCATGGAGATACCTTCGTACCACTGGACGAAACATCAGCGCTTGAAGAAGATTACCCCGCGAATTCCCTTAAGGTAATACAGACAGTGTGCATCTAACCTGATGCCGATTACCCTCCTCCTTCCACACCAGGCGAGTCTTTTGAACCCTCTGACCTGGATATTGACGCGCAGCTGACACCACATCAAAAGAGTCAGCTACAAGAACTATTTGAATGGAGTCACCATTTAACCACCCTATTAGCTCTTTTTGAGCGACTGCGCGAAAATGGCCTCACCATTGGCCCCAGCAAATGCCATTTTGCCCACGAAACCATAAAATACTGGGGTTTCAAAATAGGACAAACCAAGTTAGGTCCCCAAGAAGACAAGATTAAGGCAATCGCCGATATGCCCCTCTCGATTACAAAGAAGCAATTAAGATCGTTCCTAGGATCAGCTTCTCCCTATCAGCGATTTGTTCCGAATTTCGCTGCACTTTCGGTGCCACTCGGCCCCCTTTTAAAAAAGAATTTCCCCGATCATCTACGTTGGAATGATGTCGCTATTTCCCATTTTAATCAGCTCAAGAGTTAGCTTATTTCTGCCCCCATTTTAAAGTTGCCCGACCCGGAAAAATCCTTTGGGATTAAGACCGATGCGAGCAACGAGGGCATTGGAGGTGTACTCCTTCAATACGAGGATGACGTAACGAGCTTATCCAGTTGCATATGCTAGTCGCCAATTATTACCACGCAAAAAGAGATATGCCACTATAGAGGAGGAAGCTCTATCAATTATCTCGGTTATAGACAAATTTAAAAGGTACTTAATAGGAATAGAATTTCAGATAGGAACCGACCACCATCCGTTACCCTATATTAGGAATGTGCGACACTCCAACGGCCGAATCCTGCGCTGGAGTTTACTCTTGCAAGAGTATCAATTTAAAATAAATTATATAAAAGGTTCCGATAACCAGGTCGCTGACGCACTCAGTAGGAATGCGTTACCGAATAGCGTAGAGTAGTTGTATTCATAGGATTAGTATCTCCATGTAGGTATATACCGTCTTGTGCGACTTAAATTAGATTCTCTTGTAATATAATTAGTTAATGTATATGTCTGAATTTTGTAACGCTCAATGTCTATTTTTTTTGTATGTATATATAATTGTACCCATTAAATTACGTATAAATTATTTTGTCCCATATGTACTAATTTTATATCATTTCATTGTTCCATGCCCTTTTTTTTATTAAGTTTGTATTAAAGGTTATTTTCCCCTGTAATCTAAACATCAAAATAATCATATGTATTGAGGTAATACTAGTTAGGTGCAGGAAGGTACGGTTGGTACAAGAAAACGAGTTCCCCACAACGGAGCTCTATCGTTGTCCCTTCTCTCTTTTTTTTCGAAGTGACAACTTCCCCGGAATGGAGGGGTGTGATAGAACGGGTTGAGGCCGCGTTAATTTCAACCACTATCACATGTTATTTAAAACCACGATGCTCCCCACGTGCATCTTCGCTTTGAAGCTGGGTGCCTTATCGCAGCCACCTGAGTTAATGTATAAACAGGGAGGTTTATCTTCCTCCCGTTCGCCCCATGCGCCGACCTCGCCAGATTGAGTTAGGCTTATGGGCAGATAAGGCATTGTTCCCAGGCTCGGCTGTGCATTCCCTCGAAGCTCCCACTCCATTGTCCCCCACACCAAGGAGATGTCCTGGCTATTAATTTGGAAACTTTTTCACTAAGATCAGATTGAAGATCCAGATTTTCGTCGCGAACATCACTACGACCCACTCTCACCTTGTGCTCCAAGGGACCTCGACCTCGAGATTCACCATCACTTGTCCAGAAGGAGGACAATATCCCTTGAGTGCCAAGGTTCGAGCCTTTCGTGATGCCAAGTCCGCAAGGCTTCCCCTGTTGTTCAGAAAGAGAACAACATTAGAACAACCATTGTTTTTTTTAGCCCGTTGACAAGAAACGATTTCTCTCTCCCCCATCTTGTTGTTCAGAAGAGAACAACGTAGAACAGCCATTGTTCTTTTGAGCTCGTTCGCCAAGAAACGGTTCTCACCCTTTCCCCTGTTGTTCAGAAAGAGAACAACATTAGAACAGCCATTGTTCGTTCGAGCCCGTTAACAAGAAACGGTTTTAACCCCCTCCTCCCTGTTGTTCAAAAGAGAACAACGTAGAACAACCATTGTTCGTTTGAGCCCTTTCGCCAAGAAACGGTTCTCACCCTTCTTCCTTGTTGTTCAGAAGAGAACAACAGTAGAACAGCCATTGTTCTCGAGCTCGTAGACAAGAGACAGTTCTCTTCCCCCTTCTTTGTTGTTGAGAAGAGAACAACGTAGAACAGCTATTGTTCTTCAAACCGTTCGTCAAGAAATGGTTCTCATTCCCAAGACGCCACGTCAGGATCATTTAATTCCCCCCCTTCGGCTGGAACTCGCCAGCGGACCAAATATTCCTTTACGTCGCCTTCCTCTGCACAACTCTATTTTATTAATGATATCAATATTATTATCCTTGAACTCAGTTCCACTTCTTAAGCATATCGAAGATACATAATATCAGCCAGCCAGACATCCACGCACTCAGATAATTAAAGAAGTTCCCTCAACGAATAGTTATATATGGTATATCGTCGAGAGTCCTGTCTACGACATATATATATATATATATATATATATATATATATATATATATATATATATATATATATATATATATATATATATATATATATATATATATACTATTTAAATTTGGTGTCAGGTGTGGGGTTTAACGCTATCTCTTTGCAAACACTGGTCTCAGTCGAGTAAAGCATAGTGTTATTCGTTATAATAATAGAGTATAGTAGTTCCCTTTTGTTTTAACGATTGCTATCCCTTTTTTTGAAACTTAAAAGCTGGAATAGCTCAAGGAACTGTTATAATAATCTGTTTGTGTTTTTTTTGTGTGATTTTAGTCAGTGGTTATTTAGATCGAGAAACCAAGTACGAATAGGTCTGTGCCCATATTTAGGTAGGCTAATTCTCTAGAAGGCATAATTCTTGTTGCAAGGAATTTTAGTTGGTTGACTATTGCACCTTCAAGTGCAAAGATGACTCAGTTCGAAATCTTTAAAGCGAAAGGAGAATCCTTGGGACTTTCCGGAAAAGAACTAATTGAGGACGTTCAAGAGGAGCAAAGAACGGAAAGGGAAAAGTTAAGAGAAGAAAGAGAAAGAGAAATCCAACGAGAAGAAAGAGAAAGAGAAATTAAACGAGAAGAAAAAGAAAGAGAAATACAACGAGAAGAAAGAGAAAGAGAGGAACCGTAAAGATTGAATTAGCTCGTGTTGAAGCTGAGATACAGTCAGCCAATTCACGTTCTGAAGCCCCCACCAATCTCTCACTAAAGCTCCCAAATTTCAAGGACGGAGAGGATTTCGGAGCATTTTTAGCTCACTTCGAAAAGATCCTCGAAATCAATAACATGGATCTGGAGGCTGAAGGTGTAGTCAGATTACTTCCCTTGTTAAATTGTAAATTGCGCGAAATTTTTATATCTTTACCATCTGAATGTACATTTAACTACAGTTCATTAAAAGCTGAGTTAATGGCCTCCCATAATATGACTCCCGATTTCTACCGCCAAGAATTTCGAGGAGGTCGTATTAAACCCGGACAGACGTTCCGTCAATTCCGATACATTCTTCAGAGGAATTATAAATTTTGGTTAGAATCCTCAAAGGTTGATCCGAACTACGAGTCCTTAACAGACTTTGTGTTGCGGGATCAATTTTTGGCGTCTCTCCTGACGGAGATCCGCGCGTTCGTCAAGGATCGTCGGTGCCAGACCTTTAAAGAATGTACCGAAGAAGCAGATGTCTATGCCGCAAGCCATAATTTATACCCAAAGGAGAATCGAACTTCTCACCAATCCCCTTACAAGGAAAGAATGAAGGATTCACGCCCCTTCAAAAGGAAAGTCGACGAAGTTTCCGAGCCCCATAAAACCCCAAAACTTCTTTCCCCAAAACCAACAACGGGACTCCAAACCTCCCGTTAAGATTTCTTCTCCATCTCTCTTCCCGAAGCGACCAATCATATGCTTCACCTGTGGTGTAGAAAACCACATGAGATGGAATTGCCCCCCAAATTCTAGGCTTAAAAGCGGACCAGCCCACCAAGTTCACCAGATTAATGCCACCCCGGCTCCCCCAGTGGTGCAGACCCAAGCAGCAACTTCTCCCCCTCCGTCAGGCCACCAGGTAAAATTTTATTTTTGATAAAAGTTCATCGGGAACTTTGAAATTTGAGGAGGGCAGCGTGAACGGCTGCCGAGTATCGACTCTCGTCACGGACACAGGATGTACGTGTTTCATCGTGTCCGACGAACTCCCCCCCCCCCCTGTGGACCCTAACCACGAAAAATTTGCGGTGGTACATGAAAACCTTGGGCGGGCAAACCAATTCCACGTCGTTAGATGTTACCTGCAGTGTCAATATTATGATGGCTGGGCTGAAGTCATTTCAGCACCCATACAATTCTGTTCCGTACTCATAGGACAGAGCCCCCAAGTAAGTCCCGACTCTCGTAGAATGGACTCCCGACGATTTACCATATATCACTATTCGTTGAGGGAACTTCCTTAATTATCTTTAGAGTGCGTTAATGTCTGGCGCCTGATATTATGTATCTTCGATATGCTTAAGAAGTGGAACTGAGCTCAAGGATAATAATATTGCTATCATAAATAAAATAGAGTTTTATTAATAATAACTATCAACAAACACAAGACGGAAAATATTGACATAAACAGAGAATGGAAAGGGTCGTGGAGACTCGGGCTAATCCGAGGATTTAAATGATTTAAAAAGGTAAAACAAATATAGAGTTAAAGAGATGGGATGGTTCGATAAACCATTTAAAGCACGGGATAGAATTGACAAAAGGGTTAAGTACTCAACGGTGACGTTTGGCTTACGTAACTTTACGCTAGTGGTGCAGTGGAAGGTGGCTTGAAAAAATTTCGGTCCGCTGGCGAGTTCCAGCCGAAGGGGGGGAATAAAAGGATCCTGATGTGGCGTCTTGGGAAGGAGAACCGTTTCTCGTCAAACGGCTTGAAGAACAATGGCTGTTCTACGTTGTTCTCTTCTGAACAAAGGGGGGTGAGAACCGTCTCCTGTCTACGGGCTCAAGAACAATGGCTTTTCTAATGTTGTTCTCCTCTGAACAACAAGGGGGAAGGGTGAGAACCGTCTCTTGTCTACGGGCTCAAGAACAATGGCTGTTCTCCTCTGAACAACAAGGGGGAAGCCTTTTGGACTCGGCGTCGCAAAGGTTCGAACTTTGGCACTCAAGGGATATTTTCCTCCTTCTGGACAAGTGATGGTGAATCTCGAGGTCGAGGTCCCTTGGCGCACAAAGGGAGAGAGGGTCTTAGTGATGTATCGCGACGAAAATCTGGATCTTCAATCTGATCTTAGTGGTAAAGTTTCCATATAAATAGCTAGGACATCTCCTTGGCGTGGTGGACAATGGAGTGGAAGCTTCGAGGGAACGCACAGCCGGGCCGGAGAACAATGCCTTATCTGCCCATAAGCCTAACTCAATCTGGCGAGGTCGGCGTATGGGGGCGAACGGGGGGACGATAACCTCCTTGTTTAAACATTGACATCCGGTGGCTGTGATGAGGCGCCAAGCTTCGAATCGAAGATGCAGGTGGGCAACATCGTGGTTTTAATTAATATGGGATAGAAGTTGAAATTAACGCAGCTTCAACTCGTTCTATCACACCGACCCTGTGTCTCAGGCCGCCCTTCCTCGAGGCCAAGCTAAGAAGGAAGCCCAGGAGTCCGTCCCCATTAGAACCCCGATACCGTCCGAGTTCACGGAGATCCTTAACCAGGATTTTAGGACGGCACAAAAGGAGTGTAAATTACTAACACCCTTAGGTGATAAGGCCCAAGACAAGGACACGGAGACTGTCCGTGGACCCCAAGAAAAAAAGTACCCCCAACGCGCCCATGGAGATACCTTCGTACCACTGGACGAAACATCAGCGCTTGAAGAAGATTACCCCGCGAATTCCCTTAAGGTAATACAGACAGTGTGCATCTAACCTGATGCCGATTACCCTCCTCCTTCCACACCAGGCGAGTCTTTTGAACCCTCTGACCTGGATATTGACGCGCAGCTGACACCACATCAAAAGAGTCAGCTACAAGAACTATTTGAATGGAGTCACCATTTAACCACCCTATTAGCTCTTTTTGAGCGACTGCGCGAAAATGGCCTCACCATTGGCCCCAGCAAATGCCATTTTGCCCACGAAACCATAAAATACTGGGGTTTCAAAATAGGACAAACCAAGTTAGGTCCCCAAGAAGACAAGATTAAGGCAATCGCCGATATGCCCCTCTCGATTACAAAGAAGCAATTAAGATCGTTCCTAGGATCAGCTTCTCCCTATCAGCGATTTGTTCCGAATTTCGCTGCACTTTCGGTGCCACTCGGCCCCCTTTTAAAAAAGAATTTCCCCGATCATCTACGTTGGAATGATGTCGCTATTTCCCATTTTAATCAGCTCAAGAGTTAGCTTATTTCTGCCCCCATTTTAAAGTTGCCCGACCCGGAAAAATCCTTTGGGATTAAGACCGATGCGAGCAACGAGGGCATTGGAGGTGTACTCCTTCAATACGAGGATGACGTAACGAGCTTATCCAGTTGCATATGCTAGTCGCCAATTATTACCACGCAAAAAGAGATATGCCACTATAGAGGAGGAAGCTCTATCAATTATCTCGGTTATAGACAAATTTAAAAGGTACTTAATAGGAATAGAATTTCAGATAGGAACCGACCACCATCCGTTACCCTATATTAGGAATGTGCGACACTCCAACGGCCGAATCCTGCGCTGGAGTTTACTCTTGCAAGAGTATCAATTTAAAATAAATTATATAAAAGGTTCCGATAACCAGGTCGCTGACGCACTCAGTAGGAATGCGTTACCGAATAGCGTAGAGTAGTTGTATTCATAGGATTAGTATCTCCATGTAGGTATATACCGTCTTGTGCGACTTAAATTAGATTCTCTTGTAATATAATTAGTTAATGTATATGTCTGAATTTTGTAACGCTCAATGTCTATTTTTTTTGTATGTATATATAATTGTACCCATTAAATTACGTATAAATTATTTTGTCCCATATGTACTAATTTTATATCATTTCATTGTTCCATGCCCTTTTTTTTATTAAGTTTGTATTAAAGGTTATTTTCCCCTGTAATCTAAACATCAAAATAATCATATGTATTGAGGTAATACTAGTTAGGTGCAGGAAGGTACGGTTGGTACAAGAAAACGAGTTCCCCACAACGGAGCTCTATCGTTGTCCCTTCTCTCTTTTTTTTCGAAGTGACAACTTCCCCGGAATGGAGGGGTGTGATAGAACGGGTTGAGGCCGCGTTAATTTCAACCACTATCACATGTTATTTAAAACCACGATGCTCCCCACGTGCATCTTCGCTTTGAAGCTGGGTGCCTTATCGCAGCCACCTGAGTTAATGTATAAACAGGGAGGTTTATCTTCCTCCCGTTCGCCCCATGCGCCGACCTCGCCAGATTGAGTTAGGCTTATGGGCAGATAAGGCATTGTTCCCAGGCTCGGCTGTGCATTCCCTCGAAGCTCCCACTCCATTGTCCCCCACACCAAGGAGATGTCCTGGCTATTAATTTGGAAACTTTTTCACTAAGATCAGATTGAAGATCCAGATTTTCGTCGCGAACATCACTACGACCCACTCTCACCTTGTGCTCCAAGGGACCTCGACCTCGAGATTCACCATCACTTGTCCAGAAGGAGGACAATATCCCTTGAGTGCCAAGGTTCGAGCCTTTCGTGATGCCAAGTCCGCAAGGCTTCCCCTGTTGTTCAGAAAGAGAACAACATTAGAACAACCATTGTTTTTTTTAGCCCGTTGACAAGAAACGATTTCTCTCTCCCCCATCTTGTTGTTCAGAAGAGAACAACGTAGAACAGCCATTGTTCTTTTGAGCTCGTTCGCCAAGAAACGGTTCTCACCCTTTCCCCTGTTGTTCAGAAAGAGAACAACATTAGAACAGCCATTGTTCGTTCGAGCCCGTTAACAAGAAACGGTTTTAACCCCCTCCTCCCTGTTGTTCAAAAGAGAACAACGTAGAACAACCATTGTTCGTTTGAGCCCTTTCGCCAAGAAACGGTTCTCACCCTTCTTCCTTGTTGTTCAGAAGAGAACAACAGTAGAACAGCCATTGTTCTCGAGCTCGTAGACAAGAGACAGTTCTCTTCCCCCTTCTTTGTTGTTCAGAAGAGAACAACGTAGAACAGCTATTGTTCTTCAAACCGTTCGTCAAGAAATGGTTCTCATTCCCAAGACGCCACGTCAGGATCATTTAATTCCCCCCCTTCGGCTGGAACTCGCCAGCGGACCAAATATTCCTTTACGTCGCCTTCCTCTGCACAACTCTATTTTATTAATGATATCAATATTATTATCCTTGAACTCAGTTCCACTTCTTAAGCATATCGAAGATACATAATATCAGCCAGCCAGACATCCACGCACTCAGATAATTAAAGAAGTTCCCTCAACGAATAGTTATATATGGTATATCGTCGAGAGTCCTGTCTACGACATATATATATATATATATATATATATATATATATATATATATATATATATATATATATATATATATATATATATATATATATATATATATATACTATTTAAATTTGGTGTCAGGTGTGGGGTTTAACGCTATCTCTTTGCAAACACTGGTCTCAGTCGAGTAAAGCATAGTGTTATTCGTTATAATAATAGAGTATAGTAGTTCCCTTTTGTTTTAACGATTGCTATCCCTTTTTTTGAAACTTAAAAGCTGGAATAGCTCAAGGAACTGTTATAATAATCTGTTTGTGTTTTTTTTGTGTGATTTTAGTCAGTGGTTATTTAGATCGAGAAACCAAGTACGAATAGGTCTGTGCCCATATTTAGGTAGGCTAATTCTCTAGAAGGCATAATTCTTGTTGCAAGGAATTTTAGTTGGTTGACTATTGCACCTTCAAGTGCAAAGATGACTCAGTTCGAAATCTTTAAAGCGAAAGGAGAATCCTTGGGACTTTCCGGAAAAGAACTAATTGAGGACGTTCAAGAGGAGCAAAGAACGGAAAGGGAAAAGTTAAGAGAAGAAAGAGAAAGAGAAATCCAACGAGAAGAAAGAGAAAGAGAAATTAAACGAGAAGAAAAAGAAAGAGAAATACAACGAGAAGAAAGAGAAAGAGAGGAACCGTAAAGATTGAATTAGCTCGTGTTGAAGCTGAGATACAGTCAGCCAATTCACGTTCTGAAGCCCCCACCAATCTCTCACTAAAGCTCCCAAATTTCAAGGACGGAGAGGATTTCGGAGCATTTTTAGCTCACTTCGAAAAGATCCTCGAAATCAATAACATGGATCTGGAGGCTGAAGGTGTAGTCAGATTACTTCCCTTGTTAAATTGTAAATTGCGCGAAATTTTTATATCTTTACCATCTGAATGTACATTTAACTACAGTTCATTAAAAGCTGAGTTAATGGCCTCCCATAATATGACTCCCGATTTCTACCGCCAAGAATTTCGAGGAGGTCGTATTAAACCCGGACAGACGTTCCGTCAATTCCGATACATTCTTCAGAGGAATTATAAATTTTGGTTAGAATCCTCAAAGGTTGATCCGAACTACGAGTCCTTAACAGACTTTGTGTTGCGGGATCAATTTTTGGCGTCTCTCCTGACGGAGATCCGCGCGTTCGTCAAGGATCGTCGGTGCCAGACCTTTAAAGAATGTACCGAAGAAGCAGATGTCTATGCCGCAAGCCATAATTTATACCCAAAGGAGAATCGAACTTCTCACCAATCCCCTTACAAGGAAAGAATGAAGGATTCACGCCCCTTCAAAAGGAAAGTCGACGAAGTTTCCGAGCCCCATAAAACCCCAAAACTTCTTTCCCCAAAACCAACAACGGGACTCCAAACCTCCCGTTAAGATTTCTTCTCCATCTCTCTTCCCGAAGCGACCAATCATATGCTTCACCTGTGGTGTAGAAAACCACATGAGCTGGAATTGCCCCCCAAATTCTAGGCTTAAAAGCGGACCAGCCCACCAAGTTCACCAGATTAATGCCACCCCGGCTCCCCCAGTGGTGCAGACCCAAGCAGCAACTTCTCCCCCTCCGTCAGGCCACCAGGTAAAATTTTATTTTTGATAAAAGTTCATCGGGAACTTTGAAATTTGAGGAGGGCAGCGTGAACGGCTGCCGAGTATCGACTCTCGTCACGGACACAGGATGTACGTGTTTCATCGTGTCCGACGAACTCCCCCCCCCCCCCCCCTGTGGACCCTAACCACGAAAAATTTGCGGTGGTACATGAAAACCTTGGGCGGGCAAACCAATTCCACGTCGTTAGATGTTACCTGCAGTGTCAATATTATGATGGCTGGGCTGAAGTCATTTCAGCACCCATACAATTCTGTTCCGTACTCATAGGACAGAGCCCCCAAGTAAGTCCCGACTCTCGTAGAATGGACTCCCGACGATTTACCATATATCACTATTCGTTGAGGGAACTTCCTTAATTATCTTTAGAGTGCGTTAATGTCTGGCGCCTGATATTATGTATCTTCGATATGCTTAAGAAGTGGAACTGAGCTCAAGGATAATAATATTGCTATCATAAATAAAATAGAGTTTTATTAATAATAACTATCAACAAACACAAGACGGAAAATATTGACATAAACAGAGAATGGAAAGGGTCGTGGAGACTCGGGCTAATCCGAGGATTTAAATGATTTAAAAAGGTAAAACAAATATAGAGTTAAAGAGATGGGATGGTTCGATAAACCATTTAAAGCACGGGATAGAATTGACAAAAGGGTTAAGTACTCAACGGTGACGTTTGGCTTACGTAACTTTACGCTAGTGGTGCAGTGGAAGGTGGCTTGAAAAAATTTCGGTCCGCTGGCGAGTTCCAGCCGAAGGGGGGGAATAAAAGGATCCTGATGTGGCGTCTTGGGAAGGAGAACCGTTTCTCGTCAAACGGCTTGAAGAACAATGGCTGTTCTACGTTGTTCTCTTCTGAACAAAGGGGGGTGAGAACCGTCTCCTGTCTACGGGCTCAAGAACAATGGCTTTTCTAATGTTGTTCTCCTCTGAACAACAAGGGGGAAGGGTGAGAACCGTCTCTTGTCTACGGGCTCAAGAACAATGGCTGTTCTAATGCTGTTCTCCTCTGAACAACAAGGGGGAAGCCTTTTGGACTCGGCGTCGCAAAGGTTCGAACTTTGGCACTCAAGGGATATTTTCCTCCTTCTGGACAAGTGATGGTGAATCTCGAGGTCGAGGTCCCTTGGCGCACAAAGGGAGAGAGGGTCTTAGTGATGTATCGCGACGAAAATCTGGATCTTCAATCTGATCTTAGTGGTAAAGTTTCCATATAAATAGCTAGGACATCTCCTTGGCGTGGTGGACAATGGAGTGGAAGCTTCGAGGGAACGCACAGCCGGGCCGGAGAACAATGCCTTATCTGCCCATAAGCCTAACTCAATCTGGCGAGGTCGGCGTATGGGGGCGAACGGGGGGACGATAACCTCCTTGTTTAAACATTGACATCCGGTGGCTGTGATGAGGCGCCAAGCTTCGAATCGAAGATGCAGGTGGGCAACATCGTGGTTTTAATTAATATGGGATAGAAGTTGAAATTAACGCAGCTTCAACTCGTTCTATCACACCGACCCTGTGTCTCAGGCCGCCCTTCCTCGAGGCCAAGCTAAGAAGGAAGCCCAGGAGTCCGTCCCCATTAGAACCCCGATACCGTCCGAGTTCACGGAGATCCTTAACCAGGATTTTAGGACGGCACAAAAGGAGTGTAAATTACTAACACCCTTAGGTGATAAGGCCCAAGACAAGGACACGGAGACTGTCCGTGGACCCCAAGAAAAAAAGTACCCCCAACGCGCCCATGGAGATACCTTCGTACCACTGGACGAAACATCAGCGCTTGAAGAAGATTACCCCGCGAATTCCCTTAAGGTAATACAGACAGTGTGCATCTAACCTGATGCCGATTACCCTCCTCCTTCCACACCAGGCGAGTCTTTTGAACCCTCTGACCTGGATATTGACGCGCAGCTGACACCACATCAAAAGAGTCAGCTACAAGAACTATTTGAATGGAGTCACCATTTAACCACCCTATTAGCTCTTTTTGAGCGACTGCGCGAAAATGGCCTCACCATTGGCCCCAGCAAATGCCATTTTGCCCACGAAACCATAAAATACTGGGGTTTCAAAATAGGACAAACCAAGTTAGGTCCCCAAGAAGACAAGATTAAGGCAATCGCCGATATGCCCCTCTCGATTACAAAGAAGCAATTAAGATCGTTCCTAGGATCAGCTTCTCCCTATCAGCGATTTGTTCCGAATTTCGCTGCACTTTCGGTGCCACTCGGCCCCCTTTTAAAAAAGAATTTCCCCGATCATCTACGTTGGAATGATGTCGCTATTTCCCATTTTAATCAGCTCAAGAGTTAGCTTATTTCTGCCCCCATTTTAAAGTTGCCCGACCCGGAAAAATCCTTTGGGATTAAGACCGATGCGAGCAACGAGGGCATTGGAGGTGTACTCCTTCAATACGAGGATGACGTAACGAGCTTATCCAGTTGCATATGCTAGTCGCCAATTATTACCACGCAAAAAGAGATATGCCACTATAGAGGAGGAAGCTCTATCAATTATCTCGGTTATAGACAAATTTAAAAGGTACTTAATAGGAATAGAATTTCAGATAGGAACCGACCACCATCCGTTAGCCTATATTAGGAATGTGCGACACTCCAACGGCCGAATCCTGCGCTGGAGTTTACTCTTGCAAGAGTATCAATTTAAAATAAATTATATAAAAGGTTCCGATAACCAGGTCGCTGACGCACTCAGTAGGAATGCGTTACCGAATAGCGTAGAGTAGTTGTATTCATAGGATTAGTATCTCCATGTAGGTATATACCGTCTTGTGCGACTTAAATTAGATTCTCTTGTAATATAATTAGTTAATGTATATGTCTGAATTTTGTAACGCTCAATGTCTATTTTTTTTGTATGTATATATAATTGTACCCATTAAATTACGTATAAATTATTTTGTCCCATATGTACTAATTTTATATCATTTCATTGTTCCATGCCCTTTTTTTTATTAAGTTTGTATTAAAGGTTATTTTCCCCTGTAATCTAAACATCAAAATAATCATATGTATTGAGGTAATACTAGTTAGGTGCAGGAAGGTACGGTTGGTACAAGAAAACGAGTTCCCCACAACGGAGCTCTATCGTTGTCCCTTCTCTCTTTTTTTTCGAAGTGACAACTTCCCCGGAATGGAGGGGTGTGATAGAACGGGTTGAGGCCGCGTTAATTTCAACCACTATCACATGTTATTTAAAACCACGATGCTCCCCACGTGCATCTTCGCTTTGAAGCTGGGCACCTTATCGCAGCCACCTGAGTCAATGTTTAAACAAGGAGGTTTATCTTCCCCCCGTTCGCCCCATGCGCGACCTCGCCAGATTGAGTTAGGCTTATGGGCAGATAAGGCATTGCTTCCAGGCTCGGCTGTGCATTCCCTCGAAGCTCCCACTCCATTGTCCCCCACGCCAAGGAGATGTCCCGGCTATTTATTTGGAAACTTTTCCACTAAGATCAGATTGGAGTTCCAGATTTTCGTCGCGAAAGATCACTACGACCCACTTTTCTCCTTGTGCGCCAAGGGACCTCGACCTCGAGATTCACCATCACTTGTCCAGAAGGAGGACAATATCCCTTGAGTGCCAAGGTTTGAGCCTTTCGTTATGCCAAGTCCACAAGGCTTCCCCTGTTGTTCAGAAAGAGAACAACATTAGAACAGCTATTGTTCTTTTGAGCCCGTTGACAAGAAACGGTTCTCACCCCCCCCCCTTGTTGTTCAGAAGAGAACAACGTAGAACAGCCATTGTTCTTTTGAGCTCGTTCGCCAAGAAATGGTTCTCACCCTTTCCCCTGTTGTTCAGAAAGAGAACAATAGCTGTTCTAACGTTGTTCTCTTTCTGAACAACAGGGGAAAGGGTGAGAACCATTTCTTGGCGAACGAGCTCAAAAGAACAATGGCTGTTCTACGTTGTTCTCTTCTGAACAACAAGGGGGGGGGGGGTGAGAACCGTTTCTTGTCAACGGGCTCAAAAGAACAATAGCTGTTTTAATGTTGTTCTCTTTCTGAACAACAGGGGAAGCCTTGTGGACTTGGCATAACGAAAGGCTCAAACCTTGGCACTCAAGGGATATTGTCCTCCTTCTGGACAAGTGATGGTGAATCTCGAGGTCGAGGTCCCTTGGCGCACAAGGAGAAAAGTGGGTCGTAGTGATCTTTCGCGACGAAAATCTGGAACTCCAATCTGATCTTAGTGGAAAAGTTTCCAAATAAATAGCCGGGACATCTCCTTGGCGTGGGGGACAATGGAGTGGGAGCTTCGAGGGAATGCACAGCCGAGCCTGGAAGCAATGCCTTATCTGCCCATAAGCCTAACTCAATCTGGCGAGGTCGCGCATGGGGCGAACGGGGGGAAGATAAACCTCCTTGTTTAAACATTGACTCAGGTGGCTGCGATAAGGTGCCCAGCTTCAAAGCGAAGATGCACGTGGGGAGCATCGTGGTTTTAAATAACATGTGATAGTGGTTGAAATTAACGCGGCCTCAACCCGTTCTATCACACCCCTCCATTCCGGGGGAAGTTGTCACTTCGAAAAAAAAGAGAGAAGGGACAACGATAGAGCTCCGTTGTGGGGAACTCGTTTTCTTGTACCAACCGTACCTTCCTGCACCTAACTAGTATTACCTCAATACATATGATTATTTTGATGTTTAGATTACAGGGGAAAATAACCTTTAATACAAACTTAATAAAAAAAAGGGCATGGAACAATGAAATGATATAAAATTAGTACATATGGGACAAAATAATTTATACGTAATTTAATGGGTACAATTATATATACATACAAAAAAAATAGACATTGAGCGTTACAAAATTCAGACATATACATTAACTAATTATATTACAAGAGAATCTAATTTAAGTCGCACAAGACGGTATATACCTACATGGAGATACTAATCCTATGAATACAACTACTCTACGCTATTCGGTAACGCATTCCTACTGAGTGCGTCAGCGACCTGGTTATCGGAACCTTTTATATAATTTATTTTAAATTGATACTCTTGCAAGAGTAAACTCCAGCGCAGGATTCGGCCGTTGGAGTGTCGCACATTCCTAATATAGGCTAACGGATGGTGGTCGGTTCCTATCTGAAATTCTATTCCTATTAAGTACCTTTTAAATTTGTCTATAACCGAGATAATTGATAGAGCTTCCTCCTCTATAGTGGCATATCTCTTTTTGCGTGGTAATAATTGGCGACTAGCATATGCAACTGGATAAGCTCGTTACGTCATCCTCGTATTGAAGGAGTACACCTCCAATGCCCTCGTTGCTCGCATCGGTCTTAATCCCAAAGGATTTTTCCGGGTCGGGCAACTTTAAAATGGGGGCAGAAATAAGCTAACTCTTGAGCTGATTAAAATGGGAAATAGCGACATCATTCCAACGTAGATGATCGGGGAAATTCTTTTTTAAAAGGGGGCCGAGTGGCACCGAAAGTGCAGCGAAATTCGGAACAAATCGCTGATAGGGAGAAGCTGATCCTAGGAACGATCTTAATTGCTTCTTTGTAATCGAGAGGGGCATATCGGCGATTGCCTTAATCTTGTCTTCTTGGGGACCTAACTTGGTTTGTCCTATTTTGAAACCCCAGTATTTTATGGTTTCGTGGGCAAAATGGCATTTGCTGGGGCCAATGGTGAGGCCATTTTCGCGCAGTCGCTCAAAAAGAGCTAATATGGTGGTTAAATGGTGACTCCATTCAAATAGTTCTTGTAGCTGACTCTTTTGATGTGGTGTCAGCTGCGCGTCAATATCCAGGTCAGAGGGTTCAAAAGACTCGCCTGGTGTGGAAGGAGGAGGGTAATCGGCATCAAGTTAGATGCACACTGTCTGTATTACCTTAAGGGAATTCGCGGGGTAATCTTCTTCAAGCGCTGATGTTTCGTCCAGTGGTACGAAGGTATCTCCATGGGCGCGTTGGGGGTACTTTTTTTCTTGGGGTCCACGGACAGTCTCCGTGTCCTTGTCTTGGGCCTTATCACCTAAGGGTGTTAGTAATTTACACTCCTTTTGTGCCGTCCTAAAGTCCTGGTTAAGGATCTCCGTGAACTCGGACGGTATCGGGGTTCTAATGGGGACGGACTCCTGGGCTTCCTTCTTAGCTTGGCCTCGAGGAAGGGCGGCCTGAGACACAGGGTCGGTGTTATAGAACGAGTTGAAGCTGCGTTAATTTCAACTTCTATCCCATATTAATTAAAACCACGATGTTGCCCACCTGCATCTTCGATTCGAAGCTTGGCGCCTTATCACAGCCACCGGATGTCAATGTTTAAACAAGGAGGTTATCGTCCCCCCGTTCGCCCCCATACGCTGACCTCGCCAGATTGAGTTAGGCTTATGGGCAGATAAGGCATTGTTCTCCGGCCCGGCTGTGCGTTCCCTCGAAGCTTCCACTCCATTGTCCACCACGCCAAGGAGATGTCCTAGCTATTTATATGGAAACTTTACCACTAAGATCAGATTGAAGATCCAGATTTTCGTCGCGATACATCACTAAGACCCTCTCTCCCTTTGTGCGCCAAGGGACCTCGACCTCGAGATTCACCATCACTTGTCCAGAAGGAGGAAAATATCCCTTGAGTGCCAAAGTTCGAACCTTTGCGACGCCGAGTCCAAAAGGCTTCCCCCTTGTTGTTCAGAGGAGAACAGCATTAGAACAGCCATTGTTCTTGAGCCCGTAGACAAGAGACGGTTCTCACCCTTCCCCCTTGTTGTTCAGAGGAGAACAACATTAGAAAAGCCATTGTTCTTGAGCCCGTAGACAGGAGACGGTTCTCACCCCCCTTTGTTCAGAAGAGAACAACGTAGAACAGCCATTGTTCTTCAAGCCGTTTGACGAGAAACGGTTCTCCTTCCCAAGACGCCACATCAGGATCCTTTTATTCCCCCCCTTCGGCTGGAACTCGCCAGCGGACCGAAATTTTTTCAAGCCACCTTCCACTGCACCACTAGCGTAAAGTTACGTAAGCCAAACGTCACCGTTGAGTACTTAACCCTTTTGTCAATTCTATCCCGTGCTTTAAATGGTTTATCGAACCATCCCATCTCTTTAACTCTATATTTGTTTTACCTTTTTAAATCATTTAAATCCTCGGATTAGCCCGAGTCTCCACGACCCTTTCCATTCTCTGTTTATGTCAATATTTTCCGTCTTGTGTTTGTTGATAGTTATTATTAATAAAACTCTATTTTATTAATGATAGCAATATTATTATCCTTGAGCTCAGTTCCACTTCTTAAGCATATCGAAGATACATAATATCAGGCGCCAGACATTAACGCACTCTAAAGATAATTAAGGAAGTTCCCTCAACGAATAGTGATATATGGTAAATCGTCAAACGAACAATAGCTTGAAGAACAATGGCTGTTCTACGTTGTTATCTTCTGAACAGCAGGGGGGGTGAGAACCGTCTCTTGTCTACGGGCTCGAGAACAATGGCTGTTCCAATGTTGTTCTCTTCTGAACAACAAGGAAGAATGGTGAGAACCGTTTCTTGGCGAACGTTACCTCTGAGTATTTAACCCTTTTTTCAACTCTATCCTGTGCTTTAAATGGTTTAGCGAACCATCCCCTCCCTTTAACTTTATATTTGTTTTACCTTTTTGCATCTTTTAATCCTTGGATTAGCTCGATTCCCCACGACCCTTTCCATTCTCTGTTTATGTCAATATTTTCCGTTTTGTGTGTTGTTGTTGGTTATTATTAATAAAACTCTATTTTATTAATGATAGCAATATTATTATTCTTGAGCTCAGTTCCACTTCTTAAGCATATCGAAGATACATAATATCGGCCAGACAGACATCCACGCACTCTAAAGATAATTAAAGAAGTTCCCTCAACGAATAGTTATATATGGTATATCGTCGAGAGTCCATTCTACGACACTACCCTTCCCAAAGGCCTTCTCCAATTTTCTCCAGTTGTCAGATAATGAAAAATTTCGCTTTATTAATGAATGATGGTGTTCCTCGCCACACAGCCAAAAAGACCAAGGAGTGGCAGTACAAAAACAAGTTAAGAAGACTTCTTTGTTCAAGCCATTCTCCTGATAGGAATTCCTTTGAACACCTTTGGGCATAAGAAAACCAACATCAAAGGTCAATTTGTTCAACATGTTGTATGCAGCTTGGGTAGAAATTCAACAGTAGAGAATTTCTGAACTCTTTAGTCCAATGGTTAAAACGGTTAATGCATTAAAAACTCTAGAGGACATGTCTACTAAATACCTCATTAAGTATTTAAATATGCATACAATTCAATATTTGTTTTGTTTTTTTTAAATAAAGCTTATATATATATATATATATATATATATATATATATATATATATATATATATATATATAGTTGGCTGTACCACGTAGGGAAATACAATTAAAAACTACATTAAAAAACACAGCTCAAGGAACGATAATAATGTAATATATAGTATACCTTGTTTGGATTGTAATTTATTTTATGTAGGTCAAACTTCTAAAAATATCTCTGTAAGAATTAAGCAACATCAAAATGCCGTATCCAAGGGATATACAAATAAGGCTTTGACCGTCCACAGGTTTAAAATGGGTCACCAGATTAACTAGTCAAAAGTAGACACCATAATGCATGTAAATGATTTTATTAGCAGAATTATTTTTGAATCGTTTTTAATCTCCAGCACAAAGGAGAGAAATGTAAATATTAGCCCCGGTTTGTTTTCCTTAGATCCAGTCCTCACTTTCTTCCTCAAATCAAACTTATCAGAGGTCATAAAATAATCTGACCATGTGATTTCATAGGGAAAACATTGCTTTGTATAAATACGGTGTCTCTATTTTATAAGTCATTGTGAGTTTGAAAATGTTGAGATAATGAAAGTATTAGCTCCAATCAATCTTTCTTCTTCTCTACGTGGTATAACCAAATATTTATACTTATTCACGTGTTACCTCTCGTGATTTTTACCCATATATATATATATATATATATATATATATATATATATATATATATATATATATATATATATATGGATTCGGCCATACTGAGTCTCAAATAAAGTCATTCAAACAAACCTTTTGAGCCGCTCGCCTGCACTTCTCATACACTGGACTCCATTTTTCTAGGTCTTTCCTTTTCAATGGATATTAAAGCAAGTGACGAAGGTCTCTGATTTTTCATTCTGTTCCTAGTGGATTTCCTAATTCTTTTCAAAGCAGAAAATGACCTCTCCACAGAAACAGTTGTTGCAGGAATTGTCAAAATTAATTTCATCAACTTCACAGCTTCCAGAAACGTTTGGGTCAGTTCATTTTCAAATATAAAATCAAGCAAAGTTTTAACGGATTTATCTCGAACACTTGTGCATTGTAAATTCCAGCTAAATCCGTTTTGAGTTTTATGATATCGAAAAAGTTTCCCTAGTTCTTTTCGAAACTTTCAAATGCATCCTTATCAACTTGGCACTTGGCAAGAAAGATTTTGAAATTTATTTCCATGAACTAATGAAATGAACTTTAAGTTTTTTAAATCAGCAAATCTTGCTTTCATGTTCTTCAGTATGTTATCCAAAATAACATCAAATATTCACATTCTTTCTTATTTAACTGAACCTTTTCTACGACATTTTGATTCCGATAAGTTATTCTCTCTGTAACATTCTTCATACTTTACGAACAAGTCCTCGAAATTTTTGTTCAGATCCTCAAGCAAATTTATTGTACCATTAATTATCTCAATGCAGTATGGAATATCTATCATTTTGGTTTGTAAGATATTGAAATGAGTGTCAGTTTTAATGAAAACTTCCTTATAAATCATCAGAAAAAAATATGTTGAGTCTTTTGTTAGCTACTAATAAACCCATTCCTTCTCACCAAAGTTTCTGGATCCCACAACATAGGATTATTATTCAAACTGTTGAAGAGTTTGCAAAGGTCACTAGGTATTGTAAAATAGTCTAGATTAGTTTTGAATTCAGACTCCATCTCATTGGTGCTACCTTTGAAATGCGTTTTCTCACTATCTCATCAAGAAATTGCGTTCGTTTTGTAGAGGGATGGAAAAATGAGGCAAATGCCTCACTGGTCTTGAAAAAGCTTCTACATTTTTGATGAGTTACCTTGTTCGTATGTACCTTTTTTTTGTATTATAGGACCTTTCTTTTTTTAATATCCTTCTATGTAAGCCCTTGGTTATCGAGACTATGTGGACTCCGGCTATTGATAACTATTCCTGTCTGCCTTATTTTATTATTACTATTTTTTTTTTACTTGATGTTGTTCGGTAATAGGAATACCGAGCATTTTTCGAGTTCCATTTATTTGACTTAATTTTGTGCAGAGTACCCGGTACCGTCCCTTTTGCATTTGTGTCCCTATTGGAAATTTAGCCGTGTAATTTCCCTATATTAGTCTGATGTCATTTTCTTCAGAAGCTCCATCTTGGGAGGGAAGGAGATGTCAGAGAGAGAAGGTTACCTCCCCCCCCCCTCCCTAGAACCCAACGTCTACCCGTAGCGCCTGAGAAAGATGCACCTGTGCGCCCAGATAGCCCCAAGGAAGCAACGAGAATTTCGCGCGGTCGGATGACCCCGGCGCTCTTATTAAGAGCCGCCTCAAGAATGTCGCCCGGCAGTGTGATCCTTGTTGGGTTCCATTCTCTCCCGTCGCATCGCCTGGTCGGCGCCAGACCTACGGAAACGAGGACTTTCGCGCGAACCTGTGATGCTGTGATCCTCTCTTCCATTGGCGTGCAAAGTCTAATGAGATCCTCGTCGCCCTTTTGGGGGCCTGTGGCGACCCGCTTCCGCAGAGGTGGTATAAGTACTTCGGGAAAAACTTTGAGAAATTAGTACCATACAGCGCCGTCTTGTTTAGCAGCCACGTATTGTCTGGTACGCCCTGCTTCGCCTCCCAACGGCTTCCAGCTTCGAACGCAACGCATCACCTCTCTACCCAGCCTCGCTTGTACCTAAGGCCAGAGTTCCCGCCCGACAGACAATAGACACGGACAGGAATCTATCACTTGCGTATCGACTTTGTTCTTGTCTTAGTAGCCCTTCGTTTATTTCTCAGCGAGGTTAAAGAAGAAGGAATTTTGCAAGTGTAACTTGGCAGCGCCCCGATTCCTCGTCGACTCCAAAGCCTCTAGGCAATTAGGCTTTACGTGAGTCTCCCCGTTATTTGCAATCTCCCACTTTCCCTGGAAACAATCATCGTACAGCCTCTCTCGGACTCTCGTCCCCGTCGAGTCAGTTGTACCCCTAGCCCCCCCATCGTTTGGTACCCCAGGTCTCATCTTATTTATTGTCATTTATTTACTTTTGCTAATAATATCTTCTTTGTATATAGTAAAGTTATTTTTCTACAATTAGTTTCTCTATACCTAGAACTTCTAAGAATTGAATATTTAGGTCAACCGCACTCTATTTTGATTACTTAACCCTCGCACTGGGATCTATATCCCGATTTCTGGCGTGCTTCCTTCCCGCGTTACCGCAGAATCAATCCTTGGAAAACATCGACGTTCGACTCTACGACACTTACATAGTGAGATTGAAAGGCATGGCCGAATTATGTCTCTTGCCTAACTAATCTGCAAAAATTTAATATCCGGCATTTATGCATAATAATCAGAGAAACATTCATAATATTGTTGAATTAGGTGCATATTTTGCTGCAGAAATAAAATGTAGCTACCGATTTATTTTATTCAGGGTAGGCACTGCCTACCTTGCCTACCTAGACGGCACGTCCCTGAAAATATATATATATATATATATATATATATATATATATATATATATATATATATATATATATATATATATATATATATATATATATATATATATATATATATTATTTCCTTCTGACCTATAAGATAGTTTTAAAAAATCTACTTGATAAACTCATTGACCCCACTCAACCCTCTATAAAAGTTCCTAACATATATCTAATATATATATATATATATATATATATATATATATATATATATATATATATATATATATATATATATATATATATATATATATTAATATGGATCAAGTAAAGATAGTCTCTCCTAAGACAAAAAGGAGGGATTACGTTTACTTGGTAAAATATGAGGTATACGAGGTCATGACATCGTCATTTTAAGCTTTCCATCCCAGTAACAGGCTAAGCGTGCGCGAACAAGAAACAATTCATATTTGTCTGAAAGAAGCCCAAATGGATCGTAGTGTATTCAATGAAATAGTTAAACCTTTGCTTATAGAATATCCTTGTACTGCCATTAATTGGATGAACCAAAAATCTCTTTTGAGAAATGAATTGAATTGCAGCAAGTGTAATAGATTAATGCATTGGACTGTAAGAGCAAAACTGCAAGATAAGCACGTGTGGAAATATCAAAATAAAGAGTGTACAAAATACAAATACGACATATCAATTCGCAAAGATTCATTCTTTTATAGATCTCGCTTTTCCTTAAAAAAGTGGATAAAAGCCATTTTTTATTAGTGCCAGCAAATGCCTGCATCGGAGGCCGTGACATTATTGAATTTTTCTAAAATAACTGTGATTGACTTTTTAAATTTTTTTTCGTGAATTTTGTACGAACTATTTTAATGACAACACCATGAAGCTCGGTGGCCCAGGTAAAGATGAGGGTTGTTTTAGCCATAAACCAAAGCACCTTTGAGGACGTGAAGCTCAGACTCCTTTATGGATATTCGGAATAGTTGATCCTTCTACTTCCCCCTCTTTGGGGTATATAGAGATTGTCACTTCCGCAAGGCAGCAACACTCTTGTCAATAATAAAAAAATAGTTCGCCCGGGAACAACCATACACAGTGACGAATGGAAAGCTTACCAAAACATCACAAGGGTCCTTGGATATACTCATCAAACCATAAACTACTTTGTAGATGAAGTTACTGGTATGCATACACAGGCAGTCGAAAACTACTGGAATAAGCATAAACTACGCTAAACTCTTATTCACAGGAATTTATGTGGCTTGAAAGACATAATACAATGTTTTCGATGATTTTGGTGATACGATTTCCAGCCAATACCTTTTTAATTAAGTTAGTAAAATTTAATTTCTAGAGTTCTACAAAGTTTGCACTTTTTAATTGTAACAAATATGTTCCTAAATAAATTTTGTAACTTATTTTTTTTCTTTTATCCCTGGGAGTGATTAGCTTTGCTAGTGTAACTTTGGAAGGGATGATCTTTACTTGAACCATATTTATATATATATATATATATATATATATATATATATATATATATATATATATATATATATATATATATATATATATATATGATGAAAATTAATGCAATATCGCAAGAAAAGATGAGAAATTAAACCACATTCTCCGAAGACAATTTAATTCAGAACAGTTTCGGTGTATCTCACACTCTTTGTAATAGACATTGGATATAAAATATGAGAAAAATGCTTACATACATAACACAGGGTCAGGTCGTGAAAGATCCCCTCTTTTCCCCCCAATCCCCTACTTGAGGCTAATCAGGGGGACGGGGGGTTAGGCCTAAACATATTGAAGGGCTGACATTTCACTATTTTGTTTATTTGCTTTCGTATTACAGGATTAAAAGAAAATTGACCCTCAGATAGATTTAAACTCATTATTTACTCGAAACACATTGTCAGAGAGACAATGTCACTAGTGACATGGATTTTATTTGTCCAAATTATGGTCTTAGCAGGCGCATTTCCTTATGAGAACATATAAACAGGCGATTTCAGAGTAAAATGTGAAAATAAAAATGGTTTACTCTTTCTCGACCTCAAAATTCTAAAGGTCATCGGTCAAACTAGCTTTATTCTTTATCGTAAACTAACTTATTCTAATTCTTTACATGTATTTCTTTTCATATCATGATTTTGACATTAAAAAAGCCATTGCAACATGTATGTTTTTAAGAGCACTTAGGATCTGTGATCCATGCTTTTTACAAGATAAAATTATATATATACAATCAGCACATTCATCGAAGTAAATTATCCCTTCCACATCATTAAAAAGAAATTATCCAAGTCCAAATTTATATTTTACTGACGCCAAACGATTAAGCATTCATTTCTTGCAACCGAACTAACCTTTTTCCATCCTCAAATCTTGCCCTTCGATCAAGCACAGGGAACGTCCAAATGAAGCAAGTGTATATTTAATTATTCACAAATCCACTAACTGTCCCTCGTTCTATAGAGTTATGAACATAAAGGTGGTGTTAGGCGAGAAAGTAATACACTCAGTATCTTTAATCACATCCAGCATATTATAATTATAGAATAGATTGTCACAACTTTCAAATTATTTAAAATTATAATGATTGTCGGAAAAAAATGTAGAATCAATATTAATTAGAGAAGTCCCCGATTTCAACCTTTCAGGTGTCTAAAATCAGATCGTAAACAATATATTAAATGAGCTCACGACCACCATCCCTAATTAGTGGCTTTTGTTGACTTTGAGGATATGTGTAGTGATATTTGTGCCCATTCCATTCTCATTATACGAGTGATAAGGGTATAATAAACTTCATACCCTAACTAGTCTCAGGTAGCTGTGTTTTGTAGAGGCTCATGAATGAACAAGGAGAAGGAGAGCAGCGTATAAAGACTGGCAGGTCAGTCCACGCCTTCGAAGCACATATTGAGATGGCTTGGTCAACCATGAAGCATGAATGACTACGAGATACAAACATACAACCAAGCTCTGGGATATTGAAGAATTCAATTCCAAAGTGATTTTGTAAATCGCCTCATCCATCACAATAACTCTACCCCGCGGTAGCTTAGAACAGAGATTGGTTTACAATTAGACAATTCCATTCCGCCAGGCAATGAATGTTTGCTTGTTTGTTTCTTCAGTGATGAAAATTTGGTTACTTGCAATTGTTATTTGAGAAATTTTTCCGAAAGAAAGACGTTCCAGTCTTCAACCTTCTCGTTTGCCCAACAGGTCGGGAATTCACGATTACAAGTTGTCATCGGTGTATTCATCAATTTCTTCAACGAAGATTTACACGATGTTTACAGTGTACTGTTCAAGCCTCACCTGAATTATAGTCACAAGAATCCGAAGCTCTTGATTTGACCAATCATTAATTACAATTATCAAAACAATAACTAAAATCACCTGTTTCGACATCTCTTGCCTGAGAATATTTTGAATGTTTATTGTAAGTTTCGCCACTCGTGGAAGAGATCCCCCATTAGATAATGAAATGTACATAAAGATCAGAATGACATTCCCTGACCGTCTCAAGGCTACAAGAGCCTGTCTTCGTTTGGAGGGGCTCTATCGGGTAATATTGTGTTTGGGCACCGACCAGCGACCATAAAACCCTTTATTAGGGGTGGTACTATATGAGTAGCCCGATGGGGGACAACTGGTACTCCATGTTGGAATTTGGGGCTATGAGTTCATCTATGAGGATATTAGTACTTCATCGGCAGAGTTCCGGAATAGGGGAGAGAGTGGGTATGTTGCGATGTGAAATTGAGAAGAGAAAATTGCAGTGTTGCGATGTGCATTTGCATGATGTGGAACATCGTTATGTAAACACCTTTTTTTTAGCCTTGCCTGGGCGCTCATGCATGTACACGCGTACGTGGTCATGCGAATGGTGTGTGAAGTTACGCTTTTAAATACAATAAATGCACGCGTGTCTACATGTACCATATATGTTTATGTTTGCGCACATATACAAATTTTACAGAAGGAAATACGCGTACATTCATTTACTTTCGCACATATGCACATTCGCAACGCAAACAAACATATCTATGTGCATTCAAATTCACTGGCAATGCATACATGCATGTGTACTAGCGCACAGGCGCGTCTGCTGACGTATATACATTCGCGGGCACTCTTAAACATATACACATACGTACAAATGCATACACAAGTCCAGGATTTGTGGGAAAATACGGGGGAGGGGGGGAAGGGATCAGCTATGATTGGGTGGATTTCTCCCACCGTTGAACCGGGGTCTCACCTCAGGAGAAGAAGCTCATCCTGCAGCGAGTTAGGTCTCCCTTGTCAGCGTCGTGGTTGTGCTGTAGGTAACATCTGGGTTGCTTTCCCTCACTACCCCAACGCATGAAGACACGGGGATAACTATATTTATTCTGCCCATTCTCACTTTCCAATTTTTACCACTTTAGCGATGAACTCAGCTTTACAAATTTGCCGGGGTGATTACTCTCGTCGGTTTCGCATTTTGAGAGTCCTCAGTTGGATGTCTCTGTTGTTGGCGACATTGTCGTTAGTTTTTCCCTTTCTAAGTATTATTAAATAATATTGGCAATGAGGACATGTCTATACTACCATAGTATTTGTTTATTGGTGGTTGTTGAAAGGTGAGCAAGGTTAACGTGGTTTACACGGATGCCAGGGGGGCGTTTGCATCTGAAGTCACAAGGTATAGTAGTACCACAAAGGACATTGCCGACCATACCGAGGGGGTACCATTTTGGGAAAGCCCTAACAAGATGAGAAAAGCATAGCGCAGATGAAGTCTCTCTAGATTTGAAGTCTTCAATAGACGAACTATTGACCACCTAGACCGGGGGACGGTTCCATGTAGCGCAGATCTTATACGAAAAATAGTTCTCGCAAATACTAGTCTGGAATGGGGGCAAATCCAGTTTGTAACCATGGTTACGAGTCGGATTTGTGTTCAACATAAATATTTTCCTGAAAGGTTTATCCACTATATATGTACACTATAGTCCAAAAGTTTGGATTCACTCCATGATTTTTTTAAAAACGTGTAAATATAAATAGGAGGCATACCATTTCAAAAGTAGACTACAAATTGACAGTAGAAAATATACTAAACAGTGAACAAACAGATACCGAAAATTTGACATAGATCTAAACTGTATTAATATTTATAGTTTACTTTCATTAATGTGTCCTCGTTTGTCTTTAATAACTTCAGCGCAAATTTTAGGCATTCTTAACAAGAGTTTATGAAATTATAAGTTAATTAACTTTGCCGACCTACCAGTTTCCTTCTTGAGAAGGAGTATTGTACTGCATGTCCGGAAATACCTAATTTCTTAACTAATAGGATGGAAACTAAGTTCTCGCACAACTTTAATTAAAAATAATTTACAACGAAACAATGCAGCAAAAGAAACATGAATAAACAATGTAATCCCATTTTTTTTTCGAGCACGTGCTTCCAACGACAGGATAGATCATGGGTGCCTTTGTTGTAAAATTCTCTTAAAATATAAATTTTAAGAAGCCTTCTGGAAATGTCAAGAAGGTTGCTTGAAATCACTTTTTTTTAGAGAAATGGATGGTTTCCCAATGCGGATTAAAGAATTCTTACTATACCCTTACCTAACCGCATTGACTTGAAGGTAATTGTGTGAGTACGGCGACTTATGCCCAAGTAGGCAGTCGCCAGATGGGCTCCTTAAAAAAAAGAGAAAAAAATGAAGGTTATTGTTCAATTATATATATATATATATATATATATATATATATATATATATATATATATATATATATATATATATATATATATATATATATATTGCAGTTGTTGTGCTCTCAGCTCCGAGATATTTTCATATCTTTCTCGTCGGAGGCAACGATCGACTATTTGACGGAATTGTTGGCCACGTATATGATGACGCCCGATTTCTAACCCGCTAAATTTCGTCACGCCCTTATAGAGCCCAACCAAACTTTTCAACCGTTTGGGTATACGCTTCTGAGACATTTCAACTTCTGGCTCGATTCTTCGAAAGTTTTCCGTGAGTAGGAAGCGTTAGTCGATTCCATTCTGAAGAACCAGCTTATGGCTTCGCTTTCTTCTGAGATTCGATCTTTTGTTAAGGACCCGAGGTGTTCCACCTTCAAGGAATGCATCGAAGAAGTCGATGTATTCGCCACGAGCCACAATTGCTAGCCTAAGGAAATAAGAAAGGCCGAACCATCGTCCCTCAAAGGTAAAAGTGGCAAGCTAAAATCTATACGCCCGTGACCCTAGCAAGTTTGTCAAAATAACTGGCCCCTCCAAGCCCAGAAACTTTTCTTCGGCTGAACTCCGTGACGTCAAGCCATTCTCGTCGAATCACCCTTCGTCATACTTCCCCAGGAGGCCCATCGTGTGTTTCTCTTGCGGTCTTGAAGAACATTTGAGGACCAACTGCCCTTAGAACTCCCAATTCCGCCCTAGTTCTCTCAATCAAGTGCACAAAATTTGTGCTACCCTAGCGTCACCATCGTCGTAAATTGAAACGCCTTCCTCTCCGTCTGTTTCTCCTGCCACTGGCCATCAGGTAAACTTCTTGTTCGAGAAGAGCTCCCTTTGGAAGATTGAAGTTTGAGACCGGATCAGTAAACGACTGCCGTGTCTCCACCCTTGTTCGGGATACATTGTGTACGTGTATTGTGGTGTCGAACGAGCTAATCCCTCGATCGCTCCGAACCATGATAAGTTTGCGGTAGTACATGATTACCTGGCGCGTGCAAATCGATTCCCCGTTGTGAAATGCTTTATTGAATGCGCGTATTATACCGACTGAGCTGAAGTAGTAGCGGCTCCAATAAAGTTCTGCGCTATTCTGGTCGGACAGTGCCTATGGGTTACTTCCACCCCCGGGTTCCAACCCATCTTCACGCGTTTCCAGACGTAAAAGGAAGCAGAGGCACCCACTCTCCTTGAAACCCCCTGCGACTCTGAGTTCAGTGGTGTCCTGAATAATGAATTCGCTAAAAGCAAAAGGACTGCGATTCACTCTTTCCCTTGGATCTAGGGTTCAGGAGTCCACCCGCGTTAATAAAGTCGTTTCCAGCGCTTGTCAGATGTCACTTTTTTTAAAGTAACATCTTGGAATGGGGGAGTTGTCGAGAATAGAGGTTCCTTGCCGCCATGTGCCCCGTCGAAACCACGAGGTCAGGCAACGCTGAGCGAAAGCCGTGGGAACTGTCCGAATATCAAACTGCTTTCAGCGATAAGAAAGAGATTGGAATGTCAAACGCGCGCATCTGTCGCTTCCCGGAGCATTATCAAGAAACCCACGCGGTGGTACTTCCCATCTCTCAGCGCCGTGTTTGATCAAGGAGAGCACCCCCCTCCTTAGCCCGAGGCAGTAACGGTTCCAGTTGGTCCCTATATATTGATGGTCCCAATTGGGCATCGACAGTATATGCCTGCCATTCTCAACGAGACATTTCATTCTCGATCGCGCGCCGTTTCCCTACGAGCTCTAAGGCAAGAATTATACCAAAGGATCTGATCCCCAGTCAATTGGCCCATCCTTGGTTTTGGTACATTTTTTTTGGGCACGAATGCTTCCTCCAGTGAGTATTACTACTAGAGGTTAAAATTCCCTGTGGTTAAAGTCACTCAAATAACCAACCGTTCCCCGTTTCATCCCATAAAGCCTCGAACTCAAGCCAGGCTGAGACGAATAATCTGTGGCATCCTTGCTAGTCATCCCTAACTGTATACATACGTACCAAGGTTCCTTAGAACCTCCCGAACACTCACGTAGAGCTCGCCACTGTTCGCTCCAAGTATTTCTGTTAGATCGATTACTGTAAACATCGAGTATCCATTGCCATTATTTCATTCTAAATATTTATTGTGTATTCTGTGTAAATAATTAAAGTTTATTTTTGTTTCTCCCTTTCATAGGCCTTATAGCCCGCAGCCTTCATTAGTTTATTGAAGTCGAACCGCACTTTATTGTTTGTTATTTAAATTCCTCGCACTCATTTTGGGAAGGTTGTTCCCTCCTCCCCTACTTCTACTCCCATTTCTGTCGCGACCAGAATTGAGCCAAGGTCACTCATTTGACCTGGAGCGCTCACTCATTTCTGGTAGAAGTAAATATATATGTTTGTTGGTCATTCTACGATATATATATATATATATATATATACATGTGTGTGTGTGTGTGTGTGTGTGTTTGTGTGTGTGTCTGTGTGTGTGAATGGGTGGAGGAAATAAAAATCCGAAAACACTCTGGGGTTCTTTATTAACTTTTCCGAAGAAGCTGAAAGGTTAAAGGTCAATAAAGAACTCCGGATTTTTAATTCCTCTACCCATTCTCACCTATACGTCTTGAAATTATATATATATCGGCCGGTGTGGTTGACGCGCAAACTAGCGCGCATCCACCCCCAATCTTAAATGCTTGATAACTATGTGTGGAAAAGTGATACACAGAAACATGAGAGAAGAGATCCTACTGGAGGTGGCCTTGAGAAAAATCAAAGAGAAAGTAAACCATTGCCTGACAACAAGAACTCGAAACAAGACCTCTGGTTATCTAGACCAGTGCTCTCCCGACTGAGCTAACGGGACACGTAAGCAATGACAACGCATTTCATCAATTTAACTTTTTCGTTCGCACCTCCAAAGATCACCGCTCAAATGAAACCGTGCCTGTAAGGACGGACAAGACACAGTTGTAAAAGCCCGACATCCCTTCTTTGAGCAACCGAAAGCTACCGGCTGGTGTATATATATATATATATATATATATATATATATATATATATATATATATATATATATATATATAAGAGAAATTTGACGCAAATGAGCAATGAGACAAGGAACAGTTTTTTAAAGGTAAGAGGAATCGACAATGGAAGATTGGAAGGACACTTAGGATCAAAGAGGGCAAAGGGTGGCACAATGAAGGCAATCCTTATTGAGAAGACAGATACAATGCCAGGGGAAAAAGTTTAAAATTCCTGGCCGGGACTCGAACCTGAGTCTGCTGATTGGTTTTGTTATATAGTCTGCAATACAATGTCTCTGCATCTTTCTTTCTGTCTTCAAAATGGTTTTGAAAGCCAGAAAATAAATATGTCGAAAGCCCTGTGATGGTTGTTACCACCCACTGAACTTGTATTTGCTCAATGAAAAATAGAAAGAAAGGAAGAAAAGAAAAATATATAAATAAAGAAAGAGAGCAGGGGAATAGAGAAAGAGAAATATATGGGGGGAAGATATCGGCTCAGTAGGGAAGGTGCCCGTAATAAATCACAGCTGTTTACTTAATTTTATCTTGAGCCTAAGGACCTGAAGGACCCCCCAATGTGTACATTTCTCTTGACATGTTGTACTTATTAATTATGTAAGCGAAGAAAACTTACACACTGGTTAGCCTTCGAATTTTCCTGAACTCGCTCCATCATTACTTATGAGTCTTATGGTGGGCCCCTCCCCCCTCCTTCGACAAAATTTAAGTAATGAAGTCTATCGAAAGTTGAGGCCTGTTTGGGGGGGTCACCCTGCATATGAACATTAATTTAGAACTCTCCTCATTTCTAAGTTGGATTTATTAACACTTACCCCCCCCCCCCATCCTCGTTAACTCTTCCATTTTTCGAGCTTCTCTGAATTGGGGGAAAATAGCTTACCAGATGATGCTCTTTATATGGGCACATTTGTATGAGCTGCAAAGAGACCTGTCTCACAAATTTCAAGCTCCTTTTTCCCTTAAAATGCTAAAATGGGTAATTAATTCATTTATAGACATCTACTATGACCAAGTAGCAAGGGAAGGAATCGATTTTACTCTAAAATAACATTAAGTTGAGATCAAAGTTCGAAAGTCATATTAATTGTGGTTAACAAAAAATCATTATGATCACTCTTACCCTACATTGTGGTCCGAAGTCAAGATGTCGTTATTTCTTTCCCAACATATTTAAATGAGTGAGCCTTTATTTAAGGCGCTCACCCAACTTGTTTTGGGGCAAATAAATACGGAAAATTGGTGACCGCGAGTATTTTTTAACCACTTAGTTGATTCCAGCTAATGTCGAGAAGCTGATATTTCTGAACTAAACACACTCATCCCAATAAACTGTAAATACAATTTAGTTACAGGTGAGAAGAAAAATTTCCATTTCATATAATTAAAACAGCTGAATCAATTAATTTACTGAGTTTAGTTTAATTTTTGAAATGTGTTTGTTTATATTGTTATCTGGATTATTTGTCTTGAATTTTTAGCACACTTAATGCCAAGAAAGCGATGTGAATATATATATATATATATATATATATATATATATATATATATATATATATATATATATATATATATATATATATATATATCTGTATGAATGAAGGGAAAGAGATCGTTAGGGATATAGTGTGAAAGCCAAGAGAGAAGCAGTATGTAAAGTTTGGGAAGCGCTGCTCAGAAGAGATTCGCAAATTTGGCTGATTATTAATCTGTTCTTTTGCCTTTAAACTCTCGTCTCATGATTGATCTTATTAAACTTTTATTAAACATAATTTTGATCCATGACAAATTATATTGGTATAAGAAAAGGCTTCAAATATGTTCTGACCTTTCACCCGATCTCCTCCAAAACTTTATTAATTCTTTAATAAAAGAATTTCTCCGTCATTCTTTGGCTCAACTGGTTTCGCTTTGTTGATAATACGTTTACTGTTGTCGCTTCTTCTGAGAATATGGAGAGTTTATTTCCTATTCTCAAGTCGTTTCTTTCAGCTATATCCTTTACCATTCAAAGAGAAATGGATTGTAATCTGGTCTTTGAAGGCGTCTTAGTAACTAGAAAGCAGTTTGATAGATTCAACTTTAAACTCTTTAAGACTCTACGCACTCTAACTGGTACGGTGGTGTGGTGCTTCTCAAACTACCTATTATCTGTTAAAAAGGGAGCATTATCAATAAGCACGTATCCTCACTGCATTCAAATTTAGCAGAACTTTGATTCTCTTGGATTTTTTTTTCCTTGCGTTGGAACACAAAGGCCATTTCATTAAGGAAGCAGCCAAAAATCATTCATATCGAAATAAAAGTACTGTCCTGTTTTTCCAATTATCTTCCTGTTTTGTTGTTTTTATACCTAAGGCACCACAATCTGAAACAAACCTGATAGATGTATATGAAATTCATTCTTCTGACTAAGTCACTCCAGCGACTAACACAACTACAAATTATAAAGGTGAGACCATTAATTATAAAGTTGCTCAATAAATTAATTTCGTTTATTAAAAGAAATCAAATAATCTTTAATATAGCCCAAGAAGTACATTTATTCAGAAAAAAGGTTTACAAAGAAGTTACCTGACCTGACGACTTACTGAAAGGTTGTAACATGTCAAACGGCTATGCGAAAATTAATTTTGTTTTGTATCATATATGTAACAGCTTGAAATTTTATAGGGTTTTGACTGTTTAGTGGACAAATTAAGTATTTTATATAAAACCTTTTACTCAACGTGTTTGGACGGGCAGGCGAAAGCTGTGTATTTTGCTTATGTGTTAATTTAACAATTTATAACTAGATTTGTGTTTTTAGTAAACAAATTTGGTTTCACTTTGTTTATTTGTTTGAACGGCGGATTAAAGATAGGTTATCTTGCGTACATTTATTTTATATTTAATAGTTTATTTTACTTATTTTTTATTTAGTTTTTAGCATTTATTTGCCTAGTTATTTTTTTTCTTACTTGCTTTCACATGTAGCTGACACATGTCCAGGTGCAAAGAGTAGCTTGTCATACTATCGTATTATTTTAAATTGGCCCCAAATCGGTCTAATTTTGACCCCTTTTAGAAGGTTAGTGGTTCTCACGTGTCTCGTTCCGTATTTTTTTTAAATATCGGAAAAAGTAAAATTCGTATTAAAAAACTAATTATTTTCATTTTAAATGCGTTTTTTTATTCTAGGAAATTTACTTACCGGGCAAAATCCATATAACTTGTATGGTACTTGTTATAATCCTTATCGTTTTAAGTGGCTTCATAGGCAGAGCGTATTATATTAATACCCAGGCAATCGCTTCGCTACTAAAATCTAAAAATACGCAGCCATGGTTAAATTTTTATAAATTTTCTCAACTTCGCCAGTTATGATAATTTTGAAAAGGAATTCTAAACTAAATTTCGCCCCTTTCAAAATATCACGTTGCTAAAATATAGTTATAGAAGAAGATATGTATATAAAAATAAATTTTCTGAATTTCAGCATTTGTAATTCTTTGAGTTTTAAAAAATTCACAAAATTTCGATACTTACCTTATATTTATTTCTGAACTTCACCATTTTGTTTTTTGATATTATAAAAGAATTATTACAAATAACTTTGATAAAAAACATAAGTCATAACCAAACTAAGATGAAATTTTTACTAAAAAAAATCCCCTTCTTAAATTATAGAGTTAGTGATGATGATGATGATCACAATGACCAACAGCAACTTTATGGTCCGGTTTTTTTTTAGCCCGATATATTCTGTTTCTTTTGCAGCGAATACACAGTTTTTTTCTGATAGGAATCTAGTCACAAGTTTCATAAAGCTTGCTTACCATGCTTATTCCGGTATAAAACTTGGTGACCAGGAACGAACTTGGACAAGAAGAGTTGTCTGACGTTTGGAATTCCCATGGTTTGGAGCAAACCGACAAACCATGGCACTGACTGCTACTTCTGCGCTATATATGTGACTGGGATCAACAGAAAGAACCGGAACAGCCTCAAATATTCTCATTTTCAATCACCACGTTGTCTTGTTGCTCATTGGGATGAAATTCTAGCACCTGTATTTGGAGAACTTCATGACATTAGTGAGAAAGATTCCTCCCGTGTTGAAGGAAATGAAGAAGAAGAAGTGTTTTTTGACGATGATGCTCCACATCCTTTTTCCAAAAAGGAGCTGAATGATCTAGTTCGCGATCTCAGCTTTTCAAAGTCCTCTGCTGAACTGTGGGCATCCAGATTGAAAGAAAAAAACCCTCTCTGACAGTACTCTCATCAGCTTCTATTACAACAGGCATCAAGAGTACCTTCGTTTTTTTCTCTCAAGAGAAGGACTTAGTGTACCGTACAGATATTACTCAGCTTTTGCACAAGCTTGGAGTGCCAGAGTATCAACCCGAAGCTTGAAGCCTATTCATTGACAAGAACATGCAATCAATGAAATGTGTTCTGCTTCAAAACGGCAACCACTTTGCCTTTTCACCCCTTGCTTACTTAACTACACTGAAGGAGAAGTATGAAGTGGTGACTAGTGAAGCACGTGCTGGAGAAAATTCGTTATAATCAGCTTGAGTGGTTGAATTGTAATGACCTGAAGATGGTGAACCTTTTGTTGGGACAACAGCCCCTGTTCACCAAGTACCCGTGCTCTCTGTGCATGTGGGAGAGTAGGGACTGAACTCAGCATTACAAGAAGAAGGACTGGCCTGCCCGGTAGGAATTGGTGCCTTGGAGAGCAGGGAACGCATAAACAACCCTCTGGTTTACAAAAACAGGATACTCTTCCCACCGCTACACATCAAGCTCGGCTTGATAAAACAGTTCAACAAAGCTCTGGACAAGGATAGTGGTTGCCTGAATTACTTATGCTGCGCTTTTCCAGGATTTACTAAGGAGAAGTTGAAAGCTGGCATCTTTGACGGTCTTCAACTCCGTTAGCTCATCAGAGATCTAGAGTTTGAAACTCAATGAACGAAGTTGAACTGGAAGAGTGGAAGGATTTTTTTTGTGGTCGTGAAGAACTTTCTTGGCCACGAGAAGTCCAGGAACTACGCACAACCTTTCATTATGCTCACTCCTTCAAAAACCTCGGATGCAAAATGAGTATCAAAATGCATTACTTATTCTCACATAAGGATCGGTTTCCTGAGAATCTGGTATCAATGAGAGACGAGCAGGGGGAGAAATTCTATCAGGACATAAATGAGATGGAGATCAGCTATCATGAACACTGAGATGCAGTCATGATAGCTGATTACTTTTAGGCTCTGAAGAGAGACATCCCTACCGCTGGGCATTCTAGGAGTTCGAAGAAAATCTGAATAATAATGACCTAATATCCAATTTATCATTGTCTACTTTTATAGGTACACTACTAAAATTTTGTAACATTTAATTAATAAATTGTGTTAGAAAATTATGTTTTTTATCTTAAATACCTACTTTGGATGAGAAATGATAACAAAAATCGGCCGAAAATGTCACAAAATTGTAAACGATTTAGTTATAAGATCGGATTTTATAAAAATCGACTCAGCACAAAAACCTGACCTGATCGGAAGAAACAGATGTCATTTTTGGATTCAGGGGTGCAAATTGTATTCAATCACTGGAAAAATTAGACGACTTACCAAGATTTCTTTTTGTAACCATGTGTAATTTTTCTAATGTTCTTTGTCAAGATGCATCATTATATATTGTTACCTCTTTTGGGATCACTTTTATGAACGACACGGCCTGTTTAGGCCAAATGGAGTTACATCTAAACGGAGTAGGATGTGCAACTTTCGGTACACTTTTAGATAATTCTCTAAGCGTTTTTTTATTAGAACAGTGCCAGAGGCAGAGGAAAGTTCATCGGAGGATTGTAGTACCTGAGGTCAGGATTCAGCTGTATTGTAAAGATTATAATACAATTATATACGAAATTGTAATTCTGTAAAACTAATATAATTTTTTTCTATTTTTACACAGACTCGGGGATTTTAAGGAACAAAATTCATAGATTGAAGGTATTAGTTAAGGTGGGAAGAGTTTATATAATTGGAATTACAGAGACATAGATCGAAAGTAGTATAAAAATTCTTATTGGGAAATTACACTTAGAGGCTACAGATTTTGTTTAACAAAGATACGTCAATAGGAGAAGGCAGGGGCCGGTATTCTATACATTAAATACGACCTAGAGGCGATAATGAAAAATATCAATATATAGATAATTCTGAGGTTTCAGCTATCAAGTTCGTAATAAATAGTAATAAAAAATTTTTTTTTCTTGTCTATCGACCACCAATTCAAACGGAATTGAATCATTATATTATTTTTTTTAAACATTTTCGAACCAAATTAGATACAAAAATTAGGGTCGTGTGCGGTGACTTTACTAATTCTAACGTAGATATTTTTCCATAAAATGGCTGACACTGCAGCGAATCGACTTCATTAATTTATAAACAACTTCTTGCATCAAATAGTGAGCTAACCGATCCGTGAGCAGAATATCAAGGACGTAATTCTGACAAATGAAAAGAAGTTAATTAATAATACAGATGTTAGCGAAACGTTTCGTAATCACGATCACGAAATAATTTCATTCTATCTAAGTATTCCAAGAAAGGTCACGCAATTCATTTCGAACCTTAAATTTTGCAATTTTTATCTTGTTCACGCCCATTGAAAACCTTTAATTTGTGAAGAAATTTTAAACTTGGAAAACATCCAGAAATTGTAAATTTTTCATTATAAATAATGAAATAGTGCGTTATATACATAAATATTCTAATATATAATTTCAGGTGCCGTGGATAGATACTGAGATTAAAAAGTCCATAAGGGAATGTAATAGATTTTATAACATTTATTTCGAAAACAGGTAATACTTTATAATAATCCCATAGAATAACATAGATTCACGATCATTTATTGACTTGTGCTCTCTTACCTTTTCTTCTAAACAGGAGTTACTCAATTATGGATTCAACTGCCATTGCATGACCAAGCAACCTACAAACCAAGTCTCCCAACTCAACTCTGCGCCGAGGCCTTAAAACTACGCAGTCGTTCTTTCTGTTCACTTACGAGTATATTACACAAATCTTGGCAAGCAGCAAGAGAATGGAAATCTAAAGAAAGACACAATCAACAAAGGATATGAAAAAGTCATCCATATATGCCAGACTGAAAACCGTACTACCTGTCAAAGATGGTCACGCTACTCACCGACACCTCTAAATTCGAAGTCATTACTACGAAATTCAACAATCACCTAAAACGAAATGCAACTAACTCGCTTGGTGCAAAAACTACCACACAAAAAGCATCAAACATTCATTAATTTAAGGTGGCTTAACATTCAGAATTTTTTTTTTTTAATAAGCGCACATCTGGTGACTACCACGAGGGCTATAAGTCGCCTTAATCAATATTAACCTGTTATTAGGCTATAGTAAGAGACACGAAAACCAAACAAACACACTAAAGAAAAACAAATAAAAACGAAAGCAAAGCAAAGCCCCAAAACAAACAAACAAATAAAGCAACACAAATGCAAGAAGAAGGAGGCACTGAATAATGTGCCTAACTACAAAGAGAGTTACATATAATGGAGGAGGCCAGCTTCCTCTAGAAAGTTCAGGAGCCCACATATATGTGTGTACGATCCCTTTCCCAGTACAAGGGACATTCGGTAGCGAACCTGCTAATCACAGTATCGGGAGCAGTAACGTGCGCGAGGATCCCATAGAACGGGACATTCAACAAGAATGTACTAAATAGTCTGGGTGCGCAGTCATTGGAGAAAGGGGAAGGGGAACACTCCATTAAATGGCGGTGCATCCCACGAGTGTGTCCAATTCGAAGACGACATAAAGTAACCTGAAGTCACCGAGACATCGGGGGTAGGTTTACGGGAACGGTTGTATCGCAATGGCATGCAACTTTAAGTTCGCATCAACCGTCTCCCATCTTCTTTGCCAGGCAGCTCGGATGGCTGACCTGATTCATGACAAGGCGTCATTGAGAGTAGGAGTGAAATGCAGGTTTCGTCGCACAGGCCTCACGGAGTCTTTGTCATTCTCAGTAGCGCGCTCGTTCCCCGCAATCCCTACATTTCAGGAACGCAGACGAAGATGATCTCAACTTTAGCTCGGCTCGAGGCAACCAAGGCCTTACGGATACCTTAAACTAGGAAGTGCGGCGATTACAATAACCTAGGAGCAATCGATGCACTTTGTGAATCGCTATAATCACAATCTGGTCTTCGATCCGAATACAACGCGTGATCTCTAGCTCTCGAAAGAGTTTCCTGGAACTAAGCCCGTAGGGCTTATGGTATGACTGCTATCTCTCGATGGCATAGACACCGTTGAGATTTACCCAAAACGCAGTGAAAGACGTTTGTGAATGAGAAGATGCCTGGTTCGTACGTACAAGTGCAGAATGCATTGTATATGGTGCAGAGCAGGTGACATCTCCCTATCATTAACGATACGGGACCTGTGGAAGTACTGGTCACCAGATGAAGACTTGCGTGGTGGATCGCCTCTACCTCCCGAAATCCATGGTCGGCTGTGGATGCGTAAAATTCACATCCTACTAAAGCTTTGATCGAACAAAGGATGGATTTCACAACAAAGCACTATCCTTATTAACACCCCAAGTGTTTAAAGTCACGGAAAAGTGAATGGCCATGGCGCGGGTATAAGAGATCTTTAAGTTGGATCCATCTTCCCGACGGGGTATGTATCTGTACGGAATTGTCTACTTTATCCGTTATTCTTAGATAAAACAGGGGCACGAGAGACATCCCATCGCTCCCGGGACTTCATGATTTAGAGAGCTGCTAGGCCTTGTCGGGAGAACGTAATGGCAACTTTGGACTATCCTCTCTACTCTCTGTCTAGGCTTAAGGACCTGACCACCAGCAACATCATGCCGTGTCAGAAGCGATGTTTTGGAACCTCCCTAAACAACGCCCTTTGGCGCCTGAGGGTCGCAAAAGACCAGGACTTGAGGGGTTCCGAGCGTTGGGGCGCGATTAATGGGAAGATCGGTTTGGGCCCAATAACCCCTTGCCTGCACGTAATGGGCTGACCACCTCCCTGCGGCCGTTCTCGGGCGTATTAGGTTGTACTCTTATGGTGGGCAGCCCCACAGCAGGCAAGGCTGTTCTTTTTTAACTCTAGCCACCCTGCCGGGCAAGAGCATGGACAGCTAGCACAGGGGAGAATATAAACTTCCTACAGCATGAAACAGCTTTCATACACTATTACCTGGTCTCAAAGGGCAATCTTACATAAGGAGCGGCCCCACTTAATTGTGATAACGTTGTAGAGGCCTACAACAAAGGCTCTAGGATCAAATGTTTATCTCCCTTAATCTCCCAAGAAGTCAGAGGGAACATAGTCATATGGTTGTTTTGGGGCGCAATTAACAACAAAAACAACAACATTCCCTCGAGGACGATGATAAGGCTAAACTCATTATCTTTTGTTTTTAGAGTAAATCTTGCTATAGATTTTATATAGATTCTTTCAAAACAATTTTAATTTAAATTCATCGAAAGTCAAAGGTCGCCCCCTCCTTTTTCTGGAAGATCTCTGCCTTCTCCCTAATTATTAAATGTTGATTTAGCATCCAAAGTCCTCCCGCTGTTTATCGATTACTTTTCACACTCCTTTAAATCCATTGAGATCCAGGTGGACCCTCATACCCTGTTTTCGTGGCTCTTCAACGACATCGGTAGAATGAAACAGATATCACTTAGCGTTAAATATCGATTTCAGGCCATTAAGATAATTCGCGAGGAACTTTGCAGCTTCCTTTAATTATGTAAGCAGCTGGAACAATTCAGCTGATTTAAAAACTAGAAGCATCTCCCTTAAGGAATTAGGGGCTTGGATGAATCTCTGGTTTCACGTCCCTTCTTGGGCAAACCTAGACAAAAATACTGGCCCTAACCAGAATTAAAATGTCTCACTCATGTTCAACAGAGTCTTTATAGAAAAAACTAAATTGTTTATCACATTAACACAATGTATAATTTGTTTACGAAAATTATACAGGTGAGATAGATGGAAACAAATAATTAGGAAGGTATATATAGAATAGATAAGTTGTTATCTTATAAGAAGATGGAATGTAAACAAAAAATAATGTAGTATCGAGTGGTAAAATATCCGTATGTAAAGTGATAGGATGGTTAAATAAAATGATATTATATAGAATTAATAAGAGTAGAATTAGGGTCACGAAAATGGTATATGCAAATGGGAGAACTTTGCGAGCGTGAATCAGGATCACCCCAGGCTCGTTTGATTGGTCGATTTATGGCACGTGATGTGGCGGCGTAAATGATATTCGATTCAGTACACAAACAATTAAAGATTTTGAAAGAAATTGCTAATATATATATATATATATATATATATATATATATATATATATATATATATATATATATATATATATATACAATATACAATATCACGCAAAGCTAAACCCGCGTCAGTTGACGTTCTCAGTTCGGCATACGGCACTCAAAGTTCAACATCAGTACTCCAAGGCGAATATTCCAACCATTGATCCGTGTGATATCCTCAAGAAAGTAGGGCGTCTTCATGAAGATTACAGCGGATTGAAGAAATCAAAATCCCGGACAACGGGGCAAGCTGAGGAAAACCGAGCCAGTTTTGTTGCCACCCTGAAAAATTTTTTCGATGTAGCACATCACAACGCCAAGTACTTGATCAAGATCAAGAGGACTGCGAGTTCCTTGAAGCTCAGAGGAAGCCGGGAAGGCAGGGGAAGATGGGCGGTGTGGATCCGGCCTGGGTGGAAAAAGACAACAAGACACAGCAGCGGGAGGAGGATGAAAGTCGAGCGTTCGCAGAAAGGCAGGCCACCGTTGAACTCGAGTCTTCGACCTCGTCGGCTTCGTCTGAAGAGCAAGGCATGATGTATCTCCACCACCAAAACGATCCCGCCGTGCACCATTGCAGAAGAAAATCATCTCCCCACAAGTATCTGCTGCTCTGGACCGGACCAACATAACTGACCGTCTAGCTACACGCGTGTTGCTTCCATTCGTGGAGGAGCTGGGAGCCAAAACTCGAGAATTGGCGTTGAGCACGAGCACGATCAATCAGCAGCGAAGACGTCATCCACAGGAAAGGGCTGCAGAGCTGAAATAAAACTTTGATCCTGATGTACCGCTCACACTCCATTGGGATGGAAATAATATGCCCTCCCTCACAAACGAAGGCGCTGTGAACCGACTGCCCGATCCTCGTTTTTAGAGAAGGCATGGAGAAGATCTAACAGTTTTCATCACTGACAGCAAAGCGGAACCTACAACAAACACCATCCATTCCGTTATATCCGAGTGGGCTATTTCAGATCGAATTCGAGCGCTGTGCTTCGATACAACGGAGAAATATACGGGATCCAAGGGTGAATGTGCATTCGACTGCAGCAAATCCTTGGTCAAGATCTACTGTATCTGGCCTGTCGCTATCATATGCTGAAAATTCTGTTTTCAAGCTGTTTTCTTGACCCACATCCCAGAATCATCTCAAAGTCCAGATATCGCTGCCTTTGTCCGTTTCCGAGATCCAAGGGTGTAGTGTGCGTTCGATTGCAGCAAATCATTGGTTAGGATCTGCTGCATCTGGTCTGTCGCTATCATGTGCTGGAAATTCTGTTGGAAGCTGTTTTATCGACTCGCATCCCAGAAACATCTCAAAGTCCAGATGTCGCTGCCTTTGTCCGTTTCCGGACAAAAGCGATTTACGCTCTAAAAATGTAGGACTTCGTCCCTCAGTTCGCAAAATTCAACAAACACTGGCCGTCCACTTCACGCGCAGTCAAGGCCACAGTTCATCCAAAGCTGGGCGAGTTCTGCGTCTTCATGGTACGTTACTACATTCGAACGTGGTTCTCAGCTGCGTATTCAGCGAAAGCCTTAAGTAACGACCTTGACCTTGACAAATCCGTCGCGAAAGAGGCGTTAAAATCATTTCATTTTGAAATTGCACCCCTATTGACGTGATATATATATATATATATATATATATATATATATATATATATATATATATACATTTGTATATCTGCCACGCGTTTAACTATTCCTCATTTATTCTTTGAATTCCCAATTAATTTTCTATTTCTTTCATAGTTTCAATTCGAGCTTGCGAAAGTGTTCCTTAAAAGCTATTCTATTTAAAGGATTTTTTGGTTCTCTGCGTAGCATAGTGTACTAACGGCATACTTTTAACTGGGGTCAAAGCGGTGCTCGTTGCCTCAGTGTGCCTGGTTCGAATCGCTTCCCAGCACGGATTTTTTCGAAAAAAGGTAATAAAAATATTACTGCAAGGAAAAATTATTCCGTTTTCTCTTTCAATGTGGTTTAATGGATTCATTTTCATCATTCTCTCGTGCTACTTTGAGATTTATATATACATATATATATATATATATATATATATATATATATATATATATATATATATATATATATATATATATATTATATCAAGAATTATTTGCAATTGTGTAATCATAAATATGCGGTTAAGAAGGCAATTGTTAGCTTACTTAAGCAGGAATAACAATTAAAATAGCCGATCGAAAGACACTTTTTTGAGTTTTCTTAGAAAGGTTAATTTTATGCTTTATCTTCTCGTCTATATATACGAGGGGCGGTCAATAAGTTTGGCAATTCGGATATAAGGAAACGAGATATGAGGAAAAGGGTTTTATTATTTTTCAATATAACTACCCTCGACTTCAGTGCACTTGCGCCACTTGTCCCTGAGGATTCGAATTCCCGACAACCAGAAATCTCTCGACTCCTGTTTAATCCACTCCTGGACGGCGAGCTGGACATCTTCGTCGTCCCCAAACCGGCGTCCACGCAGTGCAGCCTTGAGCTGACGACATAAAAAGTAGTCGCTAGGGGCCAGATCTGAACTGTAGAGGGGATGGTTGAGTTCCTCGAATCCGCACTCGCGCAGGGCAGCTTGTGCAACTCTCTCCTTGTGAACTTTGACGACGTTGAAGTCAATGATGGGGCCTGAGGTTTCTAGGGACCCAACGGGGAGAGACCTTGGTCATGGCCAAATTGTCGTGGATGATGTTGATAACACTTCCATGTGATATTCCAAGTTCTTGCTTGATTTCTTGATTTCTTCGACATTCACCCGTCAATTTTTGGGATCATCCTCTCCACACGGGCCACATTGTCCTCGTTGTTCACGTCTGACAGGCGTCCTGGACGGGTCATGTTCAAGGGACACATGACCATGGCGGATCTCCCTATTTCAGCGAGCAATGGTTGCATAGGAAGGGGCGGTGTCGGTGTACACTGCAACCATACGTTCATGGATCTCTTTTGCATTCTTGCCTTCCTCGGTCAAAAATTTGATCACTGCGCGGTGCTCAACCTTCTCCATTGTTGAAAAATTTTTGACTGACGATCTGCGATCAGCTACTGCTTCTTAAATAGACGAGGTATGAGCGTTCGGCTGCAGGTTCTGACTTGGCATAACTTGTCCTAACACCCCCACAAACAGCTATCCTCCTTCCTCTGTTTTGCCCTACCGATTCGCAAAACTTATTGACCGCCTCTCGTGTATATATATATATATATATATATATATATATATATATATATATATATATATATATATATATATATATATATATATATATATATATATATTTATTAAGGTGTCCCAAAGTCATATAAGTCAAAATCAAACTGGGCGGTATCGATACCACCACACTTTGCCCTTGCTCGTATATTTGTGGAAATGATTCAGAGAAAGTTTCATCAAAATCGGTCCATATTTTCTGGTAGCACAAAATGATTGTTTCTCTAGAGAAAGCATCACGAAATAGAGAAAAAGGCAGTAAACAGAAGATAATTTATTCAAAGACGAATGTCAGAGACAAATGATAACACAGAACATCAGTTAATAATTCTCGAATCCAGGAAGGGCCGCTTCACCACCTCTTCGGCTGTCTTAGACGTCCTTAACCGCCTTGGTCTTCAACTGCTACTTAGTCTTTTTCGGCACCGCCCGTGTGCGGAGCGGGACTGTCCTCAGGAGGAACTGCGTATGTCCCTCGCTCTTGGTCCGCTGACCGAAAAATCCCTTTACGAGAGCAAAGCCATGCTCGGTCACGTTTTTAGTTACACTGAGGGTGGCAACTCGCTTCTGTGCCAGCTGGTACAGGAGGTTGGATGACCAGGTCGCCACATTTTCGTCGAGGAAGGTCTGTTCTTCTAGAAGGCCTATGATGAGGTTCGACGATCGGATCGTTGCCCAGGTGGAAAGTGGCTCCTGTAGGTTAAGATTCTTTTCCTGAAGCCGTCGCGAGCTGTCCTTTAATTTCGGTCGGGTCTTCATGACCTGCACGATGGCGATCTTCGCCTTCTCGTCCACTCTCTTGTTGAAGAGCGTCAGCTCGATCAGGTCATCCGACTGGTACCACAGGTATCGGCAAATGGCACGGTCGGCGACAGCGGCCACGCTCCGATTCCCGTAGTCCGCGATGACTTGGATGAAGTCCCTGTCGTTCTTCGGGGCGTGGGCGGCAATATACGCTTCGTTCCAGTACTTGATGTACACCATTGCCACGAACAACGACATTTGCATCATTCCCTTCTCTTCCCGACGGGTCAGTTGGAGCTGATCGGCGAAGGGCGTGATATTGAGGGCGTAATCCCTTTCGCTATCCAACTGGCCATGTGGTAAGCGCCAGGATCTCTGAAGGACTTTGGCATGTCACTGCCCAGGAACGCGAGACAGAGCTGGATCAGCCCTTGGTAGTCTTCGCGCGGATGAGATCCAGCCTACAAGAGCTGGCGCAGGAGGTTGGTCATGGACTGCCGTCGGGTTTCCTGCTCGGCCGACAAGAAGTCAGTGCCCAAGGGCTTGGCCTTGCTCTGGTCGATAAATGGCCATCGTGTCTGCAGCTTCTTGAAGAAGGGCCGTGACGGCATTTAAAGATGTCTTGTAGCACAACCTCATAGACATGGTGCCGGCACGCTAACCAGAGCAGTGGACGGTGAACCTCCCGCTTAATCTACGTACACTTCTTGCCCGAGGCCAGGATTGGACCCTGTGGTGTCGAACCCGATGCCGATGATGCGGATTTCCAGGTTATTCTCCCGAACAAGATTTGAGACTCTCTAGGCCACGGCTGTTCCTGTTCCGTCAGTGGAAACAGGGACGGCCAGGAGTTCCTCTTTGACCTCCCCAATGAGCAAGACTGCGATCTTCTCCCCCAGTGTTTTGCCGTCCGTGATACTAGGGAGGAGCTTCCCATCCTAATGGAGGACCAAGGGTACTTCCGTGCTCCGGGCCAGTGAAGCCGCGATCTCCTCTCTGTTCTTCACTCGAGCATGCTAAACAGAGGAGCTGGACAGGAAAAGCTCGTGATGTTATAGCCAAGAGCGATGGCAGTCGCTGCGAATGACGAGGTGGCAGCTAGAACCGACATGTTGTCCCCATCCCAGGACAGGGTCATCTCCTAGTTTAACTTGTTCGCTGGACGGTGACGACAATGTGATTTTGCGGGCGTTGGACCCAGGAACGTATCATCATATTGGGTCGACGATGACGACCCCGAAGATGTATCGAGAGCGACATTCTTCGTCAGCAGGGAAGATACAGCTGCAGCCTCCCTCTCCCGTCGGTCTTCCTCTCGCTCTCTCTTCATCCAGGCCATTTCCTGCTTCTTCACTGAAGTTTGCTCGACCCTAGCCATTGAAAAACTCGTTCAGTCTTTACGTTGGGACCTCAAGAACTACTTGTCATCCTCTGGTATTCTTAAGGGCAGGGCATCACGTGGGTCACGTCGAAGATGTCTTCCAATGAGTCCTTGGAAATGCCTCGCTTTGACACTTCCGTCTCTGTCGTGCAATTCTTCAGCTTCTTGATTGTTTTGAAGTCGCTGAAGAAGCTTCATGACTTTCTTCTTGACGTAAGAAGGGTCAATGGTTGGAATGTTGGCCTCCTTCCAGACGTCGAAGATTTTGGTGTTGGTGGAGTTAGCGGCTGCCGTGACGAACTCCTTCTTATTGACATTGTGGAACAAGAACACGGCCAACACCTCCTTCCGATTCTTGTGATCGCCGAGCACGCGCCATTGCGTTTCAGTTATCTGAGGAAGAGAAGAAAAAACATCATTTCTTAAAGGGGTCAATATTACTCAAAATACAGGAATTCCAGGGCGTCATGTGATGGAGTGTGTATCACCATCTTGAATTTTCTGGGACACTCTAATATATATATATATATATATATATATATATATATATATATATATATATATATATATATATATATATATATATATATTAAACGCCCAAGGAAATGAAAATTGGTGACACAACCCTATAAAACACTTAGGAGAATATCACGTGAACCAATCAAAGCTTAAGAAGAAAAATGGCAGACGTAGAGAACGGAAAGATAGGACAAACTATTTTAACCGTTATATGAAAATAAATAAAAAAGTTGGATTTGAACCTGTATCATTAAGCGCTCATCGCTTATATGATCAAGAGGCTGATCGCCAGAGCTAGCATCCTCAACCCCCCAAAAGGTTGATTCAAGAAGCCTTTTGAACAACGAAGTGTAGGCTTTTATCCAGTTAGAGACAAGACAAGTGTTTTAGTAAGAGGGGGCACGGGCCTATTTTATAAATTGAAAATCACATGACGCGTTATTTTTTATAGAAAATTCAAGATGCATTTTCAATTTTTATATATATATATATATATATATATATATATATATATATATATATATATATATATATATATATATATATATATATATATATATATCCAAAGAAATACAGTATGTAAATGCCGGAAAGTAACTACAGTGTTAGGATCAATTTATTTGCGAAACCAGGTTTCGACGGAGACTTCCATGCAAATTTTGCATGGAATTCTACATTGGCGAAAGCAGCAGATTATCCAAGAGAATGAAGGAAAACAAATTTGACATGCGCCCTGGAAGTATTTCTTCTAGTTTGTTTTTCCACATGTCAAATGAAAACCATTTAATTGACATTGATAACGCAAAAATATTTTTTTAATTTTCACAATTATATACATAGACGTCTAATCGAATCAGTTCTTATAAAGCAAATTCCACACTTTAATATTTCCGATGTGCAATTCGACACTAATCCCTAGATAAGCAGAAGTGTCTCTTTCCTCTACTCAAAAATACGTCTACTCCCTCGCACTGCCACCCTTAATTACATTCCGACTTGCAAATTTGTGTGCCCCTAGGTTAAGCATCTCTCTGTACTGTATTCATTAGTTTACCAGTGATTGAAGATAACAGAGGTCTCCGTTGATACCTGGTTTTGCAAATAAATTTATTCAAAATGTGTGTTTTTTTCCTGCATATATACCGGGTGTCCCAGAAAAAAGTTAACCGTATTTTAAATTAGTATAACTCAAAATCTATTGGAGATGTTTGGGTCTTGTAAACATGTTTTATTTAACAACTATTTATCTTTCGATTCTGGAATTTTAATTAAATTTCCTTTTATGATATTGATACACTTATGGGTTTAGTGGAGGCTATCAAAAGTATGTTTGCTCAAAGAAGTAAAATACTGAAACGAAGCCTAGGAAGGCTAGGCCACCGTGCACTTTCAAGAGAAGCGTAGGGAGCCTAGGTAGCCTAGGTCACTGAGCGATTCTTCAAGCAAAGCCTAGGCCATTTTACAGTGGTTTTTCATCCACGCTGTGGTATGGTCTCGTCATTATTGCTTACTAAGCAAATCAAAGCGTTTCTGTGTAAAAGTTTACCTCCATAGAACCTTTTTAATCACGCAGTTAACAAAAGATCTAAGCGTATTTGTTTGTATTCACAAACTTTATTAAGACTGGCAGTATTACACAAGTACGGTACAATTTGGAAAAATTTTCGCAACTACCAACATGAAGGAACATGCTTAAATCTAAATTAAGGTCATTCAGGTCGTATGAGAACCATAAAAAGAGCAGAAAATATCGAAAATGTTCAGCTAACACTTCTTCAAAATCCACATGTATCAGTCAGAAAGAATGGGCTGCAATTGCCAGCGTCATCATTTAACCGTATTATGGCTTGAAATGGCATGCCCATAAGATGCATGCAAGACACCAGCTTCTTGAAACTGATGTTCCTTGTCGTAGACAATTTGTCGAATGGCATCTCCATAAACCTGCTCGTTTCTTGGAAAAAAATTGTGATTGGTGACGAGGCAGCCTTTTTCATGAATGGAGAGGTAAATAGCCATAACATTCGGCAATATGAGCCGCTGAACCAGCATTCAACTTTGACACACGTATTGGTCAGTAGAAAGTGTCTCTGTGGATCGGAATATGCGAGAATGGCTATCTTGTCGGCCTATTGTTTTACGAGAATAACTTGAATGGTGCTGCCTACCTGAGCATGATCAACGAAAGGATCTTCTCGGAACTGCACCAGATTTACGGCAATCAATTCAATAGACTTTGGTGGATTCAGGACGGCGCACCAGCTCATAGACAGCTTGCTGTAAGAGAAACGTTTGACAACCGCATTGTCGCGCTAAATGATGCAATTGAATGGCCCCCAAGATCCCCTGACTTAACACCGTGCGATTATTTATTATGGGGATATCTAAATAATAAAGTGTATTCTACTCTACAACAAAGCATCAACCAGTTAAGCGATATTATCACACGTCAATAGACTTAAGGAAAATCACAAGTTAATCAAAAAAGTTGTTCAATCAATGCGATCATAGGCGCAACTGTGCTTGGAAAGAAATGGAGGACATTTGGAAGGAAACGTTGCTTAGGAAATTAAAAAATGAATTTGTATTACACATATGAAGATGTGTTTTTGTTAAAAATGGATTTAAATATATTTGTCGATTTTAAACTTCGAAGTTTCATTATTTTACTTCCTTGCGCAAACACAATTTTGATAGCCTCCACTAAATCCATTAGTGTATCAATATCGTAATAGGGAATTTAATGAAATTTCCAGAATCGACAGATAAATAGTTGTTAAATTTGTTTTGTTTTGCAGGACTCAAAACTTCCTCATAGGTTTTGAGTTATACTACTTCAAAGTACGGTTAACTTTTTTATGGGACACCTTGTATATATATATATATATATATATATATATATATATATATATATATATATATATATATATATTTCTATATATATATGGTGAGGTGGCTATGAAACAAATAATGACAACCGAGTTTGCTTCAGGTCCTGAGGGCCAAGCATCGTTCCTCACCAAGGAAGGAGATTTCCAAAGAATTTTTCTAATACTAAAAAGTTTATTAATCGATTCTTATATACTAATAATCGTTTACCGTTCCAGAAAATGGCATAATTCTTATTGACTTCCTACGTTATCTATGCTAAATACATTTCAGATGAAATTCGAGAAAATCGAGACGAATGATCGCCGGATCTAATGTTCGAGTTCGTAAATTTGATTGTATCCTTGACATACAACATTACACCGCTAGCCTCTCTGTCTGGCCTATCTTTGTGGAATATTTGGTAGCCAGGAAAAGGTGAATTCGCCTTCAAAGTCTCGGTTTGAGGTTTTTATCCACGATTCTGTTATGGCTACCATTTTGGGTCCTTCCGTCGCTACGAGGCCACGGAGCTCAGAAAACTTGTTCTTGATTGACCTCGCATTGAACAGAAGAACTTTCAGGGAGTCCCCTAATGTAGGACCCCCTATACTCTTCCATTTCCCGGTTTCTTGGTTGTCGCGGTGGCACTATTTTTGACAACCTCTGAGAAGGTTGTTTGGAGAGTGACTTGGGCGTACTGGCGTACGTCCGCCTTCCCAATGGGCCGGATACTCCTTTGGGTGCGCTCCACAACATCCTGGATGAGGTTGGCTAGGAAAAACTTGCCCTTAAAGGAGAGGTGCACCCCATCCCTTTGGTAGAGGTCTTTTCTACCATAGAATACAGCGTATGGGTCGACAAAAAAGACACCCTCCGCCGTACAGAGGTCTGCAAGGCGCCAGTTTAACGACATGTTCCTCACGTGGGCAGTCCGGCTTGGACCCCACCTCGGGAGCATCCCTACCACGACGCGTCTGCGGGTTTTCAATCCACAGTCGTCGACAGTGCCCATAACCGTTTTTATAATCTTGCCTGTAGGGTCTACCCTACCTCCTATGAGGTAGAGGTCGTTGCCACTTACCATAAGGGCAACGACTGAAGTCTCAGAAATCTGAGACTTCTCGGCCTCAGCTCTTACCTGCTTATTCCCACAGCCTGGGAGGCAGCTCACCTTAACGCTTGTGCGAAGGCAGGCCGCTAGCAGGGGCTGCAGGCCTTGTGCCTGGGAATCACCCACAAGGCTGATCCTGGCACATTTGCCTGCTGAGATCGGAGTCTTTATTTTCTGAGGCGAGCTCTCTGATTCCTCTCTCTTCCCCGTCATGGTCTTTTCAGGCTTTTTTTTCTTCTTCATCTTCTCTATCATCTTTTCCTCCTTGTTATCCTTTTCATTAACTTATTCTACCTTTTCTTCTTCTATTTCTCTTTCTTCTTTCCATTTTTCGTCTTTTTTCTCTTTTTCTTTTTTCCTTTTGGCGTTTCTGCCACATTCGGGCCCGGCCTCTCTGCAGAGGTGGTGTTTGCCACAGGATTCGAGAGCTCGTTTAACTTCTCTTCTAGCCTGCGGATCAGGTGGGAGTGCTCCTTCTTGAGCCTCTCGATTTTCTTTTCGAGGTCCGTAGTTCTTTCCATGTAGTAAGTCACTACTTCCTCCACTTCCTTCTTTAAGATGCAAGTGATGCATACACTGCCTGGGTGGCATTTCGCATAGCAGCCCTCCGAGAAGTCAACGCACCACTTGTCCTTCTTACATGTGGCACACCTGAATTTTAGCGCTGCTGGACCTTTCTTGCCTGCCATTTTGAACACTCTATATTTCTCAAGCTTGTGACCAATCAATATATAAAAAGGGGGTTTGGTGAGTTCTCCCCACGTGAGTCGCTCCCGCCTATTGATCGGAGTCGTTTCGGAGTCTTCCAGAAGGCACGCTCCATGTGCTGCTGTTCGTCCGACCAAGTCGTCAAGCCTCGGCGTGCCGTGGCTCCCATAAGCAGCACAGACGGTCCCGAAGGGGCCATCGATTTGTCACCAGGTGAACAACAACGAAGCACGCCCCTTACTAAACTACTACTAGTTCCCTTCACAATGGCCAGGATCTTGGAGCAGCGTTCAATGGATATCCCGCCCCACCAACCTGGGAACAAAGGGCAGTCACCTCGGACCGATGCTACCAGAGGCACCCGTCAACGGGCACTGGGAACGGTCAATAATTACGCGCCAGGGAAGGGATTAACGGAGCACTACCCTCATCCCATTCATCGTGCCCCAACGCCTAGGACACCTCAAGTCCTAGTCTCTCGCAACCAGTGAGTGTCAATTGACGTTGTTTATAGAGGTTCCAAAGCCTCTCTCCTGACGCGTGAGGTAGCTGCCAGGTCCTTATATGTAGATAGAGGGAAAAAAAGGAAAGAGTGTCATGATAGGAGTAGGCTTTTTTTTGTTTTTTTCTTTTTGTATAAGTGGGAGAGATAGGATAAAAGTTAAAAAAATGAAGGATAGAGTAGAAAAAGGAAGGAATGACGCACTTAGTCTGGAACCTCGTTTCCGACCAAATCGACAAGGGAATCCCTACCAGGGGTACCCAGAAGAGGTACCCCCGCTGACATAGCTCGAAAAGTAAAAGGTACACACAAGCTCTCTTCCCGTGACAAGGGGGCGTCACCTCTCCCTCCACTTTCTTTAAGAGAGAAGATCTCGGGTTCCTTTGACGAGTACCGGAGGCTAGCCAGAAGAGTGACGTCCAGCATAAGGGCGGCTAAGCGGTCTGAGGAACTCCGAGTGGCGAGACTCTGCAAGGAGAATCCCAAGGAGTTCTTCGGCTATGTAAATAGCCGTAAACCAATTCATCGTAGGTTTGGCCCTTAGTGGACGAGGAGGGTGCATTAACGCAGTCAGATGCAGAAAATGCTAACCTGCTCAATAACTACTTCTCTTCAGTGTTTACTAAAGAGTGTGGTCCCATCCCCCAGCCCACGGATTACTACTCAGGGGAAAAGCTGGAGGTAATGGACTTCACCAAAGGAGAAAGAAAAGAAACAGATCGCTGACCTAAAGACGAATATGTCCCCTGGACCGGACGGGTTTCTATCCAAGGTGTTGAAGGGAGTGTGCGATGAAGTATCACGACATCTGCGCGCTATCTTTAACATGTCAATCTGGACCGGATGCGTTCCTAGAGACTGGCGTGAGGCGGAGGTGACTCCGATCTTCAATAAAGGAGACCCCAGCCATCCGTCAAACTACCGACCTATCAGTCTGACTCCGATAGTCGGTAAACTCATGGAAAGCATGATGGTGGACAAAATCACGTCGTATTTAGATTCAAACCTGCTACTGAGGAGTTCCCAGCACGGCTTCCGAAGGCAACAGTCATGCCTGACGAACCTTGTGGAATTCTTCCCCTTTGTGTTCAGTGAGCATGATCGGGATAATCGGTGGATGTTGTGTACCTTGACTTCCAAAAGGCCTTTGATAAGGTACCACACCGCCACCTTCTCCGTAAAGTGCGTGCACAGGGCATAGACGGCAACGTAGCAGGTTGGATAGAGAGCTGGCTAAGTGACAGACGGCAACGAGTAGTGGTGAATGGACGGGTCTCTAAATGGGTGCCCGTATCTAGCGGGGTCCTTCAAGGTTTCATCCTGGGACCACTACTGTTTATTATCTATGTCAACGACATGGACGGAGACATGGTTGCCAAAATCTCCAAATTTGCTGACCACACCAAGCTTGGTATTAATGTGGCAAAGAAGGGAAACACTGCCCACTTCCAAGAGGACCTTCAAAGGATTGGGGAGTGGTCGGACACGTGGCAAATGCCTTTCAACGTGGGCAAATGCAAAGTGATGCATATCGGCCACAGAAACCCCTAATCTCAGTATATCCTTAAGGGCACTGCTATGGAATCCACCGACACTGAGAAGGACTTGGGTGTAACAATCACTAGTGACCTCAAGTTCTCGAAACAGTGCATTTAGGCGGAGAAAAAGGCCCAAAGGATGCTAGGCTATATTAAGCGCCAGTTTGGTTATCGGAACCAGGAGATTGTACTGTGCCTGTACAACTCACTTGTCCGACCGCACCTGGAGTATGCCGTACAATTTTGGAGTCCTTCATTGCGAAAGGACATCGCGAGATTGGAACGCGTACAAGCCAGGGCAACCAAGCTGATTCCCTCTATCTGACATAAAAGTTATGAGGATAGACTAAGGGAGTTAGATCTGTTCTCGCTGGAAACCCGTAGACTGCGTGGTCAGCTCATCGAAGTCTTCAAAATACTTCGAGGGTTCGACAATGTTGACTACCGGGATATTTTCACACTGAGTGAGAACAGAACGCGCAATCACGGCTTCAAACTTGAACTGAAGCGTTACAACCGCAATCTGTGTGGAAATTTTTTCACCTACAGTATCTGCGGTAAGTGAAACGCACTTCCAGTGGAAGTTGTCAACAGTGAATCTGTTGACCAGTTCAAGTCAAGACTAGACAAAGTCTTGAAAAGTGGCCGTTTAGGGACGCATACCAATTGAGCAGCCTTGTGCCCGCTCGATTGCTAGTCCAAAGGTATCCTCTTTGAATGGACCGTGAGGTCTCCTAGGGTACTTTCTTTCCTTGTAACTCCTTGTAACTCTCTTCAAAGGCGTTTAACTGAGAAATTCCAGCCCCACATGCTTTCCAATAACATCAGGCTTCTGATGTTATTAGATAGCAAATTTTGCTTGCATAAAACGATGAATTTTCAATTTTAGACTATTTTGACTTGCTCACTTTGAGAGCTTCCATTCCAAATGCTATTAATTTGACCACCTCTCACTTCTCCTTATTCCAAAAAGAATTTCCTTTCTTTCATTCCTTTTTCCTTCCCCAAACTTCATTCTAATTTAAATCCTACAGTCAAGGCTAAACGTTTTGAGACTAATGTATTTTTTATATAAGAAAATTAATAGAACTAATCAAATGTTGGATTTTGTTTTACTATGTATGTACCTTATTTGAAGGTGAAAAATACAAAAGAAAAACATTTAGATCCCAAAGGCATTTTATTAATGTATATAGTAAAATGATGCGTGCAGTGAAGGCCGGATTTAGATTTGATGAGGCCCTAAGCTATTTGAGATAATAAGGCCCTTTATATGTCCAGATGTCGGCGACAAATTGTCGCTGTTTTTTGTGTTTAATTTGCTATATGGTAATTTTTGGACTTAATAGATATTCGTATCTAAAGCCATTTGCACTTGACAAAATATGCATTTTATCAAAGTAATTGTTGAAGTGAAATACAATTAAGAAAAAGTATATTAATAGTGAGATAATTATTAACTTATAACTTAAATTATTTTTTATTCATAACAAACTTAATAATGCAAACACTTTGGTAAAAAACAAAAGTTCTTTAAGAAACACAATTTACAGAGGCTTATTTATAATCTAGTCTCTAGAAACTTGCTATAAGTACTCATTACATTAATGCATCTACCCAATACCCATTAAATTGTATAATTTGATCAAGATTTATTGTAGACTGTGTATCCAAAGAAAAAACAAACATGATCTAAACTAAAACACTTTCCCTATTGCCTTTGCCAGAGCAAAGTCACTGAAGATATCATCAAATGATAAACTGCGTAGTTTGTCACTTTCTATGCACCAGAGACTGAGGGAACGTAATTTATCTTAAGTCAATGTTGTTCTAAATTCATTTTTTATTTTCTTAATCTGAGAAAAGGACCTTTCTCCAGAGCAATTTGCAATCATAGTACTAAGAAACATTCTAAAAGTTGCTTCTACATTAGGGAATGCTGATTGGACATGATCGTTAAATATTACTTGGTAGAGATCCTAATGTGTTAGACTATCGTGTTCATGTGAACCATGGCTTTGACTATGTCTAACATATTGATGAAAATGCTTTAGTTCTCCAACAAGGTTCATATCCACATCTTCAGGATATGTTTGGCATAAAGCACTAACTCCTTCAGGAATCTCTTCTTCTGTAGCATCTAATTTTGTTAAGAATGAAAACTTTTTTGCAGCATCTTTGTACACTGATGCCCTTTTTGCCAGATTTGACTCTAATGCATCCATCACAGGTATAAATGTTTTGATTCTGAATTTTTTCTTGGTTCTAGTTTCTCTAAAGCATCATCTACATCTTCACCTATATCATCTATATACCTTCTTCTAGATCTGTTTTTCTTGTAATCAACATCAGGCAATTTTTCCTTTGCCTGTTTGACAAAATAATCATAAAGATATTTGGAACCTGTAACAAAATCCGAAAGGAAAGCATAACTCTTTATTCCGATACGGCGCTAGATTATCCAATGCCCTACCTCAGATGCTGTGAGATTTAAAAGTGCCATAGATAAATTCTTAACACACCTTCCAGATCAACCAAAACTTTCTGGTTAGTGGTTACTCTACAGCAGTGAATTCAAACAGCATCATAGAACAAATATGCTATCAAAACTACGTATAGGGGTGTCTTCAACGAGGTGTGGCCCTACTTGAGGAAGAGTACGAAGAGAGAATTTGATTGCTTCCTTTAAGTCCAAACTCTCTAAAGTACAATTTCCTACATACATCTAGGCTAACTTTAAGGTTTTGCAGTGATTGACTAATTTTGTGAAATTCATCCAGCAAATAACTCGACAAATATAACATTACCATAAATTCAAACTCCTCCATTTTATTCAAAATGTTTATGGCTTGATTTCTTGTTTCGCCCTTCTATGTAGTATCAATATGCAGCTGATGCAATGCAGAAATTATTCCATCATAACTATCGAGTATTGCACTTGTGGCCATTAAATGTGCTTCCTATCTAGTCTTTGACAAACACTTTGGAACTTTTGAATTATCTTTGAAGAATGACAATAGTACTGCCCATCTATGTGTAAATGATGAAAAGAAATTATATATTTCTTGAACAATTCCATAAAGTTTACTGCATCTAAGCAACGGTCAACTGCTGCTCTACAAAACAAGATTCAAGGAATGACCGGCACATGGAATATCATAGCATACTTATTAATTTTCAATATTATTTCTTGCATACCCTTGTATTTGTCAGACATATTGGCAGCATTATCGTATGACTGGCCTCGACACTTACTAAAATATATTTTGCATTCAATTGTAAGGTAGTCATGCACCATCTTAGCCATACTTTCCCCTGTGTGGGAAGCCCATCATCTGGTGGAACATACCTTACAATAACAGTGAGCTGATCAATATGGGACCGGTATGGAGTGGAATCTACAGATAAACTGAAGTACCCTGCATTTTTTAAATCATCCAAGATTGATTCTCTTACTTTATATGCTATCATTTGGATAAATTCATCACATATTGTTTTAGAAAGATAAGATGTGACACCTGATATTTTATTCCCCGATTCTTTTATATGGTTTGCTAGAAAAGGATCAAATTTCACAATAGGTTCAAGTAATCCAAGGTAATTACCAGTGTGATGAGAACCAAATATTTTCTCATCTCCTTTAAAAGGTAACCCACGCTCTGCCAGAGTATTTATGACTGCGACAACTCGTTCAAGAACGTTTCCAGTCCTACCGTTTATTATTTATCTGTTCTGCTAGTTGGCAGTCAATGGTTAAGCCACGTTTTCTTGTAAGATATGTTACTGAAGCTGTTCTATGGTCTACAGAGTTTTCATGACTTTGAACTAAATCGGTGTTGCGCCAATATCAAAATCCATTTGATGATAATGGTGTAGAAGAATTTGAAAAGAGCTGCACACAAAACAGTATACACAACCAGTTTCTAGTGAATATACTGACCATTCTCTGCAGTACATTTCGTCATTAGTCCGTTTGGGATGGAACAAGCTCTTTGAACAATATCTGTCTTGGTTTGCAAAAAACGTCTTTGACTTTTCAAATGAACCATTTGAGTGCTGACACTCTGACGAACCTTTTTCTACCCATTATACAATGCCATCTTTGCTTAAATCACCCCATAGTCCAACATCATTGTTTGTTTTTTGATATTGAATCTTCTGTGCTTGTACTACTCCCTGGTTTGTAAATCTAAATAATTCTTGCCTCATTCGTCGAAGCAGATTCTAGAGAGCTAGATGTACCAAGTTCTGTGTCAGGAATGGGATGAATATCTCATGAATATCATCAGGTTCAATAGGGCCGATCAGAGGTAAAGATGGTGTTATGACGGACGTCCCAGAACAATTTTCTAAAATATTAAATGAGCACTTCTCGAGCGTTTTTACTATTGAGGACGTGACGTAATTAGAAACACTAGGCGAGGACATAAATTTTGAAAGACAAAATACCCTATCCAACATAAGTATAAATGAAGGGGAGATTCTCTCATATATTAATATAATGAAAAAGTCGAAGTCACTCGGGCCCGATGGGGTGTACCTAACACATCTTAAAGAACTAAAATATGAATTAGCAAGACCGCTCTGCACGATTTTCAATCGATCAATAGAGGAAGGCCTACTTCCAATAGCGTTCAAGCGTGCTAATGTTACGCCGATATTCAAAAAAGGGGATAAAACTGAGCCTACTAATTTCCGTCCCATCAGTCTAACTTCTGTAATTGGAAAACTCTTAGAATCGATAATTAAAGATAGGTTGGTGAGCCATTGTGAAGCAAATAATTTAATTGCAGACTCCCAGCATGGATTTAGACGGGGGCGCTCGTGCCTAACCAATTTACTCGAATTCTTTCATAACATGATTTGCATCTATGATGAAACTAAAGCTGTGGATATAATTTACCTTGACTTTAAAAATGCCTTTGATACAGTTCCGCACGAAAGGCTATTGATGAAAATTAGAGCAATTGGAGTGAGAGGTAACATACGTAAATGGATTAGAAACTGGCTATCAAATCGTTCACAGCGGGTTGTTGTAAATGGGGCGTGTTCAGACTGGGCCCCAGTCACCAGCGGGGTACCACAGGGGTCAGTCCTGGGCCCAATATTATTTATTGTTTACATTAATTGCTTGGATAATGGAGTGTTTAGTAGGATCTCTAAATTTGCAGATGACACAAAGCTAGGAAGTCATGCCCTTTCGAGACCCGATGTAGATCAAATGCAAAAGGGCCTTAATAAAATTGTGGAATGGGCCGATAAATGGCAAATGGGCTTCAACATAGGTAAATGCAAGGTCATGCATTTAGGATGTCAGAACTTAAAAGTAGAATGCCATATGAAAGACCAAATTCTCGAATCCATTAACTTTGGAAAAGACCTGGGGATTTTAATCTCGGAGGACCTTAAAGTATCAAAGCAATGTGCAGAAGCTTGTAAAAAAGCAAACCGAATGCTAGGATATATTGCTCGGAATTTTACTTTCAAATCGAAAGATATAATCATGCCAATATACAAATCGCTTGTGCGCCCACACTTCGAATACGCGGTCCAGTTTTGGTGTCCTTTCCTAAATAAGGATATAGCGCAGTTAGAAAGAGTGCAACGTCGGGCTACGAAACTAATTCCTGAAATTCGAAACAAACCGTATGAAGATAGACTCCGCTCATTAAACCTACTATCACTTGAAAGTAGACGATTACGTGGGCAGTTGATCGAGGTATTCAAAATCTTAAAAAGATTTACTAATATTGATTACAGACTATTGTTCGAGATGGACGAAAGGGCCAACACACGCCAAAATGGTTTAAAATTAGTGAACAAGCGATTTAACTCTACTTTAGCCCAAAATTACTTCACGTTTAAAATCACGCAAACGTGGAATGGCCTTCCCAACCGTGTAGTTGAAAGCACGTCAGTTAATATGTTCCAAAACCGACTTTATGAGTACTTCAATAGTGTAAATATAACGTAGTAGGAGCACAGATTAAAACGTCATATATTATAAGGAGTTGAGGATTAAAATGAAATGATGAATAGAAAGATGCCAGCGACGCCTCCATGCATGGAGTGAATGTAAATTCCCTTTTTTTTTCTGTCTGTCCTATAAGTATATAATTTTCATCACTAGCAGGCGAAGCCTGCGGGAGAAAAAGAGTACTGTCCTATCAACCCCTTCGCCCCCCCTATGGTTCGAATAAGCGTGTTCGTGTATTTGAGGGATAGCTGAACCTGCATGGCAAGGGGGCACATGTAGATAAGTGTGTACCGTAGAGTTGAAATAGTTAAAAATAACAAAAAAACAGCATGAAAAAAAAAGCATGATACACTAACGTTAGAATGTGTAAGCTGCCTGGACTTGAGCGGATCTTAGAGTTTTTTATGGTTCTTGTTTCTGTAGGTTCCTTATCTGTCTTTGTTAAGAAGTTCTATAATTTTGGTAGTTTGCTAAGCTCTTCTTCAGCTTTCTGCTTCGTCTTCCTCTTTTGAGCTCTTTATGATCATTTTGTCAAACAGGCAAAGGAAAAATTGCCTGATGTTGATTACAAGAAAAACAGATCTAGAAGAAGGCATATAGATGATATAGGTGAAGATCTAGTTTATAAAATCGTCAACATATGGTAGAAAATAGAAGCAAAATACATGTTGTAGTATGTAGGGCTTTTTTAATCTTATATTTTGGAAATGTACACCCCGGGTTTTTTCTTTAACGTTTTGGGGGTCCCAAGAAATTAGAAGCAAAATACCTCATCGTCAAAACTGTCGCAGTATGTAGGTTTTATTTTGTTTCTTTTATATTTTATATTTTTGAAAAGTACACCCCTCTTTTTTTAATTTTTTTTGGTGGGACCCCAAGAAGGTGGAGGCTCTATAAGCTATATATAGCTTGTTTAGCTTATACGTAAATCCGGCACTGCGTGCAGTACATATTTACAATGATGTCCTTTGTTCTTCAAGGCTGCTTCAATTCGTTTAGGCATCCTCTAGACCAATTGTGTGAAGATATGTTGACTGATATTGCTCCTATTTTGTTCAATAAGTACCAGCAACTACTTAACCCGTATCCCGTGTATGTTAGCAGCATTCATGTATGCCATTATAGTGGCCTATTTAAGGAGCTTTCGCCTGCTCTCATATTTGATTGTAAAGCTTGTATATTTTTGCTACGTCCTTTCTCAAAGTCCTTCTTTACCTCGATTACCCGTAAGCCTTCCGTAAGCCCAGCCAACTGTAAGAACACCCGTGAAGAATCATCTTTGGATTCAGATAATGCATTCATCATTCACCTATAAACTGGTAACTAACCCGCTATAAACAGGTGACATATAAACTCGTTACCTCGCTATAAATTGGTAATTATATACCCCCATAAGATTTATAATCAAATATGAGAGCAGGCAAAAGCTTCTTAAATAGGCCACTATTATGGCATACATGAATGCTGCTAACATACATGGATATGGGTTAAGTAAACTTATATCAGCAAGTTGAAACTGAACTGAGTACAAAGTAGGCTTTCTAGTGGTAGGAGGAGGACTATACATTTTAATATCCAGGCATAGGCAAAATGTGGGAGGGAATTAGTGAGGGGGAATTTGAGTGGTATAGAAATTGTGCTTAAAATACCTTGTTAAAATTCCACTGGAAAAATATGTAACTTTTAGTTTACCTGAAAATACTAAAAAGAGAGTTAATTAAAAGCATATCCTCCTCACAAATGCCAAGAGGAGAACTTCTTACCATCATCAACAAGCTTGCATCTCATACCTTCCAAAAATTGCAGTTAATCATGGGTTGGATAAAACGGTCAAATTGTCTGCAGACGAACAAACAAACAACTATGGATCCACTGCCCATTTAAATCATGGCTTCCTTGTAGCACCGAATAAACTGAAACGAAGCGAAATTTGTGATGCCCGTCTTTGGCCTATCTCCGGGAAATTATAAAATTAACCCTATAATAGGAGGTTTACTTGTTCTCATAATGGTAAAAAACAACTTATGTACTTATTTAAGTTGCGTACATGCAGACTTCAAACATACATGTATGATAACGTGTGTTCAAATTTTGTCCTATTTAAGTCGCTTTCTCGACCACCTCATAAATTAGTATACAGTTGAGTGATGAGACGAGAAATCTCGGACATGTACTCTAAATAAAATAATTCTTTACTTATATTCAGTCATGTTTTTTGGTTTGTTTATTCTTTCCTCGTCAAGAGAGCCTGTTTTCTCTCCATTACATATTTCCTTTTCCTGACCTTTTCGCTAGGACTATAATCTGATCACAGCCTATTTCTAATTTTGGGAGTCTTCCACCCTGTTTCATGCATCCCAATATACTAACGTGCTGGTAAAGAGGGGTGTAATAAGCCAGCTCAAAACACACGCATCTACACAAACATAATCTCAAAAGAAGTTCCGTATATACACAACGAGATGCAATCTGCGCGTACACGCAATGCGAGATATGTATACCGATTGCCGTGTGGTTTGGCTGCCGGCTTGGACGCGTGTCGTTGGAGTTAGTTTCTTTTTGGCATTTTGCCACTTGTCTCTCTCTATTTAACAGCCTCTCGACCTGTGGTTTATTGCCTTTATTTTTGTATTCGAACATGATTCTACAAGAGAATTCTCGCCTCCCTTTGAATGTCTCTCGAACTGTTGTATCTTGTCTATTCGTCATATTCTCTAATTGTAAACTCGTGTTTCTCATGGAGATATTTGTATCTGTTCTACCAAATATCACCCTGTGGACTCTTATCTCTCTTCGACTGCCTCTCTGAGACCTGTAGTCTTTTGTCTCTATTCTATTGCATCTATACATGTGGACTCTTGAATCTATTCGACTACACCTATAACTTTGGTCCAATCTCTCCCTTTAACTCCCTCATATAAATTTGTTAACAGGACTCGATGCGACAGCCTAACCATGTCCTCTTGTCTCTCTTCGACTGTCTCTCTACCTTCGAAATTTAGTCTCGCTTCTGCTGCCCCTTTAACTGTGGCCTCTTCTCTATCATCGAATGACTTTACCTGTGTACATTTCTCTCCCTCTCTATAAGAGTGCCTCGCACCATGTGGACGCATGCCTCTTTCGACTACACGTATCCCTGTCCACTATTGTCTCTCATCTACTGCCACTTTAGCTGTGTACTCTTGTCTTTATTCGACAGTCTCTATCTATACGTGTAAATTCTTGTCTCTCTTCGAATGACTCTACATGTGGCCTCTTTTCTCTATAGGAAAGACTACAGGTAAACTTTTGGCTCTCTTCGAATGTGTCTCTACATGTGGCATCTTTTTTTCTTTTCGACTGCTCTCTACCTGTGGTTTCTTGCCCCTCTTTGATTAGATATTTATTTGGCCTATACTCTCTATACAACTGACTCTCTACCTGTGGATCCTTGTCTCTCATCGACTCTCTTCTACCTGTGGACTCTTTGCCCTTCGAATGCCTCTCTACATTTGGCCACATAGTCTCAACCCGTGTAATCTTGCCACTCCTCTTCTGCCTCTCTATTTGTGGACTAGTCTCTGTCTCCGACTGTATATCTACCTTTGGGCTCTTGTTTTTCTTGTAATGTCTCTCAGTGTTCTCGTGTCTCTATTCGACAGCATCTCTAGATGTGGACTCTTCACTCTATACGGCTGCCCCTCGACGTGTCACTCCATAGCTCTGTTTCACCCGCCTTTATCTAGTGATTGCCTCAAGTCTCTTTTCGACTGCCTATCTACATTTTTATTATTTCCTCTCATCCTGCAAATCTTGTCTCTCTAAATGTGGCTTCTTCTCTACATTTGGTTGTTTTGTTATTTTAGGCCTCTCGTCCTGTGGACAGTTGTTTCTCTTGGACTGCCTCTCTTCCTACGGAGCTCTGCTTCTTTTGGACTGCCTCTCTGCCTGTGGCCTCCTGTCGTTATTCAACATTCTCACTACCGGTCGATTTTTGTTTGTGCGAATGTCCTTCTACATGTGACCTCTTTTCATCTTGTCTCTATTCGACTTTCCTTTATACTTCTGGAGTTTTGTCTTTCTTTGCCAGTCTCTCTGCATGTGATATCTTCGATTTCATCGAATATCTCAGTATATGTGGCCTCTTATCTTTATTACCTGTATATCTGTGCACTCTTGTCTCGCTTCGAAAGCATCTCTACATGTAGACTCATGACTCTATTCTTCTACTTCAATAACTTTAATCTCTTGTCTCTCTAACTTTACAATGTTCGTTTTCCATTGTCCGCAGGTCTCTTCGACTGACACTCTAAATTTGGCTTCTTGTCTCTCTCCAAATCTGTTTACATCTGGCCTCTTGTCTCTCTTGGAATGTGTTTATATCTGAACTCTCGTCTCTATTCAATTGCCGGGATACTTGTCGATACTTGTCTCTCTTAGATTGTATCTTAACATTTGGGCACTTGCCTCTATTCGAAATCCTAACTAGCTGAGGACAATTATCTCTCTTCGACTCTATCGACTTGTGGCCTATTGTTTCTATTCAACTAACTCTTAAAATGTGACCTGCTTTCGCTATTCGCATGCTAGTCTGTCTATGGACTCATGCCTCTCTTCGAATTCCCCTCTACGTATGCACTCTTTTCTCTTTTTGGCTACATTTCCATATGCGCCCTCATGTCTCTATTCCATTGCGTGTCTACCAGTGGAAACTTGTTCTCTAAACGTGACTCTCCATATGTAGCCTCCTATATCATTCCGTCTGGATCTATACCCCAGGAACCTTGACTCTCTTACACTTCCTATCTACATGTGAACTCTTTGCTCTCTTCGACTACATCTTTACTCTTGGACTCATGTCTCTCTTCGGATGCCTCCCCTACACACAGACTCTTGCATCTCTTCGAATGCCTCTCTTGATGTGTACTCTTTTCTCTCTTCGACTGCCCCTACATGTGGCCCCTTGTCTGTCTTCGAGTACATCTTTACCTGTGGTCTTTTGTCTCTCTAACTATCGCTTCGTACCTATCTCTGTTAGTCTTTCAACACATGGCTTCTTTCCTCTCTTAGATTCCACTTCTACCTATGGACACTTGTCTATTTTTGACGGCATCTCTACCTGAGAAATTTTGTCTCTCTCCGAGTGCTATTCTAACTTAGGCTTTTTATCTCCCCCGACGGTCTCTCTAACTATGACCTCTTGTCTCTCTACAAATGGCCTCTTATTTCTAACAGAATGCCTCTCTACATGTGTCTTCTTGTCTCATATTGACTGCTTCTCTGCCTATGGAATCGACTTTCTTCCACTGTTTCTAAAGGCGCAATCGTGTCTCTTTGTCTGTGTCTCTAACTACGAACTCTTGTCTCTCTAGGACTGCCTCACTAATTGTGGACCCTTGTCTCTTTTTACAACCTCTCTCTCTCTCTCTCTCTCTCTCTCTCTCTCTCTCTCTCTCTCTCTCTCTCTCTCTCTCTCTCTCTCTCTTCTCTCTTTCTCTCTCTCTCTCGCTCTTTCTCTCTGTCAGTTTGCATTCAGCCGTGTCTCAGTTCGGACGTGTTCCCTTGTGCTCCCGCTGTTTAACTTGTGAAGTGTTTATTTGCCATCGATTTCTGCCTTTAAAGCGTGTTTTCGTAGAACCGTTGCTTTATTGTGACCTAATAACTGTTTTTATGGTGTATTTATTTTACCTTTTGTTTACAAAAAGTGAATCTTTTATATTTAGACATTTAAGTGACGTAATAATTGGTCGTTGCCATCTTTGATTGGGACGGCAAAAAGGACCAATCAGATTTAAGAATTTCCACTCTCAAACGAGACCCGACAAATCGACCAATCACACTACAGGATAACTCATTTGATTTAACAGCCGCCGCCATCTTGAATTCAACGAATTCGACGCTGATTTCAAATTGTCAGTAAGTTATTATCCTTGGCAAATTTATTTCCTTCTTTATTCGCTTGATTAGCTTACTCACTTTTCTCTTTTTTTCACCTCATCTTGCAAATTAATCCATTTAAATACACACATACACCAATCAGAAGAAAGAATTTCCACTCTCAAACGAGACCCGACAAACCGACCAATCACATCACAGGATGACTCATTTGATTTAACAGCCGCCGCCATCTTGAATTCAACGAATTCGACGCTGATTTCAAATTGTCAGTAAGTTATTATCCTTGACAAATTTATTTACTTCTTTATTCACTTGATTAGCTTATTCACTTTTCTCTTTTTTTCACCTCATCTTGCAAATTAATCCATTTAAATACACACATACATTAAATACATAAACTCTTCATACCGATAAGGAAACACAGAAAAAAAAAACAACTAAAATGCCGGGCGCCCAAAGACTAAAGGCATTTTGTTTCAAATGTAAGACAGTTAAGTGGATCATAAATTTCCCGGAACAATGCTTTGAACAAATCACAGCCCAAAGTGTATGTCTCTTTTGCAAAATGGCAGAAAAGCATGAAAAGGAAAAGAATGAATTAATGAAAATCATTCATGACCTAACCAACAGAATCTCTGCACTAGAAACCAATAGATGTGATTGTGCTATCAATGAAAATCGAATAACTCGAATAGATCAAAAAGTAATCCAATTAGAACAATCTGTACTGCTTTTAGAAAACAAAATTGAAAATAACAGTGTCAGAGAAGAGCACTCGATAGCAATTACAAATAAACGAAAAACTAAATCAAAACCAAACACGAATACACTCGGTGTTCCCCAAAATAGAAATACACATCTAAAAGAAGAAGACACTTACTTAATTGGAGACTCCTTAATTAGAAACCAGATAGACTTTTTTGGTGCGAAAAATCATAGTAAACGTAAATTCTGGTGTTATCCCGGAGCGAACATCAAAAAAATAACTCAAGAGATAGACAACCTAACTTTAAAAAACCAAAATTGTTCCGTAATAACCAACGTTGGAACTAATGATGTCTTTTGTAATAGAAATTATGCTGGAAGTGAAAAGATAATTGAGGACTATTCTAAGCTCGTCGAAAAAATCAAATCAAAGACCAAGAGAGGCATGGTAATAGGATTAATACCGAGACTAAATTCAAATAGAGAAATGTTAAGTCGAGCAATAGGCATTAACGAGCGCGTAAAAAAGATATGTGACAAAGAAAATGTTAAATTCGTAGACCTATGGCAGAATTTTATCCGGAGAGAGGAATATTTCAAACTAGACGGAACGCATTTTAGCAGAAAAGGAAAAGAGCAATACGGAGAATTGCTCCATTTATACCTGACCGAAGTGCTAAAGCAACCTGCCATCTCTCGAGAACCCCAAGCTAATTCGGGAAACGACCTCGGTGCAAGACCAATAGTAAACGGATAAGTTCTCTCAAAGCAATTTTATTTAATGCTAGATCAATCCGTAATAAGTTTTTAGAATTCAAAGCGTTAGTAGCATTGAATAAATATGATATAATAGGCATCACCGAAACTTGTATCCATAGTCATACGAGGGATTATATCAGTGAATTTCAACTCGAAGGTTACAAATTATTTCACAAAGATAGAATCTACAAGGAAGGAGGTGGGGTGCTATTATATATAAGAGAAGACCTTCAGCCTATTAATTGTAATATAGAGACAGAATTTGAATTAATAGGAATAAAATTAAACATAAACAAATGTCTGTATATATACTTAGCCTATAGAAAGCCACACCATTCATATGAAGCAGATAATCGATTTTACGAAATTCTGACGAATGTTAGTAAAGACAAATTATCGCTTATTATTGGCGACTTTAACTGCCCCCAAATTAATTGGCTAACACGGAACTCAGATTCTGAAGGACAAAGATTACTCAATTTCATAGAGGAAAATCTGCTAACTCAATGGGTCACCGAGCCTACTAGAGGAGAGAATATATTGGACTTAATCTTAACTTCAGATGATGAAATTATCTCAAACGTAACTGTATGCGATCAACTCGGTGGCTGCGACCATAACCTAATAGAATTCGAATTAAATTTACCAAACCAAAAAATTGTAAGAAGTAATGAAAAATTAGATTTCAGAAAGGCAAACTTCGCGGCTTTAAAACAAAGTCTCATAAACTATCAACTAAATGGCAGAGACATTAATGAAGTATGGAACGAGTTTAAATACAATCTTTTAAGGAAACAATCTCAATTCATCCCTCAAGCAGTCAGGAAAAGTGGAAAAAATCAAAATCCCAAATGGATGACTAATGAAATTAAGAGGGACATTAACAAAAGAAAAGAGGCTTATAAGGCGTTTAAATTAAACAGCTCAGAAGAAAATAAAAAGAAATATTTTGTTCTCAGAAGAAAGATAAAAACTGGAATTAGGAGAGCAAAGCGTAACGAGGAAATGAGGGTAGCATTAAATTGTAAAGGAAACCCCAAAGAATTTTACGCCCTAGTTAACAGTAGAAAACCAATAAAAAACATCATTGGCCCAATCAACGATGGTCACAATAATTTACAAGTTAAGGATAAAGATATAGCTACTGCGCTAAATGAGTACTTTGGCTCGGTTTTCACCGACGACACCTCAAATCAAAATATCGCTCCGTATAATGAGTATTTAGGAAATAACGCACTAGAAATGTTCAAATGCACGAGCAAGGATGTACAAATACGAATAGATAAAATGAATAAATTTAAATCCCCAGGACCTGATAAAATAGTGCCAAGAGTAATCAAAGAAGTAAAGGATGCAGTGGTGGACCAGATAACCTACATTTTTAACTTATCACTTGAAAATAATACTGTTCCTCAAGACTGGAAATTAGCTAATGTCACTCCAATATTTAAAAAAGGACGCAAAGATCTACCATGCAATTATCGACCAATAAGTCTGACATCAATAATTGGCAAAATGCTGGAAAGTATTATAGCAGAAAAAATAGTAAGCCACTTAGAAACCAATGAACTGCTAAGAAACACACAACACGGATTTAGGAAACACAGATCTTGTCTTACAAACTTGCTAGAGTTTTTTCATTACATTAACACCATTCATGATAGTGAGAGATCTGTCGACATCCTGTATTTAGATTTTCAAAAGGCTTTTGACAAGGTGCCACACGGGAAATTAATGTCCAAAGTTAGAGCCCTAGGAATACGAGGCAAAATAGCGAATTGGATTGAAGACTGGCTTAGTAATCGTATGCAGAGGGTGGTGATCAATGGAGAAGAGTCCGAGTGGATAACTGTAAATAGCGGCGTTCCTCAGGGATCAGTCTTGGGCCCCTTGCTTTTTATTATATATGTAAATGATATAGACGTGGGATTAATCTCTAAGATCTCCAAATTCGCTGACGACTGCAAATTGGGTAAAAGCATAGTTACCGAGCAAGATATAATAGATTTTCAAAAGGACATTGACCACATATCTGAATGGTCTGAAAGATGGAATCTCCCACTAAATCTTGACAAATGCAAATTAATGCACGTTGGCCACAAAAATCCGAAGGCAGAATTCAAACTCAATAACAAAATAATAGCAGAAACAGAAATCCAAAAGGACCTCGGTGTTTGTATATCTAATGACCTAAAGTTCACACAGCACTGTGTTGATGTAGAAAAGAAAGCGCGAAAGATACTTGGATACATTAAGAGACAGATCAGCTATAAAAGCAAGACGGTAATAATTAACTTATACAATGCTCTAGTAAGACCACAATTAGAATACTGTGCACAGGTATGGTCACCCTCCCTCAGAAAGGACATAGAAAGATTGGAGAGAGTACAAGCCACGGCTACGAAGATGATTCCATCATTAAGAAAATACAATTACGAAACAAGACTGGAAAAGTTAAATCTATACAAACTAGAAACTAGACGTATGCGAGGTCAGCTCATTGAAGTATTTAAAATCCTAAAAGGAATTGAAAATGTAGACTACACCACCTGGTTCGAATTCAATAAAAATATGACACGAAATAACAGCATGAAACTAGTTCCGAAAAAGTACAGTCTTAATTTATGTGGAAATTTTTTCTCGTACAAAATTGTAAATGCATGGAACCAGTTATCGGAAGAGATTGTCTCGAGTCCTACCGTTAATACTTTCAAAAAGAGATTAGATAAAATTATAAGGACGATTACTTTTTAAGATAATATTTTTTTGTATGTTTGTTTTAAACAATTGATTCTTAACTAAATAATACAATAAAGACATAGGCTCCGCTTTACTATAAAAATTCCTGATTGTACACTTTCTTTCGGACAGCAGGTGTCTTTTCATACTTTTCATGCCCGATTGACTCGGGTGGGAGAGGTGGGAGGGGAGAGCCTTAAACTGTACTATACTTTCTCTAAAGCAATTAGTTAAGAAAAAAACACAACAAAAGTACCCCCTCGGTATGGACAAACTAGTCTTTTGAGGTACTAATATTCCTTGTAACTCCTTGTAACTCTTCGTCTGGGACTATACCCTAGGTGTCTGGTCTATGGTGAGTGTCCCGCGCTCTTTTGAATTCTTCTTTCTCTTCGACTACATCTGATAAATGTGGCCTATCATCTCTCTGACTGCCTCTCTAAATGTGGTATCTTGTCTCTATTCGACAAGCGCTCTACCTGATGGTGCTTGACTACCTTGAAAACCCTTCTAAAGGTTACCTCTTATGGCTATTCGACTCCAGTCTATCTTAGGAATCATGTTTCTCTTCGATACTTTCCGAATATAGCCTTTTGTCTTTCTTTGAGTACCTATCTAAATAGCATATTTTCTCTTTTCGAGTGACTCTCTAGCTAACGATTATTGTCTCTTCGAATGTTTATGTATATGTAGCCTCTGGTCTCTATACCACCTTCTCTCTACATGTGGTCTCAAAACTCTATTCGACTGCCTATCTAGTAGTGGATTCTTGTCTCAATACATGTGGACATTTGAATCTATTTGTCTACATCATATATATATATATATATATATATATATATATATATATATATATATATATATATATATATATATATATATATATATATATATATATATATATATATATATACGAGGGGCGGTCAATAAGTTTTGCAATTTGGATATAAGGAAACGAGATATGAGGAAAAGGGTTTTATTATTTTTCAATATAAACTACATTCGACTTCAATGCACTTGCGCCACTTGTCGCTGAGGCTTCGAATTCCCGACAACCAGAAATCTCCCGACTGCTGTTCAATCCCCTCCTGGACGGCGAGCTGGACATCTTCATCGTTCCTAAATCGGCGTCCACGCAGTGCACCCTTGAGCTGGAGGAATAAAAAGTAGTCGCTAGGGGCCAGATCTGGACTGTAGGGGGGATGGTTGAGCTCCTCGAATCCGCACTCGCGCAAGGCAGCTTGTGCAACTCTGGCCTTGTGGACTTTGACGACGTTGAAGTCGATGATGGGGCGTGAGGTTTCTAGGGACCCAACGGGCAGAGACCTTGGTCATGGCCGAATTGTCGTGGATGATGTTGATAACACTTCCATGTGATATTCCAAGTTCTCGCTCGATTTCTTCGACCTTCACTCGTCGATTTTCGAAGATCATCCTCTGACACGGGCCACATTGTCGTGGTTGGTCACGTCTGACGGGCGTCCTGGAAGGGGGCCATCTTCAAGGGACTCACGACCTTGGCGGAACTCCCTATTCCAGCGAGCAATGGTTGCATAGGAAGGGGCGGTATCGGTGTACACGGCACCCATGCGTTCATGGTTCTCTTTTGCATTCTTGCCTTCTTTGGTCAAAATGTTGATCACTGCGCAGTGCTCAACCTTCTCCATTGTTGAAAAATTTGTGACTGACGATCTGCGATCAGCTAATGCTTCTTAAATAGACGAGGCAGGAGCGTGCGGCTGCAGGTCCTGACTTGTCATAACTTGTCCTAACACCCCAACAAACAGCCATCTTCCTTCCTCTGTTTTGCCTTACCGATTCGCAAAACTTATTGACTGCATCTCATGTATATATATATATATATATATATATATATATATATATATATATATATATATATATATATATATATATGATGAAAATTAATGCAATATCGTAAGAAAAGATGGGGAATTAAACCACATTTTCCGAAGACAATTTAATTCAGAACAGTTTCGGTGTATCTCACACCCTTTTTCAACTGACACTGGATAGAAAATATATTAAAAGTGCATACAAACATAACACAAGGTCAGGTCGTGAAAGATTTCCTCTTTTTTCCCCAATCCCCTACTTGTGGGGGGGGGGTTAGGCCTAAACATATTAAAGGGCTGACATTTTACTATTATGTTTATTTGCTTTCTTATTACAGCATTAAAAGAAAATTGACCCTCAGATAGATTTAAATTAGGAACTGACGATATCAAGCTCGATTCTACGATTCTTCTCTTAACATAGTTAGCCGATTTAAATACCATTTTACTTCCATTGAAATCGATCGTATGATTCAAGTCTCTAACATGGCAAAATATTCCACTGCTTTCGCTGCCCACTCTAATATCTCTTTTGTGTTCATACAATCTCTTGTCTAGATTTCTTCCCGTTTCCCCTATATAAAATTTATGGCAATCGTTGCATGGTATTGCATATACTCCTATGTTATGATGTTCTTTGGGTTTCCTGGCAATCATCAATTGGTTTAAGGAATTATTATATTTAAAGGCTAGATTAATACCCGCTTTTCCAAATATGTCCTTTAAACTATTTAATTTATTATTAAATGGCAATGTTATACATTTGTTGAAGTCATTAGTGCGGGAAGGCTTATTACCATAGAATGTTTTCCTAGCTGCAAAACGGGCAGACGATATGAACCAATTGGGGTAATACAAATTAGAAAAAATGGTCCTCATAATGAAAATTTCTTCATCTAAATAGGAAGGATGACATATTTTGTATGCTGTAAGGAAAAGGTTAGAAATTACCGATTTTTTAACAGTATTATCGTGAAACGAAAAATAATGTATATAGGCATTCGAGTGGGTTGGTTTCCTATATACGTCAAGTTTTAATTCATGGTAATTTTTATTAATGAGGACATCTAAAAAGGGTAATCTATTATCATATTCCCATTTATATTTAAATTTGATGGAGACATGCAAATTATTCAAATTATTAAAAAAGGTATCAAATCATGGCCATTAGGCCATATAGAAAATACATCGTCAATGTACCTTAACCATATAAAGTTAGGGGGAGAAATTGTGGGAAGGAGTTCAGTCTCAAAATATTCCATGAAGAGACATGCCAATATCGGAGATAAACTATTTTCCATGCTAAGGCCAAATATTTGTCTATAAAACTCATTATTTACTCGAAACACATTGTCAGAGAGACATAATTCAACTAAATCCATAAATTTACTCGTAGAAATGAGAAGATCAAAATTTAGTCTAGGCATGATTTCCCGCAGAAGGCCCATGGTTTGGTCAACCAGAACTTTGGTAAACAAAGAGTTTACATCAAAGCTTACAAGTTTTCCATCCGGTAATTGCAGGTGGTTGAGGTGGTCAACGAAATCTTGAGCGTTCTTAATGTGTGCAGATGAGATTCTTCCAACTGCTGGAGATAAATGCTTGGCGAGCCATTTGGAAAGCTTATAAGTGGGAGAATTAATATTGGAAATGATTGGGCGTAAGGGACATCCCTCTTTGTGGGTCTTTGGGAGCCCATACATATAGGGAAGTGAAGGGTTCGTACTCCTGAATTGTTTAATTAAATCTGCGCTTTTCAATATTCTCTTCAATTTGTTGTTGAAATTGCTTGTTTTGTTATTGAGCGGATCACTTTGTAGCTTTTCATATGTGTTCACATATGCAAATACAGGAAAGATTCCACAGTAATCAGGGGCGGTTTTAGGTTGTGCAGGGCCCTCAAATCAATGAGGGAACGAATAGTTAAAATATAAATTTTTTTAAACAATATCCAATTTATTGATATTTAATTAGCCAAATGATCATTTCACAATTGAATATTACACATTTGTTTTTTTTAAGCTTAACACTACAAAATAACTAAATAATAATAATAATGAAAAATAAAAATGATAGAATGAGTGCGTTTTATCTATTCTAGGAATTCGTTCAGCTCACTTTATTATATCTTAGTAAAAGAAAAATTCGAGCCTTTTTACGTGCAAACTGATGAAATCAGTAAAAGTAAGTTCTCTTAATTCCTCATGCTCAATACTCAAGAGGGTGGGTGAGGACAAACGGCCTGCCTCAAATTTCTCTCGAAGGACGCTGTAAGTGTCAATGCGTTGTTTCATAAAAGCACAGAGCTTGTCATTGATGGGCAAGAATATCGTCGCTCTAAACTTCGCTTTCCCTGTCAGCGTAACATCCTCCGCGGAGTTTAGTTCATCATGGTGACGCTTGCTCTTCCTAATATGCTGCATATCGGCGTAATATGCATCATTATTCGTCATGTCACTGGGATCACATTTAGCCATAGCTTTTGTTTCAAAGTCATTGAACTGGGATCTCAGGTCTTTAGCCAATTGTAAAAGAGACTCTACCAGTATGATAGCTGCATTGAGGGACAGCCCAAACTTTGTAACTGGATATTGCTTTTCCTTGTCTTTTCAATACGGTATTCCAAACTTCAAGGAGAAGCAGTGTTTCAAAATTTTTCAAACCTTTCAAAAGACCACTTGCTTCAGTTGACTGATTCCGATCTAAGAAAAGCTCTTCTAGAACAATGATTTTTTTTCTTTGTATGCTCTATTATTGAGAGCAGCTACAGAATTTGTTCGTGCTGACCAACGGGTGTCAGAAGGTATTTTTTAAACTTGTAACTTCTTTTCTTTATAAGTCTGTAGTACCTCACGATGTCTCCTCCAACGATAAGCAGATGCAACAAGAAATGAGTACATATTTTGTACCAGAGCAAACAATGGCACTATAGCAGGACGAACAGCTTTCTGCAGCACACTTACATAGCTACCCAATTTAAGGAATGAGCCATACATGGTATCTACTCAGCTTCATTAACTCATTTTTTTTGTATTTTCTGTTGCGTCCCCTAATATTTACAGGTCATGTTGTTGGGTCGTCATAGGACTGTCATCTGCATTCGGCAACTGAAATGTTCGTCTCTCTAGAAAATCAAGAACAGTTGTCGCAAAATTTCTGCCAGTGTGGCTTAGCATGGGAATGAACTGTCAAAAAACCTTCCAAATGGACCTGTAGTAGGCAGTACATAACCTATTGTAAAATTAAGTTGATCCATGTGTGCAATATCAGGTGTAGAATCAACAGAAATTGATAAGTACTTTGCTATTTATACTTCATCTGTTATTGAGGAAATAACTTTTTTCTGCTATTATTCAAATGATTTTCTCAGAAATGCTATGGGACAAGTAGGAAACATGACCAGTACCATTGTTTGCGTGTTTCTTGATATATGCTGACAAGAAACTGTCGTATGTGCTCAGCAGCTCTAGAATCCCAAGATATTTTTCATTGTGTACTGATCTCTTTTTTTTTACCTTGAATGGCTAACCCACGTTCACAAAGTAGCTTTAAAACATCTACACACCTCCTCAATATTGCTTGCCCCTTCTCACATTCACTTCCATATTGTTGTACTAGATTAGAGACAATACGGGCACTCGTAGTCTTTCGATATATCATTTTAACCATACTTTTTCTGTACTGATCTGACCTACCCTGAGATTCTATGGCATATCTAGCGTTCTTCTAGTCATTAATGCCAATTGTGACTGAGCTTTTTCCCTTTGACATAATCTTGCAATGAAAACAATACACTTTACCAGTTGTTCTAGAGTAACAGAGCCATTTAAGATTAATTTCTTGTACAGATAATGAATGAGTTCGAGCGAATAATATGTTTGTACAGTGACAGGTTCTGTTTAGCTCTTTCACAGCTGACTCTTTGAAGTCACCAGAGCAATGTCTAAATTCTGCACTTTCCCTTTTAAACCAATAGTCACAAACATTTCCAGGAATTATTTTAGACCATAATCCAAAATCAGTTTCAAATCCTTGTTCAGTAACTGTATTCATAACTTTCACTTCTTCTTGAGTCTCCTCGTTGCCAATGTGTTCAGGTTCAATTGCACTAATTCCACTAGGCTCAGTACTAGTTGTGGTTAGACTGGCTTTTTCAGTTGTTTCAGACATAATTGGTGTCTCAACTGATTTAAATTCAGTTTTAGTTTGTGATTTTTCAGAACCAGATATTGTAGGGTATGTCAACCATTGAGGTATTTTGAGTAGTTTTTTTTTTATTCTTTCGATGGCTTCTTCTTTTTCTTGTCGTTTAGCAGCACCAGCTTTATACTTTCTCCCTTCATCACGATTACGACTTGTTGATTTCTTCATTATACCTCAATGCAGCCTCACTATCTTATCTTGAAACAGAAAAACATTAGTAGTAGTACCTTTTAATTGTTATATGCCTATAAATAAATAAATATATATATATATATATATATATATATATATATATATAACTTATTAATTACTCAATATTTATCATTAAATAAGGAGATAATCCAGCAAGCTTCACTAAAACTAAAATTATAGCAAAACTAACTAAATAAATAAATAAAACTAACACTAAATTGGCTTAACAAGTAACAGGAACAGGAAATAAGCGAGAGATCAAATATTCACCAGGTGAAATCTACAACAATCAATGCACAAAGTATATATTTAACTTATGGCAAGAAAACTGGTCTAAGAAAGATCGGGAGCTACCAATGATACAACCTCATTTAAGAAGCTGGAAACATACATATAGGACAACCAGAATGAATTTAGTAGCCCTAGCTTGAAAGAACTCACTGTGACTATGTCCTTGAGAGATCGGCGTATATCAGTTTGGGGAGCGTGGACGGACCGAAGCTTACGCCCAATGTGGCCCTCCCGCAAGGGATGGGGGGGGGGGGGTCCTCGAAGACGGAAAAGAGGAGACTCCAAGTCGTTCAGAATAAATGCGTGTACCTAATTGCGGTTATGTGCAGGGGAAAGGAAGAAGACGCCAATAAGAGTGCACAGGGAGGCGGGGTTAAATTCCATTAACGGAGTCATTGAAAAGCGGACTAGGAATACGCAGGAACTGGTTAATCAAGAGATGGATGAAGAAATCATTCAAATGATTAACCTGAACAGAAGAGCCAGAGGTCACGCCAGATTTCCTAGCTCCGCTAACCTCGTGGCTGGCGGAGACGAGTTGCCGTTCCAGGCACGATAACTGGGTTAAAAATCCCGGAAATAATATCAAATGACCTGATCACTGAATGAGAACTTTATCGAACTTCGAAAATTCTAACAAATATGAAAAATAGCATCGATGTGACTATATATACCCGAATGTGTCAAGAAGAAAGAAGAAGGAAGGAAGAAGATACAAAATACACCAAAATACACACCACAAAATAAACGAAAAATGAAATATACTAAGTATAAAATAAATAGTGATTAGTAAAATCGTAGATACAACAGCAAATGCTTATTTTTCTTACAAAGAACATTAAGGATTTTTTAAGACAAATGTCTTGAACGCCATAAAAAACTAATAATCTAAAAACAAAGACCCAAAATATATAAAAACAAGGAAATAATGAAAGTGATAAGCCTGATCGCAATACGCCTTGCATCAATAGCATTACCTTCTCTTTTCATCACTTTCATTTCTTTCTGTCTATCCACACATGCTTTGTCCCCTACACACACCTACACACACTTATATTAATTCGTAAGAGGCCCTAGCTAGAATTAGATTAAGGGTAACCAATCTAACCACCGTGCACTAATTTACTAATACTATAAGGCTGCAATGCCAGGTGTGTCGCACTTTCATCTCTGTTAGACATTTCATGTTTGAATACACTACATAGATAAACTGCGAGACATGAAAATCAGGCTGCAAAGGCAGAATTTACCAATTACATATGAAAATAGGAATACTCCAACCCATTTGATAATGAAGAAAATTATTCCACAAATCAACAAACATAGGCTGAAACTTTATTATATTAGGTTGAGGAATAAGTTCTTGCGTTTTTTTTTAATGTTGTGTTGATTTAAGTTTTGTTGACGTGATTTGTGCACATATTAAGAAACAATAATAAATAATGAGAGCAAAATTTGAAAAGGTTAGGTACGTCTCTTAACAGCGTAGACTATTAGGCTTTTGCTTAGGCTACGTCTTGAAGTTGAGTAATAAATCATTGCGGTTTATTTAAAAGTTGTATTAATTCAATTTTTGTTCTGTACCCTCAAAATGGAATGTCAAGTTGAAAGAAAGGCGCATTTTTGACACGTTGTTATTTATTTTCAATCGAGACGGGAACAATGCAAACGCAGCCAAAGCTCGTCGCGATATTTGTGCTGTGTACGGAAATTTTTTTTATCAGAAAGGACAGCTAAATGGTGGTTTTCACGTTTCAAAAACGCTCATTTCAATCTTAATGACGAAGAACGTTCTGGTCGCCCCATTAAGTTTGATGAAGATCGATTGAACAACCTTCTTCATGAAAATCCTCGTCAATCGACTAGAGAAATGGTTGTACAATTGACGTGTGATCAGAAAACTAGAAAGGGAATCACCTTCATTCGATGGGGAAAGTTAAAAAAACTCGGTGCATGGGTTCCGCACGCTTTGAGCGAAAGAAACAAACTTCAACGCTCCACGATTGCCGCAGGTTTGCTTGCTTGTCACAAGGATACTCGTGGATATAAGGACATATTTCTTCACCGCATCATCACTGGCGACGAAAAGTGGTGTGTTTATGCCAACATGAACCATCGAAAACAATGGCTTAGCCCCAATAAAAAAACACTTCCGCGATTAAAGCAAGGACTTCATCCAGGAAAGACGATGCTGTGTGTGTGGTGGGATTGTGAAGGCATCATTCTCTATGAGCTCGTTGCGTCAACGAGATTGTCTATGCAGAACTCTACGTTCAACAAATGTATCGACTCGCCGAAGCTATTCGTGAAAAGCGACCTCATCGACGTTATGGAGTCCTTCTGCAACACGACAATGCTCGTCCTAACATTGCCAATATGACAAATGACGCCATCCAAACGCTTAATTGGGAAATCCTGCCGCATCCTCCATATTCGCCAGACTTGATTCCATCGGATTTCCATCCGTTCCGATCGCTGTCCAACAATTTGCACGGCGTTTCGTTCAATACTGATGTGGAATTAAGAACCTGGTTAGACGAATTATTCGAGTCAAAATACAGAGATTTTTATTGCAGAGGCATCGAAAAACTAGTTGAACGTTAGGAAAAAGTCATAAATAACAACGGAGAATACATTATTGATTAAATTCCATATTGTTATCAATTAAAAATGAAGTTTTTCTAAAATTGTTAATGGTAATGAATAAATTTGATAAATCCGCAAGAACTTATTCCTCAACCCATTACATACATTAGTATAATAATAATAAATAAATATTAGAAGTACCAATTAAAGTAGTTATAGTAGAAAAAAATGGAGATAATAGTAATAAAGAAAGTAGTAAATATTTTGTATTATTTCCTTTATCAAAATAATATGAAAACATTCAATATGCAAATACCAAATAGAGGATATTGGAATATAGATAAATTAATGATTGTTAATCTCTCACATCTTGATGACTTAAAAGACTTAATTAGGTGGGCAATTTCTCAGAGGGTGTGTTGAATATCATTAAATACAATTATATACTCAAATAATAAGTATAATTCCTAGAATATATAGATATAGATATAGATATAGATATATATATATATATATATATATATATATATATATATATATATATATATATATATATATATATCTATATCTATATCTATATCTATATATATATATATATATATATATATATATATATATATATATATATATATATATCCAACTTCACCGCAGGAAAGAGAAAACAGAATAATTTTTCTTCGGAAACAGTTATTCCTACTTCGAAAAAATCTGAGCTGGGATGGGATTCGAACCGTGCACAATGAGGCAGCTAGGAACCGCTTTGATCTCAATTAAATCGCCTTTTAGACCACTCGGATTTTTTCGAAGTAAGAAATATCTATTTCAGAAGAAAAATTATTGTGTTTTCTCTTTCATGCGGTGAAGTTGGATTTATTTCATCATTCTCTCACGCTCATGAGAGATATATGCATATATATGTATATATCTTTCAAAGTAGCGCGAGAGAATGATGAAAATGAATCCATTAAACCACATTGAAAGAGAAAACGGAATAATTTTTCCTTGCAGTATATTTTTATTACCTTTTTTCGAAAAAACCCGTGCAGGGAAGCGATTCGAACCAGGCACACTGAGGCAGCGAGCACCGTTTTGATCACAGTTAAAAGTATGCCGTTAGTACACTACGCTACGCAGAGAACCCCCAAATTCTCTTATTAGAATAGCTTTTAACGAACACTTTTGCAAGCTCGAACGGAGACTATGAAAGAAATAGAAAATTATTTGGGAATTCAAAGAATAAATGAGGAATAGTTAAACGCGTGGCAGATATACAAATGTATATATCTCTCAAAGTAGCGCGAGAGAATGATGAAAATGAATACATTTTAAACCTGGTTTGAATTGCTTTGCTGCCTGGATTTTTTCGAAAAAAGGTAATAAAAATATTACTGCAAGGAAAAATTATTCCGTTTTCTCTTTCAATGTGGTTTAATGGATTCATATATATATATATATATATATATATATATATATATATATATATATATATATATATATATATATATATATAAGGCCCGTTTTGGAAACATTTTGAGTTTATGGCTTTGTTATTGGGCAAAACTGTTTACAATGAGTTTACAACGATTGGTAGTACCTCAAAAGACTATATTGTCCATACCGAGGAGGTACTTTTTTTTTGAAGACCCTATCTAGTAGTTTTAGAGACAGTATACTAAAGTTGAAGGCTCTCCCCTACCCACCTCTCCCACCCGAATTTCTCGGGTTTCGAAATTGGAAAAGATACCTGATGTGGAGAATAAAAGTTCACAGTCAGGAATTTTTATAGAAAAGATGAATACCTACGCTTTACTAATTTTACGATCACTTTTATAGTTTGGACTTAATATTGTTAACACATAATATTCCTCAAATATTTGTCCAATCTATTCTTAAATGTGTTAACGGTGGGACTTGACAAAACCTCTTCTGACAACTGATTCCATACATTAACAATTTTATATGAGAAGTAGTTTCCACATACATCGAGTTTGTATTTTTTCGGAACGAGTTTTTTGCTGTTATTACGGGTAATGTTTTTATTGTACTCAAACCAGATGGAATAGTCTACATTTTCTATTCCATTCAGGATTTTATAGACTTCAATTAATTGACCTCGTATGCGTCTTGTTTCTAGTTTGAAGAGGTTTAATTTTTCCAATCGAGTTTCATAATTGTATTTTCTTAATGAAGGTATCATTTTTGTAGCTTTAGCTTGTACTTTTTCTAATCTTTCAATATCTTTTCTGTAGGAGGGCGACCATACTTGTGCACAATATTCCAGTTGTGGTCTTACTAGGGCATTATACAGGTTTATTAGCACTGTTTCGTTTTTATAACTGATCTGTCGCTTGATATAACCCAGTATCTTTAGTGCTTTCTTTTCTACTTCAACAGTGCTGAGTGAACTTGAGGTTATTTGATACACAAATCCCTAGGTCCTTTTGGTTTTCTGTTTCGACTATTGTTTTGTTAACGAGTTTATATTCAGCTTTTGGATTTTTGACACCAACATGCATTACTTTGCATTTTTCAATGTTCAGTGGAAGTTTCCATTTTTCAGACCAATCGGCTATAAGGTCAATGTCTTTTTGAAAGTCTGTTATATCTTGCTCAGTAATTATATTTTTAGCTAATTTGCAATCGTCAGCGAATTTTGAGATTTTTGAAATCAATCCCACGTCTATGTCGTTCACATATATTATAGAGCAATGGTCCGAGGACAGAGCCTTGAGGAACACCACTACTGACAGTTATCCATTCCGACTCTTCTCCGTTTATCACAACTCTCTGCCTACGATCACTAAGCCAATTCTCAATCCACTTTGCTAGGTTACCTTCTATTCCTAGAGCTCTAATTTTGACCATTAGTCTCTTGTGTTGCACCTTGTCGAAGGCCTTCTGAAAATCCAAATACAGAATGTCAACAGACCTCTCCCTATCGTGAACTGTGTTGACATAATGGAAAAATTCTAATAAATTTGTAAGACACCATCTATTTTTCCTAAATCCATGTTGTGTATTTTTTAATAACTTGTTTGTTTCTAGATGGCTTACTATTTTTTCTGCTATTATACTTTCAAGCATCTTACCAATTATTGATGTCAGACTTATAGGACGATAATTGCAAGCCAGATCCTTTCGTCCTTTTTTAAATATCGGTGTCCCGTTAGCTACTTTCCAATCTTGGGGGACTATACTGTTTTCAAGTGATAAGTTAAAAATATACGTTATTTCTTCCACAACTGCTTCTTTTACTTCTTTAATCACTTTTGGCATTATCTTATCGGGTCCTGGGGATTTGAATTTATTCATTTTGTCTATTCGTTTTAGTACATCATTGGTCGTGCACTTAAAGATTTTTAGTGCTCTATTGCCTGTGTACTTGATATTCGGCATAATATTTAGATTTGAGGCATCGTTGGTGTACACTGTTGCGAAATATTCATTTAGTGCCTTCGCTATATCTTTATCTGTGAATTGTAGATTATTATGTAGATCATTGATTGGTCCAATACTATTTTTTATTGGTTTTCTACTATTAACTAAGGCAAAGAATTCTTTGGGATTATTTTTACAAAGAATTTTGCTCTATTAATTTCGGCTTTTACTTTTCTTCTAAGTTCTATAAATTTGATTCTATTTGATTCCAAGTTGTTTGATTTGGCAATCTTATAAGCCTCATTTCTTTTTTTAATATTCCTTTTGATTTCTTTTGTTAACCATTTAGGATTTTTGTTTTTTCCGCTAACTCTGACGACGACAGGAATAAATTGGGATTGCTTCATCAAGAGATAGTTTTTAAAACCATTTCAGGCTTCATTTATGTCTTTACCAGTTATTTTGTGATTTTTTAGACTTTTTCTTAATTCTGTGAAGTTTGCTTTTCGGAAGTCTAAATTTGTAACAAGTCTCTCACTTTTTTTGTGAGGTATATTCACCTGTTAGTACTTCAGGGACAAAAGGAGCGGCTTCTCCAATCCTCATTTAGCTCTACTCGTTTTTAGGTAGCAGTAGACATTTCCTCCTGATAAAGATTAAAATTTAAAATCTATTTTAGAAATAAATTCGATCAAAATTTCGAACGTACAAAAAATAAAATAAAAAAATCAGCCATGGTTAAATTTGTATAAGTGTTCTGAGCTTCACCAATTAAAATAATAATAATATAATATTAATCTACCAGGCAATGGCTCCGCCACTCTCCCCCTCTGGTGGAGCTTGCGCTTCGCTACTAAGATTAAAAATTAAAATCTACAAAAAAACAGCCATGGTTAAATTTTTATAAATTTTTTGAACTTCGCCAACTATAATAATTATAAAAAGCAACTCTAAACTAAATTTCTTCCTTTTCAAAATATCACGTTGCTAAAATATAGAGTTATAGAAGAAGATATATAAAAATAAATTTTCTGAACTTCACCATTTGTAATTCTTTGGGTTTTAAAAAATTCTCGTGTTCTTGGGTCAAAGTAATATTCAGGTGCAAATTGTTAATAAAACTGAAAAACTCATAAGAGCACAAACTAGAAGAAAAAACAGCAAAAGTATCATCAACATATCTTTGATACAGAAGGGGACGGCATTGAGCAGGGCAATCAAAATTGCACATGAAAATATTTTTAAAAACTGGCCCTAGTGGTCTTACCACCCTCAACACCTTCAATTAGATGATAAATGACGTTATTAAAAGTGAAATAGTTGTCTTTGACGGCTAGCTCCAATAACTGAGCAAATTGTGAAAAACTGAATCCATTAAAGAGGGCATTTTTATCTGGAAAGGCTTTAGTTAAAATAATCTCTATAGCTTCACTTCTCATTGTTATTCAACCATGCAAGGTAATGTTGTAACGGGCCGAAAATCTACCCTAAACTCCCAATCGATCCTACCCGCAAAACTTGACAACATTCTTCGCACACTCATTCAACCTCATCACCTCACATCCACTTTTCATAACAATCCTTATCAGCATCCAAAGACAAATCATTCAATTCCATAAAGTCTACACCACGCAAGAAACAACACGGCTTTTGCTCATCTTTCAGAATCACAAAGTCATGCTTCACATTCACATTCATTCCAATTTAGTGTAGGAAGCAAGTTGGATCTTTTGGAAATTTAGGGAAGATTTTCGGCCCACTACAATGCTCTGTTTCTTTATTGAGTTTTACTATTATGTATATATATATATATATATATATATATATATATATATATATATATATATATATATATATATATATATATATATATATATATATATATATATATATATATATATATATATACAATTTCACGGTGAAGGTAAGGACACATAGGAGGCTGAGGTGCATGTGATTTATTTATGGAACAACGTTTCGGGCGTATCACCCATCTTCAGGTTCTAAAACATAAATTAATCTAATACAGTTAAAGAATATTAAAAATAATTAGGTTATGACTATGTAGGTAAATAAAAAATTAGAAAATAACTCAGGAATTTAAAAGTCAAAAGAATCAAATTATCAATCTAATATAACACTATTGAAACGAAAAAAAAACACAAAAAAACATAAGTAAAAAATTACAGTATAATATTGCATACCGATAATTCAGGAATTTAAAAGGCAAGAGAATCAAATTATTAATCTAATGTAATCACTATTGACACGGAAAAAAGAAGCAAAAACACAAAAGTAAAAAATTACAGTATAATATTGCTTACCGATGAAGTTCAGGAGAAATCACAAAGTGAAGAAATTATAAAGGATGTGGCTTAAAGAAGGATAGGAATTTGATTGGTTGGTTGGTTGTTGAATGAGGTAATTAAAATTAAGAAATAAGAAGAGGAACAGCGGTATTTTCTATGTTGAGTGTAGGAGATTTTGTACGTATTAGTAGGGATTCCAAAATTCTTAGACTATATTCATTGTTATTATGACCAATTATTTTGAAGTTATCTATGGAACATTCTGTCTTGCATTGTATAATATGATTTCTAATTACAGAAGCTTCCTTCTTAGACAATATTTTTCCAGTGCGATGGCTTATCCCCATGTGAGAAAAAAACCTCTCTTTCAATGAGCGAACCGTACTACCAATATAGGTTCCTTGCAAACAACAAGGACAAGTAAAAGCATAAACAACACGGCTGCTCATTTCTAGAGGAAGTTTGTCTTTTGACGAGAAGAAACTTCTTATGGAAAGTGGGTTAACAAATGTGATTTTAAAGTTGGTATGAAAGAAATACTTTTTGAGTAATTTGTTGCATTTTCTAGTGAATAATTTATTGTAAGGTCCCATTTCTGGTACTACGAAATTTTTTTCATTTTTGGGAACATTATATGAGAGAAAGGATGGAGAGTAAATTTTGGTGAGAAAATTATTGATTAGTTTGTCAACCAAAAGTGGGGGGTAACAATTATTTTTAAAATAAGACTTTAGAGTCTGGAATTCATTGTGCATTAGGGAATAATTGGAGGAGAGATGGTAACCTCTATATATTAGTGGCCTAGGAATCAATGTTTTCAGCCATTGTGACTTGTCACACAAACTCAGTGCAATTAAATCTCTAATATATAGAGGTTACCATCTCTCCTCCAATTATTCCCTAATGCACAATGAATTCCAGACTCTAAAGTCTTATTTTAAAAATAATTGTTACCCCCCACCTTTGGTTGACAAACTAATCAATAATTTTCTCACCAAAATTTACTCTCCATCCTTTCTCTCATATAATGTTCCCAAAAATGAAAAAAATTTCGTAGTACCAGAAATGGGACCTTACAATAAATTATTCACTAGAAATTGCAACAAATTACTAAAAAAATTTAGTATTTTACCGCCGGGTGCATCAATTTTTAATTATATTTAGATTTCAAATTTGTTTTATAGCTCTTGAAGATGGGTTTATAAATAACCTGAAATGTACAGAATAAAGATGAGACCCACCTTCTTCGTTTTGTACTTCTTGATTAATATATATATATATATATATATATATATATATATATATATATATATATGCAACAAAGCCCACAGGGAAAATTAATACAAGGATTCTAAGTACTTTCGAACTTTATTTCGAGTTCTTTATTGATGAATAACAAAAGTATTGAAAATTGTAATATATATATATATATATATATATATATATATATATATATATATATATATATATATATAAATATATATATATATATATATATATATATATATATATATATATATATATATATATATATATATATATATATATAATATATATATATATATATATATATATATATATATATATATATATATATATAAAGATGATGCAGAAGAGAGGAAACGCCCACAAAAAAAGCAAAAAAAACAATCAACAAAATTAATTAATATGAAGTGGAAACATCAGGAGGAGCGAAGAGTGACAGAAAAAAGGAAGATAAATACAAATTAAGATATTTAAATCAGGTAAATTCAAAAGACTAAAGGTTGAAAAGAGAATTAAAATACCGCCTAAGAAATTAGGGAGGGAGGAAATCTGAGCGAGAGATTAACATTAGAGGTCAGGGTTGATAAACCAAAGTAGAATAAGTAAAAATGTTCTAAAGACTTGACTCAAACGAAAATAAATACACATACATAAACATAAGTCTATATAGATACACAAAAAAATAAAATTAAATAGTTTATTAAGATTAATATAAATATTTAGTCTCAAATCAAAAGTTTCGACAGTGCATTGTGAATATAATTCTAAAAATAACCATCGAGTTTATATAAGCCAGGACTTAAATTAAAATTTGGGAATTTGCTAATAAAGGTCGATTCAATGATATTTCGTGAAATTGTATCGTTATTATGACAGATGATTTATGCAGAATTCCAATCAATATTGTGATTAAGATATGACATATGAACATAAAATGAGCTGCTTTCTTCGCCACGACGGACATTATATTTATGCTGAAAAATTCGTTATTTTAAACATTTACCTGATTGGCCAAATTAATATTTAGAGCAATCGATACATTTTACGCAATATACATTACCAATAGGAGAAGGGGCGTTCTGGACTAATAGTTTAAAGATAGTATTATTATAGTTAAATAATACACAAATGCCTAGAAATTTTAAAATATGAGGGAGAGATGCAAAGGATGGATTTAAAGGAAGTACAAGAGTATTCCTGTTATTAAAAGGCGCGTGAGGTTCAAAACGATAAAAAGATTTTTAGCTAACTGAAGGCATTTATTAAGGAAATGAAAAGGATGGCAAAGTTTATGGCCGATGTCCAAAATTTTGGAAACTTCAGAGTCAAAGAATTCAGGACTAACCTCACGAAGGGTACGGAGAAACATTGAAATAAAAATTGATCTTTCGCCTTTAATATGGTGAGAGGAGTAAAAGTGAATATAAGAAGAAGAATTAGTTGGTTTCCGATAGACAGAGAATTTGAAACCAGAAGGCGTGCGGTGTATTAATAAATCAACGAAAGGTACAAGGGAATTAAGTTTGTTAAAAAAAAGAAAAATATTTTCAGAATTGGGACACAAGCAAAGGATATCATCAATATAGGGAAACCAGATTATAAGAAAATCTACAATAGAGGGAAGGAAAACGGTTTCGAAAAATTCCATATATGTTAGATAAAACGGGGGATAATCAATTTCCCATAGCTAAACCAAATTTTTGGAAAAAGAATTTACCATTGAAACTAAATGCACAGTCTTTAGTACACAGGGAGATAAGTTCTAAGAATAAATTAGGGGGTATAAGTAATTCAACGTTACACAATTTATCTTTAAGAAACTTGAATAAATCATCAACCGGACCTTTAGTGAAAAGGGAGCAAACGTCAAAGCTAACAAGGGTGAAGTCTGAAGGGTAAATGAGGATAGTAAGTTTTTCTATTAGGTAGAAACTATTTATTGCTCTGAATATTACTTTGGCCAATCAGGTAAATGTTTAAAAAAACGAATTTCTCAGCATAAATATAATGTCAGTCACGGGGAAGAAAGCAGCTCATTTTATGTTCAAATGTCATATCTTAATCACAATATTGATTGGAATTCTGCTAAAATCACCTATCTTGTCAAGGACCGTGCACAAATCCCTCAGTGTGTTGCGTGTTTAAAAACCTTCTCTAATTGCATCATTAAACCTTTGTAACTGAAGCAGCATCTGGCAAATGCTCAGCACAGTTGAAAGATAAGAATTGTAGCTTTTCTTAAGTAAAGTTATCCAGCTTGAAGAGGATAAAGATAGATGAATCTGGAACATATCAGCAAACCAACATCAGCATAGTGCGGGCTTCATATGTGATTGTTCTTCAGGTGGCCAAGGCAAAGAAGATCCACCCGATTGGAGAAAGCCATTTGAAACCAGGTATCGTTGAGAGTGTGAGGCTTGTGTTAGGAGAGGAGGCCTCACAGAAGATGAAACAGATCTCCTTGTCCAACAACACCATCAAGAACAGGATTGCCGAAATGTCTGAAAACATTACAGAAAATGTGGTGTCAAAGGTAAAGTCATTGCTTTTTTTTCACTTTAACTTTATGAGTCTACGGATGTCATCAACATTGCAACAACTGCTTGTTTTCAGCCGCTACATTACTAACAAAGGACTTGAGCAGGAGTTTATTTTTTGCCGGCCACTATAGACGACAATGAAGTCAGTTGATGTAATGGTAGTACTTGCAGATTTCTTTGAATAGTCGGGACTGAGTTGAAGCAAACTGGAAGGGGTTTGCTCAGATAGTGGCCCTAATATGCTTTATTCACAATCAGGATGCATTGCTCTTGTGAAGCAAAAGCAACCTAGTTTGGAAGGAACACACTGCATGATCCATTGAGAAGCTCTCGCCTCAAAGACCATCCCAAAGAACCTTCATGTGAACTTGACTGTTATCAAAAACATTGTTAATTATGTGAAAGGATCATCAGCCTTGAACACTCGCCTCTTCCACCATCTCTGCCTGGACATGGATGCTGAACACCCTGCTCTTTTATTTCACGCACAAGTGCGATGGCTTTCCAAAGGAAACATGCTGGCGTGGGTCTTTGAACTGCGAGAAGAAGTAAAGTTGTTTTTCAGTTATAGCAACAAGGTTGACCTGCTGTCTGCCTGAAACAAGGAAGGATTTAAAGCACTAATGGCTTATCTTGCTGATATTTTTGAAACTATGAGTGAACTAAATAAAAAATTACAGGGGCAAAGGAGCAACATGATCGTGAACACTGACGCCATCAATGCTTTCACGGCAAAACTCCAACTTTGGGGAAAACAAATGTAAAAATGAAATAAGTATTCTTCCAGCGCTTGAGTGACATACTTGGTAAGAAAGACATGGAGGGTCCATTGAAGAAGGAAATCATCACTTAGCTTCATCATTTTGAGTACGCGTTCAAACGATATTTCCCTGGTATCAACACTGAAGATATTTCAATGAGGCTGACAAGGAATCCATTTATATGTGAGGTAGATGATGTCCCTAAGGGCATGCAAAATGAGTTCTTGGAACTCAAACCTCACTCTTCTGCCAAGGATGAGTTTCGTGCACAAGATCTAGAAGACTTCTAGGTTAATGTGCGTGGAGCATACCCACAACTGAGCACCAACGCTTTGAAAATCCTCATTCTCTTTTCTATAACCTACCTTTGTGAGTCTGGTTTTCCTACTTTACTCACAATCAAGCCCAAAGCACGAAATCGACTTGAGGTGGAATGTGACATGCGCTGCGCGCTTTTCAAAACTAACCCTGATATTGATACACTAATGCACAAGAGGCAACCCCACCCTTCTCACTATCTAATTCGAAAGTAGAAGAGCAAACAAAAGTCCTTTAGTTGTTAATAACCGCTCTATATGCGGTTAGTTGTTATTAACCGCTGTCTATCCGCTTTAAATATGTATCTATATGTTTATCAGTATATTTGTACATTTTAAAATATATTAGTAAATAGCCACAGTGTGTTTTGACTACTCTTTTCCTTGTACTCATGAAGTTAGAAATCTGGATGGTTGAACTGGGTGCGGAGTGAAATGACAGAAAAATATTTGGGAAACATGTCCTTAAGCCGTGTGGCTAGTTCTGCCGTGTAGCCAAGTTATTTTAAAGGATTGTTTTAATTGAGATCAAAGCGGTTGTTCGGAGCCTCAGTGTTTATGGTTCGTTCAATCCTCACCATCTGGACGAATTCATTCTCAATTAGGAAAGTTCAGTTTTTCCCCTAAATTATTCCTTTTATTTTCTCTTTATTTACAGTAAGATATATATACATACATATATATATATATATATATATATATATATATATATATATATATATATATATATATATATATATATATATATATATATATATATATATGTATATAAGACGCGCTAAACTCCTTCCTTTAATTTTTAATTATCCCTCGCCAGGTCAAATCAACCGGCTCGCCTCGAGGCTCAGCTCGTTGTTGCATAGAGAAGCGAATCTCAGTCTCGATTCAACGCCGCCTCATTTCTGCTGAGTCTCTTCCTCCTCCTTCCTGTGTTACTTCATATCTCTTCTGAAATATCATGGAGATATTTAACTTCTTCCCCAGGAAGCCGAATATAAAACAGTTTTCATTTGCATCTCCTTTTAGTTAAGAATTCGATCTCCGGAATTCTCCCATCCCGCGACTGCATTCACCCTTTTCCTAAGTATGTGCTAATTAGTTACCGAATCCTACTTTAGTTAGCTTTATCTAAGTTATTAAAATACAAAAAAATCATCTACATACCTACCGTAAGATACGGGTTTAAAATTTAAAGAGCATTGTTTCACAAAGTTGTTTTAAAGATGAATTATGAAAATGTTACGAGGGGCGGTCATTAAGTTTTGCGAATTGGTAGGGCAAAAACAAAGGAAGGGAAATGGCTGTTTGTGGGGGGGTGTTAGGACAGGTTATGACAAGTCAGGACCTGCAGCCGCACGCTCCTGCCTCGTCTATTTAATAAGCAGTAGCTGATCGCAGATCATCAGTCACAAACTTTTCAACAATGGAGAAGGTTGAGCACCGCGCAGTGATCAAATTTTTGATCAAGGAAGGCAAGAATGCAAAAAAGATCCATGAACACATGGTTGCAGTATACACCGACACCGCCCCTTCCTATGCAACCATTGCTCGCTGGAATAAGGAGTTCCACCATGGTTGTGAGTCTCTTGAAGATGACCCCCGTCCAGGACGCCCGTCAGACGTGACCAAGGAGGACAATGTGGCCCATGTGGAGAGGATGATCCTCGAAATTCAATGGGTGAAGGTCGAAGAAATCAAGCAAGAACTTGGAATATCACATGGAAGTGTTATCAAAATCATCCACGACAATTTGGCCATGACCAAGGTCTCTGCTCGTTGGGTCCCTAGAAACCTCACGCCCCATGATCGACTTCAACGTCGTCAAAGTTTGGAGGAGCTGCTGCTCCTGTACAACCAAGACCCGGCTGGATTCGAGTCACGAATAGTGACAGGTGATGAAACGTGGGTCCATCACTGGGATCCCAAGACCAAGCTCGAAAGCATGGCCTAGAAGCACAGGGGCTCTCCGACCCCCATCAAGTTCCAGACCCAACACTCAGCCGGGAAGATCATGGCCACCATCTTCTGGGATTCTGAGGGAGTGTTGATGGTGGACTATACGCCTCGTGGAAGGACCATCAAAGTCCAATATTAGGCCGAGAAACTGGCTTGGTTGAAGAAGTGCATCCGTCAGAAGCGGCGCGGCAAGTTGACACGCGGTGTCCTGCTCCTCCACGACAATGCCCCTGTCCACAAGGCTATAGTTGCACAAGCTGCCCTGCGCGAGTGCCCGATTCGAGGAGCTCAACCATCCCCCCTACAGTCCAGATCTGGCCCCTAGCGACTACTTTTTATTCCTCCAGCTCAAGGGTGCACTGCGTGGACGCCGATTTAGGAACGATGAAGATGTCCAGCTCGCCGTCCAGGAGGGGATTAAACAGCAGTCGGGAGATTTCTGGTTGTCGGGAATTCGAAGCCTCAGCGACAAGTGGCGCAAGTGCATTGAAGTCGAATGTAGTTTATATTGAAAAATAATAAAACCCTTTTCCTCATATCTCGTTTCCTTATATCCGAATTGCAAAACTTATTGACCTCCCCTCGTATCTGCTATTGGTACTATTGTGTATTACTTTCCTACTCCGTTTATCTGTTAGTATGCTTTTTTATTGAATAGAAAATAGTTCTCATTGAAAATCAATTCTAAAATAGTCTTAACATTTTGATGATAGAAATTCTGAAAGATGTCAGTTTGTAAAAGATTAGGTTGATAATAATGTCAATTGTTTCATTGACTAGAACACTCGTAAAAAAATAAGATATATTATAAGTGAATAAGTTCTTTGAGGGTGAAAAATTGTGTGATATTAATTCATTAATAACGAATCCTGAGAGTAAATTAGCAAAATAGTTGGAAAGTTTGAAGGTGGAAGGGCATTAGAATGTAAAGTTGGTGTCGGAGAGGAGCATTAGCTTTGTGTAGCTTGCGTAGGCCATATAATATAACAAGCCTTGAACCACTAGAATGGAGGAAATCATAAGTTTGTTTGCCTATAACTTTGGAGGATAGATTAAGTAAAACCATGTCAACTTTGTCCTTTAGTTTTAGAGTGATTTCTGTAGATGTTTCATGGAGCAATTTATATTTCAGAGTGTCTGTAAGTATTGAATCCATTTTGTCTACATAGTCAGTTCCATTTAGTAGAACAACCCCATTGCCTTTTTCAGGTTTGGTAATGACAACATCTGGATTATTAGATAAGGATCTCGAGGTTTTAATATCACTGTTTCCGGACATAGGAGAATTGATTTTTAATTTCTTAACTTTCTGATAAAATTAGTATGCTAATTCTGAAAAGTCATATTTAAATCTACGGTAGTCACCGTATATGGGTAATTTGCAAATCCCATGTAATTTTTTTAGAAGTATAAATAGTAGGAATGATATTTGATTTTTGAGCTGGGCATTGCACTATATTTTAACTCGGGAATTTTTCTGGATTTTTTGTCGTTTAAAAGAAAGAAAGATTGTATGTAAAAATTGACCAACAGCAAATTTCGGGATATGGATATAGTCATGGCCAAAAGTTTTGACAATAATTTACCGTAAGAGTATATTTTAACTTTGGAATTTTGTAAAATAAAATGGTGAAATTCCGAAAAACTAAATATGACTATCGAATGTTTGGGGAAATTTTTTAAAACAAAAGTATTACAAATGGCGGAGTTCAGGAAAAAAAAAACATACACTCGCAATTGGCATAACTAACACCGAATGAATAAAGAAACTCTTTGAGTCTTTTGTCATATGTCACATCCTTAATTTAAAAATAGAATACGATTATGAGAAAGGCTATAACACCACACGACACATGAACAGCAACATTGCGATTCCTTGCATTAGAAGGAGTTATGAAGATCTCAAATATTCAACTCTAGTTTCACCAAAGGGTCCAGGAACAAATTTTACGGCGAAAGATTTTGGAAGCATAAATGTGGCCGAGGAGCTTTAACGTTATGCCTCTAGTTTTTAGATCGCTTTTTTCGCGTGCAAGATTAGGGGCCGCTAATCTTAACAATTACCCATTTATTTTGTGTCTGACGTAGAAAACATTCCTACTTTACACCCTAAATGGGGTTGCAGACAAACATCATTTAATAATAAAAACATAATCTCAAAATAATCAATCTTTAATAATAGTTAATATTTTCTTCCTTGTTTATGGCAAACCTATATCCCTATTCAACATGACGACCATTTCTATTTATACAGACGTGGGCTCAATCTCTCATCACCCCATCACTCTTTTGATAACATCTGGTCTATCCTTAAGATGTTTATTTCATTTTTTTATGCGATTCCTCAAGTTATCTAAATTGAGAGTTGTTTTTTTAATAAACTGCACTCTTAAATGACCCCCCAAAACGAAATGACATGCTGTCAAATCAGAGCTTCCAGGAGGCCATTTGGTCGACCCACTGCAATTATTCGCTTTTGGAATACTTCCTGCAACCGATTCTTAATAATCAGTGTTCTGTGAGCAGGAGCACCGTCATGAATGCACCAAACGTGATTAAATCTGGCTCCATAAGCAGTATGTAATTGTGGAATGATATCTTGATTTAAAATTTATAGCTAAGTTTCAACATTTAAGTTCTCATTAATAAAAAATGCACCAATTAACGATCCATTGCCACCGAGTCCTACATACAAAGACATCTTTTCTATACAATCTCTTTTCGTACACATGATCTTCGGGTGGTTGGTTATTTGGTACATAGTTCCGGGATTTTTCTGTTTACTTGGCCAATCATATGGAATGCAGCCTCATCTCTAACAATTAACTGTTTAATGAATCTTCCTGGACGTCCCCAAAACCATTCAACAATTCTGAGAAGACGAGGAAAATAATTTTCAATGAGTTTGTGTTTAATAACGGGTTTAAATGAATAGAATTGTGAGTCTTTACGAACAATTCTCAGAAATGAGATTTGTGAGGGTCCTGTACCATTTCTTCTGGAGGATACTTTCGGGTTTTCTACTCTAATAACTGACGAACACGCTCAATGTTGTCTTCGTTTCTTACAGTTTTCAGTCGTCCTTAATGTCATATATCTAAATTGAAAATAGTTCCTTTATTTTTAAACTTTTCAACAGTTTTTCAAACAGTATGTTTAATTGAAGACGCTCTCTAGAGCAATTCCTGTTTGAAAGAGTTCTTCACTTGGATTAAGCTTTTAGTTTCCAAATAATTCTTGACGATGTAGAGGCGTTGATCGTTTGTCCGCTGCATATTAAGGGCCTCAAACAATTAAAAAATATAAAAAATACAAGAGGAGCGGCTTCGCCACTCTTACAAGAGGACTTGCGCTTCGCAGGCAGACCTTTGGTTTGTGGCCAATGTCCTATCCAGCTTTGGCAACGGCTTATTGGTCTAAACATTTTTTTAAACTTTCCAGTACATATCATCATTTAAGAAGGGGATTTTTTGCGTATTTGAATCATAATTTAATCTTAGTTTGGTTATGTCTAATGTTTTTTATCAAAGTTATTTCTATAAGTATCGAAATTTTGTGATTTTTTTATAACCCAAAGTATTACAAATGGTGAAGTTCAGAAAATTTATTTTTATATATCTTCTTCTTCTCTAACTATATTTTAGCGACGTGATATTTTGAAAGGGAGGAAATTTAGTTTAGAGTTCCTTTTTAAAATTATTATAATTGCCTGGTTTCCTAATAATTTTCTTGTGGTCTATTTATTTTTAAAATGAATGATTATTTTCTAGGCCTAAAGGCCAAATAAAATAGATTTATCGGGTATTTTTAAATACAAAAAAAACAATCATCAGTAATTTTTTTCTCCATTTAAATTAGATCTAATAATTTAATTTTGCTTTATTCGATTCTAGGGGCCAGAAACAATTTCCTCCTGATAAAGATTAAAATTGAAAATCTATTTTACAAATAACTTCGATAACACTTTCGAATATACGAAGAAGCAGCAGCCATATCTAAATTTTAATAAATTTTCGGAATTTCACAATTTGTAATTCTTTTTGTTTTAAAAAATTCCAAAACATTTGATACTCATATTTATTTCTGAACTTCACCATTTTGTTTTTTCAAACTTTAAAGCACCTCTCAGAATTATTCTTCTTCTAAGCTTTTCCCTACTAGGGATCGTCGTTCTTGAGGAGTTATGTTACTCTCATTTGGTAAATGCCTCATCCATTAAGGTTTTGGCAGAGACTTCACGGACGGATGACCTTTTTGACTCAAACCTTCCCTATTTATCCAGGCTTGGAACCGGCATTGAGTTGGGCTGGCTTGCCCCCCTCCCCGCCAGTGTCTAGGAAAATGTCCAAAATATATAAATACAGCACATCAAAAACTTAGAGTAATAAAGAGAATTGCTAGAGCTAGAGTCGGTGTCATTTTAACCTCACATGAAAATAATGTCCAAATATGACATTCATCCATTGCCTAATTCTCATAGTCTCTCGACCATTTTCATGACGCTCCTTGTTTATTTGCGTAAACGAAGGTTTGGCGATTACAGCCCTGCAGTTATACCCGGTTCCGTGAGGCTCTTGAAGAACACTCTTCTTAGAATGAACTTAGATCTCGTCGTCGGTCGTCGTCGTCAGCTTATTAGCCCGTCTTTATAAGAGAAAAAAATCTATTATTATTCAAGCCCTCCAAAAAATCCCGTTCCTATGGAAGACATCTTCCAGACGTGATGCATTATACGGTATTGTCCTAGAAACATATTTTTAAATCACAAATAATTTATGTTGTTTAATAAAAAAAAAGCCAAATTCACATTTTCCCAAAATTGGATGGAATATTACACAAAACAAACAGACTCAAAATATCACATTTTATGAAAAAGTTATTTAGATTAAAAGCTGTTTTTTTTGTGATTTAACGTGTATATTGAAGGTGCATTTTCAAATGAAGTGACAAATGAAGTGATAAATGAAGTGATGTCAGATTTGTCCTCTGATCAGAAGTTTTCCTCGTCGCCAAATCCACTTACAGCGGGAAAATTGATCTGCAACTGAAAACTTTGAAGCCAGGACCCATTTCCCACCTGAAGTGGTTGACCTTAACCTGTCACATTGGCGCAACTTATCTCTCCAAGCATCATTTTAAATGTAAAGTTAAGAAGAACATGCACTCTCTCATCTTTTACTGCGTCACCAACTACGTTCCTTTTTGGTTTGCGAACAAAACTCGCTCACATATAACTGACACCGCCAATTACAGCCTTTTCTAAATCAAATTTCTCCGCCTTCTTTCCCAATCAACGCGAGACATTGCGTTGCCTTATATTAAATCCTGGAACGCGCACCCAGCAAATGTGCTTGTCTCTCTCCTCTTCGACGATGATCCAAATCTCAAGCTCCTTCGCCAAGGGAGCGATGTTGGTGACAAGTCGTTGAGAAAATTTGTTCCTCCTCCCGTCAACTTCGATGGGAATACCATTACTGAACTCATTAATTGGGATTCACTCACGATTTACAAGTCTATCCTCACTTAGTTGGAGCACCTGATTTATGAATTAACAAGGGCATGCAGTAAAATTGCTGGTCATGAATAAAGAAATAGGTATATTCGCGTGAGAATGGCTGCCAGAGAATTTGTTCGAAAGCTGACATGAAAAAAAGATTTTGCAAAAATGATTTTTGTTAGTTACAAACCCTATATTTCTCATAGTAATTGCGATGATATGCATTTCTCATGTGTTTCTTCCTTCTTGCGTTCATTTGATTTGATGTTCCATTATAAAAGACTTGTGTCTTGCCTGGACTTTAGTTCTCTTTTCAAAACTTAATTTAATAATAAGATTAAATTGGAAAAAGGTAGGCATTCATGGTCTTTAAGCCCCTATCCAATGAGCGCCGTTGAATACAGTCACGTAAGCAACGATGACCAATCAGAATGCAAGATATTGATTGGATTCGTAAATATGAAAATGTATGGTTGAATTGGTTGGATGTGTTACTTTATTTTATTTCGCAATAAATTAATTACTGTTTAACCGTTTTTTTATGACATCCTTTTATCTTTAAAATAGGCTGATTTCATTCGCCCTTAATATATATATATATATATATATATATATATATATATATATATATATATATATATATATATATATATATATGCAATGTCCCGCAGGAAAAATAAAAAGGTGCTTCCAAGTACTTTCAAACTTTATTCAGTTCATTCTCAAGGATAACAAAGAGAAAATAATATAATAAGGGTATATATAAGCTAGTAAAAGATAAAGGACCTTGCTACCTGTTATAGCTAAATCTTAATCTGAATTTACCCCTCCCTCTCCTACTTCCTCATTGGTGATTTCTTGTCTTAGAGGCGGTACTTTATCTTTTACTAGCTTATATATATCCTTATTATATTATAACCTCTTGTAGTATCGTTGAGAATGAACTGAATAAAGTTCAAAAGTACTTGGAAGCACCTTTTCATTTCATATATATATATATATATATATATATATATATATATATATATATATATATATATATATATATATATATATATATATATATGAATGCAATAAACCACATTGAAAGAGAAAACGGAATAAATTTTTCTTACAGTAATATTTATTACCTCTTTTCGAAAAAATCCTTGCAGAGAAGCGATTCGAACCATGGACCATAAACTAGGCATAGTGTACTAACGGCATATTTTAAACTGTGATCAAAGCGGTGCTCGCTGCCTCAGTGGCCATGGTTCGAATCGCTTCTCTGCAAGGATTTTTTCGAAAAGAGGTAATAAATATTACTGTAAGAAAAATTTATTCCGTTTTCTCTTCCAATGTGGTTTATTGCATGCATCTTCATCATTCTCTCGCGCTACTTTGAGAGATATTATATACATATTTATATATAATGAAAAGATGAATCCAAGCACTTTCGAACTATATTTGCAAGTTCGTTTTCAAGGAATAGCATGAAAATGGAGAAGACAACCTTATATAAGGTAAAAAGAAACGAAGGCAACGCCCATCACATAGTACAACCCAATGGAAAAACACAAAAGCAAGAGAGAAAAATACCAATGAATAGAACAATAGGTAACTAACAACAGATATATGCATCCCTAAGACGATATACACACAACAACGCCGTGTATATGAATGTAAATGATGTGTGAAAAAACCAAAAACATTTAAAAGGATTATCATTAGAGCGAAAACATTTAGGGCTAAGAGTTAATCCACGATCATAGCAGACACACGTGGTGGGGGAGGCAATACGAATGATTTAAACTAATAAAGAGTGACAACAGGCTGCATTATGAAGTTATTTCATTTAGTACAAGTTTTTTTAAAAAAAAACAGGGTCAAGTTTATATAAGCCAGGGACAATATCTATATTAGGCAAGATGCCAATTAATGAACACTCGACAATATTTCTTTTTGTGAAATCAGCGGAATGATAAAGGAATTTTGCAGAGTTCCAGTCAATGGAGTGGTTATTTTCGGATAAATGTAAAAATAAAGCACTGTTTAGTTCACCTCTTCTAATATTATACTTATGTTGGTAAATTCTAGTAGATAAAGATTTACCAGTTTGCCCGAAGTAAGGTAAATTAAAAATAGAACATTCAATAGAATATACTCCACCTTTTTTCCTTGTATATATATATATATATATATATATATTAGTGAAAGTATCCAATAGCAAGTTATAGTATATAATAGTGAATCCACTGTATAGGACAAGGGTGGCGAAACCCTTGTCCCTGACTGATATGTGATATATTTGTATATACACATTTCCAATACTGAAATTTAAATCATATTTGTATGTACACAACGAAAGAAAAGTAAATGTTATTTTTTTGCGATATTAATGCATGAGTATATCGTACTCTGGAATAAATCTAAACAACATCTACAAAGATACAGGAGTCAAATTTTATTCATCGCCCGCCGACTTCTTTCATTAGAAATTTTCGCCCACGGCTCAAAAAAGTTTTCCCACCCCTGGTACTGCAGCATAGAATTTATTTACGAGGTTAGTTTCGATATAAAGCTTACCATACCCTCATCAGTCGGATACTCAGAATATAAATGGATACAAAAGTCGTAGATAACCTCAAGATCAGGAAAAAAAAAGCTGTGTAAGACTTTTGTATCCATTCCCATTCCAAGCATCCGACCGAAAAGGGTACGGTAAAATCCATACCGAAACTAGTCTCGTAAATAAATTCTATGCTCCTATACAGAGATTTCACTATCATATATATATATATATATATATATATATATATAAGGGGTCTTTCAACAAGGACGCTTGAGCTTTGTTAGGCGATAGTGGCCATGTTGTTAAAGCGACATCTGGCAACCTCACTGTGAACTGTTCAGTAGTACTTGGCAAGTCACGATGGAAGGTTATAATGTTGAACAGCGTGTGCAAATCATCAAATGTTATTATCAAAATCAGTGCTCCGTTCGATAAACGTTCCGCGCATTATGTGATTTATATCCTCGCCACAGCGATGAGGCCCATTTTTGGATGAATGGATTTGTGAAAAAGCAAACTTGTCGGATTTGGGACGAAAACAATCCTCATGAGATACACCAGCACCAATTGCATCCCAACAAAGTCACTGTTTGGTGTGGATTTTCGTCTAACGGAATCATCGGTCCGTATTCTTTTGAGAACGAAGATTAGATTGCCATAACCGTCAACGGCGAGACCTACAGATCGATGATAAGCAACTTCTTGTGGCCTCAATTGGATTATATGCCGATATTGATACTGACGACATGTGATTCCAACAGGATGGTGCTACGTGCCACACTGCGCACACCACGATAGACATTTTGCACCAGCGATTTCAGGGCAGGGTCATCTCGCGCGGCGACGACGTCAACTAGCCACCGAGATCATGCGATTTAACGACATTAGACTACTGGGGCTACCTTAAATCGCAGGTCTATGTGAATAATCAGCAAACAGTTGATGTCTTCAAAGTCAACATAACGAACATCATCCAGCAAATTCAGTAGGATTTATGCGATAAAGTCATCGAAAATTGGGCCTCCCGAATACCTTCCACCAAGCGAAGCCGCGGCGGACATTTGAACGACGTCATATTCCACACTTAATGCCATAAAATTTACTTTCAAATTTAAAATAAATTGAGTGCATATATCACACACAACTTGTTTCATTTACATTTAAAAATTAAGTGACCTTATTGAAAGACCCTTTATATATATATATATATATATATATATATATATATATATATATATATATATATATATATATATATTGGTAAGTTTCAAAATTTGCCGATGACACGACATTAGGCATTAGGGCAAAATACCAATTCAACCTAACCAAATGATGTAAGGTAATGATCATAGGTCAAGATAATCGCAGAAATGAGTACACAATGTATGAATGATCAAATTATATATACAATTAAAATGAAAAAGGAATTAGGTATCTTACTCTCAAGTGATCATAATGTTTTAAACAATGCAGTGTAACGTCACAAAATGCTAATAAGATTGTAGGATACGTAAGTAAAAGTTTTGAGTTCAAATAAAGATATATCATACTTCCCTTATACAAAGCACTTATAGAACCTCATTGGGAGTATGCGGTGCAATTCTGACATCCATACATGCGAAAGGTAATTGCAATATTGGAATGCGTCCAGCGACGAGTTACGAAATTAATTCCTGAACTTAGAAATAGATCCTACGAAGAACGGCTGAGGCCCCTAAATTTGCTTTGATTGAAAGATCGGTATCTATGCGGTCAACTTATTGACCTTTATAAAATTCACTAATATGATCTCGGACTCAAATAAACAAAGGATTTAACACTGCGGTAATACAAAACTTATTTTCTTATATAATACAATTAACATAGAATTGGAATCAATTGCCTCGGAAGGTCGTTGAAAACACTTCAGTAAATATGTTTAGGAACAGAATAGATAAAATATAACTTAACAGATATAAGATTCATTAAACTACTCCTTTATCTATATTTTCTCTTCTTCTTACCTGTCCTTCATCTCTCACTTCCGCCCTTTCCCTTATTTATCCAATTAGCCTCGAGTATGAATTGAGTATAAATAATCGGGGAGAAGAAATAATTAATTACGTTTATATTAACTGCACGATTGGGGTCTGGTAAAGAGAGAAACGTGATCATTAAAAGTACTAGTAATTGATTAATAAACCTTTTATCAATTATAAAATTTGTTTAATATCTGTATTTAATATATTAAAAAACAAAGATTAATGGTGTTATGTGTATTTCGATTGTTTAAATTTCGTAAAATGTTAAATAAAGTTAATAAAGTTATCATTTTAGCTTACGGTATTAACTAAAGAAGCTTCAGACAGTGAGATTGACTTCATCTCTGTGAGACAGGCGCGGATCCAGGTGGGGCAGTCAGTGGGCAGTAATAATGTAGAATTTATATAAAAACATTTTTATAAACAGTTGCGATCGAATAACTTATATGATACATTCCTAAAATACAGGAAAATCTTAAAACTAATTATTATTTTGAGTATTAAACCTTAGATAACGTCTAAAAACTACAATTCACAATTTTATGATGTGCGGAAAAAAAAAAATCTGATTTAAAATCCTGTGTGAGATTTGTTATTTATTATCAATGATGTGTAAGATAATCATTATTAATTATCAATATCCTTTTCTCAAACTACTCAGAAGGAGGAATTCACATTAGCCGCCCGCAAATTTTTATCATGGATCCGCCACTGCTGAGACGTTAATTGAATAATGTCTGAAATCGGAGGACGATCATCGAAGGAAAGAAGTTTGCCTCACTGAACGAACTTATCTGTTTTGCTCCTTCGATACGGGGGGGAGAAGGGGGAGGCTTTTACATAAAATCCCCCCCACAGCTCATTCGGCTCGAAAGACCGAGTCAGAAAATTTACTTTCCTATCCCCCTCCCCCTCCTCTCCCACAAAGAATGAAGGGTGGGCTCGCATCAAACACACAAAATAATCACCCTTCGACCTTTTGGCCCTATTTCGAGGTAAAGGTCCCATCGTTTTGGCTTTGCAAAAGTGGCTTAACATAGCAAGACGACGCTATGCATGGTGGACCTTGTCCAGTCAAGGGTCATCCAAGGGTAGAAGGCCCCAAACACGCCCCACCTCAAAAGTTCTATCCATACGCAACATCATCTATTTGCTGTACTCATTTGCCGTTTTTTCACACGATGAATCCATATTTCGTGCATTCCTCCACCTCTTCTTACGCCACCACTGATTTGGGGGAAAAAATTAAATGATTGTGGGGATAGTTTTTTCTATGTCCACTATATACAAAAATGTCAAACAATATTCTAAATCTGTACAAGGTATTCATGAACACAAACTTCTCAAATTGGGAGCCAATTTGCCTTCTTTTTCTTCTCCCTCTGATGTAATTTTTAATCTTTCAGATTAGAGCTTGAGCTCGAAAGAAAAGTTCTTCAACATACCTCTATATAGACCGAATTTTTCCATTTTATTCTTCCATTTAAAATTTTTCTACTTTTTAAAAATTGAGCCATGTTATGGCCAGGTTATTTAAAAATCGTTTACACAAACTGGCCAATAACACTTATGCTAAACTATCCACACAATAATTTATTTTTTCAAAAAATCAGACTTCAATATTTTAAAGAAACCTGCTCAAAACCAAGATCTTATCCTAACTAGACCAGATAAATGCAAAGGCGTTTTCCTCGTTCACCTTTCTGACTTTGTTTCCAAAATGGGAACAATTATTTGTGGTGAATAAAAGTTCCAACTCGTTAATACTAAACCGTTTAAACTAATCATCTGCATAGAGGATCAAATCAATAGAACTCTTAGGTTACTTAAAAGCCAGAAGTTGATTTGTTTGCCAAAAACTCATAAAGCTGATGTTCCTTTAAGACCCATTCTGGCCGCCTACAATTCACCTAATTACAACCTAGCTAAGTTTTTAGTTCCCATTCTTTCTGATTTAACCCGAAATGATTATACTGTGGGTAATTCTCAACAATTTGTAGATGCATTCAAGCCACTCCGTTCCCACTGTCACATGATCAGTTATGACGTTTCCTTTCCTTTTACACAGATTCTATTAACTTAAACAATAGACATAATTTTAAATATACTGTTTCTTCCTCTGATAGCTTACATCATGTATTCCCTCGATCTACATTTAATACACTTCTAGAATTAGATGTTTACGATTCTTTTTCACTTTTAATAAAAAAATATACAAACAAATTGATGGTATGGCAATGGGTTCGCCACTTGGACCAACCTTCGCCAACATTTCCATGTGCCATTTGGAAACCCAATTTTAAACCTAATTTTTTTATAAAAGATACATCGATGACAATTTCACATTATTTCATAACTCTGTTCAATCTGAACTTTTCAAAAACTTCATACACTCATATCACCCTAGTATCTCGTTTAACATGGATCCAGAAACAAATAATAGTTTATCGTTTTTGGATATTAAAATTGAAAAAATCCCGGTGACTTTGTATTTTCTGTCTTCCGAAAGCCAATATTTACTAAATTTAGTCTAAATTTGTATAGCTTCTATACATATCAATTTAAGATTAATATTTGTAAAATCTGCTCTAAGTGAACCCTATTTCATTGGCAAATGGAAACACTTTTAACATTTTTTAAATTAAATAAATACCCGCCCTATATTTTCATACGTTTCATTAGGAATTTTGTTAAATAATATTTTTAACCTTATAAAAAAATGTATTGTTCTTCACAAGAAATTATATATCTCTTTTCTCTTTTCGGGATACCAGACTAGTGCTTTTAGGAAATAATATTGAATATTTTGAAAGATCCTATCCAAATTTTAATTTAACGCCTATCTTTGTTAACCGGTTAAAATCTGCTCTTTGTTAGGGGTAAAACACCCCACTCCTGACATCCTGTGTTCCGGAGTAGTATACAAATATACTTGCCCCAAATGTTCTTCGGGAAAGTACATTTTATGTACAGAACGACTTCTTAAGGTTCGCATCGATGCTCACCGGGGGGTCAACTACAGAACAGGAATTGATCGATCTGAAAAGGAAAATTCTGTTATCCGATCTCATTCCCATTCATATAAAATTCATATAATCAAGTTAAAATATTATTATTATCAAAATCTAAATCTGACCTTCTCATAATTGAGTCTCTATTAATCAAACACAATCAGCCTCAGTTAAATAAAGACTCTACTTCCACACCGTTATATATTGCTTAATTTAAAATAAATACACTCTCTTATTTAACTAGTTGCCATTAATTAATTACCTCTAAATCAATCAGCTTAGCTAAGACTATATTTTTTCTACCAACCAATTATATAGAATTAAAAAAGCAACTACCCTTAAATTAAAGCTTTCCTAGTAGCAAATTTTTAAATGTCATTCAGTCAGTTCAAAACTTTCTCCGAATCGGGTAATAATTGATACTGTATTTATTGCGTTTACCTTTTCTTCCACTTCTACCAAGATTAATGTCATTTGAATTTATTTTGTATTTTTAATTTTTACTCAAACAACAGAAATTTGTCCTTCATATTGAATTTTTCAGTTTTTTTATTATTTTAATTTTTTGTATTTTTACATTTTTGTACATTTTTACCTCTAGCCCTTAGCTCTGGTCATTGTTTTTTATATTGTAAAAAAATATCTATATCTATTCTATCACTAACTCTATAATTTAAAAATGGGATTTTTTGGGAGTATTTGAATAATAATTTCATTTTAGTTTGGTTATGACTTGTTTTTTTATCCAAGTTATTTGTAATAATTCTTTTATAATATCAAAAAACAAAATGGTGAAGTTCAGAAATAAATATAAGTATCGAAATTTTGTGATTTTTTTAAAACCAAAAGAATTACAAATGGTGAAGTTCAGAAAATTTATTTTTATATATCTTCTTCTATAACTATATTTTAGCAACGTGATATTTTGAAAGGGGGGAAATTTAGTTTAGAGTTCCTTTTTAAAATTATTATAATTGGCGAAGTTCATAATTTTTTTTAAAATTTAACCATTGCTGTTTTTTTAGATTTTAAATTTTAATCTTAGTAGTGAAGCGAAAGCTCCCCCCTTAAGAAGAAGTGGCGAAGCCATTGCCTGGTTTATTTTATTTTTTATATATTCGAAATTTTTATCGAATTTATTTATAAAATAGATTTTAAATTTTATTGTTTAACAGGAGGAAATAGTTACTTGCACCTAAAAACGAGTAGAGCTAAATGAGGAGTGGAGAAGCCGCTCCTTTTGTGAAAAAATGGTAAATTTTTTTGCTTACCTAATGAGTAACCTAGTATGTATATATAAGTAATAACGGTCTATGGAGTTCTCAATATTGCTCTAATAAGGATCATAGACATGCCCAACGGATACTCTACCATTTGCCACACGATGGAGGACGTCGAAAAGCTCGTCTCTGAGGAGGCCAAAAAGTCTCTCCAGAAGATTGTGCTGGAGGTCTTCATCCCACAAGAGATCCTTGCGTGTCGCACTATCCTCCTTTCTTCACGGATAACTCCCTTGGAGAGATCAAAGATGAGTTATCTAAGAAACAAAAATGGGCCAATATTACAGAGGAGAAACATTCGGTAAAGGTATAGGGTCTGGTTAACGAATTCTCTCTTGTAGTTTCGTAGGCTGGGTTATGTAATGACAACTTTTCTTCTTGAATAATAATGATAACTCTTTCTGTACTGACCTTTTCCACAAAAGTACAACTATATATATAGTCATTTCATCTACTCATAATACTACAAAATTCAACCAATCAGGATTGGGATACATTTAATCATCATACTTATATTCATTTTTTGGAATAACAGACCTTAGCGTTAACAAATGGACCAATCAGCTTTTAGACATAAGCACTGCAATAATTGTCCTATCAGCGACACGATAGATTTAAAAAGTTAATAACGCTCAAACTGTTTGCACATAAACACGGCTGAAATACATTTTCCGAAAATATAAGCGAAGCAGAGTTCAAAAGAATTCGGAACGGGAGAAATACACACAGTGAAAACCACTAATCGAGACAAAACCAACACACACACAAAACATAAACATGGAGAACACCAACAACACACTAAAGATCTTAAAAATTAACGTCAACGGATGGGTAGGGAAACACATTCCTTACGGAAACATTTTTCGTAAAGTGGATCCCGACCTAATCCTCATCACAGAACATGGCGTTAACACAAACATCAACACCATAAAAATACCCAATTACACAATCATCAGCAAAAACCATACACAAGAACGGTTCGATGGCGCTGCCATCGCGATCCAGAACAACCTTACATATAAAACACTTCCAGGTCTAGATGAATCATTCGTCGCAGTATCAATACCTACCCGAGTCGGAGACCTGACCGTAGCGGCGGCCTATCAATCACCTCGACGCGATTACCTGCAGATCCCTAACTTTTACAACCTCTTCGGGCGTGGGAAATTGACATTGCTTGGCGGTGATCTTAATGCCAGATGCCGTGCATCAGGCTACGGAAGCACCGATCAAAGGGGAAGAAGCCTGGAGATGCTACTCGTAAGAGACAGACTCCAGAGGGCCGGACCAGATTTCCCGACCTTTATGACACAACGTTCAGCAACAAAGCCGGACATTGTGTTGACATCTAAAAACTTCCCCTTCAACATTATCAATGAGCCCGGAACAGTGGTTCCGAGCGATCACATCCCGATTCTCACTACCAACTTGCTAGCGCCACTACTCAAGCCCGTTACACTTAGGAAAAGTTACACGAAAGCTGACTGGGAGCTATATAGAGAGATACTCAGTACATACCAACCAACTGATCTGGGAGACGCTAATCTTGAAGAAATTGATGAGAAGATCAACAAGATCACCGATCTCTTCATTCAAGCCGACGAGAGATGTGTTCCCAGAATCTCCTATAAAATGCTCCCCCAACCTGAGTGGACGAACGAGATGAGAGAAATCGCCCGAGAACATAGAGCAATCTATGAGGAGATCGGCAGGACAGGTACCAATAGGGAAAGGGCGGCCAGAATGAGACATCTAGGCATGGAAATGAAAGACATCATATTAGAAAAAGAAACAACGATATGGAATGACATCATTGGAAGGCTGGGCAGGGAAAGTGATCCCGTAAAATTCTGGAATAACATCCGGAGAATTAAAGGATTACCTCCCAGACCCAGAACCCAAATCAAGGAAGGAGACGACATCATAGAGGACCCAGAGTCTCTCAAAAGAAGATCTAGATCGCACTGGCAAACGATTTTCGCTATATCACCGGAAGAGAACGACGACTACGACCAGGACTTCGAAGACCAACTGCTGGACGACCTCGGCACAATGATACATAGAACCCACCTCCATCCGAAAGTATAACAGGAGAAAGTGATGGCTGACCACGAATGCCCGATAACTGTAGAAGAATCCTTGAACACCATAAGGTCCTTCAAGCAGAGGGCTCCAGGCTGGTCTGGAATTACAAAAAATAACCTCGTAAATGCCCCAAGGCAAATTATTCAGGGATTGGCAAACACGATGAATGCCGCCCTGAATACAAGCTACTTTCCGGATGGATACAAGATGGCCAAAATCATCTTTATCCCAAAGGGAAACAAGCCCCCAGACCAGGTGGCAAGCCCCATCTCTCTTCTTGAGATGCAGGGTAAAATCTTTGAAAAGATTTTAGCGAACAGGCTACAAGCTCAACTGAGCGAGTAAGGAGCGCACAACCCACAACAACACGGGTTCCGCAAAAAAGGGGCACAGACACCGCCCTGGCGCTCCTAACTGAGAAAGTAGCATACACCCAAGCGAACAGGTTCTATGTAGACATTGTGTTGAGGGACGTGCAAAAGGCCTTCGATAAAGTCTGGCTGGAAGGACTTCAATACAAGATCCTGAACCTCCAGCTAGACCCAATCCTGGAAAGGATCCTGTGTGACTTCATCATGGACAGAAGGGCGTGTCCCATGATTGAAGGGCGCAGAGGCTCCGAATTCAAATTAAAGTCGGGCGTCCCTCAGGGAAGCTGCCTGAGTCTTCTGCTTTACTTGGTCTTCACCATCGACCTCCCAACTCCGGTGCACAGGGACACGATGTATCTGCAATAGGCAGATGACGTCACACAAATTGTCCCGTGCCTGGAGAGAAAAGCAAGAGCGCAAGCGGCCCGCACTATAGCGGAAATCAACAACATCAGCCGATTCGAGAGACGATGGAAAATCAGAACCAACATGGACAAGTTCAAAATTGTTCCATTGAACCACGATTTGACTTGGCCCATCATCATAAATGAGAGGAGGTACGGCTACTCCGCCGAGGGCACCGTCTTGGGCCTCAAAATCACTGACCATGGATACTCGAGACACCACACGGAGAGGCGGAACCTGGCGAAGAGAGAAATCTCCAAGCTCTACAGGTTTAGAGATCTTAGCTCGGCCAACATGAGAAAATTATATATGATGTATGTCCGGGCTATGCTGATCTACCTCGCAGGGGTGTCCCAAGCGGCTAATAAAACCTCGATTAAAAGGCTCCAACGTATCCAGAATACTGCCTCTCTGCTTATCAACAAAGTAAGAAGACGTGACTGAATCAGGCAAAGCGTCCTGAATCGGAGGAAACGCTTGGAGCCTATCAATGTCGTCACCCAGAAACTGGGCAAAAAGATCTGGTCCACTCTAACGGATGATGTCATTCTAGAACTGCAGGGAGCAGGCGGCAGGTTGAATATACCTGCGGGGCTACGGGCCAAAGCCTCACGCAGAAGCCGGTTCCCGAGCACAAAACTGTGTACACGAAATAATATCACTCAAATATACACATAAAAAGCGTCACAACAAATCACATTTAGTCCCATACATTTACACACGAAAAATGAGACAACAGAAAACACTAAAATATCATTGTCGGCAAGAAAAGCTATTAAAGGCTTGAATGCTGCAAACAACATTATTACACTAAAAGTAAAAAGACAGAGAAGAAGAAACAAAATACAATAAGAAGAACACTACAAACATATGAAGATAAAAACATACAAAATAACAACACAAATAAAGGAAAAATGAAACTATAAAAATAAAGTGATGCCCTCCCTATTAGGGCAAAATCCCCCCCGCCATCTTTAATTTTTTTTCACCCACTATATCTTCCACTATACCATCTCTCTTCGAAAACTGAGTACATCATCATCATCCGAATTTTTGACGGCCGAATATTCGACTACGCTTTGCTGATAACCTTTGGATAAAGCATTTTTAATTGCTTAGTAACGGACCTTGAGCACCGCCTACATAGAAAAGCGCCTATTCTGGAAGTCTTCTGGTGAATTACGCTTCACCTTCAAAAAGAGATAATACTTTTCCATCGACGATTCAAATCTCAATGAGGGCTTAAGCACCTCATTGCTCCCGTCCATCGCCCTGCGTGGGAACCTGCTCGGATGTCTGCTGTTCATTGATTTCGTCTTAACTATGCCGGCCACTTGGACTGACATAATTAAGGGCTTATGCGAAAACTGGTTTGAGGACTAACTCACAGCGGAAGCGTAAGTCAGAAATTATCTTGAAACTAGGGTATATCTGCGAGTCCCAGACGGAAGAGAGATCCTCATCGCCCGGGGGACCCGGCTAGAATCATAGAGGGAAGTACACCCGTATCTATGTAGCTGGATGGAGTTATAACGTAAGTACCCGGGAGGAGGTGGCAAAACTTTAGTGGCCGTTGATTCGGCTGCTACTGCATCAAGTCCACCATAATTCACCCCTCTTGAGGTTCCCACTCAAGATCCAGCCCATCCATCCATCACCTACCATTCTGATAGCAAACTAGCGAGAGACAAACAGAAAAATCGACGGGGGCGTTTTCTCACCATTTTTTGGACTCGTTTTCCAATTTTCCTGCACTAATCGCTACCTCCTTTACCACTTCATAACTTCCTTTTTCACTCCAAACACCATAATAACACTTTCGTTTCAGAAAAGACATCACAAGAGGACATAGTAAGGACGTGGAAGACTATGGAAACCCTCACAAAGAGGGTCCTCATAAGGACCATATCCGTAAAGAAGAACCCCGAAAAAAGGCACCTTTTGTGAAACCCTCTACCTCGAATTAAAAGTAGCACTGGTGAAGCCTATTGAAGTCTCATCTGGATTCATCGCTTTATATGCCGAAACTAAGGACGTAGACCAGCTCTTATCGGAAGAGGGAGCGAGGGTTCTTAGGAACACTGGACTGGAAGCGGAAACACCTCCACAAGTAGCAGCAAACAGAAGGGTGATCTGTCGAAAGAGGAGATTACCAAAAGCAATCCCTGGGCCCAAGTTCGTGAAATAATAAAATTTTGCAAACACACTCACATGTTTAAGGTAACTTCCGCTACCACTGAAATGGCCAATAAATTGATGCAGAATGGAATACTGGTATTTAATATGAAGATACCAGGCGAAAACATACAACATGAGAAATTTAATAGCATACAAATGTGCTTTGTATGCTATAAACTCGAGGACCATACTACGACGACATGCCCGGATAAAAACAAATTGTGGTGCAGTGAATGCGCCACAGAAGGGCATCGATTTGACAAGTACGAGAGTAATAAGAAGAAATGACTTCACTGCAAAGGAAGAAGAAGAGAGGAAAGCTAAGGAAACAACCTACGCGAACGCCCCTAAGAAGAATGCAAAAAAAATAAAGCCTGCACCTGCACTCGCATAGATGAACATGATTGGAGATCTAAGTGCAAAAATACTGATATACATAAACCCACGCAAATGTGGTTAATGCAGTGGAGCCTGGCTGCTCTAACTAGGTATTCAATGCTCTCATGAAAGCAAACAATCTCATTCAGTAAATATGCCTGCAAACCTTGAATGCTCCAATGCATTTAAGGATTCAGTCTTAAAGAACAATACCGTCAAGTCTGGACTGGAGGAGATTGACAAAGCTCCCTCATCGGAGGAATCACAAAAGGAAGACGAAGAACAACAAAAAAAGGCTGAAAGTGACGAGGGACCTTCCTCTTCTGACAACGAAGAGGGCCCCTGCATCCGTACACAAGTTAAGAAGAGCATGTCTAAAACCCTGAGTTCCTCCCCCCCCCCCCGAAGAAGGAAAACCCTGGACACATTAAAACCGCCCAGGCAGCCCCCCAAACGAAGAAGAATGAGAAGAAGCATAGGTAAAAACAGTTCACCATGTTACGGAACGCACTGAAGATACTGGAAATTAATACCAACGGCTGGACGACGAAAAGACTTCTTTACGGAAACGTATTTAGGGAAATTGATTTGGACATCATCTTAATTCCGGAACACAGGAACGACACGCATAGTGCAGAAATTAAAATCTGGAACTACGATGTGTTGATCCCAAATTATTCGCAATAAAGAAAGGGATTAAACACAAGCAAATAAGAAATCTAGAAGAGTCCTACCTCGCGATTGAGGTCGAACTCGACATAGGAAAGTTAGTCATTGCTACCGGATATCAACCGCCAAGGAGAGGTGTGTTACCAATTCACACTCTCACTGGCCTATTTGGCAGAAGAACCCCCACTATATTAATGGAAGATCTGAACGCCAGATTTCGAGAATCCGGTTATAGGACCTTCAACGATATAGGAAGAAGCCTGGAACTATTGCTGGACAGAAATATTGCCCAGCAAATAGGCCCCGACTTTCCCACCTTTGTCAGAACATGAAGTACCACAAAACCAGACATCTGTTGGCGAATCGTCAGCTGCCGTTCAATTACTACATGGAACCAGACCAGGTACCATGTAGTTACCATATAGGGATCCTACTCACTATCAACAGGAACTCTATACAAGTTCCAGCTGTAGTCAGAAAGAACCACAAAAGAGCAGACTGGACACGGTACGCGCGCCTTCTCGAGGCCTACGATCTGCCCAACTTGGACGAGGCACTCGACGACCTCAATAACCATCTCATCAGCGCAGATAGGGTTTTTATCCCTAAATCTGGGTATAAGACCTTCTCTACCTACAGATGGACCGAATACATGAAGGAGTTATACCGTAAGCTGACGTTATTGTATGAAATCAACACCAGGAATGTGTCAGTTCACTCAATACAGCGAAGTAAAGATATCAAAGAAGAACTGAACCAGTTGATCCTCGAACAACAATAAAGTCGATGGGATGATGCGATCGATAGCTTCGATCACAAAGCAACTCCTAAAGATTTTTGGAAAAAGATCATAAATCTCAAAGGATCGACTGGGAAGAAGCAGAAGATCGAGCTACAAAAGGAAGATGGAAAGATCGAAAAGGAAGAAGGAAGAATTGAAGAGCTATTCTTTAGTTATTGTGAAAAAATCTTCAGTATAACTGAGGAAGAAAACGAAGATTATGACCTAGAGTTTGAAAACATCATCGACGAGCTTAACGAACAAATACAAATACACAAGACGCACCCTTACCACCAGGTGGATAGGCAGCGCGACGGATACGCTGATATTACCGAAGAAGAACTACTCGGCGCGCTCCGCTCATTCCAAAAAAAATCCCTAGGACAATCGAGGACTACAAGCTATATAACGCCTGTCAGAACACGGGATACTTTCCAGATGCTTATAAAACGGTTAAGATGATTTTCTTGCCTAAGCACGGAAAGGACCCAATGTTGAAAGAGAGCTACCAGCCAATTTCACTTATAGAATTTGGCGGGAAGCTCTTCGAGAAGATCCTCAACAGAAGAATGGTGCCTCACCTGGAGAAGAACTCTCTCTTCAACACACATCAATTCGTGTTTAGGAGGAAGCGAAGTACGGAGATGGCGATTAATGTCATCACAGAAAAGCTAGCCCAAGCAAAACGGGAAAGGAGTTACGTGGACATTGTTTGTCGGGATGTATTAAAGGCGTTTGATAAGATGTAGCAACGGGGAATGCAGTACAAGCTCTTACGACTGGGCCTAAGTGAAAACTTATAAAGAACTTTCTGTGACTATGTCATAGAGAGAGCGGCGTACATCAGTTTAGGGTGCACGGATGGATTAAAGTTTCCGCTCACTGCGGGCCTCCCGGAAGAGAGGGGCCTGTCGCCCACTCTGTACTTGATTTACACCGTTGACGTCCCATTCCCTGCAAGCCTCACTTGCCTCAACATTCAATTCACCGATGATTTCACCCAGATAATCACATGTCCATGGATGAATGCGCCTTAGCAAGCTCGTATGACAGCAGCAGAAACTGAAAATCTTAACACTTACGAGGCCCGGTGGAAGATCCGCACCAACCAGGAAAAGTTCAAAGTAGTCCCCATAAGCATGAAACTACTTTACGACATCAGGGTGGGAGGATAGACGTTATCCCTACACCACGGAGTGCAATGTACTCCGAATGAAGATTACTTCATCTGGGTACAAGAAGCACGCCCAAGAAAGAATCACCAAGGCCACTGCTGCAGTCAAACCTCTATACAGGCTCAGAAATCTTCGTCAAAGCGATAAGAAAAAGATCTACAATGCGCTTGTAAGATCGACTCTGCTATACCCTGCTTCCGCCCTCTCATCTGTCTCGAAGACACAAAAGAGGAAACTACAAGTGGCGCAGTATAAATGTATGTATCTAATTACAGGTACATACATACATGGGAGAAGACGCCAGGAAGAGCTGCACCGGGAGGCGGGGTTAAGTCGCATTAACATTGTCATAGAAGAACGGACAAGGAATATGCAGGAAATGGTTAATCGGGAATTGGACAATGATATCGTCCAAATGATTGACCAGAACAGAAAAGGAATAAGTCGCGCCAGATTTCCAAGCTCCACAGAAGTGCCGTTGTACACATGAGAATAGAAATTTTTTTACCCTAAACCAAATAAAAAATCCGCCAAAGAAAAAGATTACTTAATTATGAAACCTCACCGATTTCTACAAACTCACCGATAAAGACCCAAATTTACCGAAGAGACATCCACGAAAAAACAAAAAACACGAATTACACTAAAGTAATTAATAAAGTAATTATTACCACAACAGCAAATGCGCATATCATACTCAAGGACATTAATTGTTTTTTGAAGACAAATGGCTTGAACGCTATATTATATATATATATATATATATATATATATATATATATATATATATATATATATATATATATATATATATATATATGTATGTATATATATATATATATATATATATATATATATATATATATATATATATATATATATATATATATATATATATATATATATATATATATATATATATATATATATATATATATATATATATATATATATATATATATATATATATATATATATATATATATATAAACTAACTCAAAGACAACAAAGCAACCACAAAACCAAAAATACTTAAAAAGCAATAGGCCTGATCACCAGGCACTAGCATCTCTTTGCACCTTACCACACTTCTTTATATTTTCCGCTATTTGTCCACACCCCTATCTCTATCCCCTACCCACACCTACTCTTACAACAATTCAAATTCAAATTTCCGAATTTTTAAGCACTCAAGCAGAGTTCGGATCCAGCACACGATATTGTATGTGTATTCTCGGCAAAGGAGGTAAAGTTTGGGGGAAGCGACATCGATGGCGTGAACTTTTCCCTACGGGGTCTTACAAGGAGAATAACTGAAGCTCCCAAGTAGCATCGACTCAACAATGTCGCTCTCTGTGACCCGCGCGATTTATGCTCCAAAAAGGTCCATCACATTTCCCTTTACCTCACTACCCGGCACAGGAGGCAACGGTTTCGGAGGCTCCTTCACTGACCGAGTACACTAGGATTTTCGTTCCTTTATTTACAAGATATAATACTGGGAAGTTTAACTTTCCATTTATAAAAGAGAGAATACTAAGCGAGAAGTCCATCTTCCTATTTACAAAAGAGATTAATACAAAGAGGGAAGTCTATCTTCCCATTTACGAAAAAGATTAATTACAAAGCGGGAAGTTTATCTTTCCATTTACGAAAGAGATTAATACAAAGCGGGAAGTTTGTCTTCCCATTTATAAGGTTCAATGCGTTAACCATTTATTTTTTCAAGCGAATGTTTACTTGGTTCGACCCCCACAAAGGACAGAGCATCGTGAAAATCGTCTTCGCTAGCATCAAGATGGCCCAGAGGGCAAAGAATAAATGGCTTTTGGGTTTTTTTATCTACGGCTGTCGCCGGAATATATAGAGGCAGTGGAGTATATCCCACTCGAATGCTACTTTAAATGTTTCACTGTCGAAAATCATCCGACGAAGGACGTCACATGTTCTAATTGTTCCGAACCAGTACACGGGTGGAAGGAGTGTTCGTCACAGAAGCCCAAATGTGTAAACTGCGGAGGGAACCACAAGGCCTTGGCCCTGAGGTGTCCCATCCATAAAGAAGCATTTCGGGCCAAGAAAGAGAAAATAAAGAAGGCAAAGGAAGCAAGGACACGTACCTACGTGGAAGCAGCAGCCCCACCAAAGGAAATCTCGGCAGAAAGGGTACTCACCCCAAAATTCTATATGCCGAGAGAAGGTAGGGAGATAATGGGGATGGTCATAAACGCCTACCTGTCCAACTTGGCGTATCCTGGCATTTTCGGAAAGGAATTAAACCGCCTTTGCAAGAGAATGGAGTTCAGAAAAAAACGTGGCTTCCCGAAAACCCTCCGTCGGAACATTTATTGAAGATAAAGTTCATCAACGACAAAAACGCAAAAGAAATTATACAAACCGAAACAGCAGAAGAAGATGAAGAAGACTCAAAGAGCGTAAGCTAAAAAAATGCCTAAAGCTAGCGAAAAAAAGAGTAAAGAAAAAAGAAAAACCCGATCCAGGAAAACGAACTATTAAGTACAGAAGACGACGAAGAACAAAAAAAATAAATAAATAAACAACTACGAGCGAGTACCTGTCACATCGAAGAAAGAAAACCTGAACAAGGGTTATCTATTCGAGCTGAACACGTTCGGGTGCTCAGCTCGCCCCTGAGCAAGCCACCAAAAGAGAGCTCGATACAGATGCTCCAAGGAATCAATTCAGGGAGGTTCAAGTGGACCTTTTAGGGTCCATATTCCCCAAAAGAAATCAAGGGTCTGCTATCGGAGGGGGCGGTATACATCCCTGCATCCTGCGTCAACACGGTCAACATACAGAGCTTCAAACAAATAACAACAGGACAGAAAACATCGAATAAAAATGAAATACTCAAAATTGATAAAGTACAAAAAGAAAAATTAGAAAGTGTTAAAATTAAAATAGTGTGAGATAATGAAAAATAAATGTTATCAAATAAGGTAAATTTAACGCTATAAAGGTAAAATAATAAAGTGATAAATATTAAGTAAATTAACATAAAGTTTTAAAAAGATAATTAATATAAAACGTCTAAAAATAAAAGAGATTAAAATAAAAACGAATTATCGTAAAACGATAAAGTTGCGTAAAATTGAAATCTTAATAATAATAAACTCGAATGTAAATAAACTTTTCTTGGAGTAATTATAAAATAAATAAATAAAATCCTAATAATAAATTAAAAGTATTTTAAAACAGTCATTGTGTGTAAAAAGCTTCGCCTGCATTTCAACGGGCATACTGAGATTGTTTGCCAGCATATTAAAGATTACGTTATGAAAATAAACTGTTGCTTTTCGAAATTAATACTAGCTTAACTTTCTTTTTGACATTTTACTTCCTATTATTTTGTCATTTATTAAGTTTTCCATATTAAAACATAAATATCATATCTTTCCTCTAGCCTGTTAATCCCAATCAACATAGTTTGGGGTCAAAAGTTAGGGTTTATTTACCAATACCTTTATTAACTTTGGGGATTTTTTTACATCGTGGCCTTTCTCTCCAACAAACGACAACGATCGGTTTGGGCGCTTACCGTTATCATTAATTTGCCTTTTCCATCCTCTTGGTCCCGCTTCTGCAGGGTTAGATGGTCGTATGACTCTTCTCCACCGATTTCGGTCCTGAACATCTTCCTCCGTTAGTCCCAGTCCCTTCTCTCCCCAGGAGAAGAATTAGAAAAAAAATATAAATATTGGCTTAATTAATATCCAAGGGTTAACAAGACAGAAGGCAATAGAAATGGAAGGAATTATGTATGAAAAAGACTTTGATATAATATGTTTAACGGAAACACAGCAAAAGATAAAAAAAAAATATTTTAGTAATGAAATAGAGGCGGAATGATGCTGTTAATAAGGAATGGACATTATCAAAGTGTGGAAATAATGAATACTGGAAATAGTGATGTAATGGAGGCAGAGATTATTGAGAATTCTATTAGTGTATACGGATGTTCAAGACCAAGAGAAAAATGAACAAATTAGGAGTATAATGAGAAAAAGATTCGAGGAATTGGACATGGATAATAACATGTTAATGCTAATGGGTAATTTCAATAGACATTTTAGGTTTATTGGAGAACAATCTATAAATAAAAATGAAAAACATGTAATAGAATTAATGGAGATTTGGAATTTGAACTTATTAAATGCAGACGAAAGATGTGAAGGTGTGGTGACAAGAAAACAAAGAGGAGACAAAAGTGCAATGGATTTTGTCTGGGTGAATGATAAACTATATTTACACTTTGAGGGTATTTATATAGATGAGAAGAAGGTTGTTTTTTATTTATCTGACCATTGCTTTATGGGAGTAAAATTAAGTTATAAGATAAGGGAGAAACAAAAGAGGAGCAAACAATGCAAAAAATTGGAATACTATGAAGTATCAAAAGAAGAACCAAAAAATAAATTCTTAAAGCATCTGGAAGAATATTTAGATTTATTACCGGAAAGTGATATTGAGATGAAAAAGTGGAGATGATTATTAAACAGAATGCTGGTAAGTACTTGAAGAGGAGGATAAGAAATAATGTGAAGATAGGGAAGATTGATCCAGTATGGTTTAACCAATAAATAAAAGAGAATATAGCCAAGAGGAGGGAATACAAACGGAAGAAGAGAAATGCAAAGAATGGAAGAAAAAAAACAAGTATACCAGTAACAAACGCGATCTACACATAAATTAACAGGAAAGTAAAAAATAACCACATAAATAAGAGATAAAAGGAATTCAAACAAAAATTTATGGGAAAATATCAATAAGCTACGTGGAAAGGATTTGAGAAATAAAGAGGTGAAAATATATAATGAAGAAGTTGTAGAGGATTGCAGTGAAGAAGTTGAATCTTTCTAGAAAGGAATTTATCAGAAACGTCTGAATTCAATAAATGAGATGTGGAGTGAAGAGATGGAGAGGGAGTGCAAGCATAGACTAAAAGGCCAGGATAAACACAAGAATTAACATAATTATAGTGAAGTACAAGAAATAAGTATACCAAAGGAATTGAGGCACACTATGATATGGCTAAAGGAAGAACAAAAAGAAGTGAGGAGAATAGGTTGTGGGAAATCCCTACGGAAGTAAGAAGTGCCCTTCACATGTCAAGAGGTGCAGGAACAGATAAGGAAATTAAAGATCAATAAAAAACCAGGTCCAGATGGAATAAAAACTGAGATACTGAAATGGATAAATTACCATGAGACGAGGAATGAAATTCTAACAAAATGTCTGAATAAAATAACCGAGGAAAGGAACCCACCTGAGAACTGGAAAAAATCAAAAAACCATAAAAGAATCAAAGAATTTAGACCAATAGCTCTGACAAATGTGGGATACAAACTTCACACGAGTCTAATAAAAAATAAGATAGTGCAACATCTGGAAATTAACGGAGAATTAAATGAACTGCAAGCTGGATTTACCGGAGGACGCAGGCTGGGAGGCAACATATTTGTATTGGACTACTGCATAAAAGAAGTAAAAAGAAAAAAAGGAAAAGCTTGTGTTAACAGCTATTCATTTCAGCAAAGCTTTTGACTCCATTGATAGAGCTATTTTAATACAAGCATTAAAAGGTTATAAATGTGACAGTAACCTAATTACAACTATAGCAAGACTATACCGGCTGCCCCAGGAAAAAGTTAACCGTATTTTGAATTAGTATAACTCAAATACTATTGGAGATATTTGGGTCCTGTAAAAAGTGTTTTATTTATCAACTATTTATCTGTCGATTCTTGAAATTTCATTAAATTCCCGTTTATTATATTGATACACTAATGGGTTTAGCGGAGGCTATCAAAAATATGTTTGCGCAAGGAAGTAAAATAATGAAACGAAGCCTAGGAAGGCTAGGCCACCGGGCACTTTCAAAAGAAGCGTAGGGAGCCTAGGTAGCCTAGGTCACTGTACGATTCTTCAAGCAAAGCCTAGGCCATTTTACAGTGGGTTTTCATCCACGATGTGGTAGGGTTTCGTCATTATTGCTTACTAAGCAAATCAAAGCGTTTCTGTGTAAAAGTTTACTTCCATAGAACCTTTTGAATCATGCAGTTAACAAAAGATCAACGCGTATTTGTAGTCACAAACTTTATTAAAACTGGCAATATTAAACAAGTACAAGATTCATTTGAACAACTTTTGTTAGGTAGGCACCCACCAAGCAAGCCCATAATTTTGAAAAATGTTCACAACTACCAACATGAAGGAACATGCTTAAATCTAAATAAAGGTCGTTCGGGTCGTATGAGAACCATAAGAACAACAGAAAATATCAAAAATGCTCAGATGACACTTCTTCAAATCCACATGTATCAGTCAGAAAGAATGGGTTACAATTGTCAAAGTCATCATTTAACCATATTATTAAACATGACTTAAAATGGCATCCCCATAAGATGCATGCAATACACCAGCTTCTTGAAACTGATTGTTCCTCGTCGTAGACAATTTATCGAATGGCTTCTCCATAAACCTGCTCGTTTCTTGGAAAACATTATAATCGGTGACGAGGCAGCCTTTTTCATGAATGGAAAGGTAAATAGCCATAACATTCAGCAATATGAGCCACTGAACCAGCATTCAACTTTGACACACGTATTGGTCGGCAGAAAGTGTTTCTGTGGATCGGAATATGCGGGAATGGCTATCCTGTCGGCCCATTGTTTTACAAGAATAACTTAAAATGGTGCTTCATACCTGAGCATGATCAACAAAAGGATCGTTCCGGAACTCCGCCAGATTTACGGCAATCAATTCAATAGACTTTGGTGGATTCAGGACGGCGCACCAGCTCATAGACAGCTTGCTGTAAGAGAAACGTTTGACAACCGCATTGTTCGCTAAATGATGCAATTGAATGGCCCCCAAGATCCCCTTATTATTTATTATGGGGATATCTAAAGAATAAAGTGTATTCTACTCCACTACAAAGCATCAACCAGTTAAGAGATAGTATCGCACGTCAATAGACTTAAGGAAAATCACAAGTTAATCAAAAAAGTTGTTCAATCAATGCCATCATAGGCTCAACTGTGCTTGGAAAGAAATGGAGGACATTTGGAAGGAAACGGTGCTTAGGAAATTAAAAAATGAATTTTTATTACGCATATGAAGAGGTGTTTTTGTTAAAAATGGATTAAATATATTTGTTGATTTTAAACTTCGAAGTTTCATTATTTTACTTCCTTGCACAAACACAATTTTGATAGCCTCCACTAAACCCATTAGTGTATCAATATCGTAAAGGGGAATTTAATGAAATTTCCAGAATCCATAGATAAATAGTTTTTAAATTTGTTTTGTTTTGCACGACTCAAAAATCTCTAATAGATTTTGAGTTATACTAATTCAAAGTACGGTTAACTTTTTCCTGGGACACCTTGTATAGTGGTGATATGACAAATCTGTATATGAACAATGAATTTCTGTGTGAAATCAGAGTTACCAGTGGTATAAAACAGGGGTTTACGGGTTCTCCCCAGTTATTTCTGGTAGTGATAAACCAAATTATAAAAAGAAATAAGAATGAAATACTGTATGTGCCGGCACTTTTCTTTGCTGATGATGGATCGCTTTTGACCAACTCTATAAAAGCCATGGGGCAGCTGTTAGATGTCCTAGAGAATGTAACTGGAAAATGTGGTCTTGAAATAAGCCAAGAGAAAAGTAAATGTATGATCTTTAATGAAAAGAACAAACCTGAACGTATAAAAAATATAAAAGTAGTACAAAGGATAAGATATTTAGGAATCTCAGTTAATGATAAGACCCACTGTTTTCAAGAACATAAAGGAGCAAAAATTGAGTCTTGTAGGGAAATGGCCAATGTAACATACTCAATGATAGCGAAATCATGCAACAGACTTATGATAAGAATAACCTTTTGGAAATCAGTAGTGCTACCATGTGTAATAGCCGGATCGGAAACTGTTGTCTGGAATACCAAAGAAATAAAGGAATTTCAAAAGATTGAAAATTTAGTTGGGAGAAAAATTGTGGGTGCTCCGAGGTATGCTCCGAATATTGCACTCAGAGGGAAGGTTGGGGCATCGTCAGTAGAAGCAAGAGATACGAGACAAAAAATTAGTTATACCTGGTATATAAAGGACAAAGGGAGTGATTTGCTGAAGGAAGTTCTTGAAGATATGTGGAATAACCCTAGATGTATGAAATGGATACACCAACTGAAAACTTATATGAGCAAGATCGGTCTAAGGAATGTAGATCAACTGAAACATATAAGCAAGGAAGAAGTTGAAAAGAGAATTTAAAATTATGATAACACATGCTGGAGGAAGGAATTGGAAGAGAAAACAATAATTACACTGTATAAACAATACAAGTTGACCATTCAAGAAGAAAACTTTTATGAAAACTCTAATAAGTCAGTGTTGTTATTCAGGGCAAGAAACAAATAAACTTCAATTAAACTGGAGAAAAAGATTAACAGATGGGGAAATAAATTGTAAGATGTGTGATGCAGGACTGGAAGAAAATTTAGAACATTTTATCATGGAATGTACTACCTTAATAGATATAAGAAGAAGATTTGGAGTGGAGGCGAAGTAAATATGTGAAATACTACTGTTTACGGGGGAGAAGAAAGACAAAGATAAATGTATGGAATACATATATTGTCTATCGAATGAAAGGAAAAGAGTTATAGAAGAAAATTTTGGTCAGATAGCCACCCTCCTCTGATCTCTCCCCGTGACTCAACCATCTGAGTCTCCTCAGTCGCCGCTCAAACTCCAGCTCCACTAGTTCACAATCTGTTCGCCACCTCAGAGCTCCCAATGCGATCTTGCCACTTCACACCAGACATATCTCTTAGTATACGTCAATCACATCCTCTAAACACACTCATCAGTCTTTCTTTTCAGAAAGACAATAGAGCACCATACAGTGGAGCTGCTCGTACACATGCTACATTTCCTAAGCTTCTCTTCTTCATGGGAATGCCTCGGTTCAACAGTAATCCTGACACCTCTCTCTACATACTCCAGGCAATGGCTATTCTTGTGCGAACAGCTCTTTCCACTCCAGCTTCACTGTCTGGTATATCTCCGAGGTAGCAGAACTGGCCCACCACCTCCATCATTCCCTCAGTAGCATTCCATTCATTTGATCTTGTGCGGCACCCAGGGCATACAAAATTTCTCACTCCCATGAGTCCTTGAAGTCTAGAGCACCTCTTATTACACCCCCTTTCACACTTATTGCAGGGAATAGAATTGCTTCTCACTCTTTACCACACGCTCCACATGGCCATATCCCATACTCCACTCTTCTTCCTGGAACTCCTCCTATCACCATTCCTTTAGTCTTACTGATATTGATCCTTAGTCCACTTTTTTCCATGTCTCTCTTCCACCTCTCAAACATGTCAATCACTTCTTCATTTGAGCTTGCAGTGAGCCCAAGGTCATCGGAATACAGCAGCTCCTACGGTCCCCATGCTCTTCACTCCTTGGTTACCTCCCACAGAACAGTGATGAACAGCAGGGGGCTCAGAGTTGAGCTCTGATGAACACCAACTACCATGTCAAATCCCCTGATGTGCATACCATCGTCTTCACCTGAAACCGTGATTTCTCATATAAGGGACATAACACACATGATGAGCCTCTCTGGCACTCCCTGTCTCCTGAGTGCCCACAATATCACCTCTTTTGGTAATCTATCGAAAGCCTTCTCCAAATCCACGAAAATATGCTACAGTTTCCTTTTTCTTTTATCTAAGTTCTTCCTGGATCTGCCTCATAATAAATAATGCATCATTTGTAAACCTTCCCGCAACAAAACCAAACTTTTACTAGATTCTTCAATCTTCCCTCCAACAGCCTCTCATATTTTCCTGCCATGTTCGAGAAGCCTGATTCCTCTGTATTTTTCGCAACTGAGAGCATCTACCTTCCCTTTGTATATTGGAACAAACTACTCTCCCAATCTTCAGGGCTTCTCTCATCCTTCACTATCTCTCAAAAAACTCTTGTAAGTTCATCAAGTCCCTCTCTTCCTAGTCTCTCCAACATATAACTTGTTATTCCTGTCGGATCAGACGCTTTGTTCCTCTTCATTGCTTTCAAGGCAGCTTCAACCTCTTTCTTTGATATGTCTTCTATTGAACTCTCCACCATATTGCCCTCTTGAACATTAAACTCATTTGTTTCATTCAATAGTAAATGAAAATACCTTCTCCATCTCTCCATTATTTGCTGTTCTTCCACCTGTATATTGTCCTGCTCATCCTTTTTGAACTTTGCTCGAGTTATATCCTGCCTCTGTTTCCTCATCTGCTTTGCTACCTTAAAGAGCTTTGCTTGCTGCCCCACCTAGTCCCACTAGATCTTCACTCCACTCCCCCCATGCTCTTTTCTTAGCCATGGCCACTGCTCTATTTGCTTTTCTCTTCTTATTCTGGTATTCTCTCCTACGATTCTCCCATCCCAAACTCTGCCATAATTTATAAACCCTTTTCTTCCCAATTATCACCTGCTGAATAGCTCCATTCCACCACTATGTCTCCTTCTTCACATGCCAGTGCCCGGTTTTCTCTCCACAGACTTCCTTTGCTGCTGCCACCACACTCCACTTCGAGGTCTCATATCTTCTCTCCTTCGCATGTTACTGCTATCATCCTCTTGAAGGTCTCCACAAACTCTTCTCTTTTCTCCACTCCTTGATCTTTTGGCTTCCTTTAAACCTCTTTTTCCTCTGCTCACATGGGTTAACATACCAACAGCCTATGCTGTGAAAAACATGCCTGACAGAATTCAAGAACCATCTCTCTTGGCTCCAACATGCCCAGTCAGGTCTCCAGCGATGAACAACAGATCACTCACTCCGCCCACTGCCACTTCATCATCCAGTCTTCCACAGAATGCCTTATTTTCTTCCTCATTCCTACCATTTTGTGGTGCATAAACGGAAAATATGTGCACCACTCTTCCTCCCCAAGCCATTTTAATCTTCATAGTCTTTGACGTATGTCTCTCCACCTCAATCACATCTTCCACCAAATCCTCACCCACCAGCCTCTCAACTACAGCTTCTCCATCTGCTCCTTGAGACAAGCAAAACTTATATTTGTGCGCTTGCCATAACTCCACTTTGCTGCCATCGCATTTGAAATGTTTGTTTGTTATTATTCTGTTTTTCTTAGCTTCCTTTACTAAGATACTGTCATCCACCCCCGTGTAATGTGTTTCTTGCTTCTATGCTTCTTCATTTTTTGTAGTCATACTTCACTACTCAAAAATTTTGCTTCTTTCTTGATGCCACAGACTTGCTTCACTTAGTTGGCAACTTCACGTTCTTTAATGACTTCTTGGAGCAAAGTTCTTATTTAGGTTCGCTTTCCAGGCGTTATTTCATTGTTTGTGCTCATTTTTATACAGCATAATAGGACGTCTTCTCTACATCTTATCGGCGGGAGGAATAAATTTAAATACATTTGTTATATAGAGTATAGTTAAATCCTAATCTGAAGATTTGTCAGCGAGGAACTAACTATACATACTCTCATAAAACCTTCGTACCATACTAAAACTTTTAGCAATTATGCTGCGATTGCACCTAAATCTTTCCTACCAATCATAATTTTGCTATCACCGTCTTTCTCATCCGTTTTACAATCAGTCCTGGACATCATAGGGACTTAAAACTTTGCACCAACACACAACGAATTATAACATCATCCCCCCCCCCATCGAACACGGCATTTACTTTTAGTCCCATCCTCACACATACCTACGAATCTAACGTTTCACTTACCATTGCCAAATTTCTCTTCCTCACAGCCAATAATACGACATTGCTAGAGAAATTAACCATCTCCCGACGACATACCAAAGAACCATTTAGTGTTAAATTGTGGTAGAAAATCAGCTTTAACTGTGTTCACTTAGAAACCGATTCTCTTGGTCATGAGCCTCGCTTACCCCACGGTAATTTGTTGTGTGGAATTTGGAGGGAACTGGAAGAATTCCCTGCAAATGACGGTCAAAGCGAGAAGTGTGTTCTAGCTTTATTTTCGAGACAGTTGGAGTTGGGAGCGTTCTCCAATTTGTTGGAACTGTATTATGATACAGTCCCAGCCAATTAACAATCCAGAGAAGCCTTCATATAGTGATAAAGTTGTGACTTGCGAATGTTCGAAAGTACGCTTAGAACTCTGTTCAAGTCATTTAGTTTATTAATTAGTTATTCGATCACATTGTTGGTGTTTCGCATTAGAATTTACCATATTTACATTAGTCCGGATTAAATGATCTTCCATTCATTATAATGGTTTGGTTGTATATTGTTCATAGAGTTAGCCTAAGGGCAGCTTTAAGTAATGAGACTATTAGATTATATATTTGTATACGACACTATTTGATTAGGCCTATGAGCCATTTTGTATATGGAATATGTTGGATTATATAGTTAAACATAAATATTTTAGATCATTGTAATAGAGATAGGTTTTCAATAACGTAGACTCTTTTATGAAGATAGGGATTCATTGAGGGACAAAAACATGTCGAATATTAAGAAGGAAGTGTTGGTTTTTAGAAACTGAAAAGATTAATTGAAACAACAGCCAACTTCCTGCCTTTGCGGTTGGGTGCTCTTCGAAGAGTCAATGAGGGAAACCTCGAAAGGCGTTCGGACTGAGGGGATTGATTGCTTATGGCCCCGTAAGAGGGTGGAAGTTGAGACATGGGCAATGCCCATGCTACAACTGGAACCTACCAGGGTGGCGCACACTTTCGACCCGAGTGCCCCCCAAGAAACTAAGTTTCTCTCTTTTTTTTTCCTCTTCCTCTCTCTCTCAGTCATCCTATGCCACGTTTTGTTTTGTTTTTATTTCTCTTCTATTCCACATATGGAGGTTGAGGGTATAGGGGGGATATAATAGCCCCGGTACACCCTAAACTTTGAGCAACGACACGCCCTACTGGCCGCGGTGCTTGCCGTTGCCTACTATTCCTACCCAAATGCTCGTAGGAAAACCTGCGGTTATATATCTTCCACTAATTTCACTTCTTCTTTCATCACTTTATTCACAGCTCTCCTACTTCCAGTCCTCTTCGGCCTCGTTGCTATTGCGCTTAATATTCTAGGAAAACATTACTTCCAGTCGTGAACATAACCCTGACGGGGGCATATGAGTTTAAGGAAGTTGAAGCAAGTTGATGGGTGATAACTTTTGTGATTGAGCGGCTGTTCGACTCGAGGGGGGGGGGGGCTTAAGTGGACGGTAGATTCGGCTTGAGTGAACGGTAGATTCGGCTTGAGAGGGTGAACCGATGAGATGGCATAGTAGGAGTGGAGTTACTACTCTTGTGCAAGTTCAAACCCAAAGAGTAAAAGTTATCCTTTTATTCTTTGGGATCTTCTTTTGCACCGTCGAATCACCAAAGACATCTAAATTTTAGAACGAAGTAAAACGCGCAATTTTAGAAAGAAGTAAAGCGCACTAAACTTCTTTAAAGCCATCAAAAACACCTAAATTTTTGAACGAAGTAAAACGCGCCAAACCTCTAGAAAAACATTATGACTGAGTGCCCTTGTTTGTTTTATCTTAAATTTGATACCTCCACCCTTTTTCAATTTAATGGGCAATACCAACGAGGTCTTTTACCAACAGAAAGTTTTCCTGAATAGATCTGTCAAGAACATCGTATAGTTGTCACCTGCAACATGGTGGTCCATGCTGTATCTGACTGCCTGCCAGTGTTTAAAATGATAGTGAAGGAAATAAAGATGATGGGGGGGGGAAGAAGGATAAAAGGGTACAAAGAATGCAGGCACGTTACTTACCTCCCCTAATTCTCAGCCAAGGAGTGACACCTCCCTCATTCTTGGCCTATATCGGGGATAGATGGACGAAAGCTGGTCGGCAGCTAGCTTGCCACATTAAAAAGACCCCAAAACTAGGTGAGATGAGGTTTGTAAGATAAAGACGAAAAAGAAAATAATAAAAAGGAAATGTTTAGAACGGAATAAAGACCAGCGGTCTATGGGGCCGGAAGGGCGAGTCGCTCCTCTAGGTACCCTGATAAAGAAACCATTGGTAAAAATTTCAATGATCTGCAAATATCTAATAAGAAAAAACCTGGAGAGCGACCGATATTTGTGTTATCCGGCATATTACAGGGGGAAATCGAAGTTACAAATCCTCAAATGATTTCCCAGAGAAGATCAAGAAAAATGTAGCAGGAACGGTTCGCTTTTCTTTAAGTAATCTCACAAATTATCTAAATCTTTCATATCTTTATTTTGCACGAACTTAATGGATCTTCATTCCTAAGGGGACTTGAATTTTAACCAGGAGCAATTAAAATCCAAGTATTACTCTCCCTCTTCCTGACCGCAAAATTGTCCTTGACTCAATTATGTGAGTGAAATGTGCTAATGAGTGTGTACTAGAAATCAAAGGAGAACTAACGTACATATATAAATCTGCGCGGTAAAAAATTGTTCCGTGAAGGAAGAAGGAATATGATCGATTGGCGGCGTTGGTCAATTTTCCCATTTTGAATTACACAATTAATTCATAAATACCCCTATCACATATCAGGCCTAAAACAAGCCACTCAATACACTATTTGATCCTACTTCAAACCTAAGAATCAAATTTCATTCCAATGCCGCTCTTCTGTTGTTTTTATATCGCTGTGAATCATGTGAGTCATCGTATATTGGATCTACCATAAAATCTATCTACTGTCGCATAGAGCAGTCGACCACTGTGGGACTGGTCTTGAGTAAACCGGACGCATCGACTATTCTGGATCATGCGCAAATATGTAAGCGCAATAGTTCTATCGCCAAGAAATTTAGAATTTCTGTTCATTATAAATAGCAAACAATCACCACCTTCCAAATTGTATCATAGCGTCATAGCTTTCTCATTTAGCATACGGTGTGCATAAATTAACTCACCCTCACCTTGATTCTACTCATTTCGCTGTCTATTTAATATCATTTAGAATTTTAATGTAAAACATTTATATTCTCAGTGCAGACGATGAGGCTGGACCTCGATATATATATATATATATATATATATATATATATATATATATATATATATATATATATATATGTGTGTGTGTGTGTGTGTGTGTATGAGTGTGTGTACGCAGTGTGAATGATAAAGGAGGAAAGGTGCTGTGGAAAGCAAACAGGCAAATTTTTACTGAAAGAGAACGCTCTGTTTTGATTTTATAAACAACCCAATCCGCACCATTCACCCCTTTCCGCAGCCAAATTCGGCCCCCTCCTTCCCGCAAGAAGAGTTGGCTACATTGAGGAACATACATATGTCCAGGAGAATTTCCCGCTCTTCCAATTCTAACGTCTCAAGTAAATTACTCTGGTTATGTACAACGTGAACCCATTTTCACTTCCCATAACCTCTTCCTTACAAACCTCCTTTCCACAAGTTTCTGGCGGGGATGCCTTCATTCATTCTCTATTTCAATAATTCAACGATGCAAATCGACTCCGTTTCTTTTCTGTTTAACTGCTGGTGTTCATAAGCTCCGTCTCGTCTACCTTTCTAAGGATAGCTCTCAGGCAAATGGGCGGAGCGTAAGAATGAAAGTCTAGGAGGTATAAAACGTGCAGAAGACTTCATTCGGCACTAGTTTCTTTCGTGCATCTGTGTTCGGTTGAGTTCCGTTGCCTGTCACTCAGAGGTATGTATTAGTTGAAGTGACACAGATGTTTTCGGGTGTTTGTCGAAGAAAATTTTTTGCCTTAAAATTGGTCCAAATTAGGGATTTTAACTGGGGAAAAAATAGTTCCTTTGAACACAAAGGGACTAAAGTGTTTTTAATAGATCGTGAAACAGTGTCCAATCTTATGGTTATGCCCCTAGAGCCTGTCTGGGAGCAGGTGAATACTGTTCAGATGAAAAAAACACATCGATCCTTCGTGGTGATGAAGTCCTGCGAAATAAATGAATACAATGCCCGTGATTCTGTTCCAGGCGGACGTTAGTCTGGTCTGTCTATCGCAGTCCGTTCCCGCTGCTTCGGTTGTCCTCCTTCTCCGCCCTCTCCCTTCGCTCCTTTTTAGTTATTTATCCTGAAAGGATTAAAAACCTATTTCATACCACGATTTTCTACGACGCTTGGTCATACCTGTCTGAAACTACCTTTTGGACCTTTATGATAGAGTGCAGAACTCGCAAAACCACATGTCGCATACACACATACCTCTTTTCACCCATAGGTGTTCATAATGGTTAGTATGTCCTTTGCATATTGCTCCAGTACTCAGAATGTACACGTCTTACCCCACAAATTGCTCCACAGTTTCTTTTATCTCTTTCCCCTGCGAGACTCGGTTGGATTATATTTTCCCTTCTCACTAATTCACAACACTCTGTCGCACACCTTTCGTGAAGCAGAACGGAATTCGGTCACGGGGTTTCCAAACCCCCGCGACGGCAGAACGGGGGACTTCTGACTCCAATAATACGTCTCTGATTAACGATAACAAATGATATCCCCTACGCGGTGCGTCCAGTCACTTCGGGAAGAAAGTCTCAATTTAAATAGAGCGAATATCGATGAAAACCTCTGCACCGGCAGGATTTTAAAAGATGTGCAAAGAAAGTGGTGAAGTTAGGTGAGGGTATGAGAAAGGTACTTAGACGGAGGATCATATTTGAGAGACTAGGGCATGGATGGCACGCAATTCTCTTGAATATACATCCATTGTGCAACCAAGTAAGCTTGCGGGTCCGGGAGTGAAAATAAACAAGGAATGGGGTCCTTTTGCAGTAACCCAGCCCCCTCCACTTCACTTAGCGCACAAAATAAGCGGCAAGAAGCTAGCGCTTGCCATCGTTAGTGCTGCGTCCTTCCACACCTCGATCTTAGTAGCGGAGTAAATCCTTTCGTGAAATCTGCCTCATTCGAAGACCTCTTTCGCACACAGGGGAACAATGAAAAAAGACCTTTGGCTATTACAGGGTGTCCCAAAAGTCACTATATCTAGGGAAAATGAACAATTTGAGCACAATTTGCCTTTATTTACCAAAAAAATTATTCTCCACATGATTGTTATTTCTTTTTAAACATGCGAAGTCTCTGCAAATCATGTCGAGCAGGCATGGTGTTGAGCACGTGATTGCATGTCGAATGTGTCCTTTTAAATGATCCACGTTCCTAATTTCAGCCTCGGGTACGCTGACAGACCGCAGTGAGCAGGCCACTCTGCCACGCCAATATTTCTTATTTTGTCATTTTTGATTACTAGAAAATGAAAGTGGAAACGGATTAATTCAATTCGAAGGAGGAGAAAACCTCTACAATATACATTTTCTAAAATGTTGATATCATTTCGCAATCTAATAAATTTGCCAATTCTTGTTCAATTGAAAATGTTCAGAGTTTTATGTCTCATGTGTTTTTTTTAATTTTATAAGATATAGAAATACCATTCACTGGAAAATAAAAGGTATTTTGTGTGTTAGAGTATGTTCGAACACAATCGAACAAGACTGTGCAGTAGGCAATTGTTAAGGAATTATCTAAAACTGTATCAACAGCAATGTAGATTTGTACATGTCACAAAAAGTTCAAAGAGGAAGGGTTGTCTGTGCAAGGCAAAAAAATCTGGACGACCGCCAACATCGGAAGAGATGGTCGAGGGAGTTCGCGAAAAATTCTTGCGAATCTCCAAGAAGATCATAAAAAAGAGCTAGCCTGGAAACCCAGATTCCTCAAAGACAGTTTGGTGTGTCCTGAGGAAACGCTTGCTAATGAAGCCCTATAAGCTGCAGCTCGTTCAGGCCCTAAAGGCAGGTGACAAGCGAACACGTAAACAATTCTGTGTGATATTCAAGAGAATCTTGAAGATAAGTTCAATGAACGTCTAGAAATAAATCTCATATTGTTCAATATTAAGTCTGTTCATTTGCTTAGGCTATGCAGTTTCAGGGATATTTACATCTCAAACTATATAAATAGATATCAATTTTTGAGAAGCACCCTGCACTTCATTCCCGAATAGGCAAAGGTGAAAATGGATGACCAAATGGAGCGACTTCAATCGATTATATAATTCTTAACAAGGAAAATATTTATTAGAGACATAAATTATATCAGCTAAGAACACTGGCATAGAATATATGTAGTTTAGTCAAGGTACGATTAAAATATGACTTGAAGAAGGAAGAGTTACACTTATATCAGAAAGTGAATTTCATACACACTCAATCTTAACAATTAAAACCAAATTAATGCATGTCGAATCACACCAACAAACAAGAGCAAGAAATGACGCCAGAAGACTGAATAAACGAGTGTCAGAAAAGCTATTATTCTCTTCAGTGTTAAAGACTCCTTCCAAATTGATGCGGATGACCTCCCTACCGAATCGCATTGAATAGTGGTCAACCACCAATGCAATAAGTGCTGTTTTTAAGTGAATTAGATAATTGACACAAACTTAAACGAAACCAAACAATAAGAGGAAAAAAAATTATCTACTAAAATCGGCCGATTAAGAAACCACTTCCATAAAAACAGAACAAAAATACAAATTTTGTCAATAAACAAAAACATTCGAAAACAACAGGTGACAAAAACAGCTACAAGAACGCCAATCAAATGAACATACAAAAAAAAAGGGAATAAAATCACAAACTGAAAACATAATATTAAACTACTGCGTGTTCATCATGAAAGGCGCGCAGGCACCTAATGTTATCCTCCCAATTAATGTGGGCGAATTCCTTCTCATTAAGAAGGAGGATATTCTACACGCACGTAAAGCATGAAAAAGATAGTGTAACAAAAGTTGTTAATGAGATATGGAACAGAAGGCAGGAGCATAGTCTATCGTCTCGTACTCCATTTCAATAAAAGGCTGTCAGGAAGAACTAAAGAACCCACAATGTAAACGCTCTTTCGCGAAGAAATGTCACAGTTAAGACAGTCACGAGTCTAGACTATTGAGGCAAAATAAAGTATCTTGGGAACGCGTTCACAGATTGAGACCCTGGCATCATATTTTTCTAAAATTGGCCCAAATAGCCACCAAGTGGGGTCGGTGGACTTTTCCCTACCGTAAATAGCCGATACCTATGTCAAAAATAGCCACTTTGCCAAGATATTTAATCCCGCTTCTTCGGGGACAAAATATCAACGTAGAAAATCGACTGATCAATATTTATTACAGACAGGCAATGAATATCAAATGTATCGAATGTGGCAAATCACAATCTTAAAGCAAGCATGGTGGCCTGAAAAGTAAAGAGCGTTCGATAGCATAGGTTCGAACCGCACCTATTATTTCCCTTTCTTTAGCGGGTAAAAAAGTTGATATAATTTTAGTATCTTAATCTATGTATGATCCTTGTTTGGTCTTATAAGAAGACGAAATCGCTTGGTGCATCTTCTTTTATTATTTCCTACAGGTCATCGAGCATGAAATGCATCTATATGGGTGATGCATGTTAGGAAAGAGCAAAAGGATTCAATCAACATTTACTTACTATCTAATTTCTACAAGAAGAATGGAATTGTGAGACTTACATTGACATACATACTTTTCGACATATGAATTTAAGCGGTATTACCATTTAGGCTTCGCTTACTTTAGTAAGCAAATGCATATCAAAAAAGGAGGAGTGAGGCAAAAAGCGCCAATATTCGCAACCATTTTACGAGCCTATTTGAGAAGAAATTGATTATACTACGACTAGGAAGAAAAGAGATTTATTTATCGTATAAGATATTAAGTCCGCTTTGCTTCGCTAGCGATAAGGTATCCTTTCCTTCAAATCCAGAAGAATTTTTTCTCGCATCCATCTTGCGACTGCTTCCATGGCTATAAGTCGTCGTAACAAATCCAGAAGAAGAAGAGTCAATGAAAACAAAAATAGTGCAATTCAATCTAGAGTTGGAATGATTTTGAATCTTTCAAAGCTGAAAATAGTGAACAAAATGTACCGAAGATGGGTAAATTAGAGTGCATGATCCAATTTTAGGAGAGTTAGAAGAATACGTTTAATTAGGATAGGTCATTGAGCCTAATACTAGCAAAAAGAAGGAAATTAGTAGACAGTTCAAAATATTAAGTTATATCATTGGAAACAACCATTTTCTAAGCTTAAAAAGTACAATATTTAACAAGTGTTTTGCATGATTTAACATACTTGATTGAAACAGATGAGTGCTCAAAAAAATCACGAAGGAGGTCAACGAAGAGGAATCTAGTAGGATACGTTTCGGGAATAAGATGTAGGAAAAATATAAGCGTCACTTGGATAGGATAAATAAATTTATTTATATGATAAATAAATGATAAATAAAGATTATAAAAATATCAAGTTCTGAAATAAAGTTGGGGAAGAAAGAGATAGGGGGGGGGGGGAACGCGACCGCGCGTGCGCGCTGCGAGAAAACGGTGACTTTTCGACTTCAGGATTTCGCTTTCTTCCTCCTAGTTCGCCTCCTTTGGAATGCTCTAAATAGAGAAAGTCACTTTCCGACCAACTTTTATTTTTTCGGGGGGTGGGGGGAGTTAATTAGTTATTAACGTAAAAAGCTGCGAATGGAGGGAACCGACTCCAGGATTTCCTGCTAAGGCAATAGCAAGAAGTTTCAGTGATAAAGCAAAACATTGTTTCCCTGAATTGTTTTTTTTTTATACTTGTTATTGCTTCGTTTTGAAATCGACTCAATGGATTTCTGCTGAGGTGAAATTTGCCCCTGTAATATTATCTCTTCGTTTAGGCAAAGAAAAACAGTAATAAATAAATATAATCAATCATATACGAGAGTGACCGTAGTCATGCATTAAGTAGACATGATCAAAAGGTCGCACAACTCTCCTTAGTATTTAACTATTTAGGGGAATTGCTTATTTCTATTAATATAATGCAAATTACAGTTTATATTTGTCAGGTTGGTCCCACCCCCTTCCTATGTGAACCTGGCAGGAGTTGTTGGAATAGCTAGATATACAGGCGAAAGTCAAATTGAAAGTACTAGCAACCGCCGAAAGGAATTGGTGACCGCACAACCCCCCGATTGCACACTGAATGACTTTCTCTAAAGAATGGCGGCAGCCCCGTACTTACCGCCTCTCTAATTGTAGCGTTATCAATCAAGTGGTTTTTTTTTGTTCTAACCCAACACCGCGAACAAAATGGCTGGTCTCTTCTCTGTGATCGATTGTTCTGGAGCTTCGACTTCATCCACGCTCATGAGGACAGAAAAGCGACGCATCTGTTAAATCGGGGGTTGTCAAATTTCCCCTTCGCGTCCTTCTCAATGCCATCCTCTGCATTCGTTTGTACGAACTTTGAAGTATGGTGTTTCCAGGCCCGGATACAGGGAGAAGGGGGGGGGGGGCTAGAGGGCTGAAGCCACCCCTAATTTCAGACCCGTTTATGCTTATATTTCTTTTTTAAGCCATACTTGAAACTACTATTGAGAAAGAGTTATGTGAAAATATAGAATATATATATATATATATATATATATATATATATATATATATATATATATATATATATATATATATATATATATATATATATATATATAAACAGTTTTTTTAAAAGCGTTTCAATCGAATGTACCTCATAAAATACATGTCTAAAATTCAGGAAAATCTCAAAAATAATTATTAAATACCTTAGGTGACGTCCAAAAACTGAAAAATAACACAGTTCATAATTTTATGATGTGTGGAAAAAATCGGATCTAAGTGATTTAGTGCTCACCCCTTTATGAGACGCTGTTATTTATTATCAATGGTGTGTAAGAGAACCATTATTAATGATCAAATGTCCTTTTATCAGACTACTCAGAGGGAGGAATTCAGGTTAGCCCTCCCCAAATTTTTATCCTGGATCCGGCATGGGTGTGTTTGAGGGTGCAAGCGTGAATAGAGGCAAAAAATAAAAGTTGTGTTTTTTAACGATTGCATAACTAATAAACTTAGGTGTTGAATAAATGTGTATATGGAGAAAGATGACTTATTATTTACTTAACATAAAAACCCCGCTTCCAAAATTCGCTTCATTCAGGGCGAGAGTATTCCGGCACCTTTCGTAAAACATAGTTAATATCGAAACTCTTTTTAACCATATTACATTCACAAAACACAACCCAAAACAAAGCTATCATGTAAACTTCGCCCCTATAAACTATGAGTTTCTTCGTAAGGCAAATATATTATTTGCCAGACGAAGGCAACACTTGGATATAATAAGATTCCAACATTCGCGTGTGTATGTGTTTAAACACACACGCATATATATATATATATATATATATATATATATATATATATATATATATATATATATATATATATATATATATATATATATATATATATATATATATATATATATATATATATGAATAACGTTACAGCCACGAGGAAAATGAAACAACGGAGAACTGCGAGGCCTTTCGACTAATGGTCCTTTACTGAGCAGACTGCTCAGTAAAGGACCATTAGTCGAAAGGCCTCGCAGTTCTCCGTTGTTTCATTTTCCTCGTGGCTGTAACGTTATTCATAAATTCCTCACGTTCCTTATTTTCGTGATTCAGTTATATATATATATATATATATATGCGACACTTGAACTCTTTTAATTACGTGAAAGCTTAAATGCAAAGGTTAAAACACAGGAAATGAAAGAAAATAAGGGAGATCCCGAGAGCTGTTTCTGCATTGAAATTTCTACATATAAAGGGGTTTTGGACTTCTGTTATTTATTTTCCCAACTGTCAGCGATTTTTTTTGTCTTTTGTGATACCTCTATTTTTATATCGAAATTATTCATTCCTCCGTTGTTTGTCCTTTGAGGATGTTGTAATAAACGAAGGCGCTCGTAATCTTGCTTTTTTTCTTTAATTCCCCGTGGTTTAACATTTGCATTTACACTCTATGTATATAAAAGAGTTCAAAAGAGTGATTAAAATAAATCAATCATAACGTTTGTCGTTTGAATTCCCAGTTAATTTCACTCTTTCATCGACCTTCTGATCGACCGAGCGAAGCAAGCCTTAAAAGATTGTCTATTTGATAGAGTTTTTGTTTTCTCGAGTAGTCGAGTGGTCTAAGGGATTATTTTAATTAAGATCAAATAGGTTACTTCCTACTCATCGTGCTTGGTTCGATTTCCACCCCTGCATTGATTTTTTCGCAATTAAAAAAAACATGTTACGGAAGAATAATTGTATATATATATATATATATATATATATATATATATATATATATATATATATATATATATATATATATATATATATATATATATATGATGGGTTATCCCTACGGCAATGTGAAAACGCATAAACCTAGAAATCGTCTCCGCCCTATCATAAGTCGAACTCCAAGTGTGACTTATCACTTAGCAAAATATCTCAACTCGATCATCGCTCCCTACACCCCATCAGACTACACGTTGCCCTCCTCTTCGACTCTTCTAGATCTCCTTCATATTTCGCGACCAGCAGCCGTACTAGCTTCCATGGAGGTAGAATCTCTATTCACAAATGTTCCCGTGGACGAGACTATCGATTTGATAATTAATGCCATTTACCACACTGAAGATTCCACACCTCTCACCATCCCCGAAGACATTCTACGACAACTCCTCCAAGCATGGACAAAAAAAGCCCCTTTCTACGGTCCCGACGGGTAAATGTACGTGAAAATTGATGGCGTTGCGATGTGGTCACCCCTTGGCGTCCTTTTTGCCAACTTCTACATGGCTGCAGTTGAGAACAAGATTTTCAAAAGTAATATAGCGCACAAACATCCCATCTATGCGCGCTATATCAACGACCTACGTTTGCACGCAGATAACCTTGATCAAGTTAATGCCCTAGTTAACACATTTAAGAAAAACTCGTGTTTAAATTTCACGCACGAAACGGAAGATCAAGGATCCATTCCATTCCTTGATATTCTAATCAGCTCCTATGAGTGTAAATTTACGACCCAAGTGTACGTTAAGGCCATATACCTAGGCTTCTGTTTAAACGGTACCTTAGAGTGTCCTGAACGGTACAAAAAAGCAATCCTTAATGCCTTGGTTAATAGGGCAATTTCCCATTCCTCCTCGTGGACGGCTGTTGATCTTGAACTAAGGAGGGCTTCCTGCGTTCTGATCAACAACGGCTACCCACAGGAATACAACGATGTCGCTATAAAAGAAAAAAATAACTTTCCCGCTGGATCTGGTGCCCGGTGTACACCGAAGAAAAATACCATGGATCTTTATTACAAGGCCAATATGAACACAGGCTACCGTGAAGACAAGTGTGTGTGTGCGTGCGTGTATGTTAAAGACTGTAGGACTGGAATATTTAATAACGAGACCAGTTTCGACATGGAGTTTATATCAGGTCATTAAGAATATCTTTTAAGATTAAACTTTGAATGAAGGGGCTACATTTAAATTACCCATTTAGAGGTTGAAATTCTGTAGTTCTCTAATTAATGTGCACTCAGTAAATTTTATTTTACGAAAATCCTTTCACGCCTTAATTATTTTAGCCTGGTGAAAAATAAAAAAACAAACTTGTACTAAATGAAATAACTTCATAATGCAGCCTGTTATCACTCTTTATTAGTGTAATATCATACGCATTGCCTCCCCCACCACGTGTCTTTGTTGTGCCTGTGGATTAACTCTTAGCCCTAAATGTTTTCGCTCTAATGATAATCCTTTAAAATGTTTTTGTCACCCACCATATTCCATTCATATACATGGCGTTGTTGTGTGTATTTCGTTTTAGGGATGCATATATCTGTTATTAGTTGCCTATTGTTCTTTTTCCTGGTATTTTTCTAAATTTTCATATTATTGCTTTCCTCACGTGCTACTTTGTGAGTTTTTTTCATATATATATATATATATATATGAGAAACTCACAAAGTGGCGCGTGAGTAGAGCAATAAATTTTAAAAATCCCACTGGAAAATGAAAGGCGGATGCCAAGTAAATTCGAACTTGTTTAGTTCATTCATTATCAAGGAATAACGAAATATTTTACAAAGCTAGTATATATGTGAGAGCTAGCACAGTGATGCCCCGCCCATGTACAACAAAAGGGCACAAAATACAGAAATATTATCAAAACGGATATGAAGTATAAAACAAAATAGATAAGGTCTACTTCCGGAAATTCCAACTGTGAACACAGAATGTAGACATTTAGGTCACTAAGATACATAAAAATAAACGAGAGAAACATAATTAAATTAATAAATCAAAGGGCTAAGATTTAAAATGGACAATTTCGTTATAAATAAGCCTTTTAATAACAGGGTCCAGTTTAAAGAGGCCGGGAGATATATTAAAATTAGGCGAGGAATTAATGAATGAGCATTTGACAATATTTCTTTTAACAAAGTCATCAGATTTGTAAATAAATTTAGCCGAGTTCAAATTGATAGAGTGACTATTTTCAGATAAATGGACAAAGAAAACACTACTGCTATCTCCCCTCCTAATATTCTATTTATGTTGCGTCAAGCGTACATTTAATGATTTACCGGTTTGCCCAAAGTATTGCTTAGGGCAAATCCTTCGTTATTCCTTGATAATGAATGAACTGAACAAGTTCTAAAGTACTTGGAATCCGCCTTTCATTTTCCTGTGGGATTTTTTGAATATATATATATATATATATATATATATATATATATATATATATATATATATATATATATATATATATATATATATATATATATATATATATATATATATATTAGCGACCATAATGATTCCGACACAGTTTTTCATCACAAAACTTACAATAGATTCAAATCAAAGAATGGTACTGTAAATAATGTATGACAAATTACAGATGTAAAATAAGCATGGCTATAAGTTGTACATGTACATTTTAGATATTAGGATGGATGAAACTGCGTTTTATTAAAAAAATATGGTGGTGAAAATAATCTGGATAACTTAATTTATATTACTTCTATCTTTGAGCCAACTAATTAATTTAGGGTAGTAACTTACTTGTATGAATTCTTAGCAATTTCAGTCAATACCTTGTCAGCAACAAACATGCCTAGGGAACTCACTACACCTACCTATAAATATGCAGGAGATAATTGTTAAGCTTCATCAAGAGGATCATCTCTCCATCAGAGCCATATATGAAAGGGTTAAACGCCTCAAGAGTGTCGTACATAATATTATATTACGTAATGATACCACAGGCTCATGTATCAGTAAAATTCTACTTGTATGCCTAGTAAAACCTCAAAGAGATATGACAAAGCCATCGTCTGTATCTCAATAATGGACCAGTACAAGATAGCAGCCAGGATTTCCCGAGAAGTAAATGAAACAATGGGTATGAGTGCCTCCAGGAAGACAGTATCACGCCAAGCCATTGATTGATCAGCCCTACGAACAAAAGGCTAGATTATCCTTTGCCACTACTAGGCATGTTCTATAGACACAATACCACTGGTCCAAACTACTCTTCAGCCATGAATCGAAGTGAATTTTTTTTTGGTTCAGATGGCAGGAGGTTCATCCGTGGAAGACGAGGTGAAAAAGTATCTGTAAACCGCGTGAAGTGCAGCCTCAAATAACGTGGAGGAAGTGCTATGGTATTGGGCATAATTTCGGCGGAAGGTAGTGTCCCACTTGTTCGCTTGCAAGGAAGGTGAAAGGCAAAGTGTATAAAAAACTGTAAGCACATACTGTCGTATATGAGAGCCGCCTCTGCCCAACCTGCATTTTTATGCGAGATAATGCACCTTAACACACGGCACATTTGGTGAAGAATTTCATGGATTAAGAAGAAATGTGTTATGGAATTTCTTGTTCAGACCCGGACAACAATTCGATTCAGAATTTGTGAAAAGACGCTGGGATAGAGAAGTAAGGAGAGAAACCCAAGCACTGTCGAGGAACTTTGCAACGTATTAAAAGAGGAGTGGGGCAAAATAATACCAGAAAAATGCCTTCGGTTAGAGCGCTCCTGTGGCCGAAGATGGCAGTGCGTAAGTGATAGTAAAGGTCTACATACCAAGTACTAATATATTGTAACAACCAGAAATTATTTGTTGAGTAACTTATATCATTCTACCATCTTATCTACGTGTGTTGTGTTATCTGTCTTGGATCATTTTGACGACCATATTTTGGGAATAAAAATGCTCTTTTGCACGTAACTTGCAGTTTCATCCATCCTAACATGTACATATGTACAATGTATATATACAACTTTTAGCCATGTTTATTTTCCATCTGTAATTTATCATGCATTACTTACCATTATTTGGTTTGAAGGTACTGCAAGTTTTGTGATAAGTGGCCGAATCATTATGACCGCTACTATATATATATATATTTAGAAACGAGTATATTCGCTAAGCTTTGGAACTTAAGCTAAAGTTCATCAACAGAACATCCGCGAATGTCATTCGCAGATGTTTTTTTCTCGCCTCGAAGACCCTGTTAAAAAACTTGCAAGAAATATTAAGAAAATACAAGTTAAAATTAATAACGCTACCACAGCTGTGAACTTCAATAGAACCTGCATACAACATGGCCTTTTACCTAATTATATATATATATATATATATATATATATATATATATATATATATATATATATATATATATATATATATATATATATATGGCGTTGTTCGGGCTTAATTTAACGGTTTACATCAAGTCTCTACCACAACCTCAATATGGCTCCGTAACCAGGCGCATGCGTTTCTCACCCTTGCCCTAGGAAGCTCTATAAACACCTCTCCTTGATTGCGGCCACCAGCTCGGCCTTGGAATTGGACGAAGAGTGGTTGCTGTCTTTCTCAACCGTGCTCCACACATAATAATCCATGGGACTACAATTGGAGGATCTAAGAGGCCAGAAATTGTGGCTCGTGAAGTCTAGAAATTCACCGACAACCATTTCTGACTCTCACCGGAAGTATGGCCTTCCAGCAGCAACCCTTTCCAGCCACGATTTGAACACAATCTTTAACAGCTCCACATAGACGTCTGAATTGAGACTAAGACCTTGCTCAAGCATGTACAGCGGCACGAGGTCACTCTCACTGGAGACACACACACACACACACACTCAAACCCTCACAGTATTGGGAAACTTGGTCTTGATGATACGTGGAACATCGAATAAAATAGGCAAGCCACCTGTTGTTTTGAATGTTGTGCAACTTGTCTTGGGAGAAGTTCTCATTTCAGAAGAACCAGATCGTTCCCTGCTCTACGGGATTCTTCAACTCGTTCAAGACTTTCGACGACTTCGTCAAGCGGTTCTCCTTGGCCTTAGCCGTCAGAATTTGTCCCTTGCACTTCTTGTACGAGTGATAGCGAAGGTCTTCATTCAGGACCAGATTCATGGTGGTGAATCCAACAACCATCTCTCTCGCCAAAGCCCGGATTCCCTTGCTCGGGTCTTCCATCACCTTGTCCTGTAGTTATTGGGTGAATTAACGCGTGCAGACGCAATTTGAACACCTGCTGTATTCCTTTATAGTGGCCACGACTTCGTTGTCTCCGTTACAGCTGCTCACATCAACTCTTATAGCCTTTACAGTGTTATCAGAACATTGAACACCAGTCATTATGTTGGCATTTTGCTACCCACCGCGAATCATCAATAGTAAACCGGCTCCGAGGTCTCCATTTCAGCTAACTTTTTCTCAAATACTATTTTTTTTTCTTTATGCTATCCAACATCGTTGGCTGTTCACCGATACATCAAATTGTTCCTGAAAAAAAGAGACATAAAAATTGTCGAATGTAGCCCAGGCCGAACACACACACACTATATATATATATATATATATATATATATATATATATATATATATATATATATATATATATATATATATATATATATATATATATATATATATAAGGAATTAAACCACATTCTCCGAAGACAATTTAATTCAGAACAGTTTCGGTGTATCTCACACCCTTTTTCAACTGACACTGGATAGAAAATATAAGAGAAGTGCATATAAGCAAAACACAAGGTCAGATCGTGAAAGATCCCCTCTTTTTTCCCCAATCCCCTACTTGTAGCTAATCTGGAAGGGGGGTTAGGCCTAAACATATTGAAGGGCTGACATTTTACTATTTTTTTTATTTGCTTTCTTATTACAGAATTAAAAGAAAATTGACCCTCAGATAGATTTAAATTAGGAACTGACGATATCAAGCTTGATTCTACGATTCTTCTCTTAACATAGTTAGCCGATTTAAATACCATTTTACTTCCATTGAGATCGATCGTATGGTTCTTGTCTCTAACATGGCAAAATATTTCACTGCTTTCGCTGCCCACTCTAATATCTCTTTTGTGTTCATACAATCTCTTGTCTAGATTTCTTCCCGTTTCCCCTATATAAACTTTATGGCAATCGTTGCATGGTATTGCATATACTCCTATGTTATGATGTTCTTTGAGTTTCATGGCAATCATCAATTGGTTTAAGGAATTATTATATTTAAAGGCTAGATTAATACCCGCTTTTCCAAATATGTCCTTTAAACTATTTAATTTATTATTAAATGGCAATGTTATACATTTGTTGAAGTCATTAGAGCGGGAAGGCTTATTACCATAGAATGTTTTTCTAGCTGCAAATGGGCAGACGATGTGAAACAATCGGGGTAATACAAATTAGAAAAAATAGTCCTGATAATGACAGTTTCTTCTTCTAAATAGGAAGGATGACATATTTTGTATGCTCTAAGGAAAAGGTTAGAAATTACCGATTTTTTAACAGTATTATCGTGTAACGAAAAATAATGTATATAGACATTCGAGTGGGTTGGTTTCCTATACACGTCAAGTTTTAATTCATGGTGATCTTTATTAATGAGGACATCTAAAAATGGTAATCTATTATCATATTCCTATTCATATTTAAATTTGATGGAAACATGCAAATTATTCAAATTATTAAAAAAGGTATCAAAATCATGGCCATTAGGCCATACAGAAAATACATCGTCAATGTACCTTAAACATATAAAGTTAGGGGGAGAAATTGTGCGAAGGAGTTCAGTCTCAAAATATTCCATGAAGAGACATGCCAATATCGGAGATAAACTATTTCCCATGCTAAGGCCTAATATTTGTCTATAAAACTCATTATTTACTCGAAACACATTGTCAGAGAGACATAATTCAACTAAATCGATAAATTTACTCGTAGAAATGGGAAGATATAAATTAAGTCTAGGCATGATTTCCCGCAGAAGGCCCATCGTTTGGTCAACTGGAACTTTGGTAAACAAAGAGTTTACATCAAAGCTCACAAGTTTTCCATCCGGTAATTGCAAGTGGTTGAGGCGGTTAACGAAACCTTGAGTGTTCATAATGTATGCAGATAAGATTCTTCCAACTGCTTGCAATTACCGGATGGAAACTTGTGAGCTTTGATGCAAACTCTTTGTTTACCAAAGTTCCGGTTTGACCAAACCATGGGCCTACTGCGGGAAATCATGCCTAGACTTAATTTATATCTTCCCATTTCTACGAGTAAATTTATCGATTTAGTTGAATTATGTCTCTCTGACAATGTGTTTCGAGTAAATAATGAGTTTTATAGACAAATATTAGGCCTTAGCATGGGAAATAGTTTATCTCCGATATTGGCATGTCTCTTCATGGAATATTTTGAGACTGAACTCCTTCGCACAATTTCTCCCCCTAACTTTATATGGTTAAGGTACATTGACGATGTATTTTCTGTATGGCCTAATGGCCATGATTTTGATACCTTTTTTAATAATTTGAATAATTTGCATGTCTCCATCAAATTTAAATATGAATAGGAATATGATAATAGATTACCCTTTTTAAATGTCTTCAATAATAAAGATCACCATGAATTAAAACTTGACGTGTATAGGAAACCAACCCACTCGAATGCCTATATACATTATTTTTCGTTTCACGATAATACTGTTAAAAAATCGGTAATTTCTAACCTTTTCCTTAGAGCATACAAAATATGTCATCCTTCCTATTTAGATGAAGAAATTGTCATTATCAGGACTATTTTTTCTAATTTGTATTACCCCGATTGTTTCATATCGTCTGCCCATTTTGCAGCTAGGAAAACATTCTATGGTAATAAGCCTTCCCGCTCTAATGACTTCAACAAATGTATAACATTGCCATTTAATAATAAATTAAATAGTGTAAAGGACATATTTGGAAAAGCGGGTATTAATCTAGCCTTTAAATATAATAATTCCTTAAACCAATTGATGATTGCCATGAAACTCAAAGAACATCATAACATAGGAGTATATGCAATACCATGCAACGATTGCCATAAAGTTTATATAGGGGAAACGGGAAGAAATCTAGACAAGAGATTGTACGAACACAAAAGAGATATTAGAGTGGGCAGCGAAAGTAGTGGAATATTTTGCTATGTTAGAGACAAGAATCATACGATCGATTTCAATGGAAGTAAAATGGTATTTATATCGGCTAATTATGTTAAGAGAAGAATCGTAGAATCGAGCTTGATATCGTCAGTTCCTAATTTAAATCTATCTGAGGGTCAATTTTCTTTTAATCCTGTAATAAGAAAGCAAATAAACAAAATAGTAAAATGTCAGCCCTTCAATATGTTTAGGCCTACTGCCCCCCCTTGATTAGCCACAAGTAGGGGATTGGGGAAAAAAGAGGGGATCTTTCACGATCTTACCTTGTGTTTTGCTTATATGCACTTCTCTTATATTTTCTATCCAGTGTCAGTTGAAAAAGGGTGTGAGATACACCGAAACTGTTCTGAATTAAATTGTCTTCGGAGAATGTGGTTTAATTCCTCATCTTTTCTTGCGATATTGCATTAATTTTCATCATATATATATATATATATATATATATATATATATATATATATATATATATATATATATATATATATATATATATATATATACACAGCGGTGAGAAGTGCGTCAGTCCTTCATTGACGAACTCCCGTTTCGCTGGCGGAGTACCGACTGAGAGAAACTTTGAAACACTGACGGAATAAGCGCCGACGGAAGCGATTTTCGGTCGTCACCCGAACCGTCACTAACTCGAAAAACAAAGAAGACCTGCGACAAATAATGTTTTGCGGCACACGTTGGCGCGTTGGCGCATTTTGTTGCATCTAAAGTGGAGTTTAATTTGTTCATGTGTAGCTGGTTTGTTTTTGTATACCCTATTTTTATCTAATTCCGTTTGCACTGGCTTAAACAATATATTTTGTGCAATAACCTATTGATAGGGGCGCGCACGTAGTTACTTTGACTAGGGCGCTAAAAAGGCTAGGGCCGTATATATATATATATATATATATATATATATATATATATATATATTGGGCTCCTTTTTATCGAAATCTGCTACTTTTGCTGAAAAAAAATCAGTAGCCTGCTGGCTTTCGTAATGAAAGGTTGTTTGTCGCGAGCTCTCTGCTTCTGCGGTGCAGTTATAACTTGTTTCAAAAGTTTCAACTTGATACAAAAGAAACTTCTGTAGTGTGGACGGGGCTTTAGCATTCCAACCCGCGTTTGATCAAGTTAAGTAGCATTGCTTAAATTGTTTTTCACCGCATTTCTCGACTTTTATAGATCATGGATAGATATCTTAGCAGAGACAGGAGCAGGGTGTGTCTACTGATAGTAATAGACCTGATAGTATGCTAAGTAGCGTGAGCTTTAGGGCCAGCACACCTCTGAGTGATAGAGACAGTAAAAATGGACCAGAGCCAGCACAGTGACGCCAGCATGTCGCTTGTTGCCGAGTCTCTGCGTGACACCCAGCCCCTGGAGGAGCCTGAGGAGGTGGAAGAGACAGGTGACGCTAGGGACCAGGACAACGCCGAGACCATCAGAGAACTCAAAGGCTACCTCTATAACTGCGAAATGTAAGGAAGGAAGCCCTCTCCTGGGCCCTCTTTCCCAAGGAGCACATGGAGGCCTGGGTAGACTTGTTTATCAAGTACAACACCCACCCCTTCCTAGCTCTGCTGCCGTGAAAAGGATGTTCTCCACAGCCAGCAACATTCCAGGCCGAAGAGGGCCGCCCTGGCCAGCGCCAACTTCCAAAAGCTGGTATTCCTCAGAGGGAACATGTCCCTGTTAGAGTACTCCAGCTACAAGGGGCAGTTTTGGGAGGAGAAGCAGGAGGAGAGACAGGAATAATATAATAATTTATATTTAGGGGTGTAAAGTGGTCCAAACTGTTTCTAAATTAATAAAATTGTGTGCTGTTACCCTTGTAAACAGGTTTTACTAACGGTCCTAAAATAGCGGTGACCAACTTTAATTTAGCGATGACGGAAGCGTGGTTAAAATAACGATGACGGAGGGACGGATTGACGACTGACGGATTCGGCCGGCCTGAAATAATGACGGACTGATGATTACGGACTACCGGGCCGGCCGCTGGCGAATGACGAATGACACACCGGCGAAATTTACTGACGTGCCTACCACTGTATATATATATATATATATATATATATATATATATATATATATATATATATATATATATATATATATATATATATATATATATCATTTCAGCACTATACGTTTGTGAATATTTTTTCTAATATTCCAGGTTTGATGGTAGAGTGCGATATACAAACCCAGAAAGGTTTCACTTCTAGCAAGGTAGGTGCCATGCCTCTTCTGCTTCTCACTACATAGGTTTTAGTACATATAAGTGAAAATAGCTCTAAACTGTATCGTTCGTTAGATGAGAACACTTAGCCATGGAAGATTGTGGACCCTCTGATGTCAGATAATATACAATTTATCTTAAAAATTTATACTCGAGTAGAAATTAAATAAATCGGAAGTTATAAAACGCAGTTTTTTTGGGACGTCTGGAAAGAAAAAACTTCGCAAAGATACATAGCCGAGTAGAATGATGTACATCTGTAGGATTAAAGGCTCACGAGCTAGGGATCATGCGGAATTGTTTACATGTTGAATAGATATATTTGGTAGAGGATTCTGACGTCTACTTGACAAGTAAGATAAAGTAAGATTGATTCCAGGTGCTTACATCTCGAATAAGACATTCTTAATACAAACAGTTATATATATATATATATATATATATATATATATATATATATATATATATATATATATATATATATATATATATATATATATATATATATATATATATATATATGGCGAACGAATTGATGGACGTAAACTTTTGAAGAAGTATAAACGTGATAACTAGGACAGAACCAAAGACACTTCGTAACATTTATTGGAAACGTTTCCAATTCGAGCTTTTTCCGGCTGATAGGTTGCTGAATGTTGTCTGATACATTTGTTATAACATTGGATTTAATGTGTGTAGCCACTGAAGATGGCACACGGTTTGTTCTGAAACGTCTGCAATAATAGTTTATGATTTTTACCATCGCGTACGTCTTCATTTTCCTGCTCAGAATATATAATATAAACATATATATATATATATTGAAGGAAAAAATAAGCACGACTGAGCTTTCGAGGGTTTATAACCCTCGCAAGCTCAGTCGTGCTTATTTTATTCTTCAACATGTATCTTGAGCTACAAGTATTCCGTGATATATATATATATATATATATATATATATATATATATATATATATATATATATATATATATATATATATCGACGTTTACTCTGACATAACAATTATAATAAGGGGGGGGAAACTCCCTTTTGTTCAAAGTAAAAGTCGATTCCAAGCAGCGTCCGAATTGCAAGTATAATTTCTGTCCGCAGAATGTCAAAATATACATGAAAGGTGACATCCCCATTAAGAAAAATGGTGCAAACAAATCCCTGAATGTTAAACCACATCATAGATTAATCAAGTTAAACTAACGCGATTATTCCCATAAATGTGTGAATTACCAAGTGCCCAATACCTGCAGGTGGGATGATTTATTGTTCCATTCAGCTTGAAGGTGAATTCATCATTAGCAAACTGTACATCTTTGACTTCCATTGAATTAAACCATTCACAAAATTCGAGTCTGTGATCAGGAGCATTTTCTGTAATGGTCTCCAACAGCCTAGGAATGTAGCTGTTCTGTGTGACAACTATAAAATCCGTTGAACACCTGATTTGCTAATCTCAGTCTCACGAGTACATTGCCTAACAGAATTTTGTGCTGTTCGAGTAAATCATCGTAACACTAAAACAGAGTTTTCGTCGCTCGTATTAGATTTACGTCATCCAGATTTTGCTTCTACATATCTTAATCAGTGCCATCTGCCTCAAACTTGACGCGGATGCTTGTAAATGAGAGACGTGTTGGTGGCTTTGTACAAAATTCCCGGATCCATTGCCGATGGACATGGCCACATGGCCACATTCTCAAATTTCAAATAATATTTCAAAACACTTTCGCTGTTTCTGCGTAAAATGCTTAAGCAATATGGGTTATTTTTCTGAACTAAAAAAACTAAATACTGTAGAATTTAGTTAATAGAATCAGTGTTTAGGTGGTCTCGAAAAAAAATAGTGAGTTACTAGATTACACTAGGTCCATAGGCTAAGTATTCAGAAGCATATGTCTGCCGCTGGGGAGCGTTTTGAACACTTGGCGTACTTAATTAAATTTCATATACAAACAACTCGATAGGACATTTTGATCACTTAGATCACTAATTTACCCATTGGCGATTGCTATAACAATAGATAGTTTTTGATTTTCACATGATAGAATATATGATTCTATAGTGTTTGAGGTGACACCCTTTATACATCTTCAATGGCAACAGATAACAGGTACATGTTATTTGTTTACAACAACGTTACGAGAGCCAGCTTCATCAGCAGTGGACTGGAAAACAAACAAATATTTTAGCTAAATATAGTATGTTGATTATTTAAACCAAAAATCAAATCTAACTGAGAAATAAGCTAGACTCGATTTGTTTTTGTTCAAATAATATAGCTTCTACTGTATTTGCCTCTTGATGATGAGGAGGGTCCAGGAAACTAATGACTAATTAAGTATCAGAAAATGCCCCTGTTCCTTGCCGCGCTGTCTCATATATAAACAAAATCTTTTCGATTCGTGCAATCCAAACTATTAATTTGTGCGAGATTTTCAAAAATATTGTTTTTAGAAATGGAAAAAACATAAACTCCACATTTGGTTATAAATTCCCAAATCCAAAGAAATTTGAAGCAAATCTGTGATCGACTTTGTGCGTCCCCCAAATTCCGATGGTTCTTAAAGTTGTTGAGGTCACTATCATTCCTAAGCGCGTCTGAGGACAGAGCGGATATTCTTTCGAAACAGGTTTTGCGCATGTTTAAAAATTAAACTCAAAACTACAATCTATTCCTGTGGTATTTCCTTCCCTTAAACAAAAGGAATCCTATATTTGCGGACAGGATGAAATTGATGACAGTGTTACTTAATATGTTGAAATAGAAAACGGCGCTCCGGGATATACTTGTATGTAGGCAAGGATAGTAGAGGTTTGATAACGCTATATTTATGCAGATATTTCTTTTACAGAAATAAGTAATAGAGTGTATACTACTTCTGGCTTAACATGTGTATTTTGCGCATCTCGAACCCGATAATTAGCATATTTGCGGTTACTGGGCTGCAAAGGCTTTTCATTGCAATGTATTTGCGACATCATTTTAGTTTTCTGTTCTTTCACTTGAAGTGTCTGCCCCCACCTCACCAAAACTTCCTCTCCTAGAGTAAGCTCTTCCCTTGCCTATTCGGTCTAGATACCTGCCTCCTGTTTTCACTTACTCTAACCTCACCACATTCTCAGAGCCTCCTGACACTAGTGTTACGAGAAGAATTGGTACTTTCTCTCTAGTCGTCTTTTAGACGGCTTTTAAATCTCCTACTATCTTTTCCGCCCCTGTATAGAGCCAACAAAGAAGTCGATAGACGTTCTGTTAAAAGTACAAAAAAACAAACAGAAATAGACTCCATTTCTTTAGGTATTACGGGATTACCCGTTTTACTGAGATAAAACCTTTTGAATACAATAGAGCAAAAGGTATTATTATTATGAGAGAATGCCTTCTTTTGTGTTCTCTCTTTTAAAATGTCATTTTTCACAATGTAAAAGCAGATTAATTTCCATTATTAATAGTTGCGGATAACTTCTCTGACGTAATCCGTAAATTTTAGAAAATATGAAAGGATTCCTCAAGTTTCAATAAATTTCCTCTAGTGAAAGGAGTGATGGACGCAACTGCTTTATACATGATTGGGTGCAAATACCCAAGCTCCTCTTCGACCTCTGTTCGATGCAAAACTCTTCACAATTTGGGGGTTACACCTTTAAATACACTCAAACAGCTTTGAATTTCAGCCTCATTTAGCACTAAAAGAGAGAAATGAAAGTGAAAAAAAGGTAGAATTTGGTGAGGAAAAATAGTTTGAGACTTAAGTAATAGAGGTAGGCATCACAAAGGAAATTCCGCAGTCCGCGAAAAAAAACCTTCTCTTAATTTTGGGTAAACACATCTGCAAACTATTTGCCTCCTTCACCGCAAACGCAAATCTTCACTCGCAAAACTGTTTGTTTACATTCTGGTGTCATCACTTATGGTGTAGGTTTTATTCTGGATTGGCGGAATTACCCGACGGTGTAAGGGTCACGCTGATTCGCTGGCTCATCGCCGAGGCTCGGCAAACATCGTTAGCAACGAATATGTTTTAATACCTGGCGTGGATCTGGGGGGAGGGACTAGGGGGCTGAAGCCCGCCCTTTTTAGCCACGTCTATGTTTACATTTCTTTCTTAAACCATATTTGTATTCTGCTATTCAGAAAGAGTTATGTAATAATATAAGATATAAATAAAACAGTTCTTTAAACCGTTACGATCGTATCTTATATGATACTTGTCTAAAATAAAGGTAAATTAAAAAATAGTTATTACATTTATTATTATACCTTAACTGAAGTCCCAAAACTAAAATAAACCACAATTTATAATTTTAGGATTTGTGGGAAAAATTTCGGAGCCGAAGGAGTTAGTGCTCACTCCTTTATGAGATGCTGTTATTTGTTATCAATGGTGTGTAAGATAACCATTATTATTACTCAGACTATTCAGAGGGTAAGGTTAGAAGACCCCACCCCAATTTTTGCCTTGGATTCACTACTGGTAAATACATAATTCTTGTATCCATGAAGGTCTATCGAGATGATTCGCTCGCTATGCTCAATCATCAGTGATAGACTAAGCACAGTAAATATGTATTAACACATAATGTTTGGTTATGCTATGTTCATAATTAGACAAACCAAAGCTAATTTAACCCAATATTAGGTTAGGTGTGTTTAGCTTTCTAATTAATCAAACTTAAAGTTAGGTAAAATTACAGTAGGTTGGAATGAAAATGTTACCAAGCTAACCTAACCTAACTTAAACCAGACCATAAACTCTATCAGAAAATGAGGCATAGGATTAATGCATTTATCTATCCCACAACGACCTTATTTTTGCGTATATAGCGATCAGGCAGAGAAACACGCAATCTTTAAATGATGGAGAGAAAATGTTACTTGAAGATTTTAAGTATTTTATTAAGTTAATTAATAATATGATATTCTCGCTTTCACTGGATTAAAAAAAACATTTAATTTTACTTTTAGTATAATAGAATGGAATTTCTATTAGCTTCGATTTTAATGTTTCTTATGTACATTCTACTTCTAATTTACGAAATGCCTTTCTCCAATTTAAATTTAATCTCTTTATTATCACTTTTGTGGAAAATAAATACAAGGCTTTCACTGTGTTATTCATCTTATCTTTATTCTAACGTTTCGTCCCAAATTAATGACATAGTCAGAGAAAATAAATGATATAGTATCACACTCATATATATATATATATATATATATATATATATATATATATATATATATATATATATATATATATATATATATAAATGAAGGTAGTCCACAATACAGAGAAGGGTGGGAAGGGATTGCAGAGAAAATGGATTGGCCTCGCGTAATCTTGGCCTTGAAGGCTCATATATACCGAATACGAGGGAAATGCACGACAAATTGAAAAAACAAAACATACAACGATTGGTCCGATTTTAAAACCCGGTTTCAAATTCGAATTTTTCTTACCAGTCATGACAAGCGGGAGCCAAATTCGTGCTGACAACTATGGGCCAAATATCCGGATAAGAGAATAAAGAAAAAATATTTCGTCATCTGGAAAGCTCTTGCCGCTCGGGAAAAATAAACCCCTTAAAATATTCTTAAGTAAATTTATCACTTATAGAGTTAATTTTTATTATACAACCTCTTCCCATTTATTAGTCTAAAAAAAACGAAACAAAACTTCGAAAAAAAATTGCTTTACATAAAATTCGAACTACTAACGCACCCCTCTGGTGTGAGCGACAAATGAAGACTAGGCTAGCTTAGTTAGACCAGTAACTAGAGGCTAGCCTAATTAGGTCAATAAATAGAGGCTAGCCTATTACTAAAAATAACTAAGTGAATTTTGAGAGGAACGAACAATTTAAACAAAACAAACAACCAAACAATTTATTGGCACCTACAGGGAGCCATAAGAGCTCATACATGGTAGACCCTATTAAAAAAAAGTCTAAATTAGGTGGAACCCCCTCTAATAATTGTAAGCTATTTTAACTTTATTTTCTTTTAAGTATTGATCAAAATTCGTCTTTATAAATTCTGTGTTTGGAGCGCTGACTACTTCTTGTGGCAAATTGTTCCAGACTTGAACGATGCGGTTGCTGAAGGCAAATTTTCCCATTGATGTTTTGAATTTCCACTTCTTCATCTTCTTGTCGTGTCCTCGCGTCGCAGACACGCCTGTCAAATTAAAAAGATTTTCTGCAGCATCGTGGATAATTAACAATTATTTATGTTTCTATTTGTTCACCCCATTTCCTTCTATGTTCGAGGGAAAAGAAATTGAGTTTTTAAGCTTATCATTGTGGCTAAGATGTTTAATTCCCCTTACCATTTTCGTATAGCGACGCTGTACTTGTTCTATTATATTTACATCTCTAGTTAATCGTGTAAAGTTGATTTCTCTCCAGATGATTGCGGAATTTTAAATCAATAATTGACTCCATTAGTTTACATATAAGTGAAGTTAAGCCTACTGGTCGATAGTAAAACGGAAATTTCGTTTTTAACTTCCTTAATACTTCGTGCGTACATTTCAGCAACACAGGTAGCTTTATCGGGACTTAATTTATTAATTGCATTCTTTACATCATCGGCCATAACTATTATTTCATTCATTTTTGGAATGTCACTATTTATGTTTTCTAGGCTTTCCTCATTTAAATACGGAATATCCTTGTTAAAAACTGAAGCAAAATAATTATTCAAGATATTCGCCTTTTCGAGGTCATTTTGAACTACTCGGTCTTTGTGTTTAAGTATCAGAACTGACACTTTGCCTGTAATTTATCTTGGTTGTTTTGGTCTGGTATGTGTGTATATTTATATGTTGTGCATGTAGTGATTGCATGCGCCCTGGATTAACTTGTGTCCTCTCAGTTTCGTAGCAATGAGCCACTTATCTTCAAATTATGTTTTATCCTCCATAATAATCTGTGCAGGGCGCGCGATTCTGTTTGCACCCTGGCCGCTGACGATAATGGTCTCTTCGTTAGCCTAGGGTAGTGTGTACGTATACATGCAGTTTTCTAGTTTGCTTCAATGGGCGGTAGTGTAGATAATGTAGAGTGTGGGTGCCAGTAGACTACCCTGGGGTATGCCTGCGCGTGGTGTGAATGACCGTTTTTTTGTGTTATTGTATTTTATGTGACATCTTTTGTCGTCAAGGTAGTGTGAAAGCAGCCTTTTGGTACAGAGAGGGAGCTCCGTGTTGTTAATTAGTTTCCAATGAGGTCCTTCATGCCGCACCTTAACCAAGGCTTTTTCCACGCCCTTGCTGATGAAAAGTGTTTTTTTTTGTCGTGCTTTTTGTATGGTGTCATGAACGGTGGTCCAACCGCTTGAGCGGACTGGCTTGTTCTGAAGCCATATTTGCAGGGATAGAACCAGTATCTTGCCTAGGTGCTCTAATAGAGAAATAGACATGTAGTTGCATGGATGTTTGCGTTTTTTGTTTTATTGTGTGTAGTAATAAGTTGTGTGATAATTAAAATGGTTGTGGGAAGTGGCCAGAGGTGAGTGATGAGTTAAATAGGTGTATGAGTGTAGAGAACATAATATCTGGAGGCTGGTGCATTATTGTTGGTTGTATTGTAGGAAATATCTATGGAAAATTTAAAATTGGAGGTATAAGAAAGATAATTGACTCAGTGTTGGGAGCAGAGAAAGGTGGATTTAGCAGGAGTAAGTTGGGTGTCAATCAATTACTTGAACAGAGCTAAGTTAGCTGGAAATGAAAAGATAAGAAATGTAAAGAGTATGGTTGCTTCATGGATCCAGATAGACCTTAGAATTGTGTAAATAGAGGAGCATTATAGCAGGTTGTAATAAGAATGAATAGGAGTGAGTTAAGTTATTTGTTGGTGTGAAAAGCAATTTGGTTGCAAATTAGAATGGGCGTTTGAGTGAAAGATACCAGGAGAGAGATGATTGACATTTATCAAATTTGAAACGAAAGGCAACAAGGTGTCTCACGTAGAAGGTTTTTTACGGAGAAGAGGGAAGGTAGATGCAGTGAAAATATGTGTAAGATATTTAGCTACAGATTTGCCTGTTGGGATTAGGAGTGGGAGTGGAAAACAACAACTGCCGTCGTTAGGGCCGGTAGTACTTGCAATCTTCCAGAAGTCAATTGCACCGTGAGTTCAAAGCTTCAGATAGGGAGGGGAGGATAGGACAAGGATGTGAAACGGCACCATATATTTATGTATGGAGGACTAAGAGTACAAAGGGTAGTTAGTGCGAGGAATTAATTACTAGAGAAAAGTTATTTATGGTGTGAAGATAAGTGTGAACGAGGTTGACTGAATGTGTTATTAGGTGGTATAAGCATGGGAGAAGGATGTTTGGATGTAGACTTGGAGAGAGAATATACAAGGGTGAGTGTCATGGCGAGGCACGGAAAATGTGGATTCATTATATAAATGTGTGTTTGAGAGAGAAAGCTGACGCAGGATAAAGTGAATGATATTGTATATGATACGTGTGCGTGGAGAAGGTTTGTGTGGGAGGGCCTTCTACCCTTCACTGAACGAGGTGTTACACCCCGTTGCACCGCGTCGCTAGGAAGGGTCATTCCGCGTGGCCGAGCTAATGGGTGGCCTTGTGCATCATAAACCATAACAAGGCTGGGAGTGAGTTGCATTTTTTAATGGCATTGACGCTCGCCGACCCCACTTTGTTGGAAAAGGGTAGAAGTTGAAACATTTAAATCCTTAAATGTTCTTGGCAGAGGATGATGAAATAGTTTTGTGATGGTGACATTGAAGGCAAGTCAGGCTGATCCTTGTTCACTTGATAATAAGCGTGATTTTATTTCACACCCACAGCAAGAGGATGAAGTTGTATCATAAAGTGAAATGGCAGGATTTCGCATTTCACAGGATCACCTGCCACTCTTTTATAGGGGCGTAGCCTGAGAACCGTCGCGCCCCAAACTTGGGGTTTATGCAAGCACCATGAGCCTTGATATACCATACTTCCGATGTTTGTTCCCAAGCATCTGCAGTTCCCCCTCCTTTAAACATATTTACAATCTTGCCCCTCTTTCCCTCTTCGTATATACCCATTACTCTCCACACCCCCTTCCTCGTCAATGCATGAAGTTTGTGTGTGTGTGTGTGGATCGTGAAGAGTATATATGATCATGAAAAGAGGGAAGAGGTAGAAAATGGTTGCAGATGGTTGTGTTGTAGCAGTATTCTTGGGCAAAATTGTTAATGCTCCAGTTCCTTTAGATGAAAAGCAGCCCAAGACATAGAGAGTGTCCGGATGCTTTACTTTGGGCACACCATAGGACTCGGGGAAAGAGTACTCCTTCTTTAATCCTAAAGAAGAAGTTTACAGAAGCTCTAAACAAGCAGAAGGGAGATTTATCAGACAATATCAGTTTGCCCAAGTCTTTAACAGTACATTCCTTATACTTGCTAAAAAGGTGAAGCCTATCCGTAAGGTTATTTTTTGTTGAGGCTTCTTTGCACCATTTCTCGAATTGAGATATTTGTCGAAAGTCTCTGCCTCACTGTGCGTGCTGAAGGGTTTACACCTGTTCCTTTCCAATCGTGAGCAAGCTTGGCCCTGCAGGCAACCCGATCCTTGAGCTGGGAGCTTACTAGGTGGTGATCTTGGCATTCCTTTGAAGCTCTTGGGCGTCCAAAAGACTTTTTCACAGGAATGTAACCAGTCTTTTTAATGCCGTTAATGATAAAAAAATGGTGCTCATAAATGTACTGCCTATAGCAACTATCTCCTTGCATTTCAGGCCACTTTGGTGCAGAACAACAATGGTTGCACGCTTTTGTTTGGAAAGAACCATTTGTGGAATTGAAAAAGATTCAAACATTTATATTTACAAGCAAATTTTACGAAATAGATTAAAATTACACATCTTTTATTTTACTCATATTTATTCATTATTTTACCCTTTTGATCGATTAGCAAAGCTTCAAGGCACTGCAACCCACTTACTACAGGAAACAGGACCAGAGAGCGATTTTGGATCCAGCGAAAAAATGCATTTCTTTCTTCTTATTTTTGAAATGGTGACTTTTTAATAAACCTACAATAATTTAAATATTAGAATAATTATTCCTATCACATGAGTTTTAAAAACGAATAATATATATATATATATATATATATATATATATATATATATATATATATATATACATATATATATATATATATATATATATATATATATATATATATATATATATATATATATATATATGTATAACTGAATCACGAAAATAAGGAACGTGAGGAATTTATGAATAACGTTACAGCCACGAGGAAAATGAGACAACGGAGAACTGCGAGGCCTTTCGACTAATGGTCCTTTACTAAGCAGACTAAAAGACAGGAAAAAAGAGAAAGATATTTATACACCTGATTAATGAAAATATGGGATATATATATATATATATATATATATATATATATATATATATATATATATTAGTCTCAAAACTTTGGGTTATGATTACCATGAGGACCATCGCTGTTATATGGGAGTGAGACTATAGTATGGAAGGGGAAGGAAATATCTCGAGTGAGAGCAGTGCAAATGGACAACTTGTAGAGACTTGGTGTGCAAAGGGTGTGTAAAGTGCAGTACAAGTAAATAAGAGTGATTAAAGCAAGTAGAAGGGCGTGAAAGAGATGGTGATGGAGTGTTCTTAGACGGTATGGATGAGTAAGGATAATAGATCGAAATAGACTGATGGAGAAAACCCCCTCGAAAATGAGTTAATGGGTGCAAATGGTTGGAAAACTTCGTAAAAGGTGGGTTTATTATTCGAATGCATATTTGAGAGATAAATTGTTAACGGAAAAAAGTGAAAAGGGCTGATAGGTCCGCATTGAGTAGGTTAGTAAGGGGCTTAATTGATGCCTTCTACCCAATAATGTATCCTAATTGGATGATATACTACACCCCATAGCACCCAATCGCTATACATGGCCAAATTTGGCGGGAAAAATGATGTGGAGTTTGTGGAGTTAAAATTATATTTTCCACCTGTGAATTTTCCCCCTTCCCTCTTTCGTCGATCTACCTTTCATTTGTCCGTCTACCTTCTTCCTCTATATATTTATTGTAACATTTGGTGTCAAGTTTATTCCATCTCAAATTCTAGTAATATTCCTCGGAAAAAAGACCACCTAATCCTTAATAAAACCAGTACATACGTAGTCAGTTTCCAGCTTTGAACATAAAATAGCTGAAAAAATAGTTTATGTAAACCGCCTCTTTGTTCCTGTCCAAGAATTAAAGGAACAAATCAATCAGATTAACATTTCGTTCAACATGAAAGAAATGAATTACTCTTTGTTCTTTCGAGGAACTAAAAATTTACCTAACCTCACTATACCAATTAATTTGGCACCTTGAACTCGTATCTCAAAGAAACATTGAGTGAACTTGCTCCGAATAAACCCATCAGATCCACTCCCAATACAAATCAGACTATAGTTATTTCCATCCTGTTTCACAATCCCGTTCAACGTCGAACCTTTCAAAGGAGCCCTTTTCCTTTCACAGTGTTAATCTGAGCATTGCAAATAAATAGGAAGTAGCAGTGGGCCCCAGAAGTAGGGCGTGCAGGCCCACCGGTGTGTGGAGACGCTCTGGTGCCTACCAACCACTGCGACCCCTTCCCCACTCCATTGTGGCTTCTGCCTTTTTAGGCAAAGGCTAGAAGGATATATCGATCACAAACCAGGATCCAGCGTGCCTATAGGCGAGTACCAATAGACCGATGTCTTGGCAGCTCCCTGCAGCAAAGGATGAAGCCTGATTGGCTAGAGCCTCTCCTGCCACCTGGATCCTTATCTCCTCGGTCAAGATCCGGGTCCGAAGACTGCACACATTCCTACCCGTTTAAACCTAGCGCAGGTTGGATGCCCTCAACAAACCGCGATGGCTGTGTGGTGGTGGGGTTCATATATGAGGATATCCGTCATCATCGACCTCGATGGACTTCCCAAAGCAAGCAAGCATATACCCCTTCTGAAGAGCATCCCAAACCTAGCGTTCTAGGGTGGAACTGTGTCTTGCAGAGTACTTTCCCTTATTTCATTGGTGTTAGATTTTGGGAAGCGAAGACGGATAATTTGCTCCACTCTCGATCAACAATCTAATGTAATCAAACCTCAGAATCAAATAAGGGCAAGTGGTGTCGGTGGGGTTTGGTGGCTGAATCTGTTGAGGGTTTCAATCTGACATATAAATTAAATACAAAGTCTTTGATTCCTACTTTTAATGAAAACCTTGGCTTGGTGATTAAGTTCGGAGGTGTTAGGGTTCTTATTGAAATTTGATCCCAAATCTCTGTCATTTCGGAACCATGGCTAGTTAATTGGGTGTACGTGGGAAACCTACCCTCACGCACTTGCACAAGAAAAACATTTGATCTTTACTCATAACAAATGCACTGGAAAAAAAGAGGCCATTCTCTTCTCTGGGTCTCTCAAATTATTGGATAATTTTTTAGTTGAATGAAAGCCAGGTACAATTAGCGCTTTGAGAGATTATGGGACCACTCACGCACATAGGGCATTCTGTTATCCGTTTGATTTGAGAGATCGGATTGGAGAATAATCTGCTTGCTCGGGGTCGATATCAATCAACATTTGAAGTTGGATAGAACGGCGTGTTGGACATTGTTCTCTTCGACGGTCGATTTCGGTTTGGTTTATCACAGAAACCGAACTTATTTAGTCAAAGGTATCTAATGGGGGCCAACTTTATGGTTCCAAAGATCTTAGTGATGAAAGAAGAGGGAAATGAGGTCAAACCACCTGGAAGGTATACCAATTTAGAACCTAAGGTAAAGGAAATATTATAACTTAGCGACAGCACTGCCCTGAAACGGTTACCTATGCAATTCGAGCTATCTAAATTTTTAAGATTTGTTCATAAGTATGAGGTGGAGCTATGTTTTCAGCTTAGAGTGACTTAGTATCAGGACTAAGAAAGCAGTATGCGATTCGCTTGTTAGTGTGTCAATGTTTAAACAAGGAGAATCGCTTCTCTCCGACCGAGATAAGTTTGTTGATGTAAAAAATTATCGCTACCCTCTCGAAGATCGTAGCCTGATTAAATTAAAAATTCATTGTAACTTTCAAACCTTTTCTCCTTTGCCTCCGATCATATTCGTGTTCTTGCAAATTATAAGAATCAAGGGGAGATATCAATTTTCAAACTTCTATTAATAGCTTTAAGGGTGATTTAAGTCATAATTCAAAAATACAAAATATAAACCAACTATTAACTTAATAAATGTGTAGATTTAAGTGCCTCTAAGCTTTAATCCATGTTATAATTTAAAGCCTATTCTGAGGAAGAAGTTGTCAAAATTATATTTTCAACCTATGGATTCCCCCCCCCCTCTTTCTCTTTCGTCTTTCTACTGTTCCCTTATCTTCTGCTGGGTTCCTGGACATGTAGGAATTGCGGGGAATGAGCGCGCCGATGAGGGCGCCAAAGAGTCCGCGAGGACTCTGCGACCGGACCAGCGTTTCGCTCTTCCTCACACTGACTACATGGCAGGAATACGGGTAGCTCTTCGGACTGCTTGGCAAAGAAGATGGGAGACGGTCGAAGGGAACATAAAGTTGCGTGCCATTGCGCCGCGACTGTTCCCATGGACCTATCCCCCAATGCCGCGGCGGCTTCAGGTTGCTTTCTGTCGTCTCCGAATCGGCCACACTCGTGTGACACATCGCTATTTGATGGAGCGCTCGCCTGCGCCCTATTGCAACGACTGCGTCGTCCCCCAGAATGTTCGGCACATTCTTGTCGAATGTCCCAGTCTGGGTGATCTTCGCGCACGATACCTGTCCCAGTACCGGGATGAGCGGGGTCGCTACCGCCTGTCCCATGTGCTCGGTTCAGATTCGTGCACATTGACTTGTGGACTTGTTGACTTCTTGGGGGAGGCCGGCCTTCTCCCTATTATTTAAGCAAGGTTTGTTTGTTTTTTTGTTTTTTTTTGTTGTTTTTTGCATTTGTTTTTTTTGTTTGTTTTTTTCCTTTAGTTGCACGCTCCTGCGCCGGGGGGACCTCTTCCCGACGCACCAGCTTGCTTCCTTTCCCCCTTTTGGGGTGTTGTATTTTTTTTCTCTTTAATTTTATTTTAAAGTAGCCTAGAACTAGGCCAGTTTTAATACGGCGACTAATGCCCAAGTAGGCAGTCGCCAGATGAGCTCTTAAAAAAAAAAAAAAAAAAAAAAATCTATTGTTCCCTCTGTTTACCTTCTTTATCTTTATATTTATTTTAACATTCGTCGTCAAGTTTATTTCTTCTCTCAAATCCTGGTAATTTCCCTCGTACAAAGACCGCCTACTTTCAGTGGGATATGAGGGGTTTCCCTAAAAGTGGTTGGGGCCACGAAGCTCCAGCTACACTTTTTGGGACATATGCGTTATTATGCAGTAAAACCAAGCTTTAAACCTACATCGGTTGTTTTTACTGCTTGCTCTTACTTCAGGATCTTTGGGGTTATTTTTCTCCAGATTTTGGGTCCTAGGAAAGCAAAACCTGTATGGTGGCGTGCATCTAAAACTTCCCCTTGGAAATGGAGTTGGGCGTGGGTGAGCTCGGGTCTTCATTCCCACATCTGGTGGCTGTTGGTGAGTATGGCGTATTTTCAGACGTTACACACTTTGAATCAGCTCGTTAATATATTTAAAAAGAGTCACCCCCCTCTCCGTTAACAAGAAGAGCAATTTTCATCTACTTCTCAACTTTTAAATTGCACCTTTTAAAATGACTTTCCCATCTATTATGTATGTGTTAACGGTGAGTCAATGTAAGTTCCTATTAAGCTGTAAGATAGGTCAGTTTATTATTTTGTCATGTAGCGTCCTTCAAACTCATTTTAGAATGCAAACGTGCAGACTTATTTCAAATTAAATGCCTTTATCGAATATTATTATTAAATTCCTTCTCTAGTCCTAATTTAAAGCTTTCGAACAAGAGACTTTGCGACGTGAAGCAAACCTCTGTTTCGTACGCTGGAACTTGCAGTCTGAATCAAGTTGCATTGTACCCTAACATTTGTAGTTACCTGATCTTGGGTGTGGCTAGACCTGGCCACGACGCCTCATAATTGCTCGATTAACTCGGGAGAATGTGTGGCAACATTATGCGTCGGAACTCTACAGAATACTTCTCAAACCATTTCTGGGCAACTTGGAACCAATGACATGTTGCATTACCCTAATGGAATACCCCATCTGTGTTGGGGTACATGAAGTCCATGGATAAATACAACTAGTAACCAAGCAGTACAACTTAGCGATCACCGACCAATGACGCGTTTACCGGGATCAGCAGACTCAAACTACGTCATGTGAACGCATCCATCACCAATATGGTGCCATCACCAGCCTGCACGATGCTTTGTTAACAACTTGGGTACATGGCCTAATGGAGTCTTCGCCGCACCTGAACCCTATCATCAGCCCAAAAATAATGAAGCTGTGATTTATTGGAAAACACACAGGGTAGGTATTATGCTCCTATATCCCGTGCAATGTTAAAAAAATGCTCCAGTGACCTAATGCGTATGCGTCTGGTACCTCAAGCATTGAAAGTGGATGCGATGCTGTTACCATAGACAATTCTAGCCAGACGCCACTGGGCGCAATCATTAAACACCCGTGGTCGGCTACCGCGCTGTCGATGGTGGACGATAATCCTTTTTTGAGGCATTATCGATAGACACGTGATAACGGGGACTGTTGAATGTCCACCCATTTTCAGAAATAGACTGTCCCATCCTCCTGAACCTACCACCACGCCCCTTTCGAATTTTCAAAATCCGATAATTCAGTTCACCTTGCCATGAGATGTATGGCAACTGATACAGCTCTGGGAATTTCCATGACCTCTTGGTACGGTGGCATTGCCCATCATTACCTCGACATATTCTCTCATGACTTTTTGAATTTGATTGTATGTGGCTAATATTAATATAAAAGCGAAAGTTTCCCCGAGTTTATTTTAGTATAAATCGCGTTGTGGCAATATTGAAATTACATGAAACTGCCAATTCACCGAAGAAAACCTTTCAGGATGGTGTCCGGTATGATGAAATAAACCATTAGCTTGAACCGAAAACTTAAGGAGGTGTGGTTATCCACAGAAAATAATTAAATTGTGGTTATTCCAAGAGAAGTGACATAGTTACAAGATACAAGATAGCATAAAGTTAGTGTGATAGAACGAGTTGAGCAGCGTTAGTTTCAACCCCTATCACATATTATTTAAAACCACGATGCTCCCACGTGCATCTTCGATTCGAAGCTTGGCGCTTTATCGCAGCCACCGGATGTCAATGTTTAAACAAGGAGGTTATCGTCCCCATATTCGCCCCCATACGCCGACCTCGCCAGATTGAGTTAGGCTTATGGGCAGATAAGGCATTGTTCCCAGCCTCGGCTGTGCATTCCCTCGAAGTTCCCACTCCATTGTCCCCCACGCCAAGGGAGTGTCTTGACTATTTAGATGGAAACTTTACCACTAAGATCAGATTGGAGATCCAGATTTTCGTCGCGAAGCATCACCACGACCCTCTCTCCCTTTGTGCGCCAAGGGACCTCGACCTCGAGATTCACCATCACTTGTCCAGAAGGAGGACAATATCCCTTGAGTGCCAAAGGTTCGAGCCTTTCGTGACGCCAAGTCCTTAAGGCTTCCCCCTCATTGTTCAGGAAGAGAACAACGTAGAACAGCCATTGTTGTTTTGAGCCCTTCACCAAGAAACGGTTCTCACCCTTCCCCCTTGTTGTTCAGAGGAGAACAACATTAGAACAGCCATTGTTCTTGAGCCCGTAAACAAGAGACGGTTCTCACCCCTTCCCTCGTTGTTCAGGAAGAGAACAACGTTAGAACAGCCATTGTTCTTTTGAGCCCTTCGCCAAGAAACGGTTCTCACCCTTATCCCCTTGTTCAGAGGAGAACAACATTAGAACAGCCATTGTTCTTGAGCCCGTAAACAAGAGACGGTTCTCACCCCTTCCCTCGTTGTTCAGGAAGAGAACAACGTTAGAACAGCCGTTATTCGTTTGAGCCCTTCGCCAAGAAACGGTTCTCACCCTTCCCCCGTTGTTCAGAGGAGAACAACATTAGAATAGCTATTGTTCTTGAGCCCGTAGACAAGAGACGGTTCTCACCCCCCCCTATTGTTCAGAGGAGAACAACGTAGAACAGCCATTGTTCTTCAAGCCGTTCGTCAAGAAACGGTTCTCATTCCCTAGACGCCACGTCAGGATCATCTTATTCCCCCCCCCTTCGACTGGAACTCGCCAGCGGACCGAAAATTCCTTCACGTCGCCTTCCACTGCATCACTCGTATAAAGTTACGTAAGCCAAACGTCACCTTTGAGTACTTAACCCTTTTGTCAATTCTATCCTGTTCTTTGAATGGTTTAGCGAACTATCCCATCTCTTTAACTCTATATTTGTTTTACCTTTTTAAATCCTTCAATCCTTGGATTAGCCCGAGCCCCCACGACCCTTTCCATTCTCTGTTTATGTCAATATTTTCCGTTTTGTGTTTGTTGATAGTTATTATTAATAAAACTCTATTTTATTAATGATAGCAATATTATTATCCTTGAGCTCAGTTCCACTTCTTAAGCATATCGAAGATACATAATATCAGCCCGCCAGACATTAACGCACTCTAAAGATAATTAAAGAAGTTCCCTCAACGAATAGTGATATATGGTATATCGTCGGGAGTCCATTCTACGACAGTTAGAATGTGAAGAGAATAATAGGATAGATAGAAAACATTGTGTAAAAAGTGTATGTGTTGATGGGATGATAATGAGTTTAGGATGAACGATGAGGGTGATATGGTGAGGATGATAATGATTTGTACCAGGTTGCCTGGCAAACGCTTTCCTTTTTGTTTTGTTTTTGCTTTTGATGTGATTTTAAGTGAAATAGGTATAAAAATTTAGCATTGGAGCCTTTGTTTGTTTTTTTGTTCTATCGAGCAGCTTTATTTTTTTGTATCTATTAGTTTTTGTTTTTTTTGTGCTTATTTCGCTTTTTTACAGTAGTCTTTTTTATTATTATTACTATATATATATATATATATATATATATATATATATATATATATATATATATTTATAAATTTTATTTTAAGTGGTCTTCTTCTTTGTTAATATCGATAATTCTTTTACTCATCGGGTTTCTCATTTTGTTTGTATAATCGGTAGTCTTATTCGGTTTCTCATATTGATTGTATGGTCGGTAGTCTTCTTCGGTAATCTTGTATTTTATTTATAGATCGGTTTGAGATTGTATAAGTTTTTTTCAGGCTGCCGTTAAAACGTTGTTTGTAGTGTTTTTGCTGGATTTCGTTTTCCGGTATTATTATTCAGTTAATTTTATTTGGGAAAATTATGTTTTGTTTATGTTCCCACAGTTTCGTTGTTCGTTTTTGTAGGGTTATACTTAAGGGTTCTAATGCAGTTCTTCGATGGAGTTCCTCTGATGGTATGCGATCCTGTCTTTTTGAGTTTGTGATGAATCTTGTGGCTTGATTTTGAATACGTTGGACCTGTTTTAATTGTGAATTACTTAACATATTCATCGGCACTATTGGGTAAAGGAGCTTGGGACGAACTAGGGCCATGTATAATTTTCTTTTGGTTTTATTGCATAGGTTTTTGAATTTGTACAGCTCCGACACGGTAATTTTCGTTTCGTTGATTTTCTGCGTTATGTGGCAGTTGTACCCTGTTGTTGTTAATTTTAGACCGAGGACGCGTCCTTCCGTGGAGTATGGATATGCTTCTTCATTGACTCGTACTGCAGCTGTTTTCCGTCTGTTTATGGGTATTAATTTCAATTCATCTTTGTTTCTTTCTTTTTTCGTAGTCATTCAAGTTTTTTATTTCCCTCGCTGTTCTTTGAGCTAAGTCTCTGGGGTTCTTCCTGTCGCTGGTGATTATTTGTGTGCTGTTATCCGCTAGTTGGATGTACATCGCACATTCGTGGGTTGGTTGTGGAAGGTCTATGGTGTAAACATTACACAACGTTGGAGAGAGGCATCCTCCCTGGTAGACACCCGTTTGCCTGTCGATATGGTCGCCTGTTTGGCCGTTTATTTGTAGTACGGCTTTTCTTTCATCCACGTAGTTGCATAATGTTTTGCAAAGATTTATTTTCAGGTTAAGGCTGCAGATCTTGGCTTTTAGGCCGGGCAACCACACCTTGTCGAAGGCTTTAGCAACGTCGCGGAGTACTATGTCTACTTTGTTGCCTCGCGCTGTTTATGTGGCAATTTTCTGTTATAATCGCCAGCGTGGTATCCGTTCCTTGCTTGCTCGGGAGCCAGCAAGGACAATTTATTCCACTAAAAGGCCAGTCCCATTCTATACTTATGTACATAAACTACTATACTTACATACTACTCATGAACAAGTGTAGTTATTCGGCAGAAAAAGAACCTTCGTTTTCATGTTATAAACATTATCAAATGCAGCAGTAACTTTTTTAGCGAAGGTCTCGTAAATTCTCTTAGTTCACAAATCATTTGGATTACGATGGAAAATGTTTTCTCGTCCTCCTTATTCTCCTGGCTCTACCCCTTCTGATCATCATTTGTATTTTTTTCTCAAGTGAGTTAATTATTATTTTAGAGGTAAAAAGCGAAAACAAACGTAAAAATATGTGCATAGTCCAATTATCATAAATAGGAACCTACTTGAAACACCTAGTGACTTAGTGCATAACTCTCTTGATTTTCCCATCCACCCCCCTCCCCTGAAGGCGGATCACCCAGCGGGATTAATAACATCAAATGGTCAGAATTTCGAGGACCACTTTTAAAACCCCTCAAAACTTGAATAAAAACTCATTGCTTCAAATGTCGAATGTGGCAACACATTATTTCTTGTTTTCTAACCTTTCAAAACTTGTCAGAATAAAAGAATCGATTATATTTATTGGCTGAACTAATGTAATTTTTTACTTCGAAATTTCGTCTCCAACCAGCTTGCTTTAAATTATTAAATTCTTCACAGTGTATCCTCCAGCTACCTCGACATATTAAAGTCAGATGCTCGGTTTTACAATACTCCTGTGATCCGTTAATTCATGGAAATAAGGACGCACATATTATTAGCCGAGATCGCATCTGAAAATCCCAAACTCATTATTGACAAAGTGACGAAGTCTATGTTTTCCTTAACAAAATCTCAAGTGAGGCCAAGAGGTGTACTTGACGGCTATCTATTTCTTTTTCCATATCCTGTCCATGTAATCTTGACCCAATTAATACATCGACCTTTCAACTTGTCACTAGTGCTATCAATTTGATCACAACCTCTCCAAGTGCCCATTAAATGCTTATATAATCTTATCGTGCCGAGTACTCTCAAAAGATATCGTGACTGTAAAAAAAAAACACAACTAAAACGTGTGTCAACTCTAATGGTCCTCACGGCTCCTTGTTCCATCTTTTCCTATTGGTTTGAAATAAATAACAGATAAACGTAAGAATTTATTTACCAAATCATCTAACATAGTTACTCGTTTACAAATCAAACCTATGAGAGCATGGTTTCCATTACTGCGGCTCGTTCTCAGCAGAACAGACTTCTTAAGATCTAGCGAATAACCAACTTCAATATAGGTAATATTTCCCTTTCATTTGCCACGGATCATAGCTCAATTCTCAGCAAACAATATTAACTTCGAATCTTCTGCCACGTAACCTAAAACACAAGCTAATTTACACATATTTTCGGTTCTTCAAATACCTTTTCCGAAGCAACAATTTTTTTCCAGTGGTCTATCTCCAAGAAGACATCTTCTAAGCCCTCTCACTCGAATAACATAACCAACTATAAAGGGAACGATATCTCAAACTAACAAGCGCAAACATAAAATCATTATTATTTATGGAACGAAATTTTATAGCAAATCCTCACTCGAACAACTTCAAGCCCTTCATCTACTTGCCTGTAATCAAATCCTAATTTCTGATTTCATTGAGATTTCCGCAAAGAAATTCAACGCTAAGATGACCCACTTTTTCAGCTACCAGTCTCCAAAACGAGATCAATGACCAATAAAAATTCTTCCAACAATCCTATTGAACTCAACTGATTTAACATTCCCGTTTTTAAAGCCAAAATGTGACTTTTTTACTTGAATATGCATTCTTTCAACCATTATTGCGACGAGTTATTTGCATATAAATTTAATTCAAATGAATGTTAAACCTGATATAATAATTCTCAGTAAAATTTGGTTCTCGCAAATTTATACCACTTTCACATCTAGACATAGCAAAGATGGAGAGGTCTGTTCATGTATTATCCTCGTATTAAGATTATTCAAAAGCCAATTTAGCATTTAATAATGAAATAATTGCACCCTCTGTACTGTTCAGATATCTGATAAAGCCCTAAACTTTACTATGTAAGTGTATAACCCCCAACACCTAAGTCCCTCTCCATTGTCCCTCCACATGGTTGGATACTTCACATCCAATCACGTATGAGTGGCGACTTAAATATTGACATAATCCTTCTAATACTGAACTCGATTTCATTAAACTTAGTCAAACTTCTTTACTTCTCTACTTATACACATGGTACCTATTTTGAGTCGCGTGCGACTCTATATCTCACTATGTCGGTCGGTAAGTCCGTCGGTCCGTCTGTCCCCGTTTTGCTTTTATTTGTTTTGGTAATAACACTTTAACTATTCGGCTGATTCTAACGATATTTGAAACCCTTTTGTTGTTTTACATTCTCTTTTGAATGATATAACTGTCAAGGTCTTCACAAGGTTAGCCCGGGAAATATTTTGTTTTGGCAATAGCATCATAACTATTCGACCGATCCTGACTATATTTAAAAACCCTTATGTTGTTTTACATTCCCTTTCGAAAGATATAATTGCCAAAGTCCTTCCAAGGTTAGCCGAGAAATTATTTAGCAATAACTTCATAACTATTTGGCTGATTCTAACGAAATTTGAAAACATTATGTTGTTTTACATTCTCCTTTGAATGATATAATCGCCAAGGTTCTCATAAAGTTAGTCCGGGAATTATTGAAAGTTTTAAAGGTCGTAAGGTCATAAATCAGAATAAGTGAGAGCACGCGACTTTGGTCAGCAGACCTTGTTCTTGCATTACCTCATCTTTTATTGACTATGTTGTTGTTCTCAATAACTCTCTTGGAGCAGATAACACCTGTTCCCTTCCACCGCTTAAGAAATTCAGAGAGAAAGCCTTCGATCAATTCGTATTCATTCTATTCACATCAAAGTTATACGTATATCTCGACTGCCAGAGGCATGATATGGTATGCAACATGGATCGGTTCTTGGTCCGCTCATGTTTCGTAACCCTCTTCTTCCCCTTCGTATCATTCCGTTTTTATGCTGATAATGCACAAATCTATCTCTCCTTCCCCTACCCTCGTTTACCGTGACTATTAGATATCTTCTATCTGCGTGTGACAATATTACTAAATGGTTCTCGGACAACTTTCTAGAACTCATGTAAAACCTATGATTTACTGGTGAATATCCTTTTGGATGTACATCGCTTTGAAACAGTTTCTTTTTCCTTTGACTTTGGTGGCTCTCCGGTTGCTTTTTCTGATAACGCTAGAAATTTGAGTGTCACCTTTGATAGTTAATTATAATTTATCAAATCCCATGTTGTCAATGACTGCAAAACATCTTGGCAATCTTGGCTGCATCCGCTCTCACATTGATAAACATAATTTTGAGATTGTCATTCAAGTTTTCGTTAAATCTCACCCTGATTACTCCAGCTCACTTTTTCTTGGATCGCAGTCTACCACTAATCTTCTTCTTCTTCCTGTTATTAATATTTTGCATCCTAGATAATTAGAAATTTTCAATCGTTCAAGGGTAACACCACGGATTGTAATATCACACCCTACTGAGGAGATGAAATCAGACCTGACGTCGACAGAGCGATCTGGTAGACGGACAAAGAGGGCAGACAGAAGAAAAAAAGGGTTTTAGGGTGCGCGAGGATTAGAGGCGCCTATCTGGCGACTGCAACCAAGGGGATAAGTCGTCGTAATTAAAAAACGCTTATTACTAGGATTTATTAAAACCGCAAATAAAAGACCTTAAACAGAACCTTATAAGCAGTAAACTAAAAACAAACAAATAGAAACCAAACAAAAACTACATTAAGAAATGAAGAAGCCAGAGCACGCGTGAAAGAAAGATAAATATGCGAAAGCAGGATAAGTAAATGAATGAGGGAAGGGGGAAAAATCTACAGGCCGAAAATATCTTTCTTACAGGTTTGGTACAATTTGATCGTTCCGCTGCTCCATACGCTCTTGAATACTGTAGCATATGCAAGTTACTGAATGGAAATTGGTTTAGCCCTTATGGATGTCCACAACGTTCCCATTACGTGTGATGAAAATAATGGGGCAGCATTTGTAAATTTTTATCTAAAAGAGTGAAGCAATGGGGACATTGCTAGAAACATTATAAAATAAAGTTGGTAGAAGGAGTGCTGAAGTATGGGAAGTGAAATGTCTGAAAAATAAACAACAATAGATGAGTATTTGCGGCACAAGGGTTACGCATAACCGCAATCAAATGAGGTGTATGATAAAGACATATCTGTACAAATGATCAAAATACATTTCGTGAGATTGTATTCACAAAAGATATGTTAAGGCGCTTTCTCGAGGCTAATTTGGAAATGATCCTCTTCTGTGTCTTTTTCTTCTTTGCACACCGATAAGAGGAATGAGCAAAGTTGTTCTCACAAACAACTCCAAATCCATACCAAATGATATGCATTACTTGGTCGATGTTCATACAAATATTACCGTTGCGTGGCTGGAGATCGTAACCTTATTAGTGCGCCGAATATATGGCGAGCGTTAAAATGACGACTATCACTCTGCCCTACATCTTTCACGCCCAACTTTCTTCGAATCTTCATTTTATTTTGATAAATGACATCGCAGACGATTATTTCTCCGGACGATTTAAAAGTAAGGGAACAATATTAGAGCATCATGGAGAATTAGGAGAGGGTACCCATAGTATCTTGCTGCGATGGGGGGGGGGGGGGTAAAAGTGACTGAGGCCAGATGAGGAAGGGCGGCTTTGAGTGGGAAGGAAGCCATCCATAGGAAGTCCCAATTTCAAGAGAGCGCACTGAAAATCACGGTAAAGGGAGGGGGGGGGGGGCACCGGCGATCATTAATCTGTGTTAAGGTGCGAATCTAATGAGTCTGTGGAATGTGAGAGGGAATTGCGTTGAGGGAGGAAGAGAGGAGGAAGCTAGTGTTTTTAAATGAGTAAAACAGCAGATTCCTGTACTATGGCAGACGAGCATGAAAATGAAAGATAGTTTCGTTCGGATGTACTGAATGAAGCGCGATTCAAGGTGAATCGTGGTGGTAGGAATATTTTCCACCTAAAACTTATGTTAAAATACTAACATGAGAATCTCGCGCACAAAGTTTGCAAGGAGAGAACAGTAAAGAAAGAGGCGCAGGTTGGAATAGTGAAAATATGTGGAAGGTAATTATACGCAAATCAATCATATATAATCTTTACTCTCTCTCCATATATATATATATATATATATATATATATATATATATATATATATATATGAAAAAAGCTCACAAAGTGCACGTGAGTCAAAGTTATGCAGATACACCCACAAAGGAAAAGTTAAAAAAGATTCCGAGCGCTTTCGTCTTTATTCTTAAAAACCTTTTCAAGGAATGAACAGGAGGCTGGAAAAACATTGCCTTAAATAATAGAAAGGAGGGATTAGACGATCCACCTCTGAAAGAACTAGATGCCCGGGTTAAGCAACATCAAGCCAATGTACGTAATCACAGTGAACAATCTGCGCTTTTTCTACATATGAACAATCTTAACCATAGCATTAAATGGAACAGTGCCAAACAAGTCATAAAAGGCAGTAATTATATTTCGAGAAATATATTAAAATGTATCTCCATTAACGCGTTCCCAAAGTTCAATCTTAGCCCTGGTTTGTTCATGCTAAACCCCCATTATCACTACCAACATAAAATCTCAAATAAAGTTGTTTCAGGATTTTGTACCCCCTCATTAGGGTTCAGAAGTGGGTAGTCTAATCCTCCCTTCCACTATTTAAGGCAATGTATGTTCAGCCTCCTGTTCATTCCTTGAAAAGGTCTTTAAGAAGAAACATCGAAGTCTTACTTGACAGAAAATACGTGACTAGAATCGGACCAGAATTCCCGACATACATTATGGGAAATGCAGCAACGAACCCTCATATTGTTTTATCCAGTATCAGGTTTCCGTATAACTACTACATTGAACCAGGCCCCATAATTCCGAGCGACCACCAGGCTATTAAAATTACAATTGGCGTAAATCTCATTCAAGTTGCAATCCCAGAACGCAAAAGCTATAAACAGGCGAACTGGAAAAGCTACAAAAATTACCTTCTAAATTATATCCCAGACCCTTTACTCGATGCCAATTTGGAAGAGATAGATGAAGAGCTGGATAAAATCACCGACCTCCTAATTAAAGCAGATGAAAATAGCATTCCCTGTATCAAATATAGAACCCTTCCAGCTCCTATTTGGACCCCTCCCATGAAAGCCCTGACCCAAGAATATAAGGACCTGTCCAATGTAGTAGCGCTGATAGGCCCCAACCACAATGCCCATAGACGAATAAGACAGACAAAAGACGAACTCCAGACACTAATTACGGACCAACAAATACAGGTATGGGACAGACTGATTGAAGTACTCGACATAGAAAGAGACTCACGCACATTTTGGCAGACATATAAACGATTAAAAGGACAACCCCCACAGAAGGAAATTACACTCAAACATGACGATAAAGAAATTGACGAGACTAAAGAGATTGAGGAAATTTTTAGGATTTTCTGGTCTTCAATCTTTAAAATTACCCCCGAAGAAAATGACAATTATGACATCGATTTCGAAAAGGACATAATCCAACAGCTAAACACACAAATACATAAAACCTCCCCTCATCATTGTGTGTCGCAGGAAAGAGCGATGGAGGACTATGGGAGTAAAATAACTGCCCAAGAGCTCTCCGTTGCACTAAAATCATTTCGTCAAAGAGCACCGGGTAGCACGGGGCTGACCAGGGAGAATTTCATCAAGGCCCCGCCTAATGTTCTGAGTGGGCTTCTTAACATCATGAATGCCGCTCTGAACACGGGCTATTTTCCCGATCAGTGGAAAGTGGCCAAGATGATCTTCATTCCCAAATCGGGAAAGCCCCCGGACTGCCCTGCCAGCTTCCGGCCGATATCTCTCTTAGAATTTGCTGGCAAAGTCTTCGAAAAGATATTGGCAAATAGGGTCAACTCTTTTCTCGACGAAGCCAACTTGCATAACGAGCACCAACACGGCTTCAGAAAGAAAAGAGGGACTGACACGGCACTAGCCGTTATTACGGAAAAACTTACAAACATCAAGGCAAGCAAAAGGCATGCCGACCTGGTGCTCCGCGATGTTAAAAAAAGCTTTTGATAAGGTTTGGAAGAGACGCTTGCAATTTAAGATCCTGCAAGTAGGCCTCAACCCCATTCTTGAGAGGATTCTATGCGATTACATAATGGAGAGGCGAGCATATATACAAATCAGAGAATACAAAGGCCCAGAATTCGAGCTCGAATCAGGGGTCCCGCAAGGGGGCTGTCTCAGTCCCCCTTTTATACAACATTTATACACGTGACTTACCACAACCTCTCTCCGAAGGTACGATATACGTCCAGTTCGCTGACGATATATCACAAATTTGTACAGCCGCTTATGTCCACAGGGAATTTATGGTGAGGAATACGGCTAGGGAGATATCTAACATCAACTCTATCACGAGGAAATGGAAGATATCAACTAATGCCCAAAAGTTCAAAATAATTCCCCTGTTTCGCAAGACCTTCAACGATATACGGGTAGTGGGGAAGAGAATCCCCTACTGCCCGGAAGGGACAGTTCTGGGGCTCAAAATCCCCACAGGAAGATACAAGAGTCATATCGGGCGGACAGTCGCGAATAGCAAGAGAGATTTGAGGGAGTTTTATAGGTTCATTGACCTAACTCGCTCAAATAAACTCAAGATATTCAACGCGTGCATTCGCTTGAGACTCTTATACCCCCCCGGTGCCGTTGAACGCGAGTGCCAAGACCCACATTGCGAAACTTCAAGTCATCCAGAACAAAGCGGTTTTACTTATTACAAACACCCAAAGAAGAGAACATAAACGACAGAGGGAGCTCCATGACTCGGTTGGATTATCTCCGATCAACGTGGCGCTCCACGAGAGAGCTAAGAGGATATGGCAAGCCATTGGCACCCGCTTGACCCCTGAATTCTTTCGTACACACTTAGAAATCAAAGTAGACCGACAAATAAGACCATTCAAAAGTAGCAAGTTACAGACAGACAATGACGTGACTCCGAAATACACTTCACAGAACTGACAAAAACATACAATGTAATGCGCAGGTTCCTTTAGCAAATTAAAACTCAAATTAAAAACCATTTGCAAAACGCAAACTAAAAATCAATTCACTTTTTAAATTCATTTAAAAAATGATAATCATAAAACTTTTCCAAAACTCACAGCGGGAATAAAACCCCGCCAAAAGATCAATCGATCAATAAGATCGAAAATAATAATTAAATTAACCACGATTAATTTAATTAAATAAACTATAAATTTATAATTTATATAGTTTTTTAAACAATAAAAAAACAACCCCAAAAAACACAAATCTAACACATTGACAGAGCTACCCTTTCACCAGGGATCTTTCTATTCTGTCTACTACACATCATCTATTCTTTAAACTCACCCTTTAACCACTTTACTCTTTTACTATTCTCTCTCTAATTCTACCTACATTTCATCTCTTATTATATCCAATGTCCAATGACACCATATATATATATATATATATATATATATATATATATATATATATATATATATATATATATATGTTCTCTGACATCGGTTCTCTCTTCTTTCTATCATAGTAGACTCAGTTGTACATCGTTTATGAATGAAGCCATACTATGACTGAACTCAATCTTGCAAAATTTGTAAAAGGCAAACTGTGCTGTTTTGGATTCACAACGGAAACTCTAATGCGAAGATCTCCGAGTCTCCAGGTGTCAATCTGAGGCGGATTAGGAAAGAATTGAATGAGTCAGGCTATCTTTACGAGGGGACGGCGTCTCGGAAACTTCACTTTGGGCATTCTGATACGAAAAGAGCCTCCGACTATGTCGCAGGGATCCAGGCCATCACTCACAACGATCCCATTAAGTCAATGAGGACCTTAGCCTGGGCCAATGAAGTGCCATAGTTTCTCATCAGGCAGATGAATTCATGAGGTAATCCAGTAATACTCATAGAAGATGAGAAAGGGACAGAGTTTGTTGCAGAAGGTGAAGGACAAGCGGAAGGAATGTGCTGCGAAGCTTGTGAACAAACTGAAGTATCCGCTTGAGCTTGATATTCTTTGGTTCTACTCAGACGAGAAGAATTTCTGTTCTGTCAGGACCAGGTGATGAACTTGCAAAACAACCGATGGCATCCTGTACTTCCGAGGATGTACAGAGAATCTAGAAGATCAGGTTCCAGGTCCACATCATGGTCAGTACTAAGGACCACGTTATGCCTGGAGGAAGTAGTGTTGTCCTAGATCCAGGAGGTGGCCGAGGGAAGGCCGTACGTTTGGCAAGAGGACCAAGGAGGCTGTCAAACAATTTCTTTGACTACATCACTATGAACATCTGTGCCCTCTGGAGAGCGTGGTAGAGGACGACGGCGATGTCATTGAATAAAATAAATAGTACGATTTTTCAAGTCTTTAACCTGTAAATTTGGTAAATATTTATATATATATATATATATATATATATATATATATATATATATATATATATATATATATATATATAAATCAACTCTCAAATTACAAACCGCACCCTATTCGAATGGAACCGATTTCTCTCTTAACATACCCATTTTTATCATATACTCGTATAAGTGACCTTTTTTGCTCCGTATAGGCAACTCACTCCCCATTTTACACTCCACAAGTTCTCAATTAGGAGTTACGACCAAAGTCTGCTGGTGATGTTATACTTTCACTCGACGAATTTCTCAAGGTGAAAGTGAGAGACGGGAGCATATCAACGAATTTCGCGCAATACTGCAACGTGCTTCATTCCAGTCGAAGAGGCTGAACGAGAAGCACAAAGTCTCCATGGCCAATTCGTTTCTCTCTCTCTTTATATATATATATATATATATATATATATATATATATATATATATATATATATATATATATATATATAACAAACAATGGCTTATCCACTTCCTCTACGGCGGGAACTTGCGCTTCGCTACTAAGATTAAAAATTTAAAATCTAAAAACAGCAGCCATGGTTAAATTTTTATAAAATTTTAAACTTCACAATTTCTAATTCTTTGGATTTTAAAAAAATTACAAAATTCCGATACTTATATTTATTTCTGAACTTTACCATTTTGTTTTTTGATATTATAAAGGAATTATGAGAAATAACTTCGATAAAAAACCAGTCATAAGTAAACTAAGATGAAATTATCATTCTAATACTCCCCCCAAAAATCCCCTTCTTAAATTATAGAGTTAGTGATGATATATATATATATATATATATATATACATATATATATATCCTTTATTTCTTTCTTCTTCACTCACCTTTTCTTTATTAGGTGAAAAAAAATCCCGTGTAAAATTAATTTACTTATATGTTGAAAAGGCAATTTTCTTCTCTTGTCAACTCTGAATTAATTGGGAATTTTTGGTCTTGAAAAAAGTGTCGACCTCACCGATGACCTTTCCCCCGTTGATCCCCTATGAGCAACACCCACCTGTGCCCCGAAGTCTCAATCTTTCCCCCGCAACCTTCCGTTCTCGCGTTTGCCAATGAACCTGAAAACCAGAAAGGTTTTCGCACTAAACTACAGTTGTGAAAAGAAGTCTTCTTTACGACGTGTTCGTAATGGATGAATGATTTTACTTCCGTTTTCTGAGATTTGGAAAAGGGGATTAGGAGAGAGATCAGTGAGGATTTTTTTTAGTGTATAAAGGCTATTTGAATTATTATTATGCCTTTATTTATTTATGAAAGTTCTATGGAACCTGTCCAAAATTTGAAGAATATTTGCCCGACCGTTTTCGAATCTTTCCATATTAATTACGGTTTATTTATTATCTTAGCCCAAGTGATAACTGTTTGCGATGGCTCAACCCGAAGATAGACTTTCTATTTTCTTGCAAGCAATTCATCTCTTGATCGCAACATTGCGATCCCGGAAGAAATGCCGATGACGTAACACTTGTAATTTATCGCTTCGCAGCGATAGAAAGGAAAAAGAAATCTAGTATGGGGGGGCGAGGCAACAATTTCTAACCCCCCGAAGGAAATTGCTCTCGATGTGTAACCCTTCATTACAGAGGATTTTCTACCTCCAACAATTTTCACATCGATCGAGGTGTTGAAAAAAATAAAAATTCTGTTACAATTTGAAGATTCTCAAGGGGTTAAATAAACATTACTTTATACTCAGAATAAACAGTTGGTGTGTGTATGTGCGACTCAGGAGGGGGGACGAGAGAAAGGGAAGTAGAGGGGTTAATAAGAACGTTTCTACTTAACTTTCTCAAGTCGATCGTTGCCCTCAGCAATATTGCCACGGCTAAAAAATATTAGCGAATATATATATATATATATATATATATATATATATATATATATATATATATATATATATATATATATATATATATATGCAGATACACTCACAAAAGAAAAGTGAAAAATGATTCCGAGCGCTTTCGTCATTATTCGTAAAGACCTTTTCAAGGAATGAACAGGACGGTATATTACACTCTCTGAAGAATTTGGATAGTAGTAGATAAAGTAGGTGAAAATATAAAAGATATATAAGATGGGGGGGGGGCCCTAGTAGGAGGGCATCGCAGTCTTTTTCCTTTTATTGTTGTCATATTTTACTTATTTGTGTTATGTATTGTTTATTCTGTATTGTTAATTTTACGTGTATCAGGCGTGTTCTTCTTATTGTTCATGTTTCAAAATGTTATTTTACTGATTCTTGGCGAAATTGTTGAGCATTCAAGCCTTTTTAAGCTTTCGGCTCGGCAATTTACCTAGTTTACAGTTTCGGTGTTCTGTATTTATGTTATTTTCTTTGTCTTAGTGTCGTGTTTTTGGTGTCCGTTATGTGTACAGTTCAGGTGTGTTATCTTGTGTACAATGTTTGGTGCTTGGGAATCGGGAGCTTCTTGTGACTTTCCCACGTAGATGCGCAGGAATGCCCATTCTGCCTCCTATTTCTCGTAGTTCTGGTATGACATCATTAGTAAGTGTTAACCAGACCCTTTTTCCCAGTTTCCTGGTGAAGATGTTGATAGGGTCCAGTTTCTTACTAATATGGAGATCCCTCTGACGGCGGTGTTCTCGCCTTCTGACTTTACTTATCAGCAGGGATGCAGTATTTTGCACTCGTTGCAATCTTCTCATTGAGGTATTGTTTGACGCTTGGGTCACTACTGCGGGATAGATGAGCTTAGACCGGACATACATCAGGTATATCTTCCTGATGTTGGCCGAGCTAAGATCCCTAAACCTGTATAGCTTAGAGATTTCTCTCTTCGCCAGGTTCCGCCTCTCCGTGTAGTGCCTTGCGTATCCGTGATCGGAGAATTTTAGGCCCAGGACGGTGCCTTCGGCGGAGTAGCCGTATCTCCTCCCCTCGATGACAATGGGGTCCGTCAACGTGCGGCAAATTGGGACGATCTTAAACTTGTCCCTGTTTGTTCTTATTTTCCAGCGTCTCTCGTACTGGTTGATGTTATTAATTTCCGCTATTGTTCGCGTCGCCTGTTCCCTTGCTTTCCTCACCCGGCACGGGACGATCTGTGTGATGTCATCTGCGAATTGCAGATACATCGTGTCCCTATGTACCGGGTTCGGAAGGTCGATGGTAAAGACCAAGTAAAGCAAAGGGCTCAGGCAACTTCCCTGAGGGACACCTGACTTTAGTTCGAATTCGGGTCCCTTGTGTCCTTCTATCATGAGACATGCCCTCCTGTCCATGACGAAGTCACAAAGGATCCTTTCCAGGACCGGATCTAACTGGAGTTTGAGGATTTTGTATTGCAATCCCTCCAGCCAGACCTTGTCGAAGGCCTTCTGTACATCCCTCAACACAATGTCTACATAGAACTTATTCGCACGGCAATAGGCTATTTTTTCCGTTAGGAGTGCTAGGGCCGTATCGGTACCCCTTTTTTGACGGAACCCATGCTGTTGAGGGTTGTGCACTCCTAACTCGCTCAGCTGAGCTTTTAGCCTGTTTGCTATGATCTTTTCAAAGATCTTGCCGAGCATCTCCAGAAGAGAGATTGGGCGAAAGTTCGCCACCTGATCCGGGGGCTTACCTCCTTTCGGGATGAAGATGATTTTGGCCATCTTATACCCGTCCGGAAAATAGCCTACATTCAGGGAGGCATTCATGGTGTTTACCAGTCCCTGAATGATTTGCCTTGGGGCCATCACGAGATTGCACTTCGTGATCCCGGACCAGCCTGGTGCCCTTTGTTTGAAGGACCTTATGGTGTTCATGGTCTCTTCAAATGTTATCGGGCAACCGTGGCCAACCATCTCTCTTTCCTGAGACACCTGCGGGTGTGGGTGAGTTCTATGTATCATTGTGCTGAGTTCGTCCAGTAGTTGGTCTTCGAAGTCCTGGTCGAAGTCTTCGTTCTCTTCAGGGGAAATAGCGAAAATCTTTTTCCAGTGTGTCCTGAATCTTTTTTCGAGAGACTCTGGATCCTCAATGATTTCTTCTCCATCTATTAGTTTAATCCTGGCTTTGGCGGGCAGTCCCCTTAGTCTTCGGACTGTATTCCAAAAACTCTGTGGACTGACCTCCCTATCCAGTCTACCAATGATGTCATTCCAGATTTCCTGTTGTTTTTCTGTGATAATGTGTTTGAGTTCCTCGCTTAGCTGTCTAATTCTGGCTGTCCTTTCCCTATTTGGGCCTGTCCTGCCTATTTCCTCGAGGATTTCTCTGTGTTCTCGAGCGTTGTCCCTCATCTCGTCTGTCCACCTAGGTTGCGGGAGCATTTTATAGGCAATCCTGGGGACGCATCTCTCGTCGGCTTGTATGAGGAGATTGGTGATGGTGTTTATCTCCTCGTCCACCTCTTCAAGGATGGCGTCGCCCAGGTCGGCAGGTTGGTATTCGCCGAGCATTTCTCTATAAAGCTCCCAGTTAGCTTTCGCATAACTTTTCCTAAGTGGCACTGGCATGAGTATCGGTGCCAGCGAGATGGTTGTCAGTATGGGGACATGGTCACTCGGTACCACAGGACCTGGCACGCTGCTGATGTTGAAGGGGAAGTTTCGGCTTGCCAATACAACATCCGGCTTTGTTGCCGTGTGTTGCGTAAGGTAAGTCGGGAAGTCTGGTCCTACTCTCTGGAGTCTATCTCTCTCAATGAGTAGTTCCAGGTTCCTTCCCCTCTTGTTGGTGTGACAGTATCCTGAAGCTGCGCAACAGGCGTTTAGGTCACCACCCAGCAATGCCATTTTTCCTCGACCAAAGATGTTGAATAGGTTAGGAACTGGCAGATATTTACGGCGGGGGGGTTGGTAAGCCGCTGCCACTGTCAAGGCTCCAACTAGGGTTGGGATTTCCACAGCCACAAAGGACTCCTCTAAGTCTGGAAGTGTTTTAAATTTAATGTTTTTACGAATGGCGATAGCAGCGCCATCGTATCGCTCTTGTGTGTGATTTTTTGTGATAACAGTGTAATTTGGAATTTTGATTGTATGTGTGTCAGTGTTTACACCATGTTCAGATATGAGTATCAGGTCGGGGTCCACCATTCGGAAGATGTTTCCGTATATGATGGATTTTCCAGCCCAACCGTTCGTGTTAAGTGATAGAATTTTCAGTTTGTTGCTGGTGTTTTCCATGTTAAATTAGTGTTTTTGTACTCTAAGTGTGTTTATATGTGTGCGTGTGTGTCTACCTTGATCACTTTCTCTCCTTTCTCTTCTTTCCGTTACGGATTTTTGTAAATTCCACCTCACTAATCGTGAGGCAGGAGTCTGTATATAGCCTTATCTTCGAGGACATGAGCGCCTCGTCGACTATAGCCTCTTGAACTGGAGCGTCGAAGTTCCATTTCAACTGCCCTGTTTTTACCCCTTCGACGATTTCCCTAATGGTGGGGTTATCTGGGAAGGGGGTGTGTTCTGTTTTGAAGAAGAGCATGTTGAGCTCTTCTCCGTCCAGGGTTTTGGGCAGTTGAGTAGCCTTACCCCTGCTTGAGCTTCTTGCTCTTGCTTTGGGGGGCTGAGGCTTTACTGTCTCCTCATCCTCTGAGGAAGACGCGGAGCTTGCGAGGTTTCCCTCTGCCTCCTTTATCCTCCTCGCGACTTTCTTTTCCTTCTGTTCTCTTTTCTTTTGAGCCTCAATTCTAGGGTCTCTATTTACTTTCGTTTGGGGGGCCTGGGTCTTCTTTTTCTCATTTATTTTTTCTCTTTCCGCCTGAGTAGGGAATGGGGTTGCTGGGGCCTCTTCCTCGGCTCATACTGCAGTTGCAGTATGTCCCCCGACGGAGGGTTGTCCGGGAACCAGAGTTCCTCCAGACCATTCCTCTTGAGCATGGTGTTCATCTCAGTCGCGAAGCAGCCCGGGTTAGTCAAGTTCCTCACGTGAGCATACATTATGCACGTGAGGATCTTAGTGGAAACCTGGTTTCCGACCTTCAAGTAGGTCCTTGGGGCTGGGGGGGTTTCAATTGTTCTTGCTGGGGGGGATCTGGCTGCTTGAGCGTAGGAGGTGTTGGCTCTCCTTACGCCTTCCGCCCTTCTATTTTCTTCCTTTCTTCTCACAAGCTCTTTCTTTTTGGGGCATGACATCGCCATGGCCCCATGCTTAAGTCCACAGTTTGGGCAGCACTCTTCCTTAGCCTGGCATTCACGCCAGCCGTGGCCTTTGATACTGCATTTGGAGCAGGTGATCTCCTGCTCCTTACAGTCTTTTGTAGCGTGTGCTTCAAGCTTGAAGCATTTGAAGCAGATCTGGATAGGAGTGAACTCCTCTCTCTCGATCTGCCCCCCGCTTATTTTGGCATTGAACAGCAAAATGCCATTCTCCTTTGCCTTGGCTGCCATTGTAGTATCACTGAATACCACCTTGAAAACATGGCTGTATTCAGTGTTGTCCCTCCTGTTCTTGAACTTCACGACTTCTGCGATCCTTGCCCATGATTGATGTTTCTCAATTTCCTCCTTTATCTCCTCTTTGGAATGTTGGCCTATCCAAGGATCCAACTTCCTGCAGACCACGCTTCTGTGTGCCTGTATTTGGGGAGGGGTAGTGGGCTGGAGGTTAATTCCCTTCAGAATTTCAATTGACTCCTCTTTGGTCAGGACCTCTATATCGCGTTCTTTTTCGCATATTGCGACATATCCTGACGGTCCGTCCAGCAGGCGGAGCACGGCGACATTTATTTCACCGAATAAGGTTTGGTATACCGTTCCCTTATCCGGTTTTTCTTTGCCCGCCAGTGTCCTTAGCGGTACTCTTGGGGCGTTCGAGTCCGCCATTTTCGAGGTGCCGCCCCTTGAAGAGGGGTGCACTTTTATTCTTCGAATCCTTCTTCTTGCTTCCGGTGATGAGGCTTTTATACGTGATTTACGGTGGAATTTATGGTGTGTTAATACGTTTTTTACGTTTTTGGGGGTTTTTTGCCTTGGGGAGAAGTGCGCCCCCCCTCATTACCCCACCACCTAGATGGAAGAGAATTTGCCTTTAGGATGGATGATAGAATGGATGAGATGAGTCCGGGTGGGATCCTCTCAGGGGTGTGATTGTATGGCGGACTTATTGACAACGCCGCCCCCCCGAGGGTTTTGAATCGCGACCGCTCCCCAACATACCATAGAGACGGTTTTCACCCTCTATGGTCCTGGAAGGGGCCTTCGCCGTAATTAGCACCGAAGGTTGCAGTCCGTCCCTTGTCCGGAATGTTTCTGACATTGTTCTCTACTGTGGGCTACTCCTCAAACCAGCTTCCTCCAATGCCCCCAATTATGCCAATGCAACTGCTCGGCATAGTTGGGACGAAATATGAATGGCAAATCCTCGTCACATCTGGCAGTAGTTCACTTGGGGGGGCAGGGCTGGGGGCTTAGGCAGTCATCTGCCTAAGGGGGCCCTCTAGAAAAGAAAATGATGAGGTTAGTGATGAGTGAATGATGAGTATTATCTCTCTTTCGTGACAAAGGTGAATTTCGTAGGGGTTGGGAAAAATTTTCCCAAAACTTTTCCTCCTTTACCGATTCTGAGGTATACTGCCAGTACTTAAAACCAAGATTTCCGAGCAAGCATGAACAGGAGGCTGGACATACATTGCCTTAAATAGTGGAAAGGAGGGATTAGACGACCCACCTCTGAACATTAATTAGGGGGTACAAAATCCTAAAACAACTTTATTTGAGATTTCATCACTACCAACATAAAATCTCAAATAAAGTTGTTTCAGGATTTTGTACCCCCTAATTAAAGTTCACAGGTGGGTCCTCTAATCCCTCCTTTCCACTATTTAAGGCAATGTATGTCCAGCCTCCTGTTCATTCCTTGAAAAGGTCTTTACGAATAATGACGAAAGCGCTCGGAATCATTTTTCACTTTTCTTTTGTGAGTGTATCTGCATATATATATATATATATATATATATATATATATATATATATATATATATATATATATATATATATATATATTATATACATAGTTACCATTTTGTTGAGCAACCCTTTCACATTGTGATACTAATTTATATATTCCATCACAATGGAAAGTTTTGGTCTTGTTGAAGAGTGTGATTAAACGATGATCCACTCCGTTAATATTATCTGAAAATTGGACATCTGAAGATGCTAATAGTGAATTTTGATAGGAAAGATCATATTAGAACTTTAGGGATGGGCCAAAAATAATGGGGTATGTGACTAGTATCGTGGAGGACGTCCTCTAGCCTGACGAAATGTAGACAATCGGCTTAGTATATATTACACATGTGAGCAGAAGACCTCGCGGAGATGTTGACCCATGTCTTCTTGGTAGCTGTCCACAGTTCTCTGATATTTATAGGCAGCGGATCTTGGGCACCAATATACCTAACTAACTACGCACAATAAATGCTTACGTGGGTTCATGTTGGATGAATGTGGTGGCCACAGCATTCTTTGGAACTCCAAAAGGCTCTTGAACAAATTCTGAGGAACTGCGGGCCTGATGATAGCGTCGCTGGAATACTAGAAGTCCATGGATGTATGCGAATGGTTTTGAAACATTGCAACATAGATGTCGATGATATGTTTGGACGGACCAGCGCTCGTAACGTATGCCACATGGACATACCACACACCAGTTTGGAATCAACATTAGCCTACATGGTGCCTTTTTGAGAACTGTAGTTCATAACCTCATATAGTATGTATCACATCCTAACACTACCATCAGCCAGAAACAACTGGAACCGTGAATCTTTGGAACACACCACCTGCTGTCATTCCTACAAGGTTCAATTAGCAAGGTTAAGAGTCCACTTGCAGACGGGCCCGATATAACAGTGTTAATGAGGACAACCTTATGTTTATATATATCATGCAAGGTAAAAAGCCCTCCAGTGACCTAATTTTTATGCGTCTGGTACCTCTTGTATTGAATGCTGATGCGAATTGAGCCATGGTTGCTCGTATGTTATCAAAGATAATTCTAGCCAAACGCCGCGGCCACCATTAATAAGCACTCATCCGCGGACACTGCGCTTCGTACGGCGAGCGGCAATGCTTTATACGAGATAATATTTATTCTCTGTACAAACGTCACCACTTGGAAAGAGAAATGTTAAATGTCAGGAAATACCTAAAAATTGAACAACCCATCCGTTCAGCACTTACTACCATGCCCCTTTCCAACTCCGCTAACTTGTCTCCTCTTGCCGATGTTCACAATAAGCCAATAGATGTCGGATCACAAATGATTGAGGCCTTGTAATTTCTATGACGTCAAAGTACAGTGGCGCTGCGCACCATAATCTTTACATATAGATAGCTCATGACCTTTGGAAGTTCAGTATATATATATATATATATATATATATATATATATATATATATATATATATATATATATATATATGGGTAAATCCGAGAATTATATAGGTAAGGATTTAAAACATACGAGTAGTTATCAAAAAGCATAACGACCGCGTGCTAAGCTTCGGGCACCACGTGTTGCCGACCAAGCACCCGCCCGCCGTGATGATGCTCAGCGTCGTGGCTTCGAATGGCTTGAAGATTCCGCCGGTGTGATTCGCGGCCGATTACAGGGACATCTTGGCCACGAAAGTCTTGCCTTGGGTAAGAGAGAGCACGAAGAAGCCGGACGGTGCTGCGGCCCACAAGGCCAAGACTGTGGAAGAGTGGTTGGAGTTGAACGTGAACTTTTGGACGATGCTGTCGCCTAACCTCAATCTCATTGACTACAGAGTGTGGGTGCATGTTGAGAGCAAGGACTGCAAGGTTCGCCACAGCAGCGTCGACGAACTGAAGTCCTCTGTCAATCGCGTATGGGCTAGCATGAGGAAGGACTTCGTCCCCAACGTGTGCGCAGCCACTAATTACTTCACTTTTCCTGGATTTTTAATTAGAAAATTTTATGAATCTAACACTCTGTGTTTTAGGAAGATGACTAATCAAATAAAACTAAAAAAAGTTTAATTTTGCATTAAACTACAAAACATAATACATTATTGAGTTATATCTATATTTTTTTAAACTTTTAACCACACTTGCTGATTGTTATAATTAAAATATTACCAACTTCTTGTCTCTAACCTCAGGGTTAAATTTTAGAATTTGAAACCTATCGAGATTTATTTTCAATGTTATAAGGAGGCCCAAATTCCACAATAGGTTTGCGTTTTAATTCAACTGCGTGCTAATGGAGGCTCTCTGAATATCTTTTAGAATAGCGATATAAAGTACCATTTGGATCGACATTCAAATTAACACGGATTCTGAAATAAATTGAATTTTCAAGGAAGCAACAATGGGTTTGGCGACACCTTTAGTTATAAAAGGATTGTCACTACATTGAGCCACGTCCAAAAATATTATTACGAATAGGCTTTGTCTCAATAAAACTAGCTTCGATGAAAGGAAAAAAAGCTTTGTTGTCCTATTGTAAGTAAATGTAAAAGCTATAGAAATAACAATGGGAAAGTTTAAGTTCACGAATCAGTTATATTCGGAGATGTGTACTACATTTCAAGGACTCAAACAACTGAGAGTCTATAGAGGGAGTCTGTAAGCAACCCCCAAAACATCATGGACGTGTGTAGAAGTAATAACTTAATATTGATAATTTCTGTCTTCGTTCGATCTCCCAAAACTATTTATAATGGATTTAATCGTATGCATTACTCCATGACGTATCAGCTTCTTTATTTTGTTATATAAAGTGTGCGATCGGTAATTTGTCGCCATTGGTAACCCTGAATTCCGTACATGCGTGTAATCTGGTGTCAATTCTCTCTTCATCCTATTATAGAAGACTCAGTTGTGCATCGTATGTGAAGGAAGCAATACTATAGCTGATTCAATCCTGCAAAAATTTTGAAAAGGGAAGATGTGCTCTCGTTATTCACACCGAAAGCTACAATATGAAGATCTCAGAGTGTTTGGGTGTCAATCCGAAGAAGGTGCAGTGGATCAGAAAAGAGTTGAATGAAATAGGCTCTGATTACGAGGTACAGCGTCTTAGAGACATCACTTTGATCGTTATAATACGAAAAGAAACCTCGAATTTGTCGCGGAGATCCAGGCCAACATTGACAATGATCCCATCAAGCTACTGGGGCCCATTGCCAGGAACAAGAGAGTGTCAGTCTTTCATCAGGCACTTAGTACATGAGGCCATCAAATACTACTAATACAAGACTAGAAAGGGCCAGCTTCTGTCGCAAAAGATACCACACAAACATGAAGACCCATTCTTGTCTGTCAGACAATTTCCTTGACCACATCACTCCGAAGATTTGGCCTCCCAACTTCCCACACTGCAACCCCTTTGTGTATTATTATTATTATATGTAGTGCGTGGCTTAGAGAGCGAGAGAGACCAACTATTCCTCGTGTAACATCAAGGTGGGGCTTACTTCCAGGATCACCAGAGTTTTCACCCAGTTAATCAAGTGGCTTGTCGGCAAGGCCTTCAGCAGGTTTCGACGGCACCTGGGGGCTGTGGTTGAGGCCTACGTCGATTTCATTGAATAAAAATGAATAGCAAAATCCTTCAAGTCTTTAAAATGTAATTTTGTTAAATATATTTGTATAAATGAACTATATGTGTTACTTACTTCAATATTTAAGTTAGGCAAGACCTTACTCATCGTCCCCTGTATAAGATTTTCAACAAAACAGCACTGTCCTACCTATGTCCTGCATTGAGCCTATCCCGTATGTGCGTCATAGGTGGAGGAGTTGTCAGTATGTTTGCCTCTAGAATGTGGAATGATCTGCCTGTTGTTATACGCTCATCACACGCCAGCATTGGAGCTTTCAACCGCGTCAATTGATGACCCGCCTCCTCTTTTTAACCTTTCCTTATTTGGTGGAGGAACACTTTGAGAACGCCCATGTCCTTGTAGAGCAAGATACAAAAAACTTATTTTTTGAACGGCAATTTTGTATTCATGAATCTGAAATTTGCTAAGGAATCTCAGAAACTGATTTTAGTCTGTTTTCGAAATTTTGAAATGCCAAAGCGTTCAGCTGATAGTCATAAATAAAGTTTGCTCCCAGTATGAGGCAAAGTTTTCAGGTCTTCCATGATACCGAATTTGAACTATGATTTATAACTCTAAAAAGGAAGATTTCTGCTTCACATGTCTCTAAAAAAGAGGTATTTATTGATCAACCCGAGCCTATCAGTAATGGTCAATTGAATGACTATCGATTATTGGACAAACAATCGGAATCGAGTGTTACTTACTTTAATATTTTAAGGGGGAATGTTAAGGGGAAAAAGAGAATAAAAGGGTGAATTAATCGTGGAGTGCAGTTAGTTTCGATATAATAAAATACCTATTGAATTAATTTCAGTGAAAAGCATAACAAATATCAACAAATCCTTGGGAAAAATGACAAGGCAAGTAATTGTCTTGACCTGACATTTTCTGCGGGACGATTATTAGCATTCATCAGAACTATGTATAAATGAATGCGAAAATAATTTTAAAAAGAAATGGTTTAGGATATACTATTTTGTCAAGAACTGATTTGTACTGGATAGTTTAAGTATGTCAATACCATTTATCTTCGGCATCTTTGTTTTTGTTTTATAAGGGACACAAATACTTTCCTAATCATAGGCATTTTCGTTTTGGCAGATGTCTTGGCGGATCATCTTGGTGGCCGTGGTGAGTTTAGTGAGGTCAGAGGCCGACCCCAATCCTGAGCCGAGAGCTGATCCAGATTTGGGGCCCTCTTACGGAGCTCCTCCTGCTCCGAGTTACGGAGCACCACCATCTAGCGGATACGGAGCTCCCCCTGCACCTAGCTATGGGCCGCCTCCCAAACCGAAAGATATTTGTCCGAAGAAGTGTTACGACAAGACCATCTATGAAACCATTACGAACAACGCAGTAGAGCATCACACTCACTGGAAAACAGAGAATCAGGTAAGTTCCATTCAGATGTTCGTTTTTCTCCTTTGGGCCCAGTTAGAGGCTTGAGCGTAAGCTGGAGAAGTTCGAAGAGTTTTCCTTGATCTTCCTCAGTTTTTTAACGATTACCCATATTATCATTGCATTTTTTTTTTATTCTACCCTGAATTAACGTCTTCGCAGGATTAAACTAATTACATATCTCTTTTTTTTTACTTCTAATACGAAACTCTTGTTATATGTTGATTCATTCATTTTAAGGTTTTGATCATAGAGTCAATCAGCGAGATCACCACTGCTGGAATAATTAATATTTTGGCTTTCATGCATATTAAAGTATATATTTAACAATACAGATGACAAAATAATACGGCATATAAGTTATACATATATGCCCCAAACAATCAATAAAAATTTACAAAATTTGCCAAAACATATAACATCAGCTATACAGTATATAACAGTTGAGCAGATGAAGCTCTGTAAAAATTACAGAAACACCAAACTGACCAGGAAGTTCAGTGGCGTGTGTAGTCTCTTCGTAGTGAAAAGAGAATTTATTTTTCGAGGCATCCACTCCACGGGGTGCGACACATCAGGGTTGATGATGCTGGCCCACGCCTTTACAGTGGATTCATATCCGGAGACTGAGGTGGCCAGTCATGATATTGTTATACCGTAACCACTGTATGGTGGACGTAGACTTGGGACATGGGGCCTTGTCCTGCTGGAAAATCAAATTCCGAGCCTTTGTGGAGAGCAGTTTATAATCTCTCAGGACAGCTTGGTAATTTTTTGAATTTATTATTCCTGCTGCCATCACGAACAATGATATGACCCACCGCTGAACTTGTAATGCAATCATATAGAATTACAAAGCGGCCACTATGTTTTACTGCTGGTAGGATGCACTCTTGATTCCACTCCTCCCCTGGCTTCCTATGAACTCTAACGTTGTTTGAGATCATCGAGAACAACTGGAACGTGGAGTCATCGGACCATAAAAAAATGCCCTTACTGACGCATGGTCCAATTTCGGTTAGCAAATACCCAAGCCAGTCGACGTCGCTTATGCTTAAGGTTGATCAACACCTCTTAACGGGCTTTGCAAGACTTCAGGCCTAGTTCAAACAATCTATGACGGACTGATCTGACGGATGCATTAAACTGGCCGCCCTCTATTCATTCTTGTTGCAACTGATCCGCGGGCTTCAATACGATCCTGAAGGCTCATGTGACGCAGAGACCTGTCGTCACGTTATGTAACTGGGATGTAATCTACCAACCCTCCTGGCGATTTATCGACAGCTGAAACCCTCTTATTACAGCATTCATCTCATATTTCATTATTCCATGGTATAGTTACGGGTTTTCGTTATTATCATATAATTATGAGATCCTCGGCAAAACTGTTAATGCTCCAGTCCTCTTGGATGACAAAGAGGCTTAAACATGGAGACTGTCCGTATTCTTTACTGTGGGCAAGAGACATGACTCCTCCTAACAAGAGATCTTCCAGAAGCTCCAAACAAGCGGAAAGGAGCTTTATCAGAGAATATCACCCTGCCCCAGTATCAAACAGTCCATTCTTCATAATTTATACAAATTTAGAGCCTATGCATAAGCTTTTTCTTAAGAGGTGAGGCTTCATTGCAGCCCTTCTAGACTTAAGGCTTCTTTCGAAAAGTTTCCGTCTCACTGTGCGCACTGAAGTGTTCACATATGCTACTTCCCAATCGTGGGCAAGCTTCGCGCTGAAGGAATCCCGATTCTTGATCTGGGACCATACCAGGCGGGGATCTTGGCATTCATTTGAAGTTCTTGGGCGTTCATAAGACTTCTTTAAAAGAGTCGAACCAGTCATTTAAAAGTCATTAATGATCCAAAAGATGGTGTTCCTTTAGACCTTTACCCAAAGCTCTTAGCCACTATCTCTTTGCATTTCAGGTTATTTTAGTCCAGAGCAACAATGGTTGCATCCTTATCTTTGGAAAGAATAATTTTTAGAACTGAAAAAGATTCAAACATTCATTTATGCAAACAAATATTACGAAGTAGATTATAATTACACAACCTAATTCATTAAACACATATTTTTCATTATTTTACCCTTTTGATGCAAGAGCCAAGCTCAAGGAACTGAAACTAATTTCCTACAGGAACAGAAGCAGAGCAGGATTTTGGATTGAGCGAAGGAATGCACTGTTTTTTCTTATTATTAAACATGCAATAGTCTAAAATCCTTATTCATATCGCTTATTTTTTTTTAATGTCTATTAGTCTCAAAACCTTTGGACATAACTGTACTCTAACATATTCATAGACATTCGCAAAGAATAAGAAAGATTCCAGGTCTCCGAAATCATTTGTCCACAGTAGTATATATATATATATATATATATATATATATATATATATATATATATATATATATATATATATATATATATATATATATATATATATATATATATATATATATATATATATATATATATATATATATATATATATATATATATATATATATATATATATATATATATATATATATATATATATATATATATATATATATATATATATATATATATATATATATATATATATATATATATATATATATATATATATATATATATATATATATATATATATATATATATATATATATATATATATATATATATTAGTGTAGATGGGTAGCAGTCTATCTTGAATGCAAATTTTGTTGAAGACTATGGTACTCGTATATTTCGCCTTAGTCAATTTCTATTCTTTTAGCACTCTTTTTTATTCCATCTTGTAGATGGTAGATCACTTGTCCTGTATTCATCTCTCTTTTAAATGAATGGGTTTGGTAAAAAAACAAATAAATTGGTGGTCTTTCGATCTTATTCGATCATCTTCGGAGCGTCTTTATGTATTCTTTCCTTCTTTACCGATGAAATGTGTGGAGTCAAAATCGGACTGAATGAAAAGAAAACGGTTTTTAGGGGATATTTATTCCGCCTGGCTTGAGTGGTATGTTAAAGGAAACGAACCAATCCGGTGAGTAGAATTTTAAAACAACTTTAATGTTCGATTCAAGCTTACCGCTTGACTATTGATGGCCGGCTTTTTTTCGTTTATTAAGATGGCTCCTAAGATGTTCAGCCTAGCTTTATTTCCCTCTTTTCTTTTAATTACGGTGTTGTCAACTCGAATATCTCTCGTTAGGTTGATGTTGTGCGCGCTCTCCGTATGATTTTTAGGCCCTCCCCTTTGCAGATGCATAGTTAAACGTCTCGAAAGGGTGGTAGTTGTCATGCTAATATATTTTGAGTTGTTATAAAGCTTGCAGTCTTTATTGGGGCAGATAAACTCGTAAACTATGTTGGTTCACTTGTGATTCGAGGAGTTTTGGCAGCTGTTGTTTTTCAGGAGGAGATTGTTGGCTTTTGTCGTTTTATAGTATATAATAAGTTTAATTTTGTCCATTTTATTCTTAACCTTGATGTTACGGTTAATAGTCTCCTTGATGTTTTTTTCATCTATTTTTTAAGCCGTGGACATCTAATTTATGTAATACAGTTTGATGTTGTTTACTGCTCTCTGATTACTTTTCGTTTTATCTGTATCTTTGTAATGATTATTTAAAAATTATTGGAGTTGTTATTCAACCATGCTGTTCGAGAACCCGTTGTTCACGAGTGTTTGTTTTACGTGTGAGATCTCTTGGTGCAAAAGTTCCCACGTATAGCATTTATATGCTCGGCGGATGTATGAGCCGATTACACTTATTTTATACCTTTCAGGGCATTCACTATCCACAGTGAGGCATCTTCCCATGTCCGTACTTTTTCTATATACTTTTTGATATAGCTACTATTGATGTTTTTTGTACGTGAGGCATAAAACATTAATGGTAGCTATATCACATTTGTGTATACTGAGGAGCGAAATATGGGTTTGTGGAATGAAGTGCGAGAATAAGATCGAGGTTTATTACACCGAGGGAGAGTGAATGGCCGAGGTAGTTAATAATCGGGCGAATTTGTCACAATTTTGGATAGAAATGTTCTCTCAGGCATATTATAAATATCACTTGAGTAAGTAATAAATGCAACAAACTCACGATTAAAATGCGACTCGAACCCGGGAAGAACTGGCGGGTCAACTAAGCGGCCAAGCCCCTCTGAACACCAACACAAAAGGGTTAAAAATATCCCGAACCTAGGGTCTGAACGAGCCTGGGTATCCTAATAAAGAGAACTCAGACTAACTATAACTACTATCACCAATCCCTTTCACACTCACTCTCATAGTTGGAATAATGAGACAAAATTCACAGTCGCAAAAATGTGAAAAAATGAATGAATGACCAACCAACTAAACTCCCAATAATAATGATTAAATACAAGTTAATTTACAAATACGAAAGTTATTTCACTCTCAAATATAAATTAATCATATTACCAAAATATTTATAAACCTAAAACAGACTAAAGTTACTGAGTCTTTCAGGAAAGACCAGTTATCTTCCAACAAAGAAATCCGATGCTATATAAAGTCCCGACTCGGGGAAGGTAGCTGGTGCCCACAGAGATGCATAACCCTCATATTTGGGGCTCCCTTTCTGCGCATAACGCAATAAATTTGGGCTACCTTCCCCCCGTAATGCAATGGTTCCGAATTTGCCTATGAGAGCGACATGATGATCACGGAATTTTCCATCCTTGCGTTTTCGTTGTCTTATTCGATGATAAAGAACCGCGAAAATGATCCCGTCCTATTGGATTAATTAACCCCATTTCTTCAACCGAATTGAAGTAATCGTCTGAGCATCTGAGAATCCAAAAGGCTTTCTGGTAAAGTGTTTTCCTCAATGTCGAGAGCTGTTGAACTGGTCTTCATGGCATTGTCGCGTATCTTCTGAAATATTTTTATTTATTTTATTTATATTTCCTAAAGCTGTTACCATAAAAATCCCAGCAAGTTCTTCTTGCAACCATGGAATATCTGTTCCAATCTCTCTGATGTTCCCACCGAAAACATTCCCGATCCAGTTATGCTTCTTGATGTTGATGTTTTCTGGAAAATATTTTTTAATTTCTTCCTAATGGTTCTTCAGATGATCTTCGAAAAATTTTTTAATTTTCCGCAAGCGATTTTTCTGAGAATCTCCCAGCATAACTCAATTCTGAAAAGGCAGAAGTCTTTCCTTAGCCAATTTTTTTCTCCAAAGACCAAGTTTTCTCTTCAATGAGACATCGTTTCATCGATGGCCACCAGCCCTGCATGTCTGAATTCAGTTTATTTATGTGCATGGAGATGTCACACACAAAAAAATCAAGCTTTTCTAACTAAGCAACCTTTTTCGAGCAGTCTGCCACTGTATGTTATTTTTTCTCACACATATCTTAATTTCAGTTTTTAGTTCAATATGTCTTCCAAGAATCTTTCCTCGAGATTTCAAAGGACATCAGAATGGAATAGCAAGTAATGAGTGAGTTTAAAGCCTTAGCCTTGACAAAATTCACAATTTCGACATCATTTAGAACTGCATGGAGGTCTATTTCCAAATTCTGAGAGGCAAGGTTTTGTCTTTGTAAAAGAAAAGAAGCAAATTATTATGACATCATGGTTTTCTGCTCTAAACCGTGTAGCAAAACCCAGGTGACTTATCATTTAATGGAGCTCCATCAGTACACACAGCCAAACAATTCAACCAGCCTATATCATGTTTCTTATGCCACATTAGTCGTTGAGGATATCGAGCCTTCAACCCGCGTCATGGTAGCGTCATCTTACTGAAACCATTCATCAGGATGTGTGCTATTGGCAAAAATGCTTTTGAGCATGTCAAGATATCTGGCAGCGTTAGTTTACTTAGCTTGTCCTGATTCATGACCTTCAAAGAAATAGAGCCCATAAATCTCATTTCCACTTAGTCCACACCATACTGCTATCTTTGGGGAGTGCAAAGGTTTTTGAAAGTGATTATTTGGCTTAGTTAGTGACGTCTTTCGATAATTATGTTTATTTGGCCTGCCTTTCAGGTACACGTGAGTTTCATCACTGAAAATTGTTATTCATTACTAATTGTTTATTGAAGCACATTTCTTTAACACAGAGGCAAAATGATAACCTTCATTGCTTATCTTGCATTGAGATTTCTTAATGACATTGACTTTTGTATTGCTTTAAATTAGTACCTCTCTTGAGAATAGTTCGCACAGCTTCTCTATTCAAATGTGTCTCAGCAGCCAATTTTCTCACTGATTTTGTTTCATCAGCATCAATTCAAGTCCTTACCTTATCAATATTCGTTTCCATCCTCACACTTTTCTTACGACCGGAATATCCTTTATTTAAATTACGAATTGTGTTGTGTGAATTCCACTTTGCGTAATTTCTTTGGATTGTTTTTAGTCTAATCGTATATCATAACTTGCTGGAAAATGACAAATTGATTTGATTATGTATCCATGTTGAATCATTAATTCCGCGACAAACCTGCGCTCTTCAGAAGTTAATTGTGCCAATTTGAGAGCTTGAAACAGAACAGCTCAATATCTACATAGATAGACTATCTACCGCAAGCTTAACTACCTAAGCTAGCTAATAATTTTTTTTATTTGTTGTCTGTAATGATACTTATTTCTATCTTCAAGATTTAATGGCTAACAAATTAGAGCATTATAAATAAGGCGACATTTTTGCCTGTCACCCGGTACAATATCCGCCGAAAATTTGTCTATTTTTTTTCTGTGTCAAAATCAGTTGAACCAAAATATTCTCTGAAATGAGATCAATTCTACGCTGAATGTTATCGTTAGAAAGTGTTGCTGCTTCAACCTTTTTGGCAATATTTGTTTCTCTCTCATGCGAAGCGAGTTCAGTAACCAAAAATAAAAACACGTACGATGCATGTGATTATTATTGTTACTATGGACTAAATCAAAAATGGGTGTGGGGGGCGGGTCGTACTACTCTATAATACTATAAAATGAACTTGAACTGAACTGCCCCCATTGATGGAGGCCGCTTGTATACACGTAAAAATATTGCGACATATCAAATACAATCGTTAGAATACACGAATAGACTGACACCGGCATGAACATACTTACATTAAGGGGCAGAATTTTAGAATGGAACCCCCCCTCGAAAAAGAGACATCATGTCTCCAACACATACAGCCTTACAAGGATGGTTTTCCCATTTCCCCCTGTAATAATTGAAATATTTACTATTTCTGAGTCATGGGCATTCACAAAATAACATTTATGACTCAGAAACAAAAATCGTGTTAAACAGTATAATCACTTATGGCATACAGTGATGGAATATAGTTGAACCAGAATTGTGTGTGACGGACACACAAGTGTATTACTCAGGGGTATAAAAAAGGTAAACTTGAACAAATGTGCTCACCAAAGTAGTACATAACAGACCGTCCAGTGACCCTCAGAATCATCCTCGCGACCTTAATTGGGTCACGACTATGAGTTTGGGAACCAATGAACTAGTCTATATGAGTTTATAAACTTGAAACTTTTTCAAATGATGATAACTATTTTGTAAAAGAACTTATAATTTAAGAGTTACAGGATTTTCTAATGCGTCCCATTTTTTTAATCACCTTTTTATACAAGCTATCTTGATATAAATTTATTTTCTAAAATATCAAAATTTGCTGATGATACTAAACTAGGTCCTAGGTAAAAATACTATATAGTGAAAATTTACTAACAGATATGGATATATTAGTCAAATTATCGAATTATTAAAATGATGGAATTCAACGCGGACAAGTGTGAGGAAGTGCAGATAAGCCATGATAAGCTTGGAAGAGACTACAGTAAGGGTGCTCTAATTTTCAACAGTCAATATAGAAAAGGATTTAAATGTTATCTCGAGTTATCTAATTTTTTAAAAAACACACCACTGTAACTTCACAAATGACAAATAGGGTTCTTGGTTATATAACTAGAAATTCTGCGTTAATATCAAAAGATATTATTCTTCTCTTATATAAAACGCTTGAAATACCTCATTTGGAGTATGCGGTTCAATTCTGTTTTCCACTTCTGTGAAAAGATTTTTCAGTTCAGCGGCGAACGACAAAAATAATTCCTGAAGTTAGAAATATATCTTATGAAATCAGACTAAGGCAACTCAATTTGCTTCCCACTGAAAGATTTGCATCTACAGGACAAACATAAAGAAGTTTTTAAAATAATGAACGAGTTTGCTAATATGCAGTGTGTCCCTGCATATATATATATATATATATATATATATATATATATATATATATATATATATATATATATATATATATATATATATATATATATATATACATATATATATATATATATATATGAAATGAAAAACTCACAAAGTATCATGGGAGGGGGAAAGCAAATTAATGCAATGTCCCGCAGGAAAAAATGAAATGGTGTTTCCAAGTACTTTCGAGCTTTATTAAGTTCCTTCTTATCAAGGATAACTACAAGAAATAATAATATATTAGAGGTATATATAACCTAACATAACATAACATAATTTCACGAATGACAAAAGCCACAAGGGCCTATCAAAGGTCATCCGCATCCGTCAAAACCCACCCAGAAAGCACCATAATTATAGGAAATGGGATTTCTTTAAACGCATGAAGGTACATGCAAATGGTTGAGACTCTATAATGGTCACAGCATTAAGGTGGGGAGAAATTATTATTATCAACGGCAGGTGGACGGGAGTAAGGCAAGATGAATTGTGTATTTTAAGGAATATTTAATTTCAGCTGTTTATTCCTTTATGTATACGGCCTCTAATATAAGCTACTGTCGTTTGTTTGGAGCATGTGCTAAGATTTCGGTGTTCTCTTCAAGTGACTTCTGGTCCAGTTGTTACCGTAGGCGTAACAGGGGGCAAAGTCACCGATTATTTTCTTAATTTTTATATTTCCTGCCTGATGCGTTCGATGGTTTTGTTCAATTTCTTCGCCCCCAGTTACGCCTACGGTAACGTTAAAATCCATACAAATGCCAACCCCCTAAGAGCTATAATAACTCACATCCCTCCTCCAACATATAAACTTGGTAAGTTCCAAAATAAGATACTTACTCCTTTGAATCCAACCAAATTTAGCCTAAATTCTTCGGTTGACTTCATTGATCCAATCCGCTCTACCACCTCCCAAAGTATCATGCCTCCATTGACGTAGAATCCTTATTTACTAATGTACCTGTTCACGAAACTATAGATTTAATCCTAAAAAAACTATACGACCAAAACGATCGCCCCCTTAGCATACCGAGAGATGCCTTGAAGGAACTCTTCTTAACTTGCACTACGGAAGCCCCCTTCTAAGGACCAAACGGCGATCTGTACATTCAAACCGATGGCGTTGCAATGGGTTCTCCCCTTGGAGTACGGTTTGCAAACTTTTACATGTGAACAGTGAAAGAACGAGTGTTATCAAGGTTACCAAAAGCACATATTTATTGCAGATATATAGACGAAATACACATAAATATACAAACAAAATAATAAATGCAGGAACTACTAGAAACATTCAAAAACTGCTCTTCTCTTAACTATACAATCGAAAATAGCCAAAATAACCAACTCCCATTTCTAGATACTCTTACCACTAATCATAACGATAAAATAACTACCAGTGTTTACGTCATAAATATAAATCCAGGTCTATGCACGAATGCAAAAAGCAAATGTCTCAATCATTACAAAAGAAGCGTAATAAATTCGTAAATCAACCGTGCATTCACTCATTGCTTGACATGGTTAGATACACAGGCAGAACTCGAGCGCACTACACAAGTACTCGTAAGCAATGGTATAACGAACGGAAACATACACGCCGCTATTCGTAAAAAAATGGAAAGATGGTATATGTCACCTAAAGACAGTACCAATCAACAAGCAGAAAAGAACATCATTAAACTCTACTACAATAACATCATGAGCACAGCCTACAAAAGAGATGAAAGAGTTATAAAGTAAATCATAAGCAGATGAATTAAAGCAAAGCAAAATGAGAATAATGTTTCCCTCACAATTTAATATAACTACAAACGCACCTCCAATCTCATAATGAGACCCAACCCAGACCTCACCTAACACCCAAGTAGAGAAGTCACTTGATATATGAATATATTTGTAAAATGGGAGAATGTGAACTCCAACCTCATTCATATATCGGAATAACCAAAACAAAGCTAACACGAAGAATGGCCTATGATTCAAGCAAGGGTGCCCCCACGACACATACGTTGGGAAGACTTAGAAGACAACTGGACCGGAAGTCACTTGAAGAGAACACCGAAATCTTAGCACATGCTCCAAACAAACGACAGTAGCTTATATTAGAGGCCATATACATAAAGGAATAAACAGCTGAAATTAAATATTCCCCAAAATACACAATTCATCTAGCCTTCCTCCCGTCTACCTGACACTGATAATAATAATTTCTCCCTACCTTAATCCTGTGACCATTATAGAATCTCAACCATTTGCATCTACCTTCACGTGTTTAAAGAAATCCCATTTCCTATTAATATGTTCGTATAAATGTTACCACAACTAATCACATATATAAAGCTCTGGATTTTATTGCCTAGTCCCAACTGTTTAACCTTTGAAAATGGTATTTGTATATATCGAAACGCGTCAGGCCAATAAAGAATTTCGTTTTGCTTAGAGAACCAGTTTTCTGCCCTCGTGTGTCACGACTTTCCAATGAATTTGGGGAATTAATCCACGGGTGAAGCCAAGACCAAAAGGGGAATATAAGACAAATCGAGAAACTCGAAAAGAAAACGATTAACAATAAGTTAGCAGTCGCCTTCCATAAAATATGTTACGAATAAAATATACTGCCTAACTATACGATATATATATATATATATATATATATATATATATATATATATATATATATATATATATATATATATGCCAATGGTTACACAGATCAGCAGAAAAGAGATCTTATAGGGGATGACTCCGAAAAAGGCCACACGGAAAAAAAAACAAGTCGCTCCAGCAAGGACTCGAAACTCAGCCCTTTGGTTATCTAGACCGCACTGTTCTAGATAACTAGAGGTCTGAGGTTCGAGTCCTTGCCAAAGTGACTTGTTTTCTTTCTTGTTTCCTACCCCCCTGATATGTGTAACCTTTGACACACACTTCTTTTATCAGGCAGCATTAAGCTGAACGTGGCAGATGTTTGTCACGTTCAGATGCTTGCCTCCGGCCCTGATAATATTCATTCTAGGATACTTAAAGAAGGGGTAGAAAGTATCTCAATAGCTCTGGAGAAGTTGTATACTAGGTCACTGGAATATGGAGAAATACCCGATGATTGGAAGAGAGCGAATGTAGTCCCTATTTTCAAGAAGGGTAGTAAAGAGGATCCAAATAATTTTAGACCGGTTAGCCTAACTCCTGTAGTCTGTAAAATTCTTGAGAAAATAGTTAAAAAAGGGATTTGCCAACATCTAGAGAGGGAGGGGGGGTTAATCAGCGATGCTCAGCATGGGTTTAGATCAGGTAGATCATGTTTGACTAATTTACTAGACTTTCTTGTGTTCGTAACAAATCAAGTAGATAAGGGAGAGAATGTAGATGTAATTTACTTGGATTTTAGTAAAGCATTTGATAAGGTACCACATAGGAGACTAGTTCATAAATTAAAAATGATTGGGATATGTGGGGGGGTTTCAAATTGGATAGCTGAGTGGCTGAAAGACAGGAAGCAAAGGGTAGTGCTAAATGGTGTAAAGTCAGAGTGGAGGGATGTTATCAGTGGGGTTCCTCAGGGATCAGTTCTCGGTCCATTATTATTTGTCATCTATATGAACGATCTTGGGGAGGCAGTAATAATAAAGTGTAAATTTTGGCGGATGATACCAAATTAGCAGCTGTAGTTAAAGATATTGATGATAATTTTAAAGTGCAGGGGGATTTAAATAAATTGTTATCCTGGGCACATAAGTGGCAAATGACTTTCAACCTTGATAAGTGCAAAGTTATTAACATGGGAAAAGATAATAGAGAATTTAACTATAAATGGATGGGCATTGGCTGAACTCAGTAGAGGATGAGAAAGATCTAGGAGTAGTAATAGATAAGTCATTAAGGTTTTCTAAGCAGTGTATTGAAGCAAGAAATAGGGCAAATAGAGTGCTGAGTTTCATTAAGAGAAATGTCAGGTACAAAAGTAAGGAGGTAATTCTTAAACTCTATAACTCTTATGTTATGCCATATCTAGAGTACTGTATACAGGCATGATCCCCACATTTTAAACACGATACTAACCTTCTCGAGTCAGTGCAACGGAGGGAAACAAAGATTATTCCTTCCCTGAGGCACCTTGAATATATAGATAGACTGAGGGTATTAAATATGTTCTCGTTCGAAAGGAGGTGTGTGAGAGGGGATATGATTGAGCTCTTTAAAAAATTTCTGGGATAGATAAATTGGATATTAGCAAGTTTTTTGAGTTAGATGATGGAAATCGGACTAGAGGTCACCACTTGAAAATTAAAAAGCAAGGGTGTAGGTTGGATTTAAGAAAATATTTTTTCACCAATAGAGTGGTGGACTTCTGGAACAAATTGCCGCGGAGGGTAGTAGGTAGTCCAAATTTAAATGTATTTAAGAGTAGGTTGGATGAGTTTATGGGCAGGGAAGGTTGTGATGGTTCCTAAGTTTTGTATATATTAATATTGTTTGTATATATCTATAGCTGCATGATTTAGTTCTTGACAAGCCTTGATTGGTGATACCCCTGTTTCTGGACGCAATCCTCTGGATGTATCTTTCTTGGGAGTTTGGGTGCCTTAAAAAAGAGGCTGTTTGACACCGATGACCTATGATGGGCCCTTGTGGCTTTTGTCATCTGTTATATTATATTGTGGGGGACTTTGATTTTGTCTTTCCCTGGCGATGGTGCTTTTTGTTTTTGATCCGCTTGTGTGGCTGGTTTAAATTGTATATTGTGGGCGCGTGATCTGACACAATCCTATGGATTGTTTATAAAGTAGTTGCATGATCTGATATAGTCCTATGTGGGTGGGTTTTGGCGGATGCAGATGACCTTTGATAGGCCCTTGTGGCTTTTGTCATCCGTGAAATTATGTTATGTTATGTTATGTTTGCAAGCCAACCACAACACTGGCTGATAGCTTTTGGTCGTACAAAGAAAAAATGCGTTCAATTTTAAGGTTCAATATATATATATATATATATATATATATATATATATATATATATATATATATATATATATATATCCCAAAGAAAAAAAGGAATATATATATATATATATATATATATATATATATATATATATTAAGACCCTTAGACCCTCTCTCAACAATGATGTATCCGCCTTCCCTCTCCGTGTCTTATAATAACCAACCAATTATTATACCTCCCCCTTCTTCATTGTTTCTTGCTTTCCATTGCTTTAGTCGTGTTTCTACAACTTGTGTGACCGGTAAGATTTCAATTGGTTAAAAAAATAAAATTTAAAATTTTGTGCACTTAGCTGCTCATAAATCCCCCCTCCCCTCCCCCTATGCTCACAATTTCTAAATCCTTATTTAAATAATTAACTATTTATTATTTATCACTATAAAATGTAAATATGTATATACATGTATATTCATATATAATTGTACCTCCTTCCACTCCTAATTAATCTTAATGTTGATTGTTTTGCTATTTAAAGCTAATTTTGTTAAATTTTTTAGGCCAGAAGATGAGCTTGTCTTTGCTCGAAACGTAGCCAGAAGAAATAAAGAATGAATACTTTCATTCTCTTTGCCATTGGATTCTTACCCCGAATATATATATATATATATATATATATATATATATATATATATATATATATATATATATATATATGGCGTCCCAGAAAAAATGATACACACTTTGTTCGATAATGCTCGTTATGAAGATAATAAATATATAATTTTTTATATGAATTGTAATAAAGACCTTTCCTCTAATTCCAAATACCTATCTATTTTTTTATTAATTAAATAATTAAGACAAAAATATTTCAGACGTTTAAATGAAAGTATTATTATTCCATGGTTATAGGTAGTATCAAAGGTTTTCAAATTGTCGAACCTCAGCAGAAAGGCGCTGACCACATCTGCCGAGCATAGTTGCAAACATCACTTAATGTTTCCTTTGTAATTGTGAGACACTCTTCAATTGCAAGCTTTAATTGTTCAAGAATTTGAGGTATCAAACTTTTTGTAGGGTCCCCCATTATAAGAAGTCCGTTAGTGTTAAATCTGGTGAAATGTATCGTTCAGGTAAGTTATCACAGCAGATTGAAAATGTGGGTGGTACTCTATACTGTAAAAATTACTAGTACAATTGAACTCCAGTGCATGTTCAAAAATGATGCTAGCATCGATCCTCCTCGTTGTTAGAGGCTAGTGTTTACTGGTTTTAAAAGGGCTTTAGAGTGGGCAACATTCTGATTGATATTTTTGAAAAAGATAAATGCTTTCTCCACAAATGATGTGAGAGGAGTGGAGTCCCGAATTCTCTTGTTAGTTGGTAAGTAGTTGTAGAAAGGGCTGAAGGCCAACTCTTCAAATACTTGAAAATAAAGGTGCTAAAGTTTTATATCAGGAATAAATTTGAAAAGAGACCACGTTGCACCCTGGAAGGAATTTGAAGGATGTGAAAGTACACGCAAGGGCAATAAAGTTTCCTGGAACCCAAAAGATTTGACAATAAATGGATACACCACGAAAAACAATGAATTAACACTCACCTGATTCCCGTAATAATTATAAATTACCTTAACGTTAATATACACTCCCAAAATTAAATATGTATACTTAAAAGATAAGAAGTAAAATGGAAGAGTTGAGGTGAGAGGTAAAAAAGAATATCTAGAAGGCGATGTTGTTCCTTTCCTCTGTGCGTGAAAGGGGTTGCACGAGAAACACCAAGGTGTGCTCACAATGGAATCTCTAGGTTCTGTCCTTTGGAAAATGTTTGTCTATAAGAGGGACCCCCTCACACACCCCCAAGGAATGGGGGTTGACTCAAGATCGAGAGAGCCCCCTCCCTTGATTCCACGCTCCAAAATTAACATATGCCCTACACCCAACCGCTAATATGAAGCAGAAGTCGTAAACGCGTCCATAATACGCAACATCTGCACCCAAGAGTCCAAGAATACGGCAGAAACGAGGAGCTACGACCACTGTCGTCTTATATGTATAAAACAAAGACATAAATACCCACCGTAGATCTAAGACTAAAGAGAGACATTTTGACAACGTGATAAATAGACAGACAAAGAGGGGTATATAGACGAAAGAGGGAAGATTGGAAATTAACAGGTCGAAAAAATAATTATTACTATGAAAAACCAGTAGCAGTTGCATCCAAGGAGAAGGGTCCGATTAAACCATTAAATGATACACCACACCAAATCAAAAGCCCTGGTACATTTTCATGAAGATCTAAATTCTAAACTAATGTATGGATTTTCGGGTACGCAGAATGTACAGTTCTGCCTATCAATTACACCGTTCAACTTGAATGTAGCTTCCTCACTCCAACTATCCTATTGCAAAATCTTAGGTATTCTGTTACTTTGGCTTAAACCACACACCATTTTCCATGCCGATCAGTATCATTCAGGTTTAAGGGCATGAGCCAACCTTAGGTTATAGTTTTCAAAGCTCACAAGCTTTAAAATTCGATGAACACTTGTGTTTGCGACTCCTGTTGCTAGAGCAACATGTGGAACTAACTGATTTTCATACTTACTATTGAAATTATTTAAGCTCCATTTACGACCTGCCATTGCTTTTTTATATTTTAGGTCTTTAAAAACGTTGTTTTTATACATTTTATACAGTGCTGTCGGTTTCAAATTGATTTCCTTTACGCGCAATTGTAATTCTCATTAGTGCTAACCAATGAACATAAAAATAGGTGGTTAAATGGAAGCCTATTGCAAGAAAATAATGGAATTTATTGCACGTGGAATTTTGAAATAATTTTTATTTAAACATCTGAATTTTCTTTTACTTTTTAATAAAGAAAAATAGATATTTGGAATCATAGTTAAATTCTTTATTTAAAATAATATAACAATTGATATACTTATTATCTTCATAGTTTGTCTTATTTAACAAGTGTCCATATATTTGAGGGGATGCCCTATATTGTATATATTATATATATATATATATATATATATATATATATATATATATATATATATATATATATATATACACCTTTTTAACAGCAATTGTTACAGCTTCAAATCAACTTTACCATCCTTAAACCGTGCTCACATACCAGTACAACATCAGGATTCTCCCTAACTAGCACGTTCCAATTTATTTCTTTTTCAGCTTTATAACTTCATATCTTTAAACCCTAAACTTCTTCAGATGGCCACTCCCTAACTTCCTAAAGTTCTTTGTAATTTGGAGGTGGCATCTATCCGCCGTTATCTTGAGTCTTCTGAACAGTAACGCTCCTGCACCACGTCCGGCTGCAATTCCGATTGATGTGACCATTTGTATTTCCCGTCAACTTTACCTTCGATTATTCTTATCATATTGAAATCCTCCGAGAATTCGTTTCCATATGTGGTATAGAGGTGTAGGTCTATTTGCTCGCACGTTAATATTTCCTCTTGGATTCTTTCTACTTATCTTCCTTCTTCCCTAGTCTTTGTTATTTTCTTCATTTATCTTAGTTTACCGTTCTTTTCCTTCGTGGGACTCCCCTCTCCTTGGCTTTCCTTCCTCTCAATTTCCAAAGTGGACTCCTTGTGCGAATCCTCGCCAGTTTTATTAAATTTTCTCTTTCTCTTCTTTCTTACACTTCTTCTTAGCTCTCTCTCCTTGTATGATTCCCCTCGTCCTCTTTCTCATTATCCTTTGTTCCTTTCTCCTCTTGTATAATTTATATTTCAAGTATGTCCCTCGATGTGGGATTGTACTGGATCCATAGATTCCCTCCATCCCGTTATTCTCTAGTAAGGCATTCAGCTCCTTTAAGAAGCACCCCGGATTAACAATGTGGCCCATGTGAGCATACATGATCATTGCCATGATCTCCATGCTCTGATTCTCCACCATTAAGTGTAGCACCTTCGTCTCGGCGGTTACTGCTTGTGGTGCCGCTTCCGCTGCTCCTGCGTAGGATAGGTTCTCCATTCTTCTATTTCCCGCCACTGTCTTCTCTTTTTGGATCCTGATCATCTGCCTTTGAGCAGGGCAGCTTATTGCCATTGCCCCGTGAAGTTCTTGGCAATTAAGGTACCTCTTTCCTTCGCTCACCGAAATTGTGCTCTACTATGCTACATTCTGAGCACATTCTCTCCGTTTTACAGTCCATCGTATTCTGATTTTCTAACGGGTAGCAGCAATTTGTGCATATTTGAATATGCACGTCTTCGTCCGCGTATATCTGAGAATGTGTTATTCTTAAATTATATGCCAAGAGACTTTGTTGTTTTGCATTATTCGCTGTCTCCGCATCAGCGAAGGTGATTTTAATGAAGTTGTTGAATCTTTCTAATTTTACGGCTTCTGCTACCTTAGCTCACGCCTGTTTTACTTCCACTTCTCTACAGTATTTATATCTTCAGCTCTTTTCTACTCAATCAATGGGACTCTCTGCTTACATATCACTAGCCTTTGTGCCAGGATTTCCGGGGGAATGACTGGCTCCTGATTTAATTGTCGAAGTACCTTCCTAGCCATGCTACCTCTCAGGTTCTCTCTGTCCTCATTCTGGTATCACATCGCCACATACCTTGTGTATGACTCAATAAGTCTAATAAGCGCCACATTGAGCCTACCTTTGATTACCTCTGTAATTATCTTGGCACTTGTAGGCTTATTGCCTCCACTAACCAAACGTAGGAGTAACCATCTGCATTTCCCTATCCATTCTGAAGTCCTTACTTTTTCATTTTAATAAATGTGGCCAGAGTATAATAGCCCCCCTCCCCCTAAAGAAAAATATTGCCTTAAGAACCCCTTTACGATCTAGCGCTGATAGATGTTCACAAAGAAATTGATGCTAGAATAGAGAGCGTAATCAATGTATTTTCCCAAAGGAACAGGAGGTCGATGTTCGTGTGAAATACCTTGACCAATGCTGTGTTATTAGTGTGTGTTATATTTTGTTATTAAGCCTTTCAGACCCGTTTATGGTGATATTTCTCTTCTAAGCCATACTTGAATTCTGCTATTCAGAAAGAGTTATGCAATAATATAGAATGTATATAAACATAGGTTTTAAACCGTTGCGATCGAATGTACCTTATATGATACAGGTCTAAAATACAGTTAAATCTCAAAAATGATTATTAAATTCAGTATTATATCTTAGCTGAAGCCCCCAAAACTACAATAAATCACACTTCATAATTTTCTGATGTGGGAAAAAATTCGGATCTGAGAGAGTTAGTGCTGACTCCTGTGTGAGATACTGTTATTTATTATTAATGCTGTGTAAGATAACCATTATTAATGATCCATGCCATTTTCTCAGACTCCTCAGAGGGAGGAATTCCGGTTACTCCTCCCAAAATTTTCATCTCCAAATATTTTTGGCACCCTGCCCGTATCCTGTTGGTATATTGTCACTGTTTATTAGCTTATATCCTTGGAACTGAATAATGCACCAGTATCTCCGCGGTTGCTTGATTTTGGATACACTAGAATTACGAGTATGCACACTTAGGGTGTTACTAAGCGTAATCGCCTCGTTTACATTTTCAATATCACAAACACACAATTCTTCAATAGTATGTGGTAATCACTAGAATATTAAATTTCACCGAAATTTCACGTTCGTCCAAATTATCTTTTTTCCTTACCGATGTTCGTTTTCTTTCATACAGCGAGGCAAAAGCCAACTTCCTGTTAGCGTACGACGGCAGGTGCGCTTGAACTCTATAAGAAAAAGCTGCGCTTTTCCGCAAAGTCTGGAAATATTTTTTCAGAATCTCTGACGAAAAGCGCAAAAACTTCAACCTAGACTTCGAGGACAGAATTTTGGAAAACATGGAGAGGCACCACAGAAGATTCGCCAAGTACAGAACCACACGCCTCATTGATTTTCAGGAGTATACCTCAGAGGGCAAAGCGATCACGACAGAAGAGCTGAACGCTGCGATCTCCGAATTCAAACAAAAAGCTCCAGGCCTCAGCCATATCCAAATTAGACACCTATAAGATGCCCAAACGAGGACAAAAATCAGGCTTGTGAGTACTTTCAACGTGACAGTGGCAGCAGGATACTTTCCAGACAGCCTGAAGACATCAAAAATTATCTTTATTCCCAAACAAGGGCAGCCCAAAAATTAAATGATGAACTATAGGCCGATCTCGCTACTTGAGACACTTTTGAAGGTATTTGAAGGTATTCTCAACAACAGATTGGTTTCCCACATGTCAACTCTCTGGAAAAGGAGCATGGAGGCAGTGATGGCACTAACATACCAACAAGTGGCCAAGTAGCTTGTATTTGGATGCATGGTTAATGTGGTTTGTCGGGACGTGAAGAAATACTTTGACATGGTGTAGATAGATAGACTGAAGTAGAAGGTTTCTAAACTTGAGCTTGCACCTCATTTCGGTAAAATCCTCCACAGCTATCTTACCACCAGACGAGCGGGAATAGCATTCAAGAGTCACACCGGGTATCCGTTCGATCTACGATCAGAAGTCCACCAAGAGTATTTCTAAACCCAACCCTCTTTATAGTGTACGCCAGTAACATTCCGAAGTCGCTGCTTCCTCGGATATTCATTGCACAGTACGTTAACTTCATCACTTAAATTGGACTCGTTAGACCAGTTCTAAGAGAATGATGTCGATGACAACTGCCACCGCTGCTAAACGGATTCCAGGTTCGAAGAAAAGTACAAAATGCAGACTAACCATACAAAGATTTACCGTATTTTGTGTAAGCAGATGCAAAACGGAGCCTCTCAGATTAGATGGTACAATTGTGCCATACTCCTAAAGTGTCAACATATTAGGCTTCAGGATCGCAGAATTTGGCGCACGAAGCCACATCACCGCTCAGATTTAGATTGCTAAACTTGAACTAGATAAACAGTACAGATTTCGCGACCTTAGTATAATAAATAAAAAGGAAGTATATATGGCACTAGTGAGAGCCAAGTTCTCAACCCAGCAGTTCTTATCAGCGCCTCTTCAAAAAGTAACACGAAAAGAATGCAGAGGGTCCAAAAGAAATCCATATGCTTCATGAGTATTGTCAAATGGAACAACTAAATAAGCTCCATACAACTTCACAAGCTACAGGCATCGAAGCGGTCAACACGTTCCTAAAAGCGCGAAGCAACGGCACCTGAGATAGCCTGGAGGAAACTCTCCCACCTGGTGCTTTCGCACACCTGTTCAGACTATAGGACCGCGAGAATTACAAGGTATATCTACTATCAGCAAGATCCCTACGTGCAGCAGCCATTCACGAATAGCCAAGCAAAAACGAAAAACGACATAAAAAAGGAGAAAAAGAAGTAAAATAAATAAGCAAAAAGAGGGTTATTACCCCAATTATATAAAGAAGGGCAAAGAGCCAAAAGATTCTAAACTCACTGAAATGGTTCTATCCCCGGGCACACTTTCTAACTTCACCTAATTTTAACTTTCACCACTTTCTTCTATCCATTTTTGTCCCCCACCTGCGGAAACAAGGAGGGGGATCCCGTAGTTTTCACTCCACTTATCTTTCAACAATATATAAAGAAGCGAAACGGTGGAATAAACATTTAAGACTTTGAGTCAGCTTATTCTGCATTTCTCATCAAACCGTCGTCACTTACACGTCTCTCTCTCTCTCTCACACACAAACACGCATATATATATATATATATATATATATATATATATATATATATATATATATATATATATATATATATATATTATATATATATATATATATATATATATAAGTGATTGGAGTTAGTACTTTCATTATCTTAATAACATTTTCAAACTCACAATGGTTTATGAAATAGAGAGACACCGTATTTATACAAAGCAATGTTCTCCCTATAAAATCAGATGGTTAGATTTTTTATGACCTCTGATAAGTTTGATTTGAGGAATAAAGATAAGATTGGATCTAAGGAAAACAAACCGGGGCTAATATTTACATTTCTCTCCTTTGTTTCCGAGATTAAGAACGATCAAAAGATATTTCTGCTAATAAAATCATTTATATGCATTATGGTATCTGCTTTTGAGCAGTTAATCTGGTGACCTATCTTAAGCCTGTGGACGGCCAAAGCATTATTTGTATTTCTCTTACATACGTCATTTTGATGTTGCTTAATTCTTACAGAGATATTTTTAGAAGTTTGACCTACATAGAATAAATTACAATCCAAACAAGGTGTACTATATATTACATTATTATCGTTCCTTAGGCTGTGTTTTATGAACATTTTTTCATGTATAATTATATTTAAAAGTTACATTTATATTAAGTTGTTTTAACATTGGTACTGCATACAAGAAATTATCATGGTAAGGTAAAAGTAACATGTTGTGAAAAGGTTGTGGCTTCCCTAACTTGCGGTTATAGAATGTTTTTTTAGCTCTATACTTTCAGTTTTCCCCCAAAATATTTCGGGTAACATTTTTTTGTAATATTCTTAGTTTATACAGTCAGGACTACATATTCTGAGTGCCTTAAGATACATGAAAGAAAATACTGATGTTTTAATATTTTTATAAGGACCTCAATAAAAATGGACAAAGGATAAATTAACGTACCGTTAAGAAGCGATCCCTTAGATGAGATGATATAATTAAGACTTTTAATAGACAAAAAATATTTAAAAAAAAATACAAATCACTTATTGACTCAGTCTCTTCTAGTGGTTCATCATTAGCTTATATGTATGGTCTAATAAAAAACTATAAGCCAGGCAATCCATAACATTAAATTTGTTAATCCTAGAAATATCCGTATTTTGCTTTAATAATTGCTGTATAACATAGTATCGATATATTATTTATTAAATAAACCAAATATTCTTGTGGAAATTTCACTACCATATTCAAGCAAACAAACCCATAGGTAGCATCTCGTGGTTGCTTCTCTCTCACTCGTCTCTCCAGATCATCTACAAGAGTTCGATAGGAATGCAATCGGGAGATTGGTGTGGACAATCCATGATTGTAAGCTTTCCTTTCTTCTTAAAATACCTACGAGGCAGTCTGGACGAATGGCTAGGATCATTGTCCTGCTGCAAAATAATAATTCGCCCGATAGGCTGTTTCCAGATGAGATAGCCTGCGCTGCACAATTAAACTATAACCGTGCTGATCAATTTACTTGATATTTTATAAGGATCTCTCGCTGAATCGCCAGCAAAAGAGCCCTAAACTACCGCACTACCTCCGTCATGCTTCACTATAGGCACTATAAAGTGAAGAATCATTCGCTCACTACTTTGCCCCCTTGCTAAAACTCTACGTTCGGAAAACAAAATTACAATCGTTGGAGCCATGTCTAAAGAACCATTTTTCCAATCATCGATAGCCCAGTTTTGATGCATTTGAGCCCAGACTAAAATTTTTACTCAATTACAATGTCTCGACGGTAGAGGGAGGGGAGAGGGGTGCTGTCACTCGACCTAAAAGCCCGATTTCTCTTAGCCTTTTCCCCACCGTTGTAGCGGAGACGTTTGTTCCGTCGCCAGTAATCCTGGAGTAAGTCAACTAGTAATTCTGGAGCTGTAAGGCGATGGTTTCGGAGAGATGTCACTCTGATGAACTAATGATGGTGACATTGACATCCTTCTGGTCCCTCCTGTCGAACCTACAATATTAGTAAGGAAAACCTTAATATACGCAATGATGGTATGCGGTTTGTATAGCAATTATTAGCCACCTTTCTACTGGATTAGGCACACTGGGCACTTAATTGGCATGGATAAAAAACGTCCCCCAGGCGTGCCCGATACAGTAGAAAAGTGGTTGATCTTTACTATGGCAACCGCTAACCTGTAGTATACCTGTTTCTTCAAACTTATTGATGGGTTTCCTTATTGGAATTATAGGTTTTTGGATATTTCTTTATGATATTCATTTCTTGCAAAAACATATGATGTTTTGCCGTTCAAAAATGTATTTTGACCATTCGGGAGCTGTAAAAATGAGGGTGAAGTTGGTTTTGAAGCTGGTTGACGTACACAGGCTCTCACTAATTGCGATGACGATTACTCAAAAATGCGAAAACAAAAAGATATTAACAATAGAATTAAAGATATAAATGTTAATCATTTTTTTGTAGAAATGAAATAACATATATTGTAAGAAAGCTGGTAAAATTGAAGATACCGGTATTGCAAAAGTCCTGTTGCACTCGTTATGACACTATCAATACAGGACACAATGATAGTTTTGATGCAGTTACACACGTTTTTATTGCAATGACATATAAATATGCGTTTCTATTGTAATATTAATTAATGTGGTCGCCCTCCGCAGCAAGCATGCACTCCAAGCGACAGCTGAAGGCAGCGCACAACATTGCGAACGAAGTCCTTCCTCATGCTGGACCACACGCTGTTAAGGGAGGACTTCAGCTACTCGACGTTGCTGTCGCAGACCTTGCTCGCCTTGCCCTCGACATGCGCTCATACGCTGTAGTCACGGAGATTGAGGTCTGGCAACTGCGCCGACCAAGGTTCCTTCAACCATAAGTTTATGTTCGTTCCCAACCTCTCTTGCGCAGTCTTGACCGCATGGGCCTGGCACCGTCCGGCTGGAAGACTTGCATAGTCCGCCTTCTTCGTGATCTTTCTCACCCAGAGTAGGACTTTCGTGGCCAAGATCTTCCTGTAATTTGTTGCGGTGAGCATGTAACCCGCAGCGAACCACACCGGCGGCATCTTCTCGCCATTCGAAGCCACAACGCCGAGCATCATCATGGAGAGCGGGTGCTTGTTCGTGAACACGTAGGGAACCTCAGAAACGTGGTGGCCGATACTAACTATGCGATCGTTCTGCTAGTTGATGACTGAATCGACCGGGAAGGTTTTTTCATCAGATAAAAAATGAGAATAGATTGCTATGACTCTCCAGGTAGTTGAGAAGTCGAGTTGATACGGTCGATGAGTAGAGTCATTTTCACTCACATTCAGCTCTTGTGGCACTCCTTCTTGACGGCCCTGGCCACCGTGGCTACTGAGATGTTCTTCTTCTTCCCGAGCAAAGTCATTTTGAGCTTTGGAGCACTTTCAAATGCCTTTCTCACAGCCAAACGGTTAACAACCTGAAGTCTGTATGGAAAGGTCGATCTTTGAGGTCTCCCCTCCGTAATACAAGCCTCGCCGCCTCTCTGTGAAGAGTCATCCGGCTGACGCTGACGTTGAGCCGCTTGGCGATGTCGGACTTGTTGTGGCCTGCGTGCAGAGGAGCAGAATCTCGATTCTTTTAACATCCATCTCGACACACCTGCACACAATGGAAAGGACATTTTAACGAGGCGTGCTGGAAAAGTAGAACTTTAAGTTTGTTTGACGGAACATTTCTATCACACACGTAAACCTCTCGAAAGATAAAAAAAAAAAACGAATGCTACAAAACTTTTGCAAAACCCGCTAAATCTCAAAACGTTTGCTTTTCAGTCAAATTCTAACTATTATTTAAAAAATATTTATAATGAATGAATCAATAGCAATATTTTTGAACAGAATTTTATGTTTTAGTTTGAGTTTGATTGAAAAATTTCAAAGTTCCCAATATTTATGGTAAGTAGTGTATGTATGTATATATGCTAAAAACCTTTAGTTTTTTTCGTAACCCTATGAAAATTTAAGATTCACTGAGAGACCTGCTTTCTTTTCAGTACATTCCAACAACGTTATACAAGTACGTTTCAGAGACGCTGTACTATCCTACAACAGTAGTGCAGTATGAATTTATTACTCAGCCACTACCGGACCAACTCATTTACGAAACAAAGGTAAGAATGATCTTCGTTTCCAGTGAACGTTTCCATGAGAACCATGGTGATTAACTATCTGGATTATCAATAATTAATGGATCTCCATTAAGTAATTACTATGCTGGCCTCTCGATTAAAAACATAAGGCAGAATGTTAATTCCCCACTTTAGGCTTTGTTTCAGTCTACGAATTTTAATGTTATGTACTCCCCTCTTCCATTTTCTATTCTGTTTCCCAAATACACACAGGCGCAACGAATAATATCAAGGCACCCCAAGTAAACTTTGAAATTATATATAATTATCTCATATCAAGAGCGTTTATATATTTTAGGACTCTAGTCTCCTAACAAATGAATACATATAAATTATCATTTGAAATTTTGGGACATTGTTCTTTAAAAATTTTCGGCTGCCTTAGGACTCAGTTGTTTTCGGGTAGCAGAGATGAAACTGTTAAATAGAGAGGTGGGATGGTAAACAAATTAATTAATATAAGTGAGTTTTTTAATTATATGGAAAAGGTAATGATGTCTAAAAATAAATTCACCAAACTAACAAATTTAAGATATATAAAGTCTGGTGCAAATAGAAGCATGACAAAGATAGCTAAATTAACAAAACTGATGGGAGACAAAAGATGATAAAGGCCTATGTAAAATGATCAAAAAAGCATTTGGTTGATCGGTGAACCGCAAAAGTTCTGTGAGTAGATTAATACACATGAATACGCACAAGAGAACAAAAGCGTGCATGAGATAAAAAAAATGAGAGTATAACAGAATAATACTCGCAATGAATGAAGAAAATATAAAATTATATTATGTGAATGGCACTTTGAAGATATGACGATCGAGAACCTCTTACACACATGAGACCTATTCCAGTCTCTTCATCACCATAACTACAATGCCTTGGTAGGGTCTAGTTCACTCACCGCCTTCTGACATTAGTTTTGAAATTTCTTCTCCATTATTTAAATATATAGAATTGGAAAAATATAACAGATGGTGCGGTTAGTGGAAGGCAATAAATGACACTTCCCGCTTCTTATACGACACTAAAGACGCTCTAGTCACCACCAGGGATCTAAGATCCGCTAGAAACGCGTCACTGAAACTTGATTTTACCTGGTGGTAACTACAGTAGGACGTTCCTCATGGTGCTATATGAATCGAGCGGTGTCATTTATTGCCTTCCACTAACTGCACCATTTATAGAATTACCCTAACACGCCCAGTGATTCATTTGCAAGATTTCCATTGAAATACCTCGCGGTGTGGCCCTTATAAACGGCGCCAGGACCACATTAGATGAAAAATCTACTCAGTTTTTCCTTTGCACTCAACCACCAGGCTGGATTTTAAACTTGCACCTGCCTCTTCGAAGCCTTACCCATAAATACCTCAGAAACCACAACAAGTTGTATCATTCCCTTTCACGGTACCTCACTCGGTTAGGCACCGCCGTCTGCATTTCCCTCTCTGTTTATGTACGCTCGTGCATGGGATTGAACCCGTCATGTCGACGTTACAATCCTAACGCCCAACCATTAGGCTGGGGAGACCTTCGCAAATTCTTACTATAACGAAGACCATTAACCTTCCTGCCTTTATGCTCTCTACATTTTGTGATCCATTAGGATAAACTTATAATCCCTTGATAATACTGATATATATTTATCCGTAATTCGCGCTCTCACCTAAACAAGGATCTCCACATTCGCGTCCAAGCACCATTCTCAGAATATAATTTTAATTATTTCTTCTATATTCATTGTGAGTATTGTTCTGTTTTACCTTCATTACCTCATGCACCTCTTTGCCACCTTGTGTATTCATATGTATTAGTCTTTCCAAATCGGTGTGAAAAGATTTGTTTGTGTCAACTGGTTAAAATAGTCATAAGCATTTTTTTGGTTAACCCCTCAACCATCAATTTGATTAATCTAACCATCTTTCTCTTGCCCCCTCCTAATTACGGTATATTAGTTTATTTCAAATTTATTTTAAGATATAATTACTTTATTATGAATTTTAAAAACAACTATTTAACTATACGAAAATAACTGAGCCCCAAATCAGCAAAGTTTTCTCTACAGATCTGACGTCTCCGTCATTTTTTCATTAACTTTCTATCTCCCCCGAGTGGCATTTGTTTCTCCTACGAGAAGAATTCAATCATCCTTTTTTTGTTGGTTTTCTTTCTTATTCTGCTCTTCCCCATTATTGCATCCGATCTTTATTTATGTTTTCTTGTTTATTTTTCTTTCCACAATTCAGTGATCTTGGCAGGAAATAAATTTCTAAAACATCTTCGTAAACTCACGAACAAGTAAAACAAACGCCTTTCGCTGGATTACTTGAAGATTTTATCAAAACTTAGAATGATTAGCATGAATAAAGCCTTTTACTTACGAAAATGCTCATATTTTTTATTTTATTTTTACTATAAGTAGTATTTTTTCGGAATTTCTTCAGAACTACACATTTTATTATATTTAGAAATACATTAATGAGTTTTCTTTCCACTATATATCCCTTTCTTTTTGTTACTTGATTACATCCCCCTTCCTGTCTCCTTTGTGCCATCAGTTCTAAAATATCAGCTAGCAGTTTTTTTCGTTTTGTTAATCGTATCTTTATTTTAGTTTTTAGCTTTTAGCTTTTTTTTATCATCCCAATCATTTTCTACAGTTTACCGTTTGAATCTGCTTCGTTTTTTTTCTAGTAGTCATTTTTTTGTCATTTGTTTCTCTAAAACTTTACCTTCAATCACCTGCACTTGTTTGTTGAATCTAGTTTTCATATATATTTTTACATATGTATAATTTATTTTTTTATTTGTCTCCATTTTTTTAACCGCTGAATCCGTAGAATAAAATTTTCGATAATATAAAATGTTTTTTCCATATGGTAAAATATGCTTTGGGGGAAAAATAATGATGCATGTGTTATATTGGGATAATTTGGAATCAATCACCATGAATATTTTGGACATTTATGTTAAAATCAACAATAAATTTATTGCCATTTCGTTGGTCAATATAGTCTCTACTTATGTTTTGTCCTTTATGCAGTGTGATAGGGAGCTTTATCTTTCATGAACAGCCGCTGTCTTTTCCAATCTGACCCTTTGAACACTGGAGAAGTCTCTTTTTAAGAATGGAAATGTATTTTTCAAACTTGATATCGCAAAAAAAAAAAATTTAAACTCTCCTCTCCTCATTTAAAATTACTCCTCACTCCATAAGTGAAAAGCTACCACGATTCATCGTTAGTTGCACACTGTTTCTTTCAAACTTCCGAGTGGGTAATCTAAAACCCCATGAACATTCCACTCTCTGAAAATTGAGCAACTTTTGATTCATGAGAAAAAATTATCCTGTGCTAAAAGTCTAAATGCTTTTCGCTCGTCTCTTTAGCCTACGCATTCCATTTTTTAATATTAGTCATAGTTAAAAGAGGCTTCATCCTGGCTGCACGTCTATAATTGCCAATAGAGTACAGGTAATTTAATCTTGTTCTTAGGCTGATTTGGAATCTTTTGGCTACTCCAGAAGCTTTTACCTGAGAATTGTTCTCCATTAATCTTCGAACAGCACGAAACATCTTTCAGAAGGACAAGTCGCCACTTTAGTGATTTTTTATCCTTTTCGTGAAATTAAACTATTAGTTTAACAAGCCGCTGTTCTCTTCCTTAACAGGAAGAGCTTGGTTACACAGGCACCCCTGCGGGGCGTGGCCTATGGCCTTATTTGCTAATCTTAACCGCCTTTTTTAATCCCCTTTATAGACTCTTTATTTTAACACCCTGAATACCCTTTTCTTTTTCTTCTTTTTCTTCATCTTTATTTTCCTCTTCCTCTTAATCTTAATCTTCATCTCGATCTTGATTTTGATCTTCTTGTTGTTCTTCTTCGTCCCACCGACTCTCACATTCGTCCCAGCGACTCTCTACTGAAAAGACGTGCTCGCTCTGTGCTCCCGCTAATTTCATTCTGCTCAGAATTTATCGTGCCTCTGCTACTGAATACTTTTATATATATCGCCTATTCAATATTCGTCGCCGTATTATAAAGTTCGATCTTTCAATTACAGTATATTAGCTTGTGCAGCTTGTTTTCTAAATTAGTTCCGAATTAAAAAAAACAAAAAACCGACAATGCCCGTTATAAAGATCGAATGCTCAAGGTGCGCTGCTTCATTTAATAAGGAAATTTACGTTCCCTCGAACCTTGAGCAAATTAGAATATGTCGATTTTGTATGTTGAACGAAGCGTTTGAACGCAAGTTGTCAAGTGCGATCAGCGAGATCAAACTGGAATTAAATACCGTTGCGAGGGATGTGATCTCGACTAACCGTAAAGTCGATGACTTAAATTCCAAACTAGACTCTGCTATTCACGACATGCGCGGGAGGGAAGATAGTAATAAAGATAGGCGGCCTGCAAATTCGAATCATCAGGTAATTGTTGACGAGCAACAACGAATTTTAAACTCGTTTAGGCCTCAGGAATCGCAATTTCGACGTGTTAGAAATGGGGCTAGACCAACGAGGGACCAGAACTTCGTTTTACCCTGTTCCAACCCTTTCGCGTTGCTAACTCCTATCGAGGGGGAAGAGGAAACCGTTTTAATGGGGGACTCCTTAATTAGAAGGCAGGATCAGGAGTTTGCTGCGCGTAACCCTTCTAAGCGTAAGCGCTTTTGCTATCCCGGTGGCCGCATTAACAACGTGGCCGCCGAGATCGAGAAATTGGAAGATACGCGTGGTGAACGAACGATCATCACGATGGTAGGGGGCAACGACGTCCATAGGTATGACAGCACCCCGGAAGATATAGTTTATCGTGCCAGAACCATGATAGATACGGCGAAATCCAAAGCAACCAACGTGGGAATTATTGGTGTTCTCCCCCGACTTAAATCCACGTTGCGCCTCCAATCTAGAGCGATCTATACTAACGAATGTCTTAAGCGGTTGTGTCGAGAAACTGGTGTTAGCTTTTTTAACTTATGGGATTCATTCCAGGACCATCCGTCACTTTTCCAAAAGGATGGAATTCACCTAAGCGATGTGGGTAATAGTCGGCTGGGTAGGATCTTAGACGAGTCCGTACGTAGCATTTTAGGTAGGAGAGTTGCGCGGCCACGTGATGCCGATGCGCCGGGCCGGCCCACGCGTGAAGGGGGCACTATCGACGGGGTGCAGGGAAACGGAACGGATCTGAGTGTTATAGAAGAGTTAACGTAAAGCGCAAACTGAGATGCATATATGCGAATGTTCGTAGCTTAAAAAATAAAATTGCCGAAATAAAAGCCGTTATTCTAGAGGGTAATTTCGACCTCGTATTCCTAAGTGAAACATGGTTAGACACTCATACGGGGATCAGTGTTTGCGAGTTCGATATAGCGGGGTACAAAATTCATTACATAAATAGACAAACCGGTAGAGGAGGGGGCGTATTAATGTATATAAAAGAGGATCTAAACGCCATAACGATGGACTCGTCTAAGGATGATATGCGAAGTGATGCTTTATTAGTCCAGCTAAGTTTAGATGCTATAAATAAAATTAACTTAGTCGTGCTATATCGTCCGCCTTGCCAATTGGAAAGAGAAGATGCTGCACTCTTCGATACGCTTACGTCTTGGATTAGAAAAGGGACCACATTAGTCTGCGGCGATTTTAATTTACCTAATGTTAACTTTAGCAACCTTACTTCTGATAAACCGGGGGAGAGGCTATTAAACTTTATGTTGGAGAATTTTCTCGTACAAAAAGTGGAAGAGCCTACTCGTGATAGCAATATTCTTGATTTAATCATGGCAACCGATGAGTCATTGTTAGAAAACGTACGTGTGGGTGAACATTTAGCTTCCAGCGACCATAATGCGATTAGATTCGATCTAAACACCTGCGTAGAAGTTAGAATGAGCTCGCAGCTCATCCCTCGTTTTGGTAGCTGTGATTTCGATATTTTTCGCGAAAGGATTAAGGATATAGACTGGGGAATACGATTCGAGAACAGGTCGGTAGGAGAGATGTACGCAGAACTTCGATGTACGCTGCTTCGTGTGAATTCTGATTTGGTTAAGTATGTGCGTAAGAGCGGGAAGTCGGTGAGAGCTCCGTGGCTTAGTCCGTTAATACTACGCTTAATCCGGGACCGAAATAGAAAATTTAAAATTCATAAAAACAATGGGTCAGTTATAAGTCGGCAAAATTACATAGATTCTCGTAGGGAAGTTAAACGTGCGGTCAGAGATGCGAAGAGGAAGTATGAAATAAACCTCGCGAAGGATTCAAAGAATGAACCGAAACGGTTTTATGGGTACGTAAATAATAGGAAACCCGTAAAAGGATCGATAGGGCCGATCAAAGATAAGGATGGTCGTTTGACTGAACTTCCGACAGAAATGTCTAAAATTTTAAATGAGCATTTTACGAGCGTGTTTACTGTGGAAGATTCTTCCGAATTGGAATCGTTAATTGGGGAAGTTCGTAGTGCTGATAAATGCATATCCGATGTAAGTATAAAGGACGAGGAAATTCTTAAATTTATTAAGCTAATGAAAAAGTCGAAATCTCCGGGCCCCGATGGGGTATATCCAATTCATTTAAAGGAGCTTCAAAATGAACTCGTTAAGCCATTGCGTGAAATTTTCAATCGCTCATTAGAGGATGGCGTAGTTCCGTTGGATTTCAAGCGAGCAAACGTTACACCTATATTTAAGAAGGGGAATAGATTTGAAGCAACGAATTTTCGGCCTATTAGTCTAACTTCGGTAGTTGGGAAGCTTTTAGAATCTGTAATTAAAGATAGAATAGTGAGCCACCTCGAGGCAAATAAGCTGATTAACGATACCCAGCATGGATTTAGGCGTGCGAGATCGTGCTTGACTAACTTGCTCGAATTCTTCCACAAAATGATTTGCGTGTACGATGAAAGCAAAGCTGTAGACGTAATATATTTAGACTTTAAAAAGGCGTTCGACACCGTCCCCCACCAAAGGTTATTAATGAAAGTTAAAGCGATTGGGGTGACTGGTAAGATTTTAAACTGGATTAGAAATTGGCTGAAAGATCGCTCGCAGCGGGTAGTAATAAATGGGGAATGTTCAGATTGGGCCAGCGTTAGTAGTGGGGTACCGCAGGGCTCTGTTTTAGGCCCTTTATTGTTTTTAATTTATATTAACGATTTAGATAAAGGCATACTTAGTCGGATTTCGAAATTTGCGGACGACACGAAGCTGGGCAATCGTGCCTATGTAAGATCGGATGTCGATAAATTGCAGGGGGACCTAAACTCGATTGCCAATTGGGCGGACAAGTGGCAAATGGAATTTAATTTAAGCAAATGCAAGGTAATGCACTTGGGTTGCCATAATTTAAGAGTAGAATATACCATGAAAGGCCAAGTCCTCGACGCGGTTAAATTAGAAAAAGACTTGGGAGTATTAGTCTCAGACGATTTTAAATTCTCGAAGCAATGCGCGGATGCGTGTAAAAAAGCAAATCGCGTTTTGGGTTATATCGCGCGCAATTTCACCTTCAAATCTAAGGATGTAATTTTACCTTTATATAAATCCCTTGTGCGGCCACTTCTCGAATACGCTGTTCAATTTTGGGCTCCATATTTAATGAAAGATATTGCGCAATTAGAAAGAGTGCAGCGTAGGGCTACGAAATTAATTCCAGAGCTGAGGAATAGATCATACGAGGAAAGGCTCAGGGCTTTAGATTTGCCATCGCTAGAAAGCAGAAGATTACGTGGCCAGCTAATAGAAGTATTTAAAATACTAAAGGGTTTCTCAAACGTTGACTTTCGCAATCTGTTCGAACTGGATCATAGGGGAAATACTCGTCAGCACGGGTTAAAATTAGTGAACAAGCGTTTTAACACTAGTATAGCCCAAAACTATTTTACATTTAAAGTTACTCAAAATTGGAATCGGCTGCCCACCCACGTAGTAGATAGCACTTCGGTTAATATGTTCAAAAATCGTCTCGACGTGCATTTGAATAGTTTAAATATAACGTAGTTGAGCACTGTGAATTTAAACGTCCTTGCAGAGAGAGAGTTTGGAGCGGAGGTTTAAGGATATGAAATTATGATGACTAAAAATGATGCCGGCGATTCTCTGCATGTGTAGCTTAGATGTCCCATTTCTTTTCCGCCTATCCTATAAGTAGTCTCTATCCCTAAATTAGCTTTTCACCACTAGCAGTCGAGTGGCTGCGGAAGATGAGAAGAAAAACTTTCTATCTCCCCCGACCCCTAGTTTGATTAGTTAAAATTGCACGATAATGTACACATGTAGATAAGTGTGTACAGTAGATAGTATTAAAAAAAAAAGAAAAAAAAAAAGCATGTTAGAGATACACTCGTAGATAAGGGTGTATCGTAGTTTTTGATTTAGTGTAGCGGACTAGCCTCGAGCGGACCTTAGGGTCTTTGCTGGTCCTAGATTCTGTAGTTCTGTAGTTCATGTTCTTCTTCATCTTCATCATCATTCGTCCCATCGACTTTGGATTCGTCCCACCGACTCTCTACTGAAAAGACGTGCTCGCTCTGTGCTCCCGCTAATTTCACTCTGCTCAGAATTTATCGTGCCTCTGCTTCTGAATACTTTTATATATATCGCCTATCCAATATTCGTCGCCGTATTATAAAGTTCGATCTTTCAATAACCGTATACAGTATATTAGCTTGTTTTCTAAATTAGTGTGAATTAAAAAAAAAAAAACCGACAATGCCCGTTATAAAGATCGAATGCTCAAGGTGCGCTGCTTCATTTAATAAGGAAATTTACGTTCCCTCGAACCTTGAGCAAATTAGAATATGTCGATTTTGTATGTTGAACGAAGCGTTTGAACGCAAGTTGTCAAGTGCGATCAGCGAGATCAAACTTGAATTAAATACCGTTGCAAGGGATGTGATCTCGACTAACCGTAAAGTCGATGACTTAAATTCCAAACTAGATTCTGCTATTCACGACATGCGCGGGAGGGAAAATAGTAATAGAGATAGGCGGCCTGCAAATTCGAATCATCACGTAATTGTTGACGAGCAACAACGAATTTTAAACTCGTTTAGGCCTCAGGATTCGCAATTCCGAAGTGTTAGAAATGGGGCTAGACCAACGAGGGATCAGAACTTCGTTTTACCCTGTTCCAACCCTTTCGCGTTGCTAACTCCTATCGAGGGGGAAGAGGAAACCGTTTTAATGGGGGACTCCTTAATTAGAAGGCAGGATCAGGAGTTTGCTGCGCGTAACCCTTCTAAGCGTAAGCGCTTTTGCTATCCCGGTGGCCGCATTAACAACGTGGCCGCCGAGATCGAGAAATTGGAAGATACGCGTGGTGAACGAACGATCATCACGATGGTAGGGGGCAACGACGTCCATAGGTATGACAGCACCTCGGAAGATATAGTTTATCGTGCCAGAACCATGATAGATACGGCGAAATCCAAAGCAACCAACGTTGGAATTATTGGTGTTCTCCCCCGACTTAAATCCACGTTGCGCCTCCAATCTAGAGCGATCTATACTAACGAATGTCTTAAGCGGTTGTGTCGAGAAACTGGTGTTAGCTTTTTTAACGTATGGGATTCATTCCAGGACCAACCGTCACTTTTCCAAAAGGACGGAATTCACCTAAGCGATGTGGGTAATAGTCGGCTGGGTAGGATCTTAGACGAGTCCGTACGTAGCATTTTAGGTAGGAGAGTTGCGCGGCCACGTGATGCCGATGCGCCGGGCCGGCCCACGCGTGAAGGGGGCACTATCGACGGGGTGCAGGGAAACGGAACGGATCTGAGTGTTATAGAAGAGTTAACGTAAAGCGCAAACTGAGATGCATATATGCGAATGTTCGTAGCATAAAAAATAAAATTGCCGAAATAAAAGCCGTTATTCTAGAGGGTGATTTCGACCTCGTATTCCTAAGTGAAACGGGGATCAGTGTTTGCGAGTTCGATATAGCGGGGTACAAAATTCATTACAGAAATAGACAAACCGGTAGAGGAGGGGGCGTATTAATGTACATAAAAGAGGATCTAAACGCCATAACGATGGACTCGTCTAAGGATGATATGCGAAGTGATGCTTTATTAGTCCAGCTAAGTTTAGATGCTATAAATAAAATTAACTTAGTCGTGGTTTATCGTCCGCCTTGCCAATTGGAAAGAGAAGATGCTGCACTCTTCGATACGCTTACGTCTTGGATTAGAAAAGGGACCACATTAGTCTGCGGCGATTTTAATTTACCTAATGTTAACTTTAGCAACCTTACTTCTGATAAACCGGGGGAGAGGCTATTAAACTTTATGTTGGAGAATTTTCTCGTACAAAAAGTGGAAGAGCCTACTCGTGATAGCAGTATTCTTGATTTAATCATGGCAACCGATGAGTCATTGTTAGAAAACGTACGTGTGGGTGAACATTTAGCTTCCAGCGACCATAATGCGATTAGATTCGATCTAAACACCTGCGTAGAAGTTAGAATGAGCTCGCAGCTCATCCCTCGTTTTGGTAGCTGTGATTTCGATATTTTTCGCGAAAGGATTAAGGATATAGACTGGGGAATACGATTCGAGAACAGGTCGGTAGGAGAGATGTACGCAGAACTTCGATGTACGCTGCTTCGTGTGAATTCTGATTTGGTTAAGTATGTGCGTAAGAGCGGGAAGTCGGTGAGAGCTCCGTGGCTTAGTCCGTTAATACTACGCTTAATCCGGGACCGAAATAGAAAATTTAAAATTCATAAAAACAATGGGTCAGTTATAAGCCGGCAAAATTACATAGATTCTCGTAGGGAAGTTAAACGTGCGGTCAGAGATGCGAAGAGGAAGTATGAAATAAACCTCGCGAAGGATTCAAAGAATGAACCGAAACGGTTTTATGGGTACGTAAATAATAGGAAACCCGTAAAAGGATCGATAAGGCCGATCGAAGATAAGGATGGTCGTTTGACTGAAATTCCGACAGAAATGTCCAAAATTTTAAATGAACATTTTACGAGCGTGTTTACTGTGGAAGATTCTTCCGAATTGGAATCGTTAATTGGGGAAGTTCGTAGTGCTGATAATTGCATATCCGATGTAACTATAAATGACGAGAAAATCCTTAAATTTATTAAGCTAATGAAAAAGTCGAAATCTCCGGGCCCCGATGGGGTATATCCAATTCATTTAAAGGAGCTTCAAAATGAACTCGTTAAGCCATTGCGTGAAATTTTCAATCGCTCATTAGAGGATGGCGTAGTTCCGTTGGATTTCAAGCGAGCAAACGTTACACCTATATTTAAGAAGGGGAATAGATTTGAAGCAACGAATTTTCGGCCTATTAGTCTAACTTCGGTAGTTGGGAAGCTTTTAGAATCTGTAATTAAAGATAGAATAGTGAGCCACCTCGAGGCAAATAAGCTGATTAACGATACCCAACATGGATTTAGGCGTGCGAGATCGTGCTTGACTAACTTGCTCGAATTCTTCCACAAAATGATTTGCGTGTACGATGAAAGCAAAGCTGTAGACGTAATATATTTAGACTTTAAAAAGGCGTTCGACACCGTCCCCCACCAAAGGTTATTAATGAAAGTTAAAGCGATTGGGGTGACTGGTAAGATTTTAAACTGGATTAGAAATTGGCTGAAAGATCGCTCGCAGCGGGTGGTAATAAATGGGGAATGTTCAGATTGGGCCAGCGTTAGTAGTGGGGTACCGCAGGGCTCTGTTTTAGGCCCTTTATTGTTTTTAATTTATATTAACGATTTAGATAAAGGCATACTTAGTCGGATTTCGAAATTTGCGGACGACACGAAGCTGGGCAATCGTGCCTATGTAAGATCGGATGTCGATAAATTGCAGGGGGACCTAAACTCGATTGCCAATTGGGCGGACAAGTGGCAAATGGAATTTAATTTAAGCAAATGCAAGGTAATGCACTTGGGTTGCCATAATTTAAGAGTAGAATATACCATGAAAGGCCAAGTCCTCGACGCGGTTAAATTAGAAAAAGACTTGGGAGTATTAGTCTCAGACGATTTTAAATTCTCGAAGCAATGCGCGGATGCGTGTAAAAAAGCAAATCGCGTTTTGGGTTATATCGCGCGCAATTTCACCTTCAAATCTAAGGATGTAATTTTACCTTTATATAAATCCCTTGTGCGGCCACTTCTCGAATACGCTGTTCAATTTTGGGCTCCATATTTAATGAAAGATATTGCGCAATTAGAAAGAGTGCAGCGTAGGGCTACGAAATTAATTCCAGAGCTGAGGAATAGATCATACGAGGAAAGGCTCAGGGCTTTAGATTTGCCATCGCTAGAACGCAGAAGATTACGTGGCCAGCTAATAGAAGTATTTAAAATACTAAAGGGTTTCTCAAACGTTGACTTTCGTAATCTGTTCGAACTGGATCATAGGGGAAATACTCGTCAGCACGGGTTAAAATTAGTGAACAAGCGTTTTAACACTAGTATAGCCCAAAACTATTTTACATTTAAAGTTACTCAAAATTGGAATCGGCTGCCCACCCACGTAGTAGATAGCACTTCGGTTAATATGTTCAAAAATCGTCTCGACGTGCATTTGAATAGTTTAAATATAACGTAGTTGAGCGCTGTGAATTTAAACGTCCTTGCAGAGAGAGAGTTTGGAGCGGAGGTTTAAGGATATGAAATTATGATGACTAAAAATGATGCCGGCGATTCTCTGCATGTGTAGCTTAGATGTCCCATTTCTTTTCCGCCTATCCTATAAGTAGTCTCTATCCCTAAATTAGCTTTTCACCACTAGCAGTCGAGTGGCTGCGGAAGATGAGAAGAAAAACTTTCTATCTCCCCCGACCCCTAGTTTGATTAGTTAAAATTGCACGATAATGTACACATGTAGATAAGTGTGTACAGTAGATAGTATTAAAAAAAAAAAAATAGCATGTTAGAGATACACTCGTAGATAAGGGTGTATCGTAGTTTTTGATTTAGTGTAGCGGACTAGCCTCGAGCGGACCTTAGGGTCTTTGCTGGTCCTAGATTCTGTAGTTCTGTAGTTCTTCATCTTTATCTTCATCATCATCTTCTTCTTCTTCTTCTTCTTATAAAGGAATTATTAGAAAAACTTTGATAAACAAATTAAATATACTTAGGTGACAACCGAACTAAAAGAAAAAAATCTTATTTAAATCTCAAAAAAATCTCGTTCTTAAAATATAGGGTTATGGATAACATATGAAAATGGTAACTCTAAATTTCTAGGCACTTGTCTTTGGGACAGTCCACCCTCAGATTGACCAACAATCCGTCTCATTTGAAAATTAGAAATTTCCTTAAAATTTTGCTTTCTAAGAATCTTTAATAATTATAATATTAAACATCGGAATAAAACATTTTATCATATATTTTTTTATATATTTAAAAAAATTTAAAAAAGCAATGTCCAGAACACAAATCCCTGAGGAATGCCACTAGTTACTGTGTTTACGAGGAACGATTTCCATTTACAACAACACTCTACCTACGGTTTCCCAGTCAATCTTTAATCCGCTTATTTCAAGGGCTTTTAGCTTTATCACAACTTTTTAATGATGAACGGTGTCAAAAACCTTTCTCTTTTAATGCCGAGATAAACAACATCTACAGCTTTATTCTGGTCAAACGTTCTTATCATTTGGTGAAAGAATCAACCAAATTATTTAACCACGAGCATCTGCATCGAAAGCAATGTATTCATGTGTATTGAAAATGTCAGAAGTTGGAATGGCAGGTAAGAGGCCGAGCAGCACATGAGTGAATAATGTAGGTGTGATGCGCATACAGTGAAGAATAAAAGGGAAGTAGTAGAATTAAGGAAAATGAGACTTACCGCCTCGTAAATATGGGAAACACCAATACCAGTGGTGATTCCCGTGGTGTCAGTCCTTGGGTATAAGTTGACTGGATCTTTGCTAGCAAGCCAGGAGTAGTCCTGAAACGCGGAAGTTCAAGCTTCCAACCGAGTTTCCTACTCTTGTTCTGGCTAAAGGTAAACCCTTTCTGGTAATCAATATTCTCGATGCCTCGAAGAATTTTGTACACGTCTATCAGTTGACCCTGCATTCTCCTGGCTTCTAGTGAGAAGAAACCGAGCTCTCGCAGGCGCTTCTGATAGTCATTATGCCTTTTCGACAGAATCGTAGGGTAGCCCTGGCCTTCATTCTCTCGAGCCGTTCGATATCTTTCCGAATTCTTGGGGACCAAAACTGAACCTTATACTGTAAGTGATGTCGCACTAACGAGGTATACAATTGCAGTAGAATTTCTATGTTCCAAAAACTGAACTACCTTTGAATGTAACCTAACAGTTGCTGAGCCTTTTTCTTTGCTTCAGAGCACTTTCTGAAAAACTTAATTAACTGAATCAGCTCACTTAAGTCCTTTTTCATGGAAGTGAACCTTAGATACTGCTCTTATACAAGAAGCAGAGAGGACGTACGTTTTTGAAAAATTCACAAAATCAACTAACAAGGTAGTGGACCATTTAACAAATTAAATAACTACCTACTAGTATGTAGTATCTAGTCAAAGACTCGTTAGACAAATTGAAATATTAAAATCAAATAATGTGCCCTGGTGTTGTCAGCCTCCCTGTGGCTAAGTAATAGACATTTCAAAAAGTCTGTCCTCTTTGCCCCTCCCTGTATATTGTAGTCCGACTTGGCTTTCGTGTACTCAATGCACATCACCCAACACTTCTCTGAGTTAAAAGGAATCCGTTAAGTATCTGATCCCTCTCCTATATGCTACAGGTCCTCCCCCTCAACCTTACGATGGTTTCAGCCGAGACTGCACTCCTACTCAGTGTTTGTCATCATCAAGTTTAACTATTTTGCTAAATATTTCATCATCGATATCGTTTATTTAGATGATAAATAACAGAGGGCCTGACACGGAACCCCGAGGGACTCTGCTTGTCATCAACGTCCAGCAAGAGGTCTGACCCTTCATTACACCTCTACATTCCATACCAGACAACTACTAATAAATCCAATGGCTTACGTTCCCGCCAATTACTAATGTTCTCGCCTTGACCATCAATCTCAGATGGGGTAAATTGTCAAAATCTTTTTGGTAGGTCAAGTACAGATGTCTACCATTTGGCTTCTATCATACTCGCACATTATATCATGAAAGAAGTCGTGAAAATTGGCCAGGCACGACATCTTTCCACGGACCGTGCTGTGTCTTCTAGCAGCTAATTGATTTCTAAATGTTCTGTAATAGTGTCTGGTATGATACTTTAAATGACCTTTCCAAAGCACCGATCACCCTCCTTGTAGATGGGAGTGACGTAAGCCATCTGCCAGTCCATTGGCACTTTTCTGGCCTCCAAAGACCAAAATGAAGACCTCAGAGAGATATGAGGCTACCACATCCATAATCACACGCAGGATGTGCTTCAGAAAACCTTGCAGACCTGGAAATTTGCCGGCCTATAGTCTAGTTTACGTGGAATTTTGTTGTTGTTGTTGTTGTTTTTGTGCGGAGGAGATATATAGTTTGAATCTAACCATATTGTGGTCACTCCCTGCCAAATATTCGTATACAGAAAGGCCGGCCATGGTGTTGTACTCAAGGGTGAGCACTATGTATAAAATAGCATCCATTCTTGTTGACTCGGAGACCCACTAAGTAGGAAAGTTATCAACGAAGTCCATGAGGCGAGACCCCTGACAGTTAATCCTCCGATTGTTGCACGGCTCTCATGACACTTGAAATAACCTAAGATAATTGCTGGAGGGCCGTCTAGGATGCCAGATAGCTTGGCGTAGAGGTCATCATTGTCTATCTCTGTGCTGCGGATGGGAGATATACCAATATCAGCATGTATAAATTTAATTTAACCTTGAGGTCAGCAGTCAAAACTTTGTAGCCCACTATAGGTAATTCTGCGCTCCATTAGGCGCCAAGGAGTCCGCACGTATGCCAGCACCCATCCTTTTTCCTGTTCTACGTGATCCTTATTGAGCATCAATTGGCCAAGGATGCTGAATTCACCTGTTAAATCCATCGTTTCAACGTAGATCTAAGACTCTGTAATTGCCAAAATATCGAACCTTTCGGTCACCATCAGCGCTCGCAGCTCTCTGATTCTTACCTTATGGCGTAAGCGTTCAATGGAACTAGTATTAGAGTGATTAGCCGAGCTCCACGGTCCCCTTTCCCTGCGAGTTTCCAGACTATCCACTTTTGGGATTGCGTGCTAGGGTTGACTTTCGCACAAGTCAGAGGGAGTTCCAACGAGATCCTTGATTTGGAGGTATGCGCTGGTGCGTGCGCGGCAACTTGTGGATACTTCCACGCATCCTCCATAGGACGCCGCTCAGTTCCATTTCTATTTACTCAAATATTATTCCTCTATTAATTACTTTTATGAAGATCAATCGACCCTGTCGGTTAAATGGATCCCATCCAGTGCATATAATCCATGAATCCAATAACATTCGTCAAGCGGATCTAGGAACCCTCTCCCCTGTTCCTTAGGTAATAGCCAGGAGAGGAGTTGATGCTTATAGCGTTGATTTTTGACTAATCACTGGCTGAAGGACACCTCCCGATACCAACGACTAGGGATTTGATGTTCCTAAGGCGCATTTCGTCGAAAGGGAGATATTACACCACTGATAAGAGACTCGGTATTTCTAGTCCTGCCATCTCTAAGAAATTGGTCGGTTCTTCTTGTTAATGCTACTAAGGGCGTGTTCCTGCTTACGATTTTCCTTTTTCCTATCGCCAGCTGGTGTTTCTTGCGCTTTTCTACGACTTGTCAACATCTCTCGCCTGTGATCACCGGCAAGTAGCACCCCCATCTTTAGTGCGGAAAACCTGTTCGAGGTCACCACTCCTTCTAACTAGGAGGGGGCCTCCCTTTCCTTCGCGCCTTTCCCCATTTACCAAATTGAAACCCTCATCATCGGTAATAAAGGAATGCTTCATAAGTGTCTTTTCTTATTTCTTTTTCTCCGTTTTGTCTTTTGCTATTAATTCTATTGTCTCGAAGCGACCATCGTAGTGAAAACTCGTTCCAGGACAACCCGCTCTAAATGCTACTATCTCGATTCAAACTGCCTTGCCCCCCCCCCCGCACCCTGTTCCCTACCTCATGAGTTAAACTTGAAAGAACGTGATGAATTCAAGTAGAGAGTTTCAGCAGAAGTGAACACATACAGCTGAACACTACTTCACTAGAGACTTTTTTTTCAAAAAACTTTAATAGCAGACTAAGGAGTCCCCTTTGCACAAAAAAATCATAGTAATGTGCTATCTATCACTAAACAATTTGTAAACACGTGTAGGCGCCACGAATATTTGAGAAAAGACAAGCACCATGAAGAATTCACCGTTCTTATTTTCACTGGAAAGAGTAAAGTAACTATCTTAATAAGGTAGCTTTAGAGGTGCGCCGAATTCTGAAAATTTGAAAGATTCCGTGTTTTCCGGTGTAAGTCCACAGGACGGCGTAAAGATGTGCAATACATGGGTTACGCAGGAAAGATCAGGTGTCCTCTTTAGTTTCCCCACCAATAACCGAAAAATATCAATGGTAAACACCTCTTGAGATACAAGCAAAACTTCTCGCTTAGTGGTTATAACAAGTGAAGCCATGTTGTAATCGTAAAGAGAGTGAATTCGGCAGTGTCTATTAAAAGTTCATTCTTCTCCCCGAAACCACAGTCTTCGACTCTCCAAAGAGTGTAACTAACTCGAAAATTATGGGTGGTCTAAATGTATTCCGCATTAAAAACAGCTGAGATCACAATAGCCTCGACAAAGTTTGTGTATCATCAAGAATATAGAGAATTTAACGAAATCATAAGTGCAAGACATGTCTAGCATTCTCACTCTACTCCGTTTCAGGTCGCCTATGAACCAGCAACCGTCTACGAAGCGCATGTCACCACTGTTAAAGATATGATGCCTGGAACACATTACTACATGAAGACTCTGGTCAATACACACTATTGCACCAAAAACGTTCAGGTAATTTCTTGCATAGTTCTTATATGGATAATTTTGAGTAGTGCTTTTCATAGGTATGAATGGAAAATTTTCAGAGCGTAATATATCATTAAAAGCAAGTTAAGGAACTTTTTATATTAAATTTAAAACGAAATACCAATGAGGGCATCCCAGCAGAATGTTTGGAAGGAAAAATCTGTAAAGAAAGTGTGGAAGCTATAGGAAGTGAAAATGCTCACAGATCTTCCTGAAAGCCTCCATATACCGACTGCGGCCTAATGGCCATACTACAGTTTACACTCCCTTATAGTGTACATATTGGTGCTTGGGCCGAGGGGCGTGCCCTTTCTACGCAGGGGCTTTAACCCTGCCATGCCAGGTACCCCCTTGCAGGTAAAAGACACAATCTATACTAATTAATTACCAAATTATAATTTCAAATTATAATGTCTAAACCATTTTTCAAGTCGTTTTTGAATGAAAATACAAACTATTATATTAGACAGTACTAAACTGTGATCTAAACTGTATAATAGGATCATTCTGAAGCTGATTTGAAAGCTCTATTTTATTTGGGGTCGTAAAAGCCAATGAAAATTTGTACTTCTCTAGATGAAGTTATTTCAAATATTCCTTCAGATTTAGGATTATCATAAGGTCCATCATCTCTGTCGGGAGGCTAATTACTGGTCTACCTTAAATTAACTAATCTCTTTGGTAATCTAAACTTGTGAGTGAATTGTGAGAAATAATGGAGTTAAATTGTAACGATGAAAGACATGTTGAAAGAGAACGATCAAATAATAAAACGAAAGAAAATATGTCTAGAATCGGGTAGAATACCAATGCTTTGAGTTGCTTACATGAGCCAAAGAGAATGTACATTTGGGGCAGTGAGAAGTACAAATTTAGTACAGCGCTTAGGGATATAGGATAAAAAAAAACTTGGAAATGTCATCTTTATATTGGATATTTTTTTCAGGTTCCTTACTACGTGTCAGTTACAGAACACGTTTACAAAACAATTCAGGAGCCCCATTTCGTCACTAAAACAAAAGTGGAGCAACATTATGTAACCGTCTCTGAAGATGAACCTCATTATGTGACACATACTTACACTGAAACAAAACAACAGAAACAGTATGTCACCGTATCTGAAACAAAATATGGTTACCATACTGTAACGCACACGAAAAAAGAACCTCATTATAAAACAGTTTGTCCTTACGGAAGTTCCGGTGGATATTAGTTGATGGTTGCAGTGATGTATTTCAGCATTGAGGCTTCACATTGCTTTCCAATTTCCTGGATCTCTTTCTCTTAGGAAAGAGAGACGGTAGAAGTTAATGACTAGAAATAGGAAAACTACTGATTTTGTCAAATAACTAAGTATTAGGCAGGAGCAGGTGAGCTTCACCAATAACCTTTTTGTGATTATTATAGCCTCTAGCAGGCTTAGAGGCCCTAGGAATTAAGTTAGTATATAATAGTCAGATCTAAATGCATATACACAGTTTTCTTAGAATATCATTAGTCTAAATATTTATCTTTTATGCCAAGTAATGTTACATTGGGCAGGTCCCAATCAGAGGTTATATATTTTTATACAACTTTTTTATATGGTGCGGAGAAGTGCAGTAGATGAATGATGGGGGAGGCATTATTAAACTCGATCTTTAATCTCGTACTTTTATCGAATCATAAATATAGTTTTAGTTTGAAGGGTGAATGTTACATAGAAATACATCACCTGTAGAAGGCGAATGGTCTTAGGCCATGAAGTTAAAAAAACTGGACAACATAAAAATGATTCGAAAGTGGAAATTCTGAGTCTCTATTTATCTAATTATATTTTTCAAGTGATTCGTTCGCACTCACTACACTTTGATGAAAGAAACAGGATTTATTTGTATTTCTCAAAATATCTACATTCAGAGCATTCAGAGCATTCAGATGGCTCGGTAATAGGCATCGGTCTTTCTAGGATGACTCTTTGGCAAAGACCAGAAGAATACAAGATGGGTGAACCTGGCGATTTGGCTTAGCAGGGCAACATTTATCGAGATAATCTCTCAAAGAAAAGAACATTAAAAATGTCAGAAATAAAGAGGTTGTAAGCAAAGTCCCACGGTTTTGCTCATATTTCACCAGTAATTGACCTTGTTTGATGTTCTTCGATGAAAACCCCATCGAGCGCTGTCTGGCCAAAAAGAGTGGAAAGGTTTTCCATAGTTCAAGCTAAAGGTGATAATATTGAAAACAAGTGTAGCTAAATTATGCAGAATTCCCTCTTACGAATACTTTATGTCCCATCCTTTTACTTAAAAACTATCTCAAAAACAAAAATATATATTTGTTCATGTGAGATTTTAAAAAAAATAAATGGCAATAAATATGTGGCAAGTTTGAATTGTAAAACTTCTGTGTTGCCACGATTCAAAAATATTTTAAGAACCACCAAATTCTTGCTACAAGCAGGCATGACATTTGATAGGAATCAGTACTAGGGAAGAATTTATACTTTAATGTCTTCTCGCTCAAATATATTTACTTGTACATAACTTCCCTTCTTTAGTACTAATTACCTATATAAATATATATATATATATATATATATATATATATATATATATATATATATATATATATATATATGCCAATGCGAAGCTAGAAGACCTTTTATTGAATAAGGACCACAGATGGCCAAGAGCGATAAAAGAATTGCATATACATATATGATTAATTTGGGCCTTGTAAAATATGTACCTTAAGGGGTATCGTAGCATATGCAAGATTTCTTATAGAACTCAGAAGTACAAGTCAATTATGATCTATTAGTCATGTTTTAGAACCGATTATAGAATAATAAATATAATAATTACAATGCGGTGTTTCATTTTAATGTTCCCAAATCCATTAGTCATTCTTTTACACACCAAACATCGCTCCACTATTGCGATAATTATCGTAAGTAATCTTGGGTTTTAACACATTGAAGTATTTCACCTTTCAATTTATCTTCTGCCAACACGAGACCTGCTTCAGTAACTTACCCAGCAAAGTGCTTGCGAGGAAGCAACCCTAAAATTCTCTCAAGCCTCATCATATTTGGAGTTATCATTCCACTGAAAACCGTATTGTAAGCCCCAGTGTCCCTGTTAGTACCTGTATTACCTACCTCTATTGGTTTTACTTTGATTCGCCTCCGAAACCAACGAGAGCATTGGAAGCTTGAAGTGAATTTTCAGGGCTTAAATGTATACTCTTTACTCTAGAAGATTGAAAGAAAGTAGACTGGATTGTGTGCTTTATTAAAGAAGATAGTTAATTTAACGCTATTATTTAAAAATAAGAAATATAGCAACACATAAAAGGTGCAATTCACTTTGACGATAACTGCTAATGAAAGTTTTACCGTATGTTAAAGTTTATGAATATGTGGAGTGAATTTAGGAGTCTTTAAGTTCATTGGATTTAAGGTAAACTCGGATGGAAAAATTTTACAGGCATTGAGGAAGTAGGCTTTGATTGGAGTACGAGGCTTCAAAGAATGGCTCATACATAGGCAGTGCCGGTTTAACTCTAGTAGCACATGTAGCACGTGTTACGGGCACCGCACTTCAGGATGCCCCGCGGGGATGTAAAAAATGAGTAATAATTAAGTTTTTGCCCTTAGGCAGAGAAGGCCGAGACAAAATAATTATTAATTTTCCTGATTTTTTATATTATTATTATATATTATATTACTATATAAAATAAAAATATAGAAAATATCACTAGAGCATAGTGCATAGTACAATAATTCTGGCATTGTGTTATAGTAGTACACCGTATAGTCCAGGCCTACTCAACTGGCTGCCTGTGGTCCAAATCCGAAGTAAGAGTCAGCATGGGTCAAACAAGACTGAACCATCTTTCTCTAATGAGTATTGAGCACGAGTTACTGAGGGAAATTAACACGTCAAGGATAATTGAGGAGTTTTCTGTTACCAAGTCTCGTAAGTGCTCCATGTGAGCCACGTAACTAGTTGGTGTGCACTCAGTTCAGCAAACGGTTCCAAGATTTCCAATGCAGCATAAATAGTCTACTGGCTAAGCTACTGATATGCACGGTGTTGTTCTTTAAAAAGCAATAAAAGTGTACAAAATAACTCTCTCCTTTTTCAGTTGAGTCCTCCCAGCCATACTGGCAGTTCTTTTAAATTCCTCAGATATTTTTGTCCCTCTCTGCAAAGGAAAATAGGGGGTGGGGGTGAGATACAATATATATATATATATATATATATATATATATAATATATATATAAGTATATACGTACATATACGGGTGGGGGCCCCGCTGTTCCTTGTGCTACGGGCCCCATAGCACCTTAAACTAGGCCTGTTCATAGGATCCTAACGGGGTTAGTAGCTACTTGTGACTTGAAATTCAAGAGAGAGGGAGACGTCTTGTGACGACGGCGTAACTTCTAATATACTCAACATGTGTGCAAAGTAGCTCAGGGTTGACTCGTCTGAATGATCCTGTGTGATTCCAGGCAGGCCAAATTTATTCCTCCCCAAATTGGAGGAGGCTGACATGTCCACTATTTAAAGAAGAATTTCGGGCCCTGAAAAACGCGGAGGGGGATCGCTTCTCCCTCCATAGAGGCAAGCGGGAGCTCGGCCGAATGTTTCCCTTGGTCGTGCGAGAAATCTGGAGTTCGGCGTTGACCCTTAAAAGTACACCCTCGCCATACATGCGCGGGCACGCGCGCACACACACACACACATACACACACACTGAAATTCCTCAAGAGAAATGGAGAGAATATTAGTAGCGAAAAGAGATTTGCACCCTTTTTGATTCAATTGACGACCGCCTCAAAAACTTGTTACATACTCGTATGTAGTGCTTACCACTGAAGAGAGCTGGTGTGTTTCGAGGTGAACTTGTTAAAGTAATTTATTGCACCCATATCATCCTTTTTCTCATGCTTCAGCAGTACATGAAATTTAGGAGTGTGCCTGAGCACTTGGAAATGCTCTTTGTATGGATGCTCTAACGGCTCCTTTATTATATCTATCCGAACGAAGACAGAAGAGGTATGGAGATTCTTGAGAACGTAGTCCCTCCTTCCTCCTTTGTGCCTCGTCTGCGTCGGCCTGGTATGACTTATGGTGCGCCTGAAGGTCGTAACGAATTCGGATGGGGATATGGTGCGTGATGTGCCTTCGATGAGCTCGCAGGGTATATACGCAGCCTAGTGAGGTACACAAGGTTCGGTCGAGGAGGCGCCGAGATCTTCCTTCCAAACATTCCTGAGGCACAAGAAGACAGGTGAAGGGATTCGTCCAAAGGGATTGGAGCTGCGGCTATCAGAGCCCCATTTCGGGTTTCTGCGATTCCGTTCGATTAAGCTGTTACTTTTGGGTTATTACCCGAGTGGTTAATATGTTTAATACCAAGAGTAAGAGTAAGTTATCATCAAAGGGAGGAGGACTCTTATTGCCGAGCGCGATCGGTCGTGATGGTTGAAATGACCCCAAACGTTGCCACCCATGAGGCTACAAGAACAAGGAAAGCGATCGACCATCCTGATCAAGTGTACCTTATCTTACCAGTGGGTAGGCGGGCCTACAATTTTCATGAGGATCTTCTTGAAACGCTCGGAATCTGGGGCACAAAGATTTGTCAGAGGTGACGATTTGTCGCTGTAACTTTGGACGTTAGCATTGTATGTACGTGCAAGGCCCCAAAGTGCCATTTTAGAGTTTTTAATCACTCGAGATCAAAACAGAGCATGGAAGAGACAACAGCTTCAAGGAATTCAACGAGTTTATACCACTGTGGCTTACTTGTGGCTATGTGGTAGTGGTACGAGAATTTCCCCGAGTCAAATCTGACCTTTTTTAGATTTTATTGCACCGTGGCACTTATGTAGATAGGCCAGCGGGGTTGGGATCCAAGTCATGCGCGGCTGCCATTGCATGATAATTTAGGTATGCAATAAGTGACTTGATTTCGCGGATGGCTAGGCGGACGAGAATATCCTCTACGATGTTGTATTTCCTCTTAACATGGCGGATACTGGCGGTGAACCTCGAGATATAATCTAGCTGGCCACAGTCGTGCCTGGAACGACGATCTGAAATGGTCTGAATCGCTAATAAGAGTATCCGATACTTTATGAATATGGAGGAAGTTCGCCCTTCGATCTGGTAGATAAAAATGTTTCACTGTGAGAAGTACATCCAAAAATTCACTTCACCTCCAATGGTTCCGTAACGTCTCAGCAGGCTTTAGTATCTTGAAGAAGAATGTTATGGGACTCCATTATCCTTCCTTACTCTTCTACAACACGCATGTTACGCCTTTGTCTGATGTGTCCAATATGAGGGAAACCTCAACTGGAGAGTCCTCATGGACCTAGCGCATGTAGGCAAGCAGAATGCTTTTGACCTCAGTTAAAGCCTCGACTGCCTCATCCATCCTTGTGGGTGCGGTACTCTTTTTCTGAGTTCCAGCTTTGAGGAGCGCATTTAATGCGTCTAAAAGGTGCACACTGTCGAATGAACAACGGTAAAAGTTGACCCTCCCCAAGAACGCGCACAATTAATTGTTTCGTGATGACCAAAAAGGGTAATCTCCGAACCCTCAAAGGTTTGCGAAAACCTTAATCTCAGCAGGATAATTAAGACCAACGAGTAAATGCAAACGAACATTTATTTATTAAGCTCTGTCAATCGTTTCATCTGTTATCTCGGGCCATCTTCAGTGATTCAATTTAAAGGTAAAGGAATTACTCAATTTATGAACGTAGATTTACACAATATATATGGCCAATAACACAAACACCCCCCTCCCAAAAAAAAAATTAGGACGCATTAAATAAAGTAAAAGAAGCGAGAATAACGTTAGAATATGACAAAATATAAAACTTAAGAGAAGAACCGCATATGTAAATTTCAAAAGAACTTGCTCCTAATCTTATGTAAATAGTCGTTCCTTGCCAAGAATAATAACTTTAACGATAAAAGAGCAAGAAATTAACTTGGTAGGTTTTAGGGTTATAGTTTATGTAGAATGAAGGAGGAATCAGTCTCGTTCAGTGCTGGTTTGATTATCTTAATATAAATTGAATCAAATATTTTTAACAATTAAAGGAGCCCCAGAAATAGGGTGGCTAGTATTTTCTGCATGATTGTGTATGTTTAATTTTCTAGATGTGACTATACACACAGGGAGGAGGAAAAATTAAAATCTTCCGTCTATAGAAAATCCACAGCATTAAGGATATAATATTTCAGTTCTTGCCACATATATTTAAAATACCAAGTATAAATACAAAAATATTCACAGCCCGTCTACGATAGTCTTGGAATAAGCTTTTTGTAGTTACATGACTCGATCATATGCACAAAACGGTGGCAGTGGCAACAACACCGTGGTATCGGCACCAAATCTTTCACACGATAGCAATACCAGCCAGCAGGCACCGAGACTGGGAACCTGATTTTGCGATATTCTGATGGGGTAATCTAGCAATTCTATAGCGGACAGGTGTGTTATTGAGTGTCCAAATATCACTCAATTTGGCACTCCTGGCCGAATTAGCTACATTAACTAGAAGGGTTCGGTCCGAGGAACGAGTTCCCGTCTTAACGAAGAAAAGAAGCTAGGCTCTAACACTGAAACTGCCTATGTTTACCAGACAAACTTGTTGCTTGAGTCTCGAATATAACTTGGCAACTTTGGAAGAAAGCGAGCTCAAAGGCGTCCAGCAGCATCTGAACGAGGGTCCCCGGCGCCACCCCGGCGCTATTGAGGTTCTATTCCAGTCTTTCTTTAGGGGATAGGAAGCATGGAAGTTTCCGCCTTTCTTTCCGATCTCGAGAGAACCAGAGACCGGAAGAAACCAGCTCTACCCGGACTCTCATATCACAGAAGGAGCGCTCGTATCATCCTTTTTCCTTGTGTTTCTCCTTTTTACCTTTGTGGTATTCAGTCTCCCTGGAAGGGACTTTCACCTGAATCGCATCAGATTTGAGATCAGTCCCCAAACCCACGCTTCTTCTCTTTGTGGAATACCCAGTTATCTGGAGCGTAGCTACTTTGCTCCAAATATTTGTCTACTTAATCTTCTTGGAGGGCACGTCCATCGATACATCCCTTCGTTGTGTCCTGGAACTCATCTGGGATCTGCCGGGAGAGGTTTTCACTGATATCGAAATTCTCGCTGGTATGCCAATTTGTATAGGAAGAGGTCGCTAATAAATCTTAGATTCAGGAGGCAAATTTTAAATGTCATCCCAATTTACCGAACTGGGGCGTAAAGGGGTGGTAGTAGAAAAAAAGAGGAGGCGATAAAAGGGGAAATGGGTCGGAATTGTACCGATAAATTGAAAACTATCGCCCACAAACCAGAGCAAAGAGGGAAAATCTGAACACCACTTCCTCCTGGTCCCGACCAGGAATGAAAAGATGATTGCCGGTTAGTGACTAGCTGAATAAATTAGCCTGCAACCAAGAAGAATAGTTTAGATATAGGAGAGTAGGAAAAGGGGCAAAGAAAATATAATAGCGTGTGCGAGTTGCGAACAGCTTCTCGCGTCGCTGGACCACTGTTAGCCAGCGGCGAATCCACTCGGCCATCTTCATTCTCAAAAATGACTCATTCAAGCAAAGCTTTTAAGCCGCTCGCCTGCACTTCTCGTACGTTATAATAGTGAGAAAGAACGTGTGAGGAAAGTAGCGAATAAAGGGTAAAAGTGAAATAACGAGCAAAAACTAACCCACTAGTTTCAGACTACCGGCAGCATTTGGGCTGAGAGTAGGTGCCGCACCTCAAGAAACCACAACAATTCACAACATTTTATGCTAAGATGTCATAATGTCTATATTCGAAAGGAGACTTTTAAAGTGATCTATTTAACAAATACTATTCTTTCAGCAATAAAATTAAGATTGCAGATGTCCAACTTTTTTATTTTGATGATATTTAGATTGGGTTCGCTACTCTTGATATAGTGAAATTGGGCTTGTCTTAGAATTCAGGTAGTCCGAACCTGACCCTTTGGCTTCCCTCCAAAGATGCAGGGGAGGGAAGACGACAGCCCAAATTAGGAAAAGATTTCTTCTTCGAGTGCGTAGGGATTTTAAATGGCGAGAGTGAATTAATCGTTGGCCGGTATTGCTACTATTTAATTAGGCTTTGGTGGTTGGAGGATTTAAACAGGAGAAACAAAATAATCTTTTAATCTTATACAAACAACAATAGATATTCACAGAATAATATAAAGGCCCATTTAGTTAACACAGTTTACTAAATGAATGAAATTGAGATGACAAGAATGAATCGACCTAGCCATACTAGGCTCAATAAGTACACTAATTACCCGAGTGAAGCTGGAGGCGACCGCAAGGTGAGTCTTAGACGTACGAGGCTTAATAATTGTTACAATAATTACCCGAGAGGGATCGGGAGTAGATCACGAGGTGAGTCGCTCCGTCGGAGAGCGTTACGCTTCTTTGGCGAGGAAAGAAAATGTAAGTCTTACGATTTTCTGGAGAAGACCACGAGTATGGGTACTCGGGGGAAGGTATTCTTCAAGGAAGCGGAGTAGAGCGCGATATTCCAGACCTAGCTTCGTCGTTCCGAATATGGATTGCTGCTGTGAGACCGAATAACACCGGGGGTTGTCGCTTGAGGATTGCACGTCGTCGATGAATGATTCCAAAGACCTCTTATGATGCCACGTGAATACCTTCTGTATTGCGTGATGTGCTTACTTGGAAGCAACGTTGGGACAGCTCGCGACCCGAAAGCTCTAAGAATACTTCATCGATTATTCTCAGGAAAGAGAATATATATTACTACGCCGGAAGTTCCAATGTTTGCCGATGGAAGCGTTACCAGTTCGGTCCCACAGCCTCGATGGCGGGAATCAGCAGTGAGGGTCGTAACACCATAAATGGGACGAGGTTCTGGCGCGTTATCGCTCCTGAAGTTTGCTGACGGTCTGGAAGTAGGGCTCCTTCGCTCGAAATCCCTTCTCGTGACTCGCTCACACACGCTCTCTCTCTCTCTCTCTCTCTCTCTCTCTCTCTCTCTTTCTCTCTCTCTCTCTCAGTGGAAACGACCTGTACCTGAGAGGAGGTAGGGTAGGCCCTACAGATAAAATCCTCCACACGGTCATGGGTGCCGTGGACGACTGTGGGCTGAAAACCCGCAAGCGTGTGGTAGTCGGGATGCTCCCGAGGAGAGGTCCAACACGGACCGCTCACTCGATGAATGTGTCTCTAAACCGGCGCCTGGCAGATTTGTGTACGGCAGAGGGGGTCTTTTTTGTGGACCCGTACCGCACCTTTTATGGTAGAAATGATCTCTACCAAAGGGATGGGGTACATCTTTCCTTTAAAGGAAAGGCCTTTCTGTCGAACATGATCCAGAATGTCGTAGAGAGGACCGAAAGGAGTATCCGGCCCAGAGTGAGGGCGGACGTACGCCAGTACGCCCGTGTCACTCCAGGAACGACCTTCTCAGAGGTCGCAAAAAGGGGTGCCTCGCCAACAAAGAAGCCGGGAAACGGAAGAGCATAGGGAGTCCTACAGTCGGGGACTCCCTGAAAGTTCTTCTGTTCAATGCGAGGTCAATCAGGAACAAGTTTCCTGAGCTCCGTGGCCTCGTAGCGACGGAAGAACCCGAAATGGTAGCCATAACAGAATCGTGGATAAAAACGTCAAACCGAGACTTTGAAGGCGAATTCACGGTTCCTGGCTACCAACTCTTCCACAAAGATAGGCCAGACAGAGAGGGTGGCGGTGTAATGTTGTATGTCAAGGATACAATCAAATCTACGAACTCCAACATTATATCCGATCACGAGCTCCTAGGCGTTGACCTAGAGATAGGTCCTGTCAGATACAGGACCCTGGTGCTTTACAGACCCCCTTCCCAACCCGTTGAGAAGGACAGGGAACTGTACCAGCTGCTGGGTGAGCTTGTTCAAGGCAGAGTGTGCATCGTTATGGGTGACTTCAACAGACAAGTTGACTGGGAAACCAGAGCAGCCTGTGGCGATAGCGCGCTACTCCTGGAGTTCGCCAACAACGAGTTCCTCACTCAATGGGTCAGAGAACCGACGAGAGGAGACAATATCCTCGACTTGGTCTTCACCTCTGAGGATGATATGGTTGAGGATGTCTCTGTAGGCGAAGAGCTCGGTGGCAGTGATCACCAGCTAGTTAGATTTACCGTCAAGATCCCGAAGGTAAGGTCTGTTGCCAGTCAATCAAGGAAACTTGACTTGAGAAGAGCAGACTTTGCACGCCTTCGTGCTGGGCTGACTGATGTAAGGCTAGCGGTATGCGAAGAGGTTGAGGATTCGTGGAACAATTTCAAAAATAAATTCATGAGTCTTCAATCAAGTTGCATCCCTCTAAAATGCCTCCGTCGGTCTTCTGTTCAACCAAAGTGGTTTAATCGAGAAATCGGCCAACTGCTTAGGGAGAAGAGAAATGCGTACCGGCGATCGAAGATCTCGGGTGCCTTTGACGAGTACCGGAGGCTAGCCAGGAGAGTGAAGTCCAGCATAAGGGCGGCTAAGCGTACTGAGGAACTCCGAGTGGCGAGACTCTGCAAGGAGAATCCCAAGGAGTTCTTCGGCTATGTAAATAGCCGTAAACCAATCCATCGTAGGATTGGGCCCCTAGTGGACGAGGAGGGTGCATTAACTCAGTCAGATGCAGAAAATGCTAACCTTCTCAATGACTACTTCTCCTCAGTGTTTACTAAAGAGTGTGGTCCCATCCCCCAGCCCACGGATTCCTACTCGGGGGAAAAGCTGGAGGCAATGGACTTCACCGAAGGAGAAATAAAGAAAAAGATCGCTGACCTAAAGACGAATAAGTCCCCTGGACCGGACGGGTTTCTACCCAAGGTGTTGAAGGAAGTGTGCGATGAAGTATCACGACATCTGTGCGCTATCTTTAACATGTCAATCCGGACCGGATGCGTTCCTAGAGACTGGCGTGAGGCGGAGGTGACTCCGATCTTCAAGAAAGGATCCTCCAGCCATCCGTCAAACTACCGACCTATCAGTCTGACTTCGATAGTATGTAAACTCATGGAAAGCATGATGGTGGAGAAAATAACGTCGTATTTAGAGTCAAACCTGCTACTGAGGAGTTCCCAGCACGGCTTCCGAAGGCAACGGTCATGCCTGACGAACCTTGTGGAATTCTTCCACTTCGTGTTCAGTGAGCACGATCGGGACAAGGCGGTGGATGTGGTTTACTTATACTTTCAGAAAGCCTTTGATAAGGTACCACACCGCCGCCTTCTCCGGAAAGTGCGAGCGCTGGGCATAGACGGAAAAGTAGCCGGCTGGATCGAGAACTGGCTAAGTGGCAGACGGCAACGGGTGGTGAATGGACAGGCTTCTGAGTGGGTGCCCGTTACTAGCGGAGTGCCTCAAGGTTCTGTCCTGGGACCACTACTATTCATCATCTACGTCAACGACATGGACGGTGACATGGTTGCGAAGATTTCCAAATTTGCCGACGATACCAAGCTTGGTATGAACGTTGCAAAGGATGGAAATACTGCCCGCCTGCAGGAAGACCTTGGGAAGATTGGGGAGTGGTCGGACACGTGGCAAATGCCGTTCAACGTGAACAAGTGCAAAGTAATGCATATCGGCCACAGAAATCCCCAATCTCATTATATCCTTAAGGGCACTGCTCTCGAATCGAGTGACACTGAGAAGGACTTGGGTGTTACTGTCACTAGCGACCTCAAGTTCTCGAAACAGTGCATTGAGGCAGAGAAGAAAGCCCAAAGGATGTTAGGCTACATAAAGCGCCAGTTTGGATACCGTAACAGGGAGATAGTACTTTGTCTGTACAACTCCCTAGTTCGGCCGCACCTGGAGTATGCCGTACAATTTTGGAGTCCTTCGTTTCGAAAGGACATCGCAAGGTTGGAACGCGTACAAGCCAGGGCAACCAAACTGATTCCCTCTATCCGACATAAAAGTTATGAGGATAGACTAAGGGAATTAGATCTGTTCTCGTTGGAAACCCGTAGACTGCGTGGTCAGCTCATCGAAGTTTTCAAAATACTTCGAGGGTTCGACAATGTTGACTACCGGGATATTTTCACACTGAGTGAGAACAGAACGCGCAATCACGGCTTCAAACTTGAACTGAAGCGTTACAACCGCAATCTGTGTGGAAACTTTTTCACCTACAGTATCTGCGGTAAGTGGAACGCACTTCCAGTGGAAGTTGTCAACAGTGAATCTGTTGACCAGTTCAAGTCAAGACTAGACAAAGTCTTGAAAAGTGGCCGTTTAGGGACGCAAAACAATTGAGCAGCCATGTGCCCGCTCGATTGCTAGTCCCAAGGTACCCTCTTTGAATGGACCGTAAGGTCTCCTAGGGTACCTTCTTTCCTTGTAACTCCTTGTAACTCTCTCTCTCTCTCTCTCTCTCTCTCTCTCTCTCTCTCTCTCTCTCTCTCTCTCTCTCTCTCTCTCTCTCTCCCCCCTCTCTCTCTCTCTCTCTCTCTCTCTCTCTCTCTCTCTCTCTCTCTCTCTCTCTCTCCTTCATTTTCTGACAAGGCTTATTATTTTTAAGATTATCCGAGCGAGCTGAAAAATTACCTCAGAATAATTGATAGAAGAAATTCGCATGACGGCAGAAATAACGAGGCAAACTCTAATTTCGAGCCATAATGATTTGAAACATATAGAGAAGACCTTGCTTGTTATCAGATGGAATGGGGTTCTAGAAAGCAATGGAGGTTATGTTGAAATATTTCCAGTCATATATTTTTCATTTTTAACATAGATCCTAAAATCGGACATTACTTTCGTTCCAACCTGATATATAGGATGCGAGGTGAGGTAGTGCTCAAATACTTAATAAAACAAATGAATAATTCTTGTCTGAGCTTGTAGGTTGTGTGTTGTGATCAGGCCCCAGGAGAGGGGGGTGCAGCCGGTGCGCCACACCAGGGCCCATAAGAGTCTATGGGGCCCATGAATATCAAAGTTCAAAATTGAACATAACATAACATAACATAATTTCACGGATGACAAAAGCCACAAGGGCCTATCAGAGGTCATCCGCATCCGCCAAAGCCCCCCCCCCCATAGAATGCATCCATAGGATTAAGTCAGATCATGAATCTATAGTATACAATTTAAACAATCCATAGGGTTGTGTCAGATGATGCATCTATAATATACAATCTAAACCGTCCATAAGAGAGGGTCAAAAACAAAAAGCATCATCATCAAGGCAAGACAAAATCAAAATCTCCAAAAATATACAATAAAAGAAACTGCATCCACAGGAATGAGTCGAGAGACCCACCCGCACACCAAAAAGTAAGAAGTTAACCCTCCCTCCCCATAAAATCATCTAATCTGCGCTTGAAAATATTCAAGTTTGGACTGTCTACTGTCTCAGGTGGCAAACTATTCCCATAATCTACCACTCTATTGGTGAAAAAATATTTTCTATCATCCAGTCTGCACCTCCATTTTTTAATCTTTAAGTGGTGACCCCTAGTCCTATCTATTACTACCTTTTAACTCAAAAAAATGTCTGAAATCAAATTTATCCATCCCAGAAAAGATTTTAAAAAGCTCAATCATATCTTCCCTCACACATCTTCTCTCAAATGAGAACATATTTAGTACCCTCAGTCTATTTTCATATTTAAAGTGCTTCAGGGAAGGTATTATTTTTGTTGCCCTCCTTTGTACTGAGTCTAACAGGTTGATATCATGTCTAAAATGTGGTGACCATGCTTGTATACAGTACTCTAAATGTGGCCTGACATAAGAGTTGTATAATTTAAGGATAACCTCCTTACTCTTGTAGCTAACATTCCTTTTAAATGTATCCTAGTACACTATTTGCTCTATTTTTTGACTCAATACACTGCTTTGCAAACTTCAGTGACCTATCTACTACTACTCCTTAGTCCTTCTCATCTTCAACTGAATTAATCCAATACCCATCCATCGCGTAGCTGAATTCCCTATTATCTCTTTCCATGTTAATAACTTTGCATTTATTAAGGTTAAACGTCATCTGCCACTTCTGAGCCCGAGCCAGTAACTTATTTAAGTAACCCTGCACTTTAAAGCTACCCTCAACTCCTTTGACTACAGCTGCCAGCTTAGTGTCAATAGCAAAAAATGACACTTTGCTATTTACACCCTCCCCTCCCCATAGAAACATTTAAACCCATTATGTGTGTTTTGATATCCTTGCCTACTCGAATTCTGAGAGTAGATAAGACATCTCAATCCACCTATCTCTAAAGCACACCCTTTAGCCTGTCTACCTTATACTCCTCTGTGCTGGCTTTCCTTCACTGCCCAACCCTGAGCCACGAAATTTTCCTGAGCACTATCAGAACCTAATTTCCTGCCAGCAAGGACCTATAGTAATGCCTCTGGGCATTCCTATAATAAAATTCCTTGTCTGGGCATCAATAAAGCCGTAAAGGTGTGTGGCTTATAATGTGGATAATAATATTAAGTAGAACTTTTTTTTAATGGTAATTAGCTTAGACACTTTAAGGGGGCACCAGCCAAACTAAGAAATTACTTTGGCAATGAAATTGAGGTTGAAAGTGAATGGATGAGTAAAATGCAATTCTTCAAGAGGGATATTAATTATAAGTTTAGCAATATATTTATTCGATAAATAATTTTAATATATATATATATATATATATATATATATATATATATATATATATATATATATATATATATATATATATATATATATATATATATATATATATATATCTAAGTTGAGGGAATATAATATGGGGAGAACGTAAGTTATGTCCGTTAAATTACAAAATTAAGAATTGTACAGTACGACAATAGGGTTTATGTAAAAGGCAACGTCTGATCCTTTTTCCTTTTCGAGTGATTTTTGCGGCTTTTGCAGTGACACTAACACCGGACCTCAATGAATAGAAAACTTAATGAGAGAGACTAAAACAAATGGCGATGAATGATTGTGGACAATTATTAAATAGCAGTGGGCTATTGATTAATTAGAACTATGTGACATGTAAATAATTTGGGGATGAATTAATTCTAGCGTAACGAAGGTTATACGATAATTAGGTTTGGGAGTGTAGGAAGTTATATGATTATGAGGTTTGGGAGTGTAGGAAGTTATATGATAATGATTTGGGATGAAGGATGAATCTATGCTAATGATTTGGAGTGAAGGGAAAATATATACTAATGGTTTGGAGTGAAGGGAAAATCTATAATAATGATTTGGAGTGAAGGGAAAATCTATAATAATAGTTAACGTGATTAATGGGTCTTGAAATGACAAAAACGCCATAATGAATTTGATACAAAGGGGGAAAACAAACTAAGAATTGTACGTAAATTTTTGGCCAACCTGTTAATAGCGGAGCACGATTGAAAACTACTATATTTCAACCTTCAGGCTTTTGCAGGTACTACCTCAAATTTGGTGCAAGAGCAGAAAAATGCTCAAAGCCATGCTTGTACCATCAAAATCCCTAATCTCAACATATCCTAACTTCACCACCTCAAATCCTACAAAACTTTACGGGTTCCCTTACCCAAATTTCACCTTCAGCACAAGGAACTTTAAACTAAATTCGCAAGTGATACGTGGGTCTGTCACCTCTGCCACCTCATCCCTTCATCAGGTCGATCCTTCCTTTAGCGTTCATGACCCACTCTCTGGTTTCTCCTTCCTGGTTGACACTGACGCTTAATGCAGTGTCATTCCAGCCTCTTCAGTCGGAAAAGCTTGCACCCCTTTTGATCTGGTCCTTAAAGCTGCCAATTCATCGGACATAAGGACTTATGGGAGGCGTATCCTCGATCTCTCTCTCGGATTACGTCGTGTTTTCCCATGCACCTCCATCGTTGCCGACGTCGACATGCCAATTTGGGGTCTCGATTTTCTTTCCGCTCATGACCTCTTGGTTGATTCTCGTCACCGCAAGCTCCTCGACAGAACCACGACACTCACTAACTGTTACTGGTTCATTCTTTCCTTTCACCAGCTCTCTCCTCTCTGTTCGTCCCCCTACTCCTTCTTCCCCCTTCCAGTAACTCGTGCGGGAGTTCCCAAGCCTCTGTCTGCCTCCTAAGGACAGATCTATTAAGCACAAAAAGGTGCGATTCTACTCGCACATCCTTGTAACTTTCCATTGATCGCCTGAAACCAGCTTTTATAGAGGCCGTTCATCTGGATCTGGAACAATAACTACCTTTCTCTTCCACTAATATAGGTCCATTGGTTATCCCAGCCTACCTACCGCACCCAAATATTCCTTCAACACTTCCCAACCAACTAACTCCACTTCCGAAACCTTCTCCTGCTCTTTCAAATCAAATTGTAACTTTTCCTCCTACCTCTTTACTCGCAAACCCTCCGCCAACCATCTCTACACCCCCCAATTCTTCTTCCCAACTGCTGCCGCCTCACTTTTTTTTTGCAGGACCACTCGACAGCAGCTGGAGAACATCAAGCGACTAACGCGCAACTCCCGACTATCGCCTTTTCGGGAGGTCCGGAACAATCGTCACCCGACGCTCCGGTCCTCGAAGGCGACAATCTGCTGCATCAATCGAGTGGCACTTCTAATCGCCACCAGACTCGCAATCCGAGTCAGCTAATTGGCACTATAACTCGTTCTGGACGCGTTGTAAGGAGGCCTCGCCGCTGTATAGTCGAAGATTTTTTTGTAAACACCTTGTGCGAGCTTTTCTCTCGCAAATATTTAATCATAACTGTATATATATATATATATATATATATATATATATATATATATATATATATATATATATATATATATATATATATATATATATATATATATATATTATTTCAACAAGGGTTGGCAACCATAACTTAAATCGTGTGATTGGCACGCCCGATCTCTCGAGCGTTTTCAAATAAAATCACATGATCATTCATTCACTTTGTTCGGCTCATCGGAATCAGGTCTAATATTGAAATTGTAATATTTAGCTAAATATGTCACAAAAGAATCTCGTTTTTAATACGTGATTCTTTCTCTCATTTACAGACCTTCCCAACCCCGTTCTAATCTATTTATATAATTATTTATATTACCTATTTATATAATCTATTTATTCAATCTTTAATCCATTTCTGTATGTAATTTAATCCATACAATCTATTTATACGTATCAATCTATATTAATATTTACCCAATCCATTTAACTATATAATCTATTTGCTCATATAATCTATTTATCAATCCATATAAATATTTACTCATTTAACATTCAACTATAATCTAATTAATATTTGTAAATCATCATATGTGTACTCTAATTCTCAGTAATTCGTGCAAAGTTAATTCAACCTTATAAAATTCAATCCAATCATAAACTATAAATTCACTTTTTAATCATAACTGTTCATTCCATAATATATATTTTTTGTATCTCTTTGTTTTAATACAGTATTCCCACGACGTTGCTGACTTAGGCCTAAGGAGATTTCGTCTGCAAATTCAGACTTCTCGTTAGCGATTAACTTCATTCCCCTTTGTATAACAAAAATATAGGTTTGGGGGTTTATTGTGACCAGAGCTGTCTAGTGTATTGGCGTAATAAACACCTGACAACCTATAGACCCAATAACACTATGCAACTTCTGCCACAAAACCTCAACCCCATCCCTGCTCAAATGGAGCCCAAAAGCCCTTCCATACATCTACAATAACTATTCCGGACTCTTCACACAGGCCTTTCACTTGTAATGGAATATTTTCATTTTTATAGGTAACTTGATTTTTAATGTTGAAAAGGAAAAGCTGACAATTCTTATTATATTTTTTTCAGAATCTGCCCATCTGAAATATGTCTCTGCATAAATCAAGAGCACAAAAGAGGAAAGAAAAAAAGAAACGTGATGACAATAAAAGAAGAGGATTACATACACTCTTTCAAGTAGGTATGAAAAGAAAACAAGATAGTGTGGAAACATATACGGATGTAAATTTGGAAGAAGGGGAAATTGTAGGTGGCAGGCGTGAACAAGAGAGCCTATATGGAAATGAGATAGAAGCTAATAAAGAAACAAATTCGGGGGCATGTACAAATACGATGGACATAGACATTAATTTAGAACCTGGACCTGGTGGAGCAGAAATTCCTAAAACAAGTAGTGATCAATAAAAGTAGTTCAAGATAAATTTGAAAAAAATAGCACTGGGCTTGTCGGGCTTGACATTGGATTGCTCACAGCAGAATTTCCTTCTCAATCCAACATAGAGAATTATGTTACCAGAGGTCATATTGACTTTCCTTTAACATTGCCTAAAGATGGTAACAATCAAACATTTCCAGAAGGTATACCGAAGTTTAGAAACATTAATGCAGAACAGAATACCCGAGACTGGCTTGTCTATTTTGGAACAGTGTTTGCTGCAGGCTGAGTACTGCATCCAAATCTGCATTTGCTACAGCTGAAGGCTGACCAGCCAGTGCTAAGTGGCGGAAATTATGTAACCAGGTTCCCGAGCATGAAAAGAGTAATGGGCATAGGAAATGCTATCTAGCTTGGCGTGAATTAGAAAGATGTCTGTCATTGCAAGAAGATTTTTAGAATCTTCTAGAAGCATCAATTAAAGTGGAATAAGAAAAATGGTACGACCATTTGAAACGAATCATTGATGTTACTCTATTTTTAGGAGAACGTGGCCTTGCTTTCCATGGTTCTTCGCAACACATTGGTGACTAAAATAATGGAAACTTTTTAGGTCTGATAGAGTTGTTTTCTCACTGGGACCCTATTTTAAAGGACCATGTGCTAAAGGTAGAAGAGTCGCAGAAAAAAAGGTAAAAGACTGCAAGTAAATTACCTCTCTAATGAGTCCCAAAATGAATTCATTGCAGAATGCTCTGATCTTGTTAAGCAGAAAGTTTTGAGGGAAAGGCAGTCTGCAAAGTACTATGCAATAATAGTAGATTCCACACCAGATTCATCTCATGTTGAGCAAACAACATTCCCTTTGCGTTACCTAGTTCACCATGAATCACGATTTGAAATTGTAGAACGATTTTTGAAATTTGTAGATTGTAGTGACAAAACAAGATCTGAAATTGCTCAAATTATTACTGAAACATTGGAAAACTATTCAACTGGCTGATTGTAGGGCACAAGGTTATGACAATGCGGCAAACATGTCAGGCGAATACAATGATGCACAAGCAATAATGAAAGAACAGTGCCATACTGCTATATTCTCTCCTTGTGGTTGCCACACACTTAATTTATGTGGTAATGATGCTGCTGAATGTATTCCAGAAACAATCACCTACTTCGGAACTATACAAACAATATACACCTTATTCAGTTGCAGCCCCCAAAGGTTGGAAATATTTGCAAAGCATATTGGTTGTTCGCTTCATGGCATATCTGGCACCAGATCGTCAGATCGAGTTGAGGGTGTAAAACCATTTGTAGCTCACATTCCAGGGGTTAAGTTGGCTTTGGAAGACCTGCTAGAGCTGAATCTCATAATGTCAGTCGTGTGGCACAGAATACTGGTCCCTATTGACTTTTGCAGCAAAGTCATTCAACCTAGTGATGCGACTTTAGATATGGAAGTTGCAATTATAGAAAGCTTGTTTGCACAACTAGTGGCTCTCCGGGACAATTGGAAAGTAATGGGGAATGAAGCTAAGCTTGTTGCTTCCAGCCTGCAGATAGAAGTAAAATTGTTTAGGGACCATAGTACCACTGCCAGAAAAAGAACAAGATTCCATGATGAGGATATACCTGATGGAAATGTGAATGAAATGAACGAAGCAGATGAATCCTCTGAGGAAGCCAACTTCCGAAAGAACATATTTTATGTAGTATTGGATAATGTTATTGGAGGGCTTACAGTTCGTTTCAGTGCAGCCAAACAGATTTCTGACACATTCAGCTTTCTTTGGAACTACCAAAAGATGTCAGAAGAGGAATTGAAGTGCAAAGCAGCTAAACTAGCGGAGAAGTATTCTAAAGACATCAGCAGTAAGGATCTTGTGCAGGAAATGAATCACAGAACAATGGTTCACAATGCCAATTTTGGTAGAAAACAGTTGGGTGCATTGGAACTGTTAAATGCTTTGGTAGAGTACAGATTAGAAAGTATTTTCCCCAACCTCAGTGTCAGCTTGAGGATGTTCCTCACAGCACCAGCCACAGTGGCATCAGCAGAAAGGAGCCTCAGCAAGCTTAAGCTCATCAAAAATTATCTCAGGTCCACCATGGGTCAGGGTTGCCTGAACAACTTGGCTAGGTAGGCTCAGTATTGAGTCTGACATTGCTAAACATATAGACTTTGACACTGTAATTCGTAGTTTTGCCAAGAAAAAGGCACGCAAGGCAACCCTGTTTTAATAAAAATTAGTCTATTTACTAAGTTTACTGTAGACTGTAGCCTTCAGGAAGCAGTGAGCATTCAGGTGATGAATGATTTAGGTATATTTGTAAATAATTAATGATATAGACATGCTCTAAGTGTGAATTGTGATTAAGGTGTACATTTATGTATATGGCTACTATTGGTTAGTATATAAGTAGGCTTACTAAAAATTCCAAATAAAAAATTTGATTTTAATTTTTTTCCATTATCATGTATGAAATGCTTGTACATTTTTATGTTCGTTATTAAGCCAAGAAATAAAAATACAGGGAGGTTTTGCTAGATTCTTGTCCTTCTATTACTAGTACTATGGTTATAGAATTATTAAATTTGTTTTGCTAGTGAGAATTGCGATACTATTAATGTTAAATTTGATATATAGTTGTCAAATTCACAAAGAAACTGTGTTATGTGTATTCTTCAAGATCAGCCTGAAACATTTTGAAATTAACTACTAATATTAGTTGTCGTAGAATAGGCTCTCAACGATATACCATATATAACTATTCGTTGAGGGAATTTTTCTAATATTTCGAGTGCGTAGTAATCTGATTGACCGAGGTTATTCCAAAAGGATGGGAGGCCTGGAGAGGCTTATTTATATTCAATATGCTTAAGGAGTGGAACGGAGCGCAAGGATAAATAATATGGCTACCATTAATAAAATAGAGTTTTATTAATTAAACTATCAACAACACACAAAAAAAATGTTTACACAAACGGGGAATGAAAAAGGGTCGTGGGAATATCTGACGAATCTGAGGATTAAGATTTGGATAGATTTAAAACGGTAAACGAACAAAAAAAATAAAGGGGGAAATGGTTCGCTAAACCATTTAAAGCACAGGGTTGCCTATATAAAAGGTCAAATGATTAAAGGTAATGCTCAGCTTACGTAATTACAAAGTTGTTGTGCAGAGGAAGACGATGCGAAGGAACCTTCGGTCCACTGGCGATTTTCAGCAGAAAGGTTCTTCGGGGGGGGGGGGGGGGTCCTTAAAGAGGGGGGGAGGACTGTCTTCGAGGAGTGAGAGCGAAGTGGGGCTCGGAAGTACGAGCGATTTTTGTGACAGCAAATCGGAGATGTTCTAGATGAACAATGTAGGTTATTGTTGAAACCAAGCGTTCTCTTGAAGAACGTTAAAAGGGGGGGAATTAAATTATCCTGACGTGATGTCTTTGGAACGAGAACCGTTTCTTGACGAACGGGCTTGAAGAACAATGGTGTTCTAACGTTGTTCTCTTTCTGAACAACAGGGGGGGGGAGGTGAGAACCGTTTCTTGTCAAACGGGCTCAAAGAACAATGGCTGTTCTAACGTTGTTCTCTTTCTGAACAACAGCGGGGCCTTATTGACTTGGCGTCTTGAAGGGCACGAACCTTGGCACTCAAGAGATATTGTCCTCTTCTGGACAATAAGGGGATTCTCGGCAGAGTTCCTAGGTGCACAAGGGAGACCGGATCGGCTTGATGCCTCGCGAAGATAATCTGGATCTGCCTCAATTGGGAAAAGCTACGGTATAAATAGCCGGAGCCATCTCCATGGCGTAGGGGATAATTGAGTGGGGGACTTCGGAGGAATGTCCCGGTGGCGCCTGGGAAAATACATTATCTGTCCATAAGCCTAATTCAATCTGGCGAGATCGACGTATGGAGGCGAAACGGGGGAGTGAACCTCCTTGATTAAACATTGGCTATGATGGGGCCTAACGCGCTTCTGCTTCCTCTCGCAGGCAGGATGCACGTGGTTTAGCATGTGGGTAAGCATGGTTAACATGTGATAGAGGCTGAATTAAAGCGGCCTCAGACCCTTCTATCACACCCCTCTATTCCAGGGAAAGTTGTCACTTCAAAAAAAAGAGAGAAGGGACAACTATAGACCTCCGTTTTTGGAGAACTCACTTCCTTGCACCGCCGTACCTTCATACACCTAGCTAGTATTACCTCAATACATATGATTATGTTGATCATTTGATTATAGGGGAAACTAACCCTTAATGCAAACTTAACCATAAAAGAGACATGGAACAATGAAATAATATAAAATTAGTACATATGGTACAAAAAAATTCATAGGTAAATTAATGGGTACAAATATATACTCATACGAGAAAAAAAAAGACATTGAGCCACAAAATTCAGACATATACATTAACTAATTATACATATTACAGGAAAATCTAATTTAAGTCGTACAAGACGGTATATACATACATGGAGATCCTAATCCTACGAATTAAAAATTAATCTACACTATTTGGTGGCGCATTCCTACTGAGTGCGTCAGCGACCTGATTATCGGAACCTTTTATCTAATTTATCTTAAATTGGTACTCTTGCAAGAGTAGACTCCATCGCATAATTCGGCCGTTGGAGTGTCGTACATTCCGAATATAGGCCAACGGGCGGTGGTCAGTTCTTATCTGAAATTCTTTTCCTATCAAATACATCTTAAACTTGTCAACAACCCAAATAATAGCTAGGGCTTCATTCTCTATAGTGGTATATCTCTTTTCACGGGGTGATAACTGGCGACTAGCATATGCAACTGGATGACTCGTTCCGTCATCCTCATATTGAAGGAGTACACATCCAATGCCCTCGTTGCTCGCGTTGGTCTTAATCCCAAAGGATTTTTCCTGGTTGGGCAAATTCAAAATGGGGGCGGAAATGAGCTTACTCTTAAGCTGGTTAAAATGAGAAACAGCGACATCATTCCCACGTAGTTGATCGGGGGAATTCTTTTTTAAAAGGGTGCTGAGGGGCGCCGAAATTGCAGCGAAATTCGGGACAAATTGCCGATAGTAAGAAGCTGATCCTAGGAATGATCTTAATTGCTTCTTAGTGTTCGGGAGGGGCATGTCGGCAATTGCCTTAATCTTGTCCTCCTGTGGACCTAACTGGCTTTGTCCTATTTTAAAACCCAAGTATTTTATGGTTTCGTGGGCAAAATGGCATTTGCTGGGACCAATGGTGAGGCCATTTTCGCGCAGTCGCTCGAAGAGAGCTAATAGGGTGGTTAAATGATGGCTCCATTCACGAGTAGTGACAGCTTTATTTCGTTGCTCATGTTATTGCCCCTGTTTATATATAATATAACTTACTGGTAGCCTATCACTAAGCCAGCTAACCATGTTGCTGGTAGCTTGGCAGTCGGCAACAGAATATTACCAAAACTACACCAGCAGCTCAAGTCAAAGAAAAACGTTTTTCCTTTGACTTATTTCGAAAACAGTTTTGAGAAAAATACATTAAAAGAAATATCTAATCATGTTTCTTACCTAAGATAATCTGTATTGTTTTTGTTCTCCCAGTGGAGTACTTCTTGGCGATGTCTGAATCACGAAACATGGCAGCATTATTATTGCTGAACTCATCGCTGAATGCCATTGGTTAGTTATTTTTTGCAATCAGCATGCCCATTTTACATCCTTCCTTGGTCTCTAGATCAGCCTCCCTATGTCTTCTAATGAAAAATTAGTCCATTTTTGGCATTCCCCTCTCCCCTTCTATAACTACTTTATGTTTAGAAGTGCTAGCATGCTTTATCAAATCATTTTTCCCACCATGCTCCACACTAAAATCAGCATTGCACGCCCTGCAATACGCATAGTGGGTATTTCACCGGCTGGATCTAACCCAGGGTAAAATCTGAGTCTACGCTGTATTGAATTTGGAAGAATATCTCTTTTTTTTATTTTTCAATTTTTCTTCTTTTCGAAAGAGTGTCACAGTCAGGTGTCATTTTTCTCCATCCATCTCTGTATGAAAGCTGAACTGAGAAACTAACCTCGAACTTAACTGCCAGCGAGGGACGTCTTCTTTGTCTTCTTAATTTCCGACAGTATCAACGCTACTTGGCGTATCACTGCCTCCAGTAAGTGACTGGGTCACGTCACCGCCTTGCCTCATAGGCGCAGGCAGGCAAGAGTTACCATATACTGCATCAAATATCCCCAACAATATTTCTTGTTGCTTCACTGTAAAATCGGGAGAAATTACTAAGCGGGAGCATCACGGGAGAGAGGATTTGATTAATCCATCGACTGTCCATTTGTGGAGTTCCTCGCTGGGTCTATTAAATCCTGCAATTTGGTGCAAGAGGCCTACCTATTTTATAGAACGAGCCCTACAGCCCGAGACCTTAATCAACCTTGGAGCAAATCAGGACACCCTAGCCAATCTCAGGATCTGCCACAACGATACGACCCCAAGACCAACGCGCTTTTCGCTGACTGCTCATAAACCGGCGTGGTTTCTTCCTTCTTAGCTGAGCCAGACACCTCATTTGAGCGTTGCCAAACCTCAACATTCTTTGCTGTGTTTTTCTATACCTACACTTTGAGGAAATCTCCGATTATCTTTAACCAGCTTACAATCAAGAAAGGAGAGAACTCACTTTCCATTTGTAGTCAGTGCCTCATGAATAGGACAATTAAACTGGTAGCGATCAAGCCGAACCAAGAAACCTATGTGGCTGCCCAGGAGTGTTACCCTGGAGTGGTACCCTTGGTAACCAAACCAGTCAAAAAGAGCCTACACAGCTTACCCCCATAGACTTTTACAACGAAACAAATATTGAGGACGTCATAAGGATAAATAGTAGATTTCCAAGCAGTAGAAAGAAACTGCTAACGGAAGACATTCCAATTTACACCTAACTGAACATGGAAAAGATGATGAGATGAGGGAAAGAAAGTAAAAATAGAATGAAAGATGACAACGGCTTGAACACCTACAGAATATGACCCCAGCTGGGACGCAAAATTTCCCAGGTGAGGTTAAAAATTAAAAAGAGCAATATAAATCCCCCAGATAAGGTAAAGGATTAAAAGGGACAATATAAATACGGAAAGATATGGAGAACGGCTAGCATACCTAACCTCTAAGGTCATCAGCCCAAAGTTCGACGAACAATAAAGAAAGAAGAGAAAGGTGTAGAATAGGGACAGAACATTAGCTCAATTGAAAGATAAAAAAATGTAGAACATAAAAAAATCTAGCTCTGCCTGCCCCTATTCCCCTCCAGCACATTTCATAATTTTTCACTTTTCCCCCTGTCAACCCCTCTCTAAAATCTCTCCCGTCTCTTGCTGGCAACCTTACTCGCAATCTGAAAAAATATAACTGATTTGAGTAAGGGAGAGAGATCCTGCGGAAAGGTCGGCCTCTTTCTACCTCTCTAAGCCCGGATGGGATGGAGAGCGGGGAGGGGGGGGGGAGGCAAGAGTCCACACTATACCCTCTCTTACAAAAAAATATGATTAAACAAAGTTAAAGTTCTCTGGTTTCAGTCCTCCTATCAAGCTTCAGCCAGGGCAAGCCCCAACTTCCCATCGTGGTGTCGAGTCACCTCCAGTGGTAACCTCCCAAGTAAATTGTGTCAGCATAAAAAGAATCCGGACGGAGATTCGAACTGCCAATCAAGCACGCTAACCACTATACTAGCCAGGAGGCTGAGAAGAGAAGTAAGAAAGAATTTATCTGAAGACAATTTCGATGTCACCGCTCTGTCAAAAATAAACTATAAACTGAAGTTATTATTATCCCCACATGGCGAAAACGCTTGATTCAGTCATTTTCCCAGCCGAACCAAATTGAAGTCAGAAATATCGTCCTATTCGACGATGATTAAACTTGAGTCAGATCAATTTTCTGATGGCGTCATCTCAACTGTGTAGCTCACATCTGAGTTGAAACACATCATTTCGAAGTTACGTACTTACACCCTAGAACTAGAAAGCACGTGGTCACATTAATTTAAACTATTGTACAATTTTGTCCTAATTTGTATGCTTTGTAATATTTTTGAGGCTGTCTTTTGGGTAAACATGAAGAGTCGCGGCGCGAACGATGGGACGCAAAATATTTCGTCCCCGTTCCAATATGCTTCACCTTTTTGGAGTAAATTCAAGGAGACTGCTCGTGGGGGGTTTATGATGATCCTAAGTTTCAATCAATTGAGGGGGGAGGGGGTCTGGGGGATACAGCCTCTGGTATATAATCATAATTGCTTATAGAATAATGTTCTAACGTTTTTTTGTAACGTTTTTATTTAACCAAACGTGCATGAATATGCATGCGCGGGTGAACGAAACATACACGCAAAACCCCTCCACCTTTTCGGACGCGCTGCGAATCTTCGTGTTTACCGTATTTTTATTAATGTATGATTTTTGTCATTTGTAATCTATGAATATTGTAAATATAAGATTTACGTTTGGACATAAATATTGTACACCTAGAAAGGCTCATCCTGACGCGGCAGGCAATGTGATTGTAGAAAATTTTGAATTTGCCTCACGCCTTCTAAATGGGTGCATTAAATTTCAATATTTTTTTATTTAATTTTTTTTTTATATCAGGAACATTAATTCAATTAAATGCTAAAAATATACTTTTTAAACAGTAATAAAAAAATAAGATCAACTACAACAATATTGAGTATCGGTTCGGACTGTCGACGTCATCGTCAATAACATAACACAGAGGATAGAACGAAATTGTTTGCAAGACTAAGAGACTTGGGGATGGATGTAAATATTCTAAATGTAATACAAAAACTGTATGAAAACAACAAAGTCAAACTAAATCTGAAGGACATAGAAACAGGTTGGATGGTGAATGACATCGGGGTTAGACAAGAATGTACCATGTCTCCTAGCTTGTTCAGCTTCATTGAAGAACTGTTGGAGAGAGTAAAGAGGGAAGGCCAAGGAGTCATGGTTGGAGGCAGCATATTGACAACCCTGGGATTTGCAGACGACATAGTTCTGGTTAGTAAAACAGCTGAGGGTTTGCAGAGACTTTTGAACGTGGTGTACTGGTATTGAGAAGAATGGAGAGTAAAATTTAGTAGAGGAAAGTTCGAAATAATGATATTTGGAGAACGAAGAGATGAAGGATGGATCCTAGGAAATGACATCCTAGAAGTAGTCAATGAATATAGATACTTGGGTGTGACTATGTAACCAGAAGGATATATTTGAGAAACATAAGAGACAAAATGAACTAAATATGCTTAGAATGACTGACATGTTGAGGAACATTGCAACTAAGCAAGCAAACAAGTATAAAATGATAAGGGAACTGTGGAAAGGGATAGCAGTCCAAAGAAGCCTGTATGGGTATGAAGTCTGCAAAGTGACAAAGACAGAATTGGAGAGAATGGAAAAGATACAAAACAAGGTGGTGAGAATTGCACTAGGGGCCAACCCCTATGTAGCAGTAGAGGCACTGAGAGGAGAAATGGGCTGGAGTAGGTATGAGGAGAGGGTGGCAAGGATGAAGGCAAACTATAAGTTGAGACTGCAAGAGATGGGAATAGAGACGTGGGCAGGCTATGTGTATGCTGCCTATGATAGGACTGAGTGGCACAAAGAGGTAATGAGAGTGGGTACGAAATATGAATTAGAAGCAATCTATATAGAAGACAGAGCAAAAGGAAAGCTGAAACAGAAAATAGTAGATTCTGGAGAAGAGGAATAAATGAAAAGAGAAGTCTGAACATATACAGAGGCAAAAAGGAGCCTTGCATTGAGAATATGTATGATGGGAGTTTTGCAAGCCAGTTACTATTCAAGGCACGGACTGGATCCTTGGAGATGTTTGGAGTGGGTTTTATGGGAATAAGGGTTTGTATGCGATGGATGGACTCCATCTGAGCCGAGATGGGGTTGAGGTTTTGTGGCGGGAATTAGATAGTGTTATTAGGTCTTTTGAGGCGGGAAACTAGGTTTTGATAGTGGTCAGGGAAATTTAATGGCTCAAAGTGAGGCAGGGATAGGAAGCAAACACAGATTTGTAGAAGGTAGGCAGGCTAATGGAAGTGCTTTAGGGTTTAATTACTCAAGAGTAGTGATAGTGGTCAGGGAAATACAAGAGTACAGGGTCGGGGAAGGAGAGAAAGGAGATGCAGAGGAGATAGGCCCTCAGGTGCTTCAGGGATAGGTGGGCTGAGTTGTCTTTACACAAATGCTCGTAGTCTTAGAAATAAGAGGGATGAATTATTTAGTTATATCATTCATGAAGATATAGATATAATATGTATAGTTGAGTCATGGGTTAATGAAAATATATTTAATGATAATGTCAGTGAATTTAAACTAGAAGGTTATACTATGTACATTAGTCAAAGGAGAGATAGGACTGGTGGTGGGTTGATTATTTATATCAGAAATAGCATTTCTTCAAATCTAAATAACTCTATAAAGCAAGGAGAAGGTGAATCATTATGGATAGATATTAAGGTTGGTAAAAATAGGAAAATACACTTGGGAGCTTTTTATAGACCACCAGGACAGACTGATTGTATCGATGAGTTAATGATTAGGGAAATAAGTAAAGGATGCAAAGAAGATAGTTATTCTTGGTGACTTTAATTTAACTTCTGTAGACTGGGAAAATATGATAGGAAGAGATAGAGCAAGTTGTAAGTTTATGGAGTGTTTTGAGGATAACTTTTTGACCCAATTTGTTAATAAGCCAACAAGGGGTGCCAATATATTAGATCTAATTCTTTCAAATGATGATCACTTAGTTCAAGGATTGAGTGTAGGGGAATCATTGGGAAACAGTGTTCATCAGATGGTTCGGTTTAATTTGCAAATAGTTAAGGGTAGAACAACGACAAACTCCACAAAAATTCCAAATTTTTATAGGGGAGATTACGATAAATTACACAGCATGCTAAATCAGATTAGGTGGGATATTGAATTCCATGGAAAGAATACTTATGAGATGTGGGATATTTTTAAGACTATATTAAACATGGTTCAGGAACAGTGTATTCCGATGAAGTCTATTAGGAAGAAATGTAGGAAACCATTATGGTGGAATCAAGAAATAGCTAATAAAGTTTCAGAGAAAAAAAGGGCATACCAGAGATTACAAAGTGAGAGTAGTTTAGATAATTTAAACCATTATAGGTCAACCAGAAATGAACTAAATAAGATTATTAAGAAGACCAAAAGGACAGCAGAAATTAATTTAGCTAAAAATAATAATAAAGATCCTAAAAAATTCTTTAGCTATTATAGAATCAATAATAAATCTAACAGTGATAAAATAGGGCCTATTAAATATGAAGGGGTTTTGAAAGAATCTGATGAGGAAATAGTAGAGGTCCTTAATGATCATTTTGCTTCAGTATTCACAGAAGAGAAACCAGTTAGATTAATTGATGATAATTTTAGGTCAAGGGAAGTAGTGATAAATTCTATTAATATAGACAAAGAAGAAATTAAAGGGCTTATAATGCAGTTAAATAGTAGTAAGGCATCTGGCCCTGGTAACATTCATTCTAGGATACTCAAAGAAGGTGTAGAAAGTATTGCAGTAGCTCTCAAGAAGATATTTATTAGATCACTAGAGTCTGGAGAAATACCAAATGATTGGAAATTGGCAAATGTAGTGCCAATTTTTAAAAAGGGAAGCAAAGAGGACCCAAATAACTTTAGACCGGTAAGCTTAACTTCTATAGTCTGTAAAATTCTTAAGAAGATGGTTAAGGAGGAAATTTCTGATCATCTAGAGAGTAGCAGGTTAATTAATGATGCTCAGCATGGTTTTAGAAAAGATAGATCGTGTTTAACTAATTTACTGGATTTTATGGATTATGTAACTAAAGAATTAGATAGGGGTGAGAAAGTTGATGTGATCTACTTAGATTTCAGCAAAGCTTTTGATAAGGTTCCACATAGAAGACTAGTTCATAAATTAAAACTGCATGGGATATGTGGGAACATTTTAAATTGGATAACTGAATGGCTGAAAAATAGGAAACAGAGAGTTGTACTGAATGGAGTGAGGTCAGAGTGGAGGAATGTTATTAGTGGCGTACCTCAGGGATCAGTTTTAGGCCCTTTATTATTTATAATCTATGTAAATGATCTTGGGCAAGGTGTAAATAGCAGTGTCAATTTTTGCTGATGACACTAAATTGGCAGCTGTAGTCAAAGAGGTTGAGGGTAGCTTTAAAGTGCAGGGTGACTTAGATAAGTTGTTAGCTTGGGCTCAGAAGTGGCAGATGACTTTTAACCTTAATAAATGCAAAGTTATTCACATGGGGAGAGATAATAGGGAATTTAGCTATGAGATGGATGGATATTGGCTTAATTCAGTTGAAGATGAGAAGGACTTAGGAGTGGTAGTAGATAGGTCACTGAAATTTTCAAAGCAGTGTATTGAGGCAAAAAATAGAGCAAATAGGGTGCTAGGTTACATTAAAAGAAATGTTAGCTACAAGAGTAAGGAGGTCATCCTTAAACTATACAACTCTTATGTCAGGCCACATTTAGAGTACTGTATACAGGCATGGTCACCACATTTTAGACATGATATAAACTTATTAGAGTCAGTACAAAGGAGGGCAACAAAAATAATACAATCCCTGAAGCACCTTGAATATGAAGATAGACTGAGGGTATTAAATATGTTTTCATTTTAAAGAAGGTGTGTGAGGGGAGATATGATTGAGCTTTTTAAAATCTTTTCTGGGATGGATAAATTGGATTTCAGCAAGTTATTTGAGTTAGAAGGTAGTAATAGAACTAGAGGCCACCGCTTAAAGATTAAAAAAACAGAGGTGCAGACTGGATGTTAGAAAATATTTTTTCACTAACAGAGTGGTGGATTATTGGAATAGTTTGCCACCTGAGACTATAGACAGCCCAAACTTGAATGTTTTCAAGCGCAGATTGGATGATTATATGGAGATGGAGGGTTAATTTCTTACTTTTTGGTATGTGGATATGTTTCTTGACTCATTCCTGTGGATGCAGTTTCTTTTTATTGTATACTTTGGGGGACTTTGATTTTGTTTTGGACAGACTCCTATGGAGGCTTTAAATTATATATTGTAGATGCATGGTTGGACATTCCTATGGATTGTTAAATTGTATATTGTAGATGCATGATCTGACAAAATCCTATGGATGCATTATATGGGTGGGATTTGATGGATAGGGATGACCTTTGATAGGCCCTTGTGGCTTTTGTCATCCAGGAAATTATGTTATGTTATGGAATAGAGGAGAAGACAGATGCGAATAGTGGCTATTGGGGCAGAGAGAATCTATAGAACATTTGATAGTGGAATGTGTGGGACACAGTCTCCTACAGGAGCTGCCAAGTGTAGGCCATGAATGGTCTTTTGCAGTCTCCTTCTTTTCTTATATGTTCTTATGTCTCAAAAGAGAGAAATTGAAAGAAGAACTGGCAATAGAGTTGAGAAGAGAAAAGTGGGAGGAGGTGGAGAGAAGGGAGGACTATGGACTGAGTGTGGAATAAAAGATATAGATGATAAGAAATCAAGAATAGTAAAAGCAACAAAGAAATTCTTGCAGTGTGTGTGGAAGAAGAGAAATGAACAAGGCTAATAAATTATTTCTCTTCTCCATAGAAAATAAATGCCATATCCCAATACAAAGGGTGGCTCAACAACCTGAACCTGAACTCAGAGAAGATTCCTGGGTATATGCTTGCTATCCTATTAGACCTGGTACAAAAGCCCCAATGTATCAGCTAGATCATGCATCTACAATATATAATTTAAACCATCCATAGGATTGTGTCAGATCATGCATCTACAATATACAATTTGAACCATCCACAGGAATGCGTCGAAAACAAAAGGCTAAACATTTCTTCTCTTCAAGAGTAGTTCTCTGCCCTCGGAGGTAGTTGATGCTCCCAGCCTTCCAGTGTTTAAATCCAGATTACAACTTTTCCTACATGATGAACTATTTTTCCTGTAGCAATTAGTTGCCATTCCTATGTCCTTGTTTCCAGCGACCCCACAAGTTCTTTTTCCTGTTTTATTCCATTGGAAGATGCACTCAACCAGTCGCTTTTGTCATTTTTTCTAATTATTATTACTGGTTTGTCTTGTAAACCTGAAGATCAGCGGTGCGCCTGAAAAAGTTTTTTCTTTTAGCCGAAATGACATTAAGTTGCTTATGGTTCGTTCACCCGCACATGAATATTCATAAGATAATTACATGGATGACAAAAGCCACAAGGGCCTATCAAAGGTCATCTTAACTGTCAAAACTGGTAAACATTACGATCGGCGGCACGAATGGTGGGACGTAAACTATTTTGTCCGTGTTCCAATATGTTTCACCTTTTGGGAGTAAATTCAAGGGGATTGCTCATGGGGAGTCAAACACTGCCGGTGATTTCCCGATGATTATCCTGAGTTTTAATCAATTGGGGAGGGCACAGCTTCCCAGTATATAATCAAAATTGTTTATAGAATAATGTTCTAACATTTTTATTTAACCAAACATGCATGAATATGCATGCGCGGGTGAACGAAACATACATACAAAATACCCAAACTTTTTCAGGTGTGCTGCTGATCTTCATGTTTACCTCAAAACCCACCTGCAAAATGCATCCATAGGATTGTCTCAGATCATGCATCTACAATATACAATATAAATAATCCAGAGGATTGTGTCTGATCATGCATCTATTAGGTTGAGGAATAAGTTCTTGCATTTTTTTTTAATGTTGTATTGATTTAAGTTTTGTTGACGTGATTTGTACACATATTATGAAACAATAATAAATAATGAGAGCAAAATTTGCAAAGGTTAGGCTACGTTTCTTAACAGTGTAGACTATTAGGCTTTTGCTTAGGCTACGTCTTGAAGTTGAGTAATAAGTCATTGCAGTTTACTTAAAAGTTGTAATTTAATTTTTGTTCTGTACCCTCAAAATGGAATGTCAAGTTGAAAGAAAGGCTCATTTTCGCCACTTGTTGTTATTCATTTTCAATTGAGACAGGAACAATGCAAACACAGCCAAAGCTCGTCGCGATATTTGTGCTGTGTACAGAGAAAATGCTTTATCAGAAAGGACAGCTCAATGGTGGTTTTCATGTTTCAAAAATGGTCATTTCAATCTTAATATGAAAAATGTTCTGGTTGCCCCATTAAGTTGGATGAAGATCGATTGAATGACCTTCTTCATGAAAATCCTCGTCAATCGACTAGAGAATTGGCTGTACAATGGGCGTGTGATCAGAAAACTGTAGTGAATCACATTCATTCGATAAGGAAAGTTAAAAAACTCGGTGCATTCATTCCGCACGCTTTGAGCGAAAGAAACAAACTTCAATGTTCCACGATTGCTGAGGATTTGCTTGCTTGTCATAAGGTTACTCATGGATATAAGGACAGATTTCTTCACCGCATCATCACTGGCAATGAAAAGTGGTGTGTTTATATTAACATGAACCATCGGAAACAATGGATTAGCCCCAATAAAAACCACTTCCGCGATTAAAGCAAGGACTTCATCCATGAAAGAGGATGCTGTGTGTGTGGTGGGATTGTGCAGGCATCATTCTTTATGAGCTCCTTGCGAACAACAAGATTGTCAATGCAGAACTCTACATTCAACAAATGTATCAACTCGCCGAAGCTATTTGTAAAAAGCGACCTCATCAACGTTATGGAGTCCTTTTGCAACACAACAATGCTAGTCCAGAGGATTTTTGGACGCAATCCTCTGTATGTAATTTTCTTGGGAGTTTGGGTGCCTTAAAAAAGAGGCCGTCTGACTTGGATGACCTATGATGGGCCCTTGTGGCTTTTGTCATCTGTTATATTATATTGTGGGAGACTTTGATTTTGTCTTCCCCTGGTGATGGTGCTTTTTGTTGCTGGGTTTTGATGGATGCGGATGACCTTTGATAGTCCCTTGTGGCTTTTGTCATCCATGAAATTATGTTATGTTATGTTGCCAATATGACAAAAGACGCCATCCAAATGCTTAATTGGGAAATCCTGCCACATCCTCAATATTTGCCAGGCTTGGCTTCATCGGATTTCCATCTGTTCCAATTGCTCTCCAACAATTTGTGCAGCGTTTTGTTCAATACTGAGGTGGAATTAAGAACCTGGTTAGACAAATTCTTCGAGTCAAAATCCAGAGATTTTTATTGCAGAGGCATCAAAAGACTAGTTGAATGTTGGGAAGAAGTTGTAAATAACAACAGAGAATACATTATTGATTAAATTTCTTATTGTTATCAATTAAAAATGAGGTTTTCTAAAATTGTTAATTTGATAAAACTGCAACAACTTATTCCTCAACCCAATACAATATACAATTCAAACCATATACAGAAATGTGTCTAAAACAAAAAGCATCCATCATCAAGACTTGTCAAAATCCAAATCAATCGTAATATACAATAATAAAAAAAATCTGCATTCACAGGAATGAGTCCAGAATACTCCCAATATTAACCCTCCCTCCCCATACAATCATCTAATCTGCGTTTGAATACATTCAGGTTTGGACTGTGTACTGCCTCAGATGTCAAACTATTCTAGTAATCTACCACTCTATTGGTAAAAAATATTTTATAACATCCAACCTGCACCTCTGTTTTTTAATTTTTAAGTGGTGACCCCTAGTCCTATTACTACCTTCCAACTCAGTCTATCTTCATATTCAAGGTGCTTCAGGGAAGGTATTATTTTTGTTGCCCTCCTTTGTACTGACTAGCAGTTTGATGTCATGTCTAAAATGTGGTGACCATGCTTGTATACAGTATTCCAAATGTGGCCTAACATACAAGTTGTAGAGTTTAAGGATAACCTCTTTACTCTTCTAGCTAACATTCCTGTTAATGTATCATAGCACCCTATTTGCTCTATTTTTTGCCTCAATACACAGCTTTGAAAACTTCAGTGACCGATCTACTACTACGCCTAAGTCCTTCTCATCCTCAACTGAATTCAGCCAATGCCCATCCATTTCATAGCTCAATTTCCTATTATCCTTTCCCATGTTAAGAACTTAGCATTTTTTAAGGTTAAAAGTCATCTGCCACTTCTGAGCCCAAGCTAATAACTTATTTAAGTCACTGCATTTTAAAGGTGGCCCACAACTTCTTTGACTACAGCTGCCAATTTAGTATCATCAGCAAAAATTGACACTTTGCTATTTACAACCTCCCCAAGATCATTTATATAAACTATGAATAATAAAGGGCCTAGAACAGATCCCTGAGGTACGCCACTGATAATGTCCCTCCACTGTGACCTCACCCCATTCAGTACAACTCTCTGTTTCCTGTCTTTCAGCCATTCAGTTTTCCGATTCAAAACTTGACCACATATCCCATGCATTTTTAATTTGTGAACGAGTCTCCTATGTGAAACCTTATCAAAAGCTTTGCTAAAATCTAAGTAAATTGCATCAACATTCTCTCCCTTATCAAATTGTTTAGTAACATAATCCATAAAATCCAGTAAATTTGTTAAACACGATCTACCTCTTCTAAACCCATGCTGAGCATCATTTATTAACCTACCACACTCTAGATGGTCAGAAATCCCCTTAACTATCTTCTTAAGAATTTTACAAACAATAGAAATTAAGCTTACTGGCACTATATTCACTAATTTCCAATCATTAGGTATTTCTCCAGACTCTAATGATCTAGTATATATCTTCTCAAGAGCTACTGCAATACTATCTACACCTTCTTTGAGCAACCTAGAATGAATGTTGTTTGTGCCAGATGACTTACTAGTATTTAACTGCAATATAAGCCCTTTAATTATTCCCCTGTTCACATTAATGGTATTCAACACTACTTCACTTGACCTAAAATTATCATCAATTAATCTATCTTGATTCTCTTGTGTAAATACTGAAGAAAAATGATGATTAAGAACCTCTACTATTTCCTTATCAGATTCTTTCAAAACACCTTCATATCTAATAGGCCCTATTTTATCACTGTTAGATTTGTTATTATTTTGAGCTAAATTAATTTCTGCCACCCTTTTGCTCTTCCTAATAATCTTATTTAGTTCATTTCTGGTCCACCTATAATGATTTAAATTGTCAAAAGTACTTTCTCTCTGTAATATCTAGTATGCCCTTTTCTTCTCAGAAATTTTCCTCACTATCTCCTGATTCTACCACAATGGCTTCCTACATTTCTTCCTAATAGCCTTCATTGTAATACACTGCTCCTGGACTATGTTTAGTATAGTCTTAAAAGTGTCCCGCATCTCAAATATTCTTCCCCCTGAATTCTATATCCCACCTAATCTGATTGTATTCTTCCCTATAAAAATTTGGAGTTTTTGTGGAGTTTATTGATGTTCTACCTTTCACTATTCCCAAGTTAAAACGAACCAAGTGATCATCATTTGAAAGAACTAGATCTAATATATTGGCACCTGTCGGCTTATTTACAAATTGAGTAAAAAAATTATCCTCAAAGTATTCTATAAACTTACAACTTACTCTATCCCTTCCTATCATATTTTCCCAGTCCACAGAATTTAAATTAAAGTCACCAAGAATAACTGTATCTACTTCCTTTCCTTATTTTCCTGATCATTAGCCCATCAATACAGTAAGTCTATCTGGGTGGTCTGTAAAATGCTCCCAAGTGTATTATCCTATTTTTACTGACCCTGTGGTGGAGCGAATTTGAGTGTGTGTGAAGGGCCATTCTTCACCCCTTTCCCAATACCCTCTCCCTCTCTGTAAGAATATGTGAGTGAATGGGAGTGTTTTTTGTTTTTCTTTTTATATATGTATTTGCTTTCATGTATTATAGAATGTTTTTTCTCTCTTTCCAGGAGATATATTCTGAAAAGATTGAATGTAGTTTTGACATAGCTCAATATATTTAAAACAAAAAGCCCCTCTATGATAGATAAAGATTTGCAAAATTTAATCTTTCCTTTTTGTAAAGAGTGGCAATAAAGTTATTGTGAGTCATAACATAACATAATTTCACGGATGACAAAAGCCACAAGGGCCTATCAAAGGTTATCCGCATCCGTCAAAACCCACCCACATAGGACTATATCAATAATTGCCAGGGAAAGACAAAATCAAAGCCCCTCACAATATAATATAACAGATGACAAAAGCCACAAGGGCCCATCATAGGTCATCCAAGTCAAACGGCCTCTTTTTTTTAAGGCACCCAAACTCTTCTATATAGCCACAATATGCGACTGGATCGCAATAAAATATTATATCGAGCTCAGAGGTGCCAGTTTTTCTTGATAAGTCCTAGGCATTGTCCCCATTTGAGTGGCAGCTGGCAGGAATTTTTCCCTTGGGTACCACATGAGGCCTTTTCCGTTTATTTGTTCATTTATTGGTTGTTGTAGTCGCAAATACTTTTTGTTGTTCGATTTTACATAAAATTGTTTTTTTTTTCAGATTGGTAGTTGTTTTTCTATAGGATAAAATATAATAGTGTAATTGAGTGTTTATATATATATATATATATATATATATATATTGGTTGATAGTATTCATAAGATACGATTTTTTATATATCTATACTCAAGATAATTACCCCCATATTTTTGTAAATATTATTTTAAATTTTTTTTGTGAATACAGGGCTGTACATACAATCCGTTTCATTTCTCCCCCGATTTCTCACATCCGAATTAGTGTAGCAAGTGGGTTGGATCGATTGAAGTCTAGATTTTCCGCCCGCTACAACCCTAATATCTATCTAGAGTGACTCAACTTCTTCCTGCTTTATACAATTATTTAGATTTGAAGAAATACTATTTCTGATATAAATAATCAACCCACCACCAGTCCTATCTCTCCTTTGAATAATGTACATATCATAACTCTGTAGTTCAAATTCACTCACATTATCATTTAATTTATTTTCATTAACCCATGATTCTATTACACATATTATATCTATCTACATCAATAATATAACTAAATAACTCATCTTTCTTATTTCTAAGACTACGAGCATTGGTATAAAGACCACTCAGTTCTCCTATCCCTGAAGCACCTCTTTTAGAATGTATACCTTCCACTCTATCTCCTCTGCATCTCTTTCCTTTCCCTGCCCCATGCTGTACTCTTATATTTCCCTCATCATTATCAGTAACTAGTTTCCTGCCTGCAAAGACCCAATACACAACTCCTGCCACAATACGTCAACCCCAGCCCGGCTTAGATGGAGTCCATCCAATGCATTCAATGCCTTATTCCCATTCCAAACATCTACAAACACTAATCCTGACTCCTCATGCAGGTCTTTCACATACTCATTCAGTCCAATAGCACAACCATTCCATCCCCATATACAATCTCAGAAGCACACCTGAAACTAGCCTTTCACTCATCCTTTCAAGTAACCTTTTGTACCTCTCTCGTAACTCACATGAACCCACCTTCTTTACATCATTTACTACCCCATGTGTAATCACAACTACATCCCTCTTAGACACATCATTTACACCAGCACCTGGCAAACAAACTCTCACTCCCTTCCATTTGCTCACACTCAACTTCCTATCTAAATATCTAATCTGAGAGTCACCCATCACAAGTCCCCCTAGGCCTAGCATTACCCTCCATCCTGTTCTCATGCAAACTACCACCTATTTCACTTTCTGTCACAACTACATCAGCCAAATACTTTCAATCTCTTCCTTTCTCCCAGTCCCTCTTACTCACATACATCTGTCTTAACCTAGCCATTCTATCCAAATTCCCCCACCATTAATCTTCACTTACATCAGTTACTTCTTTCTCTCTAGTCCTTTATCTAGGCCTATTTACCCTCTTGGTCCTAGCCACATTTTTCATGTGTACACTCACATCCCTTCTCACTTCAACCACCAAATCATTTAACTCTTACATTCATCATGCAACTAACTCACCCTCTACCAAACCCACATTTTCATGGGTCATATAACATAAGGGGCATTCACATACATTTGTTGTTCTTTCAACATCACAAGAATCACACACTACATACACTTTACTTACATCAAAGGGCATACTCACTTCATCCGAAGAGACACCCATACTGACAAAACACTTTTTTAAACCCTTTAACCCATCCACTGCCTAAAGCCGCCGACTCAGTGCTATGTAATTGCTGGAGGGCCTTTTGTGGCCTTCTATATTTAGACTTGTATTCACTCCTAATGTTATGATGATTCATCCATTTTTTGGTTTCATACACTTATATTAATGATTAATCATCCAATTAAAATGCAGAAATGCCTTAGTTTAGCATGTTATTCAAAGTGCATGAACAAGAAGCCCATTCAACCCCAAAATAGTATGATAGGTGAAGAATCTAAAAAATCTTTGGGGGAGTTTAAATTGAAAATTCTTTGGATATAAAAATGTTTCCTATAAATAGAAGCATTGTTTTCTATAAGATAGGAGTTTTCAGCCATAACTAAAATGTAATCATTCTAAATATGTAGAAGGTTACTAATAATTTTTAAGTTAGATCAATAGAATAATTCTTTGCAATTAAAATATATTATTTGATTTATAAAAAAAAGGATTTAAATATTTCATTTTATTATTTTCCCTAATAATGTACCAAGGCTAATTTCACCCAGGTGATTTCAAGCAAATTCATTTTGTATTTAAGGGTTAATTAAGCAATCAAGAAAAGTGTAAACAAAAGGAGGAGAAAATTAGGCCCCTCAGAAACAAACAAACTGGAACTATTTCATGATTTAATTTAAAATATAATTGCAAATTTCTTTAGTATTTCGTTGTAACACTCAATGTTAACTATGTTCCCCAACTTAAATATATTACACTGAAAAAACAAAACCTAAAACATCACCAAATAAAGAGCTTGCTGAGTACACGTCCGATCGCTACTGCTACCTGATACACAACTCCTTTAGCTACCTAGATATGACAGTTTGCAACTGAGAAGATATATTTGAAAACCATTAGAGACAGAATGAGATGAACATGCCAGTAATGGTAGGTATGCTGCGAAATTTGGCAACTAAACAGATTAAAAAATTTACGAGCTGTGGTCTGAGTAGGAGTCTCAAGAAGTTTGATGGTTATAAAATCAAGAGTGACTGAGTAAAAGGGTTTTACATAAAGGGCTCTGAATTTGAAAGGTGACTAATTAAAATGAATTTTTATAAACATGGCTATATTCTGCATATTTCTAATGAGTTATGTCTCCTGTTTATATATGGAAAACAATATCAGCCATATGTCCACCTGCACTGAGTCTGCATATATTTATGCACCCCACAAAATTTCTGATAACTTTCTCACAGATGTGTGGCTTGATGCCTCCAATCACATGCCTTATTTCAGCCTTGAGTTCAGGAATTGTGCATGGTTTGTTGGTGTATACCTGTGATTTTGGTAATTTTTGCTACTGTTTTGCTATTCTTGTTAGTGTTTTTCAGCTAGCCCACTGGATAATCAGTGATCTGTAATAAACACTGTCATTGGCCAATCATAAGCGCTTATTTTTTCCAGCTTTCTTTTGTGCTTCTAAAGATGCTACAGGCAGTACAGGTGCTACTTTATTTCCATTCAAATAGACTTTGAGATCTCACTTTGTAGCGGGCCGAAAGCAACACTAAACCTGCATTCCAACCTTATCCTAGGATTTATGGACCTTGAGAACCCCGAGGAAGAATTGATACGATTTGATATACAGTCCTTTACTTTACAAAAAAAAGTACAGTTATAATTACAGTTTATATTTACAAACAAAATAAATAAACACTGGTGCACGTTCAAAATAAATACTCTTTACAAATTAATTATAAACTTCTCCAACCGAAAACAAAATAAGACAGGCTATACAACAAGGTCCACACTATATAACAAGGTCCACACGACAAATCAAAACAACAACACCCAAACAAGAAGAGGCATATGCATATGACTTGAAGGCTGGGGTGGTGGTGGAAGTAGTTGGCATCCAATAAGAAGGGCAAAGGCTCGTCAGCCAATGCAGATAATGCCCTCTGTTTCAGATCTGGTCTGGGTGGATCACTTGCCTTGAGGATTTCTCTTGCAGTCCGCTGAAGCTTCACTCTTTGAAGATACCGGATGCAATACTAGGGTAGTATTCCAATGCGCTGGACAAACAATTATTTATATAGATATATTTTAACTATCTAAATATTCAGAAAAATTATATTTTGATAAAAGATTATTTTAAGCAAAGTACAATCTTTCTAAATATTTCTGGACTCAATTAAAACAAATCCCAAGGCCTTTCATAATTATATTCACAGCAAGAAAGTGGGTGCTCCATTGGTTGGCCCTCTGAAAGCTTCTCATTCCAGTCCTCTAATACAGAGTTTTTTTAACCTCTTTTATCTCATGGCACATCAAGCCAGGGAGTAATATGGTCGAGGCACACCATCAGCATTTAAGAATATATTTAATCATATAATAATAAATTTTCATAAGTTAGGCATACCAATCATTTATTAATTTAGTGGCTAAATGTATCATAGTACAAATATGAATAAAAATTAAAAGCCTTATCATACATATCTTAAGATATCAACGAGAAATTTGTCCTTGGTGTTGCTTCATAATTTCCTTTATCTGAGGCCGATTGGTAGATAAGCATACCTGCAAGTCCTCTTCCAGTGTCTGAAGCCACGACCTGTTCTTATTTTCTAAATATACAAATATTCACTTGGTTTCTCACATAAATAAGGGTGCTTTGCTTCAAGGTGTCTTTTCACTTTACTTGGAACCATTGCTTGGTTTGCCATTTTCTTGCCACAAATAACACAGACAGGATGTTGCTCTTCTTCTCCAGATTAAACAAATACAAAGGACAAGTAGACTTCTTTTTACTGGCACACAATTGATTTGGAACTAATACTGCAGGTTCTAAGTGTTTTAATTCCAGAACTAGCTCCAGCCACGTCGCTGTCATCATTTTCTAACTTGTGTTTCTTTGTAAAAAATCTATCCATGCCTCATAAGACCTGGAAACAAGAAAATATGATTGAATATTTATTTTTAAAAATGTAACTAAAACAGGTAAACACTAAGTGCATTAACATGAGAATAAAAAATATTTTAAAAAAAATAACAATAAGCAGACACTATTGAAAAGAATAAGAAAATAATAGTGCAAATTTAAAAGAGTATAAATAAATATAAAATGCCGTAAAGAAAAAAAATCATACTGCATTCCTCACAAAAATATAGTAAGAATTTTGAGACATAAATAGCAAAAGAAAAGAAAAGAAAACATTCAGTATATAAGAAAAAATATAGCACTTAATTCTAAATCCAAATACCATTAAACAGACTTATCAACTTATTTATTAACAAGGAATAAACACAACAATGAAAAACAGAAATAGTATTTGCCAAACAAAACATTTAATGATTAAACTTCTTAAATTTCTCATTTATTAAGCAATTATATATCATTTGTAAACATGAGCCTTAATAACATAGGTACCTTCCTTAAATCTCCCATAGCACACTTGCAGTTGCTTTAAGAATTAATCTTCTTAAATTTCTCACACTTAATAAGAAGTTATATATCAAATCTAAATACCAAACTTATAAATTTTAATATGCCTAGAGACAAAAAAATTAAAATATTGGATTGATATATTGAAAGATAGAAACAAATTTATTGATATTAGTAAAAATCTGGTAACTATAGCTGTGGTAGGACACTTTATTGTGTCACAAGTATGAAAATTTTATCATACATTTGTACAGTACCAAAATTTATTCATTGCTTTTTCTTGTTTGAGGTAGAATCAACTTTCCTCAAATCTCCTGTAGCACACCTGCAGTTGCTTCCAGGTACACTTGTTGGATATTGCTGCTCTAGTAACTGACGACACTGAAGTTGCTGAACTATTTGTCGACAGTTTTTCCTCAGTATTCTGTGATGCCCTGCTTCAACCTTATCTCATCAGCAATGCAGAAATGTTATATAGGATATTGTAATATCTCATGATGATGATGTGTTGTCCATGTTGTCTCACCTTGATGGTTCTTTGAGTATGGATCCAGATGGGATCCATCCTCATCTGTTAAAATCTTGTCCTGCTCTGGCTTATCTGCTGCATAAAATCTATACAGTGAGTCTTCTCACTGAGTGTCTGCCTGATAAATGGAAATTATCAGAGATTGTCCCTTTATTTAAAAAGGGCCTCATCACAATCTCCTGAACTATCGCCCTATCAGCCTAACATCTGTTTTCTGTAAAACACTCATCAACAGATCATCTTAGAACACCCTCATGCTCTATCTTGAAGAGAATAATTTGCTATCTGAGGATCAACATGGCTTCCGAAAGGGTTGTTCTGTGAAGAGCCAATTACTACTTATAACTGTGAGTGTGTGGTTTGATGAAGGTGCAGTGGTTGACATTGCTCTATTTGATTTTTCCAAAGCCTTTGACATCATCAATCAGACTGTTCTTCTTTGTAAGCTTCATGGTCTCAGCATTGTTGGAAATCTCTTGAGTTGGCTTGATTCATTCCTACATGGTAGATCTATTTATGTGTCTGTGGCAAGGTTGTGGTGGTCTAAGCTTCATGTAACCTTATATCTATAATTGTTTACTTATATTGTTTCTTTTTTATTTTCAGACTGTATTGATGTTTTTTTAGTTGAATAAAGCCTAGAGAAAGGTATTGACGCTTTATTATGATTACCACAATTTATTCAACTAACAATCCGGCCAGTGCTGATCCAAAGGCTATACTGGTGCTTTAAATAAATAGTGGGAGCCCTATCATACGAGTAGCTTCATAAAAATAAAAAAACAAGCCGCGTCTGATCTAAAGATGGATAAATTCCTGAGACCTGAATTCCTGGATGTATCCCCCAACTCACCTACATACAGAATTCTTTCATCAATGGCTTGCTCTCTCATACAATCATGCAACGATTGCTTGAAAACAAAATTTTGGACCTAAGTAGGGCTTTTGATCAAGGTGTAAGTGCTGCTGTGACATCCGAGCCTGCTCACACCGATGATGGGACCTGTGCTGCTGCAACATCTGAAACGGCTTATTTTACTGAATTTACCTGTGCTGGTGCTAATTTAAAGTCCCTGTGCTATTTCTGTGGTGGTCCCCGTCACAATCGTGGACAGTGCCCTGCAAGAAACGTCACTTGTCATAAGTGTAATAAGCAGGAGCACTTTGCTAAGGTGTGCCGGTCTACTACATTTTCTACTTCTGCATCCACTCAATCTTCTACACTGGCCGTAATCTCTGCTTCTTCCCTGAGAATACTATGGCAAGTTACTGTGTATGTTTTGGTTGGTAATAATGAAGCGACCACTCTTATCGATACAGGGAGCTCTGAATCTTTCACCTCACATAGCTATGCGAAGAATCACAAGTTGAAGGTTGTTCCAGCGACTGGAAGTGTATCTATGGCCTCTTTATCACTCACGTCTCCTGTAAAGGGATGCTGCACAGTTGACATCAATTCGGAGGATGAGTGCTACTACAATAAAAGGCTTTCTGTGCTGTGATGTCATTCTTGGTCAAGACTTGATGAGTCAGCACTCTTAGTGTTCTGATCGCGGATCCTCATTTATGGCCAAGGATCTACGTGAATTCTTGCACAATCTAGGCATCGCCACTAGTCAAACGACACCTTATAATCCTCGAGGAAATTGGCTGTGTGAGAGGTATAATGCTATAATCTGGAAGCACATAACCCTTGCTCTGGTATCCAAGAACCTTCAAGAATGTCAATGAGAAAGAGTGCTGCCTGACGCCTTTCATTCTCTTAGATCTCTGCTCTGCACAGCCACCAATGCTACGGCACATGAGAGGCTCTTCTCGTACCAGCGTCGATCTCCCAGTGGCCATTCGTTGCCAACTTGGTTATCTGTTCCTGGATCCGTCTTACTATGTTGTCACATTTGCGCCAGTAAATATGAACCCCTCATTGATGAGGTTCAGTTGTTAGAGGCAAATCCACAATATGCTCATGTAAGATTTGCTGATGGACACAAATCAACGATATCAGTGCATGACTTGGCTCCGACTGGTAATGTATCATTATATGAGAGGCAAGAGGATCTCAACGTCGATCCTTCTACAGCAACTGGTTTGGTGGAGATTCTTCCAGTACCTACTGTCGATTCATCTGAGTTGAATTCTTCCAATGGTGCAGGAGATCAGAGTATATTCATCAAGGATGATGAATATACTCTGCAGGATGGTTCGAAGTGGTGTTCCCCAGGGATCTTGGTCGCCCCCCTCCCCTTTTCATATCTATGTTAATCATCTACCATTTCACATAAGGAATATGTTTAAAATATTTGCAGATGACCTAAAGCTTTACATAATTTGAGCTGATACTGTTGCATCTTTAACCATTAGCATCTCCTTTCAATGAGACATTAAGACCATTATTGCTGTACTCACTCTTGGGGGCTCAACATCAGCAACAATGAGACAAATGAAGGACAGGTTAGTTAGGTAAGACAAAGGACACAGAAACTCTTAGCTTAGCCAATGTGTTCAAAGAAAGAAAGAAACTGCAATTGATATGATTGTAAATTGAGTGACTGATAGTGTAAATGAAACTAGGAGGGGAGATAAAGTTAGTCTAGGAGTCTGAGTGACATGCTTGTGATGGGTGCTTGTTGTGTTAGATAGGAAGTTAAGTGCAAGTAAATGGAATGGGTTAATAGTTTGCTTGCTAGATGCTGGAGTAAGTGATCTGAGTGGCTGTTGTCTGGCTGTGCAAGTGATGCAGTTGTGATAACACTGTAGGAGTGAATGATGTTGAGAGAGTAGATGCATGTAAGATACACAAGAGGTATAAAAGGTTGATTGAAAAGGTGAATGAAAGTTGTTGTGATAGGTGTGCTTCCGAGAATGGATGTTGGGTTGGAATGGTTCTCATTCAATTGGACTGAATGAATAAGGAGTATGTGTGAGATGGAATGTGTGATATTTGTGGATATGTTTCATGGAAAGAAAGAAATGGATGGAATGAATTTGATTAGGGATGGAGTAGATGTGTTGTGGAAAGAGTATGATTGTGTTATTAGGTCTTTACTGGCAGGAAACTAGGTAATGATAGTGGTCAGGGAAATATAAAAGGAGACAATTGTACTGAAGCTAGACAGGGTAGGGAAAGGGAAGAAATGTCAAGTTATTCAGGCTAAAGGAGGTGCTTTGGGGATAGGAGGGTTTAATTGTCTCTATACCAATGCTTGTAGTCTTAGAAATTAGAAGGATGAGTTATTTAATTACTAATTGATGAAGATGAAGATATAGACATAGTATGTGTAACAGAAGCATAATTTGGTGAAATTTTATTTGATGATAATGTCTATGAATTTGATTTCGCCACAAAGGAGAGGTAGGACTGGTGGTAGGATAATTATTTATATTAGAAATAGCATTTCTTTAAATCTAAATAATTCAATAAAGCAAGAAGAAGTTGAGTCACTGTGGATAGTTATCAGGGTCAGTAAAAATAGGATACTACACTTGGCAGCCTTTTATAGACTATCTGGATAGACTGATGATATAGATTAGCTAATGATAAGGGAAATAAATAAAGGATATGAAGTAGATACAGTTATTATAGGTGACTTTAATTTAATCACTGTACTTTAGGAAAATATGATAGGAATGAATAGAGCAAGTTGTAAGTTTATAGAATATTTTGAGGATAATTTTTTGAATCAATTTGTTGATATACCAATAGGTACCAATATATATGATCTAGCACTTTTAAATGATGATAATTTGGTTCAGGAATTGACTGTCAGGGAAGCATTGGGAAATATTGATCATCAGATAGTTAATTTTAACTTGGGAATAGGGAAAGCTAGTACATCAATAAACACTACTAAAACTCTAAATTTTCAAGAGGTTATGTAAAACTTAGAAGAAGCTTGCTGAATCAGGTTAACTGGGATATAGAATTCAGTAGTAAGGATACTTGTGAGAATACTTCTAAGAATTCTTGTGGAATACATTTAAGACCATATTAAACATAGTCCAAGAGCAGTGAATCTCAACAAAGGTCATTAGCAAGAAATATAGGAATCCATTATGGTGAAATCATGAGATAGCTAGGAAAATTTCTGAGAAGAATATATCAAAGAATACCTGGGGGAGATACTGCTGAATCTAAGTCATTATAGAGTTACTAGGAATGAATTATATAAGATAAGAACAGCAAAAAGGAAGCAGAAATTAATATTACTCAAAATAATAATAAAGGAAATTCTTTAACTATTATAAAATCAATCAAAAATCTAGCAAAGATAAAATAGGACCTATTAATTATGATGGGATTATGAAAGAATTTGATGAAGAAATAGTAGAGGTACTTACTGATCTTTTCGCTTCAGAATTTTCACAAGAGAATCTGAATAAGTTAGTTTGATGAGTTGTTGAATACCATTAATGTAGATAGGGAAATCATTAAAAGGCTTATAATTGATTTGAATACTAGTAAGGCATCTGACCCAGATGACATTCATTTTAGGTTATTTAAAGAAGGTGTAGAAAGTATTGCAGTAGCTCTTGAGAATATTGTGCAGTCCATGAAACACTGATTTATCACCACCTTCACACATACTTTCAGCCTCTAAGTGGGTGATATCAACCTCATTGAGAATAGCACACTAGATCCATGCCAGTGTCCACAAAAGGCTCCAAATCAGTAGAGGGGGTCGGATTCTATGCCCTCTTCCCTCTGTTCAATACTAGAGGAGCTTTTCCCCTGGTTTTAATACTCTACTTACAAACTGTGCCCAGTTCGGAGACCAAATTGTGATATGAGCATGCAAAGTGCCCTTAAGGATTTGGAATCTTCACAGCCTCTGGTTTGGAGAATCCCTGATGCCACAGCTGCTATTAGCTAGCAGATTGTCTTTCACTGGACCAGCATTTTGTTTTTCTTCATTATGACTATATGGCAGGCATAGATGTGTGACAAAGAAGATGGCTGATGAGAATCTAAAGTTGTGTGCTATTGTCCCACAACTTTTCCCATCAACCTACCCCAATGCTTCATTTGCTTCAGGTAATTTTTTGTCACTTCTGAATTGATCACACTTGCGGGGTGCAACTGCATTTGATGGAATGCTCTCTTGAACATTAATGTGATGACTGCTTGGTTTCCTATATTGTATGCAGATTCTTGTCTAGGGAAGCTTTGTGCATGCTAGCTGTACTGCAGGATGAGTGGGATCACTCCTGCTTGTCTCTTGTACTTGGGACAGGTTTATGCACAGCCAACTGGAAAATTGTTGAGTTTCTGGAGGAGATAAGCTTCCATGATTTTTAATTTGTTGGTTAGATCCTCAGACCTGGAGGAAGTGGGCCCTCTCTTGCACCTGGGTATGCCTTTCATCTTCATTGATTCATTCACATTTTTTAAAAATTAGCTTAAAAATGTGTCAATAAGTCTGGCAGCTGTGCCCTTGATAATTGCTGCCAGATAGGAGTTTTAAAGTGATAAAACAAAATTTCCAAGAGGTTCTGTGGCGGTGGGATCACGAGTCCCCAGCTAAAAATTCTCGCCGCTCCAACAAGGTCCGCTTGGTGGTTCAAGGAGAGGATATTGAGGAGAGAGTTTAATCTTAATTTTATTATAATCTAATAAATAATAAAAACTACCGAAAGCTTAGCAATCACAGCCCCCCCAAACAAAAAAATATATAACCTTATATCCTAAATTAAAAAATTATATACATATACACTGATGTACAATCAAGATGGCCTTACAACACTATTGGCCAATGACCACACTTCAAAGGTGAATGTATTTAGGGCCTCACAAAATACCTTGGCCACTGAAAAAGAAGCCACGCAAAATATCAAGAGTAATGGGCGCACCCTTAACTAAATGTTCAACGCTCGCAAGTCAGGGAAAATGGGAGGTAGGCCCACTTTCTGCAGGATTCTGAGGGTCCTTCGACTTCAGGCACCTGGGACACTCGTTACTCCCAACTGCTGTGTTGGAGTAGGTGAGGCGCTAGCTCCAATTACTGCTTGGGGGTGCTTTCTAAGGTCTACACTTTAAGGTAAGTATGCACGCATGAATATTAGGACTGGCTTCAGCCCTCTCCAAAAAGCCAGATGTTGCTCACTTTATCGGTACCACAGCTGGAAAAGAGAAGGCAGATTCAATCACCGATTCACTGCCACACTCAAACATCCTTGCACCTAACACACTCTCAGCAACATGTACCCGCACCATGGATATTCTCCGTTCCGTGATGTTCAGCACCTTACTTTTTTATCGATCCTTTGTTTGTTTGAAACTCGACTATGGATGCGAGTTTTATGCATCCTCAGCTAAGCGTGTATTGCGGAAGGTGGACTCAAACCACCACACCAGTTTTTGCCTGGTGACTGGTGCCTTCCGCACTTTCCCCATTGAGAGCCTATTAGTCAATTCTGGGGAGATGCCACTTGCTCTCACCGTGTACAGTGCATTATTCGCCTGTACGCGCGAGCTCGGCGCCTCCCTTAGTAGCATACAGCTCTCACTGTATCTGCAGCTGATCTCGACAATGCCTATGCCGCCGAGAGGCGCTAGTCATGCCCAGAGACCTTTGGGTTTAGGGCTAGGAAAGTCCTTCGAGAGCTAGGTATAGCTCTCGGGCCGGTGGCGCCCCTGGCTCTGCCCAGGCCGCCACCCTGGATAGTACTACCGTTGGCTGTTTCTCGACACGCCTCTGTTCCTAAAACTTCTACAGCGCCGGGAGTATCGCGTTCGACCTTTTTGGAGCACAATTTGTGTCACGTTAGAACTGCGCCAGTGTATACATATGGTCCAAGTCCCAAGAGAGTGTCTGTTTCCACGCCGTATCCCATCGGTTTGAAGTCAGTGGGGCTCTGCCAGATGCTGCGTTTGTCTTCACTGCTGAGCTGGTTGCAATACACCGCTAGGTATGAGAGATAACGCGACGTACCCGCTTCAGAGACTGGATTGTGATTAATAGCGACTCACAAAGTGCCCTGAGTGCTTCCGGGGCATTGGAATCTCCGCATCCCTTGGTTCGCAATATCCGTGATGCTACGGTTATGGTTAGCCGGCTGGATGTTGAGATTATCTTCTGCTGGGTTCCTGGACATGTAGGAATTGTGGGGAATGAGCCCGCCGATGAGGGCGCCAAAGAGTCCGCGAGGACTCTGCGACCGAACCAGCGTTTGCTCTTCCTCACACTGACTACTGGCAGGAATACAGGCAGCTCTTCGGGCTGCTTGGCAAAGATGATGGGAAACGGTCAAAGGGAACTTAAAGTTGCATGCCATTGCGCCGTGACTGTTCCCATGGACCTATCCCCCAATGCGGCGAAGGCTTCAGGTTGCTTTCTGTCTTCTCCGAATTGGACACACTTGTGGGATGCACTGCCATTTGATGGAGCACTCGCCAGCGCCCTACTGTGAAGACTGTCTGGGTGATCTCCGCGCAGGTTATCTCTCCCGGTACCGGGATGGGCGGGATCTCTACTGCCTGTCCCTTGTACTCGGGACGAGTTTGTGCACATTGACTGGTGGACTTGTAGACTTTTGGGGGGAGGCCGGCCTTCTCTCCTTTATTTAACTAGTTTTGTTTTTGTTTTGTTGTTGTTTTATTTAACTAGATTTCGTTTTTGTTTTGTTGTTGTTTTATTTAACTAGGTTTTGTTTTGTTGTTATTTTCTTTGTAGCTCTCATACTCCTGTGCTGGGGGGAGGCGGCCCTTTCCCAATGCCGGAGCTTGCTTCCTAATTGTTGGCATTTTCCCTTTTTATTATTGTTTTTCATATTTTTATTTTAAATTAACCTAGTGCTAGGCTGTTGTGATTGCTGTGACTTATGCCCAAGTGGGTAGTCATCAGATAGGCTCCTAAAATAAAAAAAAAATCTCTCAACCACACTTTCACACCGGAGTAACATTCACCTATTCTCCTTCTACTAGCCTCTTTACTATTCTCTGATCACCTCAGGCACTTTAATTACCCAGCATCAACCACTAGTATAGAGTTCCTTAATAAATTTAACTTAAACACTTTAAATTCATATTCCTGAGGAAGAGAGAGGAATGAATGGGGGGGTGGGGGGTGGCACAATAGAAATATATTGAGTTCCCCCTCTCGGAGCGAAGACATCCCAACTTGCAGGCCCTACATCCTGAAAAAGAAGAAAGGGATTAGAGTAGGGGGAAAGGAAGCATACACCAACACACTACTACAGTTTGACATGCTCAGGAGGGTGTGACAAGGATATGTGGTTTGGAAGTGCTATGTGGTTGTGTGTGTTTTATAGTGTTCTGGTTTGGTTGACTTCTGGGTAGATTATCTAGGTATTTGTCTTGAGGCTGGTAGGGGTTAAGAGCGAGGAGTGGAGGGGATTTTTGTTTTGCCATGGAGGTGGTGGATTGGGGTGTTTTTTTTATGCAGCCAGTGCTTATTAGCTGTAGTTGGTGCCCAAATTAGGGATATAAACTGTCTGTATGGGATTGCCAGTTTCTTTGTGTTGTCCAGAGTTGGTGTTTGTTAGCATTACAAGGGTGTTGAGTTAAGAAATGGCTTTTGTCATTAAACCCTTATATATTAAAACCTTCTGTACTTATTTACTGTAAAAAATGCTGTTAACAATGTTGCAGGACTTAAAAAAACTATTTTATTTGATAATTACTATGTATGTATAATATAAAGATTATCTGTATTAATTTCAGAGCATTGAAACCTTTGGGTTCTTACCCATTACACCAGAAAAATCTATAAATTGGACAGTTGTGCAACCACTCATCGCAAAAATTTCTCTTATTTTGCATACATTTCAGGTGAGTTGAATGTTCTCTTCACCTACAATTTTACTTTGCCATTAAGTAGATTTCTTATTTTGTTTCCGAAATTGATTATTGTATGTAATGTTAAAGAGAGAGAACATGAGGAAAATAAATTATGAACAATTGGATCGATAGTGGTATGACTCTTTATCCACTGGACAAGCCTCCAGTACACCAAAGCTCAATTCAAACAGAGCTTTTAATGCACTAGGCCTTTTTCAACCTGCCAACTGTTAAAATCCCCTCCCAATTGAAACAAATTTTCCCAGCATTTTTATAACATTTCACTATTGATAAATTTGTAAGTCTCATGCTGAAAATTTGTATGTTATTTTTGACATATCAGCACAGTTGGTGATTTTCAGTTGATATAGATTGATAAATATGAATGGTTTGAAGCTTGATAACCTCTACAAAGTTGGAGCAGATAAGTGTGAATTTCTTGATTTTATTCAATTGCCCATGATATGTGCTTGCACTAATAACATCAGTATACACCCACTCTAGAGGGAGACTACATGATCAATCCAAGAGGTCAGGTCCTTGCCAACCTGATTGATGAACTGGACATAGGTGCCCTAAAAGTGGATCACTTCATGATTCTCCATGAACCGCTTCATTTTTCTGCCTTGATCTAAGTCTGTGCTCTCCTGATACACAGCCTGGTTTTGGGTGAGAAGTGGCTGATGATCTACTTGGTAGTGATTACTTTTCCATTAATCATTTTATGGGCTGTTGTTGACTGAAAAACTGCCTTGTGGACTTAGAACGGGTGCAATGGTCCAAATTTCAGGAAATGATTGATTTCTCTGTCCCAGTCAAGGATTTTACATCGATGGGTGATGCCGTTGAATTTTTCTCCAGTAACTTCATCCCTGTGGGTGTAACTACTATTCCTAGAACATCTCATCATTTTGCACTCCATCTGCTTCTTGGTGTTCGGACTATTGTAAGACAACCCACAGATAGAAGCAATATGCCTATATATGCTATAAGCACCACCCATATGAGTTCACTGTTAGTGAATTTCAAAGGCTAGGTTCACATATATGTATTCCAAAGGATGCCTGCCGCTCTTCCTAGCATGCATAAGTGTCTTCACTTAACAGGAAGACCACGCTAGCAAAGGTTTGGAATTGAGTCAAAAGGATTTGGAGGCAATTTCTTGTAGGACCGCCTCCCATTCTCTTGGAGAATGGGATCACAATTTTGGACCACCCATCCATGGTGGATTACTTCGCTACAGCTCTCTCTGCATTGTGTAGCTAGTAGGCTGCTCCACCAGCATTCACTTCATTCTTGTGATGTTGCATAAAGGCATCAACTGAACTTTACTTCCAGATCTGGAGAACCCTTCAATGATAGGTGAGTTGTGTTCTGTTGATGGGGTGATGTCCCTTCAAATCATAGGTGAGCGAGGCCAAGACTAAGGTGGTGCACTTCTCCCACTGTCCACAGTTCCACCTTGCCCCGGACTTGTCCATAAACAGGGTTTGCCTGGAAGTTGTGGATTCACAGTTTCTTGGTCTTGTTTTTGACAGGTGCCTCACCTGGGAGGCTCATAAACACAGCCTTCCAGTCTCTTGTACCTATCCATGGACATTCTTCGTTCTGTGAAGTTCAGGGTGCTGATAGGGCTACTTCACTCCTTTTCTATTGATTCTTTGTTTGTTCAAAGCTTGACTACAAATACGAGTTTCATGCATCTACAGCTGAGCGTGTATTGCGGAAAGTGCCTTGTGCATTTCTCCCATTGAGAGCCTACTAGTCGATGTTGGGGAGATGCCACTAACTCTGCTCCATGTACAGTGCATTGTGCACCTCTATGCATGAGCCCAGTGCATCTTCAGCTGATCTTGATGATACCTATGCCACCGAGATACACCAGTCATACCCTAAGCCCTGGGTTTACAGCAAGGAATCTTTTTTGAGAGCTTGGTGTAGCTTTCAAGCTGCTGGCGGCTTTGCTTATGCCCAGGATGCCACCTTGCACGGGACCACCTGTGACTATTTGTCGCCACAAATTTGCCCCCAAAGCTTCTACCACACCTGTAATATTGCATTCGTCCTTTTTGGAGCACTCTGTGTCATGTTCTATATGTGTCAATGTATACAGAAGACTCCAATTCCAAGGAGGGGGTTGGTTTCAATTCCATATCCCCTCTGTTTGAAGTTAGCGGGGCTCTACCAGGCGCTGAGTCTGTTTTTAAGGCTGAGCTAGTTGCAATATATCGCTTGGTATGCAAAATAACACGTCTTGCCCGGTTCAGAGACGGGATTTTGATCTATAGCGACTCACAAAGCACCCAGAGTGCTCTCGGGGCATTGGAATCTCCACAACCCTTGGTTCACAATATCCATGATGCCCCAATTACATGAGCTCGGTGATTAATATTATCTTCTGTTGGGTTCTTGGACATGTGGGCATTGTGAAATCTGAGTGCGCCAAAGAGTCTATGAGGACTGGCAGACGTGACCAGCGTTTGACTGTTACTCACACTGACTACATGACAGGAATCAGTGCAGCCCTCTGGGCTGCTTGGCAAATAAGACGGGAGACAGCTGAGGGGAACTTAAAGTTGCAGGCAATTGCTCCGTGACTCATCCCATGGACTCCCCCTCCCAATCCTGCGATGGCTTCATTTTTTTTCTGTCATCTTCGAATTGGGCACACTTCCTTCCAGGATGCATGCCATTTGATGGGTCGCTCGCCCATACCTTATTGCAATGACTACATAATCTTCCAGACTGTACAGCATTTATTATAGATCTTTGCAAGTTAAATGTCCCCATATTATAATGAATGGGATGGCTACTTCCTGTCCCTTGTACTTGGGACTAATTCATGCACACAGACTTATGGACTATCTGACTTTTCATAGGAGGCTGATATCATCCGTTTTATTTGACTCACTATCTTGTAGGTCACATGTTTTTGCACCGGGCAGAAGCAGGCCTCCTCCTGATGCTGGAGCGTGCTTCTTCTTCTTCTTGGTCTTTTGCTTATTGTTTTGACTTTTTGCTCATTTGTTTGACCTTTTGTTTTGTTTTGTATTTTTATTTGGTTTTTGCTTTTTTAAAAATCTAGCCTCGTATTAGGCTGTAATGTGATTACAGCCACCTTTGCCTGAGTAGGTAGTCGCCAAATGGACTCATTAAAAAAAACATAATTGATGCATCGGAATTTCTGCACCCCTTGGTTTTAGTACCAGTGACACCACAGCTGCTGAGAGCCAGAATGATGTCAAGGTTATCTTCTGTTTGGTTCATGCACATCTAGGAAGTGTAGAAAATAAGTACACTTTTTGAAGGCCCCAAACAGTCAACATGGTCTTGGTGACTGGACCATCATTTTTCTCTACCCCGACTTCATGGCAGGAATCATGCAGCCTAAAGTTGTGTGGCGACTTTTCCCATGGACTTACCTCCAATGTTGATCCCTCTTCAGGTCATTTTTCTCACCTCTCGAATTGGGCACACATGGGATGCAGTGCTACTTGATGTAGACTTTCCCTGCGATGGCTGCATGGTCCTCCAGATACTCTGGCTCATTCCTGTTGAGTCTCTCAGTCTGGGGACTGTGAATTTACCTGTCCCAGTACCAGGATGAGTGAGCTCACTATCATTTGTTCCTTGTAGTCATGATTGAATTCATTGACTCATGATTGTGGGTTGTTTGAGTCTTATATAGAGAAGGTGAACCTCCTCCTCGATACTTTTTAGCTTTAGGGTATTGGGTGTATGCTTAGACCCCTGGGGGTGTGCCTTTGTATTTTTTTTTGTCTAGGTGTTGCAATTTTTTTGTTTTTGTTTTGTTTTTAATCCAAATTAGCCCGCAAATAGACTAGATAACAATTTCAGTAGCTATGTCCCTGTTTTCAGTCAACTGCTGAATACCTTAAATTAAAAAAAAACAAAAACTTAGCTTCCGAGACTTTCTGGCAGAGATGTCTTAAATGGTTTTTATTTTTTAATAAATACAAAAATCCCCGACCACTCTTTCTTCATTGCAGAATCATGGATCCTATGCAAGACTCACTGTTGAAAAGATATATCAAGATAACTCTAGTAATATCTCTATACTGGTGAGTAATTCAAGTTGGAATGGGTGTATGTGGGTGGTAAAGAAGGCAAGTGTTGGTGTGTTCCCTGAACAGGATTGTTTTGAATGGTTGAAAAGTCTGAGGCAATCCAAGCATTAGTGGACACTTCAACCTTCATCGCCTACCACTCTTTCCAAGTGGAGGTGCATGCATTAATGCTAGTAACACTACTTTTTCCCCCTCACCCATATTTAACACCCATAGTTTTACCCACATGGACATGCTCTTCCAGCCTCATTAGCCTTGTTAGTCTCAAACTAGATTGAAACTTCCTTTTATTATTATTATTATTAAAGTTCCAAGCCACAACCCCAACTGGAAGAGCAAATAGCTATAAGCCCAAGGGCCCCAGCGGGGAAAGAAACCTGGTATGGAAAAAACGAAACAAAGATTAAGAAAAACATAATAAATAAATAGAAAATTAAAAAAAAAAAAAAAAAAAAAAAAAAATTAAATGCTATAATGTTAAAAATATTATAATATTATATATGTGTGGATAATGAATAAAATATTAAAGTTATAAGTTTCTGTTAATTAAAAATGTATTAGCACCCACTTTAAATTTCTGAAGTTCCAAGGACTCAACAACAACAGTAGGAAGTTCATTCCACATTTTAGTTGTGTTAGGAATGAAACTTCTTGAAAACTGTGTTGTGTTGAATCTCATAGGCGTAAAGGCCCTACTATTGGCATTTAGTACACCTCTGGTAACTCGTTGAGGGGCATATAAATTGGGCAGATCGTGATGCAGTGGATGATCTGCATTGTTAAAAATTTTATATAAGATGCATAAGGAGCTTATTGCTCGCCTGTGCCACAGATCAACTTTGAGGTCAGGAATTAAAAATTTTATTGCTCTCAAATTTTTATCTAATAAATTAAGATAAGAGTTGGCTGCCGAACTCCAAACAGGGGCGCAATATTCAAAACACGGAAGAATAAAAGCATTAAAACAATTTTTAAGAACAGTCTGCTCTCCAAATACTTTGTAAGATTTCCTCAAAATGCCAATTTTTTGAGCAATAGAGGAGGAAATAGATCGAATGTGATTCTCAAAAGTAAACCTAGAGTCAAGCATAACTCCAAGCAACTTAAAAGAATCACATATGGAGATGGGAATGTTATTTATTAAAAGATCTGGATGGGGAGGATCTAGTGTTCTGGATCTGCTAACAATCATACTCTGGGTTTTCTTTGCATTTAACTTCATGCCCCATGAAGTGCACCAAACATTTATCTTAGCCAGATCTCTATTTAAAGACTCTGCAACCGATGCTCTCAACTCAGGAGATGGGACTGGGGCTATTAGAGTAGCATCATCAGCATAGGCTATAAGTCTATTTTCCAGTCCAAACCACATATCATGGGTATATAAAATAAACAGTAGAGGACCAAGAACACTGCCTTGTGGTACACCAGATAGCACCTCTCTCTCATCACTAAAATTATTGTCAACATAAACCTTTTGATGTCGATTTGTTAAAAATTGTTCAATAATATTTAAAAATACACCACCTACTCCCAACTGCTTCAACTTAAATATCAGGGCCTTATGATTGACACGGTCAAATGCGGCACTGAAATCCAGGCCAACTAAGCGAACTTCTTGACCAGAGTCTAATGATTTTTGGACAATGGTGGAGACTGTGAGAAGTGCATCACAAGTGCTCAGACCCTTACGAAATCCAAACTGTAAAAAGGGAAACAGACGATTAAGCTCGGCAAATGTACTTAAACGTTTAGCTAGTAAACGTTCAAAAATCTTAGATAGAACAGGAGTTATAGAAATGGGCCTATATTCAGTAGGGTTAAAACTACCACTTGCACTTTTACATAGTGGAGTGATGTTACCAATTCTCCAACATTCGCAAAAACTACCACTCCTCGCCAGCTTCCGAAGAATAACGGAAAGCTTGGGAGCCAAATACTCTGCAGTTTTCTTAAAGAATAAAGGGAATATACCATTTGGGTCAGTACCACCATAAGCATCCAGATCAAGAAGTAACTGTTTTACTTCACTTGAACGGAAAGCAATCTTGTTTATATACTCCTTATTTTGCTTGGTTAGTGGCTGATTTTTCTGGCTAGTCACTGACCACGTCTTCCACTTATCCCAGGTTATGGCTAGGAGGGTGGTTACTGTGGGTACCCCCTTATGGCTACAGTGGGGGTGATATAGGGGTAGTTAATATGCCTGGTTTCTCCTCCCCGTAAGGGGCGCGGCGATTTGCCATCCTGGCCGCCGTGCTGACTGGACTCAGCACCCCGTCCGACCCCAGTTTAGCCTCTTCTCCTTCCTTCAAAACATTCGTTTCCTTGCTTTTCATACAACCTCTCCCACAACTTTCTCTGGTCAGCCTCTAATTTCACAGGGTAGATGCTAACCTTCTTCTCAAGCCAACCGTCCCGGATCGGGGCTGAGGGGGGAGGGGACAACATTCCCTATCCCCTGAGCTCCGGTTCTGGATGTTTTTTTTTAACAATCTGCTTCATACCCACCCATAGCTTCCTCACCTCCCTTTTCCTCTCCTCTTCACAATCTATCTTTTTACGCTGCGTCTAAGGTGGAACCTCCATGCCGGACTGCCAGGCCACCAGGCGGGAGGGGTGGTCCCAAATGGCGGCACCCGGCTCTGCCAGGCCTGTAAGCACCTCTTGCAGTGCAGGCAACTCCTAGAGGTGATGAGCGATTGCATCCCGTGAAATAAATAGGGTCACCATGCCCAATGATGAGACACACAAAAATCTCCCCTTAATTCTCCCTGTATCACCAACGGAGCCGCCCTCGGGCAGCTTCCCCGAAAAAATGGAGGTTCCCCCCCCCTGTGCTTGCTCAGGGGACCCTCCATATCTCTCTAACCAGAGAGGAGGCTCACTCCTCTCCTTCGCTTGCGGGTATAGGGGACTCCTCCTCATCCCCTTCTCTGGAGGTGCTTTCGGGCACCTCCCTTTTTCCAGCGGCAGTCCCCTCTGTTCTTTCCAAGGGGACTGCCAAGAAAGCCAGCAGGCAGCCCTTAGCCAGCCGCTCCACATCGAAGCGGCTCGGTAGGGCGAAACCCCTTAGGGGGAGAGGAAAGCCAGGCCCCTTCAGGTCGCTTCCCTCAAAAGACCTGCTGGCAAAAATATTGAACCTTGTCGGGGTCAAGGCCTGTGCCTCCCCACACAAGACTAGTGACGATACTGCCAACGGGACCTGCGATGTCTTGTGGGGGAAAGGCCAACTGGAGGTTTCCCCTGAGATAGACATGGTCCTTGAGGTAGCTCAGCCTCAGACGGTAGGGCCTTCCATGGGGGAAAACCGGGCTCGGTTCCAAGCACCGAACCCGAATCCGCCCCTATGCAAGGTCTTCCTCAAACGGCTAGGGTTTCTGAAGCAGTACAAGGAGGGGAGGGATCTCCTCCGACCGGTGCCCCCACGACTACCCGGACCTTCTCTATTTTAGGGAATGACCTGGCTGAGGCCGGTCCATGTGGCCTGGGGGCTCCTTCCAGCGGAGGTGAGAAGCGGGTTCATTCCCCGCCCTCCTCTCCAAAAAAGAAAAAGACTAAAAAGACTCGGGGCCCCTCTCCATCCGCGGGGGCTACGGGGACGGATGGGTCTGCTGCCACTTTGGCAAGTGACCAAGCCAAGATCGGCACATCCGGCCCCTCTGCTCCCCCGGTTGCGGAGCCCCTGACTAAGACCAAAAGTGCAGCGGGCGGAGCCTTGATGACATCGGGGCCCCTCATTCAGAGGTTACCTGGCGTTTTCGAGCCCGCTGGCTTCAAGCACTTCCTTGATATTCGCTCCACTGATGGCACCATGTTAGCCAAGGGCAACATGATCCATCAGAGGAGAGGATTAGCTAGTGCAATTGGTAGAGAGCCGAAGGTGACCCGTTTCTCGGACGGGAGCCTTCTGGCGAATGCGGCGAATCCCGCCGAGGCGGCCAAGATAAGTGCTCTTCGGACACTTCATGGCACCCCGGTGAGTGTGACGCCGCACTCTACCATGAACTTTGTGAAAGGAATAGTTTATGCGAGTGAACTCGTTGACTACTCCATTGAGGACATCACCCTAGAGCTGGCCGACCATGGGGCGGTCAAGGTCGAACGTGTGATGAGAAAACAGGAAGGGGCCTCGAGACCCACCTCTACATTCTTCGTCATATTCGACTGTGACAAGCTCCCTGAGTTGGTGTGTGCCGGTTGGTACCGCTACTGCGTGAAGGCATTCGTGCCACTGCCGCGGCGGTGCTATTACTGTCACCGCTTCGGTCATACGAATCGCTCATGTAGATGTGCAAATTCGGGGTCACCCAAAGTCTGTGTAAATTGCTCCAAGGTCGCACACGATAAGTCCAAATCGTGTGTGGTCATGTGTGTCAATTGCGGAGAGCCGCACCCCGCTTCTTCGAAGCAATGTAGTGCATATCTCCTTGAGAAAGAAATCCTGGCCGTTTAGGCCCAGGATCGACTCATTCCGCGAGGCTAAGGACTTGGTCCTGGCGCGCCCGGCTCTGCCTGGGACGTCATATGCCTCAATAGTTAGAAAGGCACCCTCTGCTCCTGGCCCATCCAGGCCAACGAGCACGGTTGCTTCCGCGCCCATTCGGAGCCCTTCTGCGGGCTCTACCCAACCCGAGCGCTTCCCTGGTAAAGCTGGCGGCAAAAAGGGTTCATACCCAGCCCCGGCTAAAACCAGGGCTTTCCCCTCTTCCCTCAGCGTGACCGTTTCCCGTAAGGCGAAACGGCCACGCGCCTCCACCGTGTCGTTAGACTCACAGGAGTCAACACCCCTGAAGTGGGTCGCTAGGCCATCTTCCGGGGTTCCTAAAGCTGTCCCCCGAAAGGAGGACAGCAACAAAGGAGCTTCGGTTTCTTCGCCCACGCCTAGTGGTGGAGGGAGTGGCTCGGAGACGGTGGTTCCACGAAAAGAGGGCCCCCTGCCTCCGAAGCCGCAACGCCCGCCTAAGGTTTCGAGACAGAGGGAGGAAAAGACTCGCATGGCGAGCCCAACCTCCCCCAATAAGTCCTCGAAGGCGACAGCGCCTTCAGCGCTTTGTCCAGCCAACAGCGCCCGGAGTTCTTCCCCTGGGAAGCATACGGCCATTCCCGTGAGGGTCTTCTGTTCGAGGAGGGCCCCCACCTCTCCTCCGAGCTAGGCCTGGAGGGCATATTCCTTCAATGGAATTGCCGTGGACTCCAGGCCAACTGGGAGGAGCTGCGGAGGCCCGTCCCGTTCCCCGTTAGCTATCTTTTTGCAGGAGACCATGCTAGGAGGAGTTTAGGTCGGTAGATGAGGCCGTTAAGTTCTTCTCCGGCAAACTCATCGCTGTGGGACTGACTACTATTCCTAGGACGTCTGGCCGTTTTGCACGCCGACCACTCCCATGGTGGTCGGCCGAGTGTGAGACGGCCCTCAAACAGAAGCGTTATGCCTACATGCGCTATAAGCGCCGCCCGAACGATTTCACTGTCGCTGAATTTTGTCGGGCTAGGGCTAGGTTCTGGTATATTTCGATGCACGCCCGCCACTCTTCTTGGCGGGCATTCGTGTCTTCACTTAACGGGAAGACCCCTTTAGCTGAGGTGTGGAAGCGAGTCAAACGGATTTGGGGCAAGTTCTTGCAAGACCCATCTCCCGTTCTCCAGGAGAATGGGACCGCAATCTCGGACCCCGCGTCCGTTGCGGAATCCTTAGTGACCGCTTTTTCCGCATTTTCTAGCCGGGATGCTGCTCCGCCAGCATTCAATGCACGTCGTGATGTCGCGAAAGGCCGCCGGCTGGACCTTACCTCCAGAGGTGGAGAACCCTTCAACGACAAGTTTACTGTGAGTGAGTTGCGCTCCGCTCTCGCTTCGTGCGCGGACACCGCCCATGGTCCGGACGATGTCCCGTACGCCATGCTTCGACACCTGGGTGAGCGAAGCATGGCCTTTCTGTTGGATTTGTTCAACAGGATCTGGGTGGAGGGTCTTCTCCCAGACTCCTGGCGAATCGCTACTGTGCTCGCCTTTCGCAAACCGTGTGCAAGTTGATGGAGAAACTGGTAAATGTTAGATTAGCCTTTTTCCTGGACAGCGGAGGCCATCTATCTTGTGCACAGTGTGGCTTCCGCAAGTTCCACTCCACTTTGGATGCTCTGCTCCGACTGGAAAATGCTGTCTGCGAGGCTTTCCTTCGTAGACAGCACTACGTTACGGTGTTTTTCGATCTGGAGAAGGCCTATGATACCGCATGGCGATACGGTATCATGGAGACTCTGCACTCGATGGGGGCGAGGGGACGCCTCCCAATGTTTATATCTGAATTTTTGCGAGATCGTCGATTCCGCGTACGGGTGGGGGGAGCCCTCTCCGGCCCAAAGGAGCAGGAAGAGGGTGTCCCGCAGGGAAGTGTTGTCAGTGTCACACTCTTTGCCCTGAGCATCAACGGCATCACCACGGTGCTGCCGGAAGATGTTCTCGCTACACTCTACGTGGACGACCTTTCGATCTCTTTTGGCGTTGCCCAGATGCCAACTCTGGAGCGTCGACTCCAACAGGCACTGAACCGCGTCTCTCTCTATGCCGAAGAGCACAGGTTTCGGTTTTCTTTGGCCAAGACTAAGGTTGTGCATTTCTGCCGCCATCCACGGCTCCACCCCGACCCAGATTTGTTTATTAATGGGGTGCGCCTGGATGTGGTTGAGTCGCACCGTTTCCCTGGTCTTGTATTCGACCGACGCCTCACCTGGGAGGCTCATATTCGCAGCATTAGGGTCTCTTGTACCCGCGCCATAGATATTCTCCGTTCCGTGACGTTCAGCGCTTGGGGCGCTGATAGGGCTACTGCCCTACTTTTTTATCGATCCTTTGTTCATTCGAAGCTCGACTACGGATGCGAGTTTTATGCATCCGCAGCCGAGCGTTTATTGCGGAAGGTGGATTCGATCCACCACACCGGCCTCCGCCGTGCGACCGGTGCCTTCCGCACCTTTTCCATTGAGAGCCCGTTGGTCGATGCTGGGGAGATGCCACTCGCTCTGCGCCGCGTGCAGTGCATCACTCGCCTGTACGCGCGAGCATGGCGCCTCCCTCAGTCGCCAATAGCTTTTACTGCATCCACAGCTGATCTCGATGGTGCCTATGCCGCCGAGAGACGCCAGTCATACCCTAAGCCCTTTGGGTTTAGGGCCAGGAAACTCCTTCGAGAGGTAGATATAGCTCTCGGGCCTGTGGCGCCCCTGGTTCTGCCCAGGACGCCACCCTGGAGGGTACCAAATTTGGCTATTGTCGCCACGCCCCTGCTCCCAAAGCTTGTACGGCGCCGGGAGTATTGCGTTCGACCTTTTTGGAGCACACCTCGTGTCATGCTGGAACCGTGCCAGTGTTTACGGATGGCTCCAAGTCCGAAGAGGGGGTCGGCTTCCACGCCGTATCCCCTCTGTTGGAAGTCAGTGGGGCTCTGCGTCTGTCTTCACGGCCGAGCTGGTGGCAATACACCACTCGTTACCGGAGATTACGCGACGTGCCCGGTTTGGAGACCGGATTGTGATCTATAGCGACTCACAAAGCGCCCTGAGTGCTCTCGGGGCATTGGAATCTCCGCATCCCCTGCCTCGCGATATCCGTGACGCCACGGTTTTGGCGAGCCGGGCAGATGTCGAGATTATCTTCTGCTGGGTTCCTGGACATGTAGGAATTGCGGTGAATGAGCGCGCCAAAGAGTCCGCGAGGACTCTGCGACCGGACCAGCGTTTTGCTCTTCCTCTCACCGACTACATGGCAGGAATATGGGCAGCTCTTCGGACTGCTTGGCAAAGAAGATGGGAGACGGTCGAAGGGAACTTAAAGTCGCGTGCCATTGCGCCGTGACTGTTCCCATGGACCTATCCCCCAATGCCGCGACGGCTGCAGGTCGCTTTCTGTCGTCTCCGAATCGGACAAAATCGTGTGACGCATCGCTATTTGATGGAGCGCTCGCCTGCACCCTATTGCGACGACTGCGTCGTCCCACAGACTGTTCGGCACATTCTTGTCGAATGTCCCAGTCTGGGTGATCTTCGCGCACGTTACCTGTCCCGGTACTGGGATGGGCAGGCTCGCTACCGCCTGTCCTTTGTACTCGGGACGAGTGTGTGCACATTGACTGGTGCACTTGTTGACTATTTGGGGGAGGCCGGCCTCTTCCTTTCATTTAACTAGGTTTAGTTGTTTTTGTTTTGTTATTGTTATTTCTTTTTATATTTGTTTCCTGTTCAAATTTTTTAAAGTAGCCTAGAACTAGGCTGTTTGTTTACACCAACTTATGCCTAAGTGGGCAGTCGCCAGATAGCCCCTTAAAAAACCTCCCCAAAAAACAACCTATTGACTCATTTTTTCTTTTCTATTACTATCACATAATAGTGTTGGGTGTGGCATGAAAACCATGCAGCAGTTGACATCTGGAGGATTCCTTGTCTTTCCAGTCCAAATATTGATAGGGTGATTTGAGGTTATATATCTTCCACATCTTTTCACTTCCTTCATCTCCTACAAACCTTCTCCAGATGTCCTTGTTTATTTTCATTTATTTTTTAGTGTGTGTGTATGTGTGTAGATCTTTCCCTCTCCATGCACACAATCAAAATTTTTCCATACATTTGCCTTCCAGCCTCAACTGTCTTATCCTCCTGTAGTTCTTGCAATCTACTATCTCTGATTATATCCTACTCCAAATGCCATCCCTACTAATTGCATTCATACCCTGATACACCACCCAATTTACTTTAGCAAAGCCAATCTCATATTCACATTCAGTTCACCTTCCAAACCCACATTATACAACTGGTCAAAATACTCTTGCCATCTTCTTTTCACTTCATTGGTCACAAGTACTCTGCTATTCTTATCCTTGATGACCATACAATTATCCCTCTTACTCCAGTTAATCCACTTGTTTCACTTTTCTACTTGTCTCCTTCCATATATTCATCTACATCTCCATGACATTCTCATCAGCAAAATTAAGCATTTACAAGTATGTCTACCTTTTGCTTGGCTGCAGGTTACACATAATCATCCACAAGGGTGATTATGTAATTGCCACAGCCTGTGTAGAGGTGTGGCATGCTCTCCTTGCTCAAATGCCCCTGGTAGTCTCAAACTAAGTTTAGAGAAACTGGGCTTTACTCCGAGATTTCTCCATTTTACCATCTCTTAACCACTTTCTACCTCAACCCCTTCTGTGGTGTCAGGCGCAACATTTAAGCAACTGCACTCTGGCTATTGTTTGGAAGTTTTACTGTTCTGCCTGCCCCAAAATCCAAAGGAAAGGTTAGGCAATGGTGGTAAATGCCCTCTCCCAGCTCCCCATATGCAATGCTGATAAATCTCTTGAGTTCCCTTTCCTCCTACCTTATTTCTTCTTATATTGACTTTTAAGGACCTGATTAGCTACCTCATGCTGAATCAGAAGGGACCAAGCTTGATGGATCCTGGGTAATATTGGGGCATGATTATTGGGATGAGTGGTTTATGCTTCCCCCTTATAAAACCTTCCCTGTGTGTAATGGGTTGACTCTCTACCAGTGGCAGTCCCTCATTTGCTATTACAGGGGACTACCAAGAGAGAGCAAGCAGGTGGCCCAAGATTGACCACTCCCAGTGGGAATAATTGGGCTCGATAGGGCCAACCCCAAGGGATAGCAGAGACTGCCAGTCCGTGCACCCTACAGTCCTGCACCTAGATTTTGCAGGGGGGCGGCGTGCCTTTTCCCACTCTCTTCCCCAATAGATGTTGGTTTGCCTGCCAGAGACAACACAACAAAAAGTACCTCTAATAGGATCTGTGATGCCTTGTGGGGGATGGGCACATGTAGGTACCCTCTGAGATGGACAAGGTACAGTAGGTGCTGCAGCCGCAGATGGCAGGAACTTCTATGAGGTCAAACCCGGGCCCGGTTCTAAACACCTAACCTGAGTGCACCCCTGTGCAAGCTTCTCCTCAGATGGCTTGATCCCTGAGGGCTCACAAGGAGGGACAGGACCTCCTTCCCTAGTTGGTGCCCCTTTGACAGCTGGGCCCTATCCATCTTGGAGAAGGATCATGCTGAGGCCAGTCCATCTGGTCTAGGTGCTCCTTCCGACAATGGAGAGAAGTGGGCTCATTCCCCACCCTCCTCTCCTAAAACAGTGATTGTGATCTTTAGTGACTCACAAAGCACCCTGAATGCTCTCTGGGCATTAGAATCTCCCTACTTCCAGGCTCGCGGTCTCCATGATGCCACGGTTATTACGGGCCTGGTGGATGTCAAAATTATCTTCTGCTGGGTTCCTGGACATGTGGGAATTGCAGGGAATGAGTGTGCCGATGAAGGTGACCAGACCAGCACTTGGCTCTTCCTCACATCAACTACTCTGGGGTGCTTGGCAAAGAATATGAGAGATGGCCAAGAGGAACTTGTAAGTTGCGTGCCATTGAGCCACAATTGTTCCCATAGACCTATCCCATAATGCCGTGACAGCTTTAGTTCGCTTTCTGTCAACTTTGAATTGGTCACACTTGCAGGACTCACCTCCATTTGATGGAGCACTCGCCTGCACTTTATTGCGACGATTGCATTGTCCTCCAGACTGTTAGGCACATTTTTGCTGAATGTTCCAGTCTGAGTGATCTTTGTGCACATTTACCCTCCCAGTATCAGGATGAACGGCGTCGCTGCTACCCTTGTTCCTTGTACTCAGTATGGTTTTGTTTATCCAGACTTGTGGACATTGTGACTTTTGGGGGGAGGCTAGTCGCCTCTATTATATTTGACTATATTTGTTGTTGGTTGCATGTTCCTTCCTCGAGAGAGAGTCACCAGATCATGTTAACTTCTTGCTTTTTTGCTTCTTGTTTTGTTTTTTCTTTGTTTTGGAGTATTTTTGTTTTTTCAGTCTTTTAGTTATTTGTTTTTTTTTTTTCTATCTAGCCTAGCATTTGGGTGTAAGGAGACTACTGCAACTTTTGCTCTTGTAGGCAGTTGCTAGATGGGCTATTAAAAAACAAAAAATAAACAAACAAAGCAAAATCCCAATCTGGGGCATCTTCCTGTATGTTACTTCTTCCGGTACTTGGATGAATAATGGGGTTTCTCTCTCTAGTTCTTGTATTCTGGATGGCTTTATCCACATCAAACGTGGTGTGATTATGACAATTTTTAGCCCATGCAGGCAGTTGCCAGGAGAGACACTTTTAATTAAAAAAATCTTCCTGTATGTTACTTCTTCCGGTACTTGGATGAATGGGGTTTCTCTCTCTAGTTCTTGTATTCTGGATGGCTTTATCCACATCAAACGTGGTGTGATTATGACAATTTTTAGCCCATGCAGGCAGTTGCCAGGATAGACACTTTTAATTAAAAAAATAAATAAATGTAAAAATAAAATGCCAAGATGATACACTTCTCTATGGTTGCCTGTGGATTCTTATTGGAAATTATATTTAAAACATTCCCAAACCCTCTGATCCCTCTCCATATTCAGACTGAATAGGGAAGAGATTAAAGTGGTGAAAATTGCAAACCAAAAGATGTGGCAAATGGCTACCGCATACAATCCATTCATTCACTGCTTACCACACCTCTTGAAGATGAATGTTGGAGTCAGCCTAGCATTCTCTCATGCAACCTTCTGGTATATTCCACTCTCAACACCCTAGCATTTACTATTACTCCAATTGCCCTTAAACCTTTCCTACCATTCATAACTATTTTTACAAGTAATGTTTATTTAAGTGTTGAATTAAAATTTATTAAATGCAATAATTAATAGGTAAAGCAAACCCATTTAAGATTCTTTTGTCTGAAAATAAAATTCTTTGTTCTATTTTATCCCTGATCTTTTCCCCCCAATTATTTAAAATTTTCTTATTTTTCATTCCAGTAAAATTGATTCTAAAGTTATTTCCTTTCAGGTTTGTGTCCATTTTTATGGTATTTCTCAACAAATCAATTCTTGGAGGCGCTTCCAAGGGCCAAAATGATGCACCTATATTTATCACCGGCTTTCAGTGTTTTGTTACTATATTTTTGTGTTTGGCTACTAGTAACTTCTCAAAAATATCCCCATCCCTTATTAATTTTCCACACCTTGGATTTCCTGATATTGCCAAAGCTCGAAAGGTAAATGTTATACTTTGATAATTTTTAATACAAGATTTAGTTAAGCTTTTATAAAGTTTGTATTTTATCAGTGACTTCCAAAGGTAAACTACAAGAACAAAAAGAAAAGAATATGGAAGGCGTTTAACTCCGATCTTTTTCATTCATTTAAGATGCCTTAGTAGGGACCTACTGATTAATGGGGAATCCAAACCATGTACACTACAGCCCCAGGCAGCTAACAAGTAATTGACTAAATTGGGACTCAATTTAGCGACTAACTATGCCCAATGTGACTTAGCTTTGCTGTGATCAGAAGCACTATTTCCTTTAGGCTAGGCCATGAAGGCAAGGTCTACCAACTTGGTACACAGAAGATTGGGACAAAGGCATTCTATTGGAGTCCCAATTATATCATTCTCTAGGTGGCTGCCTGGGGCTGTAGTACCCGTGGTTTGGATCCCCTATTAATCAGTAAGTCCCTTTTAAGGCATTTTAAATGAATGTAAAAGGTCAGAGTTAAACGCCTTCCAGATTCTTTCTTTTTGTCCCTGTAGTTTAGCCTCAGAAGTCACCCTAAGGAGCACTCAAATATTAGGTACATTTATTCAGCCTAAAGAGCACTCAAATATTACATTTATTCAGCCTAATGAGCACTCAAATATTACATTTATTCAGCCTAAGGAGCACTCACTCTATCCCTCTCTTTTGCTTGAAAAATTACAAACTTAGATTAAGTTATGCAATCCATCCCTTTACAATTCAGGATGAGATCCTCTTATGTCCTGATAATGATATTAACATAAAATCAGAATGACACTGCTGAGTTCAAAGGCATCAGGGCCCTTTCCTTTTTGGGGGTAGGTACCAAGGTAGTATTGTACTTTTTTACACCAACCTGCAAGCAGAGAACCCCCTCATGACCCAGGGAGAGCCCCCCATTCCTTTTCAGGGGTGTGTGGATATAAATGACTAAAGGGGGTTCTAGAATAGTAGAAATGTGAAGCTGGGCAAAGGAAAGAGAATGGTGTTGTGATTGGTTATGTGCATGATGGTATGTGTAAAGAGCTACCTATCATACACATGGCATCTATCAATAGACAACTGGCTCAATACATTTGCTGAATTTTTGTGTGTGTTTGCGCTCTTGCTATGATTGAACTCGATACCTAGGTGTTAAAAGTCCAACTCCCCATCCACTAGGTTAAGCACAGCTCCTTACAAATTTTGAATTTAGGTTATGCCATGAAGATACTTAACTACCTTCACACTGCATCATGCATGTCTAGGAGATGCTCCTCATGAATCTAACAGCCCTAAAAAAGAATGGTTTCTATTGGCGATTCTAACTTCACTTTTGCTGTAGCAATACATAAGGTTTCTCACCCACTAGTGGCTCTACTATATTTTACACTTTTTTATCATTTAATTTAGAGCACAAAATTTATTTTCTTATAAATTATCATAGAATTGGAATGACTTGCATATGAATAGCATTGAAAGCACTACAGTAAATATATGAACCTGAATTTTGAGTTGTGGAAGTAATTCTCAATCCATATCCTCTGGGCCTAACCTAACCCTAGCCTAGCTTACCCTAACCTAATCTAACCTAACTCAGTCTAACCTAATCTAACCCAGCCTAACCTAACCTGCCCTTCACCTCAGACTTCCACCCTTTACACTAATTTTTTAAGTAGCTTAGACTGTAGCCTAGTCTTTGCTGGTTCAATTCTAGTAAATAGCAATATATGTATCAATGATATGTAGTTACTAATCATTGGTATAGTAACTGCATATTATCACTAGTGTATACATTGCAGTTTAAGTGACACCAGGCATACTTAAAAATCCTAAAGATGTTAATGATGTTTACTATTGCAATAAAATATGTAACTTTTTTTTATTCATCTTTTTTTCCTTATCTGATCCCCCTCTTATTCCAACTTTATCTAGTTAGTCCAAATTGGGATCAGCATGCTTCATCTGAAATAAAACTACTTTTCCTTCCCAACATAATTTCTTGAGAGATTGCTGATTGTGCACACAGGTGTGGGGACCTCTCTCCAATCAAATTGAGCAAGAGGAGGGTGTCCTGCAGGGCTTTGTCCTCAATGTCGCTATTTTCCTTGAGTATCAACAGTATCACCTCAACTTTGTTGGAAAATGTTCTTGGTATATTATGTAGATGACCTTACAATATCTTTTGGTACGGCCCAGATGCCACCTCAAGCACACATCTTTCAGTTTTGGGGGGGCCAAGACGAAGGTCGTGATGTCAATCATACCCTAGGTAATTCCCTCAAGAGTTTGACATAGCTCTCATGCCAATGGCCCCTTTGGTTCTGCCTAGGACTACACCCTTGAGAGTACCACATCCGACTATTTGTCACCATTTTTCTATTCCCAAAGCTTGAGTATGTAAGATTACACCTCCTGCCTGCTTTATTGCCTTTTTGGCTGCCAGGCCAACTAAAAGTCTTGGGTCCCATCTCTGGGTCTGCCACAACAGATCTTGGTCATCCTGTCGAGGATTAGTACACCCTACTAAGGATATCCACTCAGTTGCCTAGTCTTGCATGTGGGAGCTGTGACCTTTGGAGAAGGACCTGCCACTAGGTAACTTCTGGTCGGTGTGTGTCACTGTAATGGGTTGTGAACACCATTAGTTAATGCACCCAGGGTAGACCCCTGAAAAGTCCCAACACTTGAGACAGGATAGGTGAGGTTTACATGCTGGATATAGCCCACCAACCCCTTTCTTTTTCTTTAGTGGCCACAAGTGTAGCAGAATTCTGTGTGCTGGCAAGCTTTCAAAAGTACTCAAGTTTCATCAGAATTTGGGACTATCTCCCTCTGTCTCAATCCTCGTCCGATCTTGGTGTGGATAAGAGCTAAAGACAACACCACTGACAGGTGGAGGGGCTCAGCTCCTACTTATTCATGATGGGTTTGGGGGTTTCCCTCTTACTCATTTTGTAGAGTTGCCTCTGGTTGACTCTCACCTTGTGGCAGGTCCCCCTTTTTCTCAGTGGTCTGCCAAGATCATAACAAACAGAATGCAAGGCCTTCCCGCTCCTCCTATTTGGGTCAGGTGACCCACCACAACTCGCTTAGAGAGATAAGAGGTGGTATTGTCCACTGGGCCTTGCCCATGCACCTCATAGACTGAAGGTTTGTCACATTGATGAGAGTGGCATGCCCACTACCCCTGTTCTCGTTTCCGAAAGCGGGTCTACATGCCCGCCCCAGTGATGTGCATGACTGGCCACAGGCCCTATGATTACCTGATATGGATATCTGACACCATGGTGTGGGGCGGGGGGTGATGGACAGTTGGAGGTCCCTACTCAGTTGCCCCCATCCCAGATGGCAGTGTCTTCCATGGGGGTGAACCTGGTCTCAGTGCCAGGCACCTAACCTGAGTCCACCCCTGTGCAAGCTCCTCCTCAGGTGGCACAGATTCCCTAAGGAGTTTGAGGAGGGACCCCCTCTTCCACCTGGTGCCCCTTTGATGGCTAAGATTTCGCCATCTAGAGAAAAATATTGCTGAGGCTGATCTATTCAGCCTCAAGGGCCCTTCCGGATGGGTGGGTGAGAAGTGGGTTCACTCACCAACTTCCTCTTGAAACAGGAAGAACTCAAAGAGGACAAAGGGTTCCTCTTCCTGAGTGGTGGCTCAGGAAATGGATGAGTCTGTTGCTGTTTGCGCAAGTGACCAGGCCAAGACTGACATGTCCAACCTTAGGTGAGAAGGCCCAGATGAAGACCAAAGTCACAAGTGCAGTGAGTGCAGCCTCAAATACCTCAGGGCCCATCATTCAGAGATTACCTGGAGTTATTGAGCCAGCTGGAAGCAAGCACTTTTTAGTTATTTGCTCCACTGAAGGTGGCAAGTTGACCAAAGGCTTCATGCTCCATCAAAGCATAGCTTTAGCTATAGATTGATAGGTAGAGAGCCGAAAGTGACCCGTTTCTCGGACAGTAACCTTCTGGTAAATGTGGTGGACCCTTCCTAGGTGGCCATTATTACTGCCATTCATACACTCGATGGCTCACTGGTGAGTGTGATGCCAACTCTTCTATGGTTTATGCGAGGGAACTCATTGGCTACTCGTTGGTCGGAAGTCATAATCAAAGAGGTGGGAGCTGACTGACCAAGGAGTAGTTAAGGTTGAGCACATTATGAGAATACAGGGGGCCTCAAGACTCACTTTTACACTACCGAGGGAAGGCATTCGGCCCAATGCGGCGGAGCTGCTATTAATACCACCTCTTCAGCCATACAAATCGCTCATGTAGACGTGCAAAGTCAGGTTTACCCGAAGTCTTTTTAAATTGCTTCAAGCCATACATGATGTCCTTATTGTGTATGGCAAAGTGGGTTACTTACAGAGAGTTGCTTGCCCCCTGCTTCCTCAAAGCAATGTAGTGCATATCTCCTGGAGAAGGAAATCATGGCCTTTCAAGCTGCTTATTGTCTCTCATTCCACTAGGTTAAGGAATTTGTCCTGGCATGCCCAATGCTACCTGGGAGATCATACACCTCAATTGCTAAAAAAAGGCATCCTCTGCTCCTGGCCCCACTAGGCCTATGAGCATAGTTGCTTCCGTGCCCTTTCAGAACCATTCTGCACTCCCATGTTAAAGCTGGTGACACAAAAGGTTCATACACAGCCTCGGCTAAAACCAGGGTTCCTCTCCTCCACCTGCATGACCCCCCCCCCCCTAAGGCAAAACAGCTGCGTGCCTCCATCTAGTCATGTTGAGGCAAATCTCCTGAAGCTGGTCATGAGGCCATCTTCGTTGAGTACTAATGCTGTACCCTGAAAGGAGGAAAGCAGCTTCGGCTGAAACCTCCCCAACCAAAGTTCGACTGGGCGACTCACTGCCCAAGAACTGCTTCATTTTCTTGCCTCAATTTGTCTCTGTGCTCTCTGGATGTACAGTCTGAGTTTGGATGGGAGGTGGTCAATGATCATCATAGTGACCACTTTCACAATCAACTATCATTTTCTAGACTGCTGACATCTGAAAAACTCTACTGGTGGTGCTTGAACAGGCTTGGTGGTCCACATTTCAGGAAATGACGGATTTCTCTATCCCAGCCAACGACTTTAGGTTGGGGGATGAGGTCGTTGAGTTCTTCTCGAGCAACCTATTGCCATGGGCCTAACTAATATTTCCAAAACGTCTGGTCATTTTGTATGCCATCCATTTCCTTGGTGGTCGACCAAGGGTGAGACTGCTCTCAGAGAGAAGAGGTATGCCTACATTTGCTTTAAGCGCATTTTATCTTCAGTGAATTTCATCGAGCTTGGGCTATGTGTTCATATATTTTGAAGCACACACACCGCTCTTCTTGGCAGGTAGTGTGTCTCTACTAAACAGGAAAGTCCCGCTTGTAGAGGTGTGGAAGCAAGTAAGTCAAAAGGATTCTGGGTAAATTCTCGCAGGACCCTCAATCTGCTCTCCAGGAGAAGGGGACTGCAGTCTCTGATCCTTCATCAGTGGTGGAGTCTTTCGTGACTGCTTTATTCACATTATCTAGCCGAGATCCCTCTCTGCCAGCATTCAATGCGCGTTGTGATGTTCCACTGAAGGCTGCCATCTGACCTTTATCTCTAGAGACAGAGAACCCTTCGATGTTCCGCTATTTCGGAATAGCTATCTCTATTTTTATATAATATTAATAATTAATTAATAGCTATCTCTATTTTTATATAATACCAGGCAATGGTTTCGCCACTCCCCCCTACGGGGGAAGCTTGCGCTTCACTACTAAGAATAAAATCTTTAAAAAAAGCAGCAATGGTTAAATTTTTATAAATTTTCTGAACTTTGCCAATTATAATAATTTTAAAAATGAACTCTAAAGTATTTCCCCCCTCCTTTCAAAAAATCACATTACTAAAATATAGTTATAGATAAAATAAAAAAGCAGCCTTACTTTAATTTTAATAAATTTTCTGAACTTCACCAATTGCAATTCATTTTCTTTTAAAGATATTTTTCAAACTCTAAAGAAATTCTTAGAAAATACCTTGATAAAAATTTAAAATATACTTAAGTCATAACCAAACTAAGATGAAATTATTATTCAAATACTCCAAAAAATCCCGTTCTTAAATTATAGAGTTAGTGATTAATAATTAATTAGTTTAATAATTATATTATAGTAAGAAAAGATCACAGTTACAGATCACTGATTGAGAATTATGGGTACCCATAATAGCCATAACCTGTAGAAGGAGAGATGAATTATGAGTCAGTATCAGAGAAATAACCTTAATTTGATACATATTTGTTAAAATTATAAACATAAATATGTATTTTGAATAAAATAATGATAAGTAGCATTCATTTCTCGAAAAAAAAAGTGTAATTTTGAAAAAGTCCCCCAAACGTAGGTTTTTTTCATAAATTTCACTTGAAAAGCCCCCCCTCCCCAAACCCAGGTTTTTTAGGGCTGTTTTTTTTTGTTATTTTGCCAACCCTGGGGTAGAAGGTATCCTCCCAGACTCCTGGCAAATTGCTACTGTGGTCATTTTTTGCAAATCAGGGAGAGATCGCTCTACCCTGGCTGGTTTCTGCCATATCTCTACAACCTCCTGCATGTGCAAGTTGATGGAGAAATTGGCAAATGTTAGATTAGGTTTTTTTTAGCGGAGGCAACCTGTCTTCTGCACATGGCAGCTTTGGCAAGTTTGACTTCATGTCAGATCCTCTGCTCTGACTGGAAAATCCTCTATGCAAGGCTTTCATTTGTAGAGAGAACTACGCCACAGTGTTTTTTGATCTGCAGAAGTCCTATGATACTGCATGGCAATAGAGTATCATGGAGACACTCAACAAGTTGTGGGCTAGGGGATGCCTCCCAATTTTTATTTCTGAGTTTCTGTAAGATTGTCGATTTTGCATATGGCTGTGAAGCCCTACCCGGCACATTGGAGGAGGAAGAGGGTTTCTCGCTTGAGGTCTCCTCTCTTTTGTGCATCCCAGATGCCATAATTCTGGAGTGTCTACTCCAACAGGAATCAAACCGTATTTCTCACTATGCCTAAGCTCACAGGTTTCAGTTTTCCGGACTTGTTTGTAATGGAGTTCGCCTGGAAGTGGTCGATTCACACTGTTTCCTTGGTCTGGTTTTCAACCAGCGCCTCACCTGGAAGGCTCATATTTACATTCATAGGGTCTCTTGTACCCTCACCATGGACATTCTTTGTTCTGTGTTGTTCAGCACTTGAGATGCTAATTGGGCTACTGCCTTATTTTTCAACTGATCCTTTGTTTGATAAAGCTTGACTACTGATGTGAGTCTTATGCACCTGCAGCAGAGTATGTATTGGGTAAGGTGGACTCGATCCATCACACTAGTCTCTGCCTGGCTAACCTTGCTTTCCATCCGTCTCTCATTGAGAGCACACTTGTTGATGCCAATGAGATGCAATTCACTCTGCGCCATGCTTAATGCACTATGTGCCAGTACACGCAAGCTCAGGGCTTCCCTCAGTCGCCAACAGCTCTCACTACATCTCCAGCCGATCTTGATGGTGCCTATACCCCCAGAGAGATGACAGTCATACCCTAAGTCCTTTTGGTTTAAGGCTAGGGAAGTCCTTCTTGAGCTCGGTGTAGTTCTCAGACTGTTGGTGCCTCTGGTTCAAGCCAGGACGCTACCCGGGAGGTAACACCTTTGACTATTTGTTGCTACGCCTCAGCTTACAGCGATTCTATAGTGTTGGGTGTATTAATTTTAGCCTCTTTATAGCACACTTTGTGTTATGCTGGATCTTTGATAGTGTACACAGATGGTTCCATGTCCTATTCCCTCTGTTTGAAGTCAGCAGGGCTATACCAGGTGCTGTGTCTGTCTTTCCTGCTGAGCTGGTTGCAATATACCACTCAATACTGGACATAATGCAACATGCCCGGTTCAAAGACCGCATTGGGATTTCTAGTGACTCACAAAGCTCTCACTGCTATCAGGGCATTGGAAACTACACACCCCCTGGTTTACGGTATCCATGGCCACACAGTTGCTGCAAGTCTGTGGATGTGGAGATCATCTTATGCTGGGTTTCTTACACATTTGGGAATTGTGGGGAGTGAGCGCACCAAAGAGTCCACAAGGATACCGCCATCAAACCAGTATTTGGCTCTTCCTCGCACCGACTGCATGGCAGGAATCAGGGTTTTATTATTTTTTTTTTACAGTTTAGGAGCCCATCTGGTGACTGCTTACTTGCGGCACAAGTCGCCATACTCAGCATAGCTTACTACTAGGCTATATTAAAAACCAAATAACAATATATTAATAACAATTAACAATGATAAAAAAGAACAAATGCTAAAAAAAAACAAACAAAAAAGAAAACAAAGCAAAAATGCAACAAGGAGGTGGGCTCCAGCATTGGGGGAAGGCCCACCTCCCCCCCGATGCAGGAACATGCGACCTACAACAAAGTTAAATAAAGTGGAGGAGGCCAGTCTCCTCCCAAAAGTTGTATAGCCTGCAAGTCTGTGTGCATGAACCAGTCCTGAGTACAATGGACAAGCAGTAGTGACCCTGATCATCCCAGTACAGGGACAGGTAACGTGTGCGAAGATCATCCAGACTGGGACATTCATCAAGAATGTGATTAACATCACAATTAAGCGCAGTTGAGCGCTCCATCAAATGGTGGTGGGTCCCAAGAGTGTGTCTACTTTTGAGATGACAGAAAGCAACCTGAAGCCATCGCGGCATTGGGGTGTAGGTCCATGGGTACAGTTGCAGCGCAATGGCACACAACTTTAAGTTCCTCCTGACTGTCTCCCATCTTCTTGGGTGAGCTGCCCGTATTACTACCATGTTATCAGTGTGAGGAAGAACAAAATGCAGGTCTGGTTGCCTAGTCCTTGCAGATTCTTTGGCATGGTCATTCCCTGCAATTCTTACATATCCAGGAACCCAGCAGATAATCTCAACATCCGCCCGGCTTGCCCAAACAATGGCGTCACAGATATCATGAACCAGGGGATGCAGAGATTCAGTGAGCTTTATGAGTTGCTATAAATCACATTCCTGTCTCCAAACTGGGCACATTGCATTATCTCCAGTACTGGGCAGTATATTACAGTTAGCTTGGCTGTAAAGACAGGTGCAGCGCCTGGCAGAGCCCCAATGACTTCAAACAGAGGGGATACAGTGTTGAATCTGACCTGCTCTTTGGATTTGGAGCAATCCATATACACTGGCACAGTTCCAGTGTGGCACAAAGTGTGCTAAAAAAAGTCTGAATGCAATACTCCCGGCACTGTAGAAGCTTTTGGAGCAGAAGCCTGTTCATAAATAATTAAAGGTGGTACCCTCCACGGTGGCATCCTGGGCAGAACCATGGGATCCACCGCCCTGAGAGCTATAGCGATCTCTCGAAGGAGTTTCCTAGCCCTAAACACAAAGGGCTTAGGGTATGACTGGCGTCTCCACCCCCTTAAGGCGTGCAGCGATTTGCCTTACTGGCCGTCATGCGGACTAGACTCAGCGCCCCATCCAGTCCCAGCTTAGCCTCTTCTTTCTGAGTGTTTTTTTACACTACCCCCTCACTTTCCCTATAACCTCTCCCACAACTTTCTCTGGTTGGCCTCTCCCTCAACTATCCCGGATCAAGGCTGAAGGGGGAGGGGACAACACCTCTCACCCCTGAGCTTCATACCCACCCAAACCTTCAGCACATCCCCTTTCTTTCTCCTTTCAATCTCTATTGTTTTTTCCGCTCTGCCCAAGGTGGAGCCGCCATGTCGATGGGCTGCCAGGTCACTAGACGGAAAGAGTGGCTTCAAATGGCAGCAGCTGGTTATGCCAGCCCTGTGTTCACCCCTCGCAGAATGGGCTGCTGCGTGGAGTAATTAGTGTTTGTTTCCCCTGTTAATAATAGGGTCCTCATGCACATTATGAAAATTCTCAATCAATTTACCCTCCCCTGTACTATCGACAGAGTCGCCTTCGGGCAGCTCCACTGAAAAAATGGAGGTCCTTCCCTGTGCTCTCACAAGAGACCCTCCAAAACTCTTTGACCGGAAAGGAGGCTTACTCCTCTCTGAGGCTTACAGGTGGAGGGGATTCCTCCTCAACCCCTTCTCTGGAGACGCCCCCTTTCTTCAGTGGCAGTCCCCATCTCCTTTCTAAGGGGCCTACTAAGAAACTAGGCAGATGACCCTTATTTGACCATAGGGCAACCATCTTAAGCGAGCAAAGGATGGCAGGGCCTATCAGCTCATGCCCCTTAACATCCTGCACTCGTGCATCAAGAGCCTAAGAGAATAATCAAACAGCAAAGATAAAAAACTTTAGTAAATAATAAAAACAATAAAAGAGGCAAGTGCCCAAATTAATATTTAAACTAAATTAAGATAAAGAATAAAGGAACGACAAATATAGTGAAATGCCCAATGCTAAATAACAAACAAAAGCATAAGTTAGCAAAATCTGACTTGAAAGGCTTGGAGGAACCAACTTAAGAGTTAGTAAAATATTTAAACATAAGGAAGAACATGCCCATCATGGTTGTGAGGCCATCTTCTGGGGTCCCTAAAAGGACAGCACTAAAGGAGCTTCGACTCCTTTGCCCACACCCAGGTGTCAGCTGGGTGGCTTGGAGATGGTGGATCCTCCAAAAGAGGGCCCCCGCCTGCCTAAGGTTACGAGGTGTGTGGATAAGACTCCCAAGGTGAGCCCAACCTCCCCCGATAAGTCCTCGAAGGCGACAACGCCAACAGCGCCCGGAGTTCTGCCTCCGGGAAGTGTATGGGCATTCCTGTGAGGGTCTTCCCTTCAAAGATGGCCCCTGCATCTCGTGCGAGCTAGGCCTGGAAAGCATATTGCTTCAATAGAAGTGCTGCGGACTCTGGGCCAACTGGGAGGAACTGAAGAGGCTCGTCTCGCCCCGGTCCCCGTTAGCTATCGTTTTGCAGGAGACCATGCTGGGGGCGTGCCCCTCACCCATCCTCTCGGGGTATAAGGATTTGGCGACCCCACTACCACGGGATGGGGGCTAGGCGGGAGGATGCGCGATTTACACCTGGCATGATGTCTCCGTTCTTCTCTTCACTTTAGATACCTCCTTTCAGTGAGTAGATGTGGAGCTGCACCTGGATTAAAGGTATGCTGTTATTTCCGCGTACATTCCACTGTCAGCCTACTTCAAAGCAGGGGACTTCAGCCGCGTTGTGGTACGGTTCCAGAGGCCCTATGTCTTATGGTGGACTCGATCCACCACACCGGACTTTGCCTGGCGGCCGGTGCCTTCCGTACTTTCCCCATTGAGAGCCTACTTGTCAAGGTTGGGGATATGCCACTCGCTCTGCGCCGTGCACAGTGCATTATTCGCCTGTACGTGCGAGCCCGGCGCCTCCTTCAGTTGCCAACAGTTCTCACTACATCTGCTGCTAATCTTGACGGTGCCTATGTCGCCGAGAGACGCCAGTCATACCCTAAGCCCTTTGGGTTTAGGACCAGGAAACTCCTTCGGGAGCTAAGTATTGTTCTCGGGACGGTGGTGCCCCTGGTTCTGCCCAGGATGCCACCCTAGAGGGTACCACATTTGGCTATTTGTCGCCACGCCTCTGCTCCCAAAGCTTGTACAGCACCGGGAGTATTGCGGTCGACCTTTTTGGAGCACACCTCGTGTCACGCTGGAACCGTGCCAGTATACGGATGGCTCCAAGTTCGAGGAGGGGGTCGGCTTCCACGCCGTATCCCCTCTGTTTGAAGTCAGCAGGGCTCTGCCAGGTGCTGCGTCTGTCTTCACGGCCGAGCTGGTGGCAATACACCACTCGGTACGGGAGATCACACAACGTGCCCGGTTCGGAGACCGGATTGTGATCTATTGCGACTCACAAAGCGCCCTGAGGGCTCTCAGGGTATTGGAATCTCTGCATCTCCTGGTTCGCGATATCCGTGACGCCACGGTTTTGGCGATCCTGGCAGGGAATGAGCGCGCCAATGAGGGCGCCAAAGAGTCCGCGACGACTCTGTGACCGGACCAGCGTTTCGCTCTTTCTCACACCGACTACATGGCAGAAATACGTACAGCTCTTCGGACTGCTTGGCAAAGAAGATAGGAGACGGTCGAAGGGAACTTAAAGTTGCGTGCCATTGCGCCGCGACTGTTCTCATGGACCTATTTCCCAATGCCGCGACGGCTTCAGGTCGCTTTCTGTCGTCTCCGAATCGGACATACTCGTGTGACGCATCACTATTTGATGGAGCGCTTGCCTGCGCCCTATTGTGATGACTGCGTCGTTTCCCAGACTGTTCGGCACATTCTTGTCGAATGTCCCAGTCTTGGGGATCTTGGCGCACATTACTTGTCCTGCTACAGGGATGGGTGGGGTCGCTACCGCCTGTCCCTTGTACTTGGGACGAGTGCATGCACCATGACTGATGGACTGATAGACGTTTGGGGGGAGGCCGGCCTTCTCCCTTTTATTTAATTAGGTTTTGTTGTTGTTTTTTGTTATTGTTTTCTTTTTAGGTCGCACGCTCCTACGCCGGGTGGAGGGGGACCTCCCCCCCCGATGCTGGAGCTTGCTTCCTCATTGTCATCTCTTTTTATCGTTGTTTTCTTTTAAAATTTTTATTTTAAAGTAGCCTAGAACTAGGCTGTTTGTTTGCGGTGACTTATGCCCAAGTTGGCACTTGCCAGCTAGCCCCTTAAAATTTTTTTGGGGGGAAAAACCCAAGATTTTAAAAAAGCCAGAATAAAACCCGGGTTGGTTTTTTTTTCCAAAATTACACTTTTCTTTTAAAGAAATGAATGCCACTTATCATTATTTTATTCCAAATTCATATTTATGTTTAGAATTTCAACAAATATGTATCAAATTAAGGTTATTTCTTTGATACTGACTCATAATAATTCATTAGTCGTTCTACAGGTTATGGCTATCATGGGTATCCACAATTCGCAATCAGTTATCTGTTCTTACTATAATATAATTATTAAACCAAGTAATTATTAATATTATATTAATATTATAGCTATTCTTTTTCTGTTATTCTAGTGCTTGTAGCATTTGTTTTTTGAAAAACCCAAGATTTGAAAAAAAAAGAATAAAACCTGGTGTTTTGGGTTTTTTCAAAATTATATTTTTCTTTTCAAGAAATGAATGCTACTGATAAATTATTTTATTCAAAATTCATATTTATGTTTATAATTTCAACAAATATGTATCAAATTAAGGTTATTTCTCTGATACTGACTCATAATAATTCATCTCTCCTACAGGTTATGGCTATCATGGGTACCCCAAATTCTCGATCAGTGATCTGTTACTGTGATCTATTCTTACTATAATATAATTATTAAACTAAGTAATTATTAATATTATATAAAAATAGAGATAGCTATTCTTTTTCTATGTTATTTTAATGCTTGTAGCATTTGGTTTTTTTTTTTAATCCAAGATTTGAAAACCCCAGAATAAAACCTGGGTTTTATTGGGCTTTTTCAAAATTTGGGTTTTTTTTGTTAACCCTGCCTTGCAGATGGCATTTTCCCGGTGGAGCAGATATCCGACATAGAGTGGAACTTGCATAAGACAGGTGGCCTCCACTGTCCAGAAAAAGGGTAATCTAACATTAGAGAGATTGGGCGTAAACCGGCTGGGGTAGAGTGATCTCTCCCCAGTTTGCAAAATGCGAGCATAGCAGTGAGTCTGGGAGGATACCCTCTATTCAGATCCTGTTGAACGAATCTTAACAGAATGGCCATGCCTCACTCACCTAGGTGTTGAAACATGTCGTGCGGGACATTGTCTGGATCAGGAGCAGTGTCCGCTCACGAAGCGAGAGCGGAAGGCAATTCACTCGAGCATGCTTCAAAACATACCTGAACCTACCCTATCTCAACGAAATTCAGCGACAGTGAAATCGTTCGGGTGGCACTTATAGCTCATGTAGGCATAACGCTTCTGTTTGAGGGCCGCCTCACACTCGGTGATCCCCACAGAAGCAGTCGGCGTGCAAATGAGCCAGACATTCTAGGAATAGTAGTTAGGCCCACGGCAATGAGGTTGCTGGCGAAGAACTCAACGGCCTCATCTACCGACCTAAACTCCTTGACTAAGATAGAGAAATCAGTTATTTCCTGAAATGCGGACCACCGTGCCCCTGCCAAGCACCACCAGGGAGGGCTCTCAGGTGGCAGCAACCCAGAAAATATTTGAATGTGAAAGTGATCACTACCATGGAAGTCATCGACTACCCCCCACTCCAAATCAGGCCATGCAACCGGAGAGCACAAAGTTAGATCGAGACAGGAAAATGAAGCGGTTCTTGGGCAGTGATGCATAAACTCATCCACATTTAGGACACCTATCTCCAGCTCATCGATCAGATCTGCAATGATCTGACCCTTGTGATTGATTGAGTAATCTCCCCAGACTGGGTGTCTACCGTTCAGATCCTCGAGGAAGAGAAAGGGCCTCAGCAACCGTGCCACAATGCGGCGGAATTCCCCAGTGTCGAAGTTGGCTGATGGTGGAATGTACGGAGAAATAACCATATACCCCCTATCCAGGGGCAGCTCCACAGCTACTGCCTGAAAGGAGGTATCTAAAGCAAAGAGAAGAATGGAGGCATCATGTCGGGTGCGATTGGTGCATCCTCTTGTCCGATCCCTATCCAGTGGTGGTGGGGTTGCAAAATCCTTATACCATAGGACAGATGGCAGGGGGCACGCACTAGTCTCTTGTCAAAAGTATGCTAAGGGAAAATAGGAGGAGACAAGCCTCGGCAAGTTGGAGGTTGATTTTGCCATATGAGTCTTGTCCTCCCTCCGCCTCAAAACCTTAGGCAGTCGGGTCCCTCTTTTGGAGGATCCACTGTCTTCGAGCCACCCAGCCTACCAATGGGTGTGGGCATATGAGCCTAAGCTCCTTTAGTGCTGTCCTGGGGGAGCCCTGGTTTTAGACTGGGCTAGGTGTGAACCCTTTGGGCCACCAGCTTTACCAGGGGAGCGCCTGGTGTGGGTAGAACCCTCAGAAGCCGTGGAGGATCCAGGATCAGTGGGTGTCTTTCTTCACATTGAGGCATAAGACATCACAGGCAGCGCTGAGTGCACCAGGACCAAGTCCTTGGCTTCAAGAAATGAGAGACGGTCCTAGACCTGAATGACCAGGATTTCCTTATCAAGGAGATATGCACCAACCTCATGATTTGGACTAATCATGTGCTGCCTTGGATCAACTAAGACAGATTTCGGGGAACCCTGACTTTTTAGGAGCCATTCATTTGGTCGAAGCAGTGGCAGTAGTATCACAAATGCATTCATGCGGTAGCGATACCAACCGGCACGCAGCGACTCAGGGAGCCTGTCACAGTCAAATGTAATGAAGTGTGTAGTGGTGGATCTCGGGGCCCCTCCCTGTTTTCTCATCACACGTTCGACCTTGACCACTCGCTGGTTGGCCAGCTCTAATGTGATGTCATCTATAGAGTAATCCACGAGTTCTCTCGCATAAATGACTTTTCACAAAGTTCATGGTAGATTGCGTTGTCACACAATCTACCATCAAGTGTCCGAAGAGCACTAATCTTGGCCGCTTCAGTGTGATCCGACCCATTCACCAGAAGGCTCCCGTCCGAGAAACGGGTCACGTTCGGCTCTCTACTAATCATGCTAGCTAGTGCTTTTTTTTATGAAACATGCTGCCATCAGTGAAGAGAATAACAAGAAAGCGTTTGTTGCCAGCTGGCTCGGAAATACTGGGTAACCTCTTAATGAGGGGCCCCGATGTAATCGAGGCTCCGCTCTGCGCACTTTCATTTCTGTTCTTAGTCTGGGACTTCCCATCCTGGGGAGCGCCGGGGCCGGATGTGCTGATCTTCGCTTAGTCGCTTGCTGAAACAGCAACGGACCCATCCCGTCCTGTCTCCCACAGAGGGAGAGGAGCCCTTAGTCTTTTTTGACTTGCTGTTTTTTTCTTCTTAAGAGAGGAGAGTAGGAAATGAACCTGCTTTGCTCCTCTGCTGGAAGGAGCCCTTAGACCCAATGGACCGGCCTCAGCAAGATCCTTCTCCGAAATGGAGATGTTTGCTGTCAAAGAGGCACGAGCCGGGAGAGGAGGTCCCTCCTCTCCTTGTCTATCCTCTGGGGCCCGAGCCATCTGAGGAGAAGCTTGCACAGGGGCAGACTCAGGTTCTCTTCTTGCTACAAGTCTGGGCTCGACACCACGGAAGATTCTACCGTCTGGGGCTGGGTCACCTCAGGGACCATGTCCATCTCAGGACATCACAGATCCTATTCAAGGAACCCTTTTTGTCTTCTTAGGCCAGACAACTGTCATCCGTCGGGAAACACATCAAACTAGTCACACACGCAAGGAGGTTGATGGGCCTGCCATTCCTTGCTTCCCTAAGGGGGTGGCCCTATTGAGCCCAGTGGGAGCAGTCAATTATGGGCCGCCTGCTTGTTTTCTTGGGAGATTGCCGCTTATGAGCGGGAGTCGCCCATTAACATGTCCTGAGAAGGGGGAGTCCCCTGCACCTATAGGCCTAGGACAGGAGTAAGCCTCCTCTGGTCAGAGAGGTTTGGAGGGTCCTTTTCTGCCATGGAGCTGCCAGAGGGTGGCTCCAACCATGTTAAAGGGGAAGTGAAAAGTGTATTTGTAAGATTCTCATCAATGGGCATGCTGGTCCTATTATTTGCATGAGATGCAAACATTAATCACCCCACATAGTAGCCCTCTCTGCGAGGGGTGAACATGGGGCTGGCAGAGTCAGCTGCTGCTATTTAGGACCACACCTCCCGCCCAGTGGCCAGGCAGCCCTTTGGCATGGCGGCTCCACCTTGGGCTCGGCGTAATATTGATACACAGTGAAAGGAGAGAGAAAAGGTGAGTGTTGAGTGTCCCCTTCCCCTTCAGCCCCAATCTGGGTTGGTTGGGTGGGAGGAAGTTGGTTGACGTTTACTCTGTGAAATTAGAGGCTGACTGGAGAAAGTTGTTGGAGAGGTTGTATGCAATGTGAGCAAGCAAGGTAAGAAGACAGGGTGTCAGAAAGGAGAAGAGGCTAAGCTGGGGCCGGACAGGGTGCTGAGTCACGTCAGCACGGCGGCCAAGAAAGCAAATCGCAGTACCCTTTATGGGTGGCAGGAATCAGGGATGCCCTCCAGGGTACTTGGCTCAGAAAATGGGAGACAGCCAAGGGAATTTAAAGTTGTGTGCCACTGCGCCGCGACTGTTGCCATGGACCTACTCCCCCCCTCATGCCCAATGGCTTAAGGTTGCTTTCTGTCTTCTTCAAATTGGACACACTTGCAGGACGTACTGCAATTTGCTGGGGCTTCCCTGCACCTTACTGCGAAGAGTGCTTTGTTCCCTGTACTTTTTGGCACATTCTTGTTGAATGTCCCAGTCTGATTGATCTTTGCATATGTTATGTGTCCTTGGTAATTAGACAAGCAGGGTCGCTAAGGCTTGTCCCTTGTACTCTGGGCAGATTTATGCACACAGACTTGTGGACTATCTGACTCTTTGGAGGAGGCTGGCCTCCTCCATTTTATGTGACTATTTGGTGTTGGCCGGGAAAGGCCTGCCTTCCCTAGTGCATCAGCTTGCTTCTTGTTTCATTTCTGTTTGTTTTTTGCATATTGGGTTATTCTTTTAATCAAGCCTAGCATTAGATTGGACGATGAGTATTGCTACTTATGCCCTAGTAGGTAGTCTCTAAATGAGCTCTTAAGAAAAAAAATTCAGGTCAAATATTTTTGTTTTATAATTTTCTTTTTTGTTTTGATTATCATTGAAGTTACTAACATATGTCACATAATCTAATTCATTCTTCATTGACTGTTTAATTTACAGGTTTTGCCTTTGTCAATTGTGTTTGTTAGCATGATAACATTTAACAATCTCTGTCTGAAGTATGTTGGCGTCGCATTTTACTATGTGGGAAGGTCTTTATCAACAGTCTTCAATGTATTATTTACATATTTACTGCTTGGTAAGAAACTTCAGTTTTTCAATGGTTCGAGCAATTATAGCTTAGGACAAATCTGGACTGTAATGGCCTACTATTATCAGGTAATCAAAAGAATCATTAGATTCAATCCCCGGTTACCAGATCAGTTAGCAAGCATTATTTTATCATTAAAAAGAATACAAATGGGAATGCTGTGGTTATTTAATAATATTGAATTAAATATTTACTAAAGGTTATATGCAATTGTTAAGGTTTTTTTTTTCAACATTTAGATAATACCACTTTGAGAGAAATCTTTTTAATTAGGTTGTTTGAAGATTACTTCTAACTTAAAATGTTTCATCCTCACATGCCAATATTTTAGTGTTTCTAGTGTTACTTTGCAATGTAAAATGGGGGGGAAAAGGAGATTTTTGTCACATGTGACTCTATATCTCACTAGGTCAGTCCCCGTTTTGCTTTTTATTGTTTTTGTAATAACATTGTAACCTTTTCGACCGATTCTAACAAAATTTGAAACCCTTATGTTGTTTTACATTCTCTTTCAAATGATATAATTGCCAAGGTCCTCCCAACGTTAGCTCAGGAATTATTTTGTTTTGGCAATAACATCATAACTATTGGGTCAATTCTAACCAAATTTGAAACCCTTATGTTTTTTTACATTCTCTTTCAATGCTATAATTGCAAAAGTCCTCCCAAGGTTAGCCAGGAAATTATTTGGCAATAAAATCATAACTATTTGGCCGATTCTAACAAAATTTGAAACTCTTATGTTTTACATTCTCTTTCAAATGTTATAATTGCCAAAGTCCTCCCAATGTTAGCCTGGGAATTATTTGGTTTTGGCAACAACATCATAACTATTCAGTTGATTCTAACCAAATTAGAAACCCTTATGTTATTTTACATTCTTTTTTGAATGATATAATTGTCAAGTTCCTCCCAAGGTTAGTCCCAGAATTATTAAAAGTTTTGAAATTCATAATAAATGAGAGCATGTGACTTTGGTTGCAGACATTGTTTTTTATACATATAGCTTCACATTAACTTTTTTTTTAGTCAGTCTTTCATACCTAAAAAAACATTAACAGGCTGCAGTAGCTTCCAAGATAAGTGCCAAATCTAGGTTGGATTTGTAGTTTTGCAATGGAAGCAATACAATAAGTAAACAAGAGGCCTTTATTACCCGCATCATTAGGATTTTTAAAAATTCAGCAACAGCGATTTTTTTCCAATTACCAACAGGGAATGGGACCACCATCTTGAACCCAAGTCTATAGCTGAGTCCTTTGCAACCATTTTATCCATCCTATTCAATCAGGATGCTGCTCTACTATCATTCCAAACACATTGGAGAGTTGTGAAGGTCGCTGGCTTGACTTCACCTACAGAAGTGAGATAACATTAAATTACGAGTTTTCATGATGCATCCCTCTCTTCTTCTCTCCTGAGTAAAACGCTTGGTCCAGATGATATCCCATATACCATTCATTGACACATAGCTAATAGACAGAGCCATTCTTTTAGCTTTGTTCAAAAGGATCTAGGAGAGAGGGAATCTTCCCAGGTTCCAGGTAGGTTTGCTTTTCACACAATGTCGAGAGATCCTTCTACTCCATTTGATTACACATAATATCTTTAACCTTGTGTAACTTTCCTAAGAGTTAGTTCATTCTGCATAAGGTTAGGGGTAGCCCTCTACCCAGTCCGCATGGGATTCTTTTCAGTATCACTCTGCCATGAGCAACACTTGTATCACTGTCTTTGCGGGAAGGCTCCCAATGGTTAGCCCTCCATCCTGGTGCATCTTGATCTGTCGGAGGCATTTGACAGTGTGAAGCATGTGATTCTCTTTTGTTGTGTCCCATAATTTGTATTTTTCTGGTATTGCGCTGAATTAGTTCCATTCATACCCTCTATTCCCTCCCCAGGTGGTGCATATCAGGAGTAATGTTTTTTCTGGGCCTGTATAGGTACTTTATGATGTTGTTCAATCCTCAGTTCTCAGTCTGCCACTGTTTGGCATCTACCTTCTTCCCTGCAACCTCTCCATGATTCCTCAAACAGTTTTTGCCCACTTGTTTTCTTGTTAGTGAGTTTGATACTGTCGTAATGGTCTAACGTTACTGGTTTATAAATGCAGATTACTCTTGATTATTCTTTTGACTAAAAAAATGCGTACTATCTCATCTTTGCCATTGGTGGACTTGCACCCTTTCCTCATTCATGTATTTGACTGCTGCCTCACCTAGGAGGTTCATATTTGCAGCCTTTGGGTTTCTTGTACCCATGCCATGGATATTCTTCATTCCGTGACTTCAGCACCGAGGTATTTATAGGGCTACAGCCTTACTTTTTTATTGATCCTTTGTTCATTTGAAGCTTGACTACGCATGTGAGTATTATGCATCCACAGCCGAGCAAATTTTGCAGATTCGATCTACCACACTGGCCTTCTCCTGGTGACTGGTGCATTCCGCATGTCTCCCAATGATAGTCTACTTGTCAATGCTAGGGAGATGCCACTTGCTCTGAGCCATGCACAGTGCACTCACTACATCTGCAGCTGATCTTGACGGTGCCTATGACGCTGATAGATGTCATACCATAAGCCCTTTGGGTTTAGAGCTAGGTATAGCTCTCGGGCCGGTGGCGCCCCTGGTTCTGCCCAGGATGCCACCCTGGAGGGTACAACCTGTTAATATTATGTTACCTGCCCAAGCTAAAGACAAATTGTAAGCTTTAGGATTCTTAACAAATATGTAACAACAAACAATATCCCACAACTCACATACGAAACACAAAGAAATAATCCTACCACAATATATATATAATCTACCTAGTAAATTTAGCTCTATCCCCATCGCCGATTATCCACTCCAAATACCTGACCAGACAAGCTACTACCGTAAACTTCCAAAACCTACTAACACACCGCAACCTACACGGAGCGCATCAAGAGTTTCCCGCCAACACTGATGTCATCGACCGTGACGTCACAACATTCTTCTCATTGTATTTACATGATCGATTACGCTACGCATTATTTGCGATCTTCGTCACTATACAATCTAATATTTTTATAAACCTTTGAATATATATATATATATATATATATATATATATATACGAGGGGGAGTCAAAAAGTTCTCAGATAAATGGCATAAAATTTTTATTTGTAATAATACTGTAATCATTTTTCTACATAAGCTCCATTAACATCTATACACTTTCTTAATCTATGAATCCAACGGTAAAGACCATCTTTGTAGAATTCACGGGGTTGTCTCTGGCACCAAGTAATGACCTGCTTTTTTGCTTCATCTAATGATTGAAACCGGGTTCCTTTTAGGTGTCCCTTTAAATTTGGAAACAGAAAAAAGTCAGAGGGTGCTAAATCAGGGCTATAAGGGGGATGAGCAAGAGTTTCCCATCGAAATTCCCGTAGCTGAGATCTCACAGCTTTGGACGAATGTGCAGGGGCATTGTCATGGTGGAACAAGATTTGCTTGTGGAGCTTTCCTCGTCGTTTTTTGGCTATTGAAGTTTTCAGCTTCCTTAAAACTCCTTCGTAATAGCTGGATGTAACAGTTTTTTGTCCTTCTAAGAAGTCTATTAAAATAATTCCCTCCGAATCCCAAAAAACTGTAGCCATTATCTTCATAACGGACCTCTCTGTCTTGAACTTGATAGGCCCTGCTGCCCCCCTTGGGTGCCACTCTTTTGATTGATTTTTACTTTCAGGATCAAACTGATACACCCAAGTTTCATCTCCCGTTACGAGGCGCTCAAAAAAACTATCCTCGTTTGCTTCAATCTTGGTCAAAATAGCCAAAGAAAGGTTGGCCCTATGATTCAGCTGGTCTTCTCGCAACGCTTTTGGGACCCAACGTGCTGAAAGCTTGCTCAGGCCAAGATTTTCAGTTAGAATTCCAAATGCTGAGCCATGAGAGATTTCACATGCATTGGCAACTTCATCAATAGTAATACGGCGATCTTTATCCACTAGATTCCTCACAAGCTCGACATTTTCTGGGTTAATGGAGATGGAGGGTCTCCCTTCACGTGGATCATCTTCAACTTCTTCTCTGCCCCCCTTGAAGCGCTTAATCCAGTCGTAAACTACCGCTCTACATGGCGAAGAGTCACCATAAACCTGTTGTAGAGCGTCAATAATCTTAACAGGCTTCCAATCAAGTTTAGTCAGGAATTTAATGTTCGCTCTTATCTCAAAATTTGCCATTTTATGGGTTCAAAAAAGTAACCTTTTTGAAGCACATCTAATACAAAGAGTCTCGACAAATTGAATGACGAATTTTGTAGGAATTGTTCAGAAAACATGAAAGTCGTGTTTGACCCTGTATTTACTTGTACAAAATCGAACATTTCAATAATCTGGCATTTGTCTGAGAACTTTTTGACTCACCTACGTATATATATATATATATATATTGATGTATGTTAATAAACGACCCCACACCAAGTAGTAGTTACCACCATGAGATAACTATGGGGGTGGAGGGTCTTTAAATACTGAACGACCGGTAATCTGCCCACCAATTACCTTCAGGTAGTGGCCAAATTCTAACACCACCTTTGACTATTTTTCACCACGTCTTTGCTCCCAAAGATTCTACATCGGCAGGAGTATTGCGGTTGGTCTTTTGGGCACATTCGGTGTCATGCTGGAACCGTGCCAGTATATACAGATGGCTCCAAGTCTCAAGAGTGGGTCAGTTTCCACGCCATATCCCCTATGTTTGAAGTCAGCAGGGCTCTGCCAGGTGCTGTGTCTGTCTTCACGGCCGAAATGGTTACAATACACTGCTCAGTAGGGGAGATGACGTGACGTGCCAGGTTGGCGGACTGGATTGTGATTTATGCAACTCACAAACGCCTAGTGTGTTCTCGAAGCATTGGAATTCCCGCATCCCTTGGTTCACAATATCCGCGACACCACGGTTTTGGTGAGCCAGATAGATGTCGAGATCATCTTTTGCTGGGTTCCTGGACATGTAGGAATTGCAAGGAATGAGGCCGCCAAAGAACCCTCGAGGACTGTGTGACCAGACCAGTGTTTCGCTCTTCCTCACACTGATTTACATGGCAGGAATACGGGCTGCTTATCAAAGAAGCTGTGAGACGGTCGAGGGGAACTTAAAGTTACGTGCCATTGCGCCACTACTGTTCACATGAACCTACCGCCCCCAACCTAGGGCCAACCCCATTGGCGCAGCATTAGACTTCAGGGCCCTTTGGCCTGTGCCCCTTAATGTCATACAGGCATGCATGGTTAGTTTGCAGGGGGTCAGTGTACCTGCCCCCCTCTCTTCCTCGACGGATGCCGGTTTACCGGCAGGATCTGGGTAGAGGGTATCCTTCCAGATTCCTGGCGAATCGCTACTGTGCTCGCTTTTCGCAAACCGGGGAGAGATCACTCTACCCTGGCCGTTTTCCGCCCAACCCTCTAACCTCCTGCATGTACAAGTTGATGGAGAGATTGGTAAATGTTAGATTAGCCTTTTTTCTGGACAGCGGAGGCCATCTGTATTCTGGACAGTGCGGCTTCCGCAAGTTCCTCCCCATATCGGATGCTCTGCTCCGACTTGAAAATGCCGTCTGCGAGACCTTCATTCGTAGACAGCACTACGCCACGGTGTTTTTCGATCTGGAGAAGGCCTATAATACTGCATGGCGATATGGTATCATGGAGACTCTCCACACGATGCGGGCGAGGCGCCGCCTCCTAATCTTTATATCTGAATTTTTGCGAGATCGTCGATTCCCACGTACGGGTGGGGGGGAGCCCTCTCCTGTCCAATGGAGCAGGAAGAAAGGAGGCCCGCAGGGAAGTGTCTTCAGTGTTGCACACTTTCCCTGAGCATCCACGGCATCACTTCGGTGCTGCCGGAAGATGTTCTCGCTACGCTCTACGTGGACGACCTTTCGATCTCTTTTGGCGCGGCCCAGATGTCGACTCCAATAGGCATTGAACCGCCTCTCTCGTTATGCGTACAGGTTTCGGTTTTCTTTGGCTAAGACTAAGGTGGTTTACTTCTGCCTCCATCCACGGCCTCACCCGGACCCAGGCTTATTTCTTAATGGGGTGCGCCTGGAAGTGGTAGACTCACACCGTTTCCTTACTCTTGTATTTGACCGACGCCTCACCTGGGAGGCTAATATTCGCAGCCTTAGGGTCTCTTGTACCTGCGCCATGGATATTCTCCGTTCCGTGACCTTCAGCGCTTGGGGCGGCGAGTTTCATACATCTGTAGCCCAGCATGTATTGCGGAAGGTGGACTCAATACACCACACCGGCCTTCGCCTGCCGACCGGTACGTTCCTCACTTCCCCCATTGAGAGCCTACTTATCGATGCTGTGGAAATGCCACTCGCTTTGAGCCGTGCACAGTGTTTTATTCGCCTGTACGCGCGAGCTCGTCACCTCCCTTAGTAGCATACATCTCTCACTGTATCTGCAGCTGATCTCGACGATGCCTATGCCGCCGAGAGGCGCTAGTCGTGCCCGGAGCCCTTTGGGTTTAGGGCTAGGAAACTCTTTCGATAGCTAAGCATAGCTTTCAGGCCGGTGGCGCCCCTGGCTCTGCCCAGGACGCCACCTTGGAAAGTACCACGCCCTCGTTCCCAAAGCTTGTACAGCGCCGGGAGTATCGCGTTCTACCCTTTTGGAGCACAATTTGTGTCACGTTAGAACCGCGCCAGTGTATACGAATGGTTCCAAGTCCCAAGAGGGTGTCGGTTTCCACGCCGTATCCCATCTGTTTGAAGCCAGCGGGGCTCTGCCAGGTGCTGCATTTTTCTTCACTGCCGGTCTGGTTGCAATACACCGCTCGGTACGAGAGATAACGCGACGTACCCACTTCGGAGACCGGATTGTGCTTTATAGTGACTCACAAAGTTCCTTGAGTGCTCCCGTGGCATTGGAATCTCCGCATCCCTTGGTTTGCAATATCCGTGATGCCTCTGTTATGGCGAGCCGGCCGAATGTCGAGATTATCTTCTGCTGGGTTGCTGGACATGTAGGAATTGCGAGAATTAGCGCGCCAAAGAGTCCGCGAGGACTGTGCTCCTAGAGCAGCTTTTCGCTCTTCCTTACACCGATTACATGCTAGGAATACGGGCAGCTCTCTGGGCTGCTTGTCAAAGAAAATTGGAGTCAGTCGAGGGGAACTTGAAGTTGAATGCCATTGCGCTGCGACTGTTTCAATCAACCAACCCCCCAATTCCGCGACGGCTTCAGTTTGCTTTCTGTCGTCTCCGAATTGGACACGCGCGCTGGACGCACCGCCATTTGATGGAGCGCTTGCCTGTGCCCTACTGTGAACACTACGTTGTCCCCCAGACTGTTTGGCACATTCTTGTTGAATGTCCCAGTCTAGGCGATCTTTTGGCGCGTTACCTGTCCCGGTACCCTGATGAGTGTGGTCGCTATCGCTTGTTCCTTGTGCTCGGGATGGATTCGTGCCCCTGTATTTGGACTATACAACTTTTGGGGGAAGCTGAGCTCCTCCACTTTATTTGACTGTTTGTTGTGAGTCGCATGATCTTTCACCGTGGTGAGGCAGGCCTACCCCTGATACTAGAGCAACCTTCTTTCTTGTTACCTCTTTGCTTTTTCTTTTTTAATATAGCCTAGTTATAAATTGTAGTGAGTATGGCTACTTATGCATAAGTGGTCAGTCACCAGATGTGCTCCTAAAATTTAAAAAAAATTATATACCCTAAAGCATTGAATCTTCACATCTTCCCTTTCCTAGTATCCAGAATACCCCAACATATGTATATGTCACTTCTACCCAATAGGCATGGATGCTCAAGGTCAATGAGTGACCTTGACTAAACTCTGGTCATGGCAGATATGGGGGAGGATAGAAATGGGGGGAGTTGGGGTCCAACTTCTCTGAATGAGTGAAGGATTTAAATACAAATGATTGAGTGCAGTTGGCCGATATTAAATTAATGAAGGCTGCAGGCTATGAGGCTTATGAAAAAGTAGGAACAAAATATATTTAATATTTACAGTTATACACAATAAATTAATTAAATAGAATAATGGCAATGGATACTCGATGTATACAATGACCAAACTAACAGAGCTACTCGGGGTGAGTTCTATGAGGGGGAGGGGGGGAGAGGCGATACGAGCCTCTGTACATACGCAAACAGGGATGACTGGCAAGGAGTTTCTTGATAATGCCCTGGGAGATGACAGAAGCACACATTTTAGATTCCAATCCCTCGCTTATCGCAAAAAGTAGTTTGATATTCTGACTGTTCTCGCGGTCCTCATTCACATGGACTAACCTCGTGGTTTCATCAGGGCTTATGGCGGCAAGGAACCTTCATTCTTGACAATGTCACAACTACTCCATATTGAGAGGGTAGGATATTGCAATTATCTCCCGTTTGCTCCTTGAATATACAGCCATTGCACTGCATACTATTCTTTAAATTTGTTTCACCTTTGCTCTCTCCCCATATTTATCCTTCTTACTTTCTCTCAAGCAGTTCTTAGTGTTGGTTCATTCAGTAATTGAAGTTTTCACATAAATAAATTTGGAGCACTATTTCATAATTTGGTGGCCTTTTATTAATTTTATGACCCTAATGTTTCATGTCAACTCTATTTAAATAAATCTATTGGGAGTGGATTAATTATGATGGTTATATTTTAAGGTGCAGATTAAATTTAATTAGTCACTATCAATGGCTTTTTCCAGTTGCATGCTAATATTTGCACTGTAATGCAGCTCTAACATTTTGGATTTTTAATTTTTCCATAAAATATATGTTAGCTGTAGCAGGTTTTTAAGTTTTTTTCTGCCATTTTAATTGACAAGATATTTGAAGTCAATTTTGTTTTGCAGGAGAGAAGACTTCTGCCAAAGCTATTACATGCTGCTGCATTTTAGTTGCAGGATTCATACTTGGTGTTGACCAGGAAGGAATTGCTGGTGAGATTTTCTTTGTTGTTATGATGATGTAATGAAAAATGACTAGTTTAGGCATGTAGCCTCTTAGAAGTCTTCAAAGTTAAATGAAGTTTGGAAGTAAAGCAAAACTACCTTTTTGTACTTGTACTAACTGTAACATAGTGGATCACTTGTTACTGTTGGTGTTGTCTGAGTGCACAAGGGGGCTGTACTTGTTGGAAAGGAAGGTGCAGGAAGGGTAGTAGTGTATTTTGCCACCAATCAGCAAGCAGGGAACCGCCACAAGGGATGGTCACCCATTCTGCTTCAGGTTTGTGTGGATTTAGTGTCTCCTTCGGCGTGGTCTAAGAGTGATGTGGTGTACATTCATAGGCAGTTATTGTGATTGACTGTGTGTGGGTGTGTGATAACATTTTGATGGGTGCCTGTGCCCATCCATCAGAGCCATCACTCCGCCAGTAAGTTACTAGCTCCCTACTACCATTAAAAGTTTTGTCCCACTCTCACTGAGATTGAACCCTGTACTTATGCATAGAAGTCCTACTACACCTTATGCACTAGACTAGCAAGAGATCCATGGTAATGTGATGTCTGGTAGACACAACAAATATATGAGAATCATCATGAATTCAACTACCACCATTATATTCTTTGGTGATCATTCCTTTGATGGTAAGCACATCTTGGCAGATGATTTAAACCTTAAAGCACCATGCTAAGAAAATGGAGGACCCTGACAGTGCGGGTGAAAAAAGGTTAAAGAAAAAAATCAAACATCCTCTTATCAAACACCCATGAGTAAATGATTTGAAAAGGGCAATATAAATAAAACTAGTGCAGTTAATGTATCACAAACTTTGACAATCAACACACTTCAGTACCCAATGGCTGGGCATCCTCCTCATTGGGTAGACAACATTCGAGGAACCCTTCTAATGTATCTAAAAAGATACATTTCAATAGATCCCCTTTATTCTAGTCTTATTTACGGTTTCAGAAAACTGAAATGCCATTAAACATTTCAGCATTATTTTTGCTAAATATATTTTAAAGGTTGAAATTTTGAAATACATTAAATGCACCAATTTGTCTCAGAATTTTTCCCTAAATAAAACTAAATGGGAGGTAGGTACATCATGAGAAAAAATATATTTGCCGCTCAGGACATTTAGGTTTGCACAGCGCTTAAAAGGTTAATGGTTTCTTTTCCATCATAATACAAGAGTTGATGGTAATTGTTACAATGGTTCTCTTGATAGTTCTTAGATTCCTTAGACTTTTGAAGTATGATTTATTAACTTTAGAGGTACATCCCACCACTTGTAGGTCTACCTCCATCTTGTTCTGCAGCTGAGTACACACTCATTATCTTTCTGTTCCTCTGATGTTTGAGGGCTTAAATCCCACCCAGAGATAGACACATTTCACTTGTCACATTTATCATTCATTATACTAGAAAAAATCCGCCCAACAGGCGTTTTATGCTATTCCTGTGCTGCTTGTTCACTTCGCTCACAAAATTAAAAAATTATGCAAGAGAACAATCTTTTTTTTATTTTACAACACATTCAAAATTGGAATGTAAAAAAAAAATCATTCCATGGATGGACACACAAACACACGCCAATTGGTACCATCGATATATCTATGTAACTTTGAGAGCAGTTTGCACTTACGGTTTGCATATCATTCCACTAATATCATAATAAGAGGTTGTTGTGCCGTCAGTGGTGTACCTAAGATTTTAGGCCAGGGGGAGTGAAACCTATAATTTTTTATTTTGATTAGAGAAACAAAATTCTTCATTTACTCGAATTAAATCTTCACTTCAATTACTCGGATTTCATCTAGCATTGAGGGTTTTATGGTTCAGATTCATGCATCAGTAGTTAAGTTCTTGAGTTAAAAAGTGAAGAAAGGTTCAGAACAGAATAAAACAGAGAATTATTTTTGTATTGTTACATGAACAAGAGATACAAAACACACGCTTGAACATAGTCTTTATTGTATTAATAATTGCCACAAATATCAAATTATAAAATTAATGAATTAACCACCATTAGGCAGTTAACAAACATTTCACCAAATGACTGCCTTAGTACCTTCATGAATCATTTTGATGACTGCAGAACAAAAGTTCAAAGCAGGAGCCTTTGATTGCCCTTATCATGGAACACATCAATAACTTTGTCTGGGTCCACCTCAATGTCGTGTGTCATTAATGCCAAAGCATCAAGACGCTCTTGAGTCATTGTTGACCTCAGATAAGTTTTGAATCTTCGAAGGTGAGAGAAGGATCGCTCGGAACTGGCGGTGACGACGGTACAGTTCCGAACAGTCTAAGGAGTGTTGCCACGTCGGGCAGCAACATTCGAGTCACTTCCTTGATGCACTTTTCAAGAGTCCAATCCTCTCGATCTTCCACTCCACTTATTTCTGTCAACAACTCTTGAATTTGGGAGTTAGCATTATCGATTCCATCAGCGAGGTCTTGCTCGTAGATCTTGAGGACAGGGAGTAGTTTCTTTGAAGTGTCCTCCTGAGCAAATCTGGGTATGAGCTCTTGCAATTTCACTACCTAGCACATGCATTTGTCGTCGAACAGGCTCGCTAGTTTGGCTATCATCGCATCCAGAAATGGGACTAGTAAGGTTCTTTCATAGTACAATTCAGGCGTCGACCCTTCTTGGGCCTGTCGAGGCACTGAGATTTCAGTCCCCATGGTGGTGCTCATCTTCATTGCTTCAGTAAACATCGGCTTAAATACAGTTGAGGGCTCCTCTCTTATTTTCTCAAGCTTCTGCCTGATGACACGGATGTGTTCATATGCCTCCTCAAGATGTTGTGCTGGGTCCTGCAACTCCTGACTCACAGGGATGGTTAGATGCAAGACTGCGTCTGCCACTGCGATAGAGCAGGTAAAACTAGGTCGCGTCATTGCGCCATCCTCGAAAGATGGATACGACAAAGGGAAATAGCTCATCTAGAACGGCAACACTGTTGTGGCGTTCCACCCACCGCGTAGGGCAGTACGCCTTCAGACGTCATTTCTTGTGTAATGATGCTGTCTCATCCTTTTCAATCAGCTGCTCAAGCATGTTGGTGCGCTTTGGCGAGTTGGCGAAGAAAGCGCAGATTTGGCTAATGATTCCAAAGAGTACTTTGAACTCAGGACAGTCGCAGGCCTTCCCGATCACCAAATTCAGCCGATGAGAAAAAAGGTGTACGTATACGGCGAGAGGCTGCTTAGACTTCACGATAGCTTGACACCCGTTGAATCGACCGGATATTGATGCTGCCCCATCGTAACCTTGGCCTCGCAAGTTTACCACATCCAGCCCAAGAGAGTTGAGAATGTCCAACATCAGAGTGGCCAGCCCCTGGCCCGAAGTGTCTTTGGCCTCTACAAAAGCGGCAAAATCTTCGCTTATCACACCTTCTGAGTTCACGGTGCGAAGAATGAGGGACGCCTGCTCCGTTCGAGCCGTATCCGTGGTCTCGTCCATCAGCACTGAGAAAAGCCTTGCCTGCTTGACTTAAGTGACCAACTCGCTGCGAATGAGCTCACCCACTACGTTGATAAGTTCATTCTGGATTTGAGGAGACGCATATGAAGCATAGTGGGGTGACTGAAAGAAGAGTCTGGAGTGCCTCGTCTTCTCCGTCAACACGGAAGCGCAAAGCGTTCCGAAATATGCCATCATTTTTCGAGGCCAAGATGTCTCCGGCGTTGCGCTGGCTGCGAAAAGCAAGATTATTGCGACCCAGAAAGAGTATTGTTGCTACGATGGATCACAGCTTTCACCGGTTGGCGGTAATCTGGACTTTCCTCTGAGCCATAAGCTGACGGTCGATGGCCTCACTATCAGCAGTGTGGAGTCGATGCAGTCGTGCACGCTCAACGCAAGCAAGATGTGTGGCTGATTTGCCATGCCTTTGGAGTATTCCATTCGCGTTTTTTATGTCTGTTAGCACACGCTTGACTAGCTGGACGTGTGAGTTGTATTTTCCTCCAACTTTGGTGATTTCCTTTTGGAATATAGTATAAGGAATGCAAAGGGACCTGTTGATTTCTTTGGCATAACCAAGCCAATTGAACATCTCCAGCCATTCCCGGCGAAAGCGTCACCCTTCCTTGTCCACTGGAAATTTTTCGCCTTCTCCTGGCATCGGACGGTTCTCAAGAAGTTGGTTCACCTGATGAACATTTAAAGAAGATCCTCCCAGATGTATCCTTAGTAGCTGACCAAGGTTAACTGGTGACGGGGTAGCCATCACATTCTGGTTGACAGACGAAGTGGACAGAGTCCAACGGGCCGGGACACGCGCTCATCGAACTGATTGTGAGGTCTTCTCTCGTGGACATGCTCGATTTAGAGGACTGAGAATTCGAAGGCAAAGAACTTGAAGTCAACGACTCAGACACAGGTAACTTCGGACTTTTTGGCACAGGCCGAAAGAAATTCGTAATACAGTCGACCCTCGGCTATTCGCGGTTCATCATCCTCGCCTTCAACTATCCGCGGAAAATTTGGGGGGGCCTTAAAATTCAAAATTTGCGCCATTTCCAGACATCCGCGGAAACCTACGTACATAGTCGTAAAACGTAAGTGTTGGTTGGCTGAGACGGGACGATTCCAGCCAATCAGCGTTCATATCTCACTTTCGGCTACAATATGTACAGTATATGTACCTATTTCCCTATTAAAGGATGATGACTTGGTTGAATTAACCAGGATAAATACGGAAGAATCTGACAAAGAAGAAGAAGATAAGGAAGTTCAAGCTGAAGTTGGGCTTACGTTAGAGAGGCTAGCCGATCTTCAGAGAAGAATTAAAAGTGTTCAGGTCAGATTTGGAATCATGGGACCCTCACATGGTTCGTTCCATGAAGGCACAAAATAGCCTCGATCTTGCTATGGGCCATTACTGGGACATGCTAAAGAACATGAAAAAGCAACGATCTCAATTGCCCATTACAGTGTTCTTCACCCCAAGTAAAAAGCCTGAGCCCCTAACCACACCCAAAACTATGCCCTCCACCTTTGGAGAAACTTTTCCTCTTCTTCCTTCTCCTCCCGTGTTTACTGAGCAAGAGTCTGAGGATAATTAGAATCTCTTTAGCTTCCCTGTGCAGTTATATCATCATCATTGTCATCGTCAGCATTGAACTGCACAGGCAACATCATCTACAATCATCAGTCATCAATCATTCTTCAATCAAAATAAAACTATCTCCATGTGAGTAAACATTATACAATAAATAATTTAATGTGTTCTGATACTTTATATCGTACTGTATGTGTATGAACATGACAAAACATAACTTCTTGAATTAATATGGTGAGTGTATTACGATGTCTGGGAAGGGTTGGGGTGTTTTGGGGGTAGCGTCAACTATCTGCACTTTTTCAATATTCACGGAGGTTCATGGTCCCTATCCCCCGCGAATATGGAAGGTCGACTGTACTACCACACTTCATTGCACAAACCTGTGGTAAGAGGAAAAATGTTTAGTAAGAGCTAAGTTATTTTAAAAATCATTCAATAGTAATGAAAAATATTTTAAATAATTATGTATTTAATTATAATTCAAATTATAATTAATACATTTATTTCTTATACTACTAGGCTTTACCAGCATAAAAAAGATAAAAACATATATAAGTATTAAAGTATAAAATATAAGCAAATATGAACAAATAAACGTATTGACAAATCTATACAGACAAATAGCTATTTTAATCAGGGAGGGGCCTCGAGACCCACCCCTACACTCTTTGTCATGTTCGACTGTGACAAGCTTCCTGAGTCGGTGCGTGCTGGTTGGTACCGCTACCGCGTGAAGGCATTCGTGCCACTGTCGCGGCGGTGCTATTACTGTCACGGCTTCGGCCATACGAATCGCTCATGTAGACGTGCAAAGTCGGGGTCACCCGAAGTCTGTGTAAATTGCTCCAAGGCCGCACATGATAAGTCTAAATCATGTGTGGCCAAGTGTGTCAATTGCGGAGAGCCGCACCCCGCTTCTTCGAAGCAATCCTGGCTGTTCAGGTCCAGGATCGAATCTCATTCCGCGAGGCTAAGGACTTGGTCCTGGTGCGCAGGCTCTGCCTGGGACGTCATATGCCTCAATAGTTAGAAAGGCACCCTCTGTTCCTGGCCCATCCAGGCCAACGAGCACGGTTGTTTCCGCGCCCATTCGGAGCCCTTCTGCGGGCTCTACTCAACCCGGCCGCTTCCCTGGTAAAGCTGGCAGCAAAAAGGGTTCATACCCAGCCCCGGCTAAAACCAGGGCTCCCCCCTCTTCACCCAGCGTGACCGTTTCCCGTAAGGCGAAACGACCACGCGCCTCCACCGAGTCGTTAGACTCACTGGGGGCAACACCCCTGAAGTTGGTCGCCAGGCCATCTTCCGGGCTTCCTAAAGCTGTCCCCCGAAAGGAGGACAGCAACAAAGGAGCTTCGGCTCCTTCGCCCACGCCTAGTAGTGGAGCGAGTGGCTCGGAGACGGTCGTTCCTCGAAAAGAGGGCCTCCCGCCTCCGAAGCCGCAACGCCCGCCTAAAGTTTCGAGGCGGAGGGAGGAAAAGACTCGCATGGCGAGCCCAACCTTCCCCAATAAGTCCTCGAATGTGATAGCTCCTTCAGCGCTTTGTCCGGCCAACAGCGCCCGTGGTTCTGACTCCAGGAAGCTTACGGCCATTCCCGTCAGGGTCTTCTGTTCGAGGAGGGCCCCCGCGTCTCCTCCGAGCTAGGCCTGGAGGGCATAGTCCTTCAATGGAATTGCCGTGGACTCCGGGCCAACTGGGAGGAGCTGCGGAGGCTCGTCTCGTCCCGTTCCCCGTTGGCTATCTTTTGCAGGAGACCATGCTAGGCGCGTGCCCCCTGCCCGCCCTCCCGGGGTATAAGGGTCTTGTGACCCCACCACCACGGAATGGCCGAGCTGGGAGATGCGCGGTTTACACCCGGCATGATGTCTCCGTTCTTCCTTTCTCTTTAGATACCTCCTTTCAGGCAATGGCTGTGCAGCTGCACCTGGATAGGAGGTATACTATCATTTCTGCGTACATTCCACCGTCAGCTGACTTCGACGCGGGGAACTTCCGCCGCGTCGTGGCACGGTTGACGAGGCCCTTTCTCTTGCTTGGAGATCTGAACGGCAGGCATCCTCTCTGGGGAGATTACTCCATAAATCCCAGGGGACAAGTCCTTGCCGATCTGATCGAAGAGCTTGAGATAGGTGTCCTAAACGTGGATGAGTTTACGCATCACTGTCCGAGAACCGCTTCATTTTCTTGCCTTAACCTATCTTTGTGCTCTTCGGATGCACAGCCTGATTTTGATTGGGGAGTGGTCGATGACCTCCATGGTAGTGATCACTTTCCTATTCAAATATCATTTTCAGGGCAACTGCCGCCTGAGAGCCCACCTCGGTGGTGCTTGGCGCGGGCGCGGTGGCCTGCATTTCAGGAAATGACTGAATTTTCTATCTCAGTCGAGGAGTTTAGGTCGGTAGATGAGGCCGTTGAGTTCTTCTCCAGCAACCTCATCGCCGTGGGCCTGACTACTATTCCTAGGACGTCTGGCCGTTTTGCACGTCGACCACTCCCATGGTGGTCGGCCGAGTGTGAGACGGCCCTCAAACAGAAGCGTTATGCCTACATGCGCTATAAGCGTCGCACGAACGATTTCACTGTCGCTGAATTTAGTCGGGCTAGGGCTAGGTTTCCCCCGTAAGGGGCGCGGCGATTTGCCATCCTGGACGCCGTGCTGACGGGATCCAGCGCTCCGTCCGGCCCCAGCTTAGCCTCTCTTCCTTCCTTCAGATAGCCAGTTTTTCTTCCCTACCTCGTCGCTTTTCATGCAACCTCTCCCACAACTTTCTCTTGTCAGCCTCTAATTTCACAGGGTAGATGCTGACCTTCTTCTCCAGCCAACCGTCCCAGATCTGGGCTGAGGGTTGAGGGGACAACGTTCCCTAACCCTTTAGCTCCGGTTCGGGATGGGTTTTTTTTAACAATCTGCTTCATCCCCACCCATACCTTCCTCACATCCCCTTTTCCTCTCCTCTTCACAATCTATCCTTTTATGCTGTATTCAAGGTGGAGCCGCCATGCCGATGGACTGCCAGGCCGCCAGGCGGGAGGTGTGGTCCCAAATGGCGGCGCCTGGCTCTACCAGGCCTGTAAGCGCCTCTTGCAGTGCGGGCAACTGTGAGAGGTGATGAGATATTGCGTCCCGCAAAAAAATTAGGGTCACCATGCCCAATGATGCACAACCTAAAAAAAACCCCAACCCTCAACTTCCCCTTGCTCATCAACGGAGCCGCCCTCGGGCAGCTCCACTGAAACAATAGAGATCCTTCCGCCCTCCTGTGCTTGCGCAGGGGACCCTCCATATTCCTCTAACCGGAGAGGAGGCTTACTCCTCTCCTAGCTCTATGGGTGAAGGGGACTCCCCCTCACCCCTTTCTCTCGAAGTGCTTTCGGGCACCTTCCTATTTCCAGCGGCAGTCCCTCCATTTCTTTGTAAGGGGACTGCCAAGAAAGCCAGCAGGCAGCCCATTGCCGACCGCCCCTCGTGTAATCGGCTCGTTAGGGCAAACCCCCTTAGGGGGGAGAGGTTAGCCAGGCCCCTTCGGTCGCTTCCCTCAAAAGACCTGCTGGCAAGAATTTTAAACCTTGCTGGGGTCAAGGACTGTGCCTTCCCACACAAGACTGGCGACACTGCCAAGGGGACCTGCGATGTCCTGGGAGGGGATGGCCAACTGGAGGCCCCTCCTGTGATAGACATGGTCCTTGAGGAAACCCAGCCTCAGACGGTAGGGCCTTCCATGTGGGAGAATCCGGGCTCGGCGCCAAACACCGAACTCGAATCCGCCCCTATGCAAGGTCCTCCTCAAACGGCTATGTTTTCTGAGGCAGTACAAGGAGGGGAATGATCTCCACCGGACGGTGCCCCTGCGACCACCAGGACCTTCTCCATTTCGGAGAAGGACCTGGCTGAGGCCGGTCCATCTGGCCTAGGGGCTTCTGCCGGCGGAGGTGAGAAGCGGGTTCATTCCCCGCCCTCCTCTCCTAAAAAGAAGAAAAAGTCAAGAAAGACTAAAAAGACTCGGGGGCTCCTCTCCATCCGCGGTGGCTACGGGGACGGATGGGTCTGCTGCCATTCTGGCAAGCGACCAAGCCAAGATCGGCACATCCGCCCTCTCTGCCCCTCCGGGTGCGGAGCCCCTGACTATTACAAAGACGAAAAGTGCACAGAGCGAAGCCTCGATGACATCGGGGCCCCAAATTGAGAGGTTACCTGGCGTTTTCGGGCCCGCTGGCCTTAAACGGTTCCTCCTTGAGGAAACCCAGCCTCAGATGGTAGGGCCTTCCATGTGGGGGAATCCGGGCTCGGTGCCAAACACCGAACCCGAATCCGCCCCTATGCAAGGTCTTCCTCAAACGGCTATGGTTTCTGAGGCAGTACCACGAGGGGAAGGATCTCTTTCCGGACGGTGCCCCTGCGACCACCAGGACCTTCTCCATTTTGGAGAAGTACCTGGCTGAGGCCTGTCCATCTGGCCTAGGGGCTTCTGCCGGCGGAGGTGAGAAGCGGGTTCATTCCCCGCCCTCCTCTCCTAAAAAGAAGAAAAAGACAAGAAAGACTAAAAAGACTCTGGGCTCCTCTCCATCCGCGGGGGCTACGGGGACGGATGTGTCTGCTGCCATTCTGGCAATCGACCAAGCCAAGATCGGCACATCCGGCCTCTCTGCTCCCCCGGGTGCGGAGCCCCTGACTATGACAAAACGAAAAGTGCACAGAGCGGAGCCTCGATGACATCGGGGCCCCTAATTGAGAGGTTACCTGGCGTTTTCGGGCCCGCTGGCTTCAAACGCTTCCTCGTTATTCGCTCAACTGATGGCAACATGTTGTCCAAGGGCAACATGATCCATCAGAGGAGAAGATTAGCTAGTGCAATTCTCTCCTCGGATGGATCATGGGAGAGGATTAGCTAGTGCAATTCTCCAACAGGCATTGAACCGCGTCTCTCGCTATGCCGAAGCGCACAGGTTTCGGTTTACTTTGGCCAAGACCAACGTGGTGCACTTCTGCCGCCATCCATGGCTTCACCCCGACCCAGATTTGTTTCTTAATGGGGTGCGCCTGGATGTGGTTGAGTCGCACCGTTTCCTTGGTCTTGTATTCAACCGACGCCTCACCTGGGAGGCTCATATTCGCAGCCTTAGGGTCTCTTGTACCCGCGCCATGGACATTCTCCGTTCCGTGACGTTCAGCGCTTGGGGCGCTGATAGGGCTACTGCCTTACTTTTTTATTGATCCTTTGTTCGTTCGAAGCTCGACTACGGATGCGAGTTTTATGCATCCGCAGCCGAGCGTTTATTGCGGAAGGTGGATTCGATCCACCACACCGGCCTTCGCCTTGCGACCGGTGCCTTCCGCACTTCCCCCATTGAGAGCCTGTTGGTCGATGCTGGGGAGATGCCACTCGCTCTACGCCGCGTGCAGTGCATCACTCGCCTGTACGCGCGAGCCCGGCGTCTCCCTTAGTCGCCAACAGCTCTCACTGCATCCGCAGCTGATCTCGATGGTGCCTATGCCGCCGAGAGACGCCAGTCATACCCTAAGCCCTTTGAGTTTAGGGCCAGGAAACTCCTTCGAGAGGTAGATATAGCTCTCGGGCCGGTAGCGCCCCTGGTTCTGCCCAGGACGCCACCCTGGAGGGTACCACATTTGGCTATTTGTCGCCACGCCTCTGCTCCCAAAGCTTGTACTGCGCCGGGAGTATTGCGTTCGACCTTTATAGAGCACACATCGTGGGGCCACGACATTTCACCTTAGACCTACCTCCAATGCCTCGGCGGTATCATGTGATCTTTTCTCTCATAATCGGACACACGCGCCGGACGCGGCATTATCTGATCGAGCGCTCTCCTGAACCTTACTATAAGTTAAGACTGCTTGGTCCCCCAAACTGTGCACCATTATTTGATTGAATGTCCTTGTTTTCTGGGGAAGTTTCGTTATCGGCATGCGGGTTCGTTACTACTGATCCCGAGTGATTGGGGTGTGATTAAGGTTTTGGAGGCGGTGGACCACCTACTTAGTATTTAAAATTTTACTTGCATGCTTTTGCGGCTGAGGAAGGCTGGTCTCCCTATGCTACCTAATCGTGCATAATTTTTTGTTGTGGGTTTTTAGAGTTTATTGATATCTTATTGTTTTTTATTATTTTAGAGTGGCCTGAAGATAGACTTTCTTTTGATTTCGGCGTCTCTTCCCTCCCCCAGCAAAGAACCGTAAAATTAAGAAAACAAATATAAGTTCTTCCCATATTCCAGCCTCTACAATAATCCTAGGATCGTTTTACGCGTGACTATTTTCCATCTACTAAGGATTCCTCTCAGACCAACAGCGGCACTTGTGTGTCTTTTGATTTGACAGCTTAGGTTAAAGTATGGCCCCATCAATAAAGAATATGGAACCATTGCCGTATCCCACAAACCACTCAAAACTCTTCGCGATCTGCGTCGTCCCCGTTCAGATCCTGAAGGAGATGTTGCTGCATTGCTCCCCAGTAGCAAATGGCCTTTCCTAGCTCGGACTTGAACCAGATGAACAGGATGTAAGTGAAGACTACGTCTAGCTCCCGTCTCTTGACTTAACCTTACTCATCCATTTGTTTTGACTGTTTACATGATGTGATAATACACGTGGATGTGTCTGGATCTGTTGCGCTTTTCGGTTTTTCACTTCGGAAGCGACCACCAACAATTCCACTTTATTTAAAACGATTAATTAGCCATCCTCCAACCGGAGACTTGATTGGGAGGTTGGTGGGGATTCATCCTGATAAATTCATCTGCACTTGATTTGTGTGTAGCAGCACCTGGTGCCCCATAAATTAACATCTAAGTAACTCGTTCACCCTTTGTTATTTTTTCAACCATGTTACTTTACAATTGTATCTTCAATAAAAAAAACCAATTGATTTTTTTTCTCCTCGTGGTGAGCGCTCTCTGTTTTACTCTTTATATTGTATCGTGTGAGGAAAGATGTGTGGTTGGGATATTTGGCAGAACCCACTTACCTAACCCTTCCATTGCTACTCTTCTCCAATTCCTTTTCCTCATGTCTTTTCAGTGGGTCTAAAGATGTAACGTTTCTTTCGTTTCAAGGTTCGCTCTCGCTTCTCGGCGTCCTTTTTGGCGTGGCAGCGTCAGCGTTTGTCTCCTTGAATGCAATAGTCACAAAAAAGGTGAGAAGGAGGTGGAGGTGCTATAATAAAGGCCCAGAAACAAGTTTCTAATAAGAAAACATGAAGTTGACTCTCCTTCGTTCTTGAATTAAGATCCAGTGACGTTGATAAACTTCTTTCTATTTTTCTTCTCTCTTAAATGAGACAACCAACAAGGGCATCTTCCCCAGGGACGCATATGTGTAGTAAAGTGTTATGATGGACATTTCCATAAACATTAATTAGGATGTTGGCGGTACCGGAGCCTTGCCAAAGCGACCCTTGTGTGTGTGTGGTGGGAAGGATATCGTTGCTGGCTCGACGCCTCGTGGAGTCTTGCGTCGAGGTGGTGATTTGAACCCAGAGGGAATGGATGGCGGGTTGTTTTATGGGTAATGGTGACTTAATTACGGGAAGACGGGATTTCTTGCATTATTCGGTGCGTGCAGAGGTAGGTGTTATGACTGGGGTGTAATGGCTCAGGTGTTGTGGAGTGTGAATAAATTGCGTTCCCCGGAGATTGAGATGAAGGGTGTTTTAGGGACACGACATTTGTTTTAGAGTGGAAATAGTAATGTAGGTGTCCCGTGACGAGGCGGGGTGCTTTGTTTTGTGTTTTCTGTAGTGTGTGGATACGAGATTAGGTGGTATAAAGTAATACGGGAGTGAGGGACGGATGTAGTGCTTGTATGTGTGGACGATGGATTCCTTGATTGCCCGCAGTTTTTATGTTTTTTTTTATGTATTGGTGGAAGGTTAGTCCTACTCTATCCAGTGTGGCACTGTTCTTCTATTCGAGGAGAGTGGATTGTTTGAAGGGATGTTGTTGGTGGGGAAGGGGGTTGCTCTATTCCATTATCAGTATGTGGGTTGTGAAGAATGAAGAAGCTAACGAGTTTGAAGGTAAGATGGTCATTAGGTTCTGCTGTGGCCAGTGTTCGAGTCTCGTGACGTGGAATTGTAGATCTCGAGCTGCAGTGTGTGTTGGATTGCCAGAGTGGATGTCCTAGAGAATAAGGTTGAAGAGGGTTGATGGCGAGAGTAGAGACGCTTGTGGGATGCCATTGTGTATCTTTTGTGTCCATGACAGTTTGCCGTGGTGTATTATTTGTATTAGGAAGTCGTGTTTCGTAGTTGTTTGTTTAATAATTGGTGGTACGGTAGTGTATCGAAGGCTTGGCCGATATCTATTGATGACAGTACATGTAAGCATCTCTGCTGGCGGTGATCGGTACTACATGCGGAAAGTGTACGAAATAGAGAGCTGTATGTAAGTGTTCGATGCAAAGTTGTTGAAGCAGAATGTATGGAAGAATATGTCCTGGTCTAACGGTGAGATAGAGATGTTTAAAATCCTGACTCCTTTCGCCCCATTAAGGATACTTGTCTTTGTAGAAAGGAGGAAAAAAGTTCCTGAGAGTTGTGGGCCCTCCCACTCTCTAACCCAGGGGTGGGCAACCTTTTCAGAGTGAGGGCTAGATGAGACTTTTAGGAGCAGGCCGCGGGCTGGAGTGTCAAACGAAATCCCCAAAGTTACCATATATATATATATATATATATATATATATATATATATATATATATATATATATATATATATATATATATATATATATATATATATATATATATATATATATATATATATATACTAGAATACTTTATACAACAATTTTATTGAAAAATATACAAATCAGTGAGACGGCTGGTGCTGGTTGCTTTGAAGAAGTGTTTCAATGTCCGGCTCGAAGAATGTCATTGAAGTGGCGTTCGAGAGTTGGGAGCGAAGGTGAGACTTCGTATACTTCATTTTGGAGAAGAGCTGGTGGCAACAGTAGTTGCTGCCAAACATCCAGCCACGATGCGTTGTACATGCGCAATGTATTTTTGAAAATTGCTAGTGGGAAGGTCGAGGTCGCGGAAGAAGTACAGCGGAGAAAAGGTGGCGGGCCAGACGCTAGGCCTTCGCGAGCCGGAGGTTGCCCGCCCCTGCCCTAGCCTCGTAGTCGTTTGTTCTTTGAGGTGTTCTGATCGGGAATTTTTCGCTCATTTTTTAACTACCTTGACCTTGCACCACTTTTGATTTTTTTTTTCTCACAAAGTAGGCTAAGATTCCCTTGTCCCCTTTTAGAATATTTTGTCAAGGTGTGTTCATCTGGTTTCAGGTGCTGTCGGTGGTAGATGGATCTATCTGGGAACTCACCTACTATAATAATATTCTGGCCGTGATCCTTTTTATCCCCCTGATCATTGTCATGGGAGAGGTTCCTGCAGTTATGAAGATTCTCAGCGATTCCTCTCTCGGTTACTGGGAGCTCCTCATCCTCAGCGGAGGCTTTGGATTCGCCATTGGGTTTGTTTCCAGCCTCCAAATTAAGGCGAGTCCCACCGTCAAGGTTGAGCTCCGGTACCCATTCTTATTATTACCAACATTATTTAATATTTATCTTCACATTTGAACTAACTAAGCCTATCCACAGTTCTAACAAAATAACATACGCCTACTACAAAAGAGCCAGGTAGAATGAATTCACAACACATAGAAAACACCCTAACAAACCGGCACTCGAGCAATTATTCCCTTACTTCTACCACCTATCTCACACCTCGACAACATAATTCATCAGATAAGCCTGAAATATAGAAGACGCTTTAATCCCAACCTCACACATTTTTTTTAAGAGCCCCTGTGGCCACTACTATACTAAGGCAAAAGTCCTAGGACAAAAACTAAATAACAAAAAAAAAGCAAGAAGAAGAAGGATGCACCCACCGGCGTCGGGGGAGGCTCGCCTCCTTCCTGCCAGGAATATGCGATCTACAACAAAGTAAAATAAAATGAAGGAGGCCGCCAGCCTTTTCCAAAAAATCAGATAGTACACAAGTCTGTGTACACGAACTCGTCCCGAGTACAAGGGACAAGCGGTAGTGACCCCACTCGCCCCGTTACCGGTACAGGTAACGTGCGCGAAGATCACCCAGACTGGGACATTCAACAAAAATTTGCTGAACAGTCTGGGGGACAACACAGTCGCCGCAATAAAGTGCAGGTGATGGCTCCATCAGATGGCAGTGAGGCCCGCGAGTGTGCCAAATTCGAAGATGACAGAAAGCAACCTGAAGCCGTCGCGGCATTAGGATATAGGTCCATGATTCGACACCTAGGTGAGCGAGGCATGGCCTTTCTGTTAGATTTGTTCAATAGGATCTGGACAGAGTATCCTGCTGGACTCTTGGCGTATGGCAACTCTTCTTGCTTTTCGCAAACAGGAGAGAGAACACACTACCCATGCCGGTGTCTGCCCAATATCTCTAACCTGCTGCATGTGCAAGTTGATGGAGAAATTGGTAAATCTTACACTAACCTTTTTCCTGGACAGCGGAGGCCACCTGTTTGTCCACAGTGCGGCTTCCGCTAGTTCCACTCCACGTTGGATGCTCTGTTCCGGCTGGATAATGCCGTATGCGAGGCCGTCCTTCATAGGTAGCACTACGCCACAGTGTTTTTCGATCTGGAGAAGGCTATACAATATCATAAAGACTCCGAGTCTTAATTTCTGAATTTTTCCCGTAAGGGGCACGGCGATTTGCTCTCCTGGCCACCGTGCTCCCGGAGCTCAACGCCCCGTCCGGCCCCAGCTTGGCATTCTTTTTCTCCTTCCGCTAACCCCTACTTCGTCTTCTGTACCAATTCTATTTCACCCTGTATCGTCCTTCCATTTACGTTTGTTTGGCGATCTCGGTGTATCAGAGCTATTGGTTGGTGGGAGCCTGAACCGGAGGTGCTCTCTTGGGGGTCTTTACTTTCCCAACCGGTCGACGGGCTTACCCTCCTGGTTGGGCCGGCGCTCTGAGGAGATGTCTCGACGGTAGTCAGTGACTTGCGCTGCGCGAGTTCGCACCCCCTTTTATACTCTACTTTATATGGGTAATAATAAAAAAAGTTCTCCCAGAAGTCGCAGACTTCTGCTTCTCGTACTACGCCTGTCAATAAGTCCTCTTTTCCGCGCTTGTTAGATCCCTCCGCAGAAGAGATAAATCCTGATTTGGATTATCCTCGTTTTCTGGTGCTGAATTCCAGTTCCAGGTCTCCGCTTTCTAAATTGGACGCGTTTGATTTGAATGAGGAGTTTGAGTCCCGCTGTGGTGCGCCCCGCCGTATGTGGGCCCGTGGCAGTGGCGATTTAGTGGTTGAGGTATCTTCGCAAGGGCAGTGTGGTGCCGTGCGGGATTTGTCCTCCCTTTCGGAGGTCCCGGTTTCGGTTGTGCCCCAACGAATTATTGCAATATGATGTTTCGAAACTAAAGGTCTAAACTTTCGTCCCAGAGGGTTACGGACGTTTATAGGGTTTCTAAGTCTGTTGGTCCCGCTAAGGTTCCTACGAGTACGCTCATCGTTACCTTTGAGCGTCAGGATCTGTCCCAGTTTGTTCGTGATGGTTATCTCCGTGTCCTTGTGTCCCGTTATGTCGAGCTCCCCAGACTTTGTTTTAATTGCCACCAGTTTGGCCATATGAGCAGCAATGGTAGGCAGGCTCGTCGTTGTGTGGCCTGTGCGTTGGCGTATCATGGCTCCTCTTGTGGGAATCATGAATGTAGTGCCAATTGTGGAGATTCTAGTAGTCGGGAATCTTCGACGGTTCCCGTCACTAGAATCCCGACGTTAGTGTCGAGACGATTAATGTCTGTCATCCTACAGTGGAATTGTCAAGGGGTTCTCCTTAAGTGGGAGGAACTCCAGCTCTTGCTTTCTAGCGTTCGGCCCTTGGTGGCCTGTTTGCAAGAAAATAAGCTTGGGACTCGCCCCTTCCCGGTACTTCCGCGCTTCCGAGTGTTTAATTCCATCCCCCCGGCCGGGGAGTGTCCCATGCTGGTGCTTCTCTTTTAATTTTCTCTTGGTTATTCTCTGCGCCTCTTCCCCTCCGTACTACCTTGCAAGCTGTTGCTGCGAGGGTTTTTATTTCCAAGCTTCTGACCGTTTGTTCTGTGTACATCCCCCCCGGATTTTAATTTGAGTCGGTCTGACCTTTTAGAGCTCACAAGTCAGTTACCTACCCAGTTTTTATTACTTGGTTATTTTAATGCTCGCCACCCATCTTGGAGTGATACTACCCGTAATTGCCGGGGCGAAGTGGTTGAGTCCCTCTTATTATCTGATTCTCTTTGTCTTTTCAATTCCGGTGATTTTACTTCTTACCATGTTCAAATGGATTCTTTTAGTGCTGTAGACTTGTCCTTATGTTCGCCCGACTGTTTCTTCGATTTCCAGTGGTCGATTCGGAACGACCTTTCCGAGAGTGATCACTTCCTGATCGTCCTGTGGGCCGCCTTTTCCCTCGTTGGGTTCTGCGGCGAGCAAGTTGGGTTGTGTTCCGGGAGACTTCCTTTATTGATGCCTCCCGGGTTTCCTTCGATACCATAGATTCAGCGGTCTCATATTTTACTATTCATATTTTAGAGGCTGCTGAGCGCTTTGTTCCGCGGAGGTGCCCTGTTGCGGGGCGCTCCACCGTCCCCTGGTGGTCGAAGATTGCGCGTCGGCTATTTCTGCCTATCAGTTGGCCCATTCCCGTTATAGGCGGAACCCGACCGTTTCGAATAGGGTCGATCGGAACCGGGCTCGTGCCATCCGCCAAAGGACCCTCCGTCGTGTCCGCCGTGAGTCTTGGCGCCGGTACGTATCATCCATTTCTTCGCCCACGCCGCCGACTTGGGTTTGGAAGCGGATCAATAAGATCCGTGGTTGCTACGCTGTTCATGTCAATCCCACTGGACATCGGAAGCTCGCTTGTGTCCGATGGCTGGTTGGTCAGCGAAGCTCTGGCTGACCATTTTGCTTCGGTGAGTAGCGCTGGTAGCTATCCTCAACGGTTTCTCGATCATAAGGTCACCATACAGTCTCGCCTTTTAGATTTTACCACGTGCGCCACCTACTCTTATAATGGTCTCTTTTTCGTCTATGAGCTGCGGGATGCTTTGTCTCACTGTGTCTCCCCCAGTGATGATTGCATCCACTACGACTTTCTTCGTCGTCTCCATCCCCACGGCGTTATTTTTGGTTGACCTCTACAACCTGCTGTTGGGTCAAAGGAATCTATCCGTCCTCTTGGCATGTGGGGGTTGTTCTATCCCTTCTCAAGCCCGATAGGGACGGTTTGGACCCCAGTTACTATTGCCCGATTGCTCTTACGAGCTGCTTCAGTAAGTTATTTGAGAAGAGAAGATGGTTCAAGTTCGCCTCACTTGGTTTGTGGAGTCCCAACTCGCTCCTCTCTCCATTTCAGTGCGGTTTTCGCAGCGGCCGTAGTACTCTTGACCACCTCATTCGTTTGGAAGACTTTTACGGGCTTTTTCCTCCAGGCATCAAGTGTTAGCGGTGTTCTTCGACATTCAGAATACCTACAATACCACCTGGAGATATGGTGTTTTACGTCAGTTATATAATTGGGGTATGAGGGGCTTTTTACCGGTTTTTATTCAAATTTTTATCGTCCCGTAATTTTAAGGTCCGTATTGGGAAGGGAATGCTTTCTCAGGGTTTCGGATTCAAGAGGAGGGTGTTCCCCAAGGGTGTGTTTTAAGTGTGACATGTTTCTCCGTTGCCATTAATAGTCTGGTGTCCACTCTTCCGGAAGTGGTTTTTGCTTCCCTCTTCGTGGATGACTTGGCGTTGTTTTGTTCATCTTCCCGCTTGCCTTCTGCTGCCCGTCGATTACTGCTGGCAATTGATGCCGTGTCGGGTCATGCTGTCTCAAAGGGTTTTTCCTTTTCGGTCACCAAAACGAAGGCCATGCATTTTTATCGGGGTCATGGTGTCCTTGGTCCCCCTCCCCTCTTCTTGGATGGCACGGCGATTGAGTATGTCCCCGTTTTTAAGTTCTTGGGTTTAACGCTTGAGAGCAAGCTCCCTTGGGTGCCCCATTTGCGTCGCTTGAGGGCGTCCTGTTCGAAGGCTATGGATTTACTTAGGGTTTTATCCCACACCACTTGGGGTGGTGATAGGCGCACCTTGTGGTCGCTTTATTCGACACTGGTCCAATCCCGGCTGAACTACGGTTGCCAGGTGTACTCTTCTGCGTCTCCTTCAGTCTTGATACTTGACTCTGTTCGTTCGCTTGGGGCTCGTCTTAGTAGTGGAGCATTTCGCACCTCGCCTATCCCTAGCCTCTTTGTTGAGTGTGGCATGCTTCCCTTGCGATACCACCGGCTGCAGGTGTGCCTACGATTCTTGTTTCGTGTTCAGCAATACCCTTCATTTCCAGTCCATGAGTGTCTTTTTGCCCCGTCCTCTTCGGCATCTTTTGATCGCCGGCCATCTCTACCCCGGCCTCAGGGGCTCCTCGTTGGGGACCATCTCGCCTCCCTGGGTGTTCGCGGGGTGTTGGCCCTCCCATTCCCGCCGGCTCAATGTTGGAGCGTTCGCCCTCCTGAGGTTTGTACTGCTTTTTGGCATTTCGAGAAATGGTCTACTGACTCTCGTCTATTAAAGTGCCTGTTTCTTGAACTTGCGTGTTCTCAGGCTCACCAGCATCTCATCTATACTGACAGCTCGAAGTCGGTCCTTGGTGCTGGGGGGGCCGCGGTGTCCTCTACGGAGTCTCTTCAGTCCGCCCTCCCTCCTGTAGCATCCGTTTTTACCGCAGAGTTTACGGCCATTCTTTTGGCTTTTAATTTGATTTTATCCATCAATTCTTCAGATTTTATTGTTTTAAGCGATTCCCGGCCTGCTATGGAAACGGTTCGTTCCTTTAAGTCCACCCACTCTTTGGCTTTACGGATTCGCTCCTGGCTGGTTAGAAATGCCTCCCGTTACAGGGTGGCGTTCTGTTGGTCTCCGGCTCATGTTGGGGTCCCGGGCAACGAGGCGGCCGATCGGCTGGCCCGCTGGGCCGCCCTCGAGGTGCCAGAGGCAGCCCCTCTGCCCTTTAGGGATTCCTATCCCGTAATCAGGGCGTATGTCTTTTGTATGTTGCAGAGAGAGTGGGATTCGTAACCCTCCTTCTAAGCTGCCCCTTATTAAACGCTCTGTCCGTTCCTTATCCCCTAGCTTTCAGTGACCCCGGTCTTGGGAGGTTGCTCTTTGCCGAGTGCAAATTGGGCACACGCGACTCATCAATAGCTATTTAGTTTCGGGTGGAGGACGAGTTGCCCTGGTTGTCCCTTTTGCGGTGGCGAGCTGTCTGTGGCTCACATTTTAGTAGTTTGTCCCCGCCTTGCTTCTCTTCGAAATTCTTGCCTTCCTACCCTTTCTGGCTTCGCCTTCCCTGCTCGACTTCGCTTTCCCTGCTCGACTTCGCTTTATTTTAACAGACTCCCTCCTCACATTTCTATCACGAAGTGGCGTTTTATCCCTTTTATAAATTCTTTCCATTTGTTTATTGCCCCAGCCGCCCTTGTTTTTAGAATGTTTGCTGTATGCCCATAATTTAAGTGTGTGTCTCTGTGTGTTGTACTCTTTTTTTCTAATCCTTTGCTTTTCCCCATTTTTTATTGAGTGTCTCCCACGCCTCTTCTGACTTTTTTCGGGCGACCCCGTTTTAACAGTGCTGCCATTAAGAACCCATTAGGATTGGGCGGCTGCCACCTTGTTTTTCCCTTAAACTTAAAACTTTCGGAATTTTTATGCGATAGTTGATTCCGCGTACTGGTGGGACGAGCCCTCTCTTGCCCAATGGAGCAGGAAGAAGGTGTCCTCGCGCCACACTCTCTGCACTGACCATCATCAGTATCACCTCCGTACTGCCGGAAGATGTTCTCGTTACGCTTAAAGCATAAGCTGTGGTTTGGTTAATAACTAAACGAGCCTAGATAGCAGTCATTAACCTTTCTTTAAATGAAGGAATAGATGAGAACGCGTTAGGACGGAGAAAACTAGGCAGGGCGTGAATAAAGTAACCGGGTAGTTTCAAGGCAAGTAATGGTTGTAATTTTTAAGTGTTTATTTTTTAAACTTAACAATGAAAGAGCATGAGTATAACAAAGAGTAAGGATGAAAATAGAAACACATAGTTAGAGTAAATGAGTTATGAATGATTATAAATGAATTAATAATTTGAGTGGTTAAATAATATTTTTCGATATAACGGGAATTAATACGAGTTGGTTAACATTAATATGAATGGTTTAGAAATGTGGAAAATTATTTGTTATAGATTATAATTGGTAAATTTTATGTTATAGCCAGTGAACGCTGCATGAATTATAACCTCAGTGGGAACTTATCCGGCGGGTAGTCACAGCACAAGTGAAAGAATGAAAGTTCGAGTGAGGCAGGAAAGAGGTCTACACTGATTGGATGGTTTGAAATGCGTCAGACAAGGGTTGTGATTGGTTGGAGGGTACCGTACACCTAAGATAGTAATCGTATGGGGTAAATATTATCGAATGTCGTACAATTGAATTTTAAGGGGCGAGATGCATAATTTCTTAGACGGGGAAATGCCAACTGCATCTTTATGAACTTTTGTAGGAGCTAGTAAAGATGTCAGCTGCTACACGCTCTCCCTGGACGACCTTTCGATCTCAAGACTAAGGTGGTGCAATTCTGCTGCCATCCACGGCTTCACTTCGACCCGGACTTGTTCCTAAACGAGGTTCGCCTGGAAGTGGTGGATTCGCACCATTTCCTTGGTTTTGTGGGAGGCTCATTCACCCAACTTTAGGGTCTCTTATACCCACGTCCTGGACATTCTTCGTTGCTTCACGTTCAGCACCTGGGGTGCTGATAGGGTTACTGTTTTGCTTTTCTATCGATCATTTGTTCGTTCGAAGTTTGATTACGGAAGCGAATTTTATATATCCGCAGCCGAACGCGTATTGCGGAAGGTGGACTCGATCCACCACACCGGTCTCAGCCTGCCGACCGCTGTCTCCCGCACGTCTCCCATTAAGAGCCTACTTGTCGATGCTGGGGAGATGCCACTCGCTCTGTGCCGTTTTACAGTGCATTATGCGCGTGTACGCGCCTGTCTGGGGCCTTCCTCATTTGCCAATGGCTCTCAATGCATCCGCAGCATATCAAAACTGTTCCTATGTCGCCGAAAAACGCCAGGCTTACACTAAGCCCTTTGAGTCTAGTGCTAGTAACTCCTTCGAGAGCTCGGTGTAGCTCACGGCCCGGTGTCCCCTCTGGTTCTCTCAAGGACACCACCCTGGAGGGCAGAACCTTTGAGTATTTGTTGACACCCCTCTGCTACCAAGGCTTCCATAGCGCCGGGAGTCTTGCATTCGTCCTTTTTGGAGCACGCTTCGTGTCACGCTGGATCCGTGTCTGTGTATACAGGTGGCTTCATGTCCTAGGAGGGGATCGGTTTCCACACCGTATCCCACTGTTTTAAGTCTGCGGGGCTCTACAAGGAGCTGTATCTGTTTTCACGGCCGAACTGGTTGCAATATACCGCTCGGTAGGGAAGATAACTGTCGTGCCCGGTTCGGAGACCGGATTGCGATCTTTAGTGACTCATAACACGCTTTGAGTGCTCTCGGGGCATTGGAATTTCCATACACCCTGGTTCGCGGTAGCCTTGACGCTACGGTTGCTGCAAGTCGGGTGGATGTGAAGATTATTTTCTGAGTTCCTGGGCCCCGTAAGGGGCGCGGCGATTTGCCATCCTGGCCGCCGTGCTGACGGGACTCAGCACCCCGTCTGACCCCAGTTTAGCCTCTTCTCCTTCCTTCAAAACATTTGTTTCCTTGCTTTTCATACAACCTCTCCCACAACTTTCTCTGGTCAGCCTCTAATTTCACAGGGTAGATGCTGACCTTCTTCTCAAGCCCACCGTCCCAGATCGGGGCTGAGGGGGGAAGGGGACAACGTTCCCTAACCCTTGAGCTCCGGTTCAGGATGTTTTTTTTTAACAATCTGCTTCATCCCCACCCATACCTTCCTCACATCCCTTTTCCTCTCCTCTTCACAATCTATCTTTTTACGCCGCGTCTAAGGTGGAGCCGCTAGGCCACCAGGCGGGAGGGGTGGTCCCAAATGGCGGCGCCTGGCTCTGCCAGGCCTGTAAGCACCTCTTGCAGTGCAGGCAACTGCAAGAGGTGATGAGCGATTGCATCCCGTGAAATAAAAGGGTCACCATGCCCAATGATGAGAAAGACAAAAATCTCCCCTTAATTCTCCCTGTGTCACCAACGGAGCCGCCCTCGGGCAGCTCCACCGAGAAAATGGAGGTAGCCCCCCTTGTGCTTGCGCAGGGGACCCTCCATACTTCTTTAACCGGAGAGGAGGCTTACTCCTCTCCTACGCATACGGGTGTAGGGGACTCCCCCTCACCCCCTTCTCTAGAGGTGCTTTCGGGCACCTCCCTATTTCCAGCGGCAGTCCCTCCTTTTCTTTCTAAGGTGACTGCCAAGAAAGCCAGCAGGCAGCCCATTGCCGACCGCCCCTCGTGTAAGCGGCTCAGTAGGGCAAACCCCCTTAGGGGGGAGAGGGAAGCCGAGCCCCTTCGGTCGCTTTCCTCAAAAGACCTGCTGGCAAGAATCTTAAACCTTGCCGGGGTCAAGGCCTGTACCTCACCACAAAAGACTGGTGACGCTGCCAAGGGGACCTGCGATGTCCTGGAAGGGGATGGCGAACTGGAGGCCCCTCCTGTGATAGACATGGTCCTTGAGGAAACCCAGCCTCAGAGGGTAGGGCCTTCCATGGGGGGAATCCGGGCTCGGCGCCAAGCACCGAACCTGAATCCGCCCCTATGCAAGGTCCTCCTCAAACGGCTGGGGCCTCCGAGGCAGTACAAGGAGGGAAGGGATCTCCTCTGACCGGTGCCCCTGCGACCACCAGGACCTTTTCCATTTCGGAGAAGGACCTGGCTGAGGCCGGTCCATCTGGCCTAGGGGCTTCTGTCGGCGGAGGTGAAAAGCGGGTTCATTCCCCGCCCTCCTCTCCTAAAATGAAGAAAAAGACAAGAAAGACAAAAAAGACTCGGGGCTCCTCTCCATCCGTGGGGGCTACGGGGACGGATGGGTCTGCTGCCATTCTGGCAAGCGACCAAGCCAAGATCGACACATCCGGCCCCTCTGCCTCCCCCTGACTATGACAAAGACGAAAAGTGCACAGGGCGGAGCCTCGATGACATCAGGGCCCCTAATTGAGAGGTTACCTGGCGTTTTCGAGCCCGCTGGCTTCAAACGCTTCCTCGTTATTCGCTCCACTGATGGCACCATGTTGGCCAAGGGCAACATGATCCATCAGAGGAGAGGATTAGCTAGTGCAATTGGTAGAGAGCCGAAGGTGACCCGTTTCTCGGACGGGAGCCTTCTGGCGAATGCGGCGAATCCCGCCGAGGCGGCCAAGATAAGTGCTCTTCGGACACTTTATGGCACCCCCGTGAGTGTGACGCCGCACTCTACCATGAACTTTGTGAAAGGAATAGTTTATGCGAGGGAACTCGTTGACTTCTCCATTGAGGACATCACCCTAGAGCTGGCCGACCATGGGGCGATCAAGGTCGAACCTTTGATGAGAAAACAGGAGGGGCCTCGAGACCCACCCCTACACTCTTCGTCACGTTTGACTGTGACAAGCTCCCTGAGTCGGTGCGTGCCGGTTGGTACCGCTACCGCGTGAAGGCATTCGTGCCACTGCCGCGGCGGTGCTATTACTGTCACCGCTTCGGCCATACGAATCGTTCTTGTAGACGTGCAAAGTCGGGGTCACCCGAAGTTTGTGTAAATTGCTTCAAGGCCGCACACGATAAGTCCAAATCGTGTGTGGCCAAGTGTGTCAATTGCGGAGACCCGCACCCCGCTTCTTCGAAGCAATGTGGTGCATATCTCCTTGAGAAAGAAATCCTGGCCGTTCAGGCCCAGGATCGACTTTTATTCAGCGAGGCTAAGGACTTGGTCCTGGCGTGCCCGGCTCTGCCTGGGACGTCATATGCCTCAATAGTTAGAAAGGCACCCTCTGCTCCTGGCCCATCCAGGCCAACGAGCACGGTTGTTTCCGCGTCCATTCGGACCCCTTCTGCGGGCTCTACTCAACCCGGCCGCTCCCCTGATACAGCTGGCGGCAAAAAGGGTTCACACCCAGCCCCGGCTAAAACCAGGGCTCTCCTCTCTTTCCCCAGCGTGACCGTTTCCCGTAAAGCGAAACGGCCACGCGCCTCCACTGAGTCGTTAGACTCACAGGAGGCAACACCCTTGAAGATGGTCTCTAGGCTATCTTCTGGGGTTCCTAACGCTGTCCCCCGAAAGGAGGACAGCAACAAAGTAGATTCGGCTCCTTCGCCCACGCCCCGAGGTGGAGCGAGTGGCTCGGAGACGGTCGTTCCTCGAAAAGAGGGCCTCCCGCCTCCGAAGCCGCAACGCCCGCCTAAGGTTTCGAGGCGAAGGGAGGAAAAGACTCGCATGGCGAGCACAACCTCCCCCAATAAGTCCTCGAAGGTGACAGCGCCTTCAGCGCTTTGTCCGGCCAACAGCGCCCGGGGTTCTGCCCTGGTAAGCGTACGGCCTTTTCCGTGAGGGTCTTGAGTTAGAGGAGGCCCCTCGCGTCTCCTCCGAGCTAGGCCTGGAGGGTATATTCCTTCAATGGAATTGCCGTGGACTCCGGGCCAACTGGGATGAGCTGCGGAGGCTCGTCTCGTCCCGTTCCCCGTTAGCTATCGTTTTGCAGGAGACCATGCTAGGCGCGTGCCCCCTGCCCGCCCTTCCGGGGTATAAGGGTCTTGCGACCCCACCATCGCGGGATGGCCGGGTTGGGGGATGCGCGGTTTACACCCGGCATGATGTCTCCGTTCTTCCTTTCTATTTAGATACCTTCTTTCAGGCAGTGGCTGTGCAGCTGCACCTGGATAGGAGGTATACTATCATTTCTGCGCACATTCCACCGTCAGCTGACTTCGACGCGGGGGACTTCCGCCGCGTCGTGGCACGGTTGCCGAGGCCCTATCTCTTGCTTGGAGATCTGAACGGCAGGCATCCTCTCTGGGGAGATTACTCCATAAATCCCAGGGGACAATTCCTTGCCGATCTGATCGAAGAGCTTGAGATGGGTGTCCTAAACGTGGATGAGTTTACGCATCACTGTCCGAGAACCGCTTCATTTTCTTGCCTTGACCTATCTTTGTGCTCTTCGGATGCACAGCCTGGTTTTAATTGGGGGCTGTTCGATGAACTCCATGGTAGTGATAACTTTCCCCTTCAAATATCATTTTCAGGGCACCTGCCGCCTGAGAGCCCACCTCGGTGGTGCTTGGCGCTGGCGCGGTGACCTGCATTTCAGGAAATGACTTAATTTTCTATCTCATTCGAGGAGTTTAGGTCGATAGATGAGGCCGTTGAGTTCTTCTCCGGCAACCTCATCGCCGTGGGCCTGACTACTATTCCTAGGACGTCTGGCCGTTTTGCACGTCGACCACTCCCATGGTGGTCGCCCGAGTGTGAGACGGCCTTCAAACAGAATGCGTTATGCCTACATGCGCTATAAGCGCCGCTCGAACGATTTCACTCTCGCTGAATTTCGTCGGGCTAGGGCTAGGTTCCGGTATATTTCGAAGCACGCCCGCCGCTCTTCTTGGCGGGCATACATGTCTTCACTTAATGGGAAGACCCCTTTAGCAGAGGTGTGGAGGCGAGTCAAAAGGATTCGGGGCAAGTTCTCGCAGGACCCCCCTCCCGTTGTCCAGGAGAATGGGACCGCAATCTCGGACCCCGCGTCCGTGGCGGAATCCTTAGCGACCGCTTTTTCCGCATTCTCTAGCCGTGATGCTGCTCCGCCAGCATTCAATGCACGTCGTGATGTCGCGGAAGGCCGCCGGCTGGACTTTACCTCCAGAGGGGGAGAACCCTTCAACGACAAGTTTACTGTGAGTGAGTTGTGTTCCGCTCTCGCTTCGTGCGCGGACACCGCCGATGGTCCGGACGATGTCCCGTACGCCATGCTTCGACACCTGGGTGAGCGAGGCATGGCCTTTCTGTTAGATTTGTTCAACAGGATCTGGGTGGAGGGTCTTCTCCCAGACTTCTGGCAAATCGCACTGTGCTCACTTTTCGCAAACCGGGGAGAGATCACTCTCCCCCCGCCGGCTTCCGCCCAATCTCTCTAACCTCTTGCGTGTGCAAGTTGATGGAGAAATTTGTAAATGTTAGACTAGCCTTTTTTCTGGACAGCGGAGGCCGTCTGTCTTCTGTACAGTGCGGCTTCCGCAATTTCCACTCCACGTCGGATTCTCTGCTCCGACTGGAAAATGCCGTCTGCGAGGCTTTCCTTCGTAGACAGCACTACGCCACGATGTTTTTCGATCTGGAGCAAGCCTATGATACCTCATGGCGATACGGTATCATGGAGACTCTCCACACGATGGGGGCGAGGGAACGCCTCCCAATGTTTATATCTAAATTTTTGCGAGATCGTCGATTCTGCGTACTGGTGGGGGGAGCCCTCTCCGGCCCAAAGGAGCAGGAAGAGAGTGTCCCGCAGGGAAGTGTCCTCAGTGTTACACTCTTTGCCCTGAGCATCAACGGCATCACCTCGGTGCTGCCGAAAGATGTTCTCGCTACGCTCTACGTGGACGACCTTTCGATCTCTTTTGGCGCGGCCCAGATGCCAACTCTGGAGCGTCGACTCCAACAGGCATTGAACCGCACAGGTTTCGGTTTTCTTTGGCCAAGACTAAGGTGGTGCACTTCTGCCGCCATCCACGGCTTCACCCCGACCCAGATTTGTTTCTTAATGGGGTGCGCCTGGATTTGGTGGAATCGCACCGTTTCCTCGGTCTTGTATTCGACCGAAGCCTCACCTGGGAGGCTCATATTCGCAGCCTTAGGGTCTCTTGTACCCGCGCCATGGACATTCTCCGTTCCGTGACGTTCAGCACTCGGGGCGCTGATAGGGCTTCTGCCCTACTTTTTTATCGATCCTTTGTTCGTTCGAAGCTCGACTACGGATACGAGTTTTATGCATCCGCAGCCGAGCGTTTATTGCTGAAGGTGGATTCGATCCACCACACCGGTTTTCGCCTTGCGACCGGTGCCTTCCGCACTTTCCCCATCGAGAGCCTGTTGGTCGATGCTGGGGAGATGCCACTCGCTCTGCGCCGCGTGCAGTGCATCACTCAACTGTACGCGCGAGCCCGGCGCCTCCCTCAGTCGCCAACAGCTCTCACTGCATCCGCAGCTGATCTCGATGGTGCCTATGGCGCCGAGAGACGCCAGTCATACCCTAAGCCCTTTGGGTTTAGGGCCAGGAAACTCCTTCGAGAGGTAGATATAGCTCTCGGGCCGGTGGCGCCCCTGGTTCTGCCCAGGACGCCACCCTAGAGGGTACCACATTTGACTATTTGTCGCCACGCCTCTACTCCCAAAGCTTGTACGGCGCCGGGAGTATTGCGTTCGATCTTTCTGGAGCATACCTCGTGTCACGCTGGAACTGTGCCAGTGTATACGGATGGCTCCAAGTCCCAAGAGGGGGTCAGCTTCCATGCTGTATCCCCTCTGTTTGAAGTCAGCGGGGCTCTGCCAGGCGCTGCGTCTGTCTTCACGGCCGAGCTGGTGGCAATACACCACTTGGTACGGGAGATTACGCGACGTGCCCGGTTCGGAGACCGGATTGTGATCTATAGCGACTCACAAAGCGCCCTGAGTGCTCTCGGGGCATTGGAATCTCCGCATCCCCTGGTTCGTGATATCCGTGACGCCACGGTTTTAGCCAGCCGGTCAGAAGTCGAGATTATCTTCTGCTGGGTTCCTGGACATGTATGAATTGCGGGGAATGAGGGCGCCAAAGAGTCCGCGAGGACTCTGCGACCGGACCAGCGTTTCGCTCTTCCTCACACCGACTACATTGCAGGAATACGGGCAGCTCTTCGGACTGCTTGGCAAAGAAGATGGGAAACGGTCGAAGGGAACTTAAAGTTGCGTGCCATTGCGCTGCGACTGTTCCCATGGACCTATCCCCCAATGCCGCGACGGCTTCAGGTCGCTTTCTGTCGTCTCCGAATCGGACACACTCGTGTGACGCATCGCTATTTGATGGAGCGCTCGCCTGTGCCCTATTGCGACGACTGCGTCGTTCCCCAGACTGTTCGGCACATTCTTGTCGAATGTCCCAGTCTGGGTGATCTTCGCGCACTTTACCTGTCCTGGTACCGAGATGGGCGGGGTCGCTACCGCCTGTCCTATGTACTCGGGACGAGTGCGTGCACCATGACTGGTGGACTTGTTGACTTTTGGGGGGAGGCCGGCCTTCTCCCTTGTATTTAACTTGTTTTTTTTTGTTATTGTTTGTTTTTTTGTTTTTTTTTGTAGGTTGCAGGCTCCTCCGCTGGAGGGAGGGGGACCTCCCCCCGACGCTGGAGCTTGCTTCCTGATTGTTATCCCCTTTTTATTGTTGTTTCTGTTAATTTTTTTATTTTAAAGTAGTCTAGAACTGGGCTGTTTGTTTCCGGCGACTTATGCCCAAGTGGGCAGTCGCCCAAGAGTCCGCGAGGATTGGGCGACCAGACCAGCATTTAGCTCTAAATCACACTGGCAACATGATAGGAATCAAGGCAGGCTTTCGGGATGCCTGGTAAAGAGGATGGGAGACGGCCGAGGGGAACTTAAAGTTTCGTGTTATTGCGCCTTGACTGTTCCCATGGACCTTACCCTCTAATGCCGCGACAGCATCAGGTTGCTCTCTGTCGTCTTCGAATTGGGGACATACTCGCGGGACGCACCCCCATTTGATGGATCGGTCACCCCCACCTTATTGCGACCACTACGTTGTTCCCCAAACTATTCGGCACATTCTTGTTGGATGTCCCCGTTTGAGTGATCTTCGCTCACGTTACCTGTCCCGGTATCGGGATGAGCAATTTCTCTACCGCTTGTTCTTTGTACTCAAGACGGGTTCTTGTAGAGAGACTTTTGTACTATCTGACTTTTTGGAGGATGGTGGCCTCCTCCATTTTATTTGACGTCGGGGGAGGTCGGCTAACCCCCCAACCCCGAAACGTGATTCTTTCTTTTGTTCTTTGTTTTTCTTGTTTTGTTCTCTTTTTTTGCGAATTTTAGAATATCCTAGCACTAGGCTAGAATTTTAATTACAGGGACTTATGCCCTTGAAGGCACTCGCCAGATGAGCAATTTTAAAAGAAAACAAAAGCCCTCTACACCCAATTACTAGATAACCTCCCCCCCTCCATTACACCGAACCTGAACACTATAAAACACATGCACACCCACTTTACCGGCTTATCACTTCAAAATCACACGCAAAACGCCCTGATCCCCCAAACACCCTGATATCCACTAAACGAAGCACCATAGATCGCCCAATCATTTTCACTGGCTGGCCCGCCATACATTACTAAAATACGCCTCGATCCCGGCAGGAGTGGACACAAACATCAGCGCAAGTAGAGATATGGCTACCAACTGGTGGACGCGCTGTGCTCGACCCTGTATTGGGGTGGGTAGATCTTCCACTTCTCACCACACTCATAGCCAATTACAACACTGCTTTCTTTCCTCTCCCATCTTCTCAGCACCCCGCACAAACGCTCTCTGTTTCAAGGAATCCGGCCGATGAGTATCCATGTACCTCTGACGCGAAACAAGTCCCCCTGCCCCATGGGGAACGAAGGTTCCTACCGGTAGGCTGTTTGGTGTCAAAACAATACTTCCTGGGACCTCGCCCCTGGTGCCCTCGTGCTCAGCTCACCTTTGTGTATTTCATTATCCGGTCGGGATCCCTTATGGTCAGGGCAGGATGTCATACTACTACTGCTACATGATCCCCAAAACCGATTTTCCTGAGTGCTGCCACGCTCGAAAGAATAGAGCCCGATGGGTGACAAAGTAAGTTAGATTGGTATTCCTCGGTTGAGGTGTGTGGTTCCTCATTGAGCTAGTGTTGTATGGTATCAAATTGGAGTTGACTCGCAGGCTGTCTCGACGAGACCTTTAATCCCTGGTGAATAGTCTCATGGCCGAACCAAGGTCTTTTATTGGTGCATAAGAGGGGTTTCTGATTCTCTCAGTTGCGGACACTTTTTCCCCTACCTTGAAAGTGACAAATTCCAACACAGCGCCCTATGTGTGATTGCTACCAAAATGAGATCGCGGGGGGGAGGAGCTTTATGTTTTTACAACCTATATTTGAGGGATGCCACTAGGTCCTACTTGATACCGATTTTATAAATGAAATCCCAGGTTTTTATGTCATGCAATGGGGGAACAGGACCCCTCAACTTGATGCAAGCTGCACGTCAAGAAGACGACTAAATGTGGCCACTTCCACACGTCAAAAGGCTTGAGATGCAGAGTTGAAAACTATTTTTTTTTCATGTATAATAATCCCATGAATGCCACCGTTGCTCTTGGATCGGGCATGGAACTTCCTGATCTCAGGGGCGAATGGAAACATCTCTTGCCACCATGGGGGATTCTAAACCACATCAGGTATGGCTAGTTAGGAGGAGGTCCCATTCGAGTTGAACTTCACGGCTCCTTCCTTAATGCTGTACATACCCAGAGTTTGCATCCCACATGTACTCATTTTACAAACATCACAATTCCTGTTTCTTTACTTACGTTTTTGCGCCTTCGCAGGTAACCTCTCCACTCACGCATACCATCAGTGGAACGGCGAAAGCGTGTTGCCAAACGGTGATCGCAACATGGTGGTACACCGAGCACAAACCATTCTTTTGGTGGATTTCCAATTGGGTGGTTCTTGGCTCCTCGCTGGCCTATACACGAGTTAAACAGCTCGAGATGAAAACCGAGCACAATGCTCGTTCGAATATCGGTAAATTTGGAACGTGAGAACAGATGATCTTGAGCTTGTAAAATGTCCGCCATTTTCGTGACGGTTTTGCACGTATTTACTACGCTGCAATTTATGACGTCTATTTCATCCCTGATTAGTTCTTAATAGAACTCAAAATGGTTTTTATTTCGGAAACTTTTAAACCATTGAATTCACAAAGGCGATTTTTTTATTTGTTCCAATGTCATTTCTTTTCATTCAATTCACGGCACCTACTTTTTTTTGTGTTGATTTTTTTTATCTGCATACGTCTATTTTCATGGTCCTCCAATCAAGATTTGTTTTTGTATTGCATTTTCATCGTTTGTATCCTCGGTCACTGCCTGTTTATATGTTTACGATGAATTATTTCGTTATTGAAATCCTCGAATTTGGAGTCACCGGTTGTGGCCACCGCACCGCTTGTGTTGTTTGGCTTTCGAGTTGAAACTCAGAGTGGAGACCACTTTTCAATTGACTTTGTATGCTTCCACCGTCCCAAATATACTCCCCTCCCCTATCCCGTGAAAGAGGCAACCTCTATGGGTTATCACATCTCCCTGGCCTCCATGTCCCTTCCCAAATCCATTGCTTCGAAAAAAACAACGACTGTATTTCTATCTAGGGTTTCCATTTTTTAAATTTTAGGATCCCATCTAGCGACTGCCTATTTAGGACTAGTGTTTATAAAATTGGTGTACGATAACCTACAGATATACACTAGCGGCCATAATATAAGGGTCAGTAAGAACGAGTGTATTTAAATATTTATTATAGAAGTTTAACAAAACGTTTAGACTATATATTATACACATATTTAGATATATCTAAAATCTATCTATTTTGAAAATTTCAAGTGAATGGAATAAATATTTCGTAAGTTATTAAGAAATAAACAAATTATCTTCCAAATTGGAGCGAGTTAAGGGTCACTTAGAAAAAATGAACTACCAACCGAGGTATTTGTGTTTAGGAGACCATTGATGGGCTAACAGTTACTTCTTATGATCATGCATTATTGGAACATTCAACTGTCAACATGGCGGATTGTGAGAGACGACCGGTGTCTTGTTAACAAAAACAAAGGATTGTAGTATGCCTTCACCAAGAGTGCAAGTCAAATTCTGTGATAGCAACTACTGTAGGAAGGTCTAGAAGTGTTGTGCAACGAATTGTAAGCTCGTTTCAAGTGATCAGGATCGACAGATGCTAAACCCAAAACCGGTAGACCTCGTAAAACGTCACCAAGTCGAATGTCCCTGAAGGATATGTTTAAGAGTGCTGCTGAGATATCCCGCGAGTTCAGCTCCACCTCCGATGTCAATATATCGTGCAAACCAGTTTCCCGGGAACCGGCAAAGAAACCTTTGATCTCCAAGAAGAATCAAAGAGCCCGTCTTCGTTACGTTTACGAACATGTTGTTTAGACAAAATAAACAGTAGGTGTAGGTTCATTTGGGCGACGAATCGAAGTTTAATGTGATTGGTTCCGATGGCAGAATGTACGTCCGACGAAGATGTGGCGAAGGTTTATCTCGTGCATGTGTGCAGAAGTCACTGAAATATGGAGGAGTCAGTGTAATTGTATGGGTCTCTGCTGCTGGTCCTGGTCCACTTATTCACCTACAAGGGACTGTCAATGCTGAAATCTAAAAGCAGTTTCTTAGACAGCATGACCTTCCACATCTCCGATCCTCGGCAGTTCAACCCCATATCTTCGTGCAAGACAACGTTCCCTACCACACTGCAAAAGGTCAAAGATTTTTTGAGTGATAAAAGGGTTGATCTGATCTCATGGACCTGCCACCTCAAAGTCCTGATCTCAACCCTATGTATATAAAACGTTTGGAAGATTATTGGAGATGGGGCGCGAAGGAGAAATCCAAAGAACCAAGATGAACTCTGGGAATGTTTGAAAAACGAATGTAAAGAAATTAATTCAGTCTCGTGGTAACATGTCGAGAGGTCATTGCTAGTAAAGGGATGTTCACAAAATATTAATAGTAAGGGTTTCTTTTTTTTCTTGTTCCATTTTACATTGTTTTTCTGTCACCCTTAACTTTTGGCCGCTGCAATTTGGAAGATAATTTGTTTATTTCCTCATAACTTACGAATTATTTAATCCATTCACTTGAAATTTTCATGAAAGATAGATATTAGATATATCTAAATATGTGTGTAATATATAGTCTCAAAGTTTTGTTAAACTTTTATAATAAATATTAAAGGTTAAGCACAGTTAGATTAATGGAATGAAATTTATCAGCACATAGCAATTTAATAGAAAATTCAAGTGCCCCAAAATGATAGGAACGCTTAGGTTTTTTTTTGTAGAGACAAGTGGCATTGTTTGTAGAGCCACTAGTTTCATCAATCTCGTCTACATTGTCCAGGTAAGGTAATGCCTAAGAAATCTGTCACGCCTCTCTCTCTCTCTCTCTCCGCCAGCTGATCGTAAAGCTGAGCCACCATGTTAGTCTTTCAATTGGATCCATTGCAGATACAAACCCTACAAAAGTGTATCCATAATATTATGACAATCTATGACAAAGCAGATTTATGTAGGTCTGGTAAATCAACCGGTAGGTCAAGGAAAACCTCAAAAAAGGCCAGATAAAACTATTACCGAAATTGTAGAAAAGGGCCTTTACAAGACAGCTGCAGTAGTTCCTCGAGATATTGTGAGATTTTAGCCAGCAATGTCTCCAGCCTGTTTCACGTCGGCTGGAAGAAGACTATCTTCACATTTAGCGCAACCGCTGTCAAACCATTTATCAGTCCGAAAAACAAGGAGGCTCATCTTGCATTCACCTCTGAGCACGTGACATGGCCCGATGATCAATTAAGCCAAGTTAAATTTGTTCGAATCCGATGGGAGGAGGTTCGTTCATCGCAAAGCAGGCGGAGGAATTGGCAGGGTCAGAGCTGTGATTTTGGTAGAAAAAACCGGGACACATTTGCGCTTACGGAGCATAATGAATGGACAAGTATACAAGGAATTATTGCCACAGAATGCTTACATTATCTGCCAGCCTCCGAAGCCCAACCTGCAATTTTCAAAAAGAACAAGTGTTTCCTCTCCTGCTGGAGCTCCGGGGATGGACTGGTCTGCTGCCGTTTCGGCAAGCGACCTTGCCAAAATCAGCACATCCGGCGATGAGCCTCAGCCCAAGACCAAAGTCCAAAGTGCGGTGAGCAGAGCCTCTATTTCCTGGCATTTTCTAGCCCGCTAGCTTCAAGCGCTTTTTAGTTATTCGCTCCACTGTTGGCCAAAGGCAACATGCTCCATCAAAGGAGAACTTTAGCTAGATTTACTGGTAGAGAGCCGAAAGTGAACCGTTTCTGACTGTTTACTGATTCGTATGTTTTGCAGGCCAATTTATTATACTGCAAATTTAGGGACTTGGCTCCGATTGTCCAACCCGAGGACGGGGGGGGGGGAGATTATCTGATCAGAGGGTATATGCGTGTGTTCTTCGATCCGACCGCTGGGCGAAGCTTACTCGATCTGACCGTGTATGCATGTTCAGTGTAGGCACGTGTACACCATGAGAGTATTTGAGTTTGAAAATCTGACGGCTTTATCAAGCTGCCATTCGTAGCAAGATTGATTTCGTCTTTCGCGGTTTACGTTAGGGCTGGTGGGTCAGGCTCCCTCTCGTCAGATTCCGTTCCATGTATGCACAGATGTCTCATTGTCTTTGTCATCTATGCGGCCGACCGTTGGCTCGCATCTGTTTCCTAATGTATGTATGTTTGTATATTCGCTTGGGATCAAAACGATTTCACTTGCATTATTACAAAATATTCTGCTTTGCATTGATACATAGATTATTAAAATGTGATTAAATATTATTTACAAGTATTTGCTTTGTTTTACATTAATTAATTTTTACAAGATGGCATATTATTTCAATGTTCGATTTGTGTGAACAATTTCAAGATTTCAGGACCAACAGGGTGCTCATTTGTGAGGTTCCTTGATGGCTCTACTCCACCTTGCAATTGGGCGCTACAAATTCAATTCATTTTCATTGTTTTACATATTTATCTGATCTTTCACTTGTTAGATCATAAGCAATTCATTAATGTTCTGTAGATTTCTTTAGCATATTCCTTAGATAGAGCTGGGCTAAATATAGAGCGTTTTTATAGTATTGAAATAGAATTTTGGGAGATTAATTTATACCAAAAATTGTTTTTATTTAATCATAGTTATATAACTATTACAAAAGCAAAGGAAATCTATTCCATTGTTATAGTATTTTTTATAATTAAAGAGATCTCATCTTACAGACGCATAACAAATATATTGTTTCCTATAAGTCCTCCCTTGTCTGGTTGCCAAATGTCACCGTTTCTCTTATTTCAGCCCCCTAAAACATATCTTTTTTTTTCGTCAGTTAAACTCCATTTTTTTAAGTTCGTTTTAGTTTCTTCTAATAACGTAAATAAAAAAATATTTAGTTAGTGGTAAAAAGAAGGAAGTGATTGAGAGAATGACAATAATTTGGAGAAATTTGACTAAGCTGTTTAATCTATATTATAATGCAGAAGATAAGTATTTACGATTTGGGAATTGTACTCTTTCTAGAGCACTTATCTTTTAGATTCCCTTTTTTATGGAATGTTATTTTGGTTTAAAGCTACCCCATTGTAAGACCATGACAATCCAAAGTACTGATTTTTTAGGTCACGTGGTTTTCTCATTCAATCTTGCAATTGAGCACTACATATATTCCTTCAATGGAGTCGCCGTCGATTCCGGGCCAACTGAAGGGAGCTGCGATGGCTCGTTACCCCTTAGTTTTTTTTTAGTTTTTTTTTACAGGAGACCATATTGGTCGCGTCTCCTCTGCCCACTCTCCGCGAGTAAAAAGTTTTTACAACCTCACCAGTACGAGGTTGAGTCCGGGCAGGAGTATGCGCGATTTACACCTAGCATTATGATGTAATGGTCTAACACACTAAGTAGGCTTTGTGCTGGATTCAATAGGCCCGAAAGACACCTCCACAAAGTGGACGCGAATTGGTCCTATTTTATCCAAGTATGCCTAACTAAAATGGTATGTAAAGATTCAATATTGTAAAGGTTGTAAATGTATATTTGTATTTAAGCAAACAAGAGTGAGGTACAGGCGCCAAGGAAAAGGTTCAGGCACCTGTGATAAAGCGGCCCAAAGGTGTCCCCGAGACAAAATTATCAAAGACGAATATTATTTAGGAGACCGAGTAAATATAGCTGCCGACATTAAAAGAATGCAGCGAAATACCATATTAGATAACACAAATAAAACATCACGCGCTCCTTTAAATGTTTACACGGTGTGCATGCTACCAAGCTGGTGGTCTTCTCTTTGGCCACGCCCTCTGTACTTCGAGCATGCATCTTTCAGGAAGAGGTGAAATTCATAAGAGACGAATTCGCTTTCAACCTAATTCGACTCAAGTCAATCTGAACGTATTTACTCGCGTTCACGCTCCCGGCTAATCACCGAGTCCTTGTCTCACCCGTAAACTCGTATGTGCGTTGTTCATATATAAACACCAGTCCTCCGCATCGTAAGCCTCGTGACGCTTACCCAGCTGTTTTGTCATTATCTGAATAAAGTGTTTACTTTTGTAAGTCCATTTTTGCCTTAAGCCTTCGATAAGCGCAGCCAAGCAAAAGAACACCTGAAAATTATTAATTTATGGAGTCAGATTAATAAATCACCGCAACGACACCGACCTCGTCGTGTCCCCAAAGGTGTTGCCCGTCCTTTGCTTCCTATTAGTGGTGACAGTGTCGTTCCTCCACATTCAACCGTTGACAATATATATATATATATATATATATATATATATATATATATATATATATATATATATATATATATATATATATATATATATATATATATATATATATATATATATGCCCTATAATTGGTGAAATCATCGTCATTTGAACATACAACTGGTGCCCATTTGAACACCCTATAATGTCTCTGTTCTTCTATTTGCTATAAATACCTCCTTTCAAGCAGTGGCAGTGCAGCTCCATCCCATCCGGATAGAAGGTATACTGTTATTTATGTATACATTCCACCGTCAACAGACTTCGACGCCGGGGACTTCCGCCTCATCATGACACAGGTTCCGAGGCCCCTCTCCCAGCAGGGAGGTACCCTGTGTAACCTGTTACACTTGGTACCTGGAGGAGCTGTACATCCTCCCGGCCTGAGTGCAAAGTTGGGATGCCGTGCCACTGGGTTGATTTGAACTTTATTAAGATTATTATTAGTTATTATTTTTAGCATTATTATTGATATTTTTATTATTAGTAGTATTCTTAGTATTATTATTTAGTATGATTTTATATTATTAATTAATAGTATGTATTTAGCACCATTTATTATTATATATTATAATTATAAATTATGATTAGTATTAATTATTATTTTTGGAATGGTATTATTATTATTAAATAATAATATTTATTATTATTTGGATTACGGCTATCCCCTCAACCTTTTTTTACACGCACTTTGTACAAGGAGGAGTGTTTCCACTTGTACAAAGTTCGGTCCGGTAGCCATGGTGCATTGGTGGACTGCATGCCATCTTGGGATCACCTAACACCAGGATATGATAATTAAAGGTGATCACCCACCTTACTCGTTCGGGGTCCTGCGTAACTCTACTTCTCTTTATTACATAGCCCCTACCTCTTTCCAAACTTACTCTTCTATCCACAAAGATTCTGGTCCCCAGGAGGTATTTCATCCTTTTTATGAGCCTTAATCGAGTTGCAGTGTATACGCTGAAGTTCCTACCAGCTACGAGGGCCAAAAGCACGCTGTTCAGGGCAGGTATTAGGTACGGGGTGTGTTGGAACGTCGATACTGATGACCTTCCAGTACAAATATAAGGTGGCTACACCGGCACCATCCTTTAAAGTTAAAGGTCCCAGACAATTTCACCTAAATGGCGGGACCGGTTGGCAAAGCCTATCAACGTTGAACCGTGACAGATTCTGTGTAAAAGATCACCTACCTGGAATTTCTGATGCTATGGAGACTTTTTTTTCTATTAACCTCCGAAGTCAGTAGGAGGTCATAGTATCTACTTTCCGTGTGCCAGTTTTTTTTATTTTGTTTCTGATCATGGATTTATGGGGGGGGGGCGGCTTTTTATTATAATTTATTTATTTTAATTCTTGGCTCACCTTGCTTTTCACTTGCCTTTTCTTTTCTGCAGGTGGGGTTATCGAATTTTCTTCTTCTTGATTGTTTTCCTGTTTCTTTAAGTTGGCCCTTCATACGTTTTTTCTGATTTTCTTTGCTTCTAGCTTCTTGTTGAGTTAGTCCTAGAAACATCTTCGTTTACTTCCTTGAGATATTTTCCTAAAATTTATTTGGACTTGCTGAGATTCGAACGAGGTATTTCTTGATTCCGTTTCCGATGTTTATGTCACACGACTGACTAAGTCCGTTCTCTTGAGTGGATAAGTTTTTTTGCTATTTATGTTATCGAGTTGGAAGGAATTTCATACATTTCGAACCCCTACAGATTCAACAGGAGGCAATAATGGGAAAGCATATAGAGATTCGCCTCCAAGCCCGGCCTCGCCCTCCATAGGTGTCGGTGAGGACGAAGAAAGTCGAGGCACCTCTTCAGCCGCGGGAGGGGCTCCTCTCTCACCATTACTATGCGGCAAAGGTGCTTCCTCCATCCGAAGCGTCCTAGGTTCGGGGGGAGGGGGTGGGGCACAAACCAAGAGCAAAGACGGAAGTGCGCTGAGCTGGCCTCGATTACGACGTGGCCCCTCTTTGAGACACTTCATGGCGTTTTCGAGCCCACTGGCTTCAAACGCTTTCTGCTTATTCGCTTTGCTGATGAGAGCATGTTGGCTAATGGGGACATAATCCATCAGAGGAGAGCATTAGCTAGTTTGATCGCTAGAGAGGTGAAGGTCACCCATTTCTTGGAGGGGTGCCTCCGAGGTGGCCATGATTAGTGTCCTTCGGACACTCAATGGTTCGTCGGTGAGTGTGACACCGCGCTCTTTCATGAACTTTGTGAAAGGAGTTGTTTGCGTGAGGGAACTCTTGTATTCACCTTAAGAGCTTGCCGACCATGGAGCGATCTTATTTCTAGGTGTGTTGGGGAGCAGTGAGACCACCCTTACACTCCTCGTAGCGTTCGACCGTGACAGGCTGCCTGAGTCGGTGCGGGCCATTTGTATCGTGGCCGCATGAAGGCATTCGTGCCATTGCCTCGTAGGTGCCTGGGACTTCTTATGCCTCGTTTTTAAAAAAAGGTTTACTCATCTCGAGTGCTCCCCTGGTATATCTGGCGGCACAAAAAGGGCACCCCCAGCCTCAGCTAAAACCAGGGCTTCCCCCAGCCCGCCTTCCCTAGATCGGTAGCCCCCCCCCCAAAAAAAAAAAAACTAGGACATCATCAAAGGAGCTTCAGATCCTACTCCCTAAGCCAAGGATGGGCTGGATGGCTCGGAGACGGTAGATCATCCAAAGGAACTCCCACCTCTGAAGCCACACCTCTCCTGAAGGTTTCAAGGTAGAGGGAGGAAAAAGACGCATAAATAAGTCAATCTCTCCCGATAAGTCATCCAAGGCGACAATGCCTTCAACTGCTTTTTCGGCAAACAACGTACGGAGTTCTGCCTCCAGGAAGCGTAATGCCATTCCCGTGAGGGTCTTCTCATCAAAGAGGCCACCGCATCACCTCCGACCTAGGCCTGGAGGGCCTTCAAGGAAATTGCCCCGGATTCAGGGCCAACTGTTGGTAGCTGTGGAGGTTCGTCTCCTCCCGTTCCCCCTTAGGTATTTTTTGGGGGCGGGAAACCATGCTGGGCGCTTGCACCCTGTACACCCTCCCGGGGGTATAAAGGTTTCGCTTCGTGCGCGGATACCGCTCCTGGTCCCGACAATGCCCATATGCTATGCTTCGACATCTAGATGAGCGATGCATGTCCTTTCTGTTAGATTTTTTTTTCAATCGCAACTGGGCAGAAGGTATCCTCCCAGATTCATAGCAAATGGCTACTGAGCTCGCTTTTTGCAAACGGGGAAGAAATCATTCTACCCTGTCAGGTTTCCACCCAATCTCTCGAACCTCTTGCGTGAACAAGTTGATTGAGAATTTGGTAAATGTTAGATTAACATTTTTCCTGGACAGCAGAGGCCACATGTCTTCTTTACATTGCAGCTTCCGCAAATTCCACTATACGTCGGATGATCTGCTTCAACTGGAAAATGCCGTCTACCAGGCCTTCCTTCGTAGAGAGCACTACTCCACAATGTTTTCCGATCTGAGGAAGGCATATGATACCGCATGTCGATACGGGATCATAGAGTCTCCACACGATGGGGGCGAAGGGACGCCTGCCAATCTTTATTTATGTTCTTTTTCGAGATCTTCGATTCCGCCTACGGGTGTGGAGGTAGCTCTCTCCTGCCCAATGCAACATGAAGATGGTATCCCGCAGGGAAGTGTCCTTAGTTCACACTCTTTGCACTAAGCATCAACTGTATCACATCGATGCTGCCGGAAGATGTTCTCGCTACGCTTTACGTGGTCGACCCTCTGAACACTTTTGGTCGACCCAGATGCCAACCTAGAGCGCCGACTCCAACAGGCAATGAACCGCATCTCTCTCTATGCCAAAGGCATAGGTTTCTGGGTCTTTTTACCAAAACTAAGGTCGTGCACTTCATCCGCCATCAACATCCTCAGCCGGATCCCTCTAGCTTAGGCTTTCTTGTACCCACGCTATAGGCATTCTTCGTCCCATGACGTTCATCACCTGTGGCTGCTGATAGGGTTAATGCCTTGCTCTTCTTTCGATCTTTTGTTCGTACGAAGTTGACTACGGATGCGAGTTTTATACATCCACACCCTAGTTTGTAATGCGGAAGGTGAACTCGATCCAGCACATCGGTCTCCCCCTGGTGACCGGTTCTTTCTTCATGTTCCCCATTGAGAGCCTACACGTCTATGCTAGGGAGAGGCCACACGCTCTTTGCCGTATTCTACGCTTTATTCGCCCGGCCCCTCCCTCTGTCCCCAATGACTCTCACTGCACCCGCAGTAGTCTCGACGGTGCCTATGCCACCGAAAGATGACAGTCATACCCTAAGCCGTTTGAGTTTAGCGCCTTTGGTTCTGTCCAGGACGCCACCCTAGACGGTACCACTCTCTAGTATTTTTCGCCACGCATCTGCTACCAAAGCTTCCATACCGCCAGGAGTATCCTTTCGTCCTTTTTCGAGCACACTTCGTGTCACGCTGCAATAAGTTCCAAATGAACCATATCAGGGCAGTGCTCGGTCGCTGTCTTAAAGAGGCCCTCTGTTCCTCTTGTCTTGGAAGGCCTAGGTGGCCAAAATATTAAACTACTACTTCCTTAACAAAGTCTGGCGACACGTTCGCGGTGTTGCTCGTAACCCCGCCGAATTGCCTCCACCTATCCTTAGAGATGGTGATTTACTATTGTTCGAAGGAGGACTGGTTGCTGAGAGGCTCGCCCTCCATTTGGCCTCAATTTCGAAATCCTCAATGACCTCATTCTCGGCCCCTTTGCTATTAACGGAGTAACAACAACAACAAAGAGTAACAACAAGGAAAGAAGGTACCCTAGGAGACCTTACGGTCCATTCAAAGAGGGTACCTTTGGACTAGCAATCGAGCGGGCACATGGCTGCTCAATTGTTTTGCGTCCCTGAACGGCCACTTTTCAAGACTTTTGTCTAGTCTTGACTTGAACTGGTCAACAGATTCACTGTTGACAACTTCCACTGGAAGTGCGTTCCACTTACCGCAAATACTGTAGGTGAAAAAATTTCCACACAGATTGCGGTTGTAACGCTTCAGTTCAAGTTTGAAGCCGTGATTGCGCGTTCTGTTCTCACTGAGTGTGAAAATATCCTGGTAGTCAACATTGTCGAACCCTCGAAGTATTTTGAAAACTTCGATGAGCTGACCACGCAGTCTACGGGTTTCCAGCGAGAAAAGATCTAATTCCCTTAGTCTATCGTCATAACTTTTATGTCGGATAGAGGGAATCAGCTTGGTTGCCCTGGCTTGTACGCGTTCCAACCTTGCGATGTCCTTTCGAAACGAAGGACTCAAAAATTGTACGGCATACTCCAGGTGCGGCCGAACTAGGGAGTTGTACAGACAAAGTACTATCTCCCTGTTACGGTATCCAAACTGGCGCTTTATGTAGCCTAACATCCTTTGGGCTTTCTTCTCTGCCTCGATGCACGGTTTCGAGAACTTGAGGTCGCTAGTGATAGTTACACCCAAGTCCTTCTCAGTGTCACTCGATTCAAGAGCAATGCCCTTAAGGATGTACTGAGATTTGGGGTTTCGGTGACCGATATGCATTACTTTGCATTTCCCCACGTTGAAAGGCATTTGCCACGTGTCCGACCATTCTCCAATCCTTTGAAGGTCCTCTTGGAGGCGGGCAGTGTTCCCCTCCTTTGCCACATTGATACCAAGCTTGGTGTCGTCGGCAAATTTCGAGATTTTGGCAACTATGTCTCCGTCCATGTCGTTGACATAGAAAATAAACAGTAGTGGTCTCAGGATGGAAGCTTGAGGGACACCGCTAGATACGGGCGCCCATTCAGAGGCCCGACCATTCACCACTACGCGTTGCAGTCTGTCACTTAGCCAGCTCTCTATCCAACCTGCTACCTTGCCGTCTATGCCCTGCGCACGCACTTTCCGGAGAAGACGGCGGTGTGGTAGAATTATAATGACCTTCTTTATCCATTAGGAGAACTCCAACATGCCATTTTCTTAAGTTGAGCCACTGCCCCTGGCCCATATTGAATCTCGTACTGCTTCTTCCAACACCTCCACGTATCGGCGTTTCAGTTCCTTTTACATCTTTACAATCAGATCTGGATTGAGAGCAATTTTCCTTTCTGCTTGCCGCAAGTACATCTGCTTAAGTCAGACTCCTTCCAACGTCGCATCTTACTGTCCCATTGACATGACTTCCTGTTGTTTTCGCTAAATCCCGTTCCCTTTTCCCTGACTGTAGGCTGGCTCACGCCAATTTTTCAGTGTCCTCGATCTGCTTCTCCGCTTTAGCAACAACATACAAGAGGCATTCTCGCGGTAGTGTCATGTTGGCTGCATTTTTTTTTACACTCACATAGTCTAACCCAAAGATCGGTCATGGGCATGCCCCTCTTCACCTTTGTGATAAACACGGTCATCTCTTTTCTACGATTTCTTAGCCACTCACTCCATGCTGACGACCTGGTGATCTATTATTATGGTAAATCTCTCCTCACGGTCGCCAGGTAAGGCCAAATTATCATCACTGTTGTCGTCGAGTGGGCCTCCTCGAAGGGATACTCTTTATCCCCTCACAAATCTTCCTGCTTTTTATATATATATGTTTTCCCAATAAAGGCGAAGCATCAGTGAGGTTCCTTGGCATTATCTTCGACTATTAGCTTTCGTGGAAGCCTCCTGTCTCATACCACATGGCCACATGTCCTACCCAGTCCACTCCCAACCTCCTGAGCAATCTGTCCCACACTAAATGGGCAACCGACCGCCGCACTTTACTCCTTCTCTATACTACGCTAGTCTACTTCAAACTGGAATGTGGCTGCGAGTGTATGGCTCAGCATCTTCTTCTAACCTCCGTCACCTTGACCTAATTTTAAACCGGAGTCTTCGTCTGGTCTCAGGTGTTCTCCGCTCCTCTCCAATGGCCAGCATTCTCTCAGAGTTTGATATCCCTACCATAGCGACTAGACAAGCCTTTCTGTCTGCGAAAACATTCCTCCACTTCCGTCCGATGCCCACATCCCCACTGTTCCCCTTGGTGTCCTCTGCAGCCTCCAGTAAAGATCACTGCCACCTTCTGTGCACTCTCGTTCACTGTTTCCCTGTTTGATAATGACTCTCGGAAAGGTCTACCTCCATTTACATACCAACTTGCAAGTCCCTTAATCCGGCTAGGGTTTTCAGGTCAGAGTTCCTTAACAACTGCTGGCATTCATAACACGATAATCTCCATTGGTGTCTCTTGCTCCCCCCTCCTTCTCTTGGTTGAGACGATGCCTGGTTACTCTTAATTCCGCCTTCCTCACGGTTGTTTTTCATACTCGACAGAGTTGTACGCCATCCGGGAGGCTCTCCTTATCGCTTACATACTCCCTACCCCTGACTTCGTGTTATTTCCATAATGCGATCTCTGCCCTCTCCCACTACTTTACTCCTACCTTCTGATCCGTGAGATCGGACATCTCTTACACGAGCTTTCGGTAGCTTTCGATAAAGTTGTTACGTACTGCTTAAAGCTCTCTCAATGTGGGAAAGGCATTCAACACAAGGTAAGAAACTGCCGGTCAGCCTCCGCTCCAGCACGTGCACACCCCTTACCTTTTAACGATCTTCTTCTACAAGTGAGGAAGATCCTTAATTAACAATAGCTTGTTGCATGACAAACTCTGCCCATCACCTAACTCAACTATATTAAGCCAATCATTGGCTACTGGGCCCCATCCTTTTAACGTTCCCACCATAAAGAGGTGGTGCTGACCCGCCTCCGTCTGGGTTACCTTATGCCCCGCGATATCCAACCCCTCTAATTCCAACCCCTTTCCTGCCCGACACACTATATCCCAAGTATTCACATAGTGTCCCAGTAATCTATTCCTCATCACCGCTTCTTTCCCAATCTGAAAACATGCAGGGATTGCGGGGAATGAGGGTGCCAAAGAGTCGGCAAGGACTGCCCGATCAAACCAGCGTTTCGCTCTTCCTCACACCGACTACAGGTCAGGAATCAGGGCAGTCCTTCGGCATGCCTGACAAAGATGATGAGAGACGCGGCCGGTGGGAACTTAAAGTTATGTCGGTCACTCGCGAGGGGCAACGCCTTTGATGGGACGCTCCCCTTCATCTTACTGCGCCGACTGTGTTCTTTCCCAGATTGTTCGGTGCATTCTTTTTGAATGGCTGAGTCCGGACGAACTTCGAGCATGTTACGTGTTCCGGTATCGGGGTGAGCGGGGTCGTTACCGCTTGTCCCATGTACTCGGTATGAGTTCGTGCGCAGAGACTTCTGGACTCTTTCACATAGGAGAAGTCTGACCCCCTTCCTTTTTATTTGACTCTTTTTATTTGACGATTGTCATTTTTATCTTTATGCGACTTTCATTATCCCGCTGGGAGATTTCGTCAATGAGTGATGAACGGCTTTCAAATATAGTAATTTTCCAATGCTTTACCATACAGTCAACAGATCCTTTCATTTACCCAATCATCGCTGCGTGTTTTAAGCACCTCTGTTACTGTATCATCCACTTCTTTTCAGACCTCCAGCAGTAACCAGGAACTTCTGCATACTTAGCTGTTCCATACCCTCATGTAGCACCCAGTTTACACCATTGAAACTATTCATAGTCCTATCGGGCTGTCTTCTATACCCACATTATACAGTACATCAAAGTGCCCTTGACCTCATTGCTCACAAGTATCGCTCCATTCTTATCCTTGATGTTCGCTCAATTCTTCGTCTGGTTTCTCGCCTACTTCCAAAATAGCTTCCTGGTCCCATCCGGATCATCCTCATCTCTTCCTATTTTTAGTCGCTTGTGACTCCATATCTCACTATGTCGGTCGGTCCTAGTTTTGCTTTTATTTGTTTTGACAATAAGATCATAACTATTCAGCCGATTCTAACGAAATTTGAAACCCTTATGTTGTTTCACATTCTCTTTCTAATGTTCTAATGATATAATTGCCAAGGTGCTCCCAAGGTTATTCCGGGAATTATTGAAAGTTGTAAAGGTCGTAAGCTCATAAATCAGAATAAGTGAGAGCACGCGGCTTTGGTCAGAGCAGACCTTGTTATAACTAATATTCGTACGAGTATTCTTGTTTTATAATTTTTCTCAACTATTATTTTCCTCTGCAGAAAATTCAGCAATTTTGAAGGAAATCCAGCGAAACCCCCACCGTAGTGAAACCCCACCGTTGAAGCAGAAAAATCCCTTAAATGAAACCATCTGAGCAAATGCAAACGTTTGCTTAGGGTGGTAAAATTTGGTAATGATTTGGACTACTGCTTCTCTCTTTATATGTCCCTGATTGGTACGCCTTCGTTCATAATGACTTGGCTGGATAGTTTTTTTTTTAAATTGATGCTTTGTCATTTCAAATTTTACCCAGTTCTAGTCTATTAATGTGTTTTTACACTATTGAATCCACGTCCTTGGACCTATTTGCTTTCCTTCATGATTCCATTGAAGGGGAAAAGAGTGTTCTAGTTGTGAATGCCTCATTCCACTCTTACCCTTGTTTTATTTATATGTATCGATAACACATTTGTACTCCCGTATTTTTCTTCGTTGGCGGGGAAAATCTTTTCATCCAAACCATACCACCCACTGACTTGGTGTTTGTATTCTGTGGTTAAATTCGATCTTTGATCTTGTAAACACAAAGTAGAGCAAAGAGTCGACGCTGGTGGATTCGCTCTTTCCTTTGCTCAACGATTTATTGTGCTCTTTTTAATTTCTTTAGTGATCGTGATATAGTTTTAATATAGTTGCCACGTATGATGTATACAATTTATTAACGTCATTTTTATCACTAAAGGAAATTGGGCTTTAGGTATAGGTACGTGTGTGTGTGTTGAATTGTCTTGAAACATTTAGATTTGAGAGTTAGATTCTCCCTAATTATCTACGCTGTGGAGTGATTTACTTATTCACCTGGCGTTATGATAAGGTTGTAAAAGGCTTTATTTCTGTGAACAGTGTTTTATTATTGTGCAGTTATTTGAAACAAGAAGTAGGAAGAAATGGGCATTTTGCAGTTTATTTTTGTAATTCATTTTATGCACCAAATATAATCTTAAAAAAAAGAAGAAAAAAATTTAATCTTAACATTGATTAACAATGTGATATTTGAATCAATTATAACAGAATCAACACAAGCCAGTCTCGCAGTTAGATCTAAAATGAAATTTGCAAATACTAAAATAATGATCGATAATTTTACAAAAGACAGAACAATTAGAACAGATCGCCAAGCTTTAAAGTAAGTATAATGATTGAGAGCGTAGAAAAGGAACAAAGAAGAAATATAATAGGATGGAGAGCGGTAGGAAAACCACGACCAAAAACAGGAGCAAGACAATTCGGAAAAATCTGGATCGATAGAATTAAGAATAACTCGCAGGGACAGTAAATACAAGCGAGTCCCTACTATTATGATGCGCCATCCGTCTTTCTAGTGGATAGGATACCTAAAACCGGATAATGAATTTTACAAGCACCATAATGAAAATAGCTGGTAAGCCCCCCTCCCCCCTCCCCTCCTTTCCAGCGATCGTGGAACCATCCGTGATCCCATCACTTCCCCGTGGGATCATGGATGGTTTCACGTTAGCTGGAGCATGGGTAGTACCCGTTTAGTGGGATGGTTTGTGAGAATTTATTGTCTGCTAAGTTGAATTATATTGAGCCTAGATAACTAAGGGCACCAGCTAAGATCCTAAATATCTTAGCAATGAAAGAATTTGAGGAAGGATGCTTGAATGCAAATTAGGATATGAATTCCAGGTTACAAAAATAAGTTTATTTACAAATCTAAATGAGATATTTTAATAGGAATATAGTAGTTGGTGAGAACTTAATTGATTGAATTAGTAAATGGGAGAGTTTAGGTTCGAATGGCGTTAATTTACAAAATTATTGAGTCTTTGTACGACGATTTGTAGTTTTGGCGAAACCATGAATTACTGAATATACGACAACTAGAATTTAAGAAAATGGCAGCAAAGTAAAATAAAGAAATATTACATTCGATTATGACTGTTTGTTATTACAATAGTTAGAAATTTTGTCGATTGATAAATAATTATTTAGGAGTAAATATATTTGAAATTATTGGGAATTGATGGTTAATAATGATCGTTATTAATTGGAACTGATGGTTAGCGTGATTAATGGGTCTGTAAATTAAAGACGCCATAATTAATTTGAGTTTGAATCAATGGGGGCAACAAGCTAAGATCCAACAGGAATCAAATGAGAAAGAAACGTGGGTGTAAGCGCGCTTGGGAAAAATGAAAATGTTGCCAGCCTTATTTTAGCGGTAAATACCCTATATATACATATATTGTTTGGGGGGGGAATTTTTATAAACATGTAGGGGTGGAGAAACCTACACCCGCATTCAGAGTGTGAGGGTTATGTGGACTATCGTATCGACAGGGCTCCGTAACAGAGGAGAGAGTGGATATGTTGTGCTATAAAGGCATTCGAGGCAATGGTTGGTGCGTTGGTTGTAAAAAAATGTGTCCGGATTCACTGTAATCGAACGGATCGGACTCAAGAGGGCTAGTGGGGAAATTAACCGAAACTAGCATTGGTACCAATCCTAGTTGGTGGCCAGAAACCTTTTTATTCCACCGATCCAAGAGTTCTTGCACCGTCGAGTCTATCGAGACTTAAAGATGATAAGCCACCGCTACACAAAGATCCCTGGGAAGACTATTAAACCATAAGGGTTAAACCGGTTTCAATGGCGAATTACTTCCCTAGAATGGTCACCACTTAGAATTAACGCCCTGCAAAATCAACCATAAATGTTGATCCCCTCAAGAATCAACCGTAAGCCAAGGTATAGCTAGTTTGTTAAGCTCGGAGACCCAATCCTCTGAGAGGTTAGCTATCGAAGCTCGTTATCCGAGCTACTTATCCACAGGCGCAGAAACTAAAACAATTTAAACCAGTGAAAGTAAAACCAAACCCTAAGAGGTTACAATATCTAAAGGCTTAAACCTAATCTTTAAAGTACAGAAATACTAAATCTAAATTAATTAGACTTAGTATCACCTTTATTTTGCAAAGCTAAAGATCTCTTACAATTTTCAAATACTTTATAATTAATAAACTGATACCGGCATTGAAGAAGTGGGAAGAAGTATAGCAAATCTATTATACTTGAAATTCTACTGGTATGAAATACCAAATCAATTCTTGAATGAATCAAGGAATCTCATAAATCCAGCGAAACGAGGGCAATATCAGCTCTGCCTCCCGACCGGTAAGTCATTATTTCAAAGCAAAAAACCCAAACCAATCCATAAATGGTAAATAATTAAAATATAAATGGGAAAAATGTAAATGGAAAATAATAAAGAATCAAAGTACCTTTGGCAAGCGAATTAGGTAAATTTTGAATACACAGCCACCGATTTCAGGAAAATTTTATGACTCTATTTCTAGCTCAGCCCATTCGGAGCAGACACTGCATAAAACAAGGTATGCTGATCAAAAGGTCGCGTGCCCTCACTTATTTTGATTTATGACCTTACGACCTTCAAAACTTTCAATAATTCCCGGAGTAACTTTGGGAGGACATTGGCAATTGTATCATTCGAAAGAGAATATAAAAACCGCAAGGGTTTCAAATTTCGTTAGAATCGGCTGAATAGTTATCATGTTATTGGCAAAACAAAATAATTCCAGGGCTAAACTTGGGAGCACTTTGAGAATTACTGTATATTTGAAAGAGAATGTAAAACAATATAAGATTTTCAAATTTCTTTAGAATCAGGCGAATAGTTATGATGTTATTGCCAAAAACAATAAAAAATTCCCGGTTGCTTTTTAATGGAATTTGAAAATGTGGTTGGTATTTTTAATGTCACTTCATAAATTCAATCCTTTCCATCTTCAGCATCAGCTATTTGTTCTTCACTTTCTTCAGGAGAGAAAATTATTTCACTTGATGGCATTGAAACATTGGCCTACTTATAGTAAGCAACTCTTCTTCCTTCAACTTCTTGTCGCTTTTACTTATTGACTTGTCTATTTTATTCAAGTTAATCTCGAAAGCAAACCTGATGTGGTCCAAAAGAAGTAATCATTTCTCTCTGACCTTTAATGAAAGCAAGTTCCTTCACAGAGATCTTCATCTCCACAAGAAATTTAAATTAATTTAAGTTTCGTTTTTGCAACCAGGGCAGCCAAATTCACAGCAAAAAAAACAACAATTTTACACTTGCGTCGGAGGATAGCAACAGGTTGTCTAGTTTTGTAATGAAAGTGTCTTAGGCCTGTAGCTCTCCTCTCCCAAGGGATATGTTTTTGGCCTACTCCTAGTTGTTTTAAATCTGTCTAAGATTGTGACTATTGAATTTACAACGGGTGCTAGAAAAGAACTGTTCCCTTGTTGCCACTTTTCAAGCACTTTAGGGTAAATATCCTTTGCAAGATTGGCTGCCTGGTAGTTTTTCACATCCACATTTCAGAACGTCAACCAGAGTTTGGAATTGAGATGACAACAACTCTGGTATTTTCAATTTAGGTGTTCAAATGTGTGAATGTCGCCAGTCTTGTCCTAATTTTAACAGCAATTGTAGGTCAAATCCCACTGGTAGGATGGTAGTACTGAAAACCACGTAATCTTTAGCACACTGATGCATATTTTTCAAACGGTGAAATAAGAAAAAAAGTGGAATAGATATAATTATTAATATAATAATAATCTTTTAATTCCCCAAGATGATAAAAATAAGTCAAAATTTTAAGTAGCTAACCAAGTAGAACTAAAATTATATTAAAATAAAAAAAATATTTTAGAATTCATAATTAGGGCTGCAAATTTTGAGCACCCCTCATTTATGTAATTAAAACGTTGAAAAGATTGACACACACTTATAGCACAGTATTCCATAGTATAACATAATATACCATAGCAGATTAGAGCATAGTATATAATAGGATATTATTGCATATCATAGTATAGCATAACACAGCATTGCATAATATAGCACACCATAGTATAACATAACATAGTATAACATAGCATATAATATTATAGCCTGGTATAGCCTAGCATAGCATAGTACATAATAGTATAGCAAAGCATATGTAGCCTAGCCTAAAATACGAGTAGCATACTATAGCCACATACTTTAGCAGAGAATAGCCTACTAGCCTTTCATAACGTAGTATTGACTAGCCTAAAATAGCCTAGCATACTATAGGCTAGCTTGGTATAGCCTATCCTAGCATAACGACACCTAACATAATATAGCCAAGCGTATCATATTATAGCCTAGCCTCGTATATCCTAGACTAGTATAGCATACTGACCTTAGACTAGAATAACTTTGCATAGCTTAGCCTATTATAGCCTTGGTTAGCTGGTTAGCTAGCATATCGTAGCCTAACATAGTCTAGCATAGCAGAGCATATTCCTCTCAGGCATATTATACTTTAGCTTACCCTACCCCATGCATAGTATAGCCCTGTCTAGCCTAATATAGTTTAGCATACCTTAGCCTAGCCTAGCATAGTATAACCTAACCTAGCATTAACTATCCTAGACAAGTATAACCTATACTATCCTATTATACCCTAGTCAAGCATAGCTTAGTATTGTCTAGACTAACATACCTTATGCTATCCTAGCATAGCATTTTATAGCCTAAATTAGCATAGTATATCTTACCATTGTACATTATATCTTAGCATACCTTAACATAGTATAACCAACCCTATAATAGCCTACTCTAGGCTTGCCTAGCAGAGTATAGCATATTATAGCCTAGCCTAGCAGAATATCGGCCGAATAGTTATGATGTCATTGCCAAAACAAAATAATTCACGGGCTAACCTTGTGAAGACTTTGGCAATTATATCATTCGAAAAAGAATGTAAAATAACTTAAAGATTTCAAATTTCGTTAGAATGGGACGAATAGTTATGTTTTTTTGGCCAATACAAAATAATTCCCGGGTTAACCTTGGGACGACTTTGTCAATTAGAGCATTCGAAAGAGAATGTAAAACAACGTAAGATTTAAAATTTCGTTACAATCGGCCGAATAGTTATGATGTTAATTCCCCCCCCCCCTCCCCCCAAAAAAGCAAAACGAGGACTGACCGACCGACTAGACTCGCACGCGACTAAAAAGAACATTGGAGCGTCTAACAACGTTTGGCAACCGCATTGAATTCGAATCCTAAAGTGATTATTTCGAAATGGGAGGCTTCGCCCCCCATACCCCACTTTAATGGCGCAGGGTTGCACCCCCCACTATTTTTAATCAGCAAAGAGTATTCACAATTCGAATTCAAAGACGATTGTCATACGTCGTTAGGCGCTATAATGTTCATTGTTTTTATGCCGTTTTTCTTGACTTCAGACATATAAGCCCGCCTCCGAATGTTATTTAAATCGATTATATTTTCTTTAATATTGAGTAATAAAAAATACCAGGCAAGGGCTTCACCACTCCCCTGCGCTTCGCTACTAAAATTAGAATTTTAACTAGAAAAAAAAGCAGCCATGGTTAAATTTTTATAAATTTTCTGAACTTCTCCAATTATAATAATTTTAAAAAGGAACTCTAAACTAAATTTCAACCCTTTAAAAAGATCGCGTTGCTAAAATATAGTTATAGAAGAAGATATATAAAAATAAATTTTCTGAACTCCATCATTTTGTTTTTTGATATCATAAAAGAATTATTAGAAATAACTTTGATAAAAAAACATAAGTCATAACCAAACTAAGATTAAATTATTATTCAAATACGAAAAAAATCCCCTTCTTAAATTATAGTTAGTGATGATGATGATGGTAATGATGATGATGATGAATTGATAATGTGATTCCATTTAACAATGTGGCTGTCTGTGTATTAAATATTAATTGCGAAGTATTTCATAGAATAATTTAGCTTCCTAATTAAGGAGGAAAAAATGTCCATCTAAATCGTTTATCTTGGTGGTTCCCAATCTGTGGCCACATGTCCAAAATGGGCCATGGCAAATTTCAGTGGGCCACAGAAATCTAATAATGTTTAGTGGGCCACAGGTCATTAAATGAGACATAAAACTTTTATTGACTCCTAGTTTTCGGATTAATTAAATTAAATCCATATATATATTTAAAATATATTTAAATTATGGTGATTTACTAATTACTTAGTGTTTTAATTATTTTTACTTAGTCAGCCGTTGTAAATACTGTTTTCTTTGACTGTAAAAAGAAATTTTCTAGTTATTACTGAACAGTTGATAATTGATTGCACCACCATTGCAGTTTCTGTGACAATCTTGTTTATTATAGTTCTACACTGTTTTGTTATTATATTAGGTGAGCAACTTGTATTTCAACTGTTTTCCTCATCTCTAATATAAGTTATAGTTATCTTGTAAAACCGATTGTAAATTATAGCTTTCAGTGGCCAACTGTGAGTTCCGCAATAAGCTGTGCTTCAATACCAGACCGGGCATAAAAAGTAAATTGCAAATAATTGGTTAATCCCCAAATATTATTGGATGAATTTAATTTTTAATATAAAAATTAACATTTAATTTTGTTGCCTGTGCGGCACACAGGTAGCACACACATAATATACGTCCCTGATAGTTTTGTATATTTGTTTCACAAGTTTATTACTTCCTTAAATCATTTTAGTCATTCCTGAATAACTGTTAATTAAAATAGACAGTTCAATCCTTAATTATATTAAGTCAATTTTCCAATATAACAATATATTCCTATTTAGATTCTAGGTAGTTATCAATTTATTTTTTCCACACCGACTACCAATGACATAAGAAGAAACCATGCCGACAATACTCAAGCGAGTTTTTAGCATACGGCTCTATACAGTTTCCAAGCAATATAACAAAGCCAATGTGTCTCATATGTACGACCGACGAACTTTCTAATGATAGTATGCGCTCAGGTAAACTTAAATATTATCTTGAGAGTAAGCATAAGGAAAAGAAAGACAAAAAAAACTTTGTGATGATTTCCAAAGACAAAGGCACTGTTACTTCATTATTCATCAAGTATCAGAATAAATTAAACAAAGGTTTCATCACATCTTATGAAATATCCATACTAATAGCAAAACCCGGAAAACCTCATATTATTGGTGAAGATTTGATTTTGCTCTCAATATCTTTGGCGGTTTCTACTGTAATGCACAGAATTTCCGAGAAATTACTGATTATATTCCGTTGAGCAACAATACAGTATCATGACGTATGTATGAAATGACAGAAGATATTAAAAATAAACTAATTGCACTTTTACAAGTAAGGAATTTTGAATTGCAGATTGATGAAATACAATTACCTAACAATCAAACCATTCTTATGGCATATCTTAGGCTTTTGGATGATAAAACTGAACTCAGAGAAGAAATGTTTTTTCTCGTAGTATTGAGACGGATAACAAAGGAGCAACAATATTTAAAGAAGTATTGGACTATTTCCCCTCCAAAGATATTTCAATGGGTAACATCATAATATGTGCAACTGATGGTGCTGCTACTAAGGTGGGTAGATACAGGGGCTTTATTGCATATTTAAAAGAGATTGTCCTTAATGTGTTTACATACACTGCGTGGTTCATCGTCAACATTTAATTGCAAAAAAAATGGGATGACGTTTGAAAGATGTTCTTGATAATGTAATAAATGTTGTCAATCTTATCAAGTCAAATCCACTTCAAGATCGTCTTTTCCGCAAAGTTTGTGGTAATAATTAAGAGGTTAGAAAACTAATTTTGCCTACAGAAGTAACACGGCTCACTAAAGGTACATACATGTCTGCGTCGCTTCGTTGAACTATGGGAAAGTGTTAAATTATTCCTGAATGGCACGGAGCTTGGCGAATAAATCATAGCTGCAAAATCCAACATTTTCTACCTTTCAGATCTATTCGAAAACCTAAATATGCTGAACAAATAGCTACATGGAAAAAAATACGAATCTTTTAATTTGCAGAGTCAATCAGTGCTTTTCTTGGAAAGCTTCATTTGTTCAAGATTAATATCGCGCGTAAGGTGTTGCTACATTTTCCAACTCTTGCCACTCTTGAGGAGCATGATGAAGATATTTTCATTTACATCGATCATTTGAAAAAAGTTCACGATGATATGCAAATTACGTTCAAAGTATAGCGTACAAGAAGTGCAGGCGAGCGGCTTAAAAGCTTCGTTTGAATGAGTCTTTTTTTGAGACTCAGGATGGCCGAGTGGATTCGCCGCTGGCTAACAGTGAGTGGTCCAGTGACGCGGGAAGCTGTTTTGCAACTGGCCTACGCTATTATTTTTTCTTTACCCCTTTCCTATTCCACTCTATCTACAATGGTGCCCAGACCCGGGAGGGGGAGCGTTAGCCCTTGGATAACATTTCCAAACGGGCTCTCTTCATTTCTTCAAAATATGCTCCGCTTCTAGGAAGGGGGTTGCATAGCGTACGAGAAATGCAGGCGAGCGGCTTAAAAGCTTAATTTGAATGAGTCTTTTTTGAGACTCAGGATGGCCGAGTGGATTCGCCGCTGGCTAACAGTGCTCCAGCGACGTGGGAAGCTGTTCGCAACTTGCCTACGCTATTATTTTTTCTTTGCCCCTTTCCTACTCCCCTCTATCTATAAAAGATCTCATAGAAATGAAGATTTCAAGTTGGGTGATAGACCTATTTGAGACAAATGCAGTTGATGTTGAAATCATACTACAAGAAAACCTCCGAGTTGCAGAGTAATCAAACTCTTCGATCTAAATTTAAACATGGACTCTATAACTTGTGAGACAAGTAATGAAATTGCAGCCAATTTTTTATTTCACTGGGAGAATGTTAAATTATACATATATTATTGCCTTCTTAACGTCTTACCGCTCCAATCAGACCTAGAAGAAAAGTGATCTAACTTATCACTTCCAGAATTCCAATGAGACCCTTGCTAAACAACCGCTGACCTATATATAAGTGACCTTAAATCATCAGAGCTAAAAGCCAAGTGAACTGGTTGGTTTGTGAAAAAAGAATTATTCTGTAAGGTAACGGAAAAAAATGTTCCGAAACTTCTTTTGAGAAATGTGATGCAGTTGATTCGTTCTCTCAAGTTAATGATATCAAGACAGGAGAATTCTAAAGTTGGTTGGCCAAACACGTGACAACCAACGGGGAGAAAACGTGCTCCTGGTTGCTTATCACTCACTCTGAGTGTTTATTACAAAAGAGGATAAGACGGTACGATTTGGGCAGAAAAGGAAGGAGCCGTCGGGGGAGGAAGGGAATTAAAAATACATTGGCATGGATCACTGGGCAATTAAGATGGCAATAAAGGAAGAAAGAGACAGAGGTTGTTCAATGTGAACAAAATCGATGAAGTCTGGTTTCAGGGGGTCCAAAGAGACAGTATCCAAATTAGTGCCACTCTGGACAAAAAACTTTGGCCTTCTGGATACCCTCGAGTAAAAGATAGTCATACATCTGTTGCAACAGTGAACGTACTGAGTCGCAAAGGGCGAAAACAGGGGAACAATTGCCCTCGATTTTGGCAGAAAGGGCTTTTGATTAGTAGGCACTCTTGTTGTGGTTGGGCGAATCTCAGATATGCCATTTACTAAGTGATGTACGTATACAGAAGGATCCAGAGAATAAGGCAATGGTTCACAAGAAAAACAAAAAGAATTGAACACGAATAAAAAGGTGCATATTGTGAACTAATTAATGAATAGATCAAGACAAATCTCCAGCAAAATGAGAACCAGTTTGTCTACCCACGCCATATTGGGACACGTGGAGCAATGGCTAGGCTTAACCTCGGAGTGGAACTTTTCAGCGTAGTCATTGTTTTGCGCTTGGTAGCTTCTGGTATGGATTTGAAAGGAGCCAATAACTGAGACGAGCGTTTATTTTTGATGGAATTCCCATTGGCTTACGCGTTCAACCATAATAGTGGACGGGACACAAAATCGAGAAACCCAACCCAAGATGAAGGCTCGAGTAACTGTTGAAACTAGAATGTCAGTAATAGCTACAGCCTCTGGCCAGAGTGTAAAACGATCGATCATAGTTAGAACGTAACTGCAACCAAGAGAAGGTAAAAGATCAATTACAACGATGTAGATGGCACCTACGCGACGAAGAGGAAAAGAAGACGGTAGAGTATTCGAGTTGCGATGTACATTGGTAAGTTGACAAGATAAGCATGAAAGAGTCAATTTTGCCACATCTGCGTTCATACCTGGTTCACGAAACCAGGTGCGATGATCTTGCGATAGCTTAAATATTAGTATGAGAAAGATTGTGAATTAGGTTGATAAACATCCCGAAGGTAAGAAAGAGGAACGAGAGGACATCAGACAAATAAAGGTCCACCAGAATACGCTTGGAAAGGCTGCCTTGCGATTCGTCCTCTCGAACGTCGGGCTGAATTGAATTACGCAATTCTAACGTTTCTACGTCCTGTTTTATGTACCAATGCTAGAGTCGCATGATTAACGGTCGAGGACTGAGGGTTAGCTGCCCAAATCGACGAAATGCGAAAGATCGTGCCTCTTACAACCTATAAAAATGATGGGCATATCAAGTCTTTATCGTAAACTATTGTATGAAATCAAAATGATGAGCATCAACTGCAGATCGAAAGGAAAATGTACCACGAGAGGGAAGAGCAACGACCAGGGGCTTATTCTATATGAAATTGGTAAATTCACGTCGTTCCAAATAAGGACGGAAGTGGTGGACTGCTAAGTAAATTCAAAAGAGTTATCGAGAGAGCGTACGATACATCCTTTGGGACTCGGAAAGAGAGCGAAAGAAGAAAGCAAGAGGTTGCCAATGGTGAACAAATTTCTGCTGTAGAGTTGCTCCTACGTGAGTTGAGTAAGGGTCTTAGGCAACGATGTTGGGTGCGCCAAGACGAGAATGGGTCAAGCAAACAACGAAGGCACCAGCCTCTTTGTTGCGAGAAAAAGCTTTGCACATCTCATGAGACAACTAGAGAAGAGAAATATTATGTTCTCGAGCACAGTCATGAATGATTTTTTTGTAGAAATTTATCATCCCACAGAAGCGTCGGAGTTGATCTAGCGAGAAAGGTTAAAGAAAATCTAGTATCGATGCAATTCTATGCAACCTAAAAATGACGAATTCTATCGGCAGTAACATATTCTTCCAGGAAATATAGTTGAGAGATAATGGAGAGAGAGTTAGAAGTGTTGAGTATCATACTACACTAACGAAAAAAGTACCCGAGGACGGTGAGAAAGTGTTCCTCAAGAGACGATGAGCTATCAGGAGGTGTTAAATGCAGCAAAACACGAACAGAAGACCTTTCAGAACCTGATCCATGAATTATTGGAAGGTCTGAAAACTGTTATAAAGCTAATAAGGTATTCAAAGCACCTAGAAGGAGTCAAATAGAGTGGTTATCGTTAAGAAGGAACGTGCTTGGGATGAATAGGGAACGGGTTGAGAGCTCTAACAGGGTCGGGGTAAGAAAAGAAAGACTACCCGAAGAAGAAGTGGTGAAATCGGTAGGAATATCTATCCGCAATAGTAAGAGCGCCCACAGCTGTTTAATCGCCCACAAAGATGCTGTCATCAGATTTAGACTCAACACTACGTGGAGTAGGGAAGTCCATGTATACAATGACGGACGGGCTATGGTAGCCTTCAGCATATATTAGAACTCTACTCATTTTAGAATGCATACCTGGGACTAGACGTCTGGGACGAGTGATGAACCACAGTGTGTCTAATCTGGCTTTCTTTATGGGTGGATTGTAAAGGGTTGAATGCGTGAAGGTGTGGTTCAACTGAAGGGAGACTCAGAAAGGAGAGATCTCTTAGATGAGAAATGAATCAAAGAAAGTAAGAAAGGTGATACAATCGAAGGTCTTGCGATTCTGAACGCCAACCGAGAGATCACTAACAGAAAGTAAGTCGAGGTTTAAAATAGAATGGTTTACCATGACCAAAACGAAAGTCAATGAAAAAACTTGATAGAGATCGAAAGAAACTTGATAAAAAGGCCTTCTATAAGTGAAAATGTCGATGGAATTAGTTGCTTGACAAACTAAATACGAGGGAAGACATCATTTGTTACTATCAAGGGGCGAAGAATACTGCATTCAGCAGTGAACTACATGATGACCGAGAATAAGCAAAATGAAAATATTCGCATGACTGGTCACAGTTTTGTTGCCGTATTTTTTATGATACCAGCACAGTTCAAATGAATGAGATTGAGACTGAGATCACTAAGAGATAACTGGAAAAAGAAAAAGAACCGGAATGTTTTACCCAGCTTTTGTGCTAAAATGACCATCGATGATTTTATTTCTGGAGGACGAGCAGCGACGCCCGCAATACCTAGCTTGACGGTGTCGATGCTCTCTTGTATCTCCTTGCTCCAGCTTTAGGTCACAGAGCTCATTAATGATCTCCCCCATGAGTAAGCTACTGCCCGACGATGGAGAGACCATTACGCTATTTTACTTCACTGGATGGTAGCAAACTCCGTCAAATCCTGGACTTGTGAACAAATGCAATTGTTAAAGATATAATTGTAGAAGGATTGGAGATGTTTGACCAGCAAGAATACGGGTTTTGCGACTCGTCGGCAATATCGGAAATTCTCCCAAAGTATCTGGCTTTTCTATTGTGAATGGAGGAGACGAGAGCTCCCGGACTGTATCCACATCGAATTTACGGTATTCTGAAACTAATACTTCTCTCAATTCCGCTAAAACTTCACGAGCATAAAATTCCTAAGTAATACCTTAAAAACGCTAAGGATACTTACTCGTAAGTGCAAACTTTGGGCGATGAGTACCGACTTCTAATATTCATTGAGGTCATGAGCGTCAATGAACTTCTCCAATGAGTCAAAGATTCTTTTGTTATTTTTCGAAAAGACGACCGTGTAGGGTAGGGGTTGTATTAATATCTTAAGTAGGTGAGGGGGCGTGTATAGTGGTGGACATCATAATTGAGCAGAGTGAAATTTCTGATTGTGTATTTTCGGTAAATAATAAAGTTGTGAAAGATATGAACCAGTAGCAAATACTTGTTACTATTGTGTTTCAGATAGTATGTTTATTATTTTTAGATGAGATAAGAAATGGTTTATTTGGTCTCCAAGTTTTATAACTATTTTATTTATTGAGACTATAACTTCAATAAGTTTGGTAGAATCTTCTAAGATTATGACAACTATGCATAAATATTAATTTCGTTTTCTCGTTTTCTCTACTTATGAGTTAATGCACAAACAATTTAAAAAACTACCAACATATTTGACTAATTATAGTTATCCTACACTATATATTGATAAAATTATGAAAAATATTATATCATATTTATTCACCTAAAACTGAAACAACAACTCTAAAAATAAGTCCACTGTTCATATTTCCTGAAATGTGCACGATTAATAAATTAAGTAAAGATAGTCTCAAAATTGTTTAAACAATATTTTTGCCAATTAAAATGTAAATTTGTTTTCATTGAAAACGGAACTATTCAAAGCTTTTTTCCCATAAAGGACCATGTCTCCAAGTATTCACGCAGTTGGGTCGTATACCAGTTCTTATGCCCAAAATGTCCTTGTTTCATATATTGTCACAAAACTGTTAGTTTTTTTTGGCAGCGCTTTTCATCCTTTATCGAAATAAGTGACACAGGTTCAAATCCAATTCCTTTATTCATTTTCATATAACGGTCAAAATAGTTTGCGCTATTGTCCGTAATTAATTTCCTTAGCGTTTTTCTGTGTTGTGTTACCATTTTAATTTCTTTGGGCCTTTAAATACACACACACACACACACATATATATATATATATATATATATATATATAAATATATATATATATATATATATATATATATATACATATATATATATATATATATATATATATATATATATATATATATATATATATATATTTCCAAAAAGGTACAATAGCGTACGTGTAACTATAGGGATAAAACCACAGTAATGGGACTAATTAAATATGCGAAACCAGGTTTCGACGGAGACATCCGTCATGGTCAGTCGCTAGTGATAGTGAACAAGTGAGATACAGACCTATTACTGTGGTTTTATCTCTGCATATATATATAAATATATATATATATATATATATATATATATATATATATATATATATATATATATATATATATAAAATATATATATATATATATATATATATATATACAATCGCATAGATACACTGGTAAAATATGCGTTCGGAAAAAAAGTAAGACTTTTTATCCAGGGCGTTGTCCGTGATAAAAGTTCTGTCGCAAAGAAATACAGATGACGATTGATTGAAATTCTCATATTGTTGCACAAAAATATCTTTACTTGCTTATTATTATTACTTTTAGATTGAAGGCAGATTCAGGAAAGGAGCGCACTTTCCCTATCATATAATATACTTAAAATGAGTAAACGTTTCATCGCGCGTGCTTGGCAATTTACGCTCACACGTGACTGACCGTTAGTTATGAACGAAAAACGTTGTGGCCACAGAAACAGATCGAGCATCTTATCAACATATAATCTATATATTAAGAACGAGATTTATAAAATTTTCCCCCTTGATTTGGATGTCCTTTTGTAGTGGAGGGGAGAGGGGGGGTGATAGGAGAGAGGGGGTGTGATAGGAGAGAGGGGAGGATATATTTTTTCTCTTGTTTTGGATATCCTTTAGTAAGGGGAGAAGGGGAATAGAGAGGGTATGGTGGGGGAGGGAGATATAATGGGAGGTGGAGATATAGGGGTGAGGGGAGGACGAGAGTGGTAGATGGCAGAGTGAGAGGGGAAGTGGGAGAAAGGGAGGCTGGGAGAGGGAGAGGGAGAAGGGGAGAGGGAGAGGGGTAAGGGAAGAGGGGGAGGCGGAAAGGAGAGGGGGAGATGGGGGAAGGGGAGAGCGATGGGTAAAGTGGAGTAGGGCGGGGGAGAGGAGACGAGGGAGAGGGAGGGAAAGTTGGTAGAGATTGGGGAGAGAAAGGGAGAGTGAGAGAGAGAGACTGGGGGTGGGGAAGAGGGGAGATGGGGAGAAAGGGGGGTAGAGAAGGGAGAGGTTTAGAACATCATCTATATATATATATATATATATATATATATATATATATATATATATATATATATATATATATATATATATATATATATATATATATATATATATATATATATATATATATATATATATATATATATATTAGTGTAGATGGGTAGCAGTCTTTCCTGAATGCAAATTTTGTTGAAGACCATGTTATATTTCGCCTTGATTAATTTCCTTTGGCAACTTTCTATTCTTCTTACTCTCATTTTTCGTCCATCCTGTAGATGGTAGATCACTTGTTCTATATTCATCTCTCTTTCTAATAAATGCGTTTGCTAAAAAACAAACTTAAATTGCTAAGCCTTCGATCTATTCGATCATCTTCGGAGCGTCTTTATGTATTCTTTCTTCCTTTACCGATGAAGTATGATGGAGTCAGAATCTGGTATACTGAAAGAAGATAAGATAAGATTTATTAAGAAAAGAGTTACAATAAGTATTTCTACAAACACATGAGTAAAAATAATTAGGTTAATAGTAGTGAAGAGCACAAACACAAAAGGACAGTAGAGAAGGGAAAGTTACTTAAAAAAGTAAGAAGAACGAAGCTCCATGATCGGTGGAGGACACTTATAACTTTTACAGTTTACAGATTTAATTTATAGACATGTTTGGAGTTTATAATAATTTGTTGTATTATATTTTTTGTTACATTCTTTAAGTTAAAAAAATTATTATATTCTTTTATATATATCATATTTTGAATTTCCAGGTTAATTACTATATTTCACACGTTGTCTATCATCCTTACTTTGTTTTATTCGTAATTACTTTCTTCTTTTTTCTTTTATTTTACAATATTATATTATTCTATCAAGTTAATTTTGCTTACCCTGTTTTGTTCAGTATTTAACACTTCATTTATTCTATTTTGATTATGGTCATTCGCTTTAATTCTTCATTTTTTATTATTTACGGTTTAGTTACTTTTCGTTATGCGCTTACTCACTTTATTTATCTTCAATTTAACTTCGCACTTTTAATTTATTTATTCACTCGTTATTAGTTTATTCACTTATTAATTTGGTTATGCACTTAGTCAAATTATTAATTTGTTTACTTGATAATTTTAAATGCATTAATTTTTAACACTATATCTATTAACTATTAACATTTTAACACTTTCTTTCCCCTCTGTTAGTTTTGGAGGAAGTTTAATTGCCCCGCTGACGTTATTATTCTTTGTCTGGTTCCTACTTTTTTAAAACAGTTCTTAGTCACCACACGAAAGCACGAATCCGGGATGTAGAGCGCGTTGTCCGCCAGCGTTCTTCGAGTATGGTCCATCGAAGATCCACTTAAACTTCCCATTACGGATTCCTTGGCGCAGTTTCGTCTGGTCTCCTACTGGGAGTTTGCGCGTGGGTTTCCCGAGGACCTGGAAGTTCAGGTTCCTGGCGTCGTAGAAGCATCCTTCCGCCAGGTTGTACTTCTCCTCCGTGAGAGGCACCCCCTGGTACTTCGGGCGTTCTTCTTCCTCTTCTTCGGTTGCTTCCTCTTCTTCCGGTGTTTCCTCTTCATCTTCAATCTTCTTTTGTCTATGTCTATCCTATTTGTTTGGAATTTTGCATTTCGTTACTTCTTCTATCTCGAACTCTTCCTCAGTAGAAGTGGTTTCTTCTTCTGTTTCAATAGTTTTCTTTTTCTTTTTTTCCTTCGCTTTTCGGGATTCTTTCTTGGGGATATACTCGATTGTTGTTTATCTTCTTTTGGTGCTTCCTGTTATTTTTGTTATTGCTTTAACACTATTTTCCTCTGGGTCATCGGAAACGGTTTTTAAGGGATATTTATTCCCCCTCGCCTAAACGTAACGTCAAAAGAAACGAGCCAATCCGGTGAGTGGAATTTAAAAAAAAACAATTTTAATGTTCTATTCCAACTCGTGGCCTGAGTTTTGATCGCCGGCTTCTCTTCGTTTATTAAGATGGCATCTAAGATGTTCAGCCTCGCTTTATTTCCCTCTTTTCTTTTAATTGTGGTGTTTTCAACTAGAATATCTCTCGTTAGGTTGATGCAATGCGCGTTTTCAATATGATTTTTAAGCCCTCCGCTTTGCAGATGCATGGTTAAACGCTTCAAAAGGGTGGTGGTTGTCATACCAATATATTTTGAGTTATTATAAAGCCTGTAGTCTTTATTGGGACAGATAAACTCGTAAACTATGTTGGTTGACTTTAGATTCGAGTAGTTTTGGCAGCTGTTGTTTTTCATAAGGAGATTGTTGACTTTTGTCGTTTTATAGTATATAATAAGTTGAATTTTGTCCATTTGATTCTTAATCTTGATGTTAAGGTTAATAATCTTGATGTTTTTTATCTATTTTATAGGCCTTGGACATCTGATTTCTGTAGTACAGTTTGATGTTGTTTACTGCGCCAATTACTTTCCGTTTTATCACTATCTTTGAATTTCATACTTAAAAATGATTTGAGTTGATTTTCAATCATGCTGTTCTGGAAACCGTTGCTCACGAGTGTTTGTTTTACTCGTGCTATCTGTTGATGTAAAAGTTCCCACGTATAGCAGCATTTGTATGCTCGGCGGATGTATGAGCCTATTACACCTTTTTTTGTATCTTTCAAGACATTCACTATCCACGTTGAGGCATCTTCTCATGTCTGTATTTTATATATATAAATATGTGATATAGCTTTCATTGATTTTTTGTACCTCAACGTCCAAAAAAGGGAGTTTATTGCCCATGCTCAATTTATTTACTACATTATCCCCTTAACTGCTCTGAATGGATTTTGCCGCTGTATTTTCATTGACACCTTTATGAAACCCATCTTTAGATGGAACGAACATAAGGGTGAATACTGACGAAGATTATAAACAATATTTATATAATATGAAAGAAAAAAATATAAATTACTAGTTGTAGCATTCCTAAACGATAACACGAGGCACTATATTAATAAATACCTACTATCTAAACTTAATTCTAGAAAACTGGAAATGACTTTTGTTCCAATAGAATAAATTAAAACGCTTTCCGCCGCCTACTTATTAGATGAACAAATGTTATATGCGGCGACTTCACTTTTAACAGGAGGAAAAGTCCCTCCAATGACTTGCTGCGTTTTGTGAGAAGATGATAAATGGTTATTGCATTGATGGTTTCCTAAGGTTCGAATCACTTACAAATGCCTTTGAATGGCTTACTGGCTAAATGAAGCAGATTTGAAATCTCCAGGGAGAATAACCATATGTTCCATGGTCATATGGGTCATTTCATGGCTCTAAATGGGTACAATTGAACTTTACTCCATTTAAAAAAAAACAGCGACGCTTTGACCTGGTGCTTCGCTGCAGGTAAAAAGGTAGATTAAATTATTGAAAGGGCGGAGTATCCATACAATCGACTTTTAGAATTTACAAGTGATAATTTCCTCAATAAAAACACAAACCATGTACCAGGCCAATATAGCATGCTAGATTTATTTTGAAAAATGAAAAGAAATTAGTAGAAAGTATACCACGATGTCGAAACGCTTGTGGAAAACAATCACAACATAATTAGATTCACTCGTCATATTCGTAAAAACATTCTCGAGAGCTCTTACCTCATCTCGATCTTGAAATTATATAATTTTTATCATTTTAGCTCCCGCTTAAAACTTTTAAATTGTCAAGAAATTTTAAACGTAACTGTCCCCAAAATGTAAAATACTTTACTGCATTCATTTCACTATAAAAAAAAACAAACAATACTTAGGTGTCTTGACTTGAGAGATGATAGACCTCAATGGGTTGGTCGGCTTAGGAATTTTTACATTTTCATACAGATATCCTGGTGTGATAGCATTTGGGCGCATCAAACGGCATTCTTTGAATGATATAGCAGAATTTTCGGGTGTATCTATCTACATTTACAGGATCTGAACCCCTTCGAAAATCTATCGGATGACTTCAAACAACGTGTCAAACCTCAAGGACGGCATCCACACAATCTGAACAAATATCACAATTTTAATGCATGAGTGGCGGAAGATTAATGTCTCCTCCATCCAGAGCCTTCTCTAATCCATACCACCTCTATATCGCAGCAATTATCCAACCTAATGGAGCTATTACACGCTATTAGGTACGCTCCCTTCTACAGTGACTAATTTTCTGTCCTCTGAGCTAATTTAATTTGGGAAACCAGCAATAGTGTCGAGAATGCAAACCTATACTATTACTATCGTCGCATTGTCAAGTGTAAAATAAGAACAAGCAAAATAAAGTATAAAAAGGAACAAACGTCGTTCTCAAAACAAGAGCCAAAACGATTTTATAGAAATGTAAATAATCTTAAGCCCATATTAGAAATGCAGCGGGCTCCTCAAGGATGCTGAGGGTATCCTTAATGACGATTCAGACTAGTGTTAAAGACATTAAATAAACATTTGGGAAAATGATTTATCTTCAAAGATGCATGTGGCTAGATGAACAAAGAAATCCAAACACAATAAAAAAGGAACTTATAAGTGTTTAGGAAGATCTCACACTGATTATAAAAAGAATAAACTGAAAGGACTACAAAGATGTTTCTCACGAGCTAGAGATGATAACAGAAGATCATAAATCTAACAGAAAACGAAGAGGAGAACTCGTTTAACCTGATTCACAAAACATTGGAAGGTCTAAATATTGTTACAGAGCCCATAAGCCATCGAAAGCATCTCAGATTTCCCAAATGGTGTACAAATACGCTCAACCAAGATCGACTTGAGAGAAAAGACCTAACATCCATAAAGAACGGAGGTAAAGTCAGATAACTATGCCAAACTATACTTATCAGAGACAGTATGCGAATTCATGACCCAATAATCCTCCACCGCTTGAAACCTACCAGGAGTACACTGTCCAACAGTATGAAGTAGTGGGAGCCAACAAGAGCTGGGTGGCTTTGCAAAACCAGCTTCCGCCATAAATTAAAATTCTTCCTTCATAGCCAGAAGTCTTTGCGGGTAAAATCATCGCGGGAGATATAGACTGGTCGACCGACCCTATCAATACTATGAACCACATTATGTTTACTTGACTGTACCGCGAGAGAGGCAAGGTAAGAGAAGGAAACGCCTAAAGAGGCGCTGAATGACTCGTTGGATGGGTGGAAGATAGACGGAGAGTAAAGAAATTGAAATGCCCGAGGAAATACAGTTAACAATGAGATAGTAGCTCCAATCCTCTAGCCAGCAATTCTGAGAGTATACCAAAAGTACATAACTAGACAAATAATCAAGCTACAAATAATCACAAACACAAATATTGGATGGCGTTAAACTGACTCATTTTCGTGTCTGATATCACCGACGTCATAGATACAGGACGAACAACGAACATGCTTGTCCTTATGGACAGGGGGGCGTTGATTCAGGAATCGATGGCGACGCAGAAAAAAACGCCGCCGTATTAAACGGGAACAGTGTGGTGATGCTCTATATTTTAAATTTGCTCCCTAAAATTTTAAATATTCAGGAAAATAGCAAAAACGTTAAGTAGAAAGGTAAAGAATAACTAAGAGAGCAAAATTATATTAAGGATATTCTAAAGGAAGTAAGGATGCATGAGATATTCTCGGAGAAAATATAAAATATGATCTTGTCTGTCACACCATTTTGTTGGAAACGTAGAGCACTGGATTCCTCCCAAAATAAGTTATGTATTCCGTAGAATAAGTCTGAAGGAAGAGGACCGAGTAAAGCAATGATAAATCAACCGCACAAAAGAATAATTAATATAGAATTCACTCAACAGTTTCAACAAAAAATATATGGCACTTATATATCATTTACCACAATGTAAATGCATTAAAATAGAATACAAATGGATAACAAATGGAATAGGCATTCAATAAGCTTTATTTCACTGACAGCAGCATCATCAACAGGCACAGAGACAATTTGGGCCGCTCCGAAAGCCATAGAAATTATTGTTTCTTCCGTTTTATTATTTACAACTTCATGTTACATTTTGTGTTTGACCCTTTCATATCAATAAATAGTGTATTATACCTATGCATGTTCTCCAAATTATCTCACTTTTCATTACAATTCTCCCTGACATTGTACCCCATTACCTAGTCTGATACTAGTGAGCAAAGGTGTTTGAGTGGGTCGTTACTATCTCAGTCAGACCTCGGCTATAAAATAAACGTCCTTTCCTTGTCTCAGATCATTCTCAGGTTAGAAGTCAGATCGAGATCCCTCTGAGCAGGGCCTTTATCATAGGGCGGAAAGATTAGAATAAACACTGATCATCTCAGTTGTCATTTTTGCCTTATTACCTTATATATATATATATATATATATATATATATATATATATATATATATATATATATCTTCGGATAACTCTAACAGAAGGTATAATCATATATTAAAAAAAGGTTTTCTAGGTAATTATTAGAAAAGGGAAAATTTCGCACAAATATTTAAATTTAATTGGCACTTGAGTTAATTAAGGTATCATATGAAAATGCCAGCTCATCTTATTAGTGCAACCAAAACTAAACCAATTGGTCGTTTTCTTTATAGTATGTTAGATGTTATAGTTTGAGAAGAAAATAAGTAAAACTAATCGTAGGGAGAGGCGATTTGTCGCTAATAAAAGATAATAACTAAGTAAAATCAAATAAAAAACAACTTAAATTTAACCGACCTTTCAGTATCTTCATAATATATTTGGAGGGAAATTGCAGGCAGGTGATGAAAGCGGTGTAAAAAGTGACAAAAATTAGCGAAAGAATTGCTACAAGGAACTGGACTCTCTTTTAGCTACTTTTCATCACTTATGTTTACATTATGGGTTTTATGTGGAAGGCAGGGGTCGCATTCTCCCCTGTCGATCTATAACATCTCCTGGCATAATAAAGAGAAACAAACAGATTGATACAGCGTGGGTGCATTAATATCATGTGCTGGCATTCTCATATAACTCTGTACATTAAATTAATAAGTTGTCTTCCTAGTCAAAGAGCTATAGCTTCCTAGTTGCTGGTAGAGGCCCGTAGGGAGTTGTATCTTGCGGACCTGTCGGGCCACTGACACGACTTTTATCTCCTTTGTAACCTTTCCTGCCGAGTTCCCTACCTACTTTTTTCTTCAGGTTTTTCCCTACTTATATAATATCAACATGAGTTTGTTTAGGGACTCTTTAGGTCCTCCTACAACATTCATTTACCCAATCTTCAAAGAGAGAAATTCTGGCATTCGACAACTCTTCGGGGCAAGAATATTCCTATTTTCATTTGAATTGACATTACTCGCTTTATGTATTGACATATTTTTCCGTTCATTAAATATATATTTTCTTCGAGAGTCCGACCACGATACTTCAGCATCAAAAGTGATCCCATAACCAACAACAGAAATCTTGACACTCTCCAAATCTTCAACGCAGGCATCATATTATCTTTTTTGATCACTTTAGCTAGCTCGAACTTGGCCCTTTATTTACTTGTTGTCATCCATCAAATATCGGTTTTCCAAACCCTTAAAGCGCCCCCCTAAGAAAATGGAGGAACGCGTCAAAGCCGGAAAAAGACTACCGTTAGGAATTCAATAGAATTTTTCATAGGTCTAAAACCATAAGAGGACCAAGTGGTCCGAGCGGCGGTAGTACGCTTAGGACTTTTTGGTCCGCGCAGAGCTTTAACCCATTACCAACCAATGTTTAATTTATTGGAGGCTGTTTTTTGCCAAATATTTTTATTGTGTACCATATGATTTGTGCATATTTCTTTACAGATTTCTAATTTCAATAAGATTTAAATGCCCCATAAAATGTACAGAATTTCGTTGACAACAATCGCCACTTGGGAGCACTCATTTTTCATGATTTCTTGAAAAAAGACCTGTTAGAACTTGTATCGCTTTAGTTCTAAACTAACGTCAGAGGAGGTACGTTGTGCTGGTGGATTACGTTCACCCCTCATAAAAGAATGTACTGAAGAAATATATTTATTGAAATCAGGCAAAATGTTGCGTCCCATTTTTGGGAAGTTGGTAGGATCTGTGTGATTTTATTTCAATATACATATCTATGACTTTCGGAACCATTATTTAGTCCAAACTTTTGGCAATAAAATTTCACTTATATTAATAAAGTATGAAGTGCATGATGTCTTTACACTATGTATCACCTCACACTTTACGCTTTTATACATGCACATGTTCACATACGCACGCATAAACACACACATATAAAAATCTTTATTTATGAAATGAGACTTTTTGGCCACCATATATATATATGGCCTATGTTAAACATTCTCACTCAATATATATATATATATATATATATATATATATATATATATATATATATATATATATATATATATATATACATCGGTAAAGGAGGGAAGAACATATCAAAACGCTCCAAGATGATCGAATAAGATCGAAAGCTCAGCAATTTAGTTTGGTTTTTACCAAACACATTCATTTAAAAGAGAGATGAATACAGGACAAGTGATCTACCATCTACAAGATGGAATAAAAAGATAGTTAGAAGAAAAGAAAGTTGCCAAAGGAAATTAATTAAGGCGAAATACACAATGATCTTCAACAAAATTTGCATTCAAGAAAGACTGCTACCCGACTACACTAAAATTAAAACCCATGACCTAGCAGCGAAAAATGAACCTATAGCTATAGTCTTTCGTCGCCATCTTATAGAAACAGAACTTTTAAAGAAAACCATTCCCAAACTTGAACGTGATGTTGAAGAAATGGTATCACAACTTGAAGAGTTCGAAATTCCGCATGGAACACAAGATTCCTCCCCCAAAAGCTCTCTCCAACAGCACTTTACAAAGAGAAAACTCCGAAAAAAACATTAAGACCATAAAGCTTAATAAAATGTATAGGGGATGTATAACACTGCCATAATCAACGGCATCATTCATCAATCTCTCCCACCATACGCTCTCCACTAGTGAAATAGAAGCTCTTAACCTCGGTTTAAAGTGTCATCTAGAAGCCAAATTCGATCCAATTTAAAAAAAAATTGAACTAGAATCCCTGTTCCAATTCTTGCTGAAACTACAAGATCAAGCCATCATTGAAATTAACTCCAACCTAAAAGATCAACTACGCACAGAAGCTACTAAATAAAGGTGTTTTACTGGCATAAAACTTATAACACAAGAGATACGTAAGGCCATCAGCTCTCTAAAAAACAACAAAGAAATAGTCATAAGAAAAGCTGACAAATCTAACATATACGTCATTCTAAACAAAGAAGAATATAACAACAAATTAAATATCATTCTAAGTGACACCACTAAATTTAAACGCATGAAAAAGGATCTAACAGAAGACTTAAAAATATAATAAATGGGCAAATAACTAAAGCTAATGCACTCATCGGGGGACTTCACTTCCAAATGATCATCGGTGATTACACACCAGGATATCTGTATGAAAATGTAAAAATTCCTAAGCCAAAAAACCCATTGAGGCCTATCATCTCTCAAGTCAAGACACCTACGTATTGTTTAGCTAAAACCCTAAATGAAGTAATAAAACCGTACATCCCTTCGAAATATAGCATAAAATCCACGGAGGAATTCATCGATATACTCCGCTCTAAAAGACCGGCAGGACTAATATCATCCCTTGACGTGGAAAGCCTGTTTACGAACGTGCCTATCGCTCAGACCATCGAAATCATTATAAAAAAAACGTGTACCACCATCCTATCATGTCCCCCCCAAATCTTGATCTAAACATCATCTTAAGGAGCATGTTACGTTCATGCACATCAGAGGCTCCGTTCAGGACACCGGGCAGTAATCTATACACGCAAGTGGATGGAGTGGCTATGGGGTCACCCTTAGGGCCGACGTTCGCCAACTATTATATGGGTAAACTTGAAAAGAGATTATTGGATATCATGGATAATAAGCCACACGCATATTGCAGATACGTAGACGACATCTACATCAACGTCCAAAAGGAAGAACATCTAATAAACATCAAGAAGCAATTTGAGGAGAACTCCGTGTTAAAATTCACTTATGAATTGAGCACGGGCAATTAACTCCCTTTCTTGGACGTTGAGGTTCAAAACAGCAATATTAACCACATCACTAAAGTACATAGAAAAAGTACGGACATGGGAAGAGGCTTCAATGCGGAGAGTGAATACCCAGAAAGGTACGAGTATAAAATAAGCGTAATCGGCTCATACATCCGCCGAGTACATAAATGCTGCTCTACGTGGGAACTTTTCCACCAAGAGGTTGCTCGAATAAAACAAAGGTTTCTCAAACAGCATGATTGACGAACAACTCCAATCATTTTTTAATAACCATTGCAAAGATACGGATAAAACTGAAAGTAATCAGGGAGAAGTCAACAACATCAAAGTGTATTGCAGAAATCAGATGTCCACGGCCTATAAAATAGATAAAAAAAAACATCAAGGAGATTATTTAGCGTAACATCAAGGTTAGAAATCAAATAGATAAAATTCAACTCATCATATATTATAAAACAACAAAAGCCAGCAATCTCCTGATGAAAAACAACAGCTGCTTAAACTCCTTGAATCTCAAGTCAACCAACATAGTTTACTAGTTCATCTGCTCCGATAAAGACTGTAAGCTTTATAACAACTCAAAATATATTGGCATGATAACTACATCACTTTCGAGACGTTTAACCATGCATCTACAAAGCGGAGGGCCTAAAAATCATATGGAGAGTGTACATAACATTAACTTAACGAGAGATATGCTAGTTGACAACACCGCTATTAAATGAAAAGGTTAATAAAGCTTTGTTGAACATCTTAGAAGCCATGTTAATAAGTGAAGATAAGCCGGCCATCAACAGTCAAGAGACAAGCTGGAATCGAACATTAGAATTATTTTAAAATTCCACTCACCGGACTGACCCGTTTCCTCTAACGTTACGCTCAACCTAAGCGGAATAAATACCCTTTAAAAATTGTTTCCTTACTCCAAGAGCACTTCCAAAATTACTGGAAAGAAATATTCTCTATAACATCAGAGGAGAATCAAGAATACGATATGGAGGAAGTCCTTCAAACCCTAGAGGCACAACAATAACGGACTGCACCATACATACACGTCGACAAAGAGAGAAGCCACCCTTTGAGGGAGGGAATGCCCTTTTCAATGGCTGAATATGAAACAGTGCCAAAATCTTTCAAACAAAAAGCACCAGGTCAAAGCGGGATAACAAAGGCACACCTAATAAATGCTCCAGAAAATGTGCAGGAATCGATAGTGTAGATCTTCAATGCCTGCCTTAATATTGGGTACTTTCCCTAAACCTTTAAGCAGGCAAAGATGATTTTCCTACCGAAGCCGAGCAAACCAAAATCCCAAGTCGGAGCTACCGCCCGATCTCGCTCTTGGAATTTCTGAAATACCTGGCTGAAAGAAAAGCCGTACCTCAAATAAACGGCCAAACAGCGACCATATCAACCTCAAAACGGGAGTCTCCCAAGGAGGATGCCTCTCTCAGACGCTGTATACTGTTTACACCAGAGACCTTCCACAACCAACTGACGAATGTGCGATGTACATCCAACTAACGGATGACATCACACATATAATCACCAGCGACCAGAAGAACCCCCGAGACGTACGAGTAGCTCAAAGAACCGCGAGGGAGATAAAAAACATCAATGAATACGAAAGAAGAAACAAAATAAAAACAACAAAGATAAATTTAAAATAATACCCGTAAACAGATAGAAAACAGCTGCAGTAAGAGTCGATGGAGAAGCATATCCATACTCCACGGAAGGACGCGTCCTCTGTCTAAAATTAATCCCCGAGACGTGCGAGTAGCTCAAAGAACAGCGAGGGAGATAAAAAACATCAATGACTACAAAAGAAGAAACAAAATAAAAACAACAAAGATAGATTTAAAATAATACCCGTAAACATATAGAAAACAGCTGCAGTAAGAGTCGATGGAGAAGCATATCCATACTCCACGGAAGGACGCGTCCTCTGTCTAAAATTAACAAAAACAGGGTACAGCGGCCACATAACAGAAAATTAACGTAACGGAAATTACCATGTCGGCGCTGTACAGATTAAAAAACCTAAGCAATAAAAACAAAAGAAAATTATACATGGTCCTAGTTCCTCCCAAGCTCCTTTACCCAATAGTACCGATGAACACAGTAAATAATACATAATTAAAAAAGGTCCAACGCATTCAAAATCAAGCCACAATGTTCATCACTAACTCAAAAAGACAAGTCGGCATAACATCTGAGGAACTCCATCGAAGATCTGTATTAGAACCCTTAAATTTAACCCTAAAAAAAGTTCAACGAAACTGTGGGATAATATAAAAAACATAATGTCCCAAAACGAAATTAACCAAATAGTAGTACCGGAAAACGAAATCCAGCAAAAACACTACAAAAATCGTTTTTAAGGCAGCGTGAAAAAAAACTTAAACAACGTCGACCTGATATATAGGTAAAAACACAAGATTACCGAAGAAGACAACCGACCATACAAACAATATGTGAACCCGAATAAGACAACCGACCATACAAACAATATGTGAAACCGAATAAGACAACCAATTATGTGAAACCCGATGAGTCAAAGAATTACCGATATTAACAAAGAAGATTACCTCTTAAAATTTAATAAACAAATAAATATATATATATATATATATATATATATATATATATATATATATATATATATATATATATATATATATATATATATATATATATATATATATATATAAATGCGAAAGTAGCACCAAAAACAACAAAAAACTAATACCAAAAAATAAAGATGCTCGATTGAGCAAAAATAAAACAAAGGCTCGAATGCTAAATTTTTATAACTAATAAACTTAAAATCACATAAAAAAGCAAAACAAAACAAAAATGAAAGCGTTAGCCAGGCAACCTGGCACAAATCATTATCATCCTCACCTCATCGTTCATCCTACACTCATTATCATCCCAACAACACATACTCCTTACACAATATTATCTATCGATCCTATCATTTTCTCTACATTCTAACTTTATACTATCTTGAATCTTCTTTCATTCTGTCAGATCCTCACTCCACTCATTACATCGGTAAAGGAGACAAGAACATATCAAAACGCACCGAAGATGATCGAATAAGATCGAAAGCTCAGCAATTTAGTTTGTTTTTTTACCAAAAACATTCATTTAAAAGAGATGAATACAGGACAAGTGATCCACCATTTACAAGTTTGAATAAAAAAGATAGTTAGAAGAAAAGAAAGTTGTCAAAGGAAGTTAATTAAGGCGAAATATACAATGGTCTTCAACAAAATTTGCATATATATATAATATAAATATATATATATTATATATATATATATATATATATATATATATATATATATATATATATATATATATATATATATATATATACACACACTTTATATAATTGTAAAGTAGGTGTATATTAAAATACATTTCATTTACAAAATTTGATAGAATCTACACACAGTATTTTATTGTTTTGTCAACGCCTGTTCTCAAACTGACGTCCATTTTGGACCAGGCACTGCTGATAACGCGAAGCAATGGAATCGCAAACATCACGAAACAATTCGTTTGGAATTTTCGTGCATTCACGTTTAATGGCTGCCTTTAATTCATTGACTTCTGCAGGTTTCATAGCGTAGACTTTGTCTTTTAGGTATCCCCATAAAAAAGTCTAGTGGTGTGAGGTCTGGTGAACGCGGAGGGTATTTAACGAAACCCCTCCGTCCAACCCACCTGTTTGGCAAGTTCTCATCAAGGAAGGATCTGACATCGTGATGATAGTGTGGGGGTGCCCCATCTTGCTGAAAATAAAACTCCTCATCTTTAAAGTTATCCCTAATACTTGGCATGATAGACTGTTGCAGCAAGTTCAGTAAACGGGACCAGTCACAGTAGCATCAAAAAAGAATGGTCAAATTAATACTCTTAATGATAAGCCACACGACACTGTAACTCCTGGTAACATGGTGTTCGACCATAACATGCGGATTCTCGGATTCCCAGTGGGTGCAATTGTGGCGGCTAATTGAACGATTTAATTTGAATGTGGCTTCATCACTCCACACAATCTTTGTTGTAAAGTGTGCATTTTCGACACATCGTTCCAAGTACCACTCGTAATACTGCACTCTTCGGTCTGGATCATCGTCATTAAGAGCATGGATTAATCTTGGAATGTAACTTTTCCATTGACAACGCTTCATAATGCGATGGACAGACGATTTTGAAATGCCTACCTCACGACTGGCTTGTCGCACATATTTTCTTGGCCTTCCGTGATACGTTTCCAACACTCTTTTTTACTTTGTAGGGGATGACGATGTTCGTGGTCAACGCTTCTCGTGGACGTTCTGAACAGTTCCATTGGCTTCAAACTTATCTCAAATTCGACTGGTGATAAGGCGCGTTAGTGGTTCCTTTTGAAACTCCCTCCTAAATTGTTTTTGTACTTCAACTGCATTTTCACATTTCCAGTAGCATTTTAGAATGAACTTCTTTTCTTCAAAGTTTAGTCTGACTGTCATCATTAATTCTGCAAAGAAAAAAAAAATTAAATAAACACCCACTTTACAATTATTTAAACTGTGTATACATTTTTATTTTATTGATAAAACAATAAAATAATGTTTGTAGATCCTATTAAATTTTGAAAATGAAATGTATTTTAATAAACATCTACTTTACAATTATTTAAAGTGTGTATACACTTTTGGGGGATACCCAGTATATTATATATATATATATATATATATATATATATATATATATATATATATATATATACATATGCGTGTATGTGTACACGCGTGCACATTTTTGCTTTTATACGGATTTTTCGAAATATTATTATTTTTTTCAGAGCTCAGTTTTTCGATCCATGGCGCGGGAATTAATGACAACATCCGAAGAAGTTCTTAGGGAATTAAATTATTTCAGAAAACTAGAAATATTAGAGGAAGATTTCGAAGTTGCTACTATTCCTTCAAGTCCAGATGAGGTAAATGATGATGAAGCAATCAATGATGAAAACCTTCGCGACACTACTTTTGTTCAAGACGTTGCTGGTAAGTTTGAATTGATTGTTCATAGCAGAGACGAAAACTTAGATGAATCGATTCAGCATTCATCGACACCTTCACAAGACCATTCATCTACTCAACCTTTTTTAGGTGAACGTAGAAAAGTTGAAATCACTAAATGGAAAAAAAGTGATCCATGTCATAAGGACTCAATGAAATTACCATCTCAAAGTAGCTACTATAAATTAGATGAACTAAAAGGAAAAAGCATTGTTTCTGTTTTGAATACTTTTTACTGGCGAGTTATTGGGATTTACATATTACTGAGCAGTCTATGATATTTGCAAAACAATAAAATCATCTTAATTTTTTGTAACCATTGATGAACAGAAAATATTTTGAGGAATTATTCTATAAGTGGTTACCATAAGCTTCCTCAGCAACATATGTATTGGGAGCAATCAACAGACACAGACTTACCTTTTGTTTACAATGCAATGTCATGACAAAGATTCACAGAAATAAAAATGTTTCTTCACTTGAATGATAATGCAACAATGGATAAAATGGATAAAATCAGACCATATCTAGAAACACTTAGAAATTTCTTTTCAAAAATTGGGAGTATTTCATTCTCATCTGGCCATCGATGTAATGATGATCAAGTATTATGGCTTGCAGTCTGCTAAAATGTTCATGAAAGGTAAGCCGATAAAATTTGGATATAAGATTTGGTGCCTTTGTGACTCTAATGACTATCTGTACAATTGTTCTCCATATCTAGGTAAGGAGAATGAAGCCACTAATGGGCCTTTGGGTGTAAGGGTTATAAATAACCTAATATCTATAATTACTCAGAGTGAGACAGAAAAGTATGAGCTTTTTTTCGATAATTTCTTTACTAGTATTGACATACTAAAAGAGTTAGGAGATATTGGGCTCAAAGCGACCGGAACAATTCGTGAAAATTGAACAAAAAAATGTTCATTTATACCTTCAGAAGAAATGAAAAAAAAGAACAGAAAGAAGATTCATAGATTACAGGTTTGACTCTAGCAGTGAAGTTTTTGTCAGAAAGTTGCATGATAACATTGCAGTAACAGTTGCTACCAACTATAATGAGGTTTATCCTACCAGTACTGCTAAATGTTATTCTCAGAAACAACAAAGGATATACAAGTGCAAATACCAAAAGTTATTGCAGAATATAATAAGTCAATGGGAGGGGTTGACTTGCTAAATAAACAAATATCACTTTATGGATGTAGAATCCGTGAGAAAAAATGGTTTCCTATTTTCACACAACTACTAGATATTGCTATTGTAAACATATGGAGAATTTATCAGCATACAAATCCAGATTATAGTCTCTCTCTGCTAAACGTAAGAAAAAAAAAATCGTTTTAGCATATGTTTCAAGCCTTATATATCAAACTGACCGTGTATTGCGGAATTTGGACTTGATCCACCACACTGACCTTCGCCTGACTACCGGTGACTTCTTCATGTCCCCCATTGAGAGCCTACTTGTCGATGCTAGGGAGATGCTACTCGCTCTGCGCCGTCCACAGTGCATTGTTCGCCTGTACGTGCGAGCCTGGCGCCTCTCACAGTCACCAACAGCTCTCACTGCATCTGCAGCTGATCTCAACGGTCTCTATGCCGCCAAGAGACGCCACTCATGCCATAAGCCGTTTGGGTTTAAGGTTTGGAAACTACTTCGAGAGCTCCATATAGCTCACACGCTAGTGGCGCCTCTGGCTCTGCCAAGGACGCCACCTTGGCGGGTACCATCTTTGACTATTCGTCGCCAAGCCTCTGTTTCCAAAGCTTCTACAGCGCCGGGAGTATTGCGTTCGGCCTTTTGGGAGCATATTTTGTTTCACACTGCGTCGTGGTATGACATTATATTACATCAATACCATATTATATCTATGGGGGAGGGACCAATAACTTAAAGGCGAACCGAAAAGGGACGGAACACCACTAGTTTAGACGGGCTGAGTAGCGAGAAAGAGTGCAATGAGGTCAGGTAAATTATGGGCAATGGCAAAGCTCAAGGTTATTTAAAGAGGCATGTACAAAAATATAATTTTATTTACATAAAAATAATCAGAGAATTGACGGACAAAATTACATCAGATGAATGAGGGGGGTGATTGTAGTTATGAATCAGACTATGAAGTTAAAATTAATGTGTTACGGGAGGAGACTATTCAAATGGGGGGAATTAACGCAAATGGGTTACTGAAGGGGAAGAGGGGTTTGCTTACGGATGATTCCGGGTGAGGCGTCGGGGTAAGGCTTCACGGATGTCTTCTGCACGTGAGGCGAGGGCGCTCAAAACTTCGGAGCGGGAACTTGAAGTGATGACGGTTCTCCTAAAAAGGGGGGGGGGGGTGGTAACGTCTGGCCCAGGAGAGAGTATTTCGGCCACCCGAAAACAAGGGGCGAACGAGGAGGGCTTGGACAGGAGTTGATGAGAGAAGTCGGAAAAATCGCTCGGTGGCGATCGTTAAATGGAATTACCTCACTGACTGGGGCTAATTCCAATACACAAATAGTTCAGCTGTCACTTTGCTTTGTTGTTAGCACCTGACTGGGAACTAGGGGAAATCTTCTTGGGGTGCGGGCGAGACTTCTCCACTCTGTGTCTCTATCATGGGAAACGAGCAATATATATGTCTGAGGCTCTCCCTACGGGGAGGGGTGGGGGGGGGGGCAGCTCTACTCTCGAATGGCCTCGAATCTTCTTGCCGAGGCTATTCTAGCCCGTGTAAAGGTGAATCGTGGTGAACGCGGTTCAAGGCTACCGCTTGCGGAAGGGGGGGGGGGTAGGCTTACCAATTTAAGCCTAATATAATCTTCTCTAGCACATGAAACTTCTGGGCCGGAAATGAAATTCCACGTGGAATTCCTCGACACACTGGAACCGTGCCAGTTTATACGGATGGCTCCAAGTCCCAAGAGGAGGTCGGCTTCCACGCTGTGTCCCCCCTTTTTAAAATCAGCGGTTTCTGCCAGGCACTGCGTCCCTCTTCACGGCCGAGCTGGTTGCAATACACCACTCGGTACGGGAGATAACGCGACATGCCTGGTTTGGACATCGGATTGTGATTTATAACGACTCACAAAGCGCCCTGAGTGCTCTCGGGGTATTCGAATCTCCACATCTCCTGCTTCGTGAGCCACGGTTTTGGCAAGCCAGGCTGATGTCAAGATTATCTTCTACTGGGTTCATGACATGTAGGAATTGTGGGGAATGAGCACGCCGATGAGGGTGCCAAAGAGTCCGCGAGGACTGGGAGACCAGACCAACGTTTCGCTCTTCATTACCCCGACTACATGACAGGAATACGAGCTGCCCTCCGGGTGGCTTGGCAAAGAAGATGCGAGACGGTCGAGGGGAACTTAAAGTTACGTGCCATTGCGCCGCGACTGTTCCCATGGACCTACCCCCCCAATGCCGCGACGGCTTCAGATTGCTTTCTGCCGACTCCAATTTGGGCACACTCTTGGAACACACCGCCATTTGATGGAGTGCTCACTTGCCCCTTATTGCCATGACTATTTTGCTCCCTAGAGATTTCCGCACATTCTTGTTGAATGTCCCAGTCTGGGTCATCTTTGCGCACGTTACCTGTCTCGGTACCGGAAGGAGCGGGTTCGCTACCGCTTGTCTCTTGTACTCGGGACGAGTTCGTTCACACAGACCCTTGGACCATACGACACTCGGGAAGAGGCTGGCCACCTCTACTTTATTTGACCTTTTTCTTTTGTTTTATTTGTAGGTCGCATGTTCCTGCGCCGAGGGAGGAATGCCTACCCCGTACGCCAGAGCGCGCTTCGTTCTTGCATTTTTGCTTTGTTTTCTTGTTGTTGTTATTTTTTTATCAGATGTGTATTGTGATTTCTAGTTCATTTACTTGAAGTGGAGTCTCCGAAGAGGCGCGCATACGGGAAGCTAAGGGCGAGTAGCAGGGGTGAGGGGGGGGGGGCAATGAATTCACCCACATACGAGGGACAAAGGTAATGGAACACAAAGGAGAATAAGCGACCTCGGGGATGACCCATCCTAGGGCTTTCTGAGAGGCATCTGCGTACGCGCGGCCCCACGTGAACTCCGGGGGCTCCCAAGGGACCCAGTCTGATGACAGAGCAGGGCCTTCAGCATCGAGACCCTGGGACTGCGTCGGTAGGCTAACTGAGCGCAGAAGAATGGAAGGGAGGTGGCACCACACACAAAAATGAGGAGTACCCTAGACTTCCCCAGAGGTCCGAAGGGAAGGCGACATGGGGTCCCAGTCGAGAGCTTAGACGAGACACCCTCTCATCTTGGGGGTGAGGCGAGAAGATTTGGTGCGGAGCTCGATGTCCACCCCTAGGTAGGTTAGGGATTAACAGGGTTTCAGGTTACTCTTTCCCACGTTGATGCGAAGGCTAGTGGTAAATGAGGCGTCTCGGAGGCGCAGGAGGTTGTCAGGAGTCCCCAGGAAGAGGAATCGTCCAGGTAGGCGTAGGCTGTAGACTCCAAGGCGCAAGCGAAGGCGGCTATGATCAGGGCCATGCACATCTGCATTATGTACGGAGGTTTAGGGAATCCCATCGGCAACTTGGTAAACCGGTAGGTGGTCCCAGCCAGTTCTCTATCCAACTTGTTACTTTTCCGTCTATGCCCAGGGCATGCGCTTTCCGGAGGCGGCGGTGTGGTACCTTATCGAAGGCTTTTTGAAAGTCTAAGTAGATAACATCCACCGCCTTATCCCGGTCGTGCTCACTGAAAACGAGGAGGAAGAATTTCACAAGATTCGTTAGGCAGGACCGTTGCCTTCGAGATCCATGCTGGGAACATCCTAAATTGCAAGTTGGACTCTAAATATAACGGCACTTTGTCCACCATGATGCTTTACACGAGTTTACCGAATATTGAGGTTGAGCTAATAGGTCGGTAGTTCGATGGCTGGCTAGGGTCTCCTTTCTTGAAAATAAGAGTCACCTCCGCTTCACGCCAGTCTCTAGGAACACATCCGGTCTGGATTAACATGTTGAAGATTGTTCTTAAATGTTGTGACACTTCATCGCGCACTTCATTCAACACTTTAGGTAGAAACCAGTCCGGACCAGGGGACTTATTCGTCTTTAGATCAGTGATCTTTTTTCTATTTCTCCTTTGGTGAGGTCCATTTCCTCCAGTTTTTTCACCAAGTAAGAATCCTTGGGCTAGGGGAGGGGACAATATCCTTTAGTAAACACTGAAGAGAAGTAGTCGTTCAGGAGGTTAGAATTTTCTGTATCTGAGTGCGTTAATGCCCCCTCCTCATTTATTAAAGGGCCAATCGTGCGATGGATTGGTTTAGGGCTTTTTACATAACCAAAGAACTCCTTGGGATTCTCCTTGCAGAGTCTTGTCACGCGGAACTCCCCGGCACGCTTTTCCACCCTTATGCTGGACTTCACCCTCCTAGCTAGCCTACGGTACTCGTTAAAATCTCCAGAAATCTTTGACTGTGGTACCCCGTTGGCTTCTTCCTCAGCAGTTGACCGATTTCTCTATTAAACCAGTTTGGTTGAACGGAAGACCGACGAAGGCATTTTAAATGGATGAATTGTGATTGAAGACTCAGGAAGGTAGTTCTGAATCTATTCCATGAATCTTCAACACCTTTTCACACTTCTAGCTTCGGATCAGTCAAACCTGCAAAGTATGCTCTTTTCAAATCAAGTTTCCTCGATTTACTAGTGGCACACTGTACCTTGTGGACCTTGACTATAAATCTGACTAGTCGGTGAACATTCCCACCGAGCCCTTCACCTACAGAGAGATCCTCAACGATGTCAACCTCAAGGAAAAAACCAAGTCACTCGTCACTCTCTCACCCATTGAGTCAGGATCGCGTCGTTCGCGAACTCCAGAAGCTGTGAGAGAGAGAGATAGTGAGTGTGTGTGTTTAACAAGGAGTAAAAAGGAAAAGAGGTACCCTAGTAGAACTTATGATCCATTCAAATAGGGTACCTTTAAGTGAACACTTGAGAAGTCGCAGTTCTCTGAAGGTTCAGATTGACGCTCTAGAAAAGCATCCATGCCACAGTTCATGTCCCTAAACGGCTATTTTTCAAGACTTTGTCTAGTCTTGACTTGAAGTGTTCACCAGTTTTTGTTGACAACTTCCATTGGAAGTGCGTTCCATTGGCCGCAAATGCTATATGTGAAAGATTTAGAACACAGATCATGCTGGTCACAGTTCAGTTCAAGTTTGTAGCCGTGATTTCTTGTTCTACTCTGTCTAAGCTGGAAAATATCCCTGTAGTCTACAATGTCAAAACCTCAAAGTATTTTGAACACTTCGATCAGCTGACCACGCAGTCTCCAGTTCATTAGCGAGAACAAGTCTAATTCCCGTCATCTATCTTTATAACTCTTGTGTCTGATAGAGGGAATCAATTTGTTTGCTCTGTCTTGCACACGTTCTAATCTTGCGATATCCTTTCGAAGCAAAGGACTCCAAAATTGTACGGCATACTCCAGGTGCAGCCGGACAAGGGAGTTATACAAACATAGTACTATCTCCTTGTTCCGATATCCAAATTGTTACTTCATATAACCTAGCATCCTTTGAGCTTTCTTCCACGCCGCAATACACTGCTTCGAGAAATTGAGATCACTAGTGATATATACACCTAAGTCCTTCTCAGTGTCCGTGGATTCAAGAGCAATGCCCTTAAGGATATACTGATATTGGGGGTTTCGGAGGACGATATGCATCACTTTGCATTTGTTCAGATTAAAAGGCATTTGCCACACGTGTCTGACCACTCCCAAATCTTCCTAAGATCATCTTGAAGGCGGGCAGTATCTCCATCCTTTGCGACGTTTATCCCAAGCTTGGTATCATCGGCAAATTTAGAAATCTTCGCAACCATGTCACCGTTCATGTCGTTGACGTAGATGACGAATATTAGTGGTCCCGGGACAGAACCTTGATGAACACCGCTAGTAATGGACACCGCACCCATGACTGTGTTGATAATCTTTTATGTGGGGCTTATCCTTCCTCCTCTGAGGTAGAGGTCGTTGCCACTTACCATTAGGGCAACGAATCAGTTCTCAGAAATCTAAGATTTCTCTGCCTCTAATCTGATCTGCTGATTTTCCCTTTCCTGTTAGGCAACTTACCTTTACACGCGTGCGAAGGCGTGCTGCTAGCAGAGGTTGCAAGGTCCGTGCGTGAGAGTCCCCAATAACGTTGACCCTCACACATTTGTCTAAACTCTTTTATTTTGCCAGAGACTTATCTCTTTTCTCTTTCGTCTCCGTATTTCCTTTGTTTTTCTTCTTCTTCCCTTTTTCGATCTTCATTTGTCTTTTCTTCTGCTTCTCTTTTCTCTTCTTCTCTTTTCACTTCCCATTGCGCACCAGTAACGCTCGAATCCTCTACACTGGAGTGATCTGCTTTAAGGTCATTGTTTTTCTTCTTTTTTCTTTTTCTTTCTCTGCTTGGTTTCTCCGCTTGGCTGAAGTTGCACTGCCAATGCAGTTTCAGCTCCTTAATTTGGAGTCTCATCGGCGGAACCACCCAAGTCAGTGGGAGTTTCGTCTTGAGCTTGAGCTGACTGGGCCTCTAGTTTAGAGGCTAGCTCTAGGATTCTCTCCTCAAGACGCTGAATCTAAAGCGCGTGCTCCATTTCTAGGGTCTGTAGTTTACTTTCCAGTGCCCTAGATTTTTCCTCAGAGGTTTTGAAGAGATCTTTCATTTCATTGCAGTATGCCACTGCCTCTCAGACCTCTCCTTTACGGATGCAGTCGGTGCATATCCTTCCCGGGTGGCATTTCGAAAAATATCCCTCCGAGAAGTCCACGCACTACTTGTACTTCGTGTAAGGCATAGGAGAGTAAAGATGAAGTCTCTTCCTACACACCTCTCCCACCCATTTCCGGGCCTGGAATAGTGAAAATATATACCTGGTAGTGTTAGAAAATAGATGCAACAAGGAAATTTTAAGAGGAGAGCAGGAGCACATTAATATATACAAAAAAATAAAGAAAATATGACTTCTCTTAATAATCTTATATTAGAACATGCTCTTTTTAAACTTTTTTAACATGCATTTTTTAATAGTTTTGACGCGTATTATTTATTAGATCCATCTACTACTTCCATTCTTATTTTAATACTTTTTTGACTTATTGGACACTGCTAGTACAGTTTGGAGATGCAAATTTTCTGTTGGATATTTTTAAATATATTTATTCATGTACATATCTAGGATTTATGTGTTCTGAAAAAGCTGACAGAAACGTAGAATCAAATTATCTTACTCATCTAGGCTTAGAACATGCTCTTTCTTTTTCTTTTTATCAACACAGTGTCTTGTCAGAAAGAGAGAGAGAGAGAGAGTAACAACAAGGAGTAACAACAAGGAAAGAAGGTACCCTAGAAGACCTTACGGTCCATTCAATGAGGGTACCTTTGGACTAGCAGTCGAGCAGGCACATCTCTGCTCAAATGCTTTACGTCCTTTCACGGACATTTTTCAAGACCCTGTCTAGTCTTAACTTGAACTGATCAACAGATTCACTGTTGACAACTTCCAGTGGAAGTGCGTTCCAACTACCGCAGATACTGTACGTGAAAATTTTTCCACACAGATCGTGATTGTAACGCTTAAGTTCAAGTTTAAAGCCGTGATTTCTTGTTCTGCTCTCAACAAGTGTGAAAATATCCCGGTAGTCAACATTGTCGAACCCTCGAAGTATTTTGAAAACTTCGATGAGCTGACCACGCAATCTACGGGTTTCCAATGAGAACAGATCTAATTCCCTTAAACTATCTTCATAACTTTTATGTCTGATAGAGGGAATCAGTTTGGTTGCCCTGGCTTGCACACGTTCCAATCTCGCAATGTCCTTTCGAAATGAAGGACTCCAAAATTATATGGTATACTCCAGGTGCGGTCGGACAAGTGAGTTGTACAAATACAGTACAATCTCCTTGTTCCGATATCCAAACTGGCGCTTTATGTAGCCTAGCATCCTTCGGGCCTTTTTCTCCGCCTCAATGCACTATTTCGAGAACTTGAGGTCACTAGTGATTGTTACACCCAAGTCCTTCTTAGTGTCGGTGGATTCAAGAGCAGTGCCCTTAAGGATATAGGGTGATTGAGGATTTCGGTGGCAGATATGCATAACTTTGCATTTGTTTACGTTGAAAGGCATTTGCCACGTATCAGACCATTACCCAATCTTCGCAAGATCTTGCTGCTGGCTTGCAGTATTTCCATCCTTTGCAACGTTCATACCAAGCTTGGTATCGTCGGCAAATTTGGAAATCTTGGCAACCATGTCACCGTCCATGTTGTTGACGTAGATGATGAATAGTAGTGGTCTCAGGACAGAACCTTGAGGCACCCTGCTAGTAACGGGCACCCACTCAGAAGCATGTCCATTCAACACCACCCGTTGCCGTCTGCTACTTAGCCAGTTCTCTATCCAGCAGGCTACTTTTCCGTCTATGCCCAGCGCTCGCACTTTCTGAAGAAGGTGGCAGTGTGGTACCTTATCAAAGGCTTTCTGAAAGTCTAAGTACACCACATCCACCGCCTTGTCCAGATCGTGCTCACTGAAGACGAAGTGGAAGAATTCCACAAGGTTCGTCAGGCATGACTCTAAATACGACGTCATTTTGTCCACCATCATGCTTTCCATGAGTTTACCGACTATCGAAGTCAGACTGATAGGTCGGTAGTTGGGCGGTTGGCTACGGTCTCCTTTCTTGAAGATAAGAGTCACCTCCGCCTCACGCCAGTCTCTAGGAACGCATTCGGTCCGGATTGACATGTTGAAGATTGCGCTCAGGTGTCGTGACACTTGATCGCGCACTTCTTTCAACACTTTAGGTAGAAGCCCATCCGGACCAGGTGACTTATTCGTCCTTAGGTCAGTGATCTTCTTTTTGATTTCTCCTTCGGTGAAGTCCATATCCTCCAGCTTTTCCCCCGAGTAGGAATCCGTGAGCTGGAGGATGGGACCACACTCTTCAGTAAACACTGAAGAGAAGTATTCGTTCAGGAGGTCAGCATTTTCTGCATCTGAATGCTTTATGTCCCCTCCTCATTCCCCAAAGAGCCAATCGTTCGACGGATTGGTTTACGGCTGTTTACATATCCAAAGAACTCCTTGGGATTCTCTTTACAGAGTCTCGCCACTCGGAGTTCCTCAGACCGCTTTGCCACCCTTATGCTGGACTTCACTGTCCTGGCTAGCCTCTGGTATTCGTCAAAGTCACCCGAGATCTTCGATTGCCGGTACACAGTTCTTTTATCCCTAAGCAGTTGGCCGATTTCTCGATTAAACCACTTTGGTTGAACAGAAGACCGATGGGGGCATTTCAGAGGGATGAAACACAATTAAAGACTCATGAATGTGGTTTTGAAACTATTCCACGACTCTTCAACAGCATCGCACACTTCTAGCCTCGCGTCAGTCAGTCCAGCACGAAGGCTTGCAAAATCTGCTCTTCTCAAGTCAAGTTTCCTTGATTGACTGGCAACAGACCTTACCTTCGGAATCTTGACGCTAAATCTAACTAGCTGGTGATCACTGCCACCGAGCTCTTCGCCCACAGAGAGATCCTCAACGATACCATCCTCATAGGTGAAGACCAAGTCGAGGATATTGTCTCCTCTCGTCGGTTCTCTGACCCATTGAGTGAGGAACTCGTTGTTGGCGAACTCCAGGAGTAGCGCGCTCTCGCCACAGTCTGCTCTGGTTTCCCAGTCAACTTGTCTGTTGAAGTCGCCCATAACGATGCACACTCTGCCTTGAACAAGCTTACACAGCAGCTGGTAAAGTTCCCTGTCCTTCTCAACGGGTTGGGAAGGGGGCCTGTAAAGTAGCATGGTCCTGCATCTGACAGGACCTATCTCTAGGTCAACGCCTAGGAGCTCGTAGTTGGATATAATGTTGGAGTTCGTAGATTACGCCACCACCCTCTTTGTCTGGCCTATCTTTGTGGAAGAGTTGGTAGCCAGGAACTGTGAATTCGCCTTCAAAGTCTCGGTTTGAGCTTTTTTAGCCACGATTCTGTTATAGCTACCATTTCAGGTTCTTCCGTCGCTACGAGGCCACGGAGCTCAGGAAATTTGTTTCTGATTGACCTCGCATTGAACAGAACTTTCAGGGAGTCCCCGACTATAGGATTCCCTACGCTCTTCCGTTCCCCGGCTTATTTGTTGGCGAGGAGGCACTCCTCTTTGCGACCTCTGAGAAGGTCGTTCCAGGAGTGACACGGGCGTACTGGCGTATGTCCGCCCTCACTCTGGGCCGGATACTCCTTTGGGTCCTATCTACGACATCCTGGATGATGATCGACAGAAAGGCTTTTCCTTTAAAGGAAAGATGTACCCCATCCCTTTGGTAGAGATCATTTCTACCATAAAAGGTGCGGTACGGGTCCACAAAAAAGACCCTTTCTGCTGTACACAAATCTGTCAGGCGCCTGTTTAAAGAGACGCTCATCGAGTGAGCGGTCCGCGTTGGACCTCTCCTTGGGAGCATTCCGACTTCCACACGCTTGCGGGTTCTCAGCCCACAGTCGTCCACGGCACCCATGACCGTGTGGAGGATTTTATCTGTAGAGGCTACCCTACCTCCTCTCAGGTAGAAGTCGTTTCCACTGACCATCAGAGCAACGACTGAGCTCTCAGAAATCTGTGATTTCTCAGCCTCTACATACTCTGATGTGATGGTTACCACATCCTGGCAGGCAGCTTCCCTTCAAACTAGTGCGAAGGCGGGCCGCTAGCAGGGGCTGCAGACCCCGTGCTTAAGAATCACCAATAAGGGTGACTCTTGCACATTTGTCTGCAGACGACTTAGACTTTCCTTTCGGAAGCGACTTGTCGCTTTCCTTATGTATCTCCCCATTTTTCATCTTCTTCTTCTTCTTCTTCTTCTTCTTCTTCTTCTTCTTCTTCTTCTTTTTCTTGTCTTCATTTGTTTTCTCTTCTTCTCTTTCCCGTTTCTCTTCTTCTGCTTCTACTTTCTCGTCCTTTGTTTCCACTTTCTTTTCTTCTCTTTCTACTTTCTCTTCTTCTCCTTCGACTTTCCCTTCTTCTATTTCTACTTTCACTTCTTTCTTTTCTTCCTTTTGGCTCGTTGAGGAAGCCCTTCAGCAGAAGAAATCGGCTGTTGAACGTCGCGAGCCTTCTCGCCTGAGCATCTGCATCTCTCTGTTTTTAAGAATTGAACTTCCCTTTTAAGGAGGGAGTTTTCCTCTCTCAGTTGAGCGATGCTCTCACCCAGGAGCTTCTCGAGTTTGCAGAAGTCACAGACACTAACGGCATCTGTGAGCTCCTTGCAACTCATGCCCATGAAGTCTTTACTCCATCTGTAGACTTTGCATATTTTGCAGGTTAGCTTGCGAAACGGAAGACCATTCTTCTTCGCCATCTTACAAAACTCTCGGACTATACGCATTGAAAAAGAGTATTTTGGTTGTGATTTTCTCTCGCACTAATCACATCCGCCTATTTCCAGGAGATTTTCGGTCGTTCGGCGAACAGAAACACTTTGACCAAGCACACCAACCCTAAGGTCTATCCTGGCCGGACGTCCCCAATCGTGCCGCAGCTCTCAACTGAGCAGCACGACGGCCCCAGTGAACTGGTTCTCTGATTTTTCGACAGGGGTGCTTGAGGTGTAACCGTCTTACTACTAAGCTCTCCTAATCAACTAAAAACGGTCAGACTTAAGGCAAATAGTAAAGCTAAGTGCCCACGACCTCATCCGAGATCTTTAGCTGATCTGGCAACCAGCAAAGCACAAATGATCCCTCACCAAAGAGCGGTTGAGCATTTATTCACCAAGTAGCGGTCACAGGGGGCTGGTCAGGCAATTACACGTTAGGAGAAAGCTTCTAAGGAGTACCTAGCATTTCTCCATAAATCGTACCCCAAACGCCTGAGATCCCTTCAATCTCAGTCTCTTGCAACCTATGAGTGCTCCAAGGCGTTATTTAAAGAGGTTCCAAAGCCTCTCTTCTCACGCGGCATAAGGAAGCTGGTGAGAGAGAGAGAGAGAGAGAGAGAGAGAGAGAGAGAGTGTGTGTGTGTTACAAGGAGTTACGAGGAAAGCAAGTACCTAAAAAGATATTTTGATCCATTCCGAGAAGGTACTCGTAAAGGTTCCCTATCCAATATATACATAAATAAAGTTAGGTACTACTAGTTCAAGACAAATGGACAGTAAAGTTAAAGGCTCTACCCACCCTCCTCTCCCACCCGCCACGCGGGTCTGGAAAATGAAAAGATACCTGGTTCAGTTGAAATAAAGTACTCAACCAGGAATTTTATAGTAAAGTTGTTGAAACCTACCAAGGTATACAAGCATATATATATATATATATATATATATATATATATTTTAATTTTTTTCTGATATTCGAATCTCGTCATTTAACTATAATATACAGAGTCATGTAGATTTCATATTTTGATTTGATTAAATCTTATGCATTTCATCCTGACAATAATGAGATTAGTTTTCTCATAGTTGAAATCTCGTCATTTGACTTATGTGCACTTACATATTATTTATATACACCTACAATTATCTTAATATACATTTTCATAGTAGTTCCATCATAATAACTGCACTTCCGTACTGAGAATCTTGTCAGCATATTAATTTATATTAACATTCATATATGTCAATCACATTTTATTTACAAATTAATAACTCAGTGTGTGTATGATTTTGTCAAGTTTATTCTTAAAAGTCCCCACAGTTTCACTTGATATAACATCTTTGGGTAGTTTATTCCATATATTTACAATTTTATATCAGGAAAAGTTTCCAGTTAAATTTTTCTTATACTTCAATGGCACCAGCTTCATTCGGTTGTTCCTCGTCTCGCAATTATTTAACTTAAACCATATCTCAGCTTTTACGTTCTTAATTTTATTAAATATCTTGAAGGTTTCTATTAGTTGGCCTCGCATTCTCCGGGTTTCCAGTCTGAAAAGTTTTAGTCTCTCTAATCTAGTTTCGTAGTTCTGTTTTCTTAATGATGGTATCAGTTTTGTTGCTCTTTCTTGGACTTTCTCGAGTCTTTCAATATCCTTCCTAAGATGTGGGGACCAGAATTGTACACAATACTCCAAATGTGGGCGAACTAATGCATTATATAAATTCAGAACTATGGTTTCATTTTTACATTTAAATTGTCGTTTAATGAATCCTAGGATTTTGGAGGCCTTTTTTTCTGCTTCTATGCCTTGAAGCCTAAATTTAAGATCATTCGATATATAAACTCCTAAATCTTTCTCGACTTTTGATTTTGTCATTTCCGAACTGAACAATGTGTATATAGATTGTGGATTTCTGCTTCCAATATGCATTACCTTGCTCTTTTCTGAGTTTATTGGCAGTTTCCATTTTCTTGACCATTTTTCTATTAGATCAATATCTCTCTGAAGTTCATCTGAGTTCTCTTTATTACTTATTCCCTTTCCAATTTTTGCGTCGTCTGCAAATTTAACAATTTTTGACATGAGACCTAAGTCCAAATCATTGATATAAATTATGAATAGAAGGGGGCCCAACACAGAACCTTGAGGCACCCCACTTAACACTCTTGTCCATTTAGAGGCAGACCCATTGATTACCACTCTATGATATCTATTTCTAAGCCAGTTTTCGATCCAATCTCCTACTTTTTCTGTAATTCCAAGTGCCCGAAGTTTTGCAATCAGTAATGTGTGGGGCACTTTATCGAACGCTTTCTGAAAATCGAGCTATATAATACCGATCGACTTGTCATCATCATATTGCTCAAATACATATTGGAAGAAGTCTATCAAATTCGTTAAACAAGATTTATTTTTTCAGAATCCATGTTGGGATTCTCTTAGCAGCTGTTTTGATTCTAGATGTAATACAATTTTCTTGGCGATGAATGATTCTAAAAGTTTTCCAACCATTGACGTCAAACTGATCGGTCGATAGTTTTTCACAAGCTCTCTGCAACCCCTTTTAAGAATGGGTTGTAACATTTGCATATTTCCAGTCATTGGGGACAATTCCATTTTCTAATGATTGATTAAAAATATTTGCTAGATGTTTGCTAACAACTTCTTTCACTTCTTTTAGAACTCTGGGATAAAACATATCAGGTCCAGGTGATTTATTGGCATTCATTTTATTTATCAAATTTATAACATCTTCGGCCATACAGCTGGCATATTCTAATGAGTCATTGCCTGTATATACAATGTTTAGTTCAGGTATATGAGAGGTCTCTTCGTTAGTAAAAACACTCAGGAAATAATCGTTCAATAGACATGCTATATCATAATTTATTTTTTTCTAAATGCTCAACTATTTCAGCTGCAATACAAGTTTCAAGGAGTTTTCCAACTATGAGGTCAAACTTATTGGGCGATAATTACTAGCTAGTTCTTTGCGACCTTTTTTAAATATCGGTGTCACATTTGCTAGCTTCCAATCTTGAAGAACAATTCCACTCTCTAATGATCTATTAAAAATCTGTGTCAATTGTCCAGACACTTGGTCTTTTACTTCTTTCAAGACTCGTGGGAGTATATTATCTGGACCAGGAGATTTATATGTGTTCATTTTCTCAATATTTTTTGTACTAATTTCGGTACATCTAATAGATTTGAGTGGTCTAATACCGGTATTATTAATAGTTGGCGTGGGTTTATTACTTGTATTCTCATTTACAAAAACGGATGCAAAGTATTAATTTAAAGTATTTGCTATGTTAAAATCGTTATATTGTAATATATCATTTTTGTCTTTTATTGGGCCAATGCTATTTTTTATTGGTTTTCTACTATTTACTAATGCAAAAAAATCCTTCGGATTTTGTTTACATTTTAAAGCTACTCTTATTTCTTCGTTCCGTTTTGCTCTTTTGGTTTCACTTTTTACTTTTCTTCTTAGTTCAACATAATGTTTTTTATTATCAATATTCATATTGGATTTCATTATCTTATACGCTTTATCTCTTTCTCTAATGGCTTTTTTAAGCTGAGAGGACAACCATTTAGGTTCATTTTTTTTTGTCAGTTCTGACTTTAGATGGTATGAATTGTCTCTGTTTATTTAGTAAATTGTTTTGAAAATCATGCCACACTTTATTAATGTCTTCAAGTTTTATAATATCGTTTTTAAGACTTTCCCTCATAACTTCGAAATTTGCTTTCATAAAATCAAACTTAACAGTGCTTGTTGTTGTTCTTATGGATGGAACGTTTATGTTAAAATATATTATATTGTGATTGCTGCTACCAAACTTTTCTCCGACGTTTAAATTCGATATCAATTTATCGTCGTTAGATAATACTAAATCTAAAATATTAGGGCCTCTTGTGGCTTCTTTCACCCATTGCGTTAATAAGTTATCATCTATAAAATTTATCAGTCTTGCTCCTTCCGCGTCTGAAATTTTAGTAGACCAGTCTATTCGTCAACAGTTAAAGTGGCCGATAATTAAAGATATTTTGTTCTTTATCCCATTTGATAAACATTCGTATAATCTTTGATCAGAATCTACAGCTTGATGAGGACTTCTGTATACTAAATATATAAATAAACTTTTTTCGAGATTTAACTTGACTCCTATAAATTCGAAGTCAGAGGATAAAATACATTCTGTTGGATAGAGATCATCACGTACATACAAAATTATGCCTCCACCCTCCGTTCCTAGTCCATCTTTTTGAAACATTTTATACCCTTGTAGTTGAAATTCACCGCTGAAATCTCTTGTCTGACAATGTATCCAGCTTTCTCTAATGTCTATTATATCGTATTTATCCAGTGCTACTAACGCTTTAAATTCTACCATTTTATTTCGAATAGACCTGGCATTGAACAACAAAGCTTTTAAATTGTTACCTGTTTAACTCTCTTTCTGCGTTGGACACGTTTCCCGAGGTCTGCGGTGAAGAGTCAAGGTGATAATTGTTTTCGAGAGTATCATAAAGACTCAAGTTTATCAAATCTCCATATACCTTTTTACCCATTGCACTAAGATGGGTCCCGTCATGAGCAAAATATTTTTTATTATTAATAAAGGTCATCCAAAAGTCGACGAATTTGACATTTTCCCGTTTACATATACTTCGTAGTCGTTCGTTTATTCCAATTGTTCTACTCATGGTTTCCTTTTTCTCATATAATCTGGGTAATACTCCGACAATTATTCCGTGATCCGTTTTTGACTTAATTTTCGTTACCATTTCGTTATAGTCGGAAATCATCGTTTCAGTTCCAGGAAACATTTCACCACAAAAAATATCGTTTGTTCCGACATGACCGATAACAGGGGATTTTTTACTCTTCAGGTTTAAACTGCCGATATTTTCAGTCACCTTTTTTATGCCTGCGCCGGGGCAGCATCTGAATTTTCGATTTCTAATGTTTTTCAAACCGAAATAATCAATTTGATTTCTTATTATTGAATCTCCAATTAAGTAAATATCGTCCTCCTCCTCGGATAAAGCTGAAAATATTTTATGCGTCTTTAATTCAGTCGGTTCAGGAAGTTTAGGTTTTGATGGATATTTATTTTTAACAAGTGAAAACCGTTGGCATTTTTATCGTTTTGATCCACTTTATTTTCTAGCAAGGAAACTGATTGTTCTAATCTGACTATCTTGGCATCAGTATTCGTTATTCTTTTCTCGTTGTTTTTGCAACCACATTGTTTTAGTTCTAGCGCGTTAATTTTGTTTTGCATGTTGGTAATTATGGTCATAAGTTCATTTTTTCCTTATCGTGTCTTTCAGCGAGTTTACAGAATAAACAAATACTTGCCGCTGTAATTCTTTGATAGCACTGTTCTTCATAGTCGCTACACCACTTTACTGACTTACACTTGGAGCAAAAAGCTTTTAACCTCACTGCATGTGGCATTTTTAATTAGAGATTTGTTCACTAATATAGAATTATGGTTGAGCACAATTATTTGCACCTTATAAATCACTCGAATTAAAACACTATATCCTGCGCTAATGGAAATTATGATTTAAAGAACTTCACTTTATACTTGATAAATTGATATACAATATAATTTATGTACTTGAAATGTTTAATTGCAAAAAGGAAATATGATTGCCAAATATATATATATATATATATATATATATATATATATATATATATATATATATATATATATATATATATATATATATATATATATATTACTCACTGTTTTTCTTTGAAGGTATATATACTTTCCTTGACTGCGAAAATCTACGTGTTCAACGCGAAAAGTGTATAAAGTTCTCTAAAACACAGCTACCTTCTAATATTTTATCACTATAACAATCTCACTTAACTTTTTGTTGTTGCAATACTAGATGGCGCCGGGTGGTTAAGTTAAAAGACTTAAACTATTCACTGATTGGTCGATTTCATTGGCGCGGCGTGACGTGGAAAAATACTGGTTAGTGATTGGCTAAGAAATTCTACGTCACTTTGACGTTACTTTTCAAGAACTAATTCTGATTGGTGGTTTGGTTCTTGGGAAAGATGACGGTTAGATGACTAATATTAGACGATTCACGATTGTTTTTATCAAAAAAAATATTAAAAAACACTACCAAGAACGGTTAGTAAATTAGAGTAATGCAATGCTTCTAAAGGGTCTTTCAATAAGGTCGCTCAATTTTGAAATGTAAATAAAACAAGTTGTGTGTGATATATGCACTCAATTTATTTTAAATTTGAAAGTAAATTTTATGGCATTAAGTTTGGAATATGAGGTCGTTCAAATGCCCGCCACAGCTTCGCTTGGTGGAACGTATTCGGGAGGCCCAATCTTTGATGACTTTGTCGTATAAATCTGGCTGAATTTGCTGGATGGTTTTCGTTATGTTGACTTTGAGGACATCAAATGTTTGCTGATTATTCGCATAGACCTGCAATTTAAGGTAGCCCCAAAGAAAGTAGCCTAATGGCGTTAAATCGCATTGTCTCATTGGCCAGTTGACTTCGCCGCCGCGTGAGATGACCCTGCCCTGAAATCGCTGGTGCAAAATGTCTATCGTGACGTACGCAGTGTGGCACGTAGCGCCGTCCAGTTGGAACCACATGTCGTCAGTATCCATATCAGGCATATAATCCAGTTGAGGCCACAAGAAGTTGTTTATTATCGATCTGTAGGACTCGCGGTTGACGGTTATGGCAATCCCATCTTCGTTCTCAAAAGAATACAGACTGATAATTCCGTTAGACGAAAATCCGCACGAAACAGTGACTTTGTTGGGATGCAATTGGTGCTTGTGTATCTCATGTGGATTGTTTTCGTCCCAAATCTGACAATTTTGCTTGTTCACGAATCCATTCATCCAAAAATGGGCCTCGTCACTGAAGATGATTTTTTTGGGAAAATTTGGGGCAACTTCCAACTGATCTACAGTACAATCAGCGAACACACGGCGTTGTCTATGGTCGTTTACCTTAAGTTCCTGGTTAGCTGGATTTTTTACGGGTGAAGAACAAGTCCCTACGCATAATTCGCCAAACTGTAGTCGCAGAAAAGCCAAGTTCTTGTGAACGACGAGAAATTGACTGCCTCGGATTTTCCCGTACTCTCTCATTTACGGCAGCGATGTTTTCAGCAGAACTTGCAGATTGTTGACCGACCCTTTTGCCTTGAATTTGGCAACCAAGTGTCGAACAGTGGACTCGGCAGGACGACTGTGGCGAGGATAGAAATCACGTAATGCGCGGAACGTTTGTCGAACGGAGCAGTGATTTTGATAATAACATTTGATGATTTTCACACGCTGTTCAACGCTATAACCTTCCATCGTGACTTGCCAAGTACTACTGAAAAGTTCACAGTGAGATTGCCACAGATCGCTTTAACAACATGGCCACTATCGCCTGACAAAGCTAGAGCGTCCTTGTTGAAAGACCTTTATTTAAAATTGTTTTGAATATAAAAAGGTATTAAAAACAACAGTTTGTATATCTCGTAGCGAGAGCAAAATTCAGCACATCTGAACACAGGAGAGAGAGAGATAGAGAGATAGAGACAGAGAAAGAGAGGGAGAGAGCTACAAGGAGCTACAAGGAAAAGATGTACCCTAGGAGACCTTACGGTCCATTCAAAGAGGGTACCTATGGGCTAACATTTGAGCAGGCACAATTCTAGTTCTGCCCTCACTAAGTTGGAAGACATCAGTGAGGTCTACATTGTCGAAGCCTCGAAGTATTTTAAACACTTCAATAAGCTGACCACGCAGTCTCCGCTCTCCAACAAGAACAGATCTAGTTCCCTTAATCTATCATTGTAACTTTGGTGTCTGATAGAGGGAATTAGTTGGGTTGCCCTGGCTTGCACACGTTGCAAAGTCGCGATATCATTTCGGAACGAAGGACTCAAAAATTGTACGGCATACTCCAGGAGAAGTCAGGCAAATGAATTGTACAAACAAAGTACTATTTCCTTGTTTTGATATCCGAACTATCGCTTTATATATACTAACATTCTTTGGGCCTTTTTCTCCGCCTTTATGCACTCTTGCGAGAACTTGAGGATACTAGTGATTGTTACGCCCAGGTCTTTCTCAGTATCAGTGCGTTTGAAATCAGTGCCCGTAAGGATATACCGTGATTGGGGGTTTCGGTGGCCAATATGCATCACTTTGCATTTGTTCACGTTAAAAGGCATTTGCCACGTGTCCGACCACTACCCAATCTTCCGGAGATCTTCTTGTAGGCGGGCAGTGTTTCCTTCCTTTGCAACGTTCATACAAAGCTTGGGATCGTCGGCAAATTTAGAAATCTTCGCAACCATGTCACCATCCATGTCGTTAACATAAATGATGAAAAGTAGTGGTCCCAGGACAGAACCTTAGGGTACACCGCTGGCGACGGGTATCCACTTAGAAGCCTGTCCATTCACCACCACCCGTTGCCGTCTGCCGCTTAGCCAGTTTTCTATCTAACCTGCTACCTTTCCATCCATGCTTATCGCACGCACTTTCCGGAGTCGTCGTCAGTGGGGTACCTTATCGAAGGCTTTCTGAAAGTCTAAGTACACCACATCAAGTCCCTTATCCCGATCATGCTCACTGAAAACGAAGTAGAAGAATTCCACAAGGTTCGTTAGGCATGACCGTTGCCTTCGGAAATCGTGCTGGGAACTCTTCAGTAGCAGGTTCGACTCTAAATATGACGTAATTTCGTCCCCCATGATGCTTTCCATGAGTTTACCGACTATTGAGGTTAAGCTAATAGTCGGTAGTTCGACGGATGGCTAGGGTCTCCTTTCTTGAAGATATGAGTCACCTCCGCTTCACGCTAGTCTCTAGGAACGCATCCGGCCTGGATTGACATGTGGAAGATTGGGCTTAGATGCCTTAACACTTCATCGCGCACTTATTTCAACAATTTAGGTAAAAACTCGTCCAGTCCAGGGGATTCATTCGTCTTTAGATCAGTGATCTTTTTTCTATTTCTCCTTGGGTGAGATCCATTTCCTCTAGTTTTCCCCCAAGTAAGAATCCGTGGGATGGGGGATGGAACGACATTCTTCAGTAAACATTGAAGAGAAGTAGTCGTTCAGGAGGTTAGCATTTTCTTCATCTGAGTGCTTTAATGCCCCCTCCTCATTCACTAAAGGGCCAATCGTGCTATGAATTGGTTTACCGCTGTTTACATAAGCAAAGAACTCCTTGGAATTCGCCGTGCAGAGTCTCGCCACTCGGAGCTCCTCAGCACGCTTTGCTGCCCTTATGCTGGACTTCACTCTCCTAGCTAGCCTACGGTACTCGTCAAAGTCTCCAAAAATCTTTGACTGCCGGTACACCATTCTCTTCTCCATCAGCAGTTGACCGATTTCTCGATTAAATCACTTTGTTTGAACGGAACACCGAGGAAGGCATTTCAATGGGATGAAACGTGATTGAAGACCCATCAACGTAGTTTTGAATCTATTTCACGAATCTTCAACTTCCTCACACAATTCTAGCCTCGCATCAGTCAATCCAGCACGAAGACCTGCAAAGTCTGCTCTTCTCAAATCACGTTTTTTCGATTTCCTAATTGCAGACTGTACCTTGGGAACCTTGACTATAAATCTGACTAGTCATTGATCACTGCTACTGAGCTCTTCACCTACCGAGAGATCCTCAACGATGTCATCCTCAGAGGTGAAAACCAAGTCAAGGGGATTATTTCCTCTCATCGCTCTCTCACCCATTGAGTCAGGAACTCGTTGTTCGCGAACTCCAGGAGCAGTGCGTTCTAGCCACAGGTTTCTCTCGTTTCCCTGTCAACTTGGGTGTTGAAATCCCCCATGACGATACACACTCTGTCTTGTACAAGTTTACCCAGCAACCTGTACAAATCCTTGTCCTTTTCAACGAGTTGGGTAGGGGTCTGTAAAGCACCATGGTTCTGTATTTGGCAGGACCTATGTTTAGGTCAATACCTAGTAGCTCGTGGTCTGATACAATGTTGCAGTTCGTCAATTCGAGCCTATCCTTAACATACAACACCACACCGCCATCCTCTATGTCTGTCTTATCTCTTTGGAAGAGTTGGTTTCCTGGAATCGTGAATTCACCTTCAAAATCCGGCTTAAGGTTTTTACCCACGACTCTTTATGGCTACCATTTCAGGTTCTTCCGTCGCTACGAGGCCACGAAGTTCAATAAACCTGTTCCTGATCGACATTGCATTAAACAGAAGAACTTTTAAGGAGTCCCCTAAGTGTAGGACTTCCTACTCTCTTGCTTTTCCTGGCTCATTTATTGGTTTGATGGCTCCCCTTTTTGTGACCTCCGAGAATGTCGTTCCAGGAGTGACACAGGCGTACTGGCGTACGTCCTCCTCAATCTGGGCCTGCCTCTCCTTAGGGTCTGTTCCACGACATCTTGTATCATGTTAAAGGAAAGATGTACTCCATCCCTTGGGTAGAGATCGTTTCTACCATAGAAGGTGTGGTAAGGGTCCATAAATAAGACCCCTCCGTTGTACACAAATCTCCCAGGCGTCTATTAAGGGAGACCCTCCTAAAGTGAGAAGTCCGGGTTGGACCTCTTCTCGGGAGCATCCTGACCACTACACGTCTGCGTGTTTTCAGCCCACAGTTGTCCACAGCACCCATGAGCATGTTAAGAATCTTTACTCTGGGGCCTATCTTTCCTACTCTGAGGTAAAGGTCGTTGCCACTTACAATTGGAGCAATGACTGAGTTCTCAGAAATCTGAGATTTCTCCGCATCTACTCTAATCTACTGGTTTGCCCTTCCTGGTAGGCAACTTACCTTAACACTCGTGCGAAGGCGTGCTGCTAGCAGGGGTTGCAGATCCCGTGCTTGAGAGTCCCCAATAAGGTTAATCTTCGCACATTTGTCTGCACTCTTTTATTTGGCCAGAGAGATCATTTTTCTCTTTCGTCTTCGCATTTCCCTTGTTTTTCTTCTTTTTCTTCTTCCTTTTTTGGATCTTCATTTGTCTTTTCTTCTGTTTCTCTTTTCTCTCCTTCTCTTTTCCATTTCCATTGCGCACCAGTAACGCTCGAATCTTCTACACTGGAGTGATCTGCATTAAGGTCATTGTTTTTCTTCTTTTTTTCTTTTTCTTTCTCTGCTTGGTTTCTCCGCTTGGCTGAGGTGGCACTACCAACGCAATTTCAGCTTCTTGAGTTGGAATCTCATCGGCGGAACCACCTAAGTCAGTGGGAGTTACGTCTCAAGCTTGAGCTGACTGGGCCTCTAGTTTAGAGGCTAGCTCTAGGATTCTCTCCTCAAGACGCCGAATCTGGAGCGCGTGCTCCGTTTATATGGGTTTAGTTTACTTTCCAGTGCCCTAGATTTTTCCTCAGAGCTTCTGAAGAGATCTTTCATTTCATTGCAGTATGCCACTGCCTATAGGACCTCTCCTTTAAGGATGCAGTCGGTGCATATACTTCCCGGGTGGCATTTCGAAAAACATCCCTCCGGGATGTCCACGCACTACTTGTCCTTCTGGCATATTGCACATGTATATTTGGGTGCAGCTGGACCTTCTTTCCCTGTCATTTTAAACACTTTATCTCTCTCAAAACTTTGCGATCAATCGATAGTAAAAAAGGGGGTTGGTGGGTTCTCCCCGTGTGAGTCGCTCCCGCCTATCCATCGGAGACGTTTTGGATCTTTCAGAAGGCACGCTTCATGTGCTGCTGTTCGTTCGACCGAGTCGTCAAACCTCGGTGTGCCGTGGCCCCCAACCAAGCAGCACTGACGGTCCCCGAAGGGTCCATCGATTTCTCACTAGGTGAACAACGGAGCACGCCCCGTACTAAACTCCTACTAGTTCCCTTCACGACGGCCAGGATCTCGGAGTAGCGTTCAATGGTATTCCGCCACACCAAGAGACTCGACCCAAAGCTTTTTATTGGCCTGGCAACCAGCCTGGGAACAATCGCCGTCACCTCGGACCAATGCTACCAGAGGCACCCGTCAACGGTTACTAAGAATGGTCAATAACTACACGCCAGGGAAGGGGTTAACGGGGCACTACTCTCATCCCATTCATCGTGCCCCAACGCCTAGGACACCTCTAGTCTTAGTCTCTCGCAACCAGTGAGCGTTGATTGGCGTTGTTTATAGAGGTTCCAAAGCCTCTCTTCTGACGCATGAGGTAGCTGCCAGGTCCTTATATTTATAAAGATGGAAAAAGGGGTGAGAATGACTTGATAGTAATAGGGTTTTTTTTTGTTGTTTTTTTTATATAATAAGTAGAAGAGATAGGATAAAAATGGAGAAGGATAGAGTAGACAAAAGAATGATGCACTTAGTCTGGAACCTCGTTTAAGACCAAATCGACAAGGGAAGCCCGACCAGGGGTACCCAAAAGAGAGGTGCCCTCGCCGACAAGGGGGCGTCACCTCTCCCTCTACTTTCTCAAAGAGAGTGAGAGAGAGAGAGAGAGAGAGAGAGAGAGAGAGAGAGAGAGAGAGAGAGAGAGACAAAGAGAGACCAATAAGTCCGCGTGCACCACCGAAATGAAACTTGGGTTTAAGGTCACCACAGTTTTCAGCTAGTTCAACAAGGAGACCATCGATAAGACATGTTACGACGACGCTTCGATGCCGTCTATTTTCCTAATTGCGAAAAACTCGTTCAGGAGAGAAAATAAAACCAAGGCCCCTGAAGCAGCGAGCCACCGGTTTGATCTCAATTAAAGTAACCTTTTGAACAAACTCTTTTCGCAATTAGAAAAAATAAATTATTCCGTTTATCTTCTCTTTCTTTGCGGTATGATATATATATATATATATATATATATATATATATATATATATATATATATATATATATATATATATATATATATATATATATAGATAGAGAGTCAGAGAGAGAGAGAGAGAGAGAGAGAAAGAGAGATAGATATAGATATAGATATAGATATATATATATATATATATATATATATATATATATATATATATATATATATATATATATATATATATATATATATATATATATATCATATTGGTTAGCGTGCTGGATTTGAAAACAAAAGATACAGGGTTCGATTTATGTCGACCTCTAGCTATCAACCTGCATTGGGCCAGCATCGTAGCTTACCCCCAGCATGGTATCATATAGCCCAACTCTTCTTATGATGAGATAAATCCCAAGACAATTCTGCTGTTCTTGTTGGATCAGCAGTTTTACACTAAGGGCCAATTGGCTACGCTGCTTATGTAGACAGGGGTTCTATGAACTAGATTGCGATTGACTACAACTATTTTATTTCCAAGGAGGACATCAAAACTAAATAAAGACGTGCACATTTCGCCCTACAACTGCAGAACACTATCTGAGGATGTACCTCCCACACAACTCCTCACTCAATTCAATGATATGAAACGAGATTTAATTAGTCTGTGTGAAACCCAAAGATACTGGGAAGCTACCACGGAAACAATTGATCATCACCTCCTCTACCACAAAGGAAACGAAGATCAAGGGCATCATTTAGTTGGATTTATAATACATAGCGTGCTCAAATAAAAAATAATAATAGTTTCATGGCATGTCGGAAAGACTAGTATACGTAAAGATTGAATAAATAATTGAATAAAGATTGAATAATGTTTATATCTGATTGGTCCAAACAAATATTCTTATGTTAATATGAGTTTTGCTTTTTGCAAGGGAAGGTGGAATACGGCTCACAGGTCATTCACCTCTGTCCTCAACCCACGGTTGGGGGAGGACAGAAGACGAGCAGGCCCGTGGCCGACTTGCTCCTGAAGAAACTTCCGACACTTTTGACCTTCAGTTCAAGTGAGGAGGTAGGATGAGCAATCTCGTTAGTCGTAAGTGAAAAAGGAATACCCAAGCCCCTAGGGCAGGCCTGGGCAACCCTTGGCACGCGTGTCAAAAGTGGCGCGCCAACGACTTATTACCGGCAGTGGAACCCCGTACTCAGATTAAAAATCTAAGCAAATTTAACTCCTGCTTTTTTATACGTCAACCGTATGCTGCCTAAGGGGAAGGAAGTCTATACGTCGTAGCATTCTCCCTCCTCCGCCTAGTCAGTCATCAGTAAGTCAGATGGCCAAATGTGGCGTAACTCCTTAACCATCAGTGATGAAACAGCAGTATGGCTTTCAGCCCCATACTGGTCTCCCTAAAGATCTCTTTAAATACGTGTGTGAATTTAATAACTTATTTTACCTTGACGCAACTTTGGGCTCGCTCAAGTTCCTCCTTGAGGTCATTAGCGTTGTGTTCGCCAATCCATGGGTCAATTTGGCGACAGTAAACTGTTTTTTGTGCCTCTATTTTATGGGGTATTTTCGCCTCTAAGCATATTCCTTCTAGTCCTGTCGTTGCTCTTTCAGATAACAGTTTGTCTACGTATTTATCATCTTGTCATAGTGCAATGTACGAGTCAGTATAGGTGAGGAGCCGCACTAGTACAACTTCTAGTTCTCCATAAATTACGCTGAAGACACTTGTTATATCGGGTTTTTGCGCGTCCTTCCAGACCCGTTTGGAGGAGTCCATCTTCTTGTCAGCTGATCTTCTTTTTTTTCTAATTCTCCTCATCGATGAAGAAAAATAAGGAAAAAAGAGAGAGAGTGTGAGTTTGAAGGTAGATATAGATCGCTGTGGTATCCGATTATTTCCTCGGCTTATTCAGCCGGCGAGTCGGTTGCCCTTCCTACCTACCTATTCCTAGCCGTTAGTCTTTGCTCCCAACCAAGCCCATCCGAACTTTTTTGCCTATTTGTACCAGTTAATATTCTTCCCCTAGCGAAGAAATAGTCTTGAACGTGATGTCACCCAATTTTACTTCTCGACTCCATAGATTAATTGGGTTTGTTTTCTTGACATGGGCAAAAAAATAATAATAATAATAATTTATTAAGTTTAAACTAAGTTTTATATCACTTCAATAACTTAGTTACATAATCATATGAATTAAAAAATTATATTCATTCTAGACTTGTATAATTTTGGAATATCGAGCCATTTATCCATATGTACGCACATATATTCAAAACGCGTGCACGTAAGTGACCCCAACAATATGATTATTTGAAAAATTCGATGTTCGCCATACCTGGCCTATACCTATAAATGCACACCCACAATATGTACATATATGTAGATACAAAAATATGTGTACAGGGAAAAATATGACAAGATGGGAAAAAATCTTATTCAATTCTTGTTGATGCTGGATTACTTTAAAGGACTATCGATCCATCTTCATCCATGTCTCCCGCTGTCGAGATATCTATCTTCTTCACTTGCATCCACGTACTTCTTACAGTGAAGCCGTTGGGTGAGACTCCCACTTGTATACCTCATTAGAAGAAGAAATCTTTCCCAAGAGGCTCTTGCAATGAAGAACCCGGGCCAAGTGGGGCCCACTTGGCGTTGGGACCACCTGGCGTATCCTTTCAGTCGCGCTTGACCACGTGCGCAGGACGGACGTGTGTGGAAATTCCGGCGGAGCATGTAAGAGGTGCCTCGGCAGGTGCGTAAATTAAGGGTGTCTTGGGGGGTGCGAACGGAAATTTAGCTACGAATGTGTCGTGTTTGCAGTGTGAATAAGTCGAGTGAATGAATAAAATGAAGGTGTCAAGTGAGATATGAAAGTAATGGAAGAGGACACATATGAAGTGTGAAAAAGTTCATAGAGGCGAGTAATTATGCTACATCAAACCTCATTCACTAGATAATAGGGAAGGGCACCCTCCTGGTTCAGAGCACCCTTAATAGATTACTTGGGAAATATAACTTTTACTCGTACATATTTTCACTTCACTACTTTCTTCAAAACTTAGATACCTCCGTTAGTTTTTGCGTCCTAGTTTTAATTAATTAATTTAATCATTATCATCCCCATCACTTTCGATACTTTAATTCCACAGAATAAAATCTTTTGTCTCGATTCCTATTAATGAAACACAAGGAACTCGTAAGCAAATGAGTTCATGAACTATAATGAAACTCATTAGTAATATACATAGAGGTACTGAAAGAGAGAAAGAGACACTAAACAAAATTGCATTCTTATGTTGTTTTGTAATTTTCTAAAATGTGCCTTTTTTATGATTAAAACAATTTTTGTTGGGGACGACTTTTTTTTTAGAATCTTATTTTATCTCAATAATATACAAGTTGAGCCTTTCAAATTGTTTTAATAGCGCTATTACTTTTTTATTTAGAGAAACAAGTACAATGTAAACACATAAAGGATTTTAAAAAGAAAACAGATTAAAACCCGGGTTTTATTGGGATTTTTCCCGACAATTTTTTTTCCCAACCCTAGCTACAAATGTTTTTCTATCTTCTCAATTGCAAGTGGTGACAAACGTGATATTTAACGTTATTTGAACTCAGATAAGCATAAACGAGCTGATGTATGTGCGTCATCAAGTGTATTTTTTAAATCGTTTCTAAAAAGTAAAGCTTTTGATGGAAAAAAAAGCAAAGTTGTAGCAGAAGGAACTTGGGTTTACCGTTTAGTCAAACACAACTAATCTTTTAGATCTCCAGATTGCACTTCAACCCTGTTAAGATGATGCTTCAATAATTTTAGGGGGCACTCAAATTGAAACGGTATCAATTTTGTCTAAGGTCATACAGTCTGATGTTCTGCAGTCATTAGAGGATAATTTCTTCCTTGTTAACTACGTAACAATTCACAGTGATTGTTCTAACCATGGTAATGTGAAAGTGTGTCTTTTATTGGTTAGGAATTTTTGCCTACAAAAGGAGTTATGTAAATATATTAGAAGTGGCAAGTTTAGTCGGTGAGACATCTGAAATATTATTCAATTTCAGGCAGAAAAATTTAGATTTCATAATTTTTACAATTAATTACAGACACAGTGTGCTCACAATACAGATCTAAACCTTTGGGGTCATTAAAAGTTTGAAAAAATATTGTTTTTTTGCAGATTACAGAAAGGTTTAGGTAAAAAATTAATTGCTGCCAATTGTCAAGCCCATCTTTTTAATAACAGCTTGAAAAGCTTAATGTGATTGTTTGCTGATTGATGTAGAAGTTTTAGTTGTAAAAATCTACTTATTCTTTTAAATTATTTATACAGTGAGAGTGGAAAAACTAAAACTTATTTGTGATTCTGTTGACCTAAAGTTTCAACAGATATTAGGATACAGTAAGACCAGATGGGTGGCTTTGAGGCCAGCCGTTAAAAGAATTTTTCGCCTATTCATGCCTTTAAAAGTATATTTCTTGTTTCATAAACAATGTCTTATTATTTTAAGACAGGTTTTAAGACAACGTTTGCCGAGCCATTTCTGTATTTTGTACATAATCAGAGTTCAGTATTCCGTGAGTACATCCTGAAAATGGAATCTCAAAATGCTTCTTTGACAGAGATTGCCTATATTCTTAAAGATTTCAAGTTAGAATTGATTCAAAGAAAAAAGTCACTTTTGCTCTTAACTGTGGATAAAATGATGAAGAGTTTAAAGAGATAAAGGGTATAAAAAGCTTCATATCATCAACTACTTTGTCATTCTATCAGGTTGGAACGAAAGTTTTAGATAGTATTTATTAAAGTAGTGCCACGTTATCGTTTAAGAATGCTACAATGAGCGATATATACCTTTTTTCAGATTGTATAAATATTGTTCCTAATCTTTTTCGGGATTCCTCCCCTATGTTCGCCTCATCTAAAGATCAGATTAGACATGTTTTACTCTATGAGGTTCCTAAAGGTGTCAATGAAAGTACAACGTCAAAATCCATTCAAAGCACTTGTGGGGATGATGGAGTTAAGGAAAGAAGTTGCAGAAGGTGGTTTTCCCGTTTCCGAAGTGAGAATTTCAGTCTAAAAGACTGACCAAAAGAAAGTCGTCCAAAAGAAATTGATTCCGAAGAGTTAGAAGCTGTTGTCACTGAAAATTCTGCTACGATTTCTAGGAAACTTTCAGAACAATTTAACGTTTTGGAAAGTTTCCAGTGATTGGAAAATGGGAATCGCAAGAACTCTTCACGCCGAATCTGCAAGAGCGTGCTGCTTGCTTTGAGTCATTGCTTTTGCGACACCTTGAGGCACCCTTTTTGCGCAAGCTCGCTACTGGTCATGATGAGAAGATACTTTGTGATAACGTTAAACGCCACCATTCATGGATCAGTCGAGGAAGAAATATTTCTCAACAAACGGGAGGCGGACTTCATCCAAAAAAGGTCACGCTGAATGTATGGTAGGATTAAGTAATTGGCCATTACGAACTGTTAGACAACAATCAAACTAATGATGCTAATTTCTACTGCAATCAACTTCGTCATTTGAAAGCCACTTAGGGCCCAAGGCGACCCTCTTTACTCAACAAAAGGGGCTCTCATCATCCATCCCGATAATGCCCGTCCTCACACAGCTCGAATGACCAAAGATCTCTTGGAGGAGCTCGAGTGGGAAATATTGTTTCCTTCTCCATATTCTCCTGACCTTCCTCCTTCTGATTATCACTCGTTTACTAGATTACAGAACCATTTGAATGGTCTTAGGTTGACATTAAGAGAAGAGGTTGAAGACGAGTTGGATTCATATTTTGCATCAAAGCTTCAACAATTTTACAAACGTGGCATTTATAAGCTCGTTGACAAAATAGAATGAGGTTCCAGGAACAATGGAGGTTATGTTTATGATTAAATATTTCTATATTCATGTTCTATTTTATTTTTGATATATACTTTAAACGCACATAACTTTCGTTCCAATCTGATAGAATACATATATAGAATATTTGAACAAGTAGAATGTGCATTTTGAAGAGATCGAAAAATTCAATTGGATTGCTCTTCACACCTTAACCCTCTCGAGAGAAGTTAGAGAAACACTTGAATTTATTCTTGACAAGAGATCCAATTTCCTTATAAATGATAATCATCTTTTCTATGAAGTAAAGAATTTTGTGGCAGTATAAAATATAAAGAATGGAATAATCGTAAAACTGAGGTTGATACTCGTAGTTATGGATTGAAATATTTGCACATTTCAGAAATCGGAATATTCTATTTGAAATCATTTTACAAGTATAAGAGTTCTTTTTGAGTGTATCAAGATCAAATGCGCCAACAAAGAGGGTATTTTCAATGATTAAAAATTACTTGTTAGACTAAAAAAGCAGGTTAAATATCGATACTTTAAAAGCGCACAATTAACAAAGTGCAATTATGAGATAAATTGTTCGCAATTTTTTTATTACTTAAGCTCAAGCATAAATCTCCTTGAAAAGATCAATTATAACGCCAAGTACACTTCTCGACGAAATTATCTAGATAAGCGAATTTTGATATATTAAAAAAAATTAATTAAAGTTCTTTTGTTCATACAATAACTTAAATTATTATTATATATATGTGAGTAGAGCAATAATTGCAAAAGATATCACAGGAAAAATGAAAAGCAGAATCCAAGTAGGTACTTTCGAATTTTATTCATTTCGTTCTCAAAGAATACATGTATTCTTGAGAAGGATCTGAATAAAGTTCGAAAGTACTTGGATTTCGCTTTCTATTTTTACTGCGGGATTATATATATATTACCGAGCAAAATAAAAGAACGATTTTCCTCTATTAAAATATTTAAAAAAATATGATGAGTAGGTAAATTAAATTTCCATGGTACATAAAGTCATGCATTTAATATATTTTATGAAGATTTCATAGGATACAATCGTATATTCAATAAATTATACTAAATAAATTAATATAAATTAATATTGCCGAGTGCAAAATAAGAGACCGATCATTTACAGAACTGCTTAGCAAGCAAATACACTAGAAGCAGAACATGGTTTGACAACAGTGAAACTTAAAACACTTAATGAGGTATTGAAACCTTTGTTTTCTATTACTTCAATGCAATGACGACCACGGGACCTCTCCAGTTTCCTGCAAATTTTGGGTGTAATTTTGCTCAATTTTTGCTCAATTTTCTTCCCTAAATCCGTTACAGTTGAAAGCCGCTGGTCTTGAACTTTGTCTCCAATGATCTTCAAGGCATTGTCAATTAGATTCGGGTTCGGGCTCTAAACAAGCCACTTCATTACTTTGATATCTTCTTGTTCGAAACAGTTTTTTACTTATTTGCAGTATGGCATGTCGCATTGTCCTGTATAAACACTGTTGGATGGTTTAAAGATGGTCGGAGTGAAGGTACGGTTGAAAAATTTACAAAATCATTAATTTTAGCTTCAAACAAATTTTATTGACATAAATGTGTTCGTATTGAATTAGCATTTGACGAAATCAAGTGTGGAAAACAACATCCATCTTGTAGTGTCCGTTTTCATTGATGAATTTGTGAAGGAGTTCTTAGAAGTTGGCCTGTACTCTCTCCAGCATTGCTCTGTTGATTTTGGCGACTTCCACGCGAATAGCTTCCTTCAAATCATCCAATATACGTGGCTGATGCTCATACACACGCGCTTTGAGGTTTTTCCACAAGAAATAATCACACATGGACAAATCAGGGGACCGAGGGGGCCAAGGAGTGTCATCAAACCTGGAAATGAGGCGGTCACCGAAGAGAGGGCGAAGAACGTCCATTGATGCTCTGGCTGTGTAGGCCGGCGCCACATCCTACTGAAACCACACACGTCGGATAGGCATAAGTTTTCTTCGTAATTCAGGCAAAAAGAAGTTGTTTATCATCTCAATGTAACGCTCTGAGTTCACAGTAACAGCATTTTCTTTATTGTCTTAGAAAAAGTATGGACCAATGACGGCAGCTTTTCCAACAGCACACCAGACTGTCACTTTTAGGCTATGCAGTGGTCTTTCATGCAGTTCTCTCGGATTTTGAAGAGCCCAATAACGACAGTTCTGTTGATTCACCATGCCATTGAGATGAGAATGAGCTTCATAAATTATTAACAAAATGAAGTTGTCATTTGCCTAAAAAATTGTTTCCATCTGACGTGCGAACTTAAGCCGCTGTTCATAGTCTCCTGGTTGTAACTGTTGCCCAATGACCAATTTGTAGGGGTGGAAATGCAGTTCTTCATGCAAAATACCCTTTACCGATCGATTACCGATGCCTAATTCAGTGGAATGCCTACGAGCAGAACGATTTGGACTCCGCAGCAAAGCTTGTCTAACACGTTCCACATTTCCCGGGGTCCATACCGTTCGTGGGGCCCACACCGGTCTCCTATTCATTAGTGTACCTCGTGTACGAAGTGCATTAACCCAGCTAAGATTGTGTTATGGTTGGGAACAGCCTCGTTTCGGTGAATGTTGAAGTGACGCTGAAATTCACGCTGAACTGCAGTAACAGACTCGTTATTCTTCACGTAACTGTCGTAGGCCAACACTTTATGCTCTATCGTCCACAGCGCCATGGCTTCACCTGAAAATAAAATAAAAAAATGCTAAGACACCACGGGCAGAATGGTACCAGCCAGGTATATGTCCCTTCCCCTGGAGCTGTGTAATAGACATTTCAAAAACGTCCGTCCTCTCTGCCCCACCCTGTATAACATGTTGTGCGAGGTTTAGGTGCGCATTCACATTTACCGTTCCAATTATTCGCACTAGCAGAACAACTATTAGGACGAAACCATACCCCATAACATAACGCTGCTTCCTGCATAGTTGGCAGACTTTTTAACATATTTAGGGTTAAGTGTGCTGGAAAACGAGCTCTTAAACCAGATGCATTGAGGCAACGGAGATTGTGAAACGGCTCACTTCTTTGCCAATATTGGTTTTAATTTTTCGAGAAATTCTTGTTAGTCTAGAAGGGATTCTTCCTAGAGGAACGCCTGGCTTCTAGGAGGGTGGTTATGCGAGATCGACCGAATTTTGCAGGTGCTTAATATATTTGTTTTTATTGTATAACTTCAGAACGGGAGAAATCACACTCTTGGACCTTCCTTCCTCTCTTGAAATCTCAGAAAGAGTCTTCCTCGAAGTCTTCAAGCAAACAATTCTCTGACGGGGCTCAAAAGTCACTTTCACGTGTGTTGGCATCTCTGCAGAGTGAGTACGACAACAATGGCGGTCGTACTGAGCACAATGTTGCCCAATGGTTTCCTGAAAAAATCGTTCTTTTATTTTGTGTGTCAATATTTTATTTTGATAGTTTATTTAGTATAATTTCTTAAATATACTCGTACGATTGTATCAAATGAAATCTTCATAAAATATATTAAATGCATGGCTTTATGTACCATGGAAATTTCATTTACCTAATCATATTTTTGAAAAATATTTTACTAAAGGCAAATCGTCCTCTTATTTTGCTCGGTAGTGTATAATATATATATAAATATATATATATATATATATATTTATACAGGGTGTCGCAAAAAAAGGAAACCGACTTTTAAATCAATATATCTCTGAAAGTATTAAAGTAAGATAGTTTCTAAAAACTTAATTTTGTTTGTCTATCTTTTGTGCTTCTATCCAGAAAATTTTAGAGACTTACTCCTATAATTGTAAATTCTGCAATGAAGTAGATGAAAGACATAAAAAGTGTGCTTGTGCAAGAAGGTAAAATACGGAATCAAACTTCAGATAGACATATTTCAAAACCATTTCGTAGAAGGAAGCAGAAAAAAATACACTTCTCTAAAGCCTAGGTTTAGCCTAGCCTTAGCCTAAGCTTAGCCTAGCCTTAACCTACTAGGCCTACCAAAATTATTATCCTAGTTCCTGCGAAGACGTTGTTGGAGAATGGCCACCAGTCAATTTAAGCCTCCATTTTTATTCATTCTTCAAGCACCCTAAAATGCAACCTACAAGTGAACAACGATCTTTTGTGGTCACAAATTATTCAAGGACTGAAAGCTTTAAAAAAGTTTAACAACTTTTTGAACAACGCTTTCCGGATAGTTTACCCAACCACAAAAACCATCTAGACAAATGTTAATAAGTACAAGACTGAAGGAACAAGTTTAAATTTAAACAAAAATCGATCGGGTCGCAGGAGAACAGAACGGACAGAAGAAAACATTAATCTTGTTCAAGAAGAGCTTATTCAGGATTCAAGAATATCAGTCAGAAAGAATGGTTTGAACATCAGTAAAGATACGTTTCGCCGAATCATTAAACGCGATTTGAAATGGTATCCTTACAAAATGCATGTAAGGCAAGAACTCTTTGAACAAGATTTACCTCACCGCCTAAATTTTGCCAACTGGTTTCTGCAAAGAAATGTTCGCTTCTTGGAAAACGTTGTAATCAGTGATGAAGCTGCATTTCATATGAATGGAAGAGTCAACAATCATAACATTCGCCAGTATGCGCCACAAAGGAATCCTTCAAATTTTAACTTTAAAGTAGGCATATCCAGGGAAAAGGTTTCTGTGTGTGTTGGAATGTGTGGAAACGGAAATCTTGTGGACCCTTTTTTCTACGACAATAACTTGACTGGAGATCGATACCTGAACCTAATTACTGAAAGGATAGTTTCTGAACTGCATCAAATTTGTGGCAACAGATTTAATAGGCTGTGGTGGATTCAAGATGGCGCTCCAGCACATAGAACTCGTGATGTGGGGCATTTTTAATACCCACATTATTGCATTGAACCATCCAATTGAGTGGCCACGCAGATCTGCGGACTTAACACCTTGCGATTTTTTTGTATGGGTCCATCACAAGATTAAAGTGTACTTTTCTCCACCAGAAAACACAGACGATTTGAAGCAAAGAATTAGAAATGAATTTGATTTACTAAAAGAAAATCAGGATTTAGTTAAAAGAATTATGGCAGAAATGCGAAGAAGGATGCAAGTATGTGTAGAAAGAAATGGAGGCCATACCAAAGGAAACGGATATTAGCCTCGACATTAGAAATAATAATCAACTATGTTTTTGTAATAAATATTAGAAATTAAATTGTATTATTTTCTGCTCCCTTCTACTAAATGGTTTTGAAATATGTGTATTTGAAGTTTGATTCCGTATTTTACCTGCTTGCACAAGCACACTTTTTATGTCTTTCATCTACTTCATTGCAGAATTTACAATTATAGGAGTAAGTTTCTAAAATTTTCAAGATAGATGCATAAAAGATAGACAAACAAAATTAAGTTTTTAGAAACTATTTAGCTTTAATATTTTCAGAGATATATTGATTTAAATGTCTGTTTCCTTTTTTTTTTTACGACAACCTGTATATAAATATTTGCCGAAGATTCAGTCTAGCATTGGGTTACAAAAAATCTGAAAATCTAGCAGCCTACGTATAGTCTACCTCAGTTACCTAAGCCTACATCTCCGTGCAAGCTTTGCACTCCGTAATTTCTGATTCAAATTGATGGATATCGAGTAAGTTTTGGTCTTTTTAAAGACACGACAAATATAAAAGAAAACAACAAAATGTTAAAAATAATAAGACAAAACAACGACCACAGAAAGAACAGAAAAGTACTGAAGAAAATTATAAAAAAACAAATAGCAGGAATGCTCAAGGACCCCAGTAGAGGCTCGATTCCCTCAGAGCCATAAACTAACAACTAATAATGTCTGCACCCAATTCTTGTTATCCAGGAATTTCCTGGACCGTGACCTGAAAAGATTTCTCGGCTTTGAAGCCGTTGCTAGAATTGAATTTCTTTAAAAAAAAGATTGGGGAAATCTCAATACGACAAGAAAGCTGCGAGTTTAATCGATGATGTTAAAAATTCTATGATGAACTTTAAAATATGGAGAAGAAGACGGAATTGTTCGATTTTTTTCCAAGAAAGAAGTCGAAGAAGGAAAACGGTATTAAGTTAACCTGGTACTTCAAAGCAAAATTGAAGGTACGTCAATATCAATGTTCATGACAGAAAAATACATTAAAATTTAAGCTTTAATTGTATTTAAGGATAGTTCATAGTGTTCACTCTTGATTTGGATTGAGACGTATACAACGTTGCAAAAGTTCTGTTACACCCGGCATTTTGATCTTTGGAGAGGTTTACGCGTGTGATAGAAAAAGTTCAGTCAAACAAACTTAAAGTTCTACTTTTCCAGCAAGTGTTATTAAAATCCCTTTTTCCATTGTGTGCAGGTGGGTAGAGAAGGAAATGAAAAGAATCAATATCTCTGCTCTCCTGCGTGCGGGCCACAAGTCCGTCATCGCCAAGCCGCTCAACGTCAACCGGATTACTATCCACAGAGACGCAAAGACACTCAAGAACGGATGAGACCTCAAAGATCGACCTCGTTCAGGCAGATCTCAAGTTGTCAACCGTTTGGCTGTGAGAAAGGCCTTCGAAATTGTTCCGAGGCTCAAAATGACTGCGTTTGCGAGGAACATCTCGATGATCACAGTGTCCAGGGCCGTCAAGGAGTATGGAGGCAAGAGCTTGAAGTGCGTGGAAAGGACTCTGCTCACCGACCGTATGCGAGAACAACGTCGAGAGCGCTGTCTTCGACTTCTTACCGATTTGAAGAGTCACGACAATCGAAATTTAATTTTTTGTCTGATAAAAAACCCTTCACGGTCGATCCGGTCATCAAGAAACAAAATGACCGCGTGGTAACTTCAGCCAGGATGTCTCTGGGGTTCGCTACGTGTCATTCACCATGCATCCGACCTTCGTGTTGATGCTCGGCCTCGTGGCCTTAAATGGCGAGAATATGCTGCCAATGTGGTTTGCGGCCGATTACAGGGACATCTTGTCCTCAAAAGTTCTGTCCTATGTAAAAAAGATCACAAAAAAGGCGGACTAAGTCTTTCAGCACCACGGTGCCCCAGCCCACACAACCAAGGGCGTGCAAGAGTGGTTGATGTCGAACATGAATTTCCCGTCGAAAGACTTTTGGCCGCTGCAGTCGCCTGACCTCAATTCCATCGCCTACACCGTGTGAGTGCATGTAGAGGGCAAGGCCTACACAGTAACGTCGACGTGCTGAAGTCCTCCGTCTACCACATGTGGGCTAGCATGAGGAAATAGTGGGTGGGCCATGCATGTTTTTTTATTCATTTCAAATTGATGCAAAAGTTTTGTTTCAGTACCAATTTGAAGGTAATGGGCTATGGAACAATTCTGATTCGAGTGCCAAGCAGTCAGATAAAAAAAAAATAGCCGCCAAACTCCAAGATGGCTGCCAATTTCCAGTTATTTCGCATTAAGCCTCATAATCTTTGTACTATTGAACATAGAATGGTGATTTTGGTCTCTATATCTATGTTTTGATGTATCATTCATAACTTACTAAATGATCACTAATTGTGTTCTTCATTTACCATTTTATTGGTCTCTTTTCACAGGTGGAAAAACGTCTCCATTTGGATACCCACTTGTATTTCCAGATAATACCTTTCTTATAATAATATTTCAGGTAATACCAAATTTTATTTGCGACGCCCCTTGTACAGACAGCAGTTATTTAATATTGTTTTTTTCTTTGTTTCTCTCCAGGTTTTTTCTGAGATGGCTGAGGCAAAGATATGGTAGTTATGTATTTTGTGCCAAAATCAAACTGAGGAAGTGCTTGTTTGTCCTCTCGCGAATCCAGTCACCAGTCGTATAGTGGGAGCCTACACAGAAATCATCAGCCTCGCAAGTCAGTTCAGAGCGATTGGTGCTGCTCCCCACCCAGACGTAGAGCTTCCAGATGAAGAATCCATGAAAAAGAATCGTGCATCCTGACAAAAATCTTTTCGTCAGCTTCACAGGGCATCAGCACTTGACCATGCAAACAACGTCATGATGAAGGATTGCCCCCTGCAAGAAAAAGATCCCGGCGGAGTCATGCAGCTGCTAATGGGAATCTGTGTATCTTCTGTGGTGATGAAACAAATGCAGCAGACCATTCTTTCCAGAAGGTTATACTCACCCAACAGATACATGACAAGGTAGTCGCGTTGGGAGAAGAGCGTATCGTGGCACTCCTTGCGAAGGCGATGTGGTCGCCATTAAGGCCAAGTACTATCGGAATTGCTACACAAGGTTCAATCGCCATTAAGATGCAATTTGTAAACAAGACACAGCTAGCGAAAATCTCGAGGCCACAACAGAAAATGAATTGCTCCAATTTATAAAGGAAGAAGTCACTGGAGGTCGTAGAATTTTTGCATTGCAAGATCTGATAGATATGATGACCGAGAGATTAGAACAACATGGGATACAGAAGACCCTGAACCGGACACGCCTAAAGGAAAGAGTCCTGGAACACTTCCCGAATTTGACAGAGGAGAAAGGTATACGAGCCTGAGTTTTCATCATTTGTTCGAAGATGGCTAGAAAGGCCATATCAGATGCAACTAAAACACCAGATGAGGAAGCACGTACATTACTAATGGCATCATCGATTCTCTGTAAAGCTGTTTTGGATCACGACACTGCATTCAGGTTTGATGGCTCATTTCCCAATGGTTGCGAAGAATCATCTGTTCCACAACGTATAAAGTATTTCTTCTGTCAACTCCTCGCAGGACCCAAATCATCGCGAGTAAAAGAGAATTCCAGGAAGATCCCCTCTGTGAATCAGTTGGCCATGTTAAATATGACTTCTCTTTCTGCGAACTTGAATTGTGACTATTCACTTGCAGTGTTCCTGGCCCTCAACTTGCATTCCCAAACATGAAGCAAGGAGCTGGTAGAACTACTACACAAGTATGCTCTGCGCGTGTCATATAAGAAAGTCCTCAGCATTGAATCTAGAATTGCACAGGCTATTGCAGATCATGCAAGGAACAATGCTGATATAGTCTGTCCTACAAATTTGCATCAGGGCATTTGCACAGTTGCAACCATGGATTACAATCTCACATCACACACTGCAAGTTCATCCTTCCATGGAACTGGTATTTCAATATTTTAGTTTTCTTCATCACAGACACCTGGGTTGGACCAAGAATGTCTACGAAGCAATTCAAAGAAAACAGGAACACGCAGCAGTGAACCCATCCTGCCTCGGTCGTATATGTTTGTACCCCCTGTGGGCCGAAATGTCGTCATCCAACCTCCGGTAAAAGACGTGCAACCAATGGCAACGAGTTCATTTGATGAGGAGAAACAATACGAACAGGGATGGATGGCTGCAGTAAATGATATCCTATATGTGGATTGTGATACAGGAAAACACACTCCAAAGATATCGTCTTCCTGCTATGATGCTCAATCAGATACTGTTGGACAACCGGAAAAAATGCATTAAAGCCACCTGCCACTTTTCCATGAAAAAGCCGCCACTCCAGAAATGATTCGAGATGGAATGGAACTGGTGAAAAAGACAACTGAGCACCTCAACCCACACCAAGTTCCTGTGTTGATAGTGGACAAACCACTCGATGACCTCGCCAAAAAAATGCAGTGGACCTTCTCTAACATTTACAGGGAAGACAAGTTTGTGGTTATGCTAGGTGGGCTCCACATTGAGATGGCTTTGTGGAGGACCATGGGAGATTTTCTGCGTTGGTCTGGATGGCTTGAAACCATGAAAAAAGCTGGGCTGGTGAAGACAGACAGAAGAAACAGCCACAACTTTTCTGAATTCATCCAATGTAATGAGAACAAGATATGCCCATCAAGTTACTGTTATGGTACTTGACAGCTTTCCGAAGCGATCATACGTAGTCAGTGGAACCGAGATGACTCTTGAGTATTGGGTTGTGGTAGCTTCCCAACACAGTCCAACGTTAAAATTCTGGCTACTCGTAAACAAGTACAACATATCATATTCATGTTCATCCGGGCACATCGGAAGCGGAAGTTAAAATTCATGGTTACTACCCTGCAGAAGCTTGTGCCTCTGTTCTTCGCTATAGATCACCAGAATTACGCCAGGTGGATTCCAATCTTCATCCAAGACCTGGAAGGTCTACCGGATAACATCCAGGAAGAGTTTAAGAAGAGACACTGGACAATAATTCGAAGCAATCGCTTTTTCTCATCCTTACTCATCGATCAAGCACACGAACAAGCCAACAAAAGGGGGAAAGGATTTGGTGGCATTATTGGTATCACAGAGAACCGTGACATGCTGGAACGGTGGATCGTGACTGGCCCAAAATTCAGCCAACACGGCTGAATTTTGGGCCAGTCACGATCCACGTGTTGTTGAGGAGTTTACTGGTGCAAATGATAACGATGAGGAGTGATATGCATCTCATCACCGAATTCTACGCTACGCCATGTCAAAGATCTGATGGAACTGTTGCTGAGCAATGAAAATCTTTTTGAGGAGCACAATAGACACCTGGTTACATTAGACAACAAGGTGTGTGAGTCTGCGGCTGCTGCCGTATCTGTCCATAAAGTCGAGTCTATAGGACAAAAGCAGTACAATAACTGGATCTCCTGGATCTCCTGGATCTCCTTCAAAGCGAGAGACAACTAAAATGATCTCCCTGAACACTATCGCCACAAACCTGGGCACGAAAACGTACAAACCCATGGCCCTTTTCCATGCATTCACTGGATCAGACAGTACTTCTTCCTTCAAGTTTAAGGGTAAGCAATCCTGCTACACGAAGTGTCATCCCATATGGAGCAATTTGCAACTATTGTCGACACTCCATTCCAAACATCGCCAAGGTTGAAAGAAATAGCAACAAACTTTGTCTGTAGGATGTACTCAAATGAATCAAACTAGGAAAATGATGTTAACCTAGTCCGAATGAAGTTGTTCTCACAGAAGATTAGGGACGTGGAGAGAATTCTTCCAACTGGTGATGCTTTGGATCAACTTCTCAAAAGGAGTGTCTTCCAAGCGAGCATGTGGGCAACATCCCACATGTCCATGATGCCTGTCAACAACAACTAACCATGGATGGTAGGAAGAGGACGGCAAGCTGCTTCCCATTTGGACCACGCGGCCCCTCGCCAAGGATGTGTTCCACCTGGATGTGAAGTGCACTTGCCCAATTACCTCCTCTTGGTGCAAATGCGTGAAGACATAGTTGAAGTGCACACGTCAGTGCAACTGCATATGCAAGAAGTAGCTGGACTAGAACAATTTCCAATACTAACATGTATATAGGGGTCTTGGATAATTTATTAGCCATTTTCTTATTGAATGTATTGTTCAAGGATTTTTTTCAAGCAATTGTTTAAGCATTTACTTGGAAGTAGGACAATATAAGAGAAGATATGCTCAAATCGTGTTTATTTTATTTTTATTCAGTTACTGATACATGCAAACATAGGTATAGAGACCAAAATCACCATTCTAGGTTCAATAGTACAAAAGTTATGAGGCGTAATTCGAAAAAAAAGCTGGAAATTGGCAGCCATCTTAGATTTTGGTGGCCATTTTGAATTTTTTATCTGACTGCTTGACACTTGAACCAAAATTATTCTATAGACTCTTACCTTCAAATTGGTAATGAAAACTAAACTTTTGCATCAGTTTGAAATCACTGAGTGCCTGGGCACCCCACTAGAGGACTTCGTCCGAAACGTGTGCGCGACCTTCAGGTCTCGCATGGGCCGCGTGCTCACCGCCGAGGGCGGCCACATTGATTAATATTACAATTTAAACAGATATTTATAAGTTAAAAGAATAATTACATCAAAACTTTCATGGTGTCCTTTGTTTAGAGCGTTGTAACGAGTGTACCAGGACTTTGGCAATACCCTGTACCAGAGAAAAAATATTGTGCCAATTCATCAACAGTGCTTAACACACACAATAAATCTAAGCGTTTGTGATGTCATATAAAATAATGTTCGGAATCACTATTCAGCAACCAGAAAATGTATCTTCTACCTGCAATGACGAAGACGAAGACGAAGAAGAAAATTGGGTCAGCCTAGAATCTCTAGACTTTCATCCCGAACTCCAACCTTCTCTCAAAAATGACCATTTACAAGAAGTTTTGTCTAGGACAAGTTTCACGGACAGTGTTTTTCCCTGATTATCGATGTCATTCTAAACTGAAATATTCGATTTTTTAAGATATAAGATTGCATCCCTAAAGCTTTGAGAACCATAAGATACGAAGACTTTGTATCATATTCTGAATGACAAAGAATCGAAGAAATTGATCAAGTTCAAAAACCACTTGAGATTGCAATCGAGAAACTATTGATATTCCAGAGATGTCTTATTTTTAAAAGCAGTTTTCGTTCATTTTCATTTAAAGCAGTTAAGAAGAAAAAAGATCGCCTCGGTCTGAACCCAAGACGAAGAAAAACAGAAGTAGCAGGACGGTTTCAATATATCCATAATACAAATTATCCAAACTCTGAATCGACGGTATTTCCTGCAGCTTGAGGAACGCTCTCAAAAATGTCTGCTGAAGCAATTTACAAACGTCTCTATACATAGAGTAATGAAGGAAATGAAAAAAGTAACGGTACTTAAGAAGTATATAAAAAATACGCCGAATAAGTTCGACGACCCCTTGCCTTAGGAATACTACGATGTAGTAAATAACGTTAAATCTTCCAAGAACGTAAAAAATGAAGAAAATTTCGATACTAGCAAAGAATTCAACATGTTTGAAGCGACGAGGAATTGCACAGAAAAACTGTATTGATTGCGAGCTGCACTTAGAAAAATTAAACATAATAAGTTTTTTTGTTGTTGTATTTTTATGTTTTAGGTGCGTGAAACAACTAATGATCATTTGCACCCGTGTTTTGTCGTATGGCTGAGGTATCTGCACTCTTCAGCTAATACTCTTGAGTCTGTTCTCAACCGAGGTACCGTCCATGGCACAGTCCCTACAAGCGTTGAAAGTGAACGACTTTTTCAGCAGCAGGTCTAATTCGTTCTTAATTATCTGATACGCCTCTAAATGCTCAAATGTTCATAAATGACATAAAACAAGATAAATAAACCAAATGTTCTCAAATTTCATACTGCTTATGCTTATATTTTTTATGCCAAGTAAACTAAGTTAAATTTCCTTTAAAAATTATAGTTGTTTCAAAGTTTCCCTTTCAGTTGTCTTATGCGGCTTTAAATGATTTAAATCAAGATAAACATAATTGATCTCAATGCTAAAATTTTTGACAATCAGATTAAGTTTAATGTTATGAACAACGATTAAAACAAAAATTTTAGTCTGTTCTTTCCCGAGATTTCCCGGTTCTCGATAATCTTTCTGGTATCGGTTTTGGTTCCTAAATTTAGGCAATTGCGTACCCCTAGGAAACCAACAATAAAAAAATCAAATAATATGGATGAAGCCCGCCTCCTCAATGAACTCCAACTCCGAGCCTCACATGGCCAGTAATGTCCGAGAGGGGACCGAAAGACACATTGCAAGCAGCTAGGTCGAAAGGACGACGAGGCGTCCGTAAGAGGCCAGCTGATTTCAAACAAACGAGATAGAAGCTAACTCTTTCGAGCCTTCGTATTCGAACCATAAGTGTAACCCTGCACGCCTCCACTTTGACACGATGTATTCTAAAAATAAATTCAAACGGTAGACTCCCAACGCTGTGAGAGCAGAGGCGTGGTGACAGACATTCAATTCTGGTATCCTCCTTGGTGAGGCGTCCGTCACAAACCAGACCAAAGAATCACTACAACTCTACTAAATCTAGTTGAGTCCTTGAAGGGAAGGTTCCACTCGGACAAAAAGAACCGCTATGAGAGATGCAATTTAGAATCGGCGCTCTAAGTTAGAAATCTGAACGGTTCCAAAAGAGATCATGAAAATCATCTTCCTGCAGTAAGAAAGTGACACCATTGATGCTCACAGAAAAGCCAGTTACACTGTGCACACTCTCAATCGGACCACCTCTTGTTTTATGGGCACGCAATGGGCACTCCTGAACAGAAGTAGAATTGACGATCTTGTAAAAACTCAAACAGATAAATTGGGATGCGTCCTCTCATTATATAATATCGCCATACGGTTGAATTCCTTTTTATCAAAACTGTCTAATGGTGGAAGGTAAACTGAGAAGAGAAAGTACCCCCTATTCAAGTAGAGCTAGACTAGTACCATCTGAAGGGATTATTGGGGGGACAGAACCATCAAATTGGGTGTATATCGTGCACATACCAGGCTGGATCACATCCCGTATAAGGGGCTTCGCAAAACTTAGGTAAGTCGAGAGGCTGGGCACGGAGGACGCACCCTACAAGGTTCCATGAATTTAGAGAGCTAAAAGGGAACAGAAATACAGGAGCCTCCCCAGATAATTCTAGTTAGCCATAAGTCCACTGTTGTTCTATTGAAGGAAACTGCACTAAAGACTTATTTGGAAGAATTTGCGGAGCCCTTTTTGAACAAAAGACCCTAACTGGAATAGCCGTAGATCCCTTTGAGAGAACTTTGATGCTTATTGGCCACAGAACGCGGAGAGGTTGTCACTGTAGCCTTCAAGCCATTATTAGAGGATGTTAGGTTCGACGCGTGAACTCTCCCTCTCTCCCGCGCCGAGTCCTTTGGAGGACGGGAAACGTATGTACTCGGAACTCTCTAGTCTTCTGGAGAACAACAACTCGCGCTCCCTCTAGTTTTGGCAATGGAGCCAAAATTCCCTTGTTACTACCCTTCTTCCAGGAGGTAAACTTAAAATGCACAGGTAGTGGGGGGAGGAGAGGTTATCTTTCACTATCCTGGGTTTTGCCTCCTAGTGAAGCGATTCGGTGGAGAAGCGTGGCCCATCTTTTTTTCTCGAAACGAACAGGAGATCGGATAGAAAAAGCTCCTGTTTTTGCCGGAGGAAGTCTTGAACGCCTTTGGCCGCCAGCCAAATCAAGGTGTCGCCCATGTTCAGTAGATTCTGCTGATGGGCTTCGAATCGGCGAGGGGGACGGATATCACACTCTTAGTTTTGGAAGGATCAGAAGCGGAAGATGCCTTTCTCCAGTGAGGTACGTACGAGCTGCCTGGTAGCACACATACGTAACAGAACTATCTGTCTAGCTTATTGAAACGAGATAGGCTCCAGAGCCTAGTCGGTGATCACTTTATTTTCGAAGGGATATGAATCGCAATGCTTAGAGAAGGAGGTGGGGCGTTCCTCCACAATTCACGCACTTAGTCATGTGCGAGATTCAACAAGAAGTGCTTGACACCTCCGCAGCAAAGTAGCATTGCCATCCGTTACGCACCGATTAAGGAAGCTTTTACTAGTCAAACATGACGATGAGTGTCGGTATTTGTCTCAAGACTCTTCTTGCCTTCGTCGTCATTCACTTAGCCCTGACCACCTCCGCCGTGATGTCCTCTGGCAAGCAAGAGATAAATTCTTTTGCATAGATTAACCCTTCTACAAAATTCAAGGTGAAGTGTGGGAAAATCCACACAGGTGTATCATTGAGTGTCCAATGGACATCAATTTGACACTCTGAGTTGTATCAGCTAAATTCAATAAAATGCTAGAGTCTAAAAAAAAGATACCTTTAGTTCCCTCCAAGTGTAAGACGCCACACCCTTACACTCAGGGTACATACGAGGGGTGGTCAATAAGTTTTGCAAATCAGTAGGTCAAAACAGAGGAGGCGGGATAGCTGTTTGTGGGGGTGTTAGGACAAGTTATGACAAGTCAGGACCTGCAGCCGTACGCTCCTGCCTCGTCTATTTAAGAAGCAGTAGCTGATCGCAGATCGTCAGTCACAAATTTTTCAACAATGGAGAAGGTTGAGCACCACGCAGTGATCAAATTTTTGACCAAGGAAGGCTAGAATGCAAAAGAGATCCATGAACGCATGGTTGCAGTGTACACCGACACCCTCCCTTCCTATGCAACCATTGCTCGCTGGAATAGGGAGTTTCGCCATGGTCGTGAGTCCCTTGAAGATGACCCCTGTCCAGGACGCCCGTCAGACGTGACCAGCGAGGACAATGTGTCCCATGTGGAGAGGAGGATCCTTGAAAATCGACGGGTGAAGGTCGAAGAAATCGAGCGAGAACTTGGAATATCACATGGAAGTGTTATCAACATCATCCATGACAATTTGGCCATGACCAAGGTCTCTGCCCTTTCGGTCCCTAGAAACCTCACGCCCCATAATCAACTTCAACGTCGTCAAAGTCCACAAGGCCAGAGTTGCACAAGCTGCCCTGCGCGAGTGCAGATTCAAGGAGCTCAACCATCTCCCCTACAGTCCAGATCTGGCCCCTAGCGACTACTTTTTATTCCGCCAGCTCAAGGCTGCACTGCGTGGACGCGGGATTGGGGACGATGAAGATGTCCAGCTCGCCGTCCAAGAGTGGATTGAACAGCAGTCTGGAGATTTCTGGTTTTCGGGAATTCAAAGCCTCAGGGACAAGTGGCGCAAGTGCATTGAAGTCGAGGGTAGTTATATTGAAAAATAATAAAACACTTTTCCTCATATCTCGTTTCCTTATATCCGAATTGCAAAACTTATTGCCTGCCCCTCGTACATCAGTCATACAACCATGTTCCGACGAATGGAAGATAACTTCTTTAACCTCCTACCGATTGGTCTGTTTAACTCCTAACCTATTTAGTTATCTGCTTGTTTGACTATACAGTTCTCCCGTCTTGATGTTCTTCTGTCTATTTTATCTCCTTTTTATTTCTTCTTTTATCCATCCCTTTCCCTGTCCAATTATTTTCCAGTGTACCTTTTGGCCATCCCACCTTTATCATACCTTCCTGCTCACTTGTTTAACTTTTTTACTTATCCATCTTCTCGCACGCCTACATGTTTTCCATTCCACCTACTTCCACGTCCAACTTTTATTCTGCCTACCTGTTTACCTCTACATTTGTGTTTGTCCACCTTTTCACTGTTAATCTCTTCTCAAGAGTACCTGTGCTCCATTTCAACTGTTTCCCTACCAACCTATTCTGTTACCCTACTTTGGATCTTCTCCTCTTCGCCTGAACATCTCCCTACACATTTACATACCTAACGTTCGCCTGCATACGTATTTGCCAACATCTGATTTTTTCGTCTACCTCTTTGCTTGACCACTTTTTTCCAGTTATCCTACCCTCTAGTATAAGTATTATCCTCTCTAGGTTTTGTCTTACCTACCTGTTTTCATCTCCACCTGTTCTCCCGTCTACTTATTCATCTGTACGCCAGTTCGTCTGTCTACCATCTTCTCTTCTCGATATTTTCGCCCCCCCCCTACGCTCCTCGCTGGTCTGTGTTCCTGTCTAACTGTTTGCGTGTCTACCCTTTTGCGTATCCACCTGTTAGCGTTCCATTTGTTTGTATGTCTACCTATTTGACTCTCTACATTTCTCTATTTTATTTGGTCACTGATCTATCTGGTTTTGCATCTACCTGTTCGGCTGCCTGCCTGTCTGTTTGTTTCATGTGAATTTGTTTGCTAACCTTACTTGATTATCTACTCTACGTCTTCGCCTACTCTACCTGTTCACCAATGATCCAGACTCACTTGTTCTTTTGTCTAAATATTATTAGGGTGATCGGAAAGTAATCACTTCTTTTTAAATAAAGGACAAAAACAAATGCCAGTGAACTTTAATTACCCCATTTATGACCCATGGAATCAATATCGTGATCAATAACTGTAGCCAACGCAAAGCAAATTTTCGATTCCTGATTTTAAAAATTCAGCATTTCCTCCCCCCCCCCCTCGTTAAATTGACCATTTTGAATTGCAACGTTGTTTTTAAATGTTTGATCACTTATGAAATATTGGAGTAATCGAAATAAGTGATATTCCGTAAGTGGCAAATCAGGTAAGTACCGATGTGGAACGAAGAAAGAATATTTCATGATAACAATCCTAACTTTTCCTGGTTTGGTCTTGCAAAGTGAGCCCTTGCATTGCCATACTGATGAATGGCACTTTTCTGTGTACCGAAGCTCATCACTGTCGCTTTACATAATGCTTCGTTTACAATATTAAGTAGGCTGTTGCTAGCCGAGTGGATACGGCGTTGGTCTCCTAACGTCGCGGTACCGGGTTCGATCCCGGCAAGAGCGGACACAAACGTCAGCATACGAAGAGATCTGGCTACCAATTATGGACGCGCTACAAGTGGGGGATACTCTCTACAAATCCTTTTCATTTCCTGATTATTAGTACTCCAAACGCATACAATAAGTACCGTTGCTCTTTAAAGTCTTTATCTTCCATTAGAAGATAACAACTTGGAATAAGAACGACACAATTCCGAAGAGAAGATTTGCTAAACTAAAGCTAGAAGTCCTTTTACCATTGACATTCCTTAGTTGGTTATTTTATAATCCATAGCGGTCAAATACGTAATGAACTTTTTAGCACTCTAATATTTGCCTATCGATCTGTTCACAATTCTAACCATTGGTTCCTCTAACTTATGTTATGTCTACCTATCATCATGTCTGCATATTCTCCTGTTTACAAATTCCCTTATCTAATTGTTCGCCTGTCAATCTTTATCCCTCTCCACCTGTTCGACAGTTCACTTCCTCCTCAGTCCTCCAGTTGGCCTATCTAACTCTTCTCATTTCTACCTCATCGCGTCTCTACTTGTTTGTATATCTAATTGTTTGCTTTTCTACCTGTTTGCCACTCTAATTATCCTCCACTCTATCTATCCTCCGTTGTACCTGTTTTAGTGTCCAACTCTACACTTTTCGAGGTGCTCGCCCCTCTATCTATTTGCCGGCTACCTATTTGTATGTCTACATATTTTCCTGTCTACCTTTCCTTATGTCTATGTATATGTTCTCTCTTCTAAAAAGTCTCCCATCTACTTGTATTTTCCAATTATCTTCCAGTTCTCCTGTCCACATGTCTGATTGCTCCACTATTCGCTATCTGCATGTTCTCCTTTCCACACATTTGCCTTTCTTTTTTTTTCGACTATTGACTTATTCTCCATTCCAAATATCAAAATTACTACCAGTTCAGTTTTGTACCTATTCTCATTTAGCTACCTTCTCATATCTACTTGTATATCTATTCTTTTCTTCATCAATTCATGTCTATCTTTTAACGTATCTATTTGTTTGTCAGTTCATCCAGTCTCTTATATAACTGTTCTCTTATCTGAATGCCCCTCTCTATTGGTTTGTTTAACTTCACTACATATATACCAGTGTGTATGTTTGTCAGCTTACCTGTTTGACTAACCCACTACCAGTTTGCCTCTCTACCTGTTTCCGATTATAGCTGTTAGATTGCTTACCTGTTCAGCAGTTCGCCTGCCTACCTGTTTGTGTCGCTTTTGTCGCCTGACTACCTGTTTGCTTCCTAACCTTTTTTCCTGTTTACCCATCATCCTGCCCAAAGATTCTCGTGTCCATCCATCTCTAATGGTGTCCTGCTGTTCTCCCATCTACGTGTTCTTCAGTATCCTTGTTTGCTTACCAACTTCTACGCCTGTTCACTAGTCCTGTTCGTTAATAAAATTTGAGTAAATTTGAATCAAAGATAGTTTACAAATATATTTCTTATGAAATTATACGCACCATCCAATATGTAATAAATATTATATACACTAATCAATAATATTATAAATACTGTCTACAGTGTCCAGAATCATTTCATAAAATTGTAATTAGGTGTCAAATCTTCATTTCAGATAAAATGTATCCTAAAACTCGTCAGATGGAGGAAAGTAAGGTTGGGAGGCCTACATAAGACCTTCCTGAAGCTGATTTACCAACATTACGTAGTATTGTCAGATTTATTCACATGCATCAGCTGGATACTCGATCGATAGATAACTCTGCTATTGTTAATCATGTAATAGATTCTCTTTAACATTTGGTGGCAAACAGTAAATCCTAGACTTATCCATCTTTCAAGGAAAATCCTAAAAGTTAAATTGTCAAGAAGAGTTGATCGAGTGAAGAAATTTCGGGGGGGAGGGGGGGGGGAGGTAAGACACTGCTATGAAATCAAAATGGAACCAAAGCGTGATTCATTAGCAACTTTCCTCAATTTGGTGATGATGACTGCATTTTCAGCATGTTGGGCACCTTCTCACAAAGCTAAAACAATAACAAAGTTCTTGGCTGAAAATAACATCAAACTTTGGGGACCTTGGCCCGGTAGTTTGCCAAATTTGAACCCAATAGGGAATTTATGGGTGATAATCAAACTAGTGGTTGATAAACACAAGCCTCCCAATTGGGAGCAGTTGTGAGTACTTGTTGAACAAAAATGGATCAATGTCAGTCTCCAGGATGCCAAAACGAATTGAAGCAGTCAAGAAGAACAAAGGACATCATGGTAAATATTGACTACGCGCATCAATTGACTGTATTTATTAATAAAATGGTTTGGGCTCTAAATTTGTATATATTTCACTTTCAAATTATGATACACACACTATAACAAAATGCAGCGTTTGATTAGTTCTAATAATTTTCTTATGTGACTATAGATAGAGAATAAATGTAAACTTAATTTGACTAAAGTTTGTGAAAACTATTTAATTTGTGTTATACAACCAGGTCAATTGTCAACCTGTTCGCCTGTCCGCCTATTCTCTTATCTATTTGTTATATCCACCTGTTCTTTTGTGTGCTTTTTTTCTGTCTCCGTCACACTTGTTTGATCGCCTACCTCAGCGCTCCCGACGTTGTTAATGCATACGGTCGGTAAGCAAAGGCATTTCCACGCACCTCAAGCTCTTGCAGCCCTCCAACTTGTCAGACTTGGCCACCCTGACGAGCTAGATTTTCTTTTTCACGAGCGCATACATTTTGAGCTCTGGGTCACTTTTGAAGGCCTTTTTCACAGCTAAACGGTGGTCTTCCTAAACGAGGTCGATTTTTGAGGTCTTTCCCTTTCTTGAGCCTCTCGAAACTCTGTAAACAGTCACCCGGCTGACGTTCAGGCGCTTCGCGATGTCGGACTTGTTGTTACACGCACAAATTAAAACATCTGAATTCTTTTCACTTCCATTTTGACACACATTGGAAAAGACGTTATAATGACACCTGCTAGAAAAGTAGAACTTTAAATTTGCTTGACAGAACTTTTTCCATCACACACGTAAGCCTCTCGGAAGATAAAAGATCCAGTATATATAGATATGTATATATATATATATATATATATATATATATATATATATTTTTCTATATGTTTATATATATATATATATATATATATATATATATATATATATATATATATATATATATATATATATATATATATATATAGTGCCCGCGAAAAGCGAAAAATATCCGATCACCCTCGAAATTTGTATTTTTAACATAAAAACCATGTCTCATATTTTGTCATATTTTGTCATCTTTCCTTTGGATTTGATGATTTGTTGTAGACGCTTCGGCATGGATGGATTTGATCAAGTTTTGACAAACTTCCATTAATATTTCGTTGCATCATATCTTTATGATGGCTTCTTTTAATTTTTAGATGGAGCCAGTGTCTTGGCATTCAACCTTATTTATTATTATTAGCCATAAATTTTGTATTAAATTTTTAGTCAGTAAGCCATTTTGTCACAATTTTAGCGTTGTAACAAGGTTCCCCATCATGCATGAATGTTTCTGTCTCATGAATTGTCATTACCACTGGAAGTTTCTTTTGTAACATTGCTAAATACCGTGTGCCATTCATAGCTATGTTCTTAGTAAGGAAATATATGCTTCCTCTCCCTTGGAAACTGAAACAACCCCAAATCATCATTCTTGGAGGGTGTTTCATTGTATTTTGGGTGTATTTAGGGTCTATTCTATTTGAACCAATGGGCCGACGAACCATTTTAGGACAGATTCTGAATGTTAAAATTGTTGGCTCATCGATGACTATTTTTTTTCCACTCAACAGTCCAATGAATGTGTTTTTAACAAAATGCGACACGTTTGTTATACATTTTTAGTCGCAAGCGACTCTACATCTCATTATGTCGGTCGGTCGGTCCACGTTTTGCTTTTATTGGTTTTGATAATAACATTATAACTATTTAGCCGATTCTAAAGAAATTTCAAACCCTTATGTTGCTTTACGTTTTCTTTCGAATGATCTAATTATCAAGGTCCTCCCTAGGTTAGCCCGGAAATTATTTTTTTTGGCAATAGCATCATAACTATTTGGCTGATTCTAACAAGACTTGAAACCTTCATGTTGTTTTCCATTCTCTTTCCAATGATATAATGGCCAGGGTTCTCCCAAGGTTAGTCCAGGAATTATCCAAAGTTCTAAAGGTCGTAAGGTCCTAAATCAGAATAAGTTAAAGCACGCGACTTTTGCTCAGTAGACCTTGTTTCATTAATGAATGGTTTCTTTGCAGCATGGCGAGATGGTAATCCTAGTTCTTTTTGTATCCGCTCCTGGATAGTTCGTTCAGAAAGATCAGATACTATGTATTATTCATATTAAATTTTAGTTTTTTCGTGGTTATTGTTGGATTATTCACTACTAAACGTTTCATAAGCATGTCGGTTAGCATCGGTCTACCAGATCGTTTTGCAGGTACTGGCGTAGATTGGCTAACATTGTTTTTAACACGTGAAACCCATAAATTAACAGGACTTTGGGCTATGTTTAATTCATTAACTATCTGTCTCTGAGATTTTCCACATCTATGAAGAGCAACAATAGCACATTTAAAATCACTCTCGAGTTGTTTCTTAGTACACATTAGAAATAAACTTTATTTCGACCACTTTCTGTAGAAAATCGCAAAATAATAACGAAATGGCAAAATCATGAAATCGGACAAATTTGACGCACGCCCACAGGTAACGAACACTACCACAATGCTAACTTAAGATTGCATTGGGAAGCTACTATATCAGAGCGTTCTATGAAAGCTATCAGATGTCGCTAGAATAAATATAAAATTAATTATGCGTCTGTGAATATCATTGAAAATAATCGAAATTTTGAGGTTGATCGGATGCTTTTTGCTGGCACTGTATATATATACACGCGAGAATATTGTTATTAATAAAAAGAAATTATAAATTCGATGAAAAGAGTAGGATTAAAGATTCGAGAAATTTATAGAAATAAAACTGCTGTAAACAGCCGAATATTAGCCCCGTCATCCATGAATAAGAATTCATGTTACAAGGACGTTTACTTTGAGCAATATCGAAGTTCAAAGAAGATTTTCAAGCTATTCGACAGCAAATAATTAAACTTCAGTTAGATAATTATCTTATAGGATAATATCTGAGCAAGTCGAAGAGCCTCATGGAACTGTAGTTTCTATAATTCAAAAGCATTGCGAGTATGAAATCACTTTCAACTTACCAAAAGCCGGTACCCCTCGAAAGATCAGTCTCGACGTTACATGCTTCGAAAGCTTAAGAATAACTCAATGATTACTATAAAAAAAATCTACCAAACTACCTTGAATTCCCATAGAATAAAGTGAGTAAAAGAATTATTAGTAAAGATCCCCATCGTAATGATCTGCATTCTTTCACTCACCACAAAACTCCACTTCTTAATAAAAAACTGTAACGAACCGTTTAAAATTTGTCAGAAAGAATCTTAAAAAGGAAAGTGAATTTTGAAACATTGCTTTTCGGCCAAAATGATGCCCGTCACGAGTATGTAGTATCATTGGGAGGGAGAAAAAAAATAGAGGGACTTTGAGAAGAGGAATAGGAAAGAGGCGAGTGTTAAAATCATCTAGATTAAAATTAAATCCTGGTTAAAATAAGAGCCTCTTTTAATTGTTTAATAAATCATTGTGTGGAAGAACTCCACAATTGAAATAATGGACTCTCTTTTAGACGGATTTCCTCTGGATTTCAAATAAAGATCAGTTTAATTGGATACATGTAAGTTCTGAAGATATGGAAATTTGTATTCTTGAGTGTGTGTTCATTAAATATATAAGGCCTATGGAGGATGGTTGATAATTTTAACAATTTAAAAACGAAAACAAGCTATTTTTCCAGACAGTTGTTGTAGAGAGGATCGTAAAGAGAAATGGTGGTAACTGATGTGTGGAAGAGACGTAACCAGTTATCAAACCGGAAAACAGGGCGCTTGGGGCAGAAGGGTAGATACCACTCCTGAAACTGTTCAACTTCACAAATTAAGGTACCCAGCCCCCTTACGGAGAGATTAAATGTGAATTTTGAACCAACACCTCTTTCTCTCTTTCTCCCAATGGTAAGCTCCCTATTTCTCCTTACACCATCTTCGTATCTCCTCTCGATTAACGTTGTCTTTTCTTCTCTTTCAGCCATCCATCATCAAACATTGTAGCATAAAGTGAGGGAATAACCTAGCATACCACTGAGTTAGGCAAGAGAAGGGACAATTTATTTTCCAAAGGACTCGATCTGGTATCACTGCAAGTCCAAGTCCAGAATGTCGAAGATTCTGCTTCAATCGCCACCAAACACCCGAAAAGAGACCCAGGCCACGAAGACCTACATCCAGCTTATGAGGTGACTTAAGACTGCTTTTAAAATAAAGATCAAAACTTTGGAGTAGATCTTGTAAAGATGAAGTTTTTCGACTCTAATATAAGAACATAAGAAAAAATGGAGTTTGCAAAAGGCTAATCAATAGCCTATACCAAGCAGTTTCTGTTTCCACCACCCAGTTCAGTCTCACCTAACATCCTCATCCATAAATCTATCCAATTTATTCCTAAGACTCCGCAGGGAGGACTCTTCTATCACATGGCTGATGAGCCTTTTCCATTCATCTACCAATCGATTTATTAACAAATATCTGCCAATCTCTTTCCTAAACCTAAACTTGTCCACCTTAAGCCCATTGCTACGTGTCCTACCATGTTGACTGAAAATAATAACCTTAACTAGGTCTCTTCTCTTATAACCCACTTGAAGATTTCAATCAAGTCCCACTCGGACTCTTCTTCTTCTTTCTAACGTATAAGGATTTAGTCTCTTAAGTCTTTCCCTATAAGTTAAGCTCCTTAACCCATGAATCCTCTTAGTCATCCTTCTTTGTACAAACTCAAGAAAAGAAACATCTAACTTGTAGTGACAAAAATTGTATCGCGTAGTCAAAATGAAGCCTAACTAAGCCAGATACAGTTTCAGAATAACATCAGCACTTCTTTTACTTACACTCCTCCAAATAAATTCCAATGCCCTATTAGCTTTATTCCTAGCAATTACTCGTATGAACCGCTTTCTAGGCCGGAGGTCAGAACTTAGCAGGACATCTAAGTCTCTTTCGCATTCGGACCTTCCTAAAACTCTCCCATTCTGTTTATAATTATTCATTGGATTAAACATAACTATAATAAGTACACTACACCTGCTTAATGTTAAATTCCATTTACCATTTCGCTGCCTATTTGGATAGTATGGTCAATTCATATTATAATACATCAGCATCAGAGTCAGACCTTATAACTTGCACAGGTCTCTACTCACACCTAAGTCAAGATCATTCATATAAATCAAGAACAACGGCCCAACACTGCCCCCTATGGACCCCCACTGGTAACAGTACCCCTCTCAGATTTAATCGCATTAATACTAACCCTATGCTGTCTGTCACTAAGCCTCGACTGAATCCACCTAAAAATACTTCCATCGATTCCATGAACTTTAACTTTATTCAAAAGTCGTAAGTGTAGCACCCTGTTGAAGACCTTACTAATATCCAAATAAACAATATGGTAATTTTAATCTCTATCGGCAACATCATACTTCTTTCTATAAAAAGACAGTAAATTAGTCAAACACTATTTACCCCTAGTAAAGCCGTGTTGAGATTAATTAATCAATTTATGTCTATCTAAGTGATCCCTAATAGATTTTTCTATTATAGATTCCATCTTTTCCGCACCACTGATGTCCAATTCACTATCACCTTTGTAATTCAAATGCACTCTAGTTTCTCCTTATCGTTACTCCTGAAAACCAAGGTCCGCTCATGTAATATTAGAGTATCCTCGAGTATAAATACTAAAAGAAGATACTTATTTAACATCCTAGCCATTACATCACTATCAAAAACTCTCCATCTGTAATTTTAAGTGGTCCTATTTTATCCTTAATCTTAGTTCTGAATAATTAAATTGAAGCCTTTGCCTTGTTTGCCACTTTAATTTCATAAATTCTCTTTGATACCCCAATTAAAATTTTAATGCCTCGGGCTAGCTCATTATATCTTTGCCTTAATTAACTCTCACCATTTTTTCCCTATAAATGCCGCTTTAAATGCTAATAAATGATTAATTTTATCTGACATCCATTTAGGGTCAACAGCCTTGGCTCGAATCTTCATATATGCAATGTTCATATTCTTTCCAGCAATTAACTGTATAATCATTGTTTCATTATTATACCTGGGGGTTATTTTCCTCTTCAACTGCTCTTACAGCTAACCCATTTCCTTACCTGACCTCACCTGCTAGTCCCCAAACAACCGTCTCCAGGAACCTCCTATGACCACTATTATTTGCTATTTTAAAGTCTGTGATTTTAACCTTATTTATCCTACCTATAACCCCACTCCATTCTAACTTAATTATAATTTCACAATGGTGGCTATTTCCCAAATTTATCCCCAATCTCTGTAACGCTAATGCTTTTCCTATTTGGTAAAACTAAATCCAATATATTATCACTTCTTGTGGTTGGTTTACAACCTAAGAAAATTATCCTGCAGCATAGTAAAAGATTCCTCAGCCTCCTTATCACCTACAATAGCTTACCTGTCAATATTTCTATAATTAAAATCAACCATTATACCCACATCATTACTTCTATATGCACGCTCTATCTCCTGATAGAGAGGATACGAGGCTTCCTTACTAAGATTTGGTGGTCTATCTAATAATCCTATGACAAATTTATTCTTTACCTCCTTAACATCTAGCCATAATGATTGTGTTAGCGCTGTGTCTTTTCACCTCACTGGAGATTCTCTGTAATATAAATAATCACCCTCTCCTCCTTTCCTCCTCTCTTCCTTTCCTCTTATTCATATATGTATGAAACATATTATAACCATCAATATGGACCTCGGGTCTTTTTTTTCTTTCCTGCCAAATCAAGCCATGACTTTGTCATCGAAATAACATCAAAATTCTTTACACTGATTTGTCCTCTTAGCAAATCCATCTCATATTTGTCTAGTATATTTTCAATGTATTCTTCTTAATGGTATTATCATATCTACACTCTACCTCCCTTGACCTCTGTTTATTCCCCCGCCTGTTGCTCTCCAAATTCATCTGAATGCTCACCCCTACTTGCCTCATCCCACCCACCCTGGGAGCCTATACCTATACTCCCCTCGAGAGAGTCATTTAACACTTTCACACCCTTGCGACTAAAGTGTAATCCATCCATTTCATACAAATCCTCTCTTCCAAAGAACTCACTCCATCCATTCTCTGTCATTCACTCCCACATGTAAAATAACAATAGCCTCCCTTTCAGCTTCATCCAATATCCTTTTAATTCTCTCACCTCTCCATATAACTCCACCTGCTCTCTCTCCTAAAACACTGAATCTATTTCTACAAGTATTCGACACAGACCTACTGTCTCTACCTAGGTCTACTAACCTCTCTTTCTCAACACTGGCATCCCTACTCCCTTCTGGAACAGGAAATAATTAACTAGTTACCTGATTCCTTCCTTCCTTCCTTTACCACCCTCGACTTACTACTCTCTCCACTAGTCCTACTCTTCGATAATGTAAATGGGCTAACTTTACGATTGCCAGACTTTCCCTTGGGCCTAGTGCTGAGATCCTTCCTAAAATCAGTGACTAACTCTTACAGCATAACTATTTATTCCGAATCCCGCGTTCTTCTTTCCTCTAACTCCAGCACACACTCTCGTAGCTCACACACAACACAAGCAGTTTCCACTCCTACCATTCCACATCCAACACAAATATCACAATACTCACGTTCATGCTCACCCATATCCAGCCACCTTTTTCAGCCATTTAACTTAATTAATGTTTAAAAGAAAAAAATCCTGACTTATATAAAAAAAAGGAATACAGTCACGAAAGTGAAAGAGCAGCACACTAAATTACACTCTAAAGAACAGTAACTCACTATTTTAGTTCACTTAGGTACGAGTATCACATTTAAATAGCAGTACCTAAACACTTTATCTTCCCAACAAAGAACAAACACTAAACACAAATGTATTATTCATTAACTCAAATACACACAAATGTATTATTCAAACAAATTGACAATACTACACAGCCAATCAAACTATCACTTCAAACTTTTGATGAAAATCAAATCTATTAGAGCGCTTCTTTAAATGCAATCTTCTAGGAGAAAGCCAAGTAACCTAACCTAATCTAATCTAGAATAGGCTAGGTTAGGTTAGTTTAGGTTATATTAGGGCCAAAAAAACCGCTAGGGTCACTAATCTTTACAAGATCCATTGGAGTAACTGGGCGTTGTCTTAGTCCTTAATTTTATTCAATTTTACTAGTAGCTTGAATTGTAGCTCTCGCGAAGGTCTACAAAAGGACTCCGAAGAAATTTGTTCATTGGTTACGTTAGGCGGTTTAGATGTGTTGGGATTATTTGATCATGGCGTTTAAATTGCGACGAAAGTTAGGTGAGGATTTGGGGGTTGTTTATTTTATTAGACGATCATTAATTAATTAGTTGTTGTGATTCTTAGTTTGTTTTCGGGGACGGGGGGCATTTTTTGTTTATTATTCCTTACCATAATCTGCACCATTAACTCCATAGGAAATAGAGGCATAAAAGATATTTCAATATATCTTATCCCTTATTATTACCTAGGAAGAAGATAAAAAAATAGACATTCAGGGGAAAAATTATGGGGAAGGTCATAACGTTTTTATGCAGGTGCTTATCGAAGGCTCTAGAAATTAGTTTCGTTTGTTAAAAGAAAAGTAAAATCCCATTTAAAAATAAACACAACATTTATTCAGCAAAGTAGTTTAATTATTGGTAAATCTGTCCCATTGAAGGATTCATTCGGTTTTAATATCCGTTCCAGCTTCATATCAGAGAAAATTTTGCCATTTAGGTGATGTGGTAATGACTCAAATAAATGGTAATCACATAGTGCAAGGTCTGATGAATCTGGAGGAATCGGAAGAACTTCCCTAAAGCATTAAGGGTTTTAATTGGAGGGGGGGGGGGGGAGCGTGCCACGTGTGGGCGTACATTCAGTTGACCAGGGGAAGGATATTTTGGCTCAAGAGCTTCATTTAAACTTTGAAATTGTTGTTAAGCTTTTTCAGGTTTGAGAAGAAGCAATATTCACAACGTTGTCAACGTTGTCCTTTGGACAGTTCATGAGGCATCAAAACACCATTTCTGTACCTTAAAAGAGCGCTAAGCATTAAGTCTTTTTTAAAAGGCCTAGACATTGCTAGGTTAGCTTCAAAAGTCTTAGGCATTACTACAGCTTAATACGATTAGACATTGCTATAGCTTAAACAGGCCTTGCGGCTTCTGCAAGTTAAAAAGGATTAAGTATTGCTACAACTTAAAAAGTCTCGGCATTTCTTTAACTTAAAAAGGTCAGGTGTTTCTGTAGCTTAAAATACATTCGCATTAATGCAGCTTAAAAAGGATTAGTCATTACTATAGCTTAAAAAGGCCTTCGCGTTATCTCAGTTTAAAAATGATTCGGCGTTCCTACAGCTTAAAAGGCCTTAGGGTTTCGGCAGCTTAAAAAGCATTAAGCATTGCTACAGCTTAAAAAAGCATTGGTATCAATATAGCTTAGAAAGGATTAAGCATTGCTACAAATTAAAAAGGTCTCGGAATTTCTGCAGCTTGAAAAGGTCAGGCGTTTCTGTAGTTTAAAAAAACATTGGCATTAATAAAGCTTAAAAATGATTATGCGTTACTACAGCTTCAAAAGGCATTGGCGTTTCTGAGACTTAAAATGGACTAGACGTTACTACAGCTTAAAGCGGATTAAGCATTACTATAGCTTAAAAGTCCCTGGCCTATCGACAACTTAAAAGGATTAAGCATTGCTAATACTCAAAAAGGCCTTTGCGTTTCTGCAGCTTAAAAAGGCATTGGCGTTACTTCAGTTTAAAAAGGATTAGGCGTTACTACAGCTTAAGAAGGATTTTGCGTTATTATAGCTTAAAAAGGCCTTGGAGTTTAGGCAGCTTAAAAGGATTAAGTATTGCTACAGCTTAAAAAAGTCACAAAATTTCTGCAACTTAAAAAGGCCTTGCCGTATCTGCAGCTTAAAAAGCATTGGCATTACTACAACTTAAAAAGGCATAACCACCAGTCATACAAGCGCTCTGGCAAGGCCTAGAGCGTAACCTCTGACATTTTAATTGGACAAAGATGCTAATGTAATCTTCAGCATCCATCTTCTTTTTTATACTTCTTCTCTTCTGTCTTGTCATTTTACCTGATATTTATGTTTTAATAAAAATTGGGGAGTCTGACCTATCATTCGAAAATGCATTGTTTCTCAATGAAAAAAAAGAGATAAAAATCGCTCAAGAGTAAAAACAGCTGCGAGGAAAGATCACTTCTAAGCTAACCATTTTGCAATCGTCCACTCAGTGTTTCGTTTCCGTATTTTACTAATAGGGTCATATCGGTAGGCAGTTGAAGTGCTGCCAATAATCACCAATACTTCTTCCCTAAATAGGATTTTAAGTAGACTGATGCATTTTTTTAAATTTTAGGAGCCTATTTAGCGACTACCCACTTGGGCATAAGTCGCCGCAATCACGACAGCCTAGCACTAGGCTACTTTAAAATAAGAATATGAAAAAAGAAAAACAATAAAAAGGGAACGTGGCAACAATTAGGAACAATTAGGAAGCAAGCTCTGGCGCCAGGGGAAGGTCTGCCTCCACCCGGCGTAGGAGCGTGCGACCTACGAATGAAAACAACAACAAAAAAACCTAGTTAAATAAATAGAGAAGGACGGCCTTCTCCGAAAAATCTATAAGTCCACAAAGCATGTGGACGAACTCGTCCCGAGTACAAGGGACAGGCGGTAGGGACCCCACCCATCCCGGTACCGAGACAATTAACGTGCGCGGAGATCGCCCAGACTGGGACATTAAACAAGAATGTGCCGAACAGTCTGGGGGGCAACGCAGTCTTCAAAGTAGGGCGCACGACGAGCGGTCCATCAAATGACGGTGCGTTCCGCGAGTGTGTCCAATTTAGAGACGACAGAAAGCAACCTGAAGCCCTTCCGGCATTGGGGTGTAGGTCCATGGGAACAGTCGTGGCGCAATGGCAAGCAACTTTAGGTTCCCTTCAACCGTCTCCCATCTTCTTTGCCCTCGCGGATGGAGAGAAGCCTCTAGTCTATTTTTTGTTGTTTTATTCTTTTTAGGAGAGGATGGCGAAGAATTAACCCTTTTCTCCTCTCCGCCGACAGGAGCCCCTAGGCCAGATAGACCGGCCTCAGCAAGGTCCTTCTCCGAGATGGAGAAGTTCCTGGCTGTCGCAGTTGCATACGGCGGAGGAGAAGATCCCTCCCCTCCTTGTACTACCTTGGAAACCGTAGCCGTTTGAAGGGGACCTTGCATATGAGCGGACTCGAGTTCAGTGCTTGGCGCCGACCCGGATTCGCTCCCATGGAAGGCTCTACCGTCTGAGGCTGGGTTGCCTCAAGGACCATGTCTATCTCGGGTGGGGCCTCCATTTGGCCATCCCCTTCCAGGACATCACAGGTCCTATTGGCAGCAGTGTCATTAGTCTAGTCTTGGGAGGCACAGGCCTTAACCCCCGCTAGGTTTAGTATTCTAGCCAGGTCTTTTGAGGGAAGCGACCGAAGGGGCCTGGCTTCTCTCCCCCCCTAAGGGGGTTTACCCTACCGAGCTGCTTCAATGGGGAGCGGTCAGCTCTGGGGCTGCCTAATGGCTTTCTTGGAAATCCCCTTGGAAAGTAAAGGGGAGATTGCCGCTGGTAAGAGGGAGGTGCCCGAAGGCATCTCCAGACAAGGGTGTGAGGGGAAGTCCCCTACACCCGTAAGAGAAGGAGAGGAGTAAGCCTCCTCTCCGGTTAGAGAGATTTGGAGGGTCCGATGCGAGAGCACACGGGGGAGGAACCTCCATTTTTTCCTGTAGAGCTGCCCGAAGGAGGCTCCGTTGATTGTGAGGGGGAAAGGGGTAGTTTTTTTTTTTAAAAATTGCATCATTGGGTATGCTGACCCTAATTTTCTCAGGGGATGCACACGCTCATCACCCCTTGCAGTAGTCCGCCCTACAAAGGGTGCATACGGGGCTGGCAGAGCCAAGTGCCATCATTCAAGGCCACACCTCCGGCCTGGTGAACTGGCAGACCTTCGGCATGATAGCTCCATCTTAGGCACAGCGTAAAATTGCTAGATTGTGAAGAGAGATTTTTTTAAAAATTTTAGGAGCCTATCTGGCGACTACCCATTGGGCATAAGTCGCCGCAATCAGGACAGCCTAGCACAGGGCTACTTTAAAAGAAGCATATAAAAAAACAATAATAAAAAGGGAAAATGGCAACAATTAGGTAGCAAGCTCCGGCGTCGTGGGGAGGTTCGCCTCCCCCAAGCGCAGGACCGTACGACCTACAAAGAAAACAACAACAAAACCAAAACAAAACCTAATTAAATATAGAAGAGAAGGCCAGCCTCCCCCCAAATTCTATAAGTCCACCAGTCAATGTGCACGAACCGTCCCGAGTACAAGGGACAGGTGGTAGCGACCCCGCCCATCCCAGTACTAGGACAAGTAATGTGTGCGGAGATCGTCCAGACTGAGACATTCAACAAGAATGTGCCGAACAGTCTGGGGGACAACAGATCTTTACAGTAGGCCGCTGGCGAGCACTCCATCAAAGGGTGGTGTGTCCCGTGAGTGTGTCAAATTCGGAGATGACAGAAAGCAACCTGAAGCCTTTGCCGCATTGGTGAGTAGGTCCATGGTAACAGTCGCGGCGCAATAGCACGCAACTTTAAGTTCACTTCGACCGTCTCCAATCTTCTTTGACAAGCAGCGGAAGTGCACCACCTTAGTCATGGCCAAAGAAAACCGAAACCTGTGCACTTTGGCATAGCGAGAGACGCGGTTCAATACCTGTTGGAGTTAACGCTCCAGAGTTGGCATCTGGGCCGCGCCAAAAGAGATCGAAAGGCCGTCCACGTTGAGCGTAGCAAAAACATCTTCCGGCAGCAGCGAGGTGATGCCGTTGATGCTCAAGGTAAAGAGTGTTACACTGAGGACACTTCCCTGTTGGACACCCTCTTCCTGCTCCATTGGGCCGGAGAGGGCACCCCCACCGTACGCGGAATCGACGATCTCGCAAGGCCGTGGCGTAGTGCTGTCTACGAAAGAAGGCCTCGCAGACGGCATTTTCCAGTCGGAGCAGAGCATTGGATGTTGACTGGAACTTGCAGATCCTGCACTGTGCAAAAGACAGATGGCCTTCCCTGTCCAGGAAATAAGCTAATCAAACATTTACCAATTTCTCTATCAACTTGCACACGCAAGAGGTTAGAGAGATTGGGCGGAAACCAGCCGGAGTAGAATGATCTCTCCCCGGTTTGCGAAAGGCAAGCACAGTAGCGATTCACCAGGAATCTGGGAGGAGACCCTCCACCTAGATCTTGTTGAACAAATCTAAGAGAAAGGCCATACCTCGCTCACATAGGTTTCGAAGCATAGCGTACGGGACATCCTCTGTGCCATGGGCGGTCTCCGCGCACGAAGCAAGAGCGGAACCCAACTTACTCAGAGTAAACCTGGCGTTGAAGGGTTCTCCGCTTCTGGAGGTAAAGTCCAGTCGGCGGCCTCCCACGACATCACGACGTGCATTGAATGCTGGCGGACCATCATCCTGGCTGGAAAAGGATTCCACCAGGGACGCGGGGTCCGAGATTGCGCCTTATGCCAAAGTGGGCAGTCGCCAGATAGCCCCTTAAAAAAAAAAAAATCCGAGATTGCGGTCCCATTCTCCTGGAGAACGGGAGGGGAGTACTGCGAGAACTTGCCCCGAATCTTTTCGACTCGCTTCCACACCTCTGCTAGAGGGGTCTTTCCCTTAAGTGAAGGTACGTATGACCGCCAAGAAAAGCGGTGGGCGTGCTTCGAAATATCCCGGAACCTAGCCCTAGCCCGACGAAATTCACAGACAGTGAAATCGTTCGGGCGGTGCTTATAACGCATGTTGGCATAACGCTTTTGTTTGAGGTCTGTTTCACACTCGGCGAGCAAAACAGCCAGACGTTCTGGGAATAGTAGTCAGGCCTGCGGCAATGAGGGTGCCGTAGAAGAACTCAACGGCTTCATCTACCGACCTAAACTCCTCGACGGAGATAGAGAATCTAGTCATTTCATGAAATGCAGACGGGCGCGCCCGCGCCAAGCACAACCGGGGTGGGGTCTCATGCGGCAGTTACTCTGAAAATGATATTTGAATTGGAAATTGATTACTACCATGGAGGTTATCGACCACCCCCTAATCAAAATCAGGCTGTGCATTCGAGGGAGCACAGAGATAAATCAGGGCAAGAAAATGAAGCGGTTCTTGGGTTGCGATGCGTAAACTCATCCATATTTAGGACACCTATCTCAAGCTCTTCGATCAGATCGGCAAGGACTTGTCCCCTGGGATTTATTAAGGAATCTCCCCAGAGAGGATACATGCCGTTCAGATCTCCAAGCAAGAGAAAGAGCCTCGGCCTCCGTGCCGCGACGTGGCAAAAGTCCTCCGCGTCGAAGTCAGCTGACGGTGGAATGTACGCACAAATAACAGTATACTTCCTATCCAAGTGAATCTGTACAGCCACTGCCTGAAAGGAGGTATTTAATGTGAAAGAAGAACGGACACATCATGCCGGGTGTAAACCGCGCATCCCCCAGCCCGGCCCCCATCTCTTGGTGGTGGGGTCGCTAAACCATTATACAGCGCGAAGGCGGGCAGGGAACACGCTCCTAGCATGGTCTCCTGCAGAAAAATAGCTAACGAGGAACGGGATGAGACGAGCCTCCGCAGCTCCTCCCAGTTAGTCCGGAGTCCACGGCAATTCCTTTGAAGGAATATGCCCTCCAGGCCTAGCTCGCAGGAGACGCAGGGCCCTCTTCGAACATAAGACCCTCACGGAAACAGTCGTACGCTTTCCGGAGGCAGAACTCCGGGCGCTGTTGGCCGGACAAAGCGCTGAAAGCTCTTTCGCCTTCGAGGACTTACTGGGGAAGGTTGGGCTTGCCATGCGAGTCTTTTTCTCCTTCCGCCTCGAAACCTTAGGCGGACGTTGTCCGCCTAAGGATCCTCTTTTCGAGGATCCACCGTCTCCAAGCCACTTAGCCCACAACTAGGCGTAGGCGATTGAGCCGAAGCTCCTTTTTGCTGTCCCCCTTTCGGGGGACAGTTTAGGAACCCCAAAAGATGGCCTGGCGACCAACTTCAGGGGTGTTGCCTCCTGTGAGTCTAACTACTCGGTGGAGGCGCGTGGACGTTTTGCCTTCCGTAAAACGGTCACGCTGGGGGAAAGGGGGTAACCCTGGTTTTAGCCGGGGCTGGGTGTGAACCCTTTGTGCCGCCAGCTTTACTAGGGGAGCGCCCTGGTTGAGTAAAGCCCACAGAAGGGCTCTAGATGGGCGCGGAACCAACCGTGCTTGTTGGCCTATATGGGCCTGGAGCAGAGGGTGCCTTTCTAAGTATTTAGGCATAATACGTCCCAGGCAGAGCCGGGCGCACCTGTACCTGGACGGCCAGGATTTATTTTTCAAGGAGATATGCACCACATTACTTCGAAGAAGCGCGGTGGCCACACACGATTTGGACTTATCGTGTGTGGGCTTGGAGCAATTTACACAGAATTCGGGTGACCCCGACTTTGCACGTCTACATGAGCGATTCGTATGGCCGAAGCGGTGACAGTAATAGCACCTCCGCGTCAGTGGCACGAATGACTTTACGCGGTAGTGGTACCAACCGGCACGCAGTGACTCAAGTAGCTTGTCACACTCGAACGTGATGAAGAGTGTAGGGGTGGATCTCATGGCTCCTCCTTGTTTTCTCATCACACGTTCAACCTTGGCCACCCCATGGTCGGCCAGCTCTAAGGTGATGTCCTCTATGGAGTAGTCAATGAGTTCCCTCGAATAAACTACTCCTTTCACTAAGTTCATGGTAGAGTGCGGCGTCACACTCACCGAGGTGCCATGAAGTGTCCAAAGAGCACTTATCTTGGTCGCCTCGGAGGGATTCGCCGCATTCGCCAGAAGGCTCCCGTCACGGCCCACTTGCGGCTCTCTACCAATTACACTAGCTAATACTCTCCTCTGATGGATAATGTTGCCCTTAGCCAGCATGCTGCCATCAGTGGAGCGAATAAGGAGGAAGCGTTTGAAGCCAATGGGCCCGAAAACGCCAGGTAACCTCTGAATGAGAGGCCCCGATGTTATTGAGGCTCCGCCCTTCGTCCCTTTGGTCTTATTCTGGGGCTCCGCACCCGGGAAGGAGGCAGAGGGGCTGGATGTGCCGATCTTGGCTTGGTCGCTTACCAAAGTGGCAGCTGACCCATCTGTTCCCGCAGCCCTCGCGGATGGAGAGGAACCCGAGTCTTCTTGGTCTTTTTCCTATTTTTTTCCTTTTTAGGAGAGGAGGGCGGGAAATGAACCCGCTTCTTCCCTCCCCCGGCAGGAGCCCCTAGGTCAGATGGACTGGTCTCGACCAGGTCCTTCTCCGAGATGGAGAAGGTTCTGGCAGTCGCACGGGCATCGGTCGGAGGAGATCCCTCCCCTCCTTGTACTACTTCGGAAACCCTAGCCGTTTTAGGAGGACCTTGCATAGGGGTGGATTCGGGTTCGGTGCTTGGCGCCGAGCCCGGATTCACTCCCATGGAAGGCCTTAGCGTCTGAGGCTGGGTTTCATCAAGGACCATGTCTATCTTGCGATGGCCCTCCAGTAGGTTATCCCTCTCCAGGACATCGAAGGTCCCGTTGGCAGCGTTGTCACAAGTCGTCTCTGAAAAGTTCCATATTCTTGCCATCAGGTCTTTTGAAGGAAGCGACCGAAGGGGCCTGGCTTTCCTCTCCCCCCTAAGGGGGTTTACCCTACCAAGCCGCTTCAATGGAGAGCGGTCGTCTATTGGCTGCCTGCTAGCTTTCTTGGCAGTCCCCTTGGAAAGTAAAGGGAGGACTGCCGCTGGTAAGAGGGAGGTGCCCGAAGGCATCTCCAGACAAGGGGCTGAGGGGCAATCCCCTACACCCATAGGTGAGGGAAAGGAGTAGGCCTCCTCCCCGGTTAGAGAAATTTGGAGGGTCCCGTGTGGAAGCACATGGGAAGACCTCCATTTTTTTCTGTGGAGCTGCCCGAGGGCGGCTCCATCGATGCATACGCTCATCACCCCCTCGCAGTAGCCCACCCTGCAAGGGTTGCGTACAGGCCTGGTAGAGCCAGGTGCCGCCATTCAGGTCCACCCTTTCGCCTGGTGGTATGGCAGTCCTTCGGCATGGCGGCTGCACCTTGGACATCGCGTAAAAAAATAGATGGTCAAGTGAGAAGGAAAGGGAATGTGAGGAAGGTATTGGTGGGGATGAAGCAGGTTGTTAAAAACCCACCATCCCGAACTGGAGCTCAGGGGGCAGGGAATATTGTCCCCTTTCCCCTCAGTCCTGATCTGAAGGTCAGCATCTACCCTGTGAAAATAGAGGCTGACCAGAGAAATTTCTGGGAGAGGTTGTAAGGAAAGTGAGAAAGTAAGACCGAAATACAGGCTGTATGAAAGAAGAAGAGGCTAAGCTGGGGTCAGACGGGGTGCTGAGTCCCGGCAGCACGGCGGCCAGGATAGAAAATCGCCGCGCCCCTTATGGGGAGAAATTTGGAGGGTCCCCTGCGCAAGCACACGGGTAAAACCTCAATTTCTTTTCTGCTGAGCTGCCAGAAGTCGGCTCCGTTGATTGTGAGGGGAAAAGGGGAAGTTTTTTTATAATTTCCATCATAAGGCATGGGGACCCTAATTTTATCACGTGATGCACACGCTCATCACCCCTCGCAGTAGCCTGCCCTGCAAGTGGTGCGTACAGGCCTGGCAGAGCCAGGTGCCGCCATTTAAGACTACCCCTCCCGTCTGGTGGCCTGGCAGTCCCTCAACATGGTGGCTCCACCTTGGGCACGGCGTAAAATTGATAGAGTGTGAAGAGAGAAGGAAAAGGGAAGTAAGGAAGTTATGGGTGGGGATGAAGCAGGTTTTAAAAACCCATTATCCTAAACCGGAGCTCAGGGGTTAGGGAACATTGTCCCCTCCTCCCTCAGCCCCGATCCAAGATAGTTGGCTTGAGAAGAAGGTCAGCATCTACCTTGTGAAATTAGAGGCTGACCAGAGAAAGTTGTAGGAGAGGTTGTATGAAAAGCCAGGAAACAAGGGGGAAACACAACTGTCTGAAGGAATGAGAAGAGGCTAAGTTGGGGTTGGACGGGGTGTTGAGTCCCGTCAGCACGGAGGCCAGGATGGTAAATTGCCGCCCCCCTTACGGGGTATGGAGACGACAGAAAGCAACCTGAAGCCTTCGTATCATTGGGGGATTAGGTCCATTGGAACAGTCGCGGCGTAATACTGAGCCACTTCCATTGGAAGCGGTCGGCTATGGGCTGCCTGCTGGCTTTCTTGGCAGTCCCTTTGGAAAGTAAAAGGAGGACTGCCACTGGAAAGAGGGAGGTGCCCGTATGCACTTCAGATAATGGATAAGGGGAAGTACCCTGCACCCGTATGCGAAGAAGAGGAGTAAGCCTCCTCTCCGGTTGAAGAAATTTCGAGGGTCCCCTGCGCAAGCACAGTGAGGGGGGCAACCTCCATTTTTTTCTGTGGAGCTAGTAGAAGGCGGCTCCGTTGATTGTAAGGGTAAAAGGGAAAGGTTCTTTTTTATATTTGCATCATTGGGCAGTGGGACCCTAATTTTCTCAGGAAATGCACACGCTTATCACCCTTCGCAGTAGTTCGCCCTGCAAGGGGTGCGTACAGGCCTGGAAGAGCCAGGTGCTGCCATTCAAGACCACTCCTCCCGCCTGGTGGCCTGGCAGTCCCTCAGCATGGCGGCTCCACCTTGGACGAGGCGTAAAATTGATAGAGTGTGAAGTGAGAAGGGAAAGGGATGTGAGGAAGGTATGGGTGGGGATGAAGCAAGTTGTTAAAAACCCACCATCCTAAACCGGAGCTCAGGGGTTAGGGAACATTGCCCCTCCCACCTCAGCCCCGATCCGGGATAGTTGGCTGAAAAGAAGGTCGGCATCTACCCTATGAGAATATAGGCTGATCAGAGAAAGTTGTCGGAGAGGTTGTAGGGAAAGTGAGGAAGTAGGGGAGAAATACAGGCTGTCTGAAATAAGGAAAGGCTAGGCTGGGGCCGGACTGTGCGCTGATTCCCGTCAGCACGGCGGCCAGGAAGGCAAATCGCCGTGCCCTTTACGGCAGTAGCCGGATGCAGAATCCGCCATTGACGACAGTACAGTTTTGCTCTGACAATAAAACAGTAGTAAAGTGTTTTAAATAAATAGCATAAACATAATAATAATATTATATAAAGTATTTTCAGTTTCATTCATAGTTGTTTGCTATATTCTTTAACCGCCTGTCCTAGGCATTCATTAGTTTGTATCTGTTAGGTTTGAAGGATCAATAAATTACTATAATCAATCGTGTAGAGAGACGATTAAGATAATCTAGTTTGATTTAAGGAAACGAGATTTGAGGAAAAGTGTTTTATTATTTTTCAATATAACTACCCTCGACTTCAATGCACTTGCGCCACTTGTCCCTGAGGCTTCGAATTCCCGAAAACCAGAAATCTCCCGACTACTGTTCAATCCACTCCAGGACGGCGAGCTGGACATCTTCATCGTCCCCAAACCGGCGTCCACGCAGTGCAACCTTGAGCTTGCGGAATAAAAAGTAGTCTCGCTAGGGGCCAGATCTGGACTGTAGGGGGGATGGTTGAGGTCCTCGAATCCGCACTCGTGCAGGGCAGCTTGTGCAACTCTGGCCTTGTGGACTTTGACAACGTTGAAGTCGATCATGGGGCATGAGGTTTCTAGGGATCCGACTGGCAGAGACCTTGGTCATTGCCAAATTGTCGTGGATGGTGTTGATAACGCTTCCATGTAATATTCCAAGTTCTTGCTCGATTTCGTCGACCTTCCCCCATCGATTTTCGAGGATCATCCTCTCCACACGGGCCACCTTGTTCTCGTTGGTCACGTCTGACGGGCGTCATCTTCAAGGGACTCACGACCCTGGCTGAACTCCCTATTCCAGTGAGCAATGGTTGCATAGGAAGGGGCGGTGTCGGTGTAAACTGCAACCATGCGTTCACGGATCTCTTTTGCATTCTTGCCTTCCTTGGTCAAAAATTTGATCACTGCGCGGTGCTCAACCTTCTCCATTGTTGAAAAATTTGTGACTGACGATCTGCGATCAGCTACTGCTTCTTAAATAGATGAGGCAGGAGCGTGCGGCTGCAGGTCCTGACTTGTCATAACTTGTCCTAACACCCCCACAAACAGCCATCCCCCTTCCTCTGTTTTGCCCTACCGATTCGCAAAACTTATTGACCGCCTCTCGTATTACAGATAAAATATATTTTCGAGACAGACATATCTAATCCTAATTTTAGGTATACATACTCGTACATATGTAGTTATTCTATTTTCGTGTTAGAAGAATTTTCGACCACTAATGAGATTTTTCTGTTTGGTTGATTCCAAATCAAATGAAGGCTTTTGAACTCAAAAGAGCCCCTCTTGTAATATGTAAACATAAAAATGAGGCTCGTGAAAATGAATTCCTTTTCTTAGTACGAGGACATACACTCTGTCAAGGCCTCTGTCTCTGAATAGCGCTTTGCAAACACTGATATGGCCGCGGGCAAAAGTTATCGGGCACCGTAAATTTGAGGAAATTTGATAAATGCAGGGTCGCAAAGTTTTATTTGCATAACAATATGAATATAATAGTGAATAAGTAGGAATAAATAGCAATCATTTATATATGCCCAAAACAATCCACAAGAATTAACAAAATACAAAATTTGACAAAACATGTAACATCAGCAGCATATAACAGATAAGCAGATGAAGATTTGAAAAAGATTACCACAAAACCAAACTGATGTAGGAAGTTCAGTAGCATGTGGTGAGTCCCAGGCAGTGATGAGAGCATTTATTCTTAGAGGTATAGTCTTCAAAGTGCGCGGCACCTGAGAGGTGTTATGCTGGTAACTTGTTGGTGATGACTGTGTTCAATTTCTCACTCTAGACTTTATTCTTGTTTCTATTCACTCTCCATTTCACTGCTACACTGGTATCTTGCCGGGGTCGAGACCAACTGGAACATGGACTCGTTAGACGATAAGACAAGCCCCCAAAGACGCATGCTCCAGTTGCGGTGAACACGTGACCAAGCCAGTCGACGTCCCTTCTGCTTAAGGTTGATTAGCGGCTTCTGGCTGGTTTTACATGGCTCCAGGTCTTTGCGAGGAGTCTGCGACGCACTGTTCAGACGGATGCATTAACGCCGCCACCCTCTGTCTATTTACATTGCAGCTTGACTGCGGTTTTATCACGATCCCGAAGGCTCATGTGACGCAAAGACCTCTCGTCCCATTACGTACAGACACTGTCATTCAGAATGATGAGGTCGGTCTTTGATGTTCCTACTTTCTGAGATTCTCTTTAATGCTTTTGCAACACTGGAATATGATCCGCTGACTCTCCAGGCGATTTGTCGAGAACTAATAGCCTCTTTCTGCTGGCTGCGTGCGTATCAGACTTCCTTTATCCAGAGTATAGTTACGTGTTGTCTCCATTATCATATCATTATCAGATCCTTTCGACATGAGATATCATATTAATCAACAAATATGATGTGTTATATGAAGACATTTTAACTTTAAAATGCCGCATATTGATACCAGGATCTTATACAATTCAATAACATCGCCATTTTACTATTTAGATAACAAGTTGTAGGGAAGCTTGTACTTTTATTTTGCTTTCCAGATGGATTGGACGCGTGCATTCAAGCCTACACCAACATATTAATAGACAGACCCAAGGAATAACAAAAAAGGTTAAAGACGATAATCAGCTAAAATGTGCCAAAGATCGTTTAAAAAAAAGAGAGAATGAAAGAATGAATAAAAAATATTGAATAAGAGAGTTAAAAGAGTTAATTAAAAACTCTAATGTGGATGAAATTACCAATTTGATTTTCAGGGTAACAAAAAGTGTGTAAAAGTGCCACTTTTTACAAACTTATAATTTCAAGCTGAAATAAACGAGACGTTCATAATTAGCTGTATCTTTGCATACTATTAATAATTAAGAAAAAAATAGTTCCATTTTTCCTACAAAATTTGGAATTTCTCTAAATATAATGTAAGCATTAATTGTCTTTTTCTTAAGACAATTGCTTTTACTGAAAGTGGTTGTTTGGTTGACATTATAGGCAGCACTTTTCTCTGTAGGATTGGCAATGGTTTTTCACGGCTTAGTTTTATGGTTTTTAAGATGTTCCCTGAATAGGAAATGCATTGCTCTGGTTTTTCTTAATCCAAGATTTCGAATTGCCACCGACCATTTCGGGTTCTTGTCTTTTTTTTTATCAAAATATTCCCCATTCTTGTGTTTTCGCATCTCAGACAAATGAATTCGGGGCCTTAAGCCTTATTCACTTAAATTTTGCCTCATAAAAATATAATAAGCCTTTGGTTGTTCGTTTAAATGTTGAAAGTATCATCTGCGAGCAGTAAGGATATTGAACAATATTTAGCAAGCAATAATATGGTAACTGTTGTTGCAACAATTGTGTGGTTGTTTTCACAGATCAATTGAGTTAGTCATGCTCTTTGTTCTGAATAAGCTTACCCGAGCTTATGGAGTCTTCATCCATAAGATTGTGAAGTGGATTTAGATCTAATTTAGATAAGCACTGGATCGGATAAGGATGACATATGTACTGTATATAACAAATGTGATATATATATATATATATATATATATATATATATATATATATATATATATATATATATATATATATATATATATATATATATAAATATATGTGGCGTGAGGGGACTTTTGAAGATGAGGAAGCAATTCAAGTTTCACAAAAATAAATATGCTAATTGAAGTAAATATGTTGTTCATTAAAAATAACTATAAAATTGTAAGCTATTCACTTTATTTAAATATTTTAAACTTTATTTATATTTTAAAATAGCTTCTACATTGTATTTGCGTGTGCAACTAGGCTTACCTGATTTAATAATAGTTTCTCTTTCATTATAATTCATCACACTGAACTTCTTTTTCAATAATCTTTCAATATTGCAATTCCATTTTCTCCCAACTTCATTTGCATTCATTTTGTTTAAAAGGGGGTTATCACTTAAAAAAATGAATAAACAATACCCCACAAATATCTAAGCACTATGGTTGGTAGGCCCTCCAGAATCCCGGAAATATAAACAAAATCCTTAAAATATAAGAGCTTGACCATACTAGAGATTTTGCTATTTAGCTACTTTCTTTCATAGAACCAGTATTTAAATATAACCTATAAATTGTTTAAGTTTCAGAGCATAATAATAGTTATGTCAATGTGTATTAGATATTTGGTTGTTTTTTCCTAGATTCTGTCAGCCCGGCAGAGTTGCCAGATGCAAGCAGATGACTGCAAAGCTAAATTTGCTTCCTTTTCCGTATACAAATAGGTTATCTTTTTCTTAATTCTAACACGGCGTTGACATATAGGTAATACTTCAGATTAGGGGCGCACGGTAGGTGGCGCCGTTAGTAGGCTACAATATATCTCTTATGATGTCAGACGGTAGCTTCAGATGTGACCAATGACGGCGTTATATTGTTTTGTTGTTTGGGGGATTTGTAACCTTTAGTCTGTATTATCTACTAAATATCTGCGCCTCTGCTCGTTTATAGTTTTTTCTAAGTCAGGTAAGGTTTCTTGATGTCTTTTATTGTTTTTTTTTCGTATTTTATGTTTCGCAGCGAACAATAACAGCTTCTTACTGGCAACGTCTTAGCTATAAATAGAACCCGCTTCGCAGTTGTCTCTGTTTCGTTATGGCTTTTTCGTGCTCTAGTTGTGCTTCTTCGTTATTCTAATTCGGGTTTATTTTTACATGACCGCGAAAAACTTTTAGATTATTTAGAGGCGCATAAACTAATCAAGAAACCTATAAAAGTAAGTATTGTTTGTCATTAGGTTAGTTTTTTTTCTGCCAGTAAAAAGCTGTTGTCGTTTGCAGCGAAACAAAAATGGGAAAAAACAGTAAATTCAAGGGGACTGCTCGTGGGGGAGATATCACTGCGGAGAACCATCCTGCGATGATCCTGAGTTTTAATCAATTGGAGGGGGTCTGGGGGGCGCAGCCCCCCAGTATATACTCATACACAAAAAATATAATGCCGTGATTGTTCACATCTGACACTACCGTCTGACGTCATAAGACATATATTGTAGCCTATAAACAGTGCCACCTACCGTGCGCCCCGAAACTGAAGTGTTACCAAAATATCTAGATAAAAATCATGAAACTCTAATGATTGTATATTATTGTTAAGTAAAGCAAAGCATCTTTTAAACTATTCATTCCAGAGCATCAAAAAGCAGAACTATTATTGAAATTAAGAGAGAAAAAAAGAAGTAGAAATCTCGACGAAAAGATGCATTTTTTCAATTGCAGTCGGGCTCATCAGGGTCTAACGCTAATTCTATTGAAAGTGAATGGTAGTGTATACATATATAAAAGAAGGTAAGAGGCGTAATGCACACCGCAGACTATTTATGTGCACTGATAATTTAACAATAAGACAGAAATATAGTTTTAATATAAAAATTACTCACTTCATTTATACATGAACTCCAGTCGTTTTGGTTTGATGGCGTTTCACGTTTTTGCGCTATAATTCTAGCCCCAAATGGCTTATTTTTTATATCTAGCAATATATCTTCCTCCATTTCTGAGTTAAGGGTAAAAATAAAGCAACCCTGCAAAGCACAACTGATCTTTACACACAGACGCACAGAATAACAGCAATTAAATAACAACAGCGACGTTCCCCCAAAAAACATTAGCTAGAGACCGATATGACTTTCGCCTGTAGTGTACTCTTGACAAGAGATGCCAGTTAGCCTTTTAAACCTAACAGGCTCGTTCGTATTAGTCCGAGTTCCTGGATAATTTTTCGTTCCTTTAAGAATATTGTAGAACGGGAACCTTTCATAGATTAGAATTTTAATCCTAATCTCTATAGAAATCTATTGTTTCACGAAAACATTGAATTTTAATTACTTTTAATTTTTACGATTATAGATAACAACTCGGGCTGTAAGTTCTGAACCCGAGTCAAGCGCGTTGAACGATGTCGAGGTAACGTCTGCTAAGAATGATATTTTATGACACAGGGCACGTCTAAGACGACCGCCAGACGCTGAATAAAAATATATGAACTGCGACCAGGTTAAATAAAAGGAGCCCGAGTTATTGGCTGCAATTACTTACTTGAAGTCAGTGTTGGCAGAAATTAAATCAGCTTGCAAATACACGTTCGCTTTACTAAATTTATACTCGGGCTAAGCCCGAGCAGTTTGAGTGCCGGAGTTGCCACTGATATATATATATATATATATATATATATATATATATATATATATATATATATATATATATATATATATATATATATATATATATATATGTATATATATATATATATATCGTAAATATTTTACTCCCAGAAACGAAAGTAGGAATTGTAAATAGACATTCCTTTTAATTTAGTTTCCTTGTTATATTAAAGTAAGTTGGGAGTAGTAGTAATAATGACTTGGCTTCATTAATTTTTAATAAGTGGTCATCGTTGAGTTTTGCGAAAGTGTATTGTTTCGAGTTGCCACCTAGCACAGCTCCGGGTGTACCGAGAAGCAGTCGTTTTCTTTTCTGCTACTACGACTCAGTGTCAAGACATTAAAACAGACCCCGTAAAATATCTACTAAAATTTCCGTGAATTATCAAGTTTTGGTTCATACGGCGTGCAAAGCCCTATGATAATAACTTAGCTATTTTGATTTAAGTCTCATAAATATTAATGGATAAAAAGGCCATTATCTCGCTCAAAGATCACCAATAATCACCATTTCGCAGGCTAAGTATATATTTAGCTGTTATTTATTAATAATAACTACCTATTAGGATCCCTTAGGCATATTATACTTAGACACTGTGAATGGAATATTTAATAACCACCTAATATTAGGGCAAGTAAGTGCAGATTTTTATTCCTTTACTAAGTTTATATTAGAGCCATTATTTTTTATTTAAAATTTAATTTAATTATTCTTCTCACAATTTCTTGTTCGAATTGTTCCCAGTAACCAAATTCATAAATTTAAATTAAACAGGAAATTCGCGATATGGTCCTTCGAACCGGATTCGAACGAGTGACCTTATGAATATTTTGTGATGCTTCGCCTAAAGCGTACGGAGCCGTAGCGTATGCTACAAATTATAGATCCGATCCCATGTTAATAATCTCTAAATCCAACATCTCACCTATGAAAGAAAAGACCATACCACAATATCCCGATACAAAGGGTGGTTCAACAACCTGTATGTGGCGGTGAAATTAAGTAAATATTCTGATAAAAACCGAGAAAACTGTTCGTTAGGTGTAATATATATTAGAAATCCATTAGAAAGAGAAAACGGAATAATTTTTCCTTGCAGTAATATTTTGATTACCTTTTTTCGAAAAAATCCATGCAGGAAAGTGATTCGAACCATGCACACTGAGGCGACAGGCACCGCTTTGATCACAGTTAAAAGTATGCCTTTAGTACACTATTCTACGCAGAGAACCAAAAATTCTCTGAATAGAATAGCTTTTAAGAAACATTTTCGCAAGCTCGAACGGGGACTATGAAAGAAATAGAAAATTAATTGGGAATCCAAAGAATAAATGAGGAATAGTTAAACGCGTGGTAAATATACAAATGTATATATATCTCAAAGTAGCGCGATAGAATGATAAAAATGAATCCATTAAACCACATTAAAAGAGAAAACTGAATAATTTTTCCTTGCAGTAATATTTTTATTACCTTTTTTCGAAAAAATCCGTGCGGGAAAGCGATTCGAACCATGCACACTGAGGCCGCAAGCACTGCTTTGATCACATACTTTTAACTGGGATCAAATTTGAATGGAAAAATAATAATTGTTTACCTTTCCTCGATGTTAAAATTGTAAGAGTAAATGACCGACATACCTTCTCTGTATACCGTAAAACCACTAATTCAAATTCTTACATCCATTTTTATTTTTGTCATGATATAAAAATTAAAAAAGCCATTGTAATGTCTATGTTTTTGAGAGGTTTTAGAATCTGGTGTGCTTCCGAGATTGGACCTGGTGTGCTTCCGAGATTGGACTGGTGTGCTTCCGAGATTGGTCTGGTGTGCTTCCGAGATTTCTGGTGTGCTTCCGAGATTGGATGTGGGGGTAGAATGGTTGTCGCGTGCAATTGGTTTGAATGAATTTGTGAAAGGACTGTGTGAGGAGTTAGGATTGGTGTTTGTAGATGTCTGGGGAGGGTTTTACGGGAATAGGAGGTTGTATGCGATGGATGGGCTCCATCTTAGTCGGGCAGGTGTTGAGGTTCTATGGGGGGAGCTGGATAGTGTGATTAGGTCCTTACGGGTGGGAAACTAGAAGCTGTTAGAGGTAAGGGAATAACAGGAATAGAGGGCAGGTGTAGGAAATGGAAGGGATGCAGAGATAGAGGAATAGCTAAGGGAGAGGGCATACTGATGCGTTATAGGGGGACTAATGCACAAGTGAATGAGCAGATAACTAGGAATAGAAAAGCACGATGCAATGAAGATGGGAATAATAAAAAAAACTTAAAAATATACTACACAAATGGTCGGAGTATAAGGAATAAGATAGATCTCTTAAGAGCGTTAGCGAGTGAAGAGAATTTTGATATAATTGCGATAACAGAGTCATGGCTTGATTTGGCAGGAAATCACTTTAAACCTGAGGTTGAGATTGAGGGCTTTAACATGTTCCATACAGATAGGAATAGGAAGAGAGGAGGAGGGGTTATTATTTATATTAAAGATAATCTCCAGTGTTGTGTAAACAGTACAATTAAATTAGATGATAACACAGAGTCATTATGGCTAAATGTAAAGGAAGGTAAAAACAAGCTTGTCATAGGATTATTATACAGACCACCAAATCTTAGTAAGGAAGCTTCAAATCTTCTGTGGCAGGAGATTGAACGGGCATGTAGAAGTAAGCATGTGTGTATAATGGGCGATTTTAATTACAGAAATATAGACTGGGAAGCTCTTGTGGGTGATCAGGAGGCTGAGGAATTTTTGAATGTTGTCCAAGATAATTTTCTGAGGCAGATTATTAACGAACCTACTAGAGGTAATAATATACTGGATTTAGTTCTGACAAATAGGGAAGAAGTTATTAAGGATACTGAGATTGGAGGAAATTTGGGTAATAGTGACCATTGTGAAATTAGATTCAAGATGAAATGGAATGGTATTGATAGTAGCATGAACAATGTTAAAATTCCTGACTTTAGAAGAGCAAATTATAATGGGCTAAGGACTTACCTGGAGGCAGTTGTACAGAAACCAGGCAATGAAATCAATTCAGGAATAGATTCAATGATATCAGTTAGTGGAGACAATAATCACCAGGAGGAAGAGATTACAATTGAAGAGGAGTATGAAAGAATAATTGAGCAATTAATTACAGGTCAGATGATTAACATTCCTTATAAGGAGATTAGGACTAAAAATAATGACCCAAAATGGATGACAGATAAAATTAAGCATTATATTGGCATTAAAAAGGGCATTTATAGGAAAATAAAAAATGGAGAGGATCACTTAAGGCAGAGATATAATGAACTAGCAAGAGATGTTAAAAAGTTAGTTAGAGTAGCAAGGAGAAATTATGAAATTAAAGTGGCAAATAGGGCAAAGGAAGATCCTAAAAGTTTTTATCAATTATACAAAACTAAGGTTAGAGATAAAATAGGCCCACTTATAGATTCCAATGGAGAATTAGTGAGTGATAGGGACTCAATGGCTGGAATGCTAAATGACTTTTTTCTCTCAGTATTTACACAGGAGGATACTCTAAATATACCCGAGGTGTCAATGATCTTTCGGGGTAATGATGAAGAGAAATTAAAGGATATCTTGATCACAAAGCAGATAGTGACAAAGGAAATTGATAAAATCAAAAGTAGTAAAGCACCCGGTCCTGATGAGGTCTTTCCTAGAATTTTGAAAGAATGTAAGGATGTGTTAAGTGAGCCCCTAGCATGCATCTTTAGAAAATCATTGGAGAGTGGCATTGTGCCAGTGGCATGGAAGAAAGCCAATGTGATACCTATATTTAAGAAAGGGGATAAAACAAATATGTCTAATTACAGACCAGTAAGTTTGACATCAGTGGTAGGGAAAATGATGGAATCTATTATAGCAAGGAATATTAGGGATCACTTGGATAAGCATAAGTTGATAAAAGAATCACAGCATGGCTTTAGTAAGGGTAAATCCTGCCTAACTAATTTGCTGTCTTTTTATAGTAAGGTGTATGAAGCAGCAGATAAGGATAAAAACTATGATATTTTATACTTGGACTTTAGTAAGGCTTTTGATCGAGTGCCACACTTACGGCTTCTGAGCAAAGTTAAAGCACACGGGATCGATGGCAGTATATTTAGGTGGATTCAGTCATGGCTTGGTGACAGACAGCAAAGAGTTAGTATAGATGGAGTTAAATCTGAGTGGGGGTGTGTTAGCAGTGGAGTTCCGCAAGGATCTGTTTTGGGTCCCTTGCTATTCTTAATTGATATTAATGATCTTGATATAGGTATAAGTAGTGACCTGAGTAAATTTGCTGATGATACTAAGCTAAGTAGGGCCATTAGGGCTGATTCTGATGCTGTTGTAATGCAGGAGGAATTGACCATTCTGTCCAATTGGGCTGAGAAATGGCAAATTAAGTTTAACATAGACAAATGTAGTGTACTTAGTATAGGTAGAAATAATCCACTGAATAGTTATAAATTAAATGGGAGAAATTTAGGGAGGACCGATTGTGAGAGGGACTTGGGTATTTTGGTAAGTTCAGACCTTCGTCCTAGAAAGCAATGCCTAAATGCTAAGAATAAAGCTAATAGGATATTGGGATTCATTAGGAGGAGTGTAAGCAATAAGAGTGCTGAAGTCATTCTAAAACTGTATCTGGCGCTACTTAGGCCTCATCTAGACTATGCAGTACAATTTTGGTCACCATATTATAGGAAGGATATTGATTTGCTTGAGTCTGTGCAGAGAAGGATGACAAAGATGATTGGTGGGCTAAGGAACTTACCTTATGGTGAAAGGCTCAGAAAACTAAATATACATACATTGGAAAGGAGAAGAGTCAGAGGGGAATTGATTGAAGTCTTCAAATGGGTAAAAGGATATAATAAAGGGGATCTGGGTAAGGTTCTTATACTTAGTGAACATGACAGGACACGTAGCAATGGGTTTAAGCTTGATAAGTATAGGTTTAGGAAGGAGATTGGGAGGAATTGGTTTACAAATCGTGTGGTAGATGAATGGAATAGGCTCACTAGACATGTGATAGAAGCCTCCTCTCTGGGTAGTTTTAAGAATAGATTAGATAAATATATGAATGAAGCTGCTAGATGGGACTGACTTTTTTGTGTACATATGTATATATTTTTCTAAGGAGTGGGGAGATTATTTTGCGGTTGCAGGAATGGACATAATCCTCTGGATGCATTTTATGTATATTGTAGATTAGATCTGACGAACTCCTGTAAAGGGTGACAATGTTGATGACTTTTCTCTGGTAAGAAATCTTTTGTGTGTTGACTGTAACAGGAGCTGCCAAGTGTAGGCCATGAATGGTCTTTTGCAGTCTCCTTCTTTTCTTATGTTCTTATGTTCTAATCTGTGACGCATGTTTCTTGTCCGATGAAATTACTTTCATCACCTATAATTTTATAGAACTAAAATATCCCCTCCACCTCCATATCATCAATGAATGCTTATCTAAGGCCAAGTCAAACTTCTATTGCCATAGAAGTAGGAGCGCAGATACTAAAGGAAACTGCCTCTCCCTTCCATTTTCTCCATTACTGAAAGGTTTAAATAATATCCTTTGCCCTAACCGCACCACTTTTAAATCCCCCTCGACCATTATAAAATCATTCCATACCACGAAACCTATAGAAGGAACCAACGAAGCAGGAGTCTATTTAATCCCCTATAAATAAATTTACTGCCCATTATTTTACATAGGCGAAACAGGAAGAAATCTGGATAAGAGAATGTACGAACACAGAGGAGACATTAGACCGGGAAACACAGCCTTTATTCTTTTCACAAACAGTAATAACTTTAATCACCCGATAGACTTCCCACAGACCAAACTAATCTATCCGTGTAAGGACTTCTGCAAAAGAAAGGTCATTGAATCCACCCTTATAGATGAAATCCCCAACTTTAACCTTTCGGATGGGCAATTTAAATGCAGCCCCTACGTCAAAGATCTAATCTCAAAAGATATCCTTAATGAACTTAATTCACACCCCTGATTATGAACTCCAATTGGATCTCTGTAAACTATATATATATATATATATATATATATATATATATATATATATATATATATATATATATATATATATTAATTAAATGTTAATTAAGAAAGAGAAAACAAACAAGACGGGTCCCATCTTTAATTTCAACATTTCTTGGTTATTACAAAACCCATCTCCATGGGCTATAAACGAATTCGAAATCAGTAATCTAATACTAAAATCTATATTAGGGCACAAGTTCTTTATTCTGATCGAGAAATTTGAAATTATCTAGGAAGGAAAGCTAAGAAACCACTCGAATATAGAGATTTCTTGTAGAGCTTTAAATGTAGAAAATTTGGAAAAACATGACCATTGCGGCACATTTCAAGAAATTCCAAATCAGTACATATTATAACTCTAAGGCCAAGAAGGTCTTCAACTTTACCTTGCCTACAAGAATTCCTAGAGGATGTTAAGGAAGGTCTGTCTTAAATTGGAATTTCTGGAAATTTGCCGCAATAATAATAATAATAGTTATAATAGTAATAATAATAGGTATTATAATAATAGTAATAACAATTTTAATAAAAATAATAATTGCAATAATAATGGATAGAATAAAAAAGAAGCGTAGATAGAGATGAATAAAAGAGAAGAAAGAAATGGAAATACGAGGTGAAAGGAGTGGGTGAGTCTGGGGCGCTGGGGTTATTAAGTAAGAAAGTTCGCGTTTGTTTGGGTGCGCGCGCGTATATAAGTATATGCAGTATAGCCGCAATTAAAATTGGAAGAATATGTATCGGAGGAAGAATATGGGAATAAAGAAAAATAGAGGGAGAGAAAGAGAGAGGAGAAGAGATGGTCTAATGAAGCGTATATGCGGTGCGTGAATGACTTTAATAGCGTGAGGTGTGATAAAAGACGCATGTAATAGAAAAGGAAGGAAGGAGAACACTAACGAATGAAAAGAGTGGATGGAGAGAATAAATAGAGTGAAAGAGGAATAAAGAAATGAGAAGAAAAGAATTAAGCAACAATGGAAAAATAAAGAGAGAAGAATTTATAGGAGGAAGGGGTTTTAGAAGATGTTAAAAGAAAAGAATAAGTAGAACTCATGTACATAAACACACACACACACACATATATATATATATATATATATATATATATATATATATATATATATATATGGAAATCGATATCCCACCCTTAAAACAGAGGTCCTGTTCGGTCACCGCAACGTCCTGGCACTGGGCAGCGTAACCTGATTACTTACCCCCCGTCCCCTCTCGCCCCTCGACTCAGTGACCAGCAGAAGGCCTCTTACAACTACGAGATGCACGAATCATCAGATTTCTGGGCCAGCGAGCATAACACTGGTTAAACAGGCACTATTTATCCGAAGAGCTGCTAGGATCTAATTTCACGCCATAGACGAAATTAAAGGAGCGGCGACCAAAAGCCAGAAGATGCTTTTAGGGCTAAGTGAAAGATGCTCGGAGAATAGCCGTTAAAGGACAGAGGCTTAATTCCTAAGAACTCATCTTTCCCCTTTCCCTAATCCCAGTGGGTTGGTGAAGTATATAGGTGGATAACTAGATGAGAACGAGGAAGATTGAGTTAGTGATCGATACGACGAAGTCCGGCGCAATGCACGGCAATCAAAGAATGGAACACAGAAAAAGCTCATGCTGAGCCAGTTCCTGGTGCTCACACCGAAAATTAGCTTTGTTTGTATTGAGAATTACTCTCGTAGATCTCTCGTCAGAGAAACCCTCTATCCCGGTTTATAACAAAACCAGAGATAGTCCTCGCCATTGAGGAATACCCCAAAGTGAACTCCCTCGAACACCCCCCATTCGTCAAAGGATTCACTGGTTTGCTCATCGCTCATCAGTGCAAACCATTCCAAGATAAACCAGAAGATTGGAAGGAGCATACCTTCACAGTCCCGTTGTTTAAATCATCTGACTAAGATAACGTGCTTAAAGCCATCGGTTGCCAGCCCTGAAATCATCTTTTGCTTCAAGCCTGTCTCTTCGCCAACCAAAAGATGTGGTATCTGTAAACACGCCCACGCGCCTGGCCACAAAAACATTCTTGCGTCTACATAAAAATTCAAGACTAAGGTCAATCTCCAGCCGAATTCACGTGTGGTTGTTTTAAAGGTATGAAATTTCATTATTTTTTTGATGAAGGTCAATTAGCATCCGATATTAAAGTGAGCTTTGGGTCAACCATTACTTCATATTAATTTGTTTAAATTGGTAAGTCTCACATAAACTCGTTTATTCATAGCTTAACGACATCCCTCGCCCGCACCGAAATCATCTAATGCTTCAAGCCTGTCTCTTCGCCAGCCAAACAGCTGGGGTATCTATGTACACGTCCACGCGCCTGGCCGCAAAACATTCTTGCGTCTACATAAAAATTCAAGGCCAAGTTTAGTCTCCAGCCGAATTCACGTGTGGTTGTTTAAAAGGTAAAGAAATTCCATTATTTTATGAAGGTCAATTAGCGTCCAATATTAAAGTGAACTTTGGGTCAACTATTACTTTATATTTATTTGTCTAAATTAGTAAGTCTCACATAAACTCGTTTAATTCATAGCTGTATAGTTTTGTTTTTATTTCACTTTTTTATGTTGTAATTAAAGATAAATACAGTATATTTTTAGAAGTATTCAATTCAATCCTCGAAACACTGCTCTTGGTACCCGATATCCTCAAAGATTAAAATAACGCAAAATAATAATAATATAGCACTCTTAGAGAAAACGTAATCAAGGAGTTTTTGAAGTACATAACAAACCTATACGTACGTACACCAACTCGGCCTTTACAATACCACGGCATAAATATTTCATGTCAAGTTTTATGGGTATTAAAAGAACTCATTATAGTTGTTTGTCTTGCTTTCCCTTCAATAATAGTAAATTTGTGCCTAGCGTTTAAGGAAAGGTTAAACATAATACGGTATGTCTATAAATTTGTGGTTAATTGTCAGTGAGTAGCCCGTTAATGTTATTAATTAACTTTTTGGGAGTGGTATTCCAATCAGAAGAAAGTATTGGGATAAGGATGAGGTAGGCAGCGCGCTCCTTGTTCGAGGTTGCATAAGTACCTTTAGCATATCGGTGAGTTTTTGGACGAACAAACAGAGGTAAAATGGAATCGTTTGACAGATTCCACTAACAAGCCCAAGCTTTGGGACTAAGAGGCAAAGAACTAGTTGCCTACGTCTAGGAAAGAGAAGACAAACAAGTGCAAACAGAAGAAATAAAATTATAAAGGGAAGTAGAAGAAAGAAAATTAAAAATGGAAGCAAAAAAGAGAGAACGAGTACGCGTTCATGAAAAGGAAGAAAGGAGAATACTGATGGACATAAAAATAAAAGAAGGAAGAATACAGAGTGATAGAGAAGTAGAAGAAAGAAGAATACAGATGAAAATAATAGTAGACAAAACAAGAATACAGTAGAAAATAGAAGCAGAAGAAAAGAGAATACCGAGGGGAAGTAAAACAAAATAAAGAATAATACATTTGAAAAGAGAAGCAGAAGAAATAAGAATGAAGATAGAAATATAAGCCGAAGAAAGAAGAATACAAATAAAAAGACAAGACGAAGAAAAATACTTCAGATGGAAAGAGAAGCAGAAGAAAGAAGAATAAAAATGGGAAGAGAAGTAGAAGAAAGGTGAATACAGATGGAAAGAGAACTAGGGCAAGCGGAAAGAGAAGCCCAGGAAAGAAGAATAAAAATGGAAAAGACGCAGAAGAAAGAAGAATACAGATAAAAATATAAGACGAAGAAAAAAATTCAGATGGAAAGAGAAGCCCAGGAAAGAAGAATAAAAATGGAAAAAGGGCAGAAGAAAGAAAATTAAAGATGAAAACCCAGCCAAATGGGGTGTCGATGGATGAAGAAGGAAATAGGGAAGCGGTACAGCAATGTGGACCTAGGAGAGTACTTACGATGAAAAACCAGCCAAATGGGATGACGATGGATGAAGAAGGAAGTAGAAACGCGGTATACCCATGTAAACCAAGTCAGATGGTAGAGTCGGATAATGAGTATCCCCTACCCTCAGTAGCCTTTCCCCAGAACGAAACAGCCACGGAGTTACATTTAAAACCCCAATCCGCCCTGAGAGCCGCACCCATTAACGATCTCTTAAAGGAACATTTCCCTGACCCCATTAGAGGGAATCCAAATGCGATCTCCCAGGTTAGCTTGGTAAAGAATGACGATGGAACTACTTTTCCCCTCACTTATGCAACCATGAAACAGGCTGCCCTAGCCATAAGGTGAAGATTAAAGTTAGTCAGTTGCAATATAAAAGGTAGTACAAGTATGTTGGAATTTCATTACCAGTTTTTGGCATACTTGGGTAGACACAATAACCAGAACACCCGACTCATGACCTGTAAAGTATTTGTCATCGAGCAACACTTTAATATTAATTATATCAAAGGTACCGATAAGGTAAAGCCTCTGTATAACCTGGGCCAAAACACCATCGAGGGTTATTTCATCACCCGTTAATCTTAAAACCATTCTTTTCTTGTTGTTCGTGTTTGGTATATATTTAAGGTTTTAAGGTTTAGAAGTGTAAGGAAATAGCTGGCTAGATACCACTTAAGAGCCAGGCTCCTTTTTTTCTTTATATAATCGAGGATTTGTTTTTTTTTGTTTGTCTGCTAAATTCGGTGTTGTGAGACGTACCCAGTAGGCACGAAGCCTATGTCGATCACCTGCCTTTGTACGCGCGCGCGTGTGCACCTGAGATCAAAGGACCTTAAGTTAATAGGATGGTTGACGCAGCTAACGGGAAGAATCAGTCTTATGTTCTAAGAAATGTAAGTTTGCTTTTGTTGTTTTTTTTTTCACTGGAGTTCTCCTCTCCCCCCCTATTAACCTCTTCGAAGGGATGAATGTGGTGAAGTCAATATCCCAACCTAAAAACAGAGGCCCTCTTTGGTCACCGCAACGTTCTGGCACTGGGCAGCGTAACCCGATTACTTAACTCCTCCCCCTCTCGCCCATCGACTCGTTGACCACCAGAAGGCCTCTCACAACCACGAGATGCACGAATCATCAGATTTCTGGGCCAGCGAGCATAACATTGGTTAAACAGGCACTATTTATCCTAAGAGCTGCTAGGATCTAATTTCACGTCATAGACGTAATTAGAGGAGCGGCGACCAAATGCCAGAAGATGCCTTTGGGGCTAAGTGAAAGACGCTCGGAGAAGAGCTGTTAGAGGAAAGAGGCTTAATTCCCAAGAGCTCACTCCTCCTCTCCCTAACCCCAGTGGATTGGTGAAGTATATAGGTGGATAATTGAAGTAGAACGAGGAAGATCAAGTTAGTGATCAACATGACGAAGTCCGGCGCAGTGCCCGGCGATCAAAGAATGGAACATAGAAGAAGCCTATGCTGATACAGTTCCTGGTGGTCACACCGAAAATTAGCTTTGTTTGTATTGAGAATTACTCTCGTACATCTCTCGTTAGAGAAACCATCTCTCCCGGTTTACAACAAAAACCAGAGATAGTCCTCACCATTGAGGAATGCCCCAAAGGGAACTCCCTCAAATACCCCCTATTCGTCAAAGGATTCTCTGGTTTGCTCATCGCTCATCAGTGCGAACCATTCCAAGATAAACCAGAAGATTGGAAAGAGCATACTTTCACAGTCCCATTGTTTAAATCATATGACTAAGACAACGTGTTTAGCACCATCCGTCGCCCGCAGAGAAATCATCTGTTGCTTCAAGCCTGTCTTCTCGCCAGCCAAACAGCTGGGGTGTCTGTAAACACGTCCATGCCCCTGGCTGCAAAAGATTCTTGCGTCTACATAAAAATTCAAGGCCAAGGTCAGTCTCCAGCCGGATTCACGTGTGGTTGTTTTAAAGATAAAGAAATTCCATTATTTTTTGAAGGTTAATTAGCGTCCAATATTAAAGTGAGCTTTGGGTTAACCATTACTTTATATTCATTTTTTTTAAATTAGTAAGTCTCACATACACTCGTTAAATTCCTAGCTGTATACATTTTTTATTATTTCACTTTTTTTAAGTTGTAATTAAAGAAATATTTTTTTTAGAAGTATTTAATTCAACCCGGGAAACGCTGCTTTTGGCACTAAAAATCCACAAAGATTAAAATAACGTAAAATAATAATAATATAACACTCATAGAGAAATCGTAATCAAGGAGTTTTTGAAGTATGTAACAAACCTTACGTACGTACCTCAACTCGGCCCTTACAATACTACGACAATTATATATATATATATATATATATATATATATATATATATATATATATATATATATATATATATATATATATAAATGAGGAATTAAACCACATTCTCCGAAGACAATTTAATTCAGAACAGTTTCGGTGTATCTCACACCCTATTTCAACTGACACTCGATAGAAAATATAAGAAAAGTGCATATAAGCATAACAAAAGGTCTGGTCGTGAAAGATCCCCTCTTTTTTCCCCCAATCCCATACTTGTGGCTAATTTGGGGGGGGGGGTTAGTCCTAAACATATTGAAGGGCTGACATTTTACTATTTTGTTTATTTGCTTTCTTATTACAGGATTAAAAGAAAATTGACCCTCAGATAGATTTAAATTAGGAACTGACGATATCAAGCTCGATTCTACGATTCTTCTCTTAACATAGTTAGCCGATTTAAATACCATTTTACTTCCATTGAAATCGATCGTATGATTCTTGTCTCTAACATGGCAAAATATTCCACTGCTTTCGCTGCCCACTCTAATATCTCTTTTGTGTTCATACAATCTCTTGTCTAGATTTCTCCCCGTTTTCCCTATATAAACTTTATGGCAATCGTTGCATGGTATTGCATAAACTCCTATGTTAATATGTTCTTTGGGTTTCCTGGCAATCATCAATTGGTTTAAGGAATTATTATATTTAAAGGATAGATTAATACCCGCTTTTCCAAATATGTCCTTTAAACTATTTAATTTATTATTAAATGGCAATGTTATACATTTGTTGAAGTCATTAGTGCGGGAAGGCTTATTACCATAGAATGTTTTCCTAGCTGAAAAATGGGGCAGACGATATGAACCAATCGGGGTAATACAAATTAGAAAAAATGGTCCTGATAATGACAATTTCTTCATCTAAATAGGAAAGATGACATATTTTGTATGCTCTAAGGAAAAGGCTAGAAATTACTGATTTTTTTAACAGTATTATCGTGAAACGAAAAATAATGTATATAGGCATTCGAGTGGGTTGGTTTCCTATACACGTCAAGTTTTAATTCATGGTGATCTTTATTAATGAGGACATCTAAAAAGGGTAATCTATTATCATATTCCCATTCATTTTTAAATTTGATGGAGACATGCAAATTATTCAAATTATTAAAAAAGTTATCAAAATCATGGCCATTAGGCCATACAGAAAATACATGTTCAATGTACCTTAACCATATAAAGTTAGGGGGAGAAATTGTGGGAAGGAGTTCAGTCTCAAAATATTCCATGAAGAGACATGCCAATATCGGAGATAAACTATTTCCCATGCTAAGGCCAAATATTTGTCTATAAAACTCATTATTTACTCGAAACACATTGTCAGAGAGACATAATTCATCTAAATCAATAAATTTACTCGTAGAAATGGGAAGATCCAAATTAAGTCTAGGCATGATTTCCCGCAGAAGCCCCATGGTTTGGTCAACCAGAACTTTGGTAAACAAAGAGTTTACATCAAAGCTCACAAGTTTTCCATCCGGTAATTGCAAGTGGTTGAGGTGGTCAACGAAATCTTGAGTGTTCATAATGTGTGCAGATGAGATTCTTCCAACTGAAGGAGATAAATGCTTGGCGAGTCATTTGGACAGCTTATAAGTGGGAGAATTAATATTGGAAATGATTGGGCGTAAGGGACATCCCTCTTTGTGGGTCTTTGGGAGCCCATGCATATAGGGAAGTGAAGGGTTCGTACTCCTGAATTGTTTAATTAAGTCTGCGCTTTTTAATATTCTCTTCAATTTGTCGTTGAAATTGCTTGTTTTGTTATTGAGCGGATCACTTTGTAGCTTTTCATATGTGTCCACATCATTAAGAAGTTTATTTAGTTTATCATTATAACTATGTTTGTCCAAAATGACTAACTGATTCTTTTTATCGGATTTGGTTATAACAATGTTGTTATTAAATTCAAGATTATTTAATGCAATCTGAAATCTTTTGGGAAAACCAATTTGGTCAGATTTTTCAGAATTTAGGGCACTAAGCATACAACCACTAAGAAATTCACCACTTATTTGCTCATGTGAGGATTTGGCTATGGATACTGAATGGTCTAGTGAGAACTCATCGCATGACTTAATTGAAAAGCTTAAACCGTATCCTAACGCAAATTTTCATCATCAGTCAGTACATTGGATGATAAATTGAGGCTATTTTTATTGGGATTTGAACCTTTAATCCAAAGACTGTTCATAAAAATTCGGTTAAGTTTCCACTTCAAATAATTGCTATGATGAAGAATTTTATCCTAGCCTATTAATCTAGCCTTTAAATATAATAATTCCTTAAACCAATTGATGATTGCCAGGGAACCCAAAGAACATATTAACATAGGAGTATATGCAATACCATGCAACGATTGCCATAAAGTTTATATAGGGGAAACGGGGAAAAATCTAGACAAGAGATTGTATGAACACAAATAGATATTAGAGTGGGCAGCGAAAGCAGTGGGATATTTTGCCATGTTAGAGACAAGAATCATACGATCGATTTCAATGGAAGTAAAATGGTATTTAAATCGGCTAACTATGTTAAGAGAAGAATCGTAGAATCGAGCTTGATATCGTCAGTTCCTAATTTAAATCTATCTGAGGGTCAATTTTCTTTTAATCCTGTAATAAGAAAGCAAATAAACAAAATAGTAAAATGTCAGCCCTTCAATATGTTTAGGCCTACCCCCTCCCTCTCCCAGATTAGCCACAAGTAGGGGATTGGGGGAAAAAGAGGGGATCTTTCACGACCAGACCTTGTGTTATGCTTATATTCACTTTTCTTATATTTTCTATCGAGTGTCAGTTGAAAAAGGGTGTGAGATACACCGAAACTGTTCTGAATTAAATTGTCTTTGGAGAATGTGGTTTAATTCCTCATATTTTCTTGCGATATTGCATTAATTTTCATCATATATATATATATATATATATATATATATATATATATATATATATTAGTCTATATATATATATATATATATACAAGGGGCGGTCAATAAGTTTTGCGAATCGGTAGGGCAAAACAGAGTGATGAGGATAGCTGTTTGTGGGGGTATTAGGACAAGTTATGACAAGTCAGGACCTGCAGCCGCACGCTCCTGCCTCGTCTATTTAAGAAGCAGGAGCTGATCGCAGATTGTCAGTCACAAATTTTTCAACAATGGAGAAAGTTGAGCACCGCGCAGTGATCAAATTTTTGAGCAAGGAAGGCAAGAATGCAAAAGAGATCCATGAACGCATGGTTTCAGTGTACACCGACACCGCCCCTTCCTATGCAACCAGTGCTCGATGGAATAGGTAGTTCCGCTATGGTCGTGAGTCCTTTGAAGATGACCCCCGTCCAGGACGCCCGTCAGACGTGACCAACGAGAACGATGTGGCCCGTGTGGAGAGGAGGATCCTCGAAAATCGACGGGTGAAGGTCGAAGAAATCTAGTGGGAACTTGGAATATCACATGGAAGTGTTATGAACATCATTCACGACAATTTGGCCATGACCAAGGTCTCTGCCTCTTGGGTCCCTAGAAACCTCACACCCCATGATCGACTTCAACGTCGTCAAAGTTCGGAGGAGCTGCTCTTACTGTACAACCAAGACTCGGTGGGATTCGAGTCACGCATAGTGATAGGTGAGGAAACGTGGGTCCATCACTGGGATCCCGAGACCAAGCTACAAAGCATGGCCTACAAGCCCAGGGGCTCTATGACCCCCATCAAGTTCCAGACCCAACCTTCAGCCGGGAAGATCATGGCCACCATCTTCTGGGATTCTGAGGGAGTGTCGATGGTGGACTATGCGCCTCGTAGGAGGACCATCACAGGCCAATATTACGCCGAGGAACTGGCTGGGTTGAAGAAGTGCATCCATCAGAGGCGACGCGGCAAGTTAACACGTGGTGTCCTGCTCCTCCACGACAATGCCCCTCTGTCCACAAGGCCAGAGTTTTACAAGCTGCCCTGCGTGAGTGCAGATTCGAGGACCTCAACCATCCACCCTATAGTCCAGATCTAGCCCCTAGCGACTACTTTTTATTCCGCCAGCTCAAGGCTGCACTGCGTGGACGCCGGTTTGGGGACGATGAAGATGTCCAGCTCGTCGTCCAGGAGTGGATTGAACAGCAGTCGGGAGATTTCTGGTTGTCGGGAATTCGAAGGCTCAGGGACAAGTGGCGCAAGTGCATTGAAGTCAAGGGTAGTTATATTGAAAAATAATAAAAAACTTTTCCTATATCTCGTTTCTTTATATCCGAATTGCAAAACTTATTGACGGCCCCTTGTATATATATATATATATATATATATATATATATATATATATATATATATATATATATATATATATATATATATATATATATATATAGAGAGAGAGAGAGAGAGAGAGAGAGAGAGAGAGGGGGAGAGAGAGAAAGAAAGAGAACAAGAAAAGGAGGCACCCTAGTAGACCTTACGATTCATTCACAGAGGGTACCTTTGAGTGAACCCTTGAGCAGGCGCAGTTCTCTAAAGCAATGGTTCCTAGCCTTTTTTAGTTCATGGCTCCCCCTGCGATCTTTAATATTTTTGTGGCCCCCTTGTCATTATTCGCATAAAAATAGTACTTCAATATTTTATTACCTCTAATAAAAATATTAGTGTCCATTAATTGTAAATATATCTCCTTTATTCTATTTTACTAACAGAAAAAATACTTTGTGGGTTCAATAAAAGAACCATTTAAGATCATACGTTATTTCTCTGATATAGTAGCAAAACGAAAAACTTCCATGGCACCGAAAAAATAAGTAACCTTTAAAAAATTATTATCTTTTGACTTTGAAAAAATAGAATCCTTTAGCAAAGTAAAAACAAATATATCATATTAGCTTTCTTTGTGTATTTTTTTTCAGGGAGATCTTTGTGGCTGATATAGTTGCAAAAAGTTTTTCAATGTCAGGGTCCATGGTTGTTTTAGACTGACGAAAATCACCTTTAGTTACAATTTGTTAGCGGTTGCGAGCTTTTGATAATAGGTGAGAAACTCGGCTCAAACCTGACTCAACTAGGTAAGACGTTGGAAAGGCAATGAAATATAATTTTATTTCCAGCCAAAGCAATGAGAATTTGATGGCAATTTCACTACTTGTCCATAAATTATTGAGGCCTTGTTAAAATTTAGCTTGAGCAGTTTGATTACTGGTAGTATGATATCAACATCACCGGCATTTGTCTTAACTGGGTCTACCACCCAAATTGGAATGTTCATTTCCAAGAGATCTTTGAACCTAATTTCCATATCATTGTGCAATTTTTTCAAGTGCTCAAGTTACACTAAAATATCATCCTCATGTAGCTCCTCTTAAATAGTGGCGAGGGTTGGGAAATGTAACAATTTATTACACCCAATATTAATCCTAAACAAATTAAGTTTTCCAAGGAAAGAGCTGATTGCCTCTTTGAAAGTTAAAAGATTTGTATTTTTACCTTATAGCTGTTTGTCCAGTATGTTTAGCTTGTCAAATATATCTGAAAAGTAGAATATGTCACAATTGGCAGCTATGATTACTTCTCCAAGCGCCTTACCGTTCAAAAATGGTACAACACTCTCCCAGAATTCAACAAAGTGACGCAGGCAGTTACCCTTAGAAAGCCATCTCACCTCTGTATGCAAAAGTAAACGTTCAAACTCTTTTTCATTGTTTGCACAGAGTTGTCGGAAAAGACGGTCTTAAAGTGGATTTGACTTGATAAGGTTGGTAGCCTGATTACACTATCAAGATCATCTTTCAGACGTCCTCCCAAATTCTTTGCAATCAAATCTTGATGATGAACCACACAGTGTATGCAAAAAATATTAAGCACAGTTTGTTTTAGATATACAATGAAGCCCCTGAATCTGACTACCATATCAACGGCATCATCAGTTGCGCAAGCCATAATTTTACCCATTGGAATATGTTATTCTTGGAAATTGGCCAATACTTCTTGGAAAATTGTTTTCCCTTTAGTATCTGTCACAAGACTGCGATCAAAAATCATTTCTTCTCTGAGTTCACTATTATCATCCAAAAACGTAACATACGCCATAAGAAGGGCTTGATTATCACTTACAGATGCTTTATCAATTTGTAGCGCAAAATTCTTTACTTGTAAAAGTGCAACTAGTTGATTTTCAACATCCTATGCCATTTCATAAATGCGTCTTGATACTGAATTGTTGCCTACCGGGATTACCTCCGTATTTTGGGGGGAATTCTGTTGCATAACAGTAGAAATAACCACATATACTGCGAGCAAATTCAAATCTTCACCAATAGTATGGGGTTTTCAAGTTTTTGCTATTAACTTGGAAATTTCGTAAGATGAGGTGAAACCTTTGTCTAATTTAACTTTTCCTTGGCTAAACATAGAATCAGTGAGGTTCCTTCCTTGGAAAGCATCATGAAACTTCTTAAAATAATATAAGGGTTTGTCTTTCTTTATTGTTTGGAGACTGTATCAAACCGTATGCTAAAAACTCGCTTGAGTATTGTCGACATTTCTTCTTCACCTTATCAGCCATGGGTAATCTGTAGATATATATATATATATATATATATATATATATATATATATATATATATATATATATATATATGAATCCGAAAAACCGCAAGAAACAGAAAACGGCAAAAAAATGTCTTCGGAAATAATATTTCCTAATTCGCAAAAATTCCGTACAGGGGTGGGATTCGAACCGTGCACACTGAGGCAGCGGTTTGTTGGATTCATTTTAATCATTCTTTCGTGCTTTTGAAAGATTTATACATATATATATATATATATATATAGTATATATTGAGTTGTAAATAAAACGAAATTTTCCTGATTTCCTTGAAAACGTAAAATAAAATAATTATTAAGAAGAACTGAATTGTATATAGTGTATGAATATATATTTTCAAGAATATTTAAAATATATTATTTATTTACTAGGTAAACAGTCTACAACGGTTAACCACTACATAATAATTTTAACTCCCTATTTTATGCCACTCAATTTTAGATCGCAAAGCTGCAGGGCGGGGGCTGTTCCACCTCGCCCTAAGAAACAGTTAATAACTTTTTGAGTTTATGAATGCTGGTATTCACATTTGGCATTAGGCTTATGACACGATTTAAGCACTTAATGAACATAAATGTATGCAAATATTACCAACAGAAAACGTAATATTTATTGAAACAATAAACATTTCGTATTAGTGACGCCACGAAGATGCAATGCAAGCGTTCGATGATGTCATTAGCAATTAATTTAAAGAGAAATAAAGTAATCGTTTTAAATGTTATATCTACTTGAAATACGACAATGTAAAGGGTGCACGTGAAAATATATTTATTGGTAGCATATATTATGTTTAGAGTCACCATATAATAATAGTTATTTTATGATGATTGAAAATATACTCACCAAAATAAAAAAAAATACTGCACACAAACAAGATTGTCACAGAACAGAAATGATTGTACAACTTGGAATATAGATACTGACTCACTGAGTTAACAACTGCAACGAGTATTGGTGCTGCGGGTATGGAACATAGATACGACGCTGCCAAACATATATCTAATAAATCATTACAACGTTGTTGTATATCGAAGAAAAAGTAACTCAATGTTTTATTAATAGTAACGCGTAAATAGTTGCTTGTCACTAGATTAACAGATTATGGAGAACTACATAGAGTCAAATATGACATATTGTCAAAAAGCTCATAATTATATACTGATCGAATTAATATAATAATTTTATCAGAAAATGAAGCTCTCTGGCCACCTTCATTTGACCTGAGGCCCCCTCGCACCCAAAGATTTTCTGTGGCCCACCAAAAATTTTCCATTGCATCAGGTTGGGAATCGCTGCTATAAAGGGTCAGGTTGACGCTCTAGAAGAGCAATTGCGCCACGCTTCAAGTCTACAAGCGGCTATTTTTCAAGACTTTGTCTAGTCTCGACTTGAACTGTTCAAGAGAATTGCTGTTGACAACTTTCACTGGAAGTGCGTTCCAAGTGCCGCAGATGCTATATGTGGAAATTTCGCACACATATCACGCTGGTAACGCTTCAGTTTAAGTTTGTAGCCGTGGTTTCTTGTTCTGTTCTGGCTAAGCTGGAAAATATCCCTGTTCTCTACAATGTCGAAGCTTCGAATTATTTTGAACACTTCAATAAGCTGACCACGCAGTCTCCGAGTCTAATTCCCGTAATGTATCTTCGTAACTCTTATGTCTGATAGAGGGAATCAGTTTGATTGCTCTGGCATGCACACTTTCTAATCTTGCGATATCCTTTCGAAACGAAGGAATCCAAAATTGTACGGCATACTCCAGGTGCGGTCGGACAAGGGAGTTCTACAAACACAGTACTATCTCTTTGTTCCGATATCCAAACTATCGCTTTATATAACCTAATATCCTTTGGGCTTTCACCTCCGTCTCAATATACTGCTTCGATAACTTGAGATCACTAGTGATAGTTACACCCAAGTCCTTCTCAATGTCAGTGGATTCAAGAGCACTGCCCTTAAGGATATACTGAGAATGGGGGTTTTAGTCGCCGATATGCATCACTTTGCATTTGTTCACGTTAAAAGGCATTTGTCACGTGTCCGACCACTCCCCAATCTTCCGAAGATCATCTTAATGCAGGCAGTATTTCCTTCCTTTACGACGTTCATACCAAGCTTGGTATCATGTCGTTGACGTAGATGATGAACAGTAGTGGTCCCAGGACAGAATCTTGAGGAACACCGCTAGTAACGAGCACCGGAGCAGAAGCCTGTCCATTCAACACTACCTGTTGCTGTCTGCCACTTAGTTAGTTCTCTATCCAACTTGCTACATTTCCGTCTACGCACAGCGCACGCACATTCTGGAAGAGGTGGCGGTGTGGTACCTTATCGAAGGCTTTTTGAAAGTCTAAGTAGATAACATCCACCGCCTTATCCCGGTCGTGCTCACTAAAAACGAAATAGAAGAATTCCACAAGATTCGTTAAGCATTACCGGTGCCTTGGAACTCCTCAATCGCAAGTTGGACTCTAAATAAGACGTCATTTTGTCCACCGAGATGCTTTCCATGATTTTACCGACTATTGAGGTTAAGCTAATATGTCGGTAATTCGACGGCTGGCTAGGGTCTCCTTTCTTGAAGATAGGAGTCACCTCCGCTTCACACCAGTCTCTAGGAACGCATGCGTGCCCGATTGACATGTTGAAGATTGTGCTTAGATGTCGTGACACTTCATCGCGCACTTCTTTCAATACTTTAGGTAGAAACCCGTCCGGACCAGGGGACATATTCGTCTTTAGATCAGTGATATTTTTTTTATTTCTCCTTGGATGAAGTCCATTTCCTCCAGCTTTTGCCCCAAGTAATAATCCGTGGGCTGGGGGATGGGACCACACTCTTCAGTAAACACTGAAGAAAAGTAGTCGTTTAGGAGGTTAGTATTTTCTGCATCTGAGTGCTTTAATGCCCCCTCATCATTCAATAAAGGGCCAATCGTGCGATGGATTGGTTTACAGCTGTTTGCATAACTAAAGAAGGGCACGCTTTGCCGCCCTTATGCTGGACTTCACCCTTCTAGCTAGCCTACCGTACTCGTCAAAGTCAACGGAAATCTTTGACTGCCGATACACCGTTCTCTTCTCCCTAATCAGTTGACCAATTTCTTGTTTAAATTAATTTGGTTGAACAGAGGACCGACGAAAGCTTTTCAAAGGAATGAATCATGATTGAAGACTCAGGAAGGTAGTTTTGAATCTATTCCACTAATCTTCAACATTCTCGCACACTTCTAGCCTCGCATCAGTCAATGCAGCACGAAGACCTGCAATGTCTGCTCTTTTAAAATCAAGTTTCCTCCATTTACCAGTTGCAGACTCTACATTAAGGACCTTGACTATAAATCTGACTAGTCCTTGATCACTGCCACCGAGCTCTTCGCCTACAGAGAGATCCTCAACGATGTCATCCTCAGAGGGGAAAACTAGGTCGAGGGTATTATTGCCTCTCGTCGGCTCTCTCACCCATTGAGCCAGGAACTCGTTCGCGAACTATAGAAGGAGTGCGTTCTCGCCACAGGGTTCTCTAGTTTACCAGTCAACTTGGGTATTGAAGTCACCCATGACGATACACACTCTGTCTTGAACAAGTTTACCCAGCAGCCGGTATAGATCCCTGTCCTTTCCAACGAGTTGGGTAGGGGGTCTGTAAAGCAGCAGAGTACTGTATCTGGCAGGACCTATATCTAGGTCAATACCTAGTAGCTCGTGGCCCAAACAATGTTACAGTTTGTCTATTTGAGCGTGACCTTGAAATACAACATCAAACCGCCACCTTCTCTGTCTGGCCTATCTTTTTTGGAAGAGTCGGTAACCGGGAACCATGAATTCACCTTCAAAATCTCGGTTTGAGGTTTGTACCCACGACTCTGTTATGGTTACCATCTCAGTTTCTTCCGTCGTTACGAGGCCACGAAGTTCAAGAAACTTGGTTCTGATCGACCTCGCATTAAACAGAATAACTTTCAGGGAGTTCCCGAATGTAGGACTCCCTACGCTCTTCCGTTTCCCGTATTATTTGTTGGCCAGGAGGCACCCCTTTTTGCCACCTCCGAAAAGGTCGTTCCAGGGGTCACACGGGCGTACTGGCGTACTTCCTCCCTCACTCTGGGCCGGACACTTCTTTGGGTCCGCTCCACGACATCCTGTATTATGTTACAGAGTACAGACTTTCCTTTAAACGAAAGATGCACTCCATCCCTTTGGTAGAGATCGTTTCTACCATAAAACGTGCGGTAAGGGTCCACAAAAAGACCCCTCTCCGCCTTATACGAATCTGCCAGACGTCGGTTCAAGGAGATGTTCCCCGAGTAAGCTATCCGGGTTGGATCTCTTCTTGGGAGCATCCCGATCACAAAACGTCTGCGGGTTTTGAACCCACAGTCGTCCACGGCTCCCATGACCGTGTGTAAAATCTTTCCTTCAGGGCCTACCTTAATTACTTTGAAGTAGAGGTCGTTGCCTCTTACCATCAGAGCAACGACTGTGTTCTCAGAAATCTGAGATTTCTTCGCCTCTACCCCAATTCGGTGGTTTCCCCGTCCTGGCAGGCAGCTAACAGTGGTTGCAAATCTCGTGCTTGAGAGTCGACAATAAGGTTAACTCTCGCACATTCGGCTGCAGAGTAAAGAGTCTTCTCTTTCGGAACCGACTTGTCCGTTTCCTCTTTAATCTTCATATTTTTCTTTTTCTTTCTTTTTTTCTTATCTTCCTCCGGTTTCACTTCTGTTTCTGCTTTCTTTACTTCTGCTTCTACTTTGTCTTCTTTTTTCTTTCCTTTCTTCCTCTATCTCTTCTTCTTTTTGGCCCGTTGAGCCAGTCCCGCACCTGCTGACTTCAGTTAGAAGGCTGGCGTGGCACTGCTGATGCAGAGAGAGAGAGAGAGAGAGAGAGAGAGAGAGAGAGAGAGAGAGAGAGAGAGAGAAGAACACGCACACACACACACAAACACACACGAGCATTAATTATTCCGTTTCTTGAAAGAGTGAATGCCTTTTTGAAGCGCCTAAGTCTATAGGAATTCATTTCACTGTCATAGCGAATCAGAGTGAATAGTGGTAGTTTCTTCGAGGCTAGATATTTGGAACCAGAAATGTCACTTCTAATATATAGCATATATTGTAGCTATAATACTCATTGGAAACATTTCAAATACAATTATACTCGAATTTACTAACGCACACACGCATACACGAGCATTTATCAGCAGTTACCAAATATATTCGCTTATTACCCGTCTCCGAGGACGTATTTTAGGAAAGGCACTATCAGAAATTCTATGAAAGTTTATGAAGTTGAAAGAGATATATTTGTCACGGTTGCCGTTTTCTTTGCTTGTCACATCGCTCGGAAGCAATAAAAACAAATTATTTAGCCTGAAGCTAAACAATGGACCCCACTTAGCCTTTCACAGAAGGAAATCTTTAACGGCACTTGGGCTTTCCAATTTATTTTATCGATCAGTGTGACTCGCGTTGTTGCCTTTTTTGTTTTATTTTTTTTTTTTTAAATAACCGAACAGGCCAGGTAGCGAATTAATCGTTGCATTTTAAATCCTTAAATGATGATGTTTGTTTACGAAATTGCATGATAAGTTACAAAAATTGCTGTGGAGCATTTGCAAAATTGGGGACTTTGCATAAATAGTGACTTTTCAAACATGGACATATCATAAAACTTTCATTAGCATCTTCGCATTGCGATTGATACTATAATAAGCATGAATGCAATTTCAGTGTTGGATTGCGAAAAGACACTTGGTTAGAAGAATCAAAATTATCTTTTGAAACAATCGTTTATTCATTCACACATCGTGAAAAAAGTTGACAGCTATTGTTTTTTTAGGTTAAGGAGTTGTTAAAGAGTTTAAAATGTTAACAGAAGCCATAAGTGATTGGAAGAAAATTTCTGCGAAAAGTTTCCGCCAGTTCCTTGCACCAAAACCCAATTAAAATTGGGGTGAAGGGTTGATGGTTGAAATCGATAAATCCTGTTTCTCAAGACGAAAATATAATGTAGGAAGAGTATATCCTTAGCAGTGGGTTTCTTAGGATGATTTGTAACATGTTTTATATATGCTATACCCGATTGATCAGCAGAAACAATATTAACTGTACTGAAAGAATGCATTCTACTGACACAACAATCATTTCAGACAAGTTTATAATGGCATAGCGTCATTTGCAAGAGATGCGCTATAAACATTTTTCTGTGTACCACTCAATGAATTTTAAGGATTCATTAATTAACAGGGAAGCTGGAAAACAAAATAGAATCTCTTTGGGCTATCGCGAAGATGCGAAATAAAAAGAAGAAGGCATCGCGGGGTATTTAATCAACTCTTATTTGTGCGAATTTCTATAGCGGAGGAGAAACGAAAGCTAAGAAGACTTGGTCAAATAAATATACGATGACATTGTTGCATATTTTCTTCTAAATAAATAAATTTGTAAAGTTTTTATTGTTTTTTGCCTTTGCGTAAACATCTTTTACATAACAACCTCGCAATAGCCTCGAACGCCGAATTCGGTTTCGGGCCTATTTCGACAAAACCTAACATGGTTTCTATGATGACCAGTGGCAAACTGTAGAGAAAAAAGAATGGAAGAAAGGTTTCATTACAGAAAGTATCAGGGTAGTTCTTATCAGCTCTAAAATGTTCGCAGATAAAAGCACACCAACACGAGTTTGCGAACTCCGAACGATCTTGCGGTGAGATGTCTACAGAAACAGTCAAGAAGAGATGTCATTGCTTAAATATTAAGCACGCAATATACCCATTCCGATATTTTGTTGCCCATCCAGAGGGTGAATCGTCTTAGTGAAATTAATAGTTCAATTTAAAAAAAAGAAAGACATCAATTCGAGTCATAACCTGGTCGTTATAACATAAGTAACCGTATTGTTTGGATATATCTAAAGCGCATTCCCCATTAATAACTTCAGAGATGGCAGAAAAAAAAATTAGGCTAAGCACAGAATTAAATATATATCTATCAGTAAGGTTATTAAGGACATTTGGATCTGCAAAATTACTCAATAGAAACTTAGAGGGTCGATGTAATGACCTGTGGTTCGCATCCCAAGTTAAAATGTTAGTCTCAATCGAGAAAGGCGAAAAATAAAGCAAAACTCGATGGAAAAATTTAACAAACAAAGTGAGAGTCACTATTTTCACTCATCCAGGGCCTAACCCTCATCAATTTACGCTTAACGAAGTAAAAAAACATTAACCAACAAAAATCCTTTGAAACTATATTCAAACCTCAAAAATCAAAAAGAAATGTGGTTATACCAGAATTTTAGATGTCCATTTCCTTCTAACGTGTCTTTACATATGGAAATAATAAAGAATTGGCGCGAAAAAGGGGAAAAAAGGAATTCCGTTATTTTTAGCATTTTCTTCAATCTGGTGTTTTGTTGAGGTCAAAAGATCTGATTGATGGCTGGAAGGCGATCTTGGCCTCGCCTAGGACCGATTGCTCAGAGACAAATGTGTGTGTGAATTGGAGGATGGAATTGTGCAAAAGTATAGAAAAGGTAGCAAGTAGTATGGAGAAGGTGGCAAGAAGGAGGGAAAAGGTGACAAGAAGTATGGAAAATATATAGTTGGATTACAAGAACTGAATAGAAGAGTAAGAATGGAGTTTATAAAAGATACAGTAAAAAAGAAACGGTCAGAAAAGAAAAAAACAACGACTCTACAGAAATAAATGGAAATGACAGAATGAGAAGAAAGAAGTAAATAGACGAGAGAAAATGGTAGATCGCAGACGCTAAGGGCCACAACAGTCACTCCCTATCAAACTTTATCTACCCTTATTCATCCCTATCTATCCTTCCCCTAGGGGAAGGAAAGGAAGGGAAAGGAAAAGAAGGGAAGGGAAAATAAAGGAACGTAAATGAATAGAAGGGAAAATAAAGGGAAAGTAAAGGAACGTAAATGAATAGAAGAGTAAAGAAGGGAGGTAAGGAAGGAAGAGAAAGAAAACATAGGGTAAATGAAGAAAATTAAAGAAAGAAAGCCAATGAGAATGAAGAGAAAGGAATGGAAATTAAAGGAAGGGAGAGGGCGGGAACGAAGGAAAAGGGAGAAAGGGAAATGAAAGTAAGAGCAAGGAAAGTAAGGGTATAGAAAGGAATGGGAGGGAGAGAAGTGTAAAGGAAATAAATTGAAAATAAACAAAGGTGGAAGAAAGGAAGGAAACGAAATGAAGTGAAATAGAATGCAAGTGAATGGAAATGAGATGAAAAGAAACGAAATGAAATGAAATTGCAGGAAGGCAACGGAAAGGAAACGAAGGGGACAGAATGTAAAAGGGAAGAGAAAGGAAGGAAAATGAAATGAAGGGAAGGGGGAGAAAAAGAAATGAAAAAAATAAATGTAAGGTAAATGAAAGGAAATGGACTTGAAATGAATTAAAGTGGAATGATTGCAAAAGAAAGAAATTGAGAAGAAGAAAAAACAATTGAGAAGAAAATGAGTGAAAGGAATGGAAAATAAGAGGAATATTATATTATTATTTTAGCGCTTGCCTCTGTTGGTCAAACAATCGATGGAAGAAAGCTCAAGAATCTGCTAATTCAAAAGAACAAGGAAAAAAGGAGGAGAAAAGAAAAAGGAAAGGAGAAATACAACAAAGAGGCACACCAAAAGGCCTCAAGAGAAGCCTACCTACTTCATGGACCTCAATAAACAGTCAACAATTAAAATTGAATAGTATGGAGGATGCCCGCCTCCTCACAGAACTCCATCACATTACAACCTATCGCACAGGAACCAGCTACCAGAAAGCACCAGGGAAAGCCTAGCAAATTCCACCAGACAAGGACACAACCAAAAATTGGCGTAACTTTAAAAACCTTTGAAGAAACGTTCATGGAAGCACCCCGAGTCCGACCGATTTGGAGGAAATAGTAAAATCCTTGCTACTCAGAGTCGGCGCAGAGAACCCAACCCCGTCATCAAGAAGCCCGTTCCTAGCCACCGCCATATGTCCAGAGTGGCAAAGGAATATAATGTAGACACCCACCACACAGGGAGTAGTCGTGGCGAAATGGATACCACGAAGAAGAAGATGCGGAGATTCCAATACCTAAATAGCAATTAGCGCGCTCTGTGCGGCGCTATGGATTACTAAACAGGTCCGAACGGGGCATGCGACGAAAGCTCTCGCATCGAGCGGTGAAGTGCAGCCAAGTCGTCCTCAAAGACAGATGCAGCACCTGGAAGAACTCCACATGCTTTAAAAATAGGGGGCGTGGCATGGAAGCTGACCCTCTCTTCGGATGTGGAAGCATCCTTCCACACTAACAAGGGTCTAGTGCGACACGAGATGTGCTCCAAGAGAAATAAAAACGCAGTACTCTCAGTGCTATAGGAGCTTTGGGACCAGAGGAGTGGCGAGAACCGTTCAAAGATACTTGCCTCGAGGGTCGCGTTTTTAGCAAACCATCGATGCCACTGGTCCAAGAATTACGTCCAGAGAGTTTCCGCGCTCTGAATCCAAAATGGACAGGTCTTGATTAGAGTTTCTGTTCTGAATAGGTCAGGTGAGATGAAAGCCGTTAACGAATGGATGGATTAGATGCTGAATCCGCGTGCACAACACATCATTTACTGAGTACGACGTTATGAAGGTTCTCTATAGGTAGGGAGGGGGCATAAATCACCAACCGGAGATTAGTGTGGTGGGTCAAATTTACCATCTGCAATGGGCTTTCGGATGCGGAGTAAAGCTCAGACCCGTATTCAGATTTTTGCGAAAATAAAAGAGCGATATAAAAAATAGATAGCCTTAATAGCAATCCATGGACTTAAAGCAATACAGGAGGGGATTTGCATGCCGTGGGTACAAATGACCCTGGGGCAATGAATGAAGGCCTTTCTGGACATGGTTTAGCTAAGAACATGAAAAAAATGCGAAACAACTACGGCTTAGCCGACTGAAAACCGCTTCCGTTCTTAAAGTTAAACCATATCGGTTGTGGTTGATAGCCGGATTGAATCTCATTTCGGGTTATTTCACGGTGGACGTATGGAAGGAAGGCAGGTAAACTCTGTTGTCCATGAAATAAGCTAATCTTATATTTACTTGCATCTACTTCCACACAGAGGAATCGAGAGAGATTGCACGGATATAAGGCAGGGTGAAATGAATTAACCATAGATTTAGACAGGCAAGAAAATAGTGTAGCCATTCACCAGGTATCTGTGAATATATCTGCTAACCTGATCATGCTGAAAAAAGAAAAAGAAAAAATGCCAAAGCTCGCTCACCCACGATCGAAGCGTAGCGTATTGGATATCCTCTGGGCCAGAGGCGGTATCACACAGGAAGCGAGAATGGATGCATATCGCTCGGCAAAAACAAGGCTGGAAGTAAAGTCCAGTCGTCGGCTTTCAGCGACTGTGCCGCGTGGTTAACATGCTAGTGGACCAGCACTCTGGCTAGGTAATGCAGTGGAAACGATCGTAAATGACTTTTCCAGAGACACCAGGTAAGAAATAGTGGTTCTGCGTTCTTGGAGAATAGGAAAGTGGTCTTAGGTGAACCACCCACGAATCCTTTTGACGCGCTTCCGCACTTATACCTATGGAGTCTTCCCATTGAGTGAAGATATATATGCCGAGCAAAAAGAGCAGCAAGTGTTGTTCGTAATGAAATAGAAACTGGCTTTCGATTTGCAAAGCTGACAGACGTTCGAGGAATAGAAGCCAGTTCCGCGGCGATAAAGGTACCGGAGAAGAACTAAATTTCCTCATTTGCTGACCTAAGTTGGTTCATTGAGAAAGGGATATTAGTTATTTCTTCGAATGCGGACTCCTGTCTATATATTTAAATGTAAGTTACGTTCGTATGACACAGTTTTCGGTTTCTTAACCCCCAACTTGGTTCTTAGATAGAATAGGGGTTTCTTTAGACCCATTGCCAGATTCTTAGATCCAAGTGGGTTTCTTAGACACCCAATTGGTTTTTGGTGGTTTCTTAAACCCACAGGTGGAATGAGGATATGGTGGAGAGGAGAGGCAGGATGGGAAATGGCAGAGAGTGGGCGGGTTGGAGATGGAGGAGAGAAAAGAGAGGGGGAGAATAAGGAAGGGAGACGGATGGAGAGGCGGGAAAGGGGGAGAGGGAGGAGAGAGGGAGCGATCTTAAGTGTCTGTGGGTCAGGAGAGGATATGCTTATCTCTCAAATTCCTCTTCTTCCAAATGATCTCCCATCTGGTTGTAAACGACCCCAGTTTCCATCGAGGTCATGCTTTGCAATGACTATCAACAAATCGCAAGGTCAAACTCTGAAAGTGGCTGGGCTCTATTTGGTAAAACAGTGGTTCTTACATGCACAACTGTACTCGGTATGCTTCAGGGTTGGTAGTGCAATAAACCTATATTCTAACGCACCCGGAGGAAAAAGGTAAAAATGTCATTTACACGGAACTTCTTAAATGACTTTAGAGTATTGTTTTACAACATGTACGTGAATAAATTATCGTTTACTAGAAATAAAACACATGTCTAATCGAACAATTTGGCAGTTCCTGTTTATTGACATAAAAATTAGCAGGAGAGAGCAAGAGAGAAAGAGAGGGGGGTAAGGGGGATAGGACGGGGAGGGTGGAGAAGGAGTACATGGTAGATAGGGAGCGAGGGAGGGGGGGAGAAGGGAGAGATGAAAGAGAAGGGGAGAAAGGACGGGAGATCTTTGGAGAGGCGGAAGAGGGAGGAAGGGAGGAGAAAGGGAGTGTGGCGAGGGGGAGACGGGGAGAAAGAGTGAGGAGAAAGGAAGTGTAGGGGAGGAGGAGACGGGGAGAAGGAAGAGAGCTATTTTGGCAGGTAGCGATTACATTTTGAGAAAATTATCGGCCCACCCTTGGGCAGGTAATTTAAGCTAGTGGTCGATACAAGAAACACCCAGATGGCATTTCGAGGAGAAGCAACCAGCGAAAGATATTTAAATCCGAAAGTGGTCGCCTTCATTTGGCGCATCAACCATCGCCCATCCAAAGTCCGCCTGCGCATCATAAATGTACAGGCGCATAACGGGATAGGAAAATGAATTAATTTAAATAGAGAGGTGCGTGTATTCTCCCCATCCCTGAGCAGTTCCGCTGCAACCCGGCCCATGAAAGGCTTCTGTGAAAAGGAGGAATTGCCTCGGCAACCGGCCAATGACAGAGTTGATCTTCACCTCATTAAAGCCGGCTGATGGTGGAAGGTATACCGAAACGCGAGAATACCTTCGACATAGGTGAATATGGACTGCTAATGCATGGGGGGGGGGGGGCTCAAACATGGCTGATACAGTACGGAGAGTTACATTGGGTGTATATCGCGCACCAGTCAGGCTACCCATATCCGTTAATAGGGACGTCGCTGAACTCTTGCTCAACGTTAGGGTTGACAGGGATGACGAAACTACGAGGGGCAGTCAATAAGTTTTGCAATTCGGATATAAGGAAACGAGATATGAGGAAAAGTGTTTTATTATTTTTCAATATAACTACCCACGACTTCAATGCACTTGCACCACTTGTCCCTGAGGCTTCGAATTCCCGACTCCTGTTTAATCCACTCCTGGACGGCAAGCTGGACATCTTCATCGTCCCTAAACCAGCGTCCACGCAGTGCAGCCTTGAGCTAGTGGAATAAAAAGTAGTCGCTAGGAGCCAGATCTGGACTGTAGGGGGGATGATTGAGCTCCTCCAATCCGCACTCGCGCAGGGCAGCTTGTGTAACTCTGGCCTTGTGAACTTTGACGACGTTGAAGTCGATCATGGGGCGTGAGGTATCTAGGGACCCAACCGGCAGAGGCCTTGGTCATGGCCAAATTGTCGTGGATGATGTTGATAACACTTCCATGTGATATTCCAAGTTCTCGCTCGATTTATTCGACCTTCACACGTCGATTTTCGAGGATCATCCTCTCAACACGGGCCACATTGTCCTCGTTGGTCACGTCTGAATGACGTCCTAGATGGGGGTCATCTTCAAGGGACTCACGACCATAGTGAAACTTCCTATTCCAGCGTGCAATGGTTGCACAGGAAAGGGCGGTGTCGGTGTACACTGCAACCATGCGTTCATGGATCTCTATTGCATTTTTTCCTTCCTTGGTAAAAAATTTGATCACTGCGCGGTGCTCAACCTTCTCCATTGTTGAAAAATTTGTGACTGACAATCTGCGATTAGCTACTGCTTCTTAAATAGACGAGGCAGGAGCGTGCGGTTGCATGTCCTGACTTGTCATAACTTGTCCTAACACCCCCACAAACAGCCATCTCCCTTTCTCTGTTTTGCCCTACCGATTCGCAAATCTTATTGACCGCCCCTCGTATAGTGAAGGCAGAAACATAGAGAAGAACGGAATGAAACGACCATAAGCAGCCTTGTTTGTCTATCATGGAATCCACGGCAGTTCGAATAAAGTAAATTGCTCTTCGGAACTATTTTGAAGAGCTTTTCTGGCCCACTTCGAGGAGTTGACCCTGACAGAAATAGTCATCGGCTGCTTGGAGGCAGAACTCCGCAGGTTATTATTGGTCGCATAATGAGTCGTTGCCAGGTTGCATTAAGGGTCTATTAGAGGAGTTTAGGTTTCCCACTCGAGCTCTTTTCTTTCTGCTTTCTTGAGTCTTTCGGCGAGCAGGCGCATTTAATTCAGAGTTACCATGTCGTTTTGAGTGAATCAGCCTCGGAGAGAAGCCAGGGAATCAAATTTCCCTTAATGTTACCCTCCTTTAGTAGGCGGATTTGAAACGTCCGTGGGTTGTTCTGATGCAAACTTCCTGGGCTTTGACTCCTCTAAGTCAAGTGAATCTCGCTAAGCACTCACGCCGGAGATGGGGAGGGGAAGAGGCTGAAATTTTGATTTGAGCAGGGCTCGAGCCTTTTTGGGTGCCAGCCGACTAGGATGGTTGCCGGAAGCAACTATATGTCGCTGAAGATCTCGAAAAGGACGCGGTACATATACGGTCGTAGGCCTGGAAGGGCCAGGGCCAGAAGGTGCTATTTTCAAATGAGTTGAATAGGGAGTGCCTGGTCCCACAGACTGCAACAATAATATCTCCCTGTATCATCCGTGGGCCCACGTGCCAAACGGGGCCCATCAATGCTGAAAATATGGCCCGCGACCAGGTATGTTAAAATATTTAATTTTAAAAGTACATTTCAAAGTATTATGTAAAAGGACGAGTGTAAAGCACAGTACAAATCATAACATTCCTGATATCTCGTGAATCATGATCTAATGTACCTTTAATGATTAATGTAATCCAAGTCACTCTAATAACGTATCCATCTCAATTATTTATCATTAATGTCACCCAATTCTTTTTGTCGCAAATGAGAGAATACTTACTTCAGGTAAATAAGGTTTTTTCAGTAGTTACTGTTGTCTTTACTAAACCGGGATTGCAAATTTATAGGAGTAATTTATTCTTATATTAAAAATATCGCAATTAATAAAAAAATAAAAAATTAAGGGCGGTAAAATTGTTTCCAGAGCTTTCAATATTTTTTTTATATTTAATTAATATTTGGAAACAAAATTCCAAAGAATATATAAAAAGAAACAATAAAATTTTTAAAACTATTTAAAAATAGTTAAGTGGGTGAAATAAATTATTTTTTTCAATATAGTAGAACAGTAGTCCTTATAAATCTCTAATGATAAGCGTAGCCATATCGCATTATCTATTATAAGCCTAGCTTTGGTACCATTGCAAATAGATTTGGCACCAGTGGAATAGATTTGGTAATTTTTCGTGAGTCGATCAGAGTTGCCAGATCTTACGAATTTTCGCGATTTTTGCTACTTTTAAAAATTGTGTGCTACATTTTATGCCTCTGCTACTTTGCAAATTTTATGCTACTCCATTTGATAATTGTGCTACTTTTTTTGCGATTTTCATCCATACCTAAAAATATTTTTAGGAAAAATATATTTACTTGTAAAATTTATAACATGGAAAGAATAGGAATCGAGATTCTTTTCTATGCATTTAGTAAAATTGCAACTTGGCCGCTGGCAGCTGCAATAGTGTTGTAAAAAGTTGTTTCTTTCGATCTTATTTAATTATTTAAAATTATTTTCATCAAAATTTAATTTAGCTCAAATGCAAGAATTCCATTATTTTTATTTAAGTTTTATAATTTAAATTTTATACCCAATGTTTTCAATTACGTTAAAGCGCGGATTATTATGCATCCTTAATACGAATCATGTTGATTCAGGCGATGATTTGAATTTATTTTTTTACCGTGTAATAGTTTTGCATAGGCCTACTTCAATTTATTTTTTTGCTGATTTACTATAGTGTAATTTATGCTAAGTGTCCATTATGAGCAAAGCGACTAAATTACATTTCCAAAAATCCTACCTTATGAATCTCATGTTTGAAACATGGCTGGAAGAAATAAATCACAAAGTATTGTAAGGTATGTAAATAAAAAATGAGAGCATATAAAACTCACTTAGTTAAACACAAATCTGTGAAACAATAATTTTTTTTAACTAATATCAAGAAATATAAGGAAGTTCTTTGAAAATCGTAATAAAATAAGTGTATTAGAAATAAAGCTTATCGTGTTTGTTGCTTGCCATACAGAGATACGATGTTTGATCACGTGAATGAATTTTTAAGAAGAGTGATTGGTAACCAGTTGATCAGCTTCAGGGAATTTGCGTTTGCAGAGAACTAAGTGCTTAGCATTAATAAAAAAAGTGATTTCAACTGAATTGCTCAAAGAAAAGGTACCATAAATAAATAAGTCTTCATTTTCCTTAATAGTTGAATAATCTACAAGTATTGCATGCTGTCAACATCTTTGTTTGTGTGTTCGTTATTACAATGAAAAAGAGAACAAAATATAGTCACAATTTTTAGGACTAATTGAAGTTGTGGAAACTACTGCTGACTCATTGTATAAGCATGTGAAAGACTTTTTCAATAAAGAAGGAATTAACTTACGAAATTGCTTCGCTATTGGGACTGATGGAGCCTTTAATCTTTGCGGAAAAAGTCATTCACTTTTTACCCTAATGAAGGAAGAAAATCTAACCTAATTTTAATTAAATGCATGTCATTCGCTTCACTTTGTGTGCTTACATGCCTAAGAGCATCTACCATAGATTATATGATTAGAGAGTCATATAATTGGTTTAATCGGCCTACCTTAAGAAGAAAAACTAATATGGATTTATATAAGAAAATAAATGATGGAAAGGACCCATTAGAATTGATTTCACTCTCTTTAACTAGATGGCAGGTAAGAAGCAACTGCGTCAAGAGAATCCTTAATAATTTGGATTCGTTAAAAGTTAAGTTTCAGCTTTCTTCTTCCTCAATCTGTGATAAATATCTTGCAAGGGAGCTCCATAGAATGTCTTTGGGTCCAGTAAATGAGTTGTATCTCTCACATTTTAACATTTCTAATGCCAATTTTACCAAAATTTGAACGAATCATTTTGCTCTTTCAAAGTGAACAAGTTGATCATGGTTAAGAATAATAATTTATCGACAAAATGCTAATCTCTAAACTGATATGAAATCTCCAAATATTTACTTGCCTGTTGAAAAAGTTGACTTTGGTTATGTCTTTTGATAAACTAACAAGTAAAGGTAAAATAATCTCATCAGCAGCCCTAAAGAAAATCTATCGAAGGTGTCATAACTTTTCAAAAAAAGTTGTGGAGAACTTTTGAACCAAATCACCTCAAATTATGTAACATTAAAAAAGATTAATACCAAGCATTTGTTTTTCCGATTTGCCTTTAGACCTAACATACCAGTCTAAATTGGATATTCTTGAAAATCAGTAGAAACAAATGCTTAACGTTCAATAGAATGATGTATTTACTTCTGAATCTGGGCTTTAAAAGGATAGCAAATTATTATGGTACCACATTTAAAACACTAAAGATTTAATTGGAAACTGTATTAAGAGATTTAGCAACATTTGCTTTAAAGCTATACAGTTTACCAATAAGCAATGCAAATGCAGAAAGGGTATTTTCAAGAGTGACAGCAACAAAGACTAAACTTAGGACTCGAATGTACATTGAACTTTTAGATTCCATAATTAGAATTAGAATGATTTTGGAAGAATGAGGAATTTGGAGCATTGAATTCAATCCTTCGCCAAAAATGCTCAAATATAAATCAGATATTTATCTAAAAACGAGCAAGGTCTGCTGACCAAAAAGGGGCGTGCTCTCATTTATTCTGATTTATGACCTTACGACTTTTCAAAGTTTTAATAATTCCTGGACTAACCTCGAGAGGACCTTGGTAATTCTATCATTCGAAAGAGAATGTAAAACAAATGAGGGTTTTAAATTTCATTAGAATCGATCAAATAGTTATGATGTTATTACCCCCAATATAATTCCTAGGCTAACCTTGGCAGGATCTTGTTAATTATACCGTTCGAAAGATAATGTAAAACAACATAAGAGTTTCAAATTTTGTTAGAATCGGCAGAATAGTTATGATGTTATTGCAAAAGCAAAATAATCCCCGGCCAACATTGGGAGGCTTTTGGCAATTATATTATTCGAAAGAGAATGTAAAAAATATTTGGGTTTCAAATTTTGTTAGAATCGGCCAAATAGTTATGATTTTATTGCCAAATAATTTTTCCGCTAGACTTAGGAGGACTTTGGCACTTATATCATTCGAATGAGAATCTAAAACAACATAAAAGTTTCAAATTTCGTTAGAATCAGCCTAATAGTTACAATGTTATAACCAAAACAAAACAAAACGGGGGTCGACTGCCTGACATAGTAAGATGTAGAGTTGCTCGCGACTGGACTCACACGCGACTAAAAAAAACGAGAGAAATGTTCAAGAAGAAGAAGATGGTGAGGCTGAAGAGATATTAAGTTCATTACTTAATTAATGCAATTTTTAAAGAAATTTTCAAATAATAATAAAAGCAATAATATATATTTTTTATTGTGTTGTATGTGGGGTTGTAATGCTACTTTTTGCTACTTTTTATTTTGCTCCATGCTACTTTGGTACAAAAGCTTCTGGTAAATTTGGATTCGATTAGTGACAGAGTCAGTTTGTTCAAATCTTGTTAAGTGCAATGCTGTTTTTTCTTATTTATAATTACTTAGGCCTAAGTGATTCTATTTGTAATTTATTAACTCCTTTAATGTGGAAGCATTCATGCGTGAAAAGAAAAAAAACAAAAATTATAAATATCGTAAATTTTATATTGAGCAGAATTATAAGTAGCTTTTCAAGCTCGAAAATGATAAAGCACTGTGTCATATGTAGGGAATTTGTGGCCGCTTTTTGACAGTAGAACTTGAAGTGCCATTATGAAACGAAACATGCCAAAATGTATGACAAATTGTTAGATGAACAAAAGAAAAAGAAATATTCTGAAATGTAAAATGCTGAGAAAAAGCAGATTTTAAACTTAACAAAGTAAGTTACATGATTAGTTATAATGAGGGGTGTGGAGCCGGAAGAAAAATTTATGGCTCCGGCTCTGGCTCAACTTTAAAATTTTTTGGCTTCGGCTCCGGCTCCAACCCCATTAAAGTTAAAAAATCCAAATGTAATCGAAGTGATAATTGATAATAGTCAATAATAAATAAATCAAAAAAGGGGCAATTTTGATTTGCAGTAAGGCGAAAATACTCTTTGTAAACATAAGTACCTATTTAATATACAAATGAAAGAAAAATAATAATATGCATACAATTTTGAGTTTTAACCACAAAATATTCTAGAAAAATTTCAAACAAATTAAGATTCATTCCTTCTAAAGATTTGAACTTTTAATGGCAAAATTTGGATAAAATTGAAATTGAAAATTAGAAATAACAATTTCTCCTTAAAAATAAGATAGCTTCTACTAAGTCTTTTTTCATTACAGATCTTAAATCTTATTTTATAATTTTTAATCCTGAAAATAGACTATAAACACTAACTCGACTAGTTGGTAAGGCAATAGTCACTTGTGTAGCATCTTGTATAAATTTAGGGTACTTTAGTACTGATTTATGTACCGAAAACTTCGACTGATGGTTAAATTTCTCAATTTCAATAAAAGATTCCCATACTTCTAACTTGAAATCACTAAATGCAGAGTTAAGAGGAGAAACATGTGAAACATCCTGTTTACCTTCCAATCGAGTTCATTTTGCTCTCAGACCTTTTGCTGTTTATCAATTATTTTTCTTAAAATCAAACTCATTATATGAAGTACTACTACTAGCACTAGATGCTGATCATGGCCTATTTGTAACTTCTGCTTCTGGACATTCTTGAAAATTTCTCACTTTGAATGCTATGTTATATATAGACTCTTTGGCCTTGCTTTGTTGTTCATTAGTCAATAAACGTCTACACTTTGGGTCTAGATACACATCAGACAACAGAACATCATTTTCCAGTAAATGATTTTCTCATGTTTCCATGGAAGTCTTGATACCTTCAGCTATAGTACTCTTAGTTTGAGAGAGGGACTGAATCAAAGACTTCCATTCCTAAAAAAACTAAGTCGGAGTAGAATTTTCAGCATGATTTCTTTGTAATAATATATGGATGATGAAGTACATTTTCAAGTTTTTTTTTACTGCATCCCACATTGCTACTGGTATTGCAATTTCTGGCTTCACCCTGGCAATAAGAACAGATTTTGATTCCAGTAAGCGCTCTATCATCATATATATACTACCCAACCTTGTAGTCTGATTTAAAAATGCTACCTTTCTACTACGTAGTTTAATTATCTTTTCATTTTTTGTATCTTCTTGAAGCTACTACAATTTGCTTTATCTTTGTTAAAAGAGTAGCTGTATGTTTATGTGCTAAACCATCACGAATGGCAAGCTGTAGAGTATGTACACTGTACAGCACAACGCATATGATGGATTTTTGAGGGCGTTAAATTTCTTCTGCAGCACTATTTAAATGCTCAGGTTTTACTCTATCATCAGGCTCCAGTTTTGTAGTCGTTTCTCGTCAGAATGAACTGGTTCCTTTTCAAATTCTTCTTCTCTCACTTGGTCCTTATTTAATTTTTCAATTGTACTGATCATATTTGATCAGTATTATCAATTATAATGCACCATACATTATCCTTTTCTATTTCATACTCTTGCAAAACATCATTCACAACCTTATAAAAGTAGTCAATTATATGTTGGGCTTGAATATCTCTTACTGCCAATGTACGTGTCACTAATAGATCTAACATTTATTGCAAAATAGTGTCTTCTTAAACGTGGGCACCCATCCATTTTAAAAAAAATCTAAAACATCCCTTTAGTTGATTTTTAAGAACACATTTTTGTTCCTTTGCTTTTCAACTACCAAAGATCTGATACTATTTCTATTGAAACTAATTTTAAATTTTTGTGCCATATCGCCTATTAAACCTACCATACCTGGCTTACAAAGGACAGAAAGAGGTAGGGAATTCGTTCCCACTAATTCTCTTATGTTATTTTTGCACGGATCGTTATGGTCACATTCACATTTGGACTGGTCAAATATTTAGTAAGCTCTGGTTAGCAGTGTTGACTTTTGGTTGCTGATACACCAGAAGTACTGACTGATCACTTTAACATTTGCCTCTTCATTCGCTATGAGAATGTTAGAAACTTTAGGATGATTTCTTTTTGTTTGCCCCACATTTGAATTACGTTCACCAAAATCTTCACAATTACATTGACAAACATAATATTTATCATTTGCAGTTGCATTAAATTATTCAAATACGCTACACTTTTCTCTTAATCCTTTATTTATTATTGAGAGCTTCAAAAATATAAATAAGATAGTTATATAGTATACTTATACCTCAGTCATAATTAATAAGATTGCATTTTGTAGCTTCATTCTAATTGCAAATATATATATTTCTGAAATGAAGTAAATATTTATTTTTAATAAGTTATTTGATAATTAAAAATACAGTTTTACTACAAACAAGTAAAACTACATAGTGGTTTTCCTTCCAGTATTTCCTCCCAAATCACAACAGCCTCGGTCATACGACACTGACATTTAACCATTTCCTTTTATTTATTTATTAACGTTAGTCCACTAGACATAAAATCCTCAAAAAAACGTTTTCTCTAACTACCTAACTCTCTAATTCTTTTCCTAGCAGTTATCTGTCCTCCCATATAAATTCTTTGGTATCGAGTACACCTAATTTATTCTTTCTCTTCCTCTCCCTCTCTCCATCTATCCCTCTGTCTCAAATAAACACTTATCTACCGTTAGAAAAAGCCCGCCCTTCATCCGAGAAACTCCATTGGTGTAAGCTGGTCACTGTCCCTTTCTTAAGCAGATGAAAACTAAGTTTCGTTGAGAAACAAAATTTATTATCCAGTCATTCACTCATTATTACTTATTAGGGTGTAGTGTCGCAACCAATTTTAAGGCACATTTTAGGTTTTCTAGAATAGACCATCCCAAATTTGGAAATGAAGACGAAAAAAATCTGAAAAAATTGTAACGTCTCTTTTTTGTGGACCAAATTTTGCTTAAAATTATCTTTTCTGTAGGGTGAGGCTGGTTGTATTCAGTTATTATAGTTCTCGTCTCTGAAGCTAAAAATGGGTTATTTTTGTACAGGAAGAAATTTTCACTTTAACTCCATATGTATCTAAGGTTTAGGCAATTTTAGATTGGGGAATCCCTTCTTTGTAAACTACTCGGAAGGCACTCTAAATTAATCAATGCATGACGAATTTACAAGATATTTACAGAGTATTTCTCATTGAGGAATATGGCTCGACCTTTTCGAATGTGTGTTATAAATTCTTTCCTTACATGTATTATTTTTCTTTTATACTACTCGGTATTCATTTTCATGGCTAAGATGAGTAAAAGAACTAGAACATCAACAAGTTGAAGTGTCTTTTGCTCCCCAATCCCAGAACTTTCTCATTATGAGCTACCAACAAAACAACATGTTGAAAGATATATATTCAGTAAGTACAAGACAATAAATGCAAGAGGAACAAGAATGTTATTCCTGAAGTATCCGAGACCTTTAATAAGATTTGGAAAAAGCCAGTATTCCAGTTCAACCGATCAAGAATTTTAAAACCAAATTGCTCCGATTGGTGGAAGAAGCGTCTGTAGAATCAAAACAAGGAATGAATGTCACTAAGAGTAAGTTTATTTCATCATTGGGTCAACTTTTTCATATAGCAGGCTGCCAGTGTGCTGAGCTCTTGGATTGCAAGTGTGAAAAGAACATGAAAGTGCCACGTCGAGAGCAGGAATTTCTTATTGATCAAAGAACTGTGTGTCACATGAAAATTGGAGGAGAGGATGTAAAAACAAATCAAATGATTAAAAAATAGAAAATCAAAGAAGATCGAATTCAGGTAAGAAGAGAAGAAGAAGAGTCACAAAAAGAGAAGGGGGATAGAGAAAACTACAATTTCAGACGAAGCATTGGATGAAGAAACCTCATCTTAGGACATTTCTGCTGATGATTGGAAGAAAGTCTTTGAGGGAACAGAATACATTATACCAATAACAACAATTGCCATTGAAGCAGATCGGTAATCTATGTTAAATAGAGCTGCTATTAGTAGTGCAGCTCTATTCGACTATGTTATTATAAATTTAGAAGACCGCTTCCATGTAATTGACCATCACAAAGTTTTTAGGGTACGATAAAAGTTAAGGAGGAATTAAACCGAAACTGAATGTTTGAGAAATAAGAAAATTACTGCTTTGGAACAGATCAATCTTAGGAAAATACTCCAACCTGCCAGTAAAACCATAGCATGGCAAACAATCCAAAGGAATTCCTACTGGGCCCATCCTGAGAACGTCCCTTTGGTAATGCTGGTAGACGTTGATCAGAAGAACGAGAAATTAGCTATTGACAGAATCAAGAAGATCAAAGAGGTTATTGTGTATGAGGAAGAGATACGTGATATCAGACCATCAAAAGTAGATAAGACTGCTAAGAACCCAACATATCTACTTTCCCCTGAAGAGGGCTGCAGGTTTGAGCCACCAGTTATAATGTATCTATCTAATGCGGACCTGCAAAATATTGTCGACGAGCCACTCTCTCTTGACATTCCATGCCATTCTTAAGGTGCGGAGCGGTATGTGACGGAAGCTTCTGGCGAAGTTTATGGAAATGAAGCAAGAGAAGGCTACATTCGCACGGTACTAAAATCCCGTGACTTCATGCCATCGTTTGAGACAAAGCATGATTTTAAAGTATCAGTCAATAACTAGTATGTATCAGTTAGATAATAAAAGTTGGACTCCTAACTTGTTTGTAATTATCCTTAAGTTTACACTCACCTCCAATGTATTTAGAAGCACTTATAATAACAAACCAACAACTCTGATGGTGTATATCTTTCTGGCTCGAAAATTGAAAAAAAAGGAATTTTGAGCTCAAAAAGGGGGTGTTCCAAATATTTCTCCCCCAAACTTTTTCCACGTTTCAAAAATGCGTACTCAAGTGTACAAAACATGAAATATGCACGTTTATTTGCTGAAATTTGTTTATCGATGCTACGGCCTATTACTTATTCACCACTCAGTCATCCAAATATACTCCATTCGACTAGCTTCACGCATTTAGTTTGCTTAACTTCAAATAACGTTGTAAACAGATTCTTGACTCACCAAGATTATGCAGCCTTATCCTAGACTGGCTAAAATTTATCAATCACTCGGTTAAATCATGTTAAAATAAAGTTATTTATACTAAATCGTTGATAAATCCTGATACGATATTATTTGATGAGCACCCTCAGAAACGAAAGTTGAATCCCGAAATTGGATTCGTACGTATGAGAAGCACCTTGTTCTTATTGAACTGGTAACCATGCCAACCAAAATCCATCTTCTCTCTATGATATATATATATATATATATATATATACAAGGTGTCTCAGAAAAAAGTTAACCGTAATTTGAATTAGTATAACTCAAAACCTATTGAAGATTTTGAGTCCTGTAAAACAAAACAAATTTAACAACTATATATCTGTCGATTCTGGAAATTTCATTAAATTCCCTGCTATGATATTGATACACTAATGGGTTTAGTGGATGCTATCAAAATTATGTTTGCGCAAGGAAGTAAAATAATGAAACTTCGAAGTTTAAAATCAACAAATATATTTAAATCAATTTTTAACAAAAACACCCCTTCATATGGGTAATACGAATTTATTTTTTAATTTTCTAAGTATCGTTTCCTTCCACATGTCCTCCATTTCTTTACAAGCACAGTTGCGCCTTTGATCGCATTGATTGAACAACTTTTTTGATTAACTTGTGATTTTCATTAAGTCTATTGACTTCACGTGCGATACTATCTCTTAACTGGTTGATGCTATGTGGTGGAGTAGAATACACTTTATTCTTTAGATAGCCTCGTAAGAAATAATCGCACGGTGTTAAGTCAGGGGATCTTGGGATCAATTGCATGATTTAGCGCAACAATGCAGTTGTCAAACATTTCTCTTAGTTTTGTTCTTACAGCAAGCTGTCTATGAGCTGGTGCGCCGTCCTGAATCCACCAAATTCGATTGAATTGATTGCCGTAAATCTGGTGGAGTTCTGGGAAGATCCTTTCGTTGATCATGCTCAGGTAGACAGCACCATTCAAGTTATTCTCGTAAAACAATGGGCCGACAAGATAGCCATTCCCGCATATTCCGATCTACAGAGACACTTTCTGATCACAAATAGGTGTGTCAAAGTTAAATGTTGGGGAGGGAAGGGGGGGGGGGGGTAGCGGCGCATATTGCAGAATGTTATGGCTATTTATCTTTCCATTCTTGAAAAAGGCTGCCTCGTCACCAATCACAATGTTTTCCAAGAAAACAGATTTATGGAAAAGCCATTCGACAAATTATTTACAACAAAGAAAATCAGTTTCAAGAAGCTGGTGTCTTGCATGGATCTTATAGGGATGCCATTTTAAGTCATGTTTAATAATGCGCTTAAATGATGACTTTGACAATTGTAACCCATTCTTTCTGACTGAGACATGTGGATTTTGAAGAAGTGTCGTCTGAACATTTTCGATATTTTCAGTTGTTCTTATGGTTCTCATAAGACCCAAACGACCTTTATTTAGATTTAAGCATGTTCTTTCATGTTGGTATTTGCGAACATTTTTTCAAATTGTGGGCTTGCTTGGTGGGTGCCTACCTGGAAAACGTTGTTCAAATGAATCTTATACTTGTTTAATACCGCCAGTCTTAATAAAGTTTGACTACAAGTACGCGTTGATCTTTTGTTAACTGCATGATTAAAAAGGTTCTATGGAAGTCAACTTTTACGCAGAAACGCTTTTATTTGCTTAGTAAGCAATAATGACGAGACCATACCACAGCGTAGCTGAAAAACCACTGTAAAATGGCCTAGGCTTTGCTTCAAGAATCGCACAGTGACCTAGGCTACCTAGGCTCCCTACGCTTCTATTGAAAGTGCACGGTGGCCTAGCCTTCCTAGGCTTCGTTTCATTATTTTACTTCCTTGCGCAAACATATTTTTGATAGCCATCACTAAACCTATTAGTGTATCAAAATCATAAAAGGGAATTTAATGAAATTTTCAGAATTGACAGTTAAATAGTTGTTAAATAAAACACTCTTTGGCAGGACCCAAAAATCTCCAATATTTTTTGAGTTATACTAATTCAAAGTACGTTTAACTTTTTTCTGGGACACCCAGTATATATAATAATTGCTAATAAACAAAATTTAGCAGGCGACAAAAGTATATTAATATTTGGTGTCATTACCTTTGTTTGCAATAACAATACGAAGAGGATTCTTATAGGTTTCGCAATCATTTCTTGATATTATGTTCCACTCTTCTACGCAAATAACCCTCAAAATTTTTATGCGTTTCTCAGTATTTGCCCTAAATCTCAGTAGGATTAGGGCAATTGACTTGTCCATGGAAGGAAGATTTTTGCTCTACTTACATTATTCTTGCGTTAATAAAGCCGTATGCTTAGGCTCGTTGGCCTGCTGAAATATCCATTGCTGCCGTTCATAGATTTTTTCGCAGTTGGGAGCAGTTTTTTTCTCCACTATCTCTCGGTACGTGGTACCATCCATTTTCCCATCAATGAAACGGAGTGCTTCTGTGCCATGTGTAGTAAGCAGGCCAAAACCATGAGACTACCTCTTCAGTGTTTACCTTTGGAATGGTTTGCTGAGGATCACAGACAGTTCTTTCTGTCCTACAAACGTGACGAATATCCTTTGGGCTGAAAATTTCTGTTCTCATTTCATCTGACCATATAACATTTTTCCAAAATTCACTTTCCTTTGCAAGATGCTTTCTGACAAAGATAATTAGAGCTATTCGTACATTCTTTCACTCCCCGCAAAACTAATGAATCCAGCAAACCGCAAGAAACAGAAAAAAATGATAATTTTTTTTCGGAATTGTTATTTTCTAATTCATTGTCTTCCGCGTAGCCGACAGGTCTAAGGGACGATTTAATTGGTATCAAAGCGGTTGCTCGCTGCCTCAGTGTGCGCGGTTCGAATCCCACCCCTGTACGGAATTTTTGCGAATTAGCAAATAACATTTCCGAAGAAAAATTATCCTGTTTTTCTGTTTCTTGCAGTTTGCTGGATTCATTTCATCACTTTTTCGCGTTCATGAAAGATTTCTCTCTCTCTCTCCCTCTCTTACTCTCTCTCTCTCTCTATCTCTCTCTCTCTATATATATCTCTCTCTCTCTCTATATATATATACTCGTATATATATTATATTTATATATATATATATATATATATATATATATATATATATATATATATATATATATATATATATATATATATATATATATATATATATATATGTTTCAGCAAAAATCCAATGCTGAAGATGGGACTGAAAATCATCTTCTAATGTTTACTATTACATATCCTTTCGACCAAATGGTCATTTTCTGTCTCTATACCCCCAAAAATAAAATAAATTTTTAAAGGTAAATTTAAGCATTCATTTAAATTAAAGTTAAACGAGATGACAAGAACATAAGAATTAAAATGTTCAAGAAACTATTCAAGAACATACAAATACAGGATGACAAACGTACCTTGCTTCCACGATATCCGAAAGGAATATCGAGTGCTAAGGGGCCTTAACTTCATCAACTCGATGCATTCAAATATAAAATTTACTATTAGAGATATGGTATAGAAATCCCTTGCCTGGGGAGATTGTTAAAAACACTTAATGTAAATCTTGTTTTCTCTTATACTAATACTTTAAAAACAATGTTAATAAAAAATTGCCCTAATGAAACAAATAACGTAATTTATAAAATCCCTTGTTTGGATTGCCCTTCATTTTATATTGGGCAAACTAGCAAGGATCTGAATGTGCGTATTAAGCAACATAAGTACTCTGTAAGCACTGGGCAAACATCAAATGCCATTTTTATCCATTTCAGTGAAAATTCCCATCGTATTAATTGGAAGGAGAGTTCTGTGATTGCCAAATCAAATGACTTTTTTTCACGAAATCTTTTAGAATCGGCATTTATACAACTGACTTCGAATTTTAATCTCAGCCCTGGAATGTATTTTTGGGACCCTTGTATCAAAAGAATGTTTAAGAATGATTTTAAAGATAAAATTTCTGAATTAATGATTACCACCTAGAAGTTATTTTAGCTTATTTATAAAAAAAACCTTTCCTCATATTTTTCTTTTGTCATATTTTCTTGTTATCATGTGTAAACTTTTTTTGTTTTCATATTGCATATGTGATTCCTAAACATTGCCCCCCGTCTTTCTTTTGTAACCCGTAAACTTTTTTTTTTTTTGTAACCCTGACGGCTCATCTCGTTAATAGGTTTTTTCCAGGTATCTGCTAATCCCACATCTTTTAATCTTTATATCCTATATTTTCATTAATCAGGTGTATAAATATCTTTCTCTTTTTCCCTGTCTTTTAGTCTGCTTAGTAAAGGACCATTAGTTGAAAGGCCTGGCAGTTCTCCGTTGTTTCATTTTCCTCGTGGCTGTAACGTTATTCATATATATGTATATATATATATATATATATATATATATATATATATATATATATATATATATATATATATATATATATATATATATATATATATATATATATATATATATATATATATATATATATATATATATATATATATATATATATATATATATATATATATATATATATATATATTATATATATATATATACAAGCAGCTGTTCTTGGTTACACAGGCACCACTGCGGCGTGCTTTATTTTAACACCCTGAACACCCTTTTCTTCTTTTTCTTTATCTTCTCCTTCATCTTCATCTTCATCTTCTTCTTCATCTTCTTCTTCATCTTCATCTTCTTCGTCATCTCTGTATTCTTCTTCATCTTAATCTTCATCATCTTCATCTTCTTTTTCTTCTTATTCATCATCATCTTCATCATCATCTTCATAATCATCTTCATCATAGTCTTCTTCTTCTTCTTCTTATAAAGGAATTATTAGAAATAACTTTGATAAAAAAATTAAATATACTTAAGTTACAACAGAACTAAAGGAAAAAATCTCGTTCTTAAAATATAGGGTTATGGATATTATATATATATATATATATATATATATATATATATATATATATATATATATATATATATATATATATATATATATATATATATATATATTATATATATATATATACAAGCAGCTGTTCTTGGTTACACAGGCACCACTGCGGCGTGCTTTATTTTAACACCCTGAACACCCTTTTCTTCTTTTTCTTTATCTTCTCCTTCATCTTCATCTTCATCTTCTTCTTCATCTTCTTCTTCATCTTCATCTTCTTCGTCATCTCTGTATTCTTCTTCATCTTAATCTTCATCATCTTCATCTTCTTTTTCTTCTTATTCATCATCATCTTCATCATCATCTTCATAATCATCTTCATCATAGTCTTCTTCTTCTTCTTCTTATAAAGGAATTATTAGAAATAACTTTGATAAAAAAATTAAATATACTTAAGTTACAACAGAACTAAAGGAAAAAATCTCGTTCTTAAAATATAGGGTTATGGATATTATATATATATATATATATATATATATATATATATATATATATATATATATATATATATATATATGAATCCATTAAACCACATTGAAAGAGAAAACGGAATATTTTTTCCTTGCAGTAATATTTTTATTACCTTTTTTTCGAAAAAAGTATGCCTCTAGTACACTCTGCGTAGCATTAGTGTACTGAAGGCATACTTTTAACTTATCAAAGCGGGACGGATTTTTTCGAAAAAAAAGGTAATAAAAATATTACTGCAAGGGAAAAATATTCCGTTTTCTCTTTCAATGTGGCTTAATGGATTCATTTTCATCATTCTCTCGCGTTACTTGATATATATATATATATATATATATATATATATATATATATATATATATATATATATATATATATATATATAACAATGTTCGCGGTCATTGCTCTTCTAGGCTTGGGTCAGAAATCTTCACGCTACTCAAATGGCGGTTCTAGTAATCTCTTCCGCTTGTATACTCTGTAGTCCCATCGAAGTTTATGTAGTACAGCTTTCTCTGGAGGAGAACTACTGGGTTGTTTGGGGTATTCGGTAGTTGTTCACCCTCCTCACTTTATGAATAAGCTGAGGATTGGGGCCATCTTCGACTTTAGTAACTTCTTTACTCTCAGCCTCATCAACAAGTTCATCGTAGGGCATACGTGGGGCCTCATCAAGCTCTTCGTCGGACAGACGGGTGGTTATCATTATACGACAGCGCAAGGTGTCGCTCAAAATTTATCGTGGGTAAGAAGAAGAATTTTTTACCCACAAATACTTAAGTAAACCCAATGTTAAGTTGCTGGCATCATGAAGATTTGCAATATACAGTGATATATTCATACATATAAACACACACACACTCAGGCACTGTTCAATGCAAATCAGGGGATCTCGCAAGCCAAGCACAAAGAGCAAGGTCTTGGGCCCCCTTCCGACCAATCAATCGCCGGGGCACTTAAAAAAAGCTCGAACCATCAGGTGCAAATGGGGCGGTGCTCTATTTTGTTGAAAAATGGAGCCATGCGGAGCTGCTTTCAGTGAGGTAAAGAGCCAGTTCTGGAGCATATCGAGATAGGTTTCGTCTCCCATCATCTCCAACATCGAATCGAAAAATTTCATCTGCTTCCTCTTGTCCTCTTTGGTAAGTGGGAGCGTAGTCTGTAAGGTTTCAAATGTAGACGTCTTCTTAGCACACACCAGATAGTGGATTGAAGAATCGTAAGCTCACGGCTAGCTCGATTTGTGGACTTCCGCGGGCTCCCCTTAAACGCAACACGGATTCTCGCCACTTGTTCCACCGAAACTCGTGATCGTCCTGGACTCTTTTCTGTACATAGACACCTACTCTCTTGAAACTGTCGAAATCACAGTCGAACGTTTTTAAGAGAGGGAGGATTAATGTCGAATCGCTTTCGAAAAGCACGCTGCACCGTGACAACCGAATTTGTTTTCGCGAACTTGAGAACGCTGAACGCCTTTTTCTGAGGACTCTCCATACCTAGGGTAATCAAACAACTGAAAGTTGCCGGAGAAACAACGCGTCGCGACTACATCGCCCCTGTGGCAGCCATTCAAATTAGAAAACTACTTTCAAATACTCACTGATTCATTCCATGACGATGCTTGAAAAATAAATAATGCGACATGAAATCGGTTCATTCTTTTATGAATAACCCTGTATATTAACCGTGCTGTCATATATTTTCTGTTGTCTAGCATTCATGCTACGAGGGGCGGTCAATAAGTTTTGCAATTCGGATATAAGGAAACGAGATATGAGGAAAAGTGGTTTATTATTTTTCAATATAACTACCCTTGACTCCAATGCATTTGCGCCACTTGTCCTTGAGGCTTCGAATTTCCGACAACAAGAAATCTCCAGACTGCTGTTCAATCCACTCCAGGACGGCGAGCTGGACTTCTTCATCTTCTCCAAACCAGCGTCCACGTAGTGCATCCTTGAGCTAGCGAAATAAAAAGTAGTCGCTAGGGGCCAGATCTGCAATGTAGGACGGATGGTTGAGCTTCTTGAATCCGCATTTACGCAGGGAAGCATGTGCAACTCTGGCCTTGTGGACAGGGGCATTGTCGTGGAGGAGCAGGACACCGAGTGTTAACTTGCCGCGCCGCTTTTGACAGATGCACTTCTTCAAACCAGATAGTTCCTCCGCGTAATATTGGCCTGTGATGGTCCTTCCACGAGGCGCATAGTCCACAATCAACTCTCCCTCAGAATCCCAGAAGGTGGTGGCCATGATCTTTCCGGCTGAGGGTTGGGTCCGGAACTTGATGGGGGTCGGAGAGCCCCTGTGCTTACAGGCCATGCTTTCGAGCTTGGTCTCGAGATCCCAGTGATGGACCCACGTTTCCTCACATATCACTAAGGGTGACTCGAATTCCGCCGGGTCTTGGTAGTACATGAGCAGCAGCTCCTCCGAACTTTGACGACGTTGAAGTCAATCATGGGCCATGAGGTTTCTAGGGCCCCAATAGGCAGAGACCTTAGTCATGGCCAAATTGTTGTGGATGATGTTAATAACACTTCCATGTCATATTCCAAGTTCTCGCTAGATTTCTTCGACCTTCACCCGTCGATTTTCGAGGATAATCGTCTCCACACGGACCACATTGTCCTCGATGGTCACGTCTGACGGGTGTCCCGGACGGGGGTCATCTTCAAAGGACTCACGACCATGGCGAACTCCCTATTCCAGCGAGCAATAGTTGCATAGGAAGGGGCGGTGTCGGTGTACACTGCAACCATGCGTTCATGGTTCTCTTTTGCATTCTTGCCTTCCTTGGTCAAAAGTTTGATCACTGCGCGGTACTCAACCTTCTCCATTGTTGCAAAATTTTTGACTGACGATCTGCTATCAGCTACTGCTTCTTAAATAGACGAGGCAGGAACGTGCGGCTGCAGGTCCTGACTTGTCATAACTTGTCCTAACACCCCCACAAACAGCTATCCCCCTTCCTCTGTTTTGCCCTACGGATTCGCAAAATTTATTGACCACCCCTCGTATGTTTATCATAAAAACATCCACTTGCAAGTTCAAGGAGTAAATTGGCGCACATCCTTGCAGAAGTTCTCCCTAACTCTTTAATTCCTAGAGATCAAACAGACACACCAAAGTCAGCTCCACTATTACGACACGTGCACAATTTTACATAAACAATTACGCCGGTGAACGCAGTTATATGCATTTTGTATACACAAACATTCCCAACATAACCCAAAACGTCCATCTTAAATAACATTAAACTCAAATATATATATATATATATATATATATATATATATATATATATATATATATATATATATATATATATATAGATTCGAAGATATCATATTAGCGTGATATACATATACCAAAGATAATAGTAAACCTCAATATTTGAATCAAGATTTATTTATAATCACAGAACTATTTTGGCAAAGTTATAATTGCCATTTACGACTAACTAATAAAAAAAGCCAAGCGAGGAACCTAGTATATATAAGGCGAACAAAATACTAAACTAAATGAAAACGCAGGAACAATCTGGAAAAACAAGTATTTTGGACGGACTCAGGGGAATTTACTAATCTCCGATAGCAATTCTATTATATTCTCACAAACACACACACGAACATATATATATATATATATATATATATATATATATATATATATATATATATATATATATATATATATATATATATATATATATATATATATATATATATATATATATATATATATATATATATATAGTGGGTGCAATAAATATCCGATAAATGGTCAAAAGTTTATTTACTATAGTTACACAACAGCAAAGTAATCGAAAATTGAACATCTTATGTACTTGTATTTTGTGTGTTGAATACAATTTTGTATCATATTGCAAAAATAGTAAAACATTACTATGATTACGGCAAAAATATCAAACGAACGTTTCAAAAAGTATCCGATACATCTATGAAAACCAGTTAGTATTTGGTCATATGACCTTTCGTCACAAGTACAGCTTCCAACCGTTTGGGATATTTACTTATGAGGTTCTTACAAATATTTGTAGGTATATTGGCCCATTCTTCTTGGCATATTCTTTTTAAATCTGGTAGATTTCTTGGGTCTCTTTTCTGAATCTTTACTTTTAATTCTCGCCACAGGTTCTCGATAGGATTTAGGTCTGGCGACTGACTTGGCCATCCCATAACCTTTTTTTGAATCTGCTGAAACCACGCTGCAGTGCCCTTGGCTGTATGTTTTGGATCGTTGTCCTGCTGGAATGTCCATCCTCTTGGCAACTTCAAGTCGTCTGCAGACTGTAAGAGATTATCATCCAGAATCCTGCGATACATCTGAGCATTCATTTTCCTTTCAATAATATGGAGTCTTTCAGGACCTGCAGAGGAGAAGCAGCCCAATACCATTATGCTGCCTCATCCAAACTTCACTGTTGGGATTGTATTTTTCCGATCATGCGCTGAGATTTTCTGCCTCAATCCGTGACTAACACTGTTCCACCCAAATAACTCAATCTTTGTCTCGTCCCCAAAACTTGCAGGCTTCTCTAAACGTTCAATCAATCTATCATTTCCCGTGGCACCCACCGGGATGCATAGGGCTTCAATGAACTCGCGCCACCACGCTCTATCTTGAGCTAATACTTCAAGATCTTTCAAAATGTTCCTTGGCAAATTAAGACGATTTCTGACATGAATTAGTTTCAACAAAGGTGTCTTTCTTGGTGTGTGAGAATGAAATCCCTCGTTCCTAAGAACTGCTCCAATTGTAATTTTGTATACATTTGTCCCAGCTACTTCCAAATCTTTCTGAAGTTCAGATCAAGTCACTCGAGGATTCTTCTTTACTTTACGGACTATATGTTTAGCCGCACGGTTTCAAAGTTTAGATGGACGCCGTGAACGTGGTAGACTTGCAGTGGACTGATACGACGTGAACCGGCAAATCGTGTCTACCAATGGTTGAGATTGGTATTTTTAGCATAGATGAAATTTTTTATAGCCTAAACAATTAGTTCTCCTTTTTGGCAATTATTTAGTCTTCGCAATATTAGAATTAGAGTGTTGGACGATGACCTCCTTCTCATGCAGCTCTCATGCAGTTCTACAGCATTCCTGTCACGTAAACCACTTTGGAATGTTCGAGAACTATTGGATACTTTTTGAAACGATAATCTAACACTTTTATCGATATAATATGAATGCCTTACTATTTGTCTATTCTATTACCGAATTTGTATTGAACGTACAAAATACATAAGATATTCAATTTTCGATTACTTTGCTGTTGTGAAACTATGGTAAATAAACTTTTGACCATGTATCGGATATTTATTGCACCCACTGTATATATATATATATATATATATATATATATATATATATATATATATATATATATATATATATATATATTACATTCAGGCATTTTTTCTCGTCTCAACTTCATTACTTACAAACTTCCTCTTTAAAGTGAAGTAAAAGGTCCTTCAATCTTTTTTAGCCCATAATGCTTTGCACTCTTTATCTTCACTTCACCCTGGCATTTCACCAGCAGGAAAGGATCGACCTCCTCCCCCCGACACTTCAAAATTTCATCCAAGTGGGATTGGGTGTGAGAGAGTGAGTGTGGTGACACTCATGCCAAATTCAGCCACCGGCGGAGCGATGGCACTGCCTGGGAGATATGGCAGAGATTTTCTCCCCAACTGCCGGAGTTTTGATAGGGAGGACCAAAGTAGGTCCTCAAATAGCGGGTCTCTAGTCATAGAGGGCCTCACTAATGCTTACGTGGATATTTTTTTTATTTTTTTGCATGGATTTGATTATTTTTAATATGTTTTTCCTTATTTTATTATTTTTGGGAAGTAAAAACAATCGAGAGAATATTTGGGAAAAGTGGTTTGAGGTGGAAGCAGTGAAGTAATGGTAAGTGAAATGTGCGTGGCCGTTGGAGGATTTGAAAGCGGAGAGAACTTTATGAACCAAATCAGAGCCACTCGACGGCTGGCGCGTATCTCAGAGGAGAATCCTCGCCTCTCATCGGCTGCGCAGAGAAGTTGACTTAAATCCTGCTTATCCAGGAACTAACCATATCTATTGTGTCTTATCCGGGTGGGGACCTATACAAAACTAAATAAAGGAGGGAGGGCAATGGATACAAAGAAACGTAACAGAAAAGTAATTAGAAAGGATAAATAAAAGTACAAAAGAGGGGAAGAAAGAATGTACAGTGAAAAGTACGAGTATAACGAGAGATTAAAATCTGTAGAAAGAAAAGTAAGCAAAAGTATAAAACAGGAGCAAAAAAAGTACAAGTAAATGAATAAAGGTAAAAATATAGGTATGTAAATACAAAAGGTATCAAAATGTAATGAAAATGTGCAGTGACTATAAAATAAGGCAAAATAAATTGCTGCACAAGATATAAGGAAGCATTTACAAAGGTACAAAGATATTTGAAGAAATGTCTAATGGTACAAAGAAAAGTATAAGCGTATAAAGAGCCATATAAATAAATAAAAAATACAGGTATCATAGGTACAGAGAAAATTATAAGGTATGCAAAAATAATGGGAAAGGAAAGCTATTAAGAGAGATGCAAAACATATCCCAAGATGTAAAGGAAGATATAAAACATACAATACCGGGCTCGATCGTACTAAAGAATTCCTATAAAAATGAAGCAATACACCCTCGGCTCTTATTTGCCTTTGCTATCTTGTTTACACAAGTAAACAGAAATCAATACAATTCATTACGTTCTCGGCGGAAAACGCAGAAGAACGGTAAATATTTCGTCCATTAACGATCTGCCGAGCGCTTGGCTTTATCGGGGTGTTTACGATTCCTACGAGGCCAAAATTCGTTTGAAGTAGACCCAAATTGATTCTATTTCTGAGACCAAAGCATCCACTTGACAGTATGGTTGCAAAAAGAGAAAAAAAAATCCCTGAATTCTCTTCAACAGTTTCGATTCGGCCGGCGTCTGCGACGGGACCTGGTTCGTTGGGGAGTATCGGAGGGCCCATTGAAAGAACTTTGAGAGAATCTAAGAATCCTCCATGTGGATTTTCTATTTCTCGTTACAATACGCCGGAGGCATCGGTCTAAAGACTGCCATTATGCTATTGATAGGAAGGATGGAGTGAAAGAGTGGTTGTATTGATTTCAGGCGGTAGGGGAGAGAAAAAAAAAATAGAGTTCTATGAATAAGAAAATGAACTTCAGTTTAAGGTGAGTAAATATTGTTATTTGAGTGTTTCATACGAGTATAACATTCTACCCTTCCTCCCTTATCTATATATATATATATATATATATATATATATATATATATATATATATATATATCTTTCTCTCTTTCTCTCTCTCTTTATATATATATATATATATATATATATATATATATATATATATATATATATATATATATATCATACTGGTGGAATGCATTCGTTTTCTTCAATTTTTTTTAGAAAATAAACTTTTGGGTTTCTTTCCGCCACCTGCTCTCAGAATGGTATGGGTTAAGGAGAGTAGCGTTCCCTCGCGATTTCTCGTGCCCTATGCCTCATCCAGAGACCAGCTTGTGTAATTATTACACATTTTTACTGCCACTAACTTCACCTCTTTCTCCCCCTAAAATACGAGAAACTTTCTGGTCGAGTTGATCACGATGGTTTTCGGTTTTTTTTAACTAAAGATATCCAAAAGGGTTGCATCAGTTCCTGGCGTCTCCTGGCATTGTTTATGGACGTGGCAGTGGATTGATTCCACTTCTTGACTTCACACATATAGGTAGGTCTTCGCTGAGATGGACACCAAACAGTGCATTGGGAGCAAAAACTGCACCAAAATAGCCACAGTTGAAATTATGGCCCTATTTAATTCTTCGCTTAGACCAAGCAGACAAAAAGGCGAAATCCAAGGCAAGACCACGCTGCCATGGCAACCGGGCTTTTCGATAACCCTAGAGGCAGGAGCGAGGGTGTTACCGAACTTATCCAGGAAACGGTGCCGTTCAAGTGGTGTAATTCGGCTAGAGCAAGAATGCCCTGAGATGGGGTTTATCATCTCTCTAGAAGGGACCCCCCATGCTCCCGGTCTTCAACTACTTTCAACCAAACCTCTTCCCATTTTCACACCGAAACTCCGAATGCAACTCTGTGTGAGGTTGTTCATTGTCTTTTCTTTCAGCTGCAAAAGTGTTTTTGTGTGGGAAATTTTGCTCTCTTTCCATGGCCACGTTTATTCACGTGTATGAAAGAAAAATGGAATAAAGAATGAAAAATTGCGAATGAACACAAAGTCGAAAGAAATCAGGAGGGCGCGAAGCTTCCCCAAAGCTATCGTCATTAAACCTTGAGCACTCATGAAATAGTTTTAGACAATGGCAAAACAAAAGGTTATAATAGTGTTCAACAGAGACACATCATGTGACTTATGGAAACATTCATATAAAAACAAGTACGAGTATCTATACAAAAAGGTGTATTACATTTTGAAAGAACAAACATTAAATTCAAAACATATTCACATTTAAACCCAAGGCTCTCTAAATATTACATTGTTCTAATATTTGCATAGCATATTCCGATCTGGACCAGACAGGAATTATTGATATCATCTAATTTTTCAACCCTGGAAACATATCTTTAGCGTTAAGAATCACATGTTTATCCTTAGTAGTTTGTGAGTTATTAACCAAATTGATTCTCCCCAATGAATGAATTAGGTATTTCTAATCTGGATCAGGCAGAGGCCAAATTAAAACCATATACAACCTTAGCCATGAAAACCTACCCGTTGCTTTATGAATCATGTGTCTGCCTATCTTCAGTAGTTTTGGAATTATCCAAGAAAAGTTGATTTTCCATAACACAGATCATGATCTCATATTAGTTTATGTATAACTTTTTATTTTTAAGAGAGAGACAAAATCTGTTCGAAGCAGGTTGAATTTATATTATCTCAGCTACACATTGGTGGAAATCCATGATTCTACTATTCTCCATTAGTGCACTATGACTAGGTCAATATTGTCCCGCCAAATATATTTTTGACCCCAAAGATCCCGTTCAAATTGTGTATGATATTAGCATGTCATATATGGCCACCTCTTGGCATTTTTAATTTGAATAGACAATTACTTTTATTATAATATTGGCCAAAATGTCAGAAAATTCTCTATCTGGCAATTTTAAAGAAAGCGAATTAGTGATCCAAAATCCACATCTGGATCTAGATCCACCCCTAAATCTAATTGACTCTTCCTTGTCCCAGGGCCAACCCCACTCCAAGTTTTCCTAAAAAATCCTTCAATAACTTTGGTGGTATCTTGTATACAAACAGTCAAAGAGACAAACATACACAGGTGCTCACATAACCTCCGCCAAAATCTGCTTATAGAAGTAAAAAATATATAAAAATCTTTTCAACCCTAAATCCCTAGCTTGGAAGGGCGCATCGAAAGGCCTCAGGAACAAATCAATACAATTATTTTTTTTTTCTTTTATGCGATCATTCATTTTCATGTCACATTATCACTCTCTTTGCGAACCTCTTTTTAGACTCCTGTGGAGATGCCCTTGTTGGGGCATAATAATAATAATCATTTTTACTACTCGCAGCCAAACCATTGCTTCTCATAAATCAAATGAATCAAGTGTCAGAGCCATTTATTTAAATGCGACTGAATTCACGATAGAATCAAGCGTCCATTAATCCGATAAGAGAGAAGCCATCGGCCCATCCTTCACGCAGCAGCTGTCCTCTCCCCTACCCAATGGGAAGGGAAAGGGGCACTATAAATAACTTCCTATTTGCCCTATAGAAAATAATAATTAAATTATTTGTCCCAAATATTTTGATTGCGAGATATTTCTTTCATTCAGATTTGAGTTTCTCACCGATGCTAATAATAACGTGATTTTTGCTATTCATAGAAGTATCTGTAAATTAATACCTTATTCATTTTAAGTAAATTTTCAAGGAAGGTTATATATTTAGCCGAAAAATGGTAATTTTATAACACGTGAAAATTATTATTATTATCCTTATTATTATCAATATTTATGTTGTTATTATTATTATTGTATTATTTTGTAGTATTATCATTATTGTAGTATTAGTAGCAACGAAAGTAGTAATAATAATTTGCTAGGTGTGTTAGCACCAATCTTACAGATGTCTTTTGTTTGTGAGTTGGAAACAAGAGTTGAGCGTTGGGTCTGATCCACGAATCACTGCAGCCCATCGCAGTCGACCCAAATGAACTCCATCCAACGACTAACCACACCCGATGTGGTTTAACTTTGCTCATATCCGAAGTGGTGTTTCCAGTCGAGTGGACACATATGGCACAACGATGGTTGTCGAATAGTTTAACCCTCTTGAGTGGCAAGATGTCTCACTCGAGTGGCAACAAAAAAGGGCGACAGAAAAGGAAGGCTGAGAAGTATAGTAGAGAGTCGACTGGGTTGATTCATGAGTGCGACGGCCCCGTCCAAATAGAAGATCGATTTTTGTGACATTTGGAAACCGCGAATTCATGGAATCGATCGCGGTCGAGAAACAGCGGCTCATTTTACCCGCCGTCGGAGCTCAGTTGGGGACTAAAGCCACCATAAAGTGAGGCGAGGGCTCAACCAGTTGGGGATTAAAACCACCATAAAGAGAGGCGATTGCTCAACCAGCTTTACTCACCCATAAAGTGAAGGTCAATCGGGATAGAAAAGTGATAGCTAAAGTTAAAGCTAAAATGATAACCAGAATGATACTAATAATGTGATTGCTAAAGTGATAGCCAAAACACAGCTAAAGTGGTAGCAAATGGATAGAAATGTGATAGCCAAATTGATAGCTAAAGTAATACCTAATTTGTAAGCCAAAGTGATAGTTAAAGTGATATCCAAAGTTATAATTAAAGTTCTAGTTTTGCTCTCGAATTTTCGCTAAATGTTTTTGTTGAGAGATCCGTAAAGAAAGTGGTGCTGTTAGATGAAGTGAAAATATGAGGAAGATAAATGTATTGCTTTGTAAATTCACTAAATATGTAGATGACAGATATTTTATTTTATTTTCTAATTTTGTATGTGTGGCAACTTTTGAAACTATGCATAATAAATTACTGATAAGATCTTTAGTATAGATTATAAACAACAATGGACGAAAAACTATTCCCTCAGGCACACCGCTAGTAGCCGACCCCAAGCTTGAGTTCATTTCATTTACTACTACTCTCTGCCAGTGGTCGGCAACCAGATTTTGGTTCATTTCAGTAGATCTTCTCTTCTAATATTCTCTTTAAACTTTTGAAATCCATGCTAAGTGCCGTTAATGAATTTTGGGACTGCACCTGATCCAGGATTCGGTCTCTTAAAGAGAAGCAAAGAGCTTGACACGGAGAGACGTTCAGGAAATGTGCCACAAATTTCTAGGCTAATTTTGTATACATGTTTTGAAAATCGGATTCATATGGGCGTCTTTAAACTTTCTTGGAAGTATTCCTTCATTAACTGATTTGGTAAAAAGTTTACAAGTGGAGTTTCTTAGATTTACCAATCCTTTGTTGGTCTATTTAATTACGTCTCCCTTTATACCATTCGCTTTTAAATTTATCAGAAATCTCTTGTTTGGGACACTATCAGACGCATTCTGAAAAACATTGTAACGGAATAACACGAGCGCTGCTCGCGAAAACCATGTAAAGTATTGTATATTATTTTTTTTACTTCACTTGATCCATTATTCGTTATCTTATAATAGACTTATAAAAACTTGTCATGAACAGATGTTAAGGAAAAGGGCAAAATAGACATGGGATCGTTTTTGCTACCTGTTATGGAAATCGGAGTCACATTTGCTTTTTTAAACTCGATTGGAAAAATTCCTTCTTTGATTTGTTGAAAATGTTACAAAGAATTCTTGCACGTTTGATTTTTTAAGTTTTTAGGTTGAACTGGGTAGGCTTTATTGAGACCTAGCGCTTTGGAAATTTCCATTTTCTTTATAGAAAGACATTTCGTTTTCGATTATAATAATATTCGAAAGAGTACGTTCACTATCAAAATGAATTATGCCAGGGATTGTGGGTAAATTTATTGTGTCTTCCACGGTAAAGAAGTTTGCAAAATGTTTATTGATGCCTTTACTACATGGGGTGAGTCGTCACTTAGAACACCTTTAGAATCTTTCATGGGGAAGATGAATGACCGATGGGCTTATGATTACAAACATGCCTATAAAATTCATTAGATTTGTGCTTCGAGGCCGACATTAGTTACTTTTCGAGGTTGCTCTTAATTCTCATTATAATTCTTTTTACAAGATGACGGTAAAAAATATATTGCTTCTGGTTTTCTACAGCAAAAATCACAAGATATAAAGTCTAGAATTAATTGAGAATTTTATTTGATATTTTGAGAAATATTTATATCAAAACTAATTAAGAGATGATTACTATTCTCTAATGATTCGACATATTCCTTTTCTACTAAACTGTAGTCAGCGATAAAAAAAAAAATATATAACGTTATGGTCACCCCTCGGCTCATCAAATATTTGATGATGAAATGTTATCATTTACAAAATCTACGATGGGTTTTCGGTGGTGGGGTTACTTTTTGGAGCAGAGGTGCAACGCCAAATACTCATTGGTATTATTGACACCATTGCTCTGAGAATTACATCTAGCTCTTGAAGAAGTGTCATACCAATGAACCCGAAGGTTTAATCGGTGTATGCTTGGCCTGTCTCTTTGTCATAGGTATGGTCGAGATCGACCGAGAATGAAAAATGAGAGCATTGGTAAATGGGGGAGACACTTAACTCGCGTCTGAAATCGTTTAAAGCATTGTACACGGCGTAAAGCGAATGGCATCTTTTCTTCCTCGACAAGACTGTATAGACTATAGAGGAAGGGCAGAAGGAACGAGTCACCAACCAAAGGCCAGTGTGTCGGATCGAATTCACTATCCGCTGAGGAGTAAAGATTGAACCGTGATATAATTAAGTTTTGACTACAGTGCAAAGCATTTCCTTGCTGTGGGTACAGAGATTCTATCTTTGCTAAAGTGCGCATCCCGATCGGTGGCTTTCATCGAACGTGAAACGTTTTTGGAATGATGGCAGAGAAGATTCTAGGGTAGAGAAAGTGAATACAACAAGGAGTAACAACAAGGAAAGAAGGTACCCTAGGAGACCTTACGGTCCATTCAAAGAGGGTACCTTTGGACTAGCAATTGAGCGGGCACAAGGCTGCTCAATTGTTTTGCGTCCCTAAACGGCCACTTTTCAAGACTTTGTCTAGTCTTGACTTGAACTGGTCAACAGATTCACTGTTGACAACTTCCACTGGAAGTGCGTTCCACATACCGCAGATACTGTAAGTGAAAAAATTTCCACACAGATTGCGGTTGTAACGCTTCAGTTCAAGTTTGAAGCCGTGATTGCGCGTTCTGTTCTCACTCAGTGTTAAAATATCCCGATAGTCAACATTGTCGAACCCTCGAAGCATTTTGAAAACTTCGATGAGCTGACCACGCTGTCTACGGGTTTCCAGCGAGAACAGATCTAATTCCCTTAGTCTATCGTCATAACTTTTATGTCGGATAGAGGGAATCAGCTTGGTTGCCCTGGCTTGTACGCGTTCCAATCTCGCGATGTCCTTTCGCAATGAAGGACTCCAAAATTGTACGGCATACTCCAGGTGCGGTCGGACAAGTGAGTTGTACAGGCACAGTACAATCTCCTGGTTCCGATAACCAAACTGGCGCTTAATATAGCCTAGCATCCTTTGGGCCTTTTTCTCCGCCTCAATGCACTGTTTCTAGAACTTGAGGTCACTAGTAATAGTAACACACAAGTCCTTCTCAGTGTCACTCGATTCAAGAGCAGTGCCCTTAAGGATATACTGAGATTGGGGGTTTCTGTGGCCGATATGCATCACTTTGCATTTGCTCACGTTAAAAGGCATTTGCCACGTGTCCGACCACTCCGCAATCTTCCCAAGATCTTCCTGCAGGCGGGCAGTATTTCCATCCTTTGCAACGTTCATACCAAGCTTGGTATCGTCGGCAAATTTGGAAATCTTGGCAACCATGTCACCGTCCATGTCGTTGACGTAGATGATGAATAGTAGAGGTCCCAGGACAGAACCTTGAGGCACCCCGCTAGTAACGGGCACCCACTCAGAAGCCTGTCCATTTACCACCACCCGTTGCCGTCTGCCACTTAGCCAGTTCTCGATCCAGCCGGCTACCTTTCCGTCTATGCCAAGCGCTCGCACTTTCCGGAGAAGGCGGCGGTGTGGTACCTTATCAAAGGCTTTCTGAAAGTCTAGGTAGACCACATCCACCGCCTTGTCCCGATCGTGCTCACTGAAAACGAAGTGGAAGAATTCTACAAGGTTCGTCAGGCATGACCGTTGCCTTCGGAAGCCGTGCTGGGAACTCCTCAGTAGCAGGTTTGACTCTAAATACGACGTCACTTTGTCCACCATGATGCTTTCTATGAGTTTACCGACTATCGAAGTCAGACTGATAGGTCGGTAGTTCGACGGTTGGTTACGGTCTCCTTTCTTGAAGATAGGAGTCACCTCCGCCTCACGCCAGTCTCTAGGAACGCATCCGGTCCGGATTGACATGTTAAAGATAGCGCACAGATGTCGTGATACTTCATCGCACACTTCCTTTAACACTTTAGGTAGAAACCCGTCCGGTCCAGGGGACTTATTCGTCTTTAGGTCAGCGATCTTTTTCTTTATTTCTCCTTCGGTGAAGTCCATTGCCTCCAGCTTTTCCCCCGAGTAGGAATCCGTCGGCTGGGGAATGGGACCACACTCTTCAGTAAACACTGAAGAGAAGTAGTCGTTGAGGAGGTTGGCATTTTCTGCATCTGAATGCTTTAATGTCCCCTCCTCATTCTTTAAAGGGCAAATCGTTCGACGGATTGGTTTACGGCTGTTCACATATCCAAAAAACTCCTTGGGATTCTCTTTACAGAGTCTCGCCACTCGGAGTTCCTCAGACCGCTTCGCCGCCCTTATGCTGGACTTCACTCTCCTGGCTAGCCTCCGGTATTCGTCAAAGTCACCCGAGATCTTCGATTGCCGGTACACATTTCTCTTCTCCCTAAGCAGTTGCCCGATTTCTCGATTAAACCACTTTGGTTGAACAGAAGACCGACGGGGGCATTTCAGAGGGATAAAACGCGATTGAAGACTCATGAATGTGGTTTTGAAACTGTTCCAAGAGTCTTCAACAGCATCGCACTCTTCTAGCCTCGCGTCAGTCAGTCCCGCGCGTAGACCTGCAAAGTCTGCTCTTCTCAAATCCAGTTTCCTTGATTTACTAGTTGCAGGCTCTGCCTTGGGGACTTTGACTACAAATCTAATTAGTCGGTGGTCACTGCCACCGAGCTCTTCGCCAATAGAGAGGTCCTCAACGATGTCATCCTCAGAGGTGAAAACCAAGTCGAGGATATTGTCTCCTCTCGTTGGCTCTCTCACCCACTGAGTGAGGAACTCGTTGTTCGTGAACTCCAGGAGTAGTGCGTTCTCGCCACAGGGTTCTCTGGTTTCCAAGTCAACTTGTGTGTTGAAATCACCCATGACGATACACACTCTGTCTTCGACAAGTTCTCCTAGCAGCTGGTACAGATCTTTGTCCTTTTCAACGAGTTGGGCAGGAGGTCTATAAATACCAGGGTCCTGTATTTGGCAGGACCTATCTCTAGGTCAACACCTAGTAGTTCATGGTCGGATATGATGTTGCAATCCGTCGAGTTGAGAGTATCCTTGACATACAACATCACACCGCCACCCTCTCTGTCTGGCCTATCTTTCAGGAAGAGCTGGTAACCGGGAATCGTGAATTCACCTTCAAAATCTCGGCTTGAGGTTTTTATCCACGACTCCGTAATGGCCACCATCTCAGGTTCCTCTGTTACTACGAGGCCACGGAGCTCAAGAAACTTATTCCTGATTGACCTCGCATTGAACAGAAGAACTTTGAGGGAGTCCCCTAGTGTAGGACTCCCTACGCTCTTCCGTTTCCCGGCTTCTCTGTTTTCGTGGTCACACCCTTTTTGACCACCTCTGAGAAGGTCGTTCCAGGAGTGACACGGGCCCAAAAAGTTCACGATGGACATGGGGTCCGATAATGCACTCCCTCCTTCCTGGAGAGCTTTAGGGTGCACCTACCTTTGCGTGAATACACGTATGTCTTCCCGGATGATTGGCGCACGTGCTTTAATAGAAAATGAAATCTACTCCACGTACAACAACAGTGATAGAAGGTGAAATCGCACAAATTGCGCTTACTGCGTTCTAAAGACAAATCGCCCATCTATGAGAGCCGTCTCTGACTCCCCCGGCCCCTAAAGAAGTGGTCGACGTGCAAAACGTCCAGACGATAGAGCAAAAGGAACCAGGCCTGCATCAATGAGGGACTGGAGTAAAAAACAATGATCTCATCTATCAAGCTCAACTCCTCAACTGAGCTAGAGATATCAATCATTACCTCGTATAGGGACAACCGTGCTGGATCCAAGTACCATTGAGGTAGCTTCTCAAGCGGCTGCGGTGCTTCGAAAGAGATTTTAATTGAAAAGTGATAGTTCTCTTCGAGGTCATCAATCACGCTCTATCCCAAGGCCGATTGTACAACAGGAGAGCACATGGGCAAATCCAAAAATGAAGTTGAAATGGCTCTAGTAAAGAAGTGTGTTAACTCACCATAATTAAGGACATGCAATACAAGCTCTTTAACTATTTACGCTAGGAGCAGGCCTCTGCGACTAATAGTGTAGTTCCAACAGAAGAATTATCTGCCATTCACGTCTCCAAGAAGCAGAAAGATCGTCAACAGCCGGCCTAAGACACTGTGGTTATTCGATTCATCGAAGCTTGCTGAGGGTAGGAGGTGTACAAGCTGGAGCTAGACTATTACCACCGAAGACAGGTATAAAAGAGCGGGTAAGGGGTTTCAAATTGATACGGCACAACCGCGCTTGTAGCCTTGAAGGGCCAGAAGTAAAGGGCACCCTTTCTTAACACAGATGCGTAAAGAAATAGACGCACATTCTGCTCGCACTTAGAGCGATTGGACTCTTCCAAACCATTAGACACAATTTATGGTCATGAGTCCGGAGAGCCCAGCCCTCTCGTTCCAAATGCTAAAAATAGCCATGCTTAGAGGAACAGGGTGTAATACACAACATTCACGCACTTGGTTGTACAGATGTCAAATTCATCGTTCACGGCCTTAGAAGAGTTTATACAAGTTTGGGGTTGACCAATTTTGGACATCGACATACATGAAACCTCTCTGTATGCCTAGTATATGGTGAAACGGTTCCATCCTCCCAACCCGAGTGACGATAAGAAAGGCATGGCGGCTTAGTGAGTTGAAGTGAACTCGTTGGCAGAGCCTGGGGAAGAAAGTGCGATCCTGTAAGGGCTACCAGTTTATAGGCCACCAGTGAGGGAATGATTGGTTTCCGTAAAACTACATTATTAAAAGAGCGACTAGTTCAAGTTTAGAGGTGAAGGATAGCTTTACGGCGAATTATTTATCTGACTCCAAAGATTAATGACTTTACGGTGTTCTTCTTGGCTTGGATTATCAAAGGTTCAAGGCAAAGATGAACTTATAAAATAAATTCTTGATTCTAACAAAGGAATATTAGGATTGCAATCGGCGAGAGAGACGGAACGTATTAAGCGAGAGACTAGTAGTCTATATATACCCAACGAGAGTACGAGTTACGGGCGAGAGACGGAGCGTACACAGTGGGAGACTAGTAGTCTATATGTATTCAACGCTAGTAAGAGTTTAAGGGCGAGACAAGACTTAGCAAATTGAGGCGGGAGCGCGAACGCGGGCGTATTCGTTATTATTCTCTCTGATTCTCTCTGATTAACTACTTCATAACTGACTGTCTTCTTTCTATTTATATTTCCGCTTTAAATCCAGAGGGCGTGACCAAGACATTGGAAGGCTACCGTTGGACAGCCTACCTCCGTTTCTTATCCTATATTTGTCCTTTTATACAACTTTTTCTGCGAAATCTCTTATAGTCAGCGGCTATGTTTACTTGGACTCTTCCTAAATAAATATCCGTCTTTGATTACTCTATCTCGAGACACAACTTGGGCATCTTTATCAAACGCAAATGTTCAACCATTTCTTTCCTCGTCTTTTGTCTCTCACGCTTATTGCTACATATGTACATTTACAAAACCAATTTTATTTATAATACATGATTGGGGCTATAAGTTTAATAGGGCATGCTTGGATTTAATAGGACCAATTCGTGTCTATTTGTGGAGGTGTCCTTGGGGCCTATTGACTTCAGCAATTTTGGGCTTCCAGAAGTCTACCTATGCGTACTCAGACCCATATAATCCATTATCCCTTTATACACCTTTTTTTCTTATAACATCGCTCTTTATTTTTCATAATTAAATCAAAGGACATGGCCATTCATATCGTGGGGAGTCAGAAGAGAGGCTTTGGACCCTCTATAAACAACACCGGTTAACGCCTGAAGGACTCGGGAGACCAGGTTTGAGAAGTCCTCTGCATTGGGGCACGAATAATAGGACGATCGTTTTATCCTCAATATCTCCCTCCTGCAAATGGTTTACAAATCCTTGCGGCCTTGTTGCTACCATGCCAAATAAAAGTCTCGTGTCCAATCTCTGGACTTGTCACATGATAGGTCTTCAGATCCTAACCGTCTTGTCGACGACTAATACGCCTAAGGGATCATATCTGCTGCACCAGTTGCTCTGGCATCTCTGGTTGGAGCTGCATCATTTGGAGATAGACTGTCCGCTAGAAAACTTCTGCTTGATGTGTGTTGCGGCGCAGGCGCGAACATGAACGTTTAACGCACTCAGAGTTGTAGCCACTGAAAGGTCAGAAAATTCGAGACAGAATAGGTGGGAGCTTACGACTCCTTTTATTTATATTATTGGTTACAAGTTTTGATAATATCCTGTACGCCCGCAAGACTACAATTTTCTGAAAATTCCATATTAATAAGAAGAAAAAAACAAAAGCCTAGGGAGGTTTCTCTCCTTCGGGAAAGTTCGGAAAAGGACGAATCCACTGTCGATTAGGTAGCAGGCCAGACTAACTATGCTACTTACAGCCTCTGGTTGCCCTCTAGCAGATAGGATGAGTTCGAACAATTAAACCCAGTAATAAGGTGACTAAAGCCTCATCGAGAGGCTACCCAGCGTCTTCGAGCCCACTGGTGTCCAAAAATTCTTAATTATCTTTTATCCGCATCGGAGCATGTCTCCAAGGGACATATGTCAATCGTTGTCAGGCTAGACCTTTAGAACTGAGGGACGCGCGTTTCTACGACGAAACCATTCTGGTATATGTGACTGACCATACTCAGGCGGCCATGGTGAGTGATATCCGGACACTCGATGGTTTGCCTGTACAGGTGATACTGCACTCTACAATAAACTTTCTGAAAGGAATAGCTATGAGAAAGAACTCGTTTAATAGTCTTTACAAGACATCACAGAAGAGCTGGCCGACCAGAGAGCAGTCAAGTTCGGAAGTGTGATGATGTATGACGGAAGGGTCATTTGAGCTACGCCTGCACTCTTGTAACGTTCGATTGTGACAGGCTCTTTGTATATGGGCGATCTGGTTGGTATCACTACTGTGTTAGAGCATTTGTGTTAGTACCACGGAGGTGTTGCCTCTGCCACAGCTTCGGCCATACAAATAGAACACGTCGACATACAGGTTCTGGTCAATCCAAAAATTGTGCTAATTTCTTTAATGTATTACATGATAAGCTCTATCGTGAACATCCAAGTGTGTGCGAGACCTAGGAATTCCTACGCCTCTCAGTTTAATAAAGCTCCTTCTGATCCTAGCTCTTCTAGGCCTAGGAACACGGTAACCACCGCGTCCTGTCAGAACTATGTGAATTCTACCTTCCATGGGTGCCATTCAGGGAAATATGGCCCCCTACACACCCACCTCCAACCAAACCTTTACAGGACTCCACCAATTCTTTAGACTCACAATAGACAAATCCTCAGGGGCTTCTAAAGCCTTCCTTCGAGAGGAGGACAGAAAAGGGAAACTTCAGCTCCCTCGCCCGTCCCCAAGTCTGGAAGGGTCTCCTTGCAAAGTAAGGCCACTCCAATGAAAAAGGGACAGCCGCTCTGCAATCACAGGGGCGGGGTGCTTGGTCGTGGACACATAGATGACACTAGAGACGTCCCGGCTGAAGCTACCACGCGGTCTTTCTGCTTACTGATAATTGGATCTACCGTAAATGTTTTTTGATTAGAAAAAATGAAAATTCGATTGCCTTGAATCTTCAAGTCGTTAAACAGGCGATGAGAGTGCTCATGGTGTTGTTTTCGTATATAATATAATCAGTGAGCAGAGGTCTTTACGCGCAACTCAAGCTCTTGCCGACCTACTCCTTGACGACCCTTGACACCGTGACCACAGAGATTTTCTTCTTCGCCCGGGAAGTCATTTTGAGCCTCAGAACACTTTCGAAGGCATCTTTCAAAGCCAAACGGCTGAAAACCTGAGGTCTGCTTGAACGAGGTCGATCTTTGAGATCTTCTCCATTCTTGAGCCTCCACACGACTCTGCGGACGGTCATTCAGTTGACATTGAGGTGCAAGGTGATGTCTGACTTGTTGTGACTTGCGCGCAAGAAAGCAGATATCTCGATTCCTTTCCCTTCCAGCTCAACACACCTGCAGGCAATGGAAAAGACGTTTTAATGAAACATGCTGCAAAAGTAGAACTTTAAGTTAGTTTGACAGAACTTTTTCTATCACACGCAAATTTCTCGAAAGATAAAAAAAACGTGTAACAAAACTTTTTCAAAACTCGGTAACTCTGCAGCTATCGTAGTCTAACTCCATCTGGATAGGAGGCCTACTATTCCCCTGGTATATTTTAACGTCAAACTACCTCGATATGGCGGACTTCCTCCGCAACTTGGCACGTTTTCTGAGACTCTTTCTCTTATCGTTGGTGGAACTAATGAAAAACTAATGAAAAACTAATGCAGCTCAATGTCCTTAATGTAGATGATTCACTTATCACTCTCCCAGAACAACTTCACTTCTGGACGTACATCTTGATTTTGAGTATTAGGTAGTAGATAACTTTAATTGTAGTGATCACGTTCTCATCAAATATTCCCTGCCGGGCTACTGACTTCTGAAAAATTCCCAGCTAATGCTTGGCGCGAGTGCGGTGACCTACATTCCACCAAATAACTGTTTTCTCTATCTCACTTCATGACTTTAGGTTGTTGTGAGTCCGTTGAGATTTTCTCCGCCACCCTGTTCTCAAATGTGCCTCGAACGTCCAGCTGTTATTCATGCCGTACACTTCCTTCTTGTCAGATAAAATCGTTAGGACTCTATGCCCAAACAATATCACCATGTGTGAACTTCGTCTGGGTAAAGTCAGCTATGTTTTGAAGAAGTGGAATATCCTTCTTGAATAGTTGTTGAAACGCGTTCATTGAATTCGGCGCAAGTGTTCGAAGGCTCCCCCTTCTTTCCTCCAAAAAGAGTTAACCGCATTCTTAGACCACACGCCCGTGTGTGATCCATTCTCGCCTGCTTATCTTGCATTATCTAGGCGTATAACCCGACTTTAACATCATAGATGGTGAACTCTTCGACGATGTGTTTCCACTATGTGAGCTGAGTGCGCAGATACCGCTCCATTCTTTGACACATGGGTGAACGAAGCATGATCTTATTTACGCCCTGTTAAACATAATCTGGAGGGAGTGTGTTCAACCAAATTCTTGGTGAATGGCTACTGTACTACGGTTGACTTTCGCCCAATTTCTCTAAATTTCTGCATGTGCAAGTTGATGGATAAATTGTTTAATTCATAGGTTAGCTTACGTTTTTGGACAGCGGAAGCAACTTCTCCCCTTTACAATGCTGCTTTCGTGAAGTCCACTTTACGTTGTATACTATCTTGAGACCTTCCTTTGTGGACAGCACTTCGCCGCGGTTTTTTAGTCTGGAGAAGTCCTATGATATCGCATGACAATGCAGCATCATAAAAAACCACCCTTCACACTATGGTGGCGAGGCGACGTCTCCCAAACTTTATGTTTGAATTTCTATGAGATCTTCGATTCTGCGTACGTGTAGGTAGAACTCTACCCGGATCAAGAATGCAGCAAGAGTGACTCCAGCAGGAAAATGTCCTCACTGTCACTCTCTTTGCCTTAAGCATCAGAGATAACACCTCGCTGCTGCCGGAAAATGTTTTCGCTACGCTATACATCGACGATGTTTCGATTTCTTTTGGTGCAGCTCAGATGCCTACCCTGAAGCTTAGACTCCAACAGGCTTTAAACCGCATATCTCGATATGCTGCACCTTCAGAGTTTTCGGGGGGGGGGGGAGGTTTGAGTCCAGTATTAAGGCAAGTGATGCACTTCAGTCGCCATCTAGGGCTTCACCACAACTCAGAGTTTTTTAAATGGAGCCAGTTTTTATGTGGTAGAGTTGCGCTGTTTCTTTGGTCTTAATTTTGACAGACGCATCACCTTGGAGGCACTTATTTTCAGTTTTTGTGAGTTTGCGCATCTGCAGCCGAACTGAATAGCCTAAAATTAGGCTAGACTATAATTTTAGCAACCTTGCCCGGGCAGGCAGTCGAGGATGAGTACACCTTAGATATGCAAAAATAACGCGTCTATATCAATGGCACGGATGTGTTCACCAGGTAGAGAGATACGACCTAGCACGCACAGACTCAGGTAGCTTGTTAAAGTCCTCCGTGACGAAGAGTGTCGCTTTGATTCTTAAGCACCTTTTCCCGTCCTCCCACAATAATCGCTCAACCATGACCGCTTCCTGGTCGAAAATGTCTTCCTTTGGTAATCTTCTTCAGGAAGTAGTAGAGCATCTGCATAGCATAGGAAGTTCATAGTACATTGTGGGGCGAGCCATCGAATTTTCTAAGAGCATTTAATTTAGCGATCTGGGCTGGATATGCCACATAACCTAAAAGACTCCAGTCTGAAAACGGAGATAACTTTTTGTATGCGCCATTGAAGAACTTTACTTTGCTTTTGAGCAACTGATATAATTATCAAAATCCTCCCAAGTTAGCCAGAAAGTTATTTTGTTCTGGCAATAACATCATAATTATGCAGCCCATTCTAACGAAATTTGCTACTCTTATGTTGCTTACATTCTATTTCGAATGATATAATTGCCGAAGTCCTCCCAAGGTTAGCCAAGGAAATTATTTTATTTTGGCCCAAAAAATCATAACTATTCTTGCCAAAGATCTCACATTGTTAGCTCAGGAATTATTTTGTTTTAGCAATAACATCATAATTATACGGCTGATTCTAAGAGAAATTGAAACCTTTAAGTTATTTTACATTCGCTTTCAAATAATATAATTACTAGAGTTCTCCCAAGGTTAGCCGAGTAATTATTTTGTTTTGGCAATAACATCATAAATTTTCGGCCTATTCGAACGAAATTTGAAACTATTATCTTGGTTTACAGTGTATTTCGAATGATATAATTGCTAAAGTTCTCCCAAGGTTAGCCGACGAATTATTTTGTTTATACAATAACATCATGCTATTCGGTCGATTCTCACAAAATTTAAAAACCTTATATTGTTTTACCTTCTCTTTCGAATAATATAATTGTCCAAGTTCTCCCAATGTTAGCCCAGGAATTATTTTATTTGGGCCATAACATCATAACTATTTAGCCGATTTTAACGTAATTAGAAGCTCTTATGTTGTTTTACATTCTCTTTTGAATGATAGAATTGCCAAGGTATTTCCAAGGTTATTCCAGGAATTATTAAAGTTTTTAAAGGTCGTAAGGTCATAAATCAGAATAAGTGAGGGCACACGACGTTTTGGTCAGCAGACCTATTTTTTTTGCGTTACTGATATTTCCTTAGAAACTTCGGTCCTCTTTGGAATGCCCGTCATAATAATAGTTTCACACTTGTGGGCTAGCCCCCACTAACCATGATCCCCTCTCAGGAAAGACACTGCCTTGTAACTGATGCTCACTATGTTCCAGCATTACCAACAACGGGGTTCTCTATCAAGAATATTACCCCTGCAAGGTGAGGGAGAGGTGTAGCCTTTGGTTCTAGTGCCCTTGGAAGTTACACACTAGATTTTGACTACACGTGCTTTAATTGTTCTATACTTCTTCCTTTTCAACATTTTTTCTTATCCAGTGCCTAATTTTTTAAGCTCGCTGCCGGTCAGCTTGATCTTGGTTGGGATCTGGCGATAGAAGACCTCAGTCTTTGCCCTCTTCACTCCGGTTTAAGGAGCCTGCACTATTTCATCTTATCTTCATATTTCTCTTCGTAGTCTAACATTATTACGCTTGAGCTCAAAGTATCGTAGCCATGCTGACGGGTGCCTGTTCTCCTACCCGAAGCGAGACCTTTAAATGGAGAAGACTCACCCCAATGACACCCTAGGCGGACGTTTAGCATTTTCAACCTTTTATATTAAATAATGTATGGCTTTGATAATGGACTACTCAACAATCACTTCTGCTCCTCCCCATCTACCAGCGTTGCGATGGCGCCGCCCTCCACGAAGCAACATAAGTCTTAACTCCCTCTTAGATTTCTTACCCTCTATTTCCCCGCCCTACCCACCTCTGACCTCCAGCCCTTGTCAAATCTCAGCTCTTTCCGGCCACTCCTTAGACCCTTCCAAATGCCACTATCAGTAACAAATTCGCACTTTTAAAGGCCCGTTGAATAGCCGCTGGCAATTTTCGAATATAACCCCAATTTCCATTTCTCCCATTAAAGGTTTTCTGTCCTTGAGGACATTCTCTTCATCGGCCTCTTTGGAATCAAACGACGTTGCCAGGCGATCTACGATAAAACTAAAATGGGAGATTTGATATCTGGCCCCAGTCGGACTAGTGCTTCCGTCTCAAGTCCCGTTGTGCTGACTGTACTGACTCTCTTCTTGCCCATCTAAAATTAATGGGTTATGTGATCACTGTGACCAATAATCCCCGTCTCAGTTGCTGTCAAGGCATCATTATTGCCAAGTGCCTTCGAAACATCCCACTGAATAATCTTCTAGAGGTTTTTTTTCCCAGAATGTAACGAAAGTCCATAGATTTCATATAAAGCTCAGCAAGGCAAAAATTCCTAACCCAAGGCTGCTACTGAGATTTAGTTCCCTAGTCCTAACTCCCCACATTTACTGGTGTGTAGGTGACTTCCGTCGAAGTAAGATCGAAGTTAGTCATAACAGAATAATCACCACCCTTTTTTCTAAGGGAAACTTGTTTGTGCACGTTAGCTCTGTCCGAAATGTGGATCAGAGTTACACCCCTCTCTCTCTTTAAAAAAATCCACTGCTCGACTTGCTTTAGAGAACATCCGGTTGAATCTCGCGAATGTCCAACTATTTAAAATGATTAGGTGTTGAAGTCCCCCAAAAGCTAACCTTCTCCCTCTCTCTCAATATCTACCTTAAAAACCTAGGCACCCAGGAACACTCTCTGCCCGCACTATGATGTCACCCAGCTCGTGCATTTGACCAATTCCTTTTAGCTGATTCTCCGGCAAATCAGGAGGGAAAACTTACTTGCCTTTTATTTTCAGTCGTTGCAGCTCACGGTCACTTAAGCCAAGCGAAAATTTCAGCCTCTCAGCGCTTCCACTTTGCAAATGGAAGCCATTCTACCGTCCTTCTATGTCTTCCCCCAAGACTGCTAATTGGGGGGGGAGGTCAAATCCCTAGGATCTCCCATTACTTTCATTTCCTTTCTTTCACTCAGGGATAATCTTGCCCAGGCAGAGCACGTATCTTTGTTTGGGCATCAAACCCATAACACACTCTTTCTATCCCCCCTTGAACTTCCTGAGTTGGCTCTCTGCCTTTGCCTCTAACGGCAGTAAACTGTAAGCTAGGTGTGCATCTCTCTTCTAAATATATCCATAATCAAATCCTTTATGTATACAGAACCTTTCTTCTTTTATGAGATTTTATCAATACAGATCTCACCTAGGTCGACTGCTACTTACCTTTCCTCGCGCTCACTATTATACCCCTTATTATGGAAAAGCTGTCATTTCTATGCCCCGTAAGGGAAATGGCAATGTTTTACCTGACTGCAGTGCTGATGGGACTCAGCGTTGCGCCCTGCCCGAACTTAGCCTCTTCTCCGCATTCCGCTAATATATATATATATATATATATATATATATATATATATATATATATATATGTACTTTCTGACTTACTGTAACACATCCTTTCCTTTTAATCGAAGCATTTGTTTCGGCTAAGAGCTGCTCCTTCTGGGTTCGGACCCAGTCATAACTAGTCGCGGGGAGGCCTGATTCTTTGGGATTGACCCTGGTTTACCACCTTCTCCAGGTAATAGAATCAAAATATCGTCAGCTAGCCACCAACCCATCTCTTCCCGTCCCACTTTGTGCGCTGTTAATAATGTGTGGAACCCCGCACTTGGCGTTCGGTCGCTGGGACCTGGCTTGAAACAAAAATGGACTAGGTAATGGATACGTACTGTATGCTTCGTATAAGTTCACTCCTATGCAGAAATGTCTGCGGCCCATCTACATATAGATCAGCACCAGCATCGACACGTCAACTATGTTGCTTGGAACTAGCCCGTTGTCTGCACCAACTGGTATCCGCAGTGGTTACTGAAAATCAGATTTCTGGTGCCTTCGTCAGATTTCAGGTTCCTTCGCAAATGAAAGCTAGCTAAATGGAATGTTCACGGATGGAGTCAGCTCTGTTTTTGTCCTTACAAATTATATATTTCTATAAACAACCACCAAAACCATAATGAATAATACAAGTAAAGATAAAGGCAGTAACCCCCATCTCTCCTCATCCCTCCCCCGTATACTCCATAGTTTACTAAATATTGAAATTGGTGTAGGGTGTAGTGGCTCCTCTCTTACCAGCCTCAACCGAAGGAGGAGCCTTACATCCATCCCGTTTGGAATTTCCCTCGGATAACTCCACCACTTCTAAGAAGGTTTACTCCCAAGTAATGTCAAGAGGTCCGTCCCCTTCAGGTCTTTCCTAGCGGAGAGAATGTTACCCCCTCTCTAATAGTTACGAGTTCGGGAGCTTCCCTTTAACCCCTTGAACAGAGTTGCCTTCGAGCGACTGTAATCTAGTAGCGGCATCCTCTATAATATCTCAGGAGTCCCCCGGGGTTTTCTTAGCAGACATGGCAAAGAGGGCGCTTGCCCCTCTCCAATCGTGACAGGTTTGGGGGTTTCCCCAGTAACTTCTTTCGAAGATTTGCCCACAAACAACTGTCCACTTGCGGCGGGCTTCCTTTTGCTTTATCAGGGGTCCGCCAAGAACACGGCGAGGCAGAGACCAAAGGACGCGCCGCCTCTGTTTTCCCCTCCCCCGATTGGGGAAGGTGAACCAACTCAACTCTTTTAGTGGGCTAAGTGGCGTCGTCGACCCTTGGGCATTTCAAACACAATCATCGATCCGAGGTTTGTCATTAATGGGAGCCCGTATGTCTGCTCTCCTCCTCTTCTCAACGCAGGATGGTATGACGGGTCATAAGCCTTTTGAGTCGCCAGGCAGGATGCTTGAATGGGGTGGAAATGGCTCCAACCCAGATGGGAGCGAATCTTGGCCACGTGTCAGACACCTCAACGTCTCTGTCCCTGTAAGAGCTTCTCTTCACGTGGTTAGGGCCCCCGATGACTCACAACGAGAGGTGGGACCTCCCCCTGATTGGTACTACCTTGAAAACCGAGTTATTTTCCATTTCTGAGAATGAATAATCCTGGCGAGGCTTTGTAGCTCTTTTTGAAGGTGGAATGGAGCGGGTATATTCCCCGCCTTCCTATCTAATGAAGAAAAATAAATCGACGCTGAGCGGAGCCTCGATTAACTGGGGGCTCCTCATTCAGAGATTAGCTAGCGTCTTTGAGCCCGCAAGCTTCAAGTGCTTTCTATTTATTTGCTCCACAGTTAGGAGCATGTTGGCCACTCTGGCTCCATCAGACGAGAGCATTAGCTAGCTTGCCTAGTTGGGAGCCGTAGGTGACCAGTTTCTCAGCGCGAGCCTTCTGGCTAATGTGTCGGACCATTCGGAGGCGGCCAAAATTAGTGCCCTTTGGACATTCAATGGCTCACTGGCGATTGTGACGCTGTATTATACCATGAACCTCGTGAAAGAGCTGTACCAGGGAGCGGTCAAAGAGGAGAAAAATGCCGGAGAAGGGGAGTTCAAGACCCACTCCTTAAATCTTATTGACGTCTTTTTGTGTTGGTTACCAAGTCGGTACATGCTGGTTGGTTTCTCTGAGGTATATAACTTTCTACAGGCCGTACACGATAAGTTATTATCGTTTATGGCCAAGTATGTGAAGTGTGGAGACCCCAATCTGCTTCCTCGAAGCAATGTGGCGTGCATTTGCTAGAGAAGGAAACCGTGGCTGTTCAGGCTGCTGATAATCTCTCTCTTTTCACCAGGCTAAGGACTTGGTCCTGACGCATCTAGTGCTGCTTGAAACGTCCTATGCCTCAATTTAAAAAATGGGGGTTGTCTGCTTCTAGCCCCTCTAGACCTAGGAGCAGAGTCACAATCGCTCCCATCCGGAACTATTCTGAGGGTTCTAACCCAGGCACACCCGTGCTCCCTTGTTTGAACTGGCGGCAAACTTTTTTCACATCCAGACTCGGCTAAAACCAAGGCTACCACTACCTCCCCTAGCATTTTACCAGTTCCCGTAAGAACAAGGTCTGCTGACCAAAGACGCGTGCTTTCACTTTTTCTGATTTATGACCTTATGACCTTCAAAACTTCTAATAATTCCCGGAGTAACATTGTGAGTACCTTGGCAATTATATTCTTTGAAAGAAAATGCAAGACAACATAAAGGTTTCAAATTTTGTTAGATTCCACCGAATAGTTAGAATGTTATTACCAAAACAACAAATGAAGGGAAATGGGGACCGACCGACATAGTGAGATATAGAGTCGCCCGCAACTAAAATTGGTCGACGCCTCGACCGCCTAGTTATTCTTATAGGAGGCAAAACTCCTGAATATGGTCGTGAAATAGTCTTCCGGTGTCCCTTTCAAAGAGGGACGCCCAGCTCCTAAGCCACCTTGCCCATTACTCGGCTCGCATTGCGAGCCCAACATCCCCCGATAAGTCCTCGAAGGTGACAGTGCCTTGTTCGGCCAACATTCCCCGGTCTTCTGCCGTGTGAAGCGTATGATTATTCCTGCGTGGGTCTTCTCTTCGAAGATGGCCCCGCATCTCATCCGAGATAGGCTTGCAGAAAATTTTCATTAAATGGAAATGCCGTGGATTCCATGACAACTGAGTTGAGCTGCGGAGGCTCGTCTCCTCCCGTTCTTCCTTAGCTATTTTGTCTGCACTAGTCCCGCAACTACGGGATAAAGGCCAAGGAGAAGGATGTGCGATTTACACCCAGTATGATGTTCCGCTCTTCCATCTGTATCTCTAAAGACGCTCGATCTGTTCCTGCGGCCACAACGTTGTACACTCATAATTAAAGGTCATTCACGAGTGCACGTAAACTGTCGGGCAAGCGCGGTGAAACGTTTACTCATTGTAAGTATATTATCTGATAATATTATATGATATTATATGATAAGAAGAGCGCACAACTCTTCTAAATCTGCTTTCCCCCACAAATTATAATAATAATAATCAGCAAATAAAGATATTTTTGTGCCACAATTTTAAGAATATCAAAAACTATGCATCTGTATTCATTTAGGACAGGACTTTTATCCTGGGCAACGTCGGGTACCTATGTTAGTTTGCTATAAATGGCTCCTTACTGGCAGTGGCAATCCAGCTAAACCTTGATAGGAAGTATATTGTAATTTATGCGTACATTCCACTGTGAGCCGACATCGACCCGGGGAATTTCCTCCGCGTTGTGGCCCAGTTACCAAGGATGTTTCTCCTGCTCGGGGATTTGAACGGTACACACCCCCTCTGGGGGGCTACACGATTAATCTCAGGGGTCAGGTCCTTGCCGACCTGATCGACGAGATATAAATATGTGTCCTAGACCCGTTGCCTCGATCTGTTCCTGTGATCTCAGGATGCAGAGCCTGATTTATTATTTTTTTATGGGGGGGGGGAATGGTCGATGAACTTCATGTTATTGATCACTTTCCCATTCAATTATCATTTTCTAGACCACTGCCGCCTGAAAACCCGACCCGGTAGTGCCTAGCCTCCTCTTCGAATTGGGCACACTCGCGGTACGCGTGGCCATTTAATGGAGGGCTCCTCTGCCCCTTATTGTTCCTTGTGTTTATTGTTTGCTTTTTTATCTTAGTTCATTCTTTGTTGTTTTTTCAATTTTAAAGTTGCCTAGTAATAGGCTGAAATTTAATTATTGCCTCTTTTAATCTGGTAGAAGTCGCCAGATGCGCATTTGCAAAAAAGAAAAAAAAATCATTTCTGTCTAAGAATAGCGGCTAGCCCATGTTTTGCCACACTTCCATCGACACACTCAGATGTCTTGATTTCTTACGCATATATTATGACGCACTGTTGGACTTCATTTAGATTGTTTCTCCAGAGGATTTTAGCAGGGCCCATTTTGCAATTTATTTCGCTATCCTCTACCCTATCCTGCCTGATGCGCCACATAAATGGCACGTGCGGTACCCAACCTAGCAGAAGGAGGATGATTTTTGCACAGTTAAAGAGGTCCTAAACTTCCTTAAATAACATATTTTGATATCTGCTTTCTCACCTATCTGCAATCTTTTGGCACAGTTCACTTTCTTGCAGAACCTTGGTGGTCTCCCAATGTAGTGAATCAGTTAATGCTAAGAAGCGATTTATGCTTGTTTTGTCTTATAAGGAGATGAAATCGCTTGTGTATAATTATTTCCATATTTTCTATGGACTATATATATATATATATATATATATATATATATATATATATATATATATATATATATATATATTGTGAGGGAATTCCACGTGGAATTTCTTGTCCAGCAAGAAACTTCCTTGCGCTGTAGAAGGTTCTTTTAGGCTTAAATTAGTAAGCCTACTCCCCTTCCCCTTCCACAAGCGGTAGCCTCGAACTCCTTCCACCACGATTCACCTTTACACGGGCTAGAATAGCCTCGGCAAGAAGATTCGAGGCCATTCGAGAGTAGAGCTGTTTCCCACTAACCTCCACCTGGTGGGGGGAAGCCTCAGACATATATATTGCTCGCTTCCCATGACGCAAGGATAGAGTTGAGAAGTCTCGCCTGCACCGAACCGAAGAAGATTCCCCCTAGTTCCAAGTCAGGTGCTAACAACCAAACAAAGTGACAGCTGAACTATTTTTGTATTGGAATTAGCCCCAGCCAGTGAGGTAATTCCATTTAACAATCGCTACCAAGCGATTTTTCAGACTTCACCCATCAACTCCTGTCGAAGCCCTCCTCGTTTTCGGGTGGCCGAAATACTCTCCCCTGGACCGGACGTTACCGCCCCCCATCTTTTTGGAGAACCGTCATCCTTTTAAATTCCCGCTCAAAAGCTCCGAGCGACCTAGTCTCACGTGCAGAAGACATCCGTGAAGCCTCACCCTCACGTCCCACCGGAATCCTCCCTCTTCCCCTTCAGTAACCTATTTGAGTTAATTTCGCCCCAATTTGAATAGTCTCCTCCTGTAATACCATAAAGTTTAACTTTATAGTCTGATTCATAATTACAATCACCCCTCGTTCATCTGATGTAATTTTGCCCGTCAATTCTCTCATTATTTTAATGTAAATAAAATTATATTTTTGTGCATGCCTCTTTAAGTAACCTTGAGCTTTGCCATTGCCCATAATTTACCCGACCTCGGTGCACTCTTTCTCTCTACTCAGCCCGTCTAAACTAGTAATGTTCCGTCCCTTTTCGGTTCGCCTTTAAGTTATTGGTCCCTCCCACATAAATATAATTGTGTATTGATGTAATATAATGTCATACCACGCCGCTTTGTCGATGATACATACATGCTGTTCAATACAGAGGAGTCGTGCGATAAATTCTTACAATATGCCAATCATATACATCCTAATATTAAATTTAAATGCGAAAATGAGCTGAATTCCTCCATCTCATTTTTGGATATCCACATTTCCCGTGTCCCAACTGGATTTGAAACAAAAGTTTTTCGTAAGCCAACCTTTACTGGTCAAGGCCAAAACTTTTTCGGTTTTTGTGACCTTTCTTTCAAAATAAGTGCCATTAAAACACTAATATTTCGGGCTTTTAATATTTGTTCATCCTACTCTGGATTTCACCAAGAAGTCGTATTTCTGACTAATTTTTTCAAACAAAACGGCTTTCCTGTGTCTCTGATTGAAAAAATTACGGCCCAATTTTTAAACAATATTTTCCATCCGAAATTTAAATTCCCTACTGTTTGCAAAGATATCCGTTACATAATCTTTCCGGATCTGGGTTTTTTAAACAAAAAATTTTCAAAAGAAATTACATCTCTATTAAATAAATTCTTTTTCCATACCGACTTTAAGTTGATTTTTATAAATAGACACCACATAGGATTATATTTAAATGTAAGGACAGAATCCTGCCTAAAGCGAAGTGCTCCGTTGTTTATGAGTTTACTTGCCCCAATTGTAAACTGGGGAGATACATAGGTAGTACAGTGCGCTCGCTGAGGGCGAGGTTCTGTTCACATTTGGGTGTTAGCCACAGGACAGGAAAGGTTCTCTCTACGAAAGAATTCTCACCTGTTAGGCTTCACTCTATTAATTGTAAAACCGAAATCACAACGGACGATTTTAAAATCTTGAAATCCACCCCTGATCCCATATCACTAAGGATTCTTGAATCCATGTATATTAAATACCTTTCTCCTTCCTTAAATTCCGATTCTTCTTCTCACCCACTACTTCTACTCTAAACAAATATATTACCAACCTCCAAACCTTCTCTTTCTTCTTACACTCCTCGCCCTTTCTCCCCAGTTATCCTCGAACGGCTGATTGTTTAAGGTTAGTTTTTCCGGATGTGTTTCCTGTGTTTCCCCAATCGTTTATTTTTAACTCGTAACATAATAATCCAGAAATTATCAATTGCCTGTAAATTTAGTGCTATCCCCCTCCTTAATTAACATTAAATACGTTCCATAAATTCGTCATTTTGATTATCTGTTTGGTTCTTAACTTAAATTATTTTCCACAAATTGTATTTCCAGTACCCGAAGATGGGTGAAAGGTTCTTTCGTTCATCTTTCAATATATATATATATATATATATATATATATATATATATATATATATATATATATATATATATATATATATATATATACAGTGGGTGCAATAAATATCCGATACATGGTCAAAAGTTTATTGACCAGAATTACACAACAGCAAAGTAATCGAAAATTGAACATCTTATGTATTTTGTACGTTGAATACAAATTGGTATCATTGCAAAAATAGTGAAACATTACTATGATTACGGCAAAAATATCAAACGAACGTTTCAAAAAGTACCCGATACATCTATGAAAACTAGTTAGTATTTGGTGATATGACCTTTCGTCGCTAGTACAGCTTCTAACCGTTTGGGATATTTACTTATGAGGTTCTTACAAATATTTGTAGGTATCTTGGCCTATTCTTCTTGGCATATTCTTTTTAAATCTGTTAAATTTCTTGGTTCGCTCTTCTGAATCTTTAGTTTTAATTCTCGCCACAGGTTCTCGATAGGATTTAGGTATATCGACTGACTTAGCCATCCCATAACCTTTATTTTCTTCTACTGAAACCACGCTGCAGTGCCCTTGGCTGTATGTTTTGGATCGTTGTCCTGCTGGAATGTCCATCCTCTTGGCAACTTCAAGTCGTCTGCAGACTGTAAGAGATTATCATTCATAATCCTGCGATACATCTGAGGATTCATTTTCCCTTCAATAATATGGAGTCTTCCAGGACCTGTAGAGGGAAAGCAGCCCCATACCATTATGCTGCCTCCTATAAACTTCACTGTTGGGATTGTATTTTTCGGATCATGCGCTGAGTTATTCTGCCTCCAAACGTGACTAACACTATTCCACCTAAATAACTTAATCTTTGTCTCGTCAGACCATAGTACAGCGTTTCCAAAGCTTCAGACGATATCTGACATGAATTGGTCTAAACAAAGGCGTCTTTCTTGCTGTGCAAGAATGGAATTCCTCGTTCCGAAGAACTGCTCTAATTGTATTTTTGCATACATTTGTCATGGCTGCTTCTAAATCATTCTGAAATTCAGATCAATTCACTCGAGAATTCTTCTTTACTTTACGACCTATATGTTTAGCCGAACGGTTTGAAACTTTAGATGGACGCCCTGAACGTCGTAGACTTATAGTGGACTGATATGACGTGAACCGGCAAATCGTGTCACCAACGATTGAGATTGGTATTTTTAGCATAGATGAAATTTTTCTATAGTCCAAACCACTTTTATGTAACTGAACAATTAGTTCTCTTTTTTACAATTCTTTAGTCTTCGCCATATTAGAATTAAAGTGTTGAACGATGACCTCCTTATCATGCAGCTCTCAGACACTGACTGAGCTCCGCTATTTCACGTGGGCGAAGTAGATTATTTTTCTAGAAAGTTCTACAGCATTCCTGTCACGTAAACCACTCTAGAATGTTGGAGAACTATTTATTATCGTTTTAAAATTAATTTTGTGGGTCTGTTGGATACGTTTGAGGCGATAATCTACAACTTTTGTCGATATAATTAAAATCAATGCTTTACTATTTGTGTATTCTAATACCGAATTTGTATTCAACGTACAAAATACATAAGATGTTCAATTTTCGATTACTTTGCTGTTGTGTAACTATGCTAAATAAACTTTTGAACATGTATTGGATATTTATTGCACCCACTGTATATATATATATATATATATATATATATATATATATATATATATATATATATATATATACACACACACATACCCCTCACATCGACTAGCCTACGTATCACCCAGGAAGCGCATGGGTTTCCCAATCCCAACCACATGGCCGCACGATCGCAGCTCCGAGACTGCACCACTATAACGCATGTGTTTCGCCTCGAGTGATGATCCTCGATTTTCGAGGTCCGTGGACTATATAAGAATAAAAAGGACTTGGACGTAGCTGCCGATAAATTTGAGATCCTCTTTTGTTCTGAGCCTCTTGTGTCTGATTTGCGTCATATTTCTGAATTGTTAATTCTAGGATTCAAAAGCCTGTTTTGCTCAATCGTAATGCCCTTGCGAGAGCCCGTGGAATGGCTCTCTATTTTAAAGAGGGGTTTCAATGCGTCTCATAGGCCGTTATTTGAATGTGGATGCCATGAAACAAAGGTGGTTAAACTCTCTGGTACACTTTTAAATCTTTATGTATTGACCAGCTATAGGAACCCGACTTTGGATGAATATATTTATCACTGTTTGATAACTAAAATGGTAGCTATTCAACAGTCTGACTCTTCATTTTCGTTGTTCATTATAATGCTCATTTCAAATATTTCTGGCTGTGAGCAGATGATTAATGAACCCATACATCAATCTGGCAACCGACTTGAACTCGTGTTTACAGAATTTACAGTTATTGTTACCTGTAGGGTGAATTCTCCACTAGGCTACTCTGATCATAGTTTGATTAAGATTAATGTTGATATGGATCATGTTGTTCCAGATGTTAACTTCTCTAGGAAAGTTACCCTAAGTCCCGTGCCAATTACAAGGAGTTACAAGGAAAGAGAGTACCTTAGGAGACCTTACGGTCCATTCAAAGAGGGTACCTTTGGACTAGCAATTGAGCGGGCACGTGGCTGCTCAATTGTTTTGCGTCCCTAAACGGCCACTTTTCAAGACTTTATCTAGTCTTGACTTGAACTGGTCAACAGATTCACTGTTGACAACTTCCACTGGAAGTGCGTTCCACTTACCGCAGATACTGTAGGTGAAAAAGTTTCCACACAGATTGCGGTTGTAACGCTTCAGTTCAAGTTTGAAGCCGTGATTGCGCGTTCTGTTCTCACTCAGTGTGAAAATATCCCGGTAGTCAACATTGTCGAACCCTCGAAGTATTTTGAAAACTTCGATGAGGTGACCACGCAGTCTACGGGTTTCCAACGAGAACAGATCTAATTCCCTTAGTCTATCCTCATAACTTTTATGTCGGATAGAGGGAATCAGTTTGGTTGCCCTGGCTTGTACGCGTTCCAACCTTGCGATGTCCTTTCGAAACGAAGGACTCCAAAATTGTACGGCATACTCCAGGTGCGGCCGAACTAGGGAGTTGTACAGACAAAGTACTATCTCCCTGTTACGGTATCCAAACTGGCGCTTTATGTAGCCTAACATCCTTTGGGCTTTCTTCTCTGCCTCAATGCACTGTTTCGAGAACTTGAGGTCGCTAGTGACAGTAACACCCAAGTCCTTCTCAGTGTCACTCGATTCGAGAGCAGTGCCCTTAAGGATATAATGAGATTGGGGATTTCTGTGGCCGATATGCATTACTTTGCACTTGTTCACGTTGAACGGCATTTGCCACGTGTCCGACCACTCCCCAATCTTCCCAAGGTCTTCCTGCAGGCGGGCAGTATTTCCATCCTTTGCAACGCTCATACCAAGCTTGGTATCGTTGGCAAATTTGGAAATCTTGGCAACCATGTCACCGTCCATGTCTTTGACGTAGATGATGAATAGTAGTGGTCCCAGGACAGAACCTTGAGGCACCCCGCTAGTAACGGGCACCCACTCAGAAGCCTGTCCATTCAACACAACCCGTTTCCGTCTGCCACTTAGCCAGTTCTCGATCCAGCCGGCTACTTTTCCGTCTATGCCCAGCGATCGCACTTTCTGGAGAAGGCGGCGGTGTGAAACCTTATCAAAGGCTTTCTGAAAGTCTAAGTAAGCCACATCCACCGCCTAGTCCCGATCGTGCTCTCTGAATACGAAGTGGAAGAATTCCACAAGGTTCGCAAGGCATGACCGTTGCCTTCGGAATCCGTGCTGAGAACTCCTCAGTAGCATGTTTGACTCTAAATGCGACGTCATTTTGTCCACCATCATGCTTTCCATGAGTTTAATAACTATCGAAGTCAGACTGATAGGTCGGTAGTTTGACGGATGCTGAGGTCTCCTTTCTTGAAGATAGGAGTCACCTCCGCCTCACGCCAGTCTCTAGGAACACATTTGGTCCGGATTGACATGTTAAAGATAGCGCACAGATGTCGTGATACTTCATCGCACACTTCCTTCAACACTTTAGGTAGAAACCCATCCGGTCCAGGGGACTTATTCGTCCTTCGGTCAGCGATCTTTTTCTTTATTTCTCCTTCGGTGAAGTCCATTACCTCCAGCTTTTTCCCCGAGTCGGAATCTGTTGGCTGGGGAATGGGACCACACTCTTTAGTAAACAATGAAGAGAATTAGTCATTGAGAAGGTTAGCATTTTCTGCATCTGAGTGAGTTAATGCACCCTCCTTGTCCACTAAGGGCCCAATCCTACGATGGATTGGTTTACGGCTATTTACATAGCCGAAGAACTCCTTGGGATTCTCCTTGCAGAGTCTCGCAACTCGGAGTGACTCAGTTCTCTTGGCCGCCCTTCACTCTCCTGGCTAGCCTCAGGTACTCGTCAAAGGCACCCAAGATCTTCGATCGCCGGTACGCATTTCTCTTCTCCCTAAGCAGTTGGCCGATTTCTCGAGTAAACCACTTTGGTTGAACAGGAGACCGACGGAGGCATTTCAAAGGGATGCAACTTGATTAAAGACTCATGAACCTATTTTTCAAATTGTTCCACGAATTCTCAACCTTATCTCATACCGCTAGCCTTACATCAGTCAGCCCAGCACTAAGGCTTGCAAAGTCTGCTCTTCTCAAGTCAAGTTTCCTTGATTGACTGGTAACAGACCTTACCTTCGGGATCTTGACGCTAAATCTAACTAGCTAGTGATAACCGCCACCGAGCTTTTCGCCTACCGAGACATCCTCAACGATATCATCCTCAGAGGTGAAGACCAAGTGGTGGATATTGTCTCCTCTCGTCGGTTCTCTGACCCTTTGTGTAAGGAACTCGTTGTTGGCAAACTCCAGGAGTAGCGTGCTCTCCCTACAGGCTGCTCTGGTTTCCCAGTCAACCCTTCTGTTGAAGTCGCCCATAACGATGCACACTCTGCCTTGAACAAGCTCACCCAGCAGCTGGTACAGTTCGCTGTCCTTCTCAACGGGTTGTGAAGGGGGTCTGTAAAGCACCAGGGTCCTGTATCTGACAGGACCTTTCTCCTTAGGTCAACGCCTAGGAGCTCGTGATCAGATATAATGTTGAAGTTCGTAGATTTGATTGTATCCTTGACATACAACATTACACCGCTACCCTATCTGTCTGGTTTATCTTTGTGGAAGAGTTGGTAGCCAGGAACCATGAATTTGCCTTTAAACTCTCGGTCTGAGGTTTTTAGCCACGATTCTGTTATGGCTACCATTTCGGGTTCTTCCGTCGCTACGATACCACGGAGCTCAGGAAACTTGTTCCTGATTGACCTCGCATTGAACAGAAGAACTTTCAGGGAGTCCCCGACTGTAGGACTTCCTACGCTCTTCCGTTTACCGGCTTGTTTGTTGGCGAGGCACGACCTCTGAGAAGGTCGTTCCTGGAGTGACACGGGCGTACTGGCGTACGTCCGCCCTCACTCTGGGCCGGATACTCTTTTGGGTCCTATCTACGACATCTTGGATGATGTTCGACAAAAAGGCCTTTCCTTTAAAGGAAAGATGTACCTCATCCCTTTGGTAGAGATCATTTCTACCATAAAAGGTGCGGTATGGGTCCACAAAAAAGACCCTTTCTGCGGTACACAAATCTGCCAGGCGCCGGTTTAAAGAGACATTCATCGAGTGAGCGGTCCGTGTTTGAACTCTCGTCGGGAGCATCCCGAATACCACACGCTTGCGGGTTTTCAGCCCACAGTCGTGCACGGCACCCATGACCGTGTAGAGGATTTTATCTGTAGAGCCTACCCTACCTCCTCTCAGGTAGAGGTCGTTTCCACTGACCATCAGAGCGATTACTGAGCTCTCAGAAATCTGTGATTTCTCAGCCTCTACTCTGATGTGGTGGTTACAACATCCTGGCAGGCAGTGTAGCATTCTTCGTCCCTTGCTATTTATTATTTATAAAAGTGACATGGGTCATGGTTTGGAAAACAAACTGATTGTATATTCTGATGATGCAACTCTTTTGGCTGTTGTTCCTTCTTCCCGCCTGAGGAATGCAGTTGCAGATTCCATGAATAGAGACCTTGCACGTATCTATGAGTGGTGTAAGCCTTAGGACATGAAGCTTAACCTTTCTAAAACTCAGAATATGATAGTTAGTCGGTTCAGAACACTTTTTCCTATGCATCCTGATCTATATATTGATGGAACAGTATTAAATACCAGTGACTATTTGAAGGTTTTGGGCGTTACTTTTGAAAAGAAAATGACTTTTGCGTCCTCTGTTTCCCAGAAAGTTGGTATCTTGCAGAGATGTATTAGAATGTTTGGAGACGAAGCTATTATAACTAGGTGTTTTAGTTTCTTCTTTCTTCCCTGTTTGGAGTACTGCTCTTCTGTGTGGTCCTCAGGAGCAGATTCTCATCTTAAGCTCCTGGATAGAGTTATGTCATCGGTCAAGTTTATTTTATTAGTATTAATGTTGACCTGTTGAATTGTTACATAAAATTTACAACAGTATAAATATCCTTCGCATTTGTCCTTACCTGATCTAGCTGTTTTTGCTCGTAATACAAGGCAGCCAGCCACTGCTAATAGTGGGGAATTTTCTAGTATCAGGTATAGTACTAACCAGTTTGCAAGGAGTTTTATTGTGGCTGCAATCGTGATGTGGAATGGTTTGCTTAGTGCTGTTGTGGAGTCTACTGATCTCCATACATTTAAAAGAGAAGCTAACTCATTTTTATTATCTGCTGATATCACCTGATTTCCGGTGTGTTTTTTTCCTTATATTCAATCTTTATTCTTCTTTTGTCTCTATCGTATTTTTATTGGTAGGCTGATCTCCCTCTGGAGTCCCTTGGGTTTATAGTCTTTTGACTTTTTCCATGGGGGTGGTCAGGTCAAGATAGAAAGAAAGAAAGAAAGAAAAGGTGAGGAGGGAGGATTCGTAGAACTTTGAGCTCGGCTCGGCGGGACACTGGAACTCAATGAGCTCGAGCTGAAGTCAGCTGGGGCACACTCTTGGTCTGCGTCGAAAGATGCGCTGGACAGCTTCAGCTCTGGGCTTTCCACTGACGTCCATGTATTTCGCTGTGCTGGTGGGCTTAACTAACACCAACTACGAGAAGTTTCAACACACGTTTGGAATGATGTCGGGTCGCACCAATTACCAAGGCAATGATCTGGCGGGCCGCAAGTTGGGGACCCCTGCTCTAAAGAACTCTAAGCAAATAAAGAGTTGCACCTGAATTTAACGTTTAGTTATCCTCTCTAATGCGGAGTACACTATAAAATTTCATGTTGTTGCAAACTTGAATTCAAGCCTCATTCAACCCGCATAAGGTTTAGTCTGATGATAATTGGCGTAATGCGTCAATTATTATTAAATTTTCTGTAACTCATTTTAATAGTTATTAGTTGCACATTATTTTTACTTTGCATTGATACCACCAATGTTTGCTTATTTACTTTGTAGCAAATAAAGCCTTATAACCGTCTCTTCTCCTAATTACAATCCAGCTAAAGAAAGTACATATTGCCAAATTCCCATTGACACATGGGATCTTCGCAATCCTGAGTTTGCCCGACTCCACTCAACTCGGAGACTATGTTTCTCCTCACTAAAACGAGAAAAGGCTTTTTCCTATTATAAGCCGTTATCAGATCCTGAAGTATAAACACCAAAAACTCGTGTCACAAGTTGGATTTGCGTAACAAATATAACACTATAATAGCACAGAATATTTTTCTCTAATAAAATTCCTGCGATTTAGAATGATTTACCATTACAACTCATTGAAGGCACTTCAGTAAACAGGTTTAGGAACAGAATCCATAAATATTCCTTATAAATTTGCTATTAAAAATTCTTAGTGCGCATAACTGATACCCAATTTTTAGCCCTTTTTATTTTTGTTTTCCGTCCCTCTGATCCTCTACCATGCTTTCATTTCATTTCTTCTACAGGCTTTGAGGCAATCTTAGATTCTTCCTTCGACCATAATTGTGCAATTACTCAGCCCTTTGCGGAAAATAAAGCCAATGTCTGGCATAGCATTGTTATGGGAGACTGATATAGCATAGCTAACACCTCCACTATCTATGCTGAGCATTTTCTGGGTGACTTCTTCCCAAAAGACTTCAAGTGGACATACCTTTATGACTTGTAGATGTCATCTCAGGCAAGCAAGGTCAAAGATTAGACTAATGGTGTGAGTAAGGTGTTGATTAGAGCATAATCACCATAGGATAATGAAAAAGTTCTTCCGAAAGGTATTGAGGTATGTTATTGTTGTTTTGGCATAGTTTTTACCAACCATCCGCCCCGCCTGACGTCTATCTTAGTAGGGTCCAAAATGATCCTTCGAAACATAGGACCCATTTGAGATTTTTTGAAGAAATGTTAGGGTTGGTATAGTGTCATTTTGGCTCAAAAAAGATTTAAAATGAGGTCAATGAATGAGCGGTCAGCTATGGTAACCACTTAGCCGAAGAGGGCCATTTTTAAGGTTTGTTCGAAAAATGGACCAATATTTTGAGGTTTGTAGAATGTAAGGGAGTGTAAAAACCTGGCTCTTTCAGGTAAAAGTACAAGACAATGACAGTTTAAGGAAGGAATGTAAGTGAGTGAAATTCAAGTGTTGAATGGAAAGGATTGTAATTTAAAGTAATGCAGGGGAGCGCACGCTGGAAGGAGAGGTATAAAGGAGAGCCAAATTAAGGGGTTATCGTAGGGTAGTTTAATTTAAGGGAGGAGTGTAAAGAAGTTTAAAGGTGTAAACTAAAGGGAGAAGTTTAAGGGAGTAAGGATTTAAGAGAATTTTGTACGAGGGAATGTAAGTTTAAGAGAGGATTGTAGTGAAATTCAAGGGTGGAGTAAAAATTACAAACAGGGAGATAAATTTTAATAATCATGGCTCGATATCTTTGATTGCTCGCTCGTTCGCAATTTAGACAAGCGTCCACCTCGACGGCGCAACAGATTCTGACCTAGAATTTATTCATCATCGGTAAATTACGCAAATCGAGAGGGTGGAGGGGGGGGGGGTAAAGACAATGCCAAATAACAACTCCGCCCACATGAGGGATAGGTAGAGGGGAATTAGCTGTACTAATTAATTTCATCCCTCTCTACAGTGGAATTTCTGGTCTTTCGAGACCCTGGACAAGCAAGTGCCCAACAAAACAAGAGAAACCTGCCCCTCCTGCCCCAGAAGGAACAGCCGCTGCCCCTCCTCCTTCCAGGGACCCTAGGGGGTCGATATGCACAGCGTTGTTCATGAGTTCGGCGGCAAAGCGGAGGGCGAGCTCGGCGCCAGGGCTGAGGAGGCCTCTCTCGAGGAGGGTTCCCAGGAGGGAAACCCGCAGGGGGTCCCGGGCCCGGCGGAGGTCCTCCGTCAGGCCACCTCTAATGCCGACCTTCTCCAATGCGCAGGACGAGGAAGAGGCCACAGGTGCGAGCGGGAAACGGTCCTCACTCTCTTTCTGTATGCCTGCAAGTTTCTGTTTTTCGCATTATTTCTGTTTTTCTGTCTGCTATTTGTCTGCCTGTCTGGATATGTCTCTCTTTTACCCTCTGTCTGTCTGTTTCCTGTCTCTATTTTTGTTTGTTTCGTTCTTTCTGTTTGGCTCTTTCTATATCCTTGTGGCTGTCTGTTTACCTGTCTGTTTCTATTTCTTTGATTGGGCTTGTCTGTTAATGTCACTCGCTTTGTTTCTTTGTGGATTTAATTTTATATTTCTGCTTGTTTCTGTGGGGCTCTTTGTTTCGATTTTTCTGTTTTTTACGTATATATATTTTGTGCTTTTCTCTTTATTTCTGTATGTCTATCTCTTTGGGGTATATTTGTTTAGATCTGTGCTTCTGAATGCCTTTGATTCTGTCTATTTCTCTTCTTCTGTTGCTCTCTTTGCTTATGTTTGTTAGCTTCTGCTTTGTTTTCTTTATGTTTGTTTGTTTCGGTAGATTTTGGGGGGCGTCTGTTATATATATATATATATATATATATATATATATATATATATATATATATATATATATATATATATATATATATATATATATATATTATTAATGTAAATGATTTAGTTAAGGGTGCTGAGAAGTGTCTAGAGCCTCAATAGAAGAGACTACTTGTAGCGCCATGGACCAGTAAAGCACGCAAATCTCAGATTTAATCCTGTTTTTCAGCGAATTCTGGTTCCCTTTCGGCAGCTGCCATGCAGCAACGCATGGTTTGGTTCCAAGGGTAAACTGTAGGGTATCTCTCAAATATGCATCAGACAGTGCACTTCAGTGGTAAAAACTGGTAAAACCCTACCCTCCCTCTCCGTTGTCAGTGCCTTTCCTCTTCAAGGCCATTGGCCTCTAATCTACTTGGATATTTCTTCTTTTTTTTTTCCTCTCTTCGGAACAACGAAACTATTTTTCGTCATGTTTTACCACCTCAACTTAACAACATGAATTAAGTTTATACCTTTAAAGTGCTTCTCTTAATTCGTTTCAGAAGTTTAGATGAATATAATAATTATTCGTCCACGTTCGTCTGATGTGGGGATTTATGTTGAATGCAAATGCGAGGACCTTTATATGCTGTGGGGTAGAGCTGGGAAGCTAGATTTGTGTCTTTTGTTAAGTTCCAATTTAACCATTTAACACTTTTGGAGTTGATTTAATTCACTACAAAACTTCAATCCTTAATTGTTTTCAATTGTCCTGCGGCGGGTATATCTTTAAATTACCTATTTTTCCAAGTTAAAACATTTTAGACTCCTTTCGAGCTCTGTCTTTACTAACTTCATATATTTCAGATGCTGCATGTAACAGCTGGGGTCGCTTTGTGTGCGAGTTTGATCACGTAGAGGAAGAGATCTTATAAAAACTTCTGCTTTACTCGGTGTTTCCACAAACCCTTTTTCTATGACTTATCAGGGTATGGAATGGCAGTGTTAGGTTTCCTGTTGCAAATTATAAAGTGTGGCTACTCAAACCATTTAAAGCACTCACTGATTTAAAGAATATAAAGAGAGACGCCAAGCTCTGGTAGCGCAGGGGGGGAGGTGGGCATATGATAATATGCAAACAATCATGTTCTTTTGTTTCGCTATAGTAATGGTTGGGTATAAATATGTCATCTGGCGAAATGTGGGGTTAAAGTTGAGATTATCAAGGGTGAAACTGTGTATTATTAGTAGTGGTGGAACTCACTTATAGTAGTAAACGTACACACGCGAATCCGTCTAAGTATTTCATTTTTTTCGTGCACAATAACTTTTATTGGTATGTCAACCACTGGTAAACCGAGGGCACCAGTGGGTGGTTCTTTTGGGGGAGAGTGCTAGGAATTATTATCGTTTGCCACCGACCAGCGTTTAGATGGAAACTTCCTGGCCCCAGGGCAGAGGGACCTGTTCCGCGTCAGATGTATGTGGATATAGATACCCATCGGCAGGATTAATTGGAACAGAGCGCATGAGTGTCGTGCTGCGAAGATGGGAGAGGAAATAAAGCAGTGTTGTAATGATCCGCCTGGATAAGGGCAAGTTGGAAAACCACTAATACTATTGCTACTACTTCGATTGGTGTACAGGGAGCCACTGTCAATAGCAGTCGTCCAAAGGAATGAAGAGATTCGAGATAAGACTAATTAGGGGCTTTTGTTAATCCTTTGATGACCTTTTCCTAAATGTTGAAATGGACATTTGTGCCCCTCGTTCCATAATGTTTCGTTCAATTTTTATTTGTATCATAAATAAAGTGAGGGAGAGTGTGAGAGAGAGATTCAGAGAGAGAAAGAGAGAGTAAGAAAGAGAGAGACGAAAAGAGAGATTTAGAAAGAGATAGAAAGGGAGCAAGTGAGAGAGATAATGAAAGAGAGTATGAGAGAGAGAGAGAGAGAATAAATGCGAGCAAAAACTTCACTAATTGATGTCCATATAAACTTTGCCTTGTGGTAAGAGGAACTTATTATATAGAAAGCCTGCTACTACTCCAGATAATAGTAATAATAATAATAAAAATAATAGCCTAATTCTGTCAGCCGGTAGGTGACTCCCGGTTTTGCTTTTTTTTTGTAATAACATTGTAACTAATCGGCCGATTTGTGTGTATATGTGCACAGGTTTGCTAACGTGTAACCGTCTCGAATTCGTTCTTCTAGCCTTTGCCTTTACAAGAAACATATATATTATTTATTTACATGGACTATATATGGGTGCTTTGTTAGAAAAACTAGACATTATTGTTATACAGAGATGTTACATATTATTTACACAAAGAGTTATTATTATTTATGTAAATTGCTATACATATTTTAGATTATTTGCATGTGCATAGTTGTGAGCGTGCCTGTTACAAGCCTTCATAAGATTCACATGATGCTCATGTGTGAGGCCTCATTGTCAAACCTATTCCACCTTGCATAGTGGCACTATAGTTTAAGAAATTCTGTCGAAACCTTACACGGATAAAGCGAGTTTCATTCAAAGTGATATACCTAATTCAGGCATATGAATAAACAAAGTGGTTAACCACTTGTCCTTGCTTGACAAAGATATATTGCTGGCTGTATTTGCAATTTAACAATGAAATGGGTACATGGACTTCATTTAAGGACATAAGAAAAGAAGAAGTCAGCAAAAGGTTTATCAATTGACTCTACGAGGCAGCTCTTGTTTCCATCATTAAGTTCAGTCACACCTAGCATTCTCATCAATAATTTTATCCAGTATAGTTTTTACCTAAACCTAAACTTGTACAGACTAAATCCATTGCTACTTGACCGATCCTTTTCAGTAAACAAGAACCTTATCTATGTCTCCATTCTTATAACCTTTTACCCACTTGAAGACTTAACTCAAGTCCCCTCAGAATCTTTTCCTTTCTATGTAATGTATCAAAATTTAGTCTCGCAAGCCTTTCACCATAAGGTAAGCTCCTCAATCCATGAATTATCTTAGTCATCCTTCTTTGCATAGGCTCAATCAAACTAATATCCATCCTATAATATACGAGTAGTGACCAAAATTGCACAGTGTTGAGATTCATTAATAACTTATTTTTATCTAAGTAATCCCTATTACGCTATTACAGATTCCATCATTTTCTCTGCCACTGATGTTAAACTTACTGGCCGGTAATTGGACATAATCGTTTTATCCCCCTTCTTAAATATAGGTATCACATTATCATTATCTTTCTTCCATGGCGTTGGTACAATGCTAGTACTCTCTTATGACTTTCTAAATAGGCATGTTATCGGCTCACTTAATACATCTTTATATTACTTCAAAATCCTACGAAAAATCTCATCAAGACTTAAACTATCTGCTTGGTAATTAAAATATCTTCTAATTACTATTGAAGATCAAGGTCTTTTCGGCTTTGCTAATTTAAAAAATTTGCATAAGTCAATTAAAGACGAAATTTCTTCTACTCACATGACATCTGCAATGGATTTAACAACATTCGGAAACACGCTCATTGATTTTCTGTTAAAGAGCCAGCATAAGATGAATGTGGAAATTTATAATGAAAAAATGACGAAGAATAGAGAGATTTAGAGTTCAGTGATTATGTTGGATTGCTTACTTTTTGTAAGAAATTCGATCAATTACTGGCAATGCATTTGGAAGAATCAATCGTTTTTTCGTGTTTCAAATTAAATGCAAAATGAATTGATTAATTGCACAGGCGAAATTTTTGAACGAAGATTATAAGCGAAATAATATTGCAGCTATTATTTTAAACGAGACTAGCTATGTTAAAACTCTTTTTCAACTTAACTTTCATGTGTTATGCGCTATGTTTCGCGAAAGATTTCTTGCTTTTGTAAACTCCATAATATTTTGCAATCTGCCCAAGTGAACAATTCGAAGGCCTTAGTTTGTTTTTACCCGCTCGGAGGCGAACTCTATAAATAGAGTTCGCCTCTTAGAAGTGGAAGAAAAGCTCTAGCGATATCATCCGGAGGGCAAAGTACGAGTGTTAAATATAACTTCAAGAGTCTACAAAGGACACACCCGAAAGAATAATAAGGATAACCCCTGTACAAAGCCTCCAATTTTTACTGAGTCTTCAGCAGCAAGAACAAGAGAAAAATCGAGTTACCTTTGGGAAAGGATGGGTTTATCTACCATCCCTTTAAAAAATCAAGTATAAATGGAACTCAAGAAGGGCTAAGACCGCACAGCTCAACATCGACATCAGTAATAGAGCAGAGAAATTCATTAGCACTAACGGGGGAGCAAGGAACGCTCCCCCGTTAGGGATCATATTATCCTTTGCAAAACCGATGCCACCATTAATGATTTTGAAATTATAGCTTCTTCCAATGATGATCTAAGCCTACGAATAATTGAATCCATTCATATTAAGACCCTTAGACCCTCTCTCAACAAGGATGTATCCGCCTTCCCTCTCCCTGTCTTATAATAACCAACCAATTATTATACCTCCCCCTTCTTCATTGTTTCTTGCTTTCCATTGCTTTAGTCGTGTTTCTACAACTTGTGTGACCGGTAAGATTTCAATTGGCTAAAAATTAAAATTAAAATTTTGTGCAATTAGCTGCTCATAAATTCCCTCCCCCATTCCCCTTATGCTCACAATTTCTCAATCCTCGTTTAAATAATTAACTATTTATGATTTATCACTATAAAATGTAAATATGTATATACATGTATATTCATGTATAATTGTACCTCCTAATTAATCTTAATGTTAATTGTTTTGCTATTTCAAGCTAATTTTAGTTTAATTTATCAGGCCATAAGATGAGCTTGTCTTTGCTCTTACTCCGAATAAAAACTGTTTTCCAAAAAGAAGCCTTTTAACCATATTATATATATATATATATATATATATATATATATATATATATATATATATATATATATATATATATATATATATATATATATGGTGTGATAGAACGTGTTGAAGCTGCGTTTAATTTCAACTCCTATCCCATATTATTTAAAAACCATGATGCTGCCCACGTGCATCTTCGATTCGAGGCTTGGAGTCTTATCTCAGCTACCGGATGCCAATGTTTAAACAAGGAGGTTATCGTCCCCCCGTTCGCCCCATACGCCGACCTCGCCAGATCGAGTTAGGCTTATGAACAGATAAGGCATTGTTCTCCGGCCCGGCTGTGCGTTCCCTCCAAGCTTTCACTCCATTTTCCCCCACGCCAAGGAGATGTCCTGGCTATTTATATGGAAACTTTACCATGAAGATCAGATTGGAGATCCAGATTTTCGTCGCGAAACATCACCACGACCCTCTCTCCCTTTGTGCGCCAAGGGACCTCGACCTCGAGATTCACCATCACTTGTCCAGAAGGAGGACAATATTCCTTGAGTGCCAAAGGTTCGAGCCTTTCCGACGCCAAGTCCCCAAGGCTTCCCCCCCTGTTGTTCAAAGGAGAACAGCATTAGAACAGCCATTGTTCGTTTTGAGCCCTTCGCCAAGAAACGGTTCTCTTCCCCCCCCCTGTTGTTCAAGGAGAACAGCATTAGAACAGCCATTGTTCGTTTTGAGCCCTTCGCCAAGAAACGGTTCTCATCCCCCCCTGTTGTTCAAGGAGAACAGCATTAGAACAGCCATTGTTCGTTTTGAGCCCTTCGCCAAGAAACGGTTCTCATCCCCCCCTGTTGTTCAAGGAGAACAGCATTAGAACAGCCATTGTTCGTTTTGAGCCCTTCGCCAAGAAACGGTTCTCTTCCCCCCCTGTTGTTCAAGGGAGAACAGCATTAGAACAGCCATTGTTCGTTTTGAGCCCTTCGCCAAGAAACGGTTCTCTTCCCCCCCTGTTGTTCAAGGGAGAACAGCATTAGAACAGCCATTGTTCGTTTTGAGCCCTTCGCCAAGAAACGGTTCTCATCCCCCCCCTGTTGTTCAAAGGAGAACAACATTAGAACAGCCATTGTTCTTGAGCCCGTAGACAAGAGACGGTTCTCATCCTCCCTTTGTTCAGAAGAGAACAAAGTAGAACAGCCATTGTTCTTCAAGCCGTTCGTCGAGTAACGGTTCTCTTTTCCAAGACGCCTCGTCAGGATCCTTTTATCCCCCCCCTTCGGCTGGAGCTTGCCAGCGGACCGAAACTCCTTTGCGCCACCTTCCACTGCACCACTAGTGCCAAAGTTACGTAAGCCAAACTTTACCTTTGAGTATTGATCACTTTTGTGAATTCTATCCTGTGCTTTAAATTGTTTATCGAACCATCCCATCTCTTTAACTCTATTTTTGTTTTACCTTTTTTAATCCCTTAAATCCTTGGATTAGCCCGAGTCTCCACGACCCTTTCCATTCTGTTTATGTCAATATTTTCCGTTTTTGTGTATTGTTTATAGTTATTATTAATAAAACTCTATTTTATTAATGATAGCAATATTATTATCCTTGAGCTCAGTTCCACTTCTTAAGCATATCGAAGATACATAATCTCGGCCGCCAGACAGTAACGCACTCTAAAGATAATTAAGGAAGTTCCCTCAACGAATAGTGTAATATATGGTATCGTCGGGAGTCATTCTACGACATATATATATATATATATATATATATATATATATATATATATATATACTATTTAAATTTGGTATCAGGTGTGTAAGGTTTAACGCTATATCTTTGCAAACACTGGTCTCAGTCGAGTAAAGCATAGTGTTATTCGTTATAATAATAGAATATAGTAGTTCCCTTTTGTTTTAACGATTGCTATCCCCCTTTTTTTTAAACTTAAGAAGCTGGAGTAGCTCAAGGAACGGTTATAATAATTTGTTTGTGTTTTTTTGTGATTTTAGTCAGTGGTTATTTAGATTGAGAAACCAAGTACGAATAGGTCAGTGCCCATATTTAGGTAGGCTAATTCTATAGAGGCATAATTCTTGTTGCGAGGAATTTCAGTTGGTTGACTAGTGCGCCCCCAAGTGCAAAGATGACTCAGTTTGAAATCTTTAAAGCGCAAGGAGAATCCTTGGGAATTTCCGGAAAAGAACTAATTAAGTACATAAGAGAGGAATGGATAAGACAAGTGTACCTTCACCATCAGATTGAACTAGCTCGGATTGAAGAAAAATATCAAAGAAAAAAGGTAGAAAGCGAAAGGGAAAGAGTAATCCGACAAGAGGAACGAGAAAGAGAAATACAACGAGAAGAACGAGAAAGAGAAAAACAACGAGAGGAACGAGAAAGAGAAATACAACGAGAAGAACGAGAAAGAAAAATAAAACGAGAAGAACGAGAAAGAGAAAAACAACGAGAGGAACGAGAAAGAGAAATACAACGAGAAGAACGAGAAAGAAAAATACAACGAGAAGAACGAGAAAAAGAAATCCAACGAGAAGAAAGAAGGAAGGATTCGCGCTCCTTCCCAGGAAAGCTGACAAAGTTTCCGAGCCCCGTAAAACCCCAAAACTTCTTTCCCCAAAACCAACAACGGGACTCCAAACCTCCCGTTAAGACTTCTCCTCCATCTCTCTTCCCGAAGCGACCAACCATATGCTTCACCTGTGGTGTAGAAAACCACATGAGCTGGAATTGCCCCCAAAATTCTAGGCTTAAAAGCGGACCAGCCCACCAAGTTCACCAGATTAATGCAACCCCGGCTCCCCCGGTGGTGCAGACCCAAGCAGAAACTTCTCCCCCTCCGTCAGGCCACCAGGTAAATTTTGTTTTTGGTAAAAGTTCATCGGGAACTTTGAAATATGAGGAGGGCAGCGTGGACAGCTGCCGAGTAACGACTCTCGTCAGGGACACAGGATGTAAGTGTTTCATCGTGTCCGACGAACTCCTCCCAGTGGCCTCTAACCACGAAAAATTTGCGGTGGTACATGACTACCTTGGGCGGGCGAACCGATTCCCCGTCGCTAGATGTTACCTGCAGTGTCAATATCATAATGGCTGGGCTGAAGTCATTGTAGCACCCATACAATTCTGTTCCGTACTTATAGGACAGAGCCCCCAAGTAAGTTTCGACCCTGTGTTTCAGGCCGCCCTTCCTCAAGGCCGAGATAAGAAAGAAGCCCAGGAGCCCGTCCCCATCAGAACCCCGATACCGTCCGATTTCTCGGAGACCCCTAACCAGGACTTTAGGACGGCAAAAGAGGAGTGGGAATCACTAAAACCCTTAGGTGATAAGGCCCCAGACAAGGACACGGAGACTGTCCCTGGACCCCAAGAAAAAAAGAACCCCCAACGCGCCCATGGAGATACCTTCGTAGAACTGGACGAAGCATCGGCGCTTGAAGAGGATTGCCCCGCGGAGTCCCTTAATGTAATCCAGACAGGGTGCATCCAACCTGATGCCGATTACCCTCCTCCTTCCCTACCAGGCGAGTCTTTAGAACCCTCTGACCTGGATAGTGACGCGCAGCTGACACCACGTCCGAAGAGCCAGCTACAAGAACTAATTAAATGGAATCACCATTTACCCGCCCTATTAGCTCTTTTCGAGCGACTGCGTAAAAATGGCCTCAGCATTGGCCCCAGCAAATGCCATTTTGCCCACGAAACCATCAAATATTTGGGTTTCAAAATAGGACAAAACAAGTTAAGTCCCCACGAGAACAAGATTAAGGCAATCGCCGACATGCCCCTCCCGATTACAAAGAAGCCATTAAGATCGTTCCTAGGATCAGCTTCTCCCTATCAGCGTTTTGTTCCGAATTTCGCTGCAATTTCAAACCCCCTATGCCCCCTTCAGGAAAAGAATTTCCCCGATCGTTTACGTTGGAATGATGTCGCTGTTTCCCATTTTAATCAGCTCAAAAGTAAGTTCATTTCTGCCCCCATTTTTAAGTTGCCCAACCCGGAAAAATCCTTTGGGGTTAAGACCGACGTGATCAACGAGGGCATTGGAGGTGTACTCCTTCAATACGTGGATGACAGAACGAGTCATCCAGTTGCATATGCTAGTCGTCAATTATTACCACGCGGAAAGAGATATGCCACTAGAGAAAAGATAGCTCTATCAATTATCTGGGTCATAGACAAATTCAAGCTGTACTTGATATGTAAAGAATTTCAAATAGGAACCGACCACCGTCCGTTAGCCTATATTAGGAATTTGAGACACTCAAACGGGGGCATCATGCGCTGGAGTTTACTCTTGCAAGAGTATCAGTTTAAAATAAATTAGATAAAAGGTTCCGATAACCAGGTCGCTGACGCCCTCAGTAGAAATGCGTTACCGAATAGCGTAGAATAATTGTATTCATAGGATTAGTATCTCCATGTAGGTATATACCGTCTTGTACGACTTAATTTAAGATTCTTTTGTAATATAATTAATTAATGTATATGTCTGAATTTTGTAACGCTCAATGTCTATTTTTTTTGTATGTCTATATATTTGTTCTTATTAATTTACGTATAAATTATTTTGTCCCGTAGGTACTAAGTTTATATCATTTCATTGTTCCATGCCCTTTTTTTTTTCTTTGATTAAGTTGTATTAAAGGTTATTTTCCCCTGTAATCTAAAGATCAAAATAATCATATGTATTGAGGTAATACTAGTTAGGTGCAGGAAGGTACGGTTGGTACAAGAAAACGAGTTCCCCACAACGGAGCTCTATCGTTGTCCCTTCTCTCTTTTTTTTCGAAGTGACAACTTCCCCTGGAATGGAGGGGTGTGATAGAACGTGTTGAAGCTGCGTTTAATTTCAACTCCTATCCCATATTATTTAAAACCATGATGCTGCCCACGTGCATCTTCGATTCGAGGCTTGGAGTCTTATCTCAGCTACCGGATGCCAATGTTTAAACAAGGAGGTTATCGTCCCGCCGTTCGCCCCATACGCCGACCTCGCCAGATCGAGTTAGGCTTATGAACAGATAAGGCATTGTTCTCGGGCCCGGCTGTGCGTTCCCTCCAAGCTTTCACTCCATTTTCCCCCACGCCAAGGAGATGTCCTGGCTATTTATATGGAAACTTTACCACTAAGATCAGATTGTAGATCCAGATTTTCGTCGCGAAACATCACCACGACCCTCTCTCCCTTTGTGCGCCAAGGGACCTCGACCTCGAGATTCACCATCACTTGTCCAGAAGGAGGAAAATATTCCTTGAGTGCCAAAGGTTCGAGCCTTTCCGACGCCAAGTCCCCAAGGCTTCTCCCCCTGTTGTTCAAAGGAGAACAGCATTAGAACAGCCATTGTTCGTTTTGAGCCCTTCGCCAAGAAACGGTTCTCTTCCCCCCCCCCTGTTGTTCAAGGAGAACAGCATTAGAACAGCCATTGTTCGTTTTGAGCCCTTCGCCAAGAAACGGTTCTCATCCCCCCCCTGTTGTTCAAGGAGAACAGCATTAGAACAGCCATTGTTCGTTTTGAGCCCTTCGCCAAGAAACGGTTCTCTTCCCCCCCTGTTGTTCAAGGGAGAACAGCATTAGAACAGCCATTGTTCGTTTTGAGCCCTTCGCCAAGAAACGGTTCTCTTCCCCCCCCTGTTGTTCAAGGGAGAACAGCATTAGAACAGCCATTGTTCGTTTTGAGCCCTTCGCCAAGAAACGGTTCTCATCCCCCCCCCCCCTGTTGTTCAAAGGAGAACAACATTAGATCAGCCATTGTTCTTGAGCCCGTAGACAAGAGACGGTTCTCATCCTCCCTTTGTTCAGAAGAGAACAAAGTAGAACAGCCATTGTTCTTCAAGCCGTTCGTCGAGTAACGGTTCTCTTTTCCAAGACGCCTCGTCAGGATCCTTTTATCCCCTCCCTTCGGCTGGAGCTCGCCAACGGACCGAAACTCCTTTGCGCCACCTTCCACTGCACCACTAGTGCCAAAGTTACGTAAGCCAAACTTCACCTTTGAGTATTGATCACTTTTGTGAATTCTATCCTGTGCTTTAAATTGTTTATCGAACCATCCCATCTCTTTAACTCTATTTTTGTTTTACCTTTTTTAATCCCTTAAATCCTTGGATTAGCCCGAGTCTCCACGACCCTTTCCATTCTGTTTATGTCAATATTTTCCGTTTTTGTGTATTGTTTATAGTTATTATTAATAAAACTCTATTTTATTAATGATAGCAATATTATTATCCTTGAGCTCAGTTCCACTTCTTAAGCATATCGAAGATACATAATATCGGCCGCCAGACAGTAACGCACTCTAAAGATAATTAAGGAAGTTCCCTCAACGAATAGTGTAATATATGGTATCGTCGGGAGTCATTCTACGACATATATATATATATATATATATATATATATATATATATATATATATGAAAAACTCAATTAAATTTTTTTAGACAAATAAATGTAGAAATTACCCGCAGGAAAGGAAAAAGACTGGATTATGAGCACTTTCGCATTTATTATACAAGTTTTATTCTTGAAATGACAAATTTGACAAGTACCGGGTGTTTAAAAAAAATTGATATCATTTTCAATCTAATAATTTGCTAGCTCCCGTTCAAATGACTCCAAATTTTAATACCCTGTGTAGAAAAAAGTCAAGAGTTTATGTTTAATGTTGGATGTTTTTATCTTTACAGGTGTAGAAACGCCATTCACTGGAAGTAAAAAGTGATTTTGAAGAAGACGAGTTCAAGGAACGTCTTGTTTTCAGGGATGAGGCCACAGTTCATACGAATGGCAAAGTCAATAAGAATAATGTTCACATTAGGGGCGAAGAAAATCGCCATGCCACAGTTGAGCACGTGAGGGATTCACAGAAAGTCAATGCGTTCTGCGCCATCTCCAAGAACCATCTTCATGTCCCCTTTTCCTTTGAGGGAAATGTGACCGGCCATGTTTATCTGCAAAAGCTTCAGAACTGGCTAATGGATGAGCTCATTGCCAATGAACAAGAAGACTTCATTTTTCAACAGGACAGGGATCCACCTCACTGGAAGCTCACTGTGTGGGCTTATCTCAATGGCAATCTGCGAGGGAGATGGATCGGGCGTGGTGGTGATGAAGATAATGTGCTGTTGAAATGACCGCCACATTCACCTGACCTGATACCTTGCGATTTCTTTCGGGGACTGGTCTATTCACCCCCCTCTTCCTGCAAACCTAGAGGAACTCAAGCACAGAATCACTACCGCACTGGAGACTGTTACTAAAGACATGCTGCAGCGTGTTTGGGAGGAGTTGGACTACCGACTTGACGTGTGCCGTGTCTCAGGCAGTGCGCATATTGAACATTTGTGAAATCGTTTATGGAATCCACATACCTTTGATTTTCCCATTCAAATTTTGAGAAGTGAATCTTGTGTTGCTTAACATTAAGCCTGTTTAGTTTCATTTGCCTTGATTATGTAGTTTCTATGATATTTACATCTCAAATGATATCAAATTTTCTAAACACCCGGTACATCGTTTAAATACTTTAAGAAACAGCAGGATGGGTCTGATTTAATTAAGAGAAAATTTTCTTATATTAAGATTTTATAAATTTTATAGTGAATTGATCCAGGAAATATAAACCTACATTCATATTAAATTAGGATTTGACTAAATCCAAACATTTAAATATATTAAGTGATGTGTATATAGTTACTAGAATTTTGTGGTACCATTGCTCTCTCCCAATTAATCAAATTTAGAAATATGTGTAGATAATGTATTTTGTTCATTAAAAGGACGGATATTAGTCTGATGTTGCCTTTTTCTCATACTTAGTTCCTTTCCTGTCTGCTCAATGTAGCTAGTATTGCAATCTATTTTATAAACCACACCAGGTTGCATGGAGCGGGTTTTTTTAATAACTGTTGCAAAGTTCTGAGTGTATTTCGATAATACATTAATATTAAATTGTTTAAGAAGGCCAGTGCAATAATAGTAATGAATTCTAGTGAATATACATTTTATTCATAATATATTAGAATCTTTCGATAATTAAATTTGACCCGGCCTATTTCTTCTTGGAGAATTTAAACGATGTACTTCTCAATATTTTTAAATGGCCTGAATTAGGCCAGTATAATAAAGGCCAATGAGCTCGTAATACAGTTGTTTTTATTCTTTTCTTGCACGTAATTTTTTTTATCTCTCTCCCTACTTCTCTAAATATATATATATATATATATATATATATATATATATATATATATATATACTAACAGGAATACCCATCGTTGGTAGAGTAAAATGTGCGTTCGAAAATAAACTAAGACAGATTTTTAACCCAGGCAACACCTGGGCTAAAAAATCCTGTAACGAATAAATATAGATTGTTTGAAATTATTTTATTGTTACACAAAAATATCTTTACTTGCTGATTATTATTATTTTTAGGTTGAAGGCAGATTCAGTAGAGGTGCGCATCTCTCTATGATATAATATGCTTAAAATGAGTAAACGTTTCACCGCGCGCGCCCCGACAGTTTACGCTCACGCGTGACTGACCGTTAGTTATGAGCGAACAACTTTGCGGCCACAGAAAGAGACCGAGCGTCTTACTCTTTGACTCTGGGTTTTAAGAACGGGATTTTTTTTTCTCTTGGTTTGGTTGTCCTTTTGTAGGTGGGGGAGAGGGGGAGAATTTTTTCTCTTTGTCTGGATCTCCTTTTGTATGGGGGGAGGGGAGATAGTGAGGGGAGTGGGAGAGAAAGGGGGGGGGGAGATAGATGGTGGAGAGAGGGGGGTTGGAACGGGAGTTTTTGATTCCAATAAATGGACTGACACACACATACACACAGACAGACTTCATTTTTATTATATAAATATTATGGGTGTATTTAGGTATGTGCATATTATTAAATTCGAGCATATATAAGTGCATGGCGTATGCAACTATTTAAGTGGATGCAAGTGCTATGTGTGTAGCATTGGCAGTTGTTTGAGCGTGTATGTGTATGTACGAGTTATTTTTTCTCATTCATCTAATAATGTTTACACAATAGAATAGGATCAGGAGGTGTAATGACTTGATCACTGAGGTATGTACACATGCTAATACATGTACATACACGTTTTGGAGAGGGATGTTAACGTGAGTGTACGAAACATAGAAAAAAATATGAAGAGAGAAATGAGCTGATGGTGAATAAATAAAAATCAAGAAGAATGAGAGGATGAGTGAAAATAGGAAGAATGATATGACGTCACGGATCGGCTTTCTCTGTGGTTTCGAATCCTGGTTGAGGAGGATTGTCATCATTATTATTCGACATATAGACACTTACCTACACTCTTCTGCTTATAAGCTCCCTTGAACCATTATTTGGGGCGGATGTAGATTGTAGCTTATTGATTATCAGAGTGGCCTGATCTTTGTATAGGCTTATGAAAAAGAGCATGTCTTGTATATCATTCTTTCTTAATGTTATATATATATATATATATATATATATATATATATATATATATATATATATATATATATATATATGTGAGAATAAATGGGGAGAAAGAAAAGTCCAGACACTACACAGAGCTCTTTATTGACGTTTCGCCTCTTGGCTTCCTCAGAATGGAACTGACAAGAGAGATGGAAGATCGCCACTCGACCATTCGTAGAGTTAGTCTGGGTCGCGGTCAATTGCTCTCCCCCGGCCATTTTCCCCTCGTCTCGACCCTTTCGCCTCTTCATTAATGAGCCTTGCCGCACCTGTCGCCAGCTTGAAGAAACCGTGCCGGTGATTTGTCGACCTATAGAAGAGAATATATGTAGCTTCAATAATCCTAACGTGAGCGTAGGATTATTGAAGCTACATATATTCTCTCCTATAGGTCGACAAATCACCGGGACGGTTTCTTCAAGCTGGTGACAGGTGTGGCAAGGCTCATTAATGAAGAGGCGAAAGGGTCGAGACGAATGGGAAACGGCCGGGGGAGAGCAATTGACGGCGACCCAGACTACTCTACGAATGGTCGAGCGGCGATCTTCCATCTCTCTTGTCAGTTCCATTCTGAGGAAGCCTAGAGGCAAAACGTCAATAAAGAGCTCTGTGTAGTGTCTGGACTTTTCTTTCTCCCCATCCATTCTCACCTATACGTCGAGTCTTTCATGCATATATATATATATATATATATATATATATATATATATATATATATATATATATATATATATATATATAGATATATACACACTAGCGATCATAATATAAGGGTCAGTAAAAACAAGTGTATTTAAATATTTATTATAGAAATTTAACAGAACGTTGTGACTATATTCTACACCTAATTAGATATATCTAATATCTATCTTTCATGAAATTTCAAGTTAATGGATTAAATATTTTGTAAGTTATGAGGAAATAAATAAACTACCTTCCAAAACACAGTGGCCAAAAGTTAAGGGTCACTTAGAAAAAATAAACTACCAACCGAAGTATTTGTGTTTAGCGGACTGTTGATGGGCTAACAGTTACTTCTTATGATCATACATTATTGGAACATTCAACTGTCAATATGGCGGCTTGTGAGAGACGACCAGTGTCCTGTGATAGAAATCAAAGGATTGTGTGCCTTAACCACGAGGGCAAATCAAATTTTGTGATAGTAACTACTGCAGAACAGTCTAGAAGTGCTGTGCGACGAATTATATTTCGTTTTAAGTCATCAGGATCGACAGATACTAAACCCATCACCGGCAGATATCGTAAAACATCACCAAGGCAGATCGTATTCTGGTTAGAATGTCATTGAAGGATATGTTGAAGAGTGCTGCTGACCTATCTCGCGAGTTCAGCTTCCCTCCGATGTCAACATATCACGCAAAACATTTTCCCGGAGGTTACGAGGTTTGGGTTGCTTGCTCGGGCACTGTGATGAAAATCAAATGATTGTGTGCCTTCACCACGAGGTTCTGGGTTGCTTGCTCGGGTACTGTGATGAAAATCATATGATTGTGTGCCTTCACTGGCATTGAAACCTGATCTCTAAGAAGAGTCAAAGAGACCGTCTTCGGTACGCTTACGAATATTTCGTTTGGACAGAAGAACAGTGAGCGCAAATTCATTTTAGCGATGAATCGAAGAATAATGTGATTGGTTCCGATGGTTAAATGTACGTGTCGAAAGATTATCTCGTGCATGTGTGAAGAGGACAGTGAAATATGGAGGAGACAGTGTAATGGTATGGAAAGTGATATCTGGTGCTGGTCCTTGTCCAGCACCAGCCCTTACACATCTCCGATCCTCGTCCGTTCAAACTCCGTTTTTCATGCAGGACAACGCTCCCTGCAGCACTGCGAAGAGAGTCAAAGAGTTTTGGAGTGATAAAGGGGTTGATCTCATCTACTGGTCGCCTGAAGTCCCGAGCTCAACCCTATAGAAAACGTTTGGAAGATTATTGGAGCTGGGGCGCGAAGGAGAAATCTAAAGAACCAAAATAAACTCTGGGAATTATTGAAAAAAGAATGGAATAAAATCCCCCCTTCATTTTGCAAGAAATCAATTCAGTCCTGTGGTAACATATGTCGAGAGGTCATTGCTAGTAAAGGGATGTTCACATAATATCAATAATAAGGGTTTCTTTTTTGTTCTTGTTCCATTTTACATTGTTTTTTAAGTGACCATTAACTTTTGGCCCCTGCAATTTGGAAGGTAGTTTGTTTATTTCCTCATAACTTACGAAATGTTGATTCCATTCATTTGAAATTTTCACGAAAGAGATATATATATATATATATATATATATATATATATATATATATATATATATATATATATATATATATATATATAATTTTAGCCTGGTTAGTTTTGATGTTTGTTCCCTCTGTACTAAAGTTCCCGTACCCGATCTCTTAAATTTCCTTGAAGAACACCTTCACACAGTTACTCTCCCTATACCCGCTTCTACCCTCATTAAACTCATTGCTCTTTGCATCATCAATTTCAAATTTACCTTTAATGGAACATTTTATCGCCTAACCTTTAGGAATGGCATTGGGGAATTGTTTGTCCCCTGTACTCGCAAATTTATACATGGAATTTTTCGAATCTAGAATACTTCCACAAATTAATGAAACCCCTTTAGCCTAGATTCCCAAACTAGGGGGCCATACAGAAAAATTTAGGGGGCCACAAGCTGAGGCTATGTACATATAAAAATCCCAACCCCACCACACTAGAACAGCCAGTCAGCAGCTGAGCCAGCCAGAGGAACAGGTGCGTCTGTACTTGGTATACATTTGAACAATGCCTTGTTGCGAGACGCATGAGTAATATGCCTCATTCTTTATTAAGTCTAATTCCATTTTTATATATGATTTTGTGTTTTTTATCAAATAATTGATTATGATGCATTTTAATATAAAACAATTTTCACTCAATAACTTATTTAATACTTTCTCTGTTAGGGTTTCCGAATGAGAACCTAATCTTGAATCTTGAGTATCAACCAGTCCACAGTCCCACTTTAGAGGCCACAGTTAAAAAAGCAAACACTTTGTCCATGTGTGGCTCCCTCAAATAATCTGTTGGCGCTAATTTTAGTGTTATTGGAACTTAAGCCACCATCAATACCAATTTAATAATGGTATGTGTCGTAGAATGACCCTTGATTTTGATCACTATACTCTTTGACACCCTTTTAGTAGCGGTATGCTTTGTGGTGCGTGAGTTACTTCTATGATGAAGTAGGCTTTGTTCTAAGATTGCTAATTCAGTAGTCTTGTTCTTAAGGAAGAGTTATTTTAAACACATAAGGATAAGAGGAAACACCAGATATCTACCAAAATAAACATGTATTTTAAATGAAACACTTAACTATAACAAACCAACAGTTAACACATTCCTATCTTTGGCTTCTAAGATCTTTCGCACTGATACAATGACAAAAAATAAACAAATAGGCTTCCCGTAAACATACTAATTGCCGATTAGTATTTTTATCACGAATCTATTTGATTAGCGTTAAACATTAAATTAACGTACTCTCGTCTACTAGCACATATGACCTAGGTTCAAGAACAATGGTTTCTACTCCCCTTTAAAACGTAAGACGTACTAAACTTCTACTATCGCAATATGAATATAAATGTTATTTTTAACTTACATGACAGAAGGTATTAGGTATTGCCGGATGTCGCTGGAGGACTTATCTCTCACTTTGAAGTGTTGTGGCCGCTGGTTGAATTTTCGTCGAGGAGGGATTGCTTGTCGCCTGTGACGGGGGCTGATTCTTCAACGTAATTAAAGAACGGGAGCTCGTTGGGGCTGGGTTCTTCTCCTCTCACTCTTACGGAGCTTGAGATGTGAGAGTCACTCGAAAGTGAGCGGCTTTGCTTTTCTTCAGTCAGACTTCTTCGCCGTCTGTAAAGGATTCTTCGGTATGGCACCGATATAAAGCTTGACTATTTAGGTTAATACGGCCCGAAAAGGGGTGGATCGATTTTCTCAATCTGATCCTATTGTTTCTCACGGAAATAGTCTTGTATGGCAGTTTGGATCAATCTTCACGAACTAACCCTTCTTCTGGCGTATCGACTTCTAATCTTCTTGTCTGGCTGAAGGATCGATCTTCACGAACTAATCCTTCTCTGGCGTATCGACTTCTAATCTTCTTTTCTGGCTGAAGGATCGATCTTCACGAACTAATCCTTCTCTGGTGTATCGACTTCTAATAATCTTCTCTCTTTCTTTGCGGGGCTTATTTATAGGCGGATTGCTGCCCCATCTAAAGAATGAAGTGACCAGGCCACAGAGGCAAGGGGGGGGGGACACGAACGCGAATGGTTAGTTAGCATCTGGGGAGAGCGAGAATTGCTGAGGTGGCACTGGGGTCCCCAAGTCAGCTCGCTAATTAGAGGCTCGCAACCGCACCGCTACTTGGCGTGCCTTTTGACTGGCACCGCTTTTTTTCCATAACCACGGGTTTATGGGTCTCGTAGGTAATTGGATCGTTAGAGCGTTGTTTAAGGACCTTATGGGGTCACCTTAAAACAGATGTTAGCTCCAACTGCCCACAGCGGTGGGGAGATCAAACAGGGTAAGCAGTTATGGTTATTCGACGGCTACCTTTCCCACGCTTCTTCTCATGAGGGAGGGGGGGTGCTTTAATGTACCTATACTCCTCCAGGATGCTTAATGTAGCCATTTCTCTACAGTATGTAAGCTTTGCATCATGAATTGTATTATGAAGAAGGGAAAAAATATCTGTTGTATTTTTTTACAATCCATGAAATGTTTTTGTTTTTTTTAGTTTAGTAACCTGAAATTTGATTTCTTTCCAACTTCTCATTGTTATGAACCACTTGAAAAAGTTGTTTCACTCCTTTAGAAAATTAGAACATTAGGAAAGTTCAGATAATAAAAAGTCACTAATCTAGGGCCTATCGAGGTCATCTGCTTTTGGAAAAAAGTGATTGGTAAAGTAAGTTAATGAATGCTATTTTCTGGTCAAATGGCAGTCAAATTAGCTAGCACCTGCAATAATCTTTCCTTTCATACGGTAGTCCACTAGAATACTAAAGACATTATGTTAAATATAAAACCAAAAATATAAACACAAATCAATTGCAATAATCTTACCTCTCATGGGTAGTCCACTACATACCAAATATTTATGTATTATGAAGCTTCATATTGGCCTTTTGTAGGCTCATTATGAGTGATGTCATTTAGCTACAGCAGTATTTCTTTCCTCTTCAGACCCATCTGTGATGGCTTCTAACAAGAAACGCAAATATGATGACAGCTATCTGGATTTTGGATTAACAAGCATTAATGATAAAGGTGTGGTGAAGCCACAGTGTGTCATTTGTCACATAATACTCTCCGCTGAAGCACTGAGGCCTAGCAAGCTCAAATTACACCTGGTAACTACACATTCTCAACATGTTGGCAAGGATCGTTCTTTCTTTGGTCGACAGGAATTGAATATGAAGAGACAACGACTCGGTGCCAGTGGTTCCATTCACCAACAAAATTCTGCATTAGTCGAAGCATCATTTTTTGGTATCCCTTGAAATAGCAAAAAAAAAAAGACTCACACCATTGGGACGGAATTAATTTTGCCATGTGCCGAAACTATGGTCAAGCTTGTTTTGTGGGAGAAAAGTGCTGAAAAGTTGAGTGCTATTTCTCTTTCAAATAATACAGTGCAACGCCGAATATCTCTTATGTCAGATGATATCAAAGAACAGGTGATAGAGAAAGTTAAAGAAGCTGGATTATTCAGTATTCAACTCGACGAGTCCACTTAGAATTGTCTCACCAGAATACCTAGACAAAGAAGTCGATACAATATATAAAATAGGGTGAACTATTGTGCTACCCTCTATACTTTCTCGACATTTGTTATAAGTCGCCAAGCGTTTCTATTATAATTTATCAAACTAATGTTAATATCCCTAAGTTTCCAAACAAAAACTTATTAGTTTTACCCTATAACTATATTTTCATTAAATTACCTCGTTTACTTTGGCTTCTGAACATAAATGTTATTTATAATACGAAACTACAATTTATCGCATCCTTGTCAAAAATTCACCCCTTGACCTGGCATTGTTTATTCGATAGGCTGCAACAACTGCCAAAAATATTATTATGGACAAATCGGGAAAGAACTGATCTCCGGGTTAAGCAAGATCAAGCCAATGTACGTAATCACAGGGAACAATCTGTGCTTTTCTACATATGAACAATCTTAACCATAGCATTAAATGGAACAGTGTCAAACCAGTCATAAAATGCAGCAATTATATTTCGAGAAGTATATTAAAATGTATCTCCATTAACGCGTTCCCAAAGTTCAATCTTAGCCCTGGTTTGTTCATGCTAACCTCCATTATCACTACATAAATAAAATCTCAAATAAAGTTGTTTCAGGATTTTGTACCCCCTAATTAGGGTTCAGAAGTGGGTAGTTTAATCTCCCCCTTCCACTATTTAAGGCAATGAATGTCCAGCCTTCTGTTCATTCTTTGAGACTGCTCTGGTTTCCTTAGCAAGTCTGATTCCCGCTTTGACATCATTTTTGTACGGATTTACATAAAGTGAATTTTTAGCGAGAAAGTGTACAGAGTGACCCGCCTTTTTGATAGTAGCTCGATAGTTCGTTAATAAGTGGACCACTGGCCTTCTTCGTTGAAGAAGGTCACGGAAGAATTCTTCACTCCTTCGTGGAAACGGAGACCGAAGCCTCCCCTGGCCCACACGCTAGCCTGATAGAAGTTTTTTTAAGGTAAAGTAAATTTTTATTGGACATTGGCCCCTTTTTTTCTCTCACCTCTTTCCTTCTATAAAACCTCAAGTGAACACATTTACACATACATACCATAACGCATCATATGATGCAGGTGAGATGAGGGAAACCTTGTGAATAACTCTTCGGGTCCTCCCGGAGGGCCCGAAACTTGCCCGTGAAAAAGTTTTTGAAAAAGTATATGGAACCCTACGCATTGCCCTTGTTAGACTCATTGATCTTAATAATGGATACTCAGCTATTTGCGCGAAAGAGGCCGACTGTGAAGCCTTGACCTCCGGGAAAGCTGTTGAATGCCTAAAGACAATAATTTTAAAACCGACCACACCGCCACAAATGAGGACTCACCGCAGTTTAATCTGCAAGCGCCTCGACCCCTGGGTTGGGAGCCACTCATCGGACTCAATAAAACAGGAAATCGAGAGGAACTATGAATGGGCAAAGGTAGCAGAGGTCTTCAAATTTAAAAACTACACGCACGTGTTTAAGGTTGTATTTGAAGACACGGCTATGGCTCAAAAGGCTGAGGACAACGGATTGCTTCTTTTTAACGTAAGAGTTTGCCCAGAACAGATGGAACGTGAGGAGTTTGTTGATTTGCAGATTTGCTTTAGGTGCTATAAATACAACAAACATACCACGTTCAACTGCCCTGAAAACAAAGAACTCAAGTCATGCTCCATCTGCGCCGGGCGCGACCATTTTTGGCGCGAATGCAAGAACACCACCACCAAATGTTTAAATTGCGAAGGCCCGCACCGGACCATGTCTATGGCATGTCCAATTAAAAAACAGGAAATGAGCAACCAAAGTAAACTCAAAAACGTGAGACGGAAGAGATTAAAGCAAACTCAACTTACGCTAAAGTTGCCAAAGCCGCCATCGTCGAGTCGAACATCCAGAAGACATATCTACACATTGAAAACGAACACTCCACCAAGATTATGTATTGCATTTATTATGCACACATAACAAACATTACTCGCCCTGGTACCTTTGCTACCGGAGTCAATCGCATGCTCGTAAAGAACGGGCTTGCGGAGATGTGGTTCCCCGATAACCCCCCTTCAGAGGAGGTTATGCGTATAACCGTAGCTCCTCAGTGCCAAGACAAGTGCCAAAAAGTGCCAACCCCAAACATAGCCATCTCACGTGACCCCCGACTTAACAAACCAAAAGAAGCACAGACACAAAAACAAGAGCCACTCACTCCCCAAAAATCTACACCGGAAAAAAACAAAAATACACACCTCCACACCAACAAAGGAGGCAGTCCGACCTAAGGAAATCAGGTCTCCTAGGTCGAGGAAAATCTCCAAAACTCGTGGCCCACGGTCTACCTCCTCATCACGAGGAAGGGAACACCAACTCAAGTACCATTCCAGAGGCTTCAACCTAAAATTGTACGCCCCTGATTTGGCTCTATTCCCAGCTGAGATTGACCCCCCGTGAAGTATCGGAAGGTCTTAGGACCGGACGATACAAGTGGGAATGCTCAGACGAGGTTCCGGAGCGACAGGTTGAGGAGGCCCTCGCACAAAATAAGGTAAAGCTAGCCACGGACTGTTTTCACACGATAACCGACACCGAATTTCGAAAGAAAAGAAACGGCAGGGAGCCCACCCCGCCCAGTACACCACATGGGGCTAAAGTAGATCGCGAATAAGCGTCTACTTTAATCCCACACACTAAAAGAACCTACATTACTCAAAATGACCAACAGACTTACAATCATACAAATGAATATCGATGGGTGGGACGGTAAAGGTTCCATCTATGGCACATTCTGCGACAAAGTGACCCTGACATTATACTTATAAACGAACACGGAATGACCACACAAAAAGAATTAAAAATATTTCAATACGACGTCATTAGCAAAAATTCTAGCCAGAAACGGTATGACAGCTGCGCAATAGCCGTCAAAAAAAGACTTAAATACAAAAATTACAACCCCCAAGACGCGGCTATGTACCCTTGCACAACCTTCTACAGGTCTTCAGCCATAAGAAAGATGTAATCTTTGCTGCAGATCTGAATGCAAGATGTGCAGCATCAGGGTATACCTCCCACAACAATGCAGGTAGAAACATCAAAGTCTTACTTGACAGAAAATACGGGACTAGAATCGGCCTAGAATTCCCGACGTACATTACAGGAAATGCAGCAACGAAACCTGATATTGTTTTATCCAGTATCAGGTTTCCGTACAACTACTACATTGAACCAGGCCCCATAATTCCGAGCGACCACCAGGCTCTTAAAATTACAATTGGCGTAAATCCCATTCAAGTTGCAATCCCAGAACGCAAAAGCTATAAGCAGGCGAACTGGGAATGCTACAAATTTACCTTCTAAATTATATCCCAGACCCTTTACTCGATGCCAATTTAGAAGAGATAGATGAAGAGCTGGATAAAATCACCGACCTCCTAATTAAAGCAGATGAAAATAGCATTCCCTGTATCAAATATAAAACCCTTTCAGCTCCTATTTGGACCCCTCCCATGAAAGCCCTGGCCCAAGAATATAAGGAACTGTCCAATGTAGTAGCGCTGATAGGCCCCAACCACAATGCCCATAGACGAATAAGACAGATAAAAGACGAACTCAAGACACTAATTACGGACCAACAAATACAGGTATGGGACAGACTGATTGAAGGACTCGACATAGAGAGAGACTCACTCACATTTTGGCAGACGTATAAACGATTAAAAGGACAACCCCCACAGAAGAAAATTACACTCAAACATGACGATAAAGAAATTGACGAGACTAAAGAGATTGAGGAAATTTTTAGGATTTTCTGGTCTTCAATCTTTAAAACTACTCCCGAAGAAAATGACAATTATGACATCGATTTCGAAAATGACATAATCCAACAGCTAAACACACAAATACATAAAACCTCCCCTCATCATTGTGTCTCGCAGGAAAGAGTGATGGAGGGCTATGGGAGTAAAATAACTGCCCAAGAGCTCTTCGTTGCACTAAAATCCTTTCATCAAAGAGCACCGGGTAGCACGGGGCTGACCAGGGAGAATTTCATCAAGGCCCCGCCTAATGTTCTGAGTGGGCTTCTTAACATCATGAATGCCGCTCTGAACACGGGCTATTTTCCCGATCAGTGGAAAGTGGCCAAGATGATCTTCCTTCCCAAATCGGGAAAGCCCCCGGACTGCCCTGCCAGCTTCCGGCCGATATCTCTCTTACAATTTGATGGCAAAGTCTTTAAGAGGATATTGGCAAATAGGATCAACTCTTTTCTCGACGAAGCCAACTTGCATAACGAGCAGCAACACGGCTTCAGAAAGAAAAGAGGGACTGACACGGCACTAGCCGTTATTACGGAAAAACTTGCAAACATCAAGGCAAGCAAAAGGCATGCCGACCTGGTGCTCCGTGATGTTAAAAAAGCTTTTGGTAAGGTTTGGAAGAGAGGCCTGCAATTTAAGATCCTGCAAGTAGGCCTCGACCCCATTCTTGAGAGGATTCTATGCGATTACATAATGGAGAGGAGAGCATATATACAAATCAGAGAATACAGAGGCCACGAATTCGAGCTCGAATCAGGGGTCCCGCAAGGGGGATGTCTCAGTCCCCTGTTATACAACATCTATACACGTGACTTACCACAACCTCTCTCCGAAGGTACGATATACGTCCAGTTGGCTGACGATATATCACAAATTTGTACAGTCGCTTACGTTCACAGGAAATTTATGGCGAGAAACACGGCTAGGGAGATATCTAACATCAACTCTTACGAGAGGAAATGGAAGATATCCAGCAATGCCCAAAAGTTCAAAATAATTCCCATGTTTTGCAAGACCTTCAACGATATACGGGTAGAGGGGGAGAGAATCCCCTACTTCTCGGAAGGGACGGTTCTGGGGCTCAAAATCACCACAGGGAGATACAAGAGTCATATCGGGCGGACAGTCGCGAATAGCAAGAGAGATTTGAGGGAGCTTTATAGGTTCATCGACCTAACTCGCTCAAATAAACTCAAGATATTCAATGCGTGCATTCGCTCGAGACTCTTATTCCCCCCGGTGCCGTTGAACGCGAGCGCCAAGACCCACATTGCGAAACTCCAAGTCATCCAGAACAAAGCGGTTCTACTTATTACAAACACCCGATGAAGACAACACAAATGACAGAGGGAGCTCCACGACTCGGTTGGATTATCTCCGATCAACGTGGCGCTCTACAAGAGAGCTAAGAGGATATGGCAAGCCATTGGCGCCCGCTTGACCCCTGAATTCTTTCGTACACACTTAGAAATCGAAGTAGACCGACATATAAGACCATTCAAAAGTAGCAAGTTACAGACAGACAATGACGTGATTCCGAAATACACTTGACAGAACTGATAAAACATACAAAGTAATGCGCAGGTTCCTTTAGCATATTAAAATTCAATTAAAAACCAATTTCAAAACGCAAGCTAGAAATAAATTCACTTTGAAATTCATTTAAAAATGATGATGAAAAAACTGTTCAAAAACTTTGCAAAAGTCACAGCGGGAATAAATAACCCCACCAAAAATAAAGGCTTGAATGCCTAAGATCAATCGATCAATAGGATTGAAAATAATAATTAAATTAACTACGATTAATTTAATTAAATAAACTATAAATTTATAATTTATAGTTTATCAAACAATGCAAAAACAACCCCAAAACACACAAATCTAACACATTGACAGAGCTACCCTTTCACCAGGGATCTTTTTATTCTTTCTCCTACACATCATCTATTCTTTAAACTCACCCTTTAACTACTTTACTCTCTTACTATTCTCTCTCTAATTCTATCTATATTTCATCTTTTATTTTGTCCAATCCAATCCAATCCTGTTTATTCTTTGGAAGGTATTGCGGGAATAAAGACGAAGGCGCTCGGAATCGTTTGTCACTTTTCTTTTGTAGGTGTATCTGCATATATATATATATATATATATATATATATATATATATATATATATATATAAAGAGAGAGAGAGAGAGAGAGAGAGAGAGAGAAATTGGGACATCCTACAGAAACCTCGATTTCAGTATGTAAATCAAAGCCAGAACCAGTATTCCGAACACGTAGAATTTGGAACGTTTCGCACGTTTCATCTCAGACTATAATGGAGCAAAACAATATAATTGACAAACAAGCAAGAATAGAATGTATATAGAAATATATGTATTAATAACCGACAATATCTTTAAATTTGGTAAATTTCAGAGAAAATAATGCGATTATGTATTAACGAATAAATTTAGAGTTTAATGCAAAACTTACAAAGAGATCATTGCAAAAATTATTAAAAAGCACTGCAAGAATAATAAAAAACTCAGAAAATAAAGCATCGAATTAAAATAAATGAATTAACACATACCAACTTGAAAGAAGGACAGGAGCCGAATGAATTAAAAAGTGGAAAATTTAAACAGAGCTAAACATGGTAGTAGTTTAAAATAACTGAAATTATGGGCAATTAACTAATAGGACATTTTAACTATCGGGTCATTGAATTGATTGTTAATAAATTTAAGGTAAAAATTAATTATAAATCAAACTAAAATTAAAATATTTGAATTAAGAATTGTAAAGTGGTGTGGAAGACTGATTAGGATTTAATTCTGGATTTAAGATTTGCATAAATATTGATTCCGAAATGTTGAGATCGACGGAATTATCCGCAGAACGCCAAATCTTGAAATTTCAAGGGGTCAATGAAGAGCTGCAAGAATTCAAATGATTCCTTACTGAAGAGAATTCTGTTTTGGCAATGGGTCTGTCTGTATATTGAGAAACCTCCTTATGCTTGCAGAGAAAGCCCCTATTGTGTGCGAGTTTAGCAGCTCGCACACATAAATAGATAAACAAGCAAGGACCTGAGTAGCAAGGATAGTCTCTCCTTATGAGACAAGTAGGTTTTAAGAGACATTATTAATTGTGATATTAAAGAATTTGATTTGTGAATAAACTTTAGATAATAATCGTTTTAAGTCTAAAATGAATTTGTTGGTCACCCAGCTTATGTAGGGTATTATGAGATACATTTTCTGTTTTGATACATTAAATTTAACGAGGGAAATGCTGTGTATTTTTGTTAGGAAACTTATAATTAATTTGTCCAGTAATGATGCTGGCAATAAATTAAATTTACAAAATCGTTTAAGATAAGACATCTATCCCTCTATGAAAATAGATCCAGCCAGAGCATATTCTAAAAGCACAGTTTATTCTGCAGCTTATTGATGATATTTTGAAGGAGTTTGGTAAGCACGAGAAATAACTAGTGCAAAGCAGAGCGGAGGTGGGTTTTCTATAGACTGAAGTGGAACTTTTGTTATCTGACCGAGTTATCTTGATGTTCAAAAATGAAAGAGAGTTGTTAGTTTCATACTCCAGTGTAAATTTGATGTTCTGATGCTGGGAATTTATGTAGTTTTGGAACTGGGATGCATGACTATTATTTTCAAAAAGAACAAAATAATCATCGATGTATCTTTTATAGAGTATATGTTTGAATATTTGTTGGCAATTAGACATCTAGTCCTGTTCTAGTTTACAAAAAAAAAGACATTTGCAAACGATGGACCCAGATATGACCCCATTACCATCCCATCTCTTTGTTTATAAAGGCTGCTGTTAAATATAAATATTGTGTCCTCAACAGCTAGTTTAACAAGTCTAGAAAAATCAGATTTAGTGAGACCAGGAACTGTGCAAGTGTTGTTAAAAAGCGAATCATATATTATGTTACAGGTTTCAAAATCAGGAATATTGGTGGATAGTGATTCAACATCGAAACTAATCATGTGGTATTGGGCAGATCTAGAGGAATTAATTCAATCTACGAATTCAAAGAAATCGCATATAGTAAAGTCATTTTTGGCAATAGGCTGTATTAAGGGTATCCCAAATTTCAAAGATTATAAGTAGGTGTCCCAATTGCCGAAAGAATTGGCACGAATTGGCATCCGACCTTATGCATTTTGAGAAAGACATAGAGTATACCACGAGTTGAACCTGAGGTGAAAAGTCTATTGTAATGTTCTTCAGACAATCTGTTAATTTTATCCTCAATGCTAATGACACTTAGAAATGGATCACAATCAACTTTAAGAAATTTGGAAGAATCCTTAAAATTGATTAAACTTTAACAAATTTAAATTTATTTATTTCCTTATAAATTCTAAGCTTGCTTGTTTGTCAATTATATATATATATATATATATATATATATATATATATATATATATATATATATATATATATATATTATATATATATATATATATATATATATATATATATATATATATATATATATATATATATATATATACATATATAATGGAAGATATCACATTAACTTGATGTATATCAGTGAAAGATAATGGTAAACCACAATATTTGAATCAAGATTTTATTTATAACTATCGGACTAGTTTCGGTGGGATGTCATTTTTAACTAATAATGAAGAAACTAGGCAAGGAGCACAGTATATATAAGGTAATACACTTCGTAATCAAAATGAAACAGCAGGAAACAATCGAAAAAAAGATAACTCGAGTGAATCTGGCGTGAATGACAAGCTAAACAAAATGAAATGGAACCGGAAACAATCTGGAGAGTTGCTAATCCTCGAGACGCATTGCCACCAGCAATTGGGGCCAGCATTTAGTCTCCCTCCAAGCACCGTTGAGTAGGCTACGCAAGCATAGTGATTTTAGCGAAGAGTGCTTGATGACAGGTTCAAATCCAACTCCTTTATTCATTTTCATATAACGGTTAAAATAGTTTACCTTATTGTCTCTTTCTATATCTTCCATTCTCTTTCTTAAGCCTTAATAGTCCACTTAAATAATTTCCTTAGCGTTTTTCCGGGTTGTGTTACCAGTTTTATTTTCTTTAGGCCTTTAAAAAATATATATATATATATATATATATATATATATATATATATATATATATATATATATATATATATATATAATTGCTTTTTTTACGTCAAGTATAATTATTATTGCACGCTTTTTTTAGGATTAGCTGGTGAATAAAAGTTGGTTCTGGCCTTTTAATGACATTTTTCTAGGAACCATATAGGATAGTGCAGCTCAATGAATGTTTGGGTGATTTTGTTAATTTCATCCTAGGGAAAACAAGGATCACATATGCGATATCCTAACAGGAAAATGGATGAAACTACGAACCTTTTAACAGGTTCGTCGTGGCAAGAAAGATAATGAATATACATAGGCATTAGAGAGTTGGTTAGTTGCCGGTAAACATAAAAAAATATGACTTACTGTTTGCTTTAGATATTTTCTCATCAAGAAAGGGCAGTGAGTTGTTTAGATCTCACTCTATTTCAAATGTAGTGGTGGGTAGAATGTTGTTTAATTGTTAAAAGGTTAAATTAAATGGGTTATCATTAATAGACCATGTGGCACATACATCATCAACATAGCCCGAATCATGTTATGGGATTAGGTAATCTAGGAGGGGAGGACGTGTTCCTCAAAGTTTTTTCCGAAAAGAATACAAAGGATCGGGAAAAGGAGATTTCCCATACCCAGTCCATATTGTTGTGTGCAAAAATAATTGTCCGCTCTAAATATGTCTCGAACGCACAAACGAACCAACTTTACCCTTTTCTTACACGGTAAGGGCAATGTTAGGTTAGACAAAGGCAAGGAAGCTAGGGAAGGAGTGGAATCGAAAATGAATAATTCCAAGAGTAAATTATGGTGGCCGTTCTGTAATGTTATGGGGCTGCATGATGAGTTCCAGTTTGTCATGGCACCACTAATTCAGAGAAGTACCAAGTTTTCCTGAGAGATTACATGCTACCCGCATTCAAGACCCTTCCAGAAATGCTCCGAATGTGATTTTCCAGCAGGAAAATGCTCCATGTCACAAGTCTGCGTCCACCATACAGAAGTTCTGCAACAATAATATGACGGCGAAGAGTGGTCACCTCAGGTTTCAGATATAAATGCATTAGAAAACATCTGGCAGGTCTTGAAAGAGGTCACTCAGCTCCGATTGACCACCCTTAAGCAGGCATCACCGAAAAGTGGATCAGCATCACACGGCTGGGGTATCGTACCTTTGTGGAGAGCCTGTCTCGAAGAACAAATACTCTCTTCACTACTAAAGGAATCTCGGCACGCTACTGAGCTTTTGTATCAGCTTGGTGTTATTATTATTTTCACTGAGCTTCATCTGGAATATGTTGCTGATGTTACATGTTTTGCCAAATTTTGTATTTTGTTTATTCATCTTGATTGTTTGGGGCATATATAACTAATTCTAATTATTTTTTCCCCTTATTTGACTATTATATTCATATTGATATGCAAATAAAGACTTTACGAGCCTGCATTTATCTAATTTCATAAAATTTTGGAGATGTTCGTAAGCTTTTGGCAGACTGTATATATATATATATATATATATATACATATATATATATATATATATATATATATATATATATATATAGAGAGAGAGAGAGAGAGAGAGAGAGAGAGAGAGAGAGAGAAAGAGAGAGAGAGAGAGAGAGAAAGAAAGAAAGAAAGAGAGATATGTAGGGTAATAAGAACGATTCCTTAATCCGCTAGAAAAGTCTCCTGTAGTTCCTCAGCCCTCTTCTGGAGTGCTCCCCAAACGACTAGGCAACTATCCCTTTCTCTATAAAGGGAAAATTTAAGAACACTTTTCTGCGCGTTGGCGTTTACTTTAACCGAAAATGAGAATGTGATTCTCCTCGCTGCTCTACACTCATCTAATTTTTTGAGGAATGAAAAATAACTTACATTCCAATTCGGTTACTTAAGGCTAATAATAAGAATTCCTTAATCCGCTAGAAAAGTCTCATGAAATTCCTCAACCCTCCTCAACAAGAGCGCCACCCATAGGACTGGGCAACCATCCATTTCTCTAAAAACAGAATTCTTAGTTAGCATTTTGTAAGAGTTTGGGTTTACTTTATCAGAAAATGAGAATTTGATTATTCTCGTGGCTCTTTACCGATCTAAATATAGAGTGTTGTTGAACTCTACATTTTTCTAGCGGATTAAAGAATTCTTATCATTACTCTTACATCACCACATCGGCATGGACGATCTCTCTCTCGCTCTCTCTTTCTCTCTCTCTCTCTCTCTCTCTCTCTCTCTCTCTCTCTCTCTATATATATATATATATATATATATATATATATATATATATATTGAACGATACATTTGAAAAGTATGAAAATAGGGGAATTCTGATCAAATAAGTGATGACAAATTAAAAAATAGTACGGAACATTATGGAACAACAGCCACATGTTTAATCAACCTTGAAGACTAGAGGAACATGATCTATTGGATCTGCGGGGAAAATCAATCAGATTTGAACTCGCAAATACTAAATTACCTCTTGTGACATTGGTTTGACCTTCATATCTTTAGAAATGGCTGATTTAGCACCTCTAGCCACTAGGTGACTATTTGAACTCAGTAACCCCAATTACTTTTGGTAACATTGGTTTGAGCTGGCAACATTGAGCTAGCGCCTCGTTGCAGCCAGAATATGAACAACTGCTTCGCCGCAGTTAAAATAGTCATAAAAGGATCAATACCAATCCCTAATTTTTATAATCGCTTTTCCCTTAATTCCGCCCCACGGCTGCTCATGACAGGGGGTCTGTGTACACCACTCCCAGCGAGAGTGTATACAAAACCATGTGATACATACCTGAATACGCAGACGCGTGTAGGTTTAATACTCAAAGTAAATACTAACACTACTGTGGTCTTAGTATAAGAACTCTGTACTGATAGACGTGGAGCTGAATAGAGTGGTTCTAGAATGCTTTGAGACGAGTTGTAGATGAATTGGGAATGTTTATCGGTCGCTAGTTGTAGGATACAGGAATGGATGAATAGGTAGCAGAATGGGAGAAGGAGCAACTAGACCTTACGTTGTACCTGAGAATTGGAAATTCAAGAGAAGTTAGAAGGGATCTGTGCTGAAAGAATCTTATGTACAACAAACTGATTTGACGTAATAGCTTTAAGAAGTATGAGTATGGGAAGATCTGATCATATGGCTGTGCTGTGAAAGATTAAACTGTTTGGTGTATGTATAAGAATCCCTGAGAAAGGTGGAAAGGGAGGCAGAATCAGAAATGGGAGGTCTTTGAATCAGAGGAAATGGGGAGAGTATGTAATAATTATATGAGGGGAGAAGAGAGGGAATAAGTTCGAGCATGACAATAGAGAAAATGTAAAACAAATTTAAAGAAGTGGTAGTAGGTAGTTCAGGAGCTGTGTGTTGGTGTGCTAAACTTGAGAGAGAAGCTTAATGCTGAATGGTGGAATTACGATGTGAAGAGAGTAGTAAAAGCAAAAAAGGAGATGTACATTCAAATGTCTAATAATACAGATGAGAACGACAGGCTGATGAGGATGGATACATGCAAGCGGAAAAGGAAAATAGAACAAAGGATTAAAATATATTAGAACAGCAGAAAATGAAGTGTTTGGGGAAAAATATAAATGCTACCGATCAGAACAGCTAAAAAATGTTCTGGAAGGAAGTGAGAAGGGTGTGCAATCAAGAGAAGAAGAAATGTGTGAACATTAAGGACAAGAATGGCAAGGTAGTTGTGAGAAATGAAGAGGCCGAAAGTAGATAGCAAGAATAATTTGATGAGTTGAATAATGTGAGTATGGGAGATGCAGATGTAAATAGGATTGTATACGTGTGCGTAAATATGGTAATGTTTCAGTGTATGAAAGAGATAAGCATGCAAGATGTTGTTAGGTCTGATGTCAGAGATCAGAGAGAGTGAGAAAAATGCGCGCTGCCGCGCCTTTTAATGGAGAGCGAAACAACAGACACCTGGTCGATCCTTTTTGTCTTCGCTAATGAAAGTGTGAAATCATGAGACGCCGTAGTGGCCTGAAAGGCCGCCATCGCAGAAAGCCGCGACAAGTTTGAGAACCCAAAAGGTCCCATCGTGATTGTGCTAATAGGGCGAGACTACTCTCGCCTGACGATGCGACGTACACTGGAACCCTTCCCTTCAGAAGGAAGGGGGAAACCCCCTTTCGACCGCACTATAAATCCTCCGGCGCCAGAGTTGGAAGGCAGTATCCGCCGCCTGCCTGCCCCATTAGCATCCACCGCCTACCCAGTCCGTCAGTATCCTCTGCCAGGCCCCCATAAGTACCCGCTATTCGTAATAGGTAATATTAAACAGCCAAATATAGGCGTTTTTGAGACCAAAGATATCAGTTAAAATAAATTAGAATAATTAGCAGGTATTATGGCACCCACTAAATTAATAGTTGATATGAAACAGCCAAATATAGGATTTTATAAGACCAGAAAAATATGTTAAAATAAATTAGAATAATTGGTAACTATTATGGCACCAAATAAATTAATAGGTAATGTGAATCAGGCAAATATAGGATTTTATGAGACCAAAGAAATCTAAAAAAAAATTAGAATAACACTGGCAGACAAATTTTAATTTTTTTAATCATCAGGGAGTTTAGCAAACTTCTCTCATGGAATTTTCCTTGCTGATTTCAAATCTGACTTTAGTCTTTCTTTAGCACATCAGGTTTTCGAGATATTAGAAAATGCAATATGACTGCCGTCACTCATATAATGTAGCGTTTTACTCTGACTTCTGTGCCAAAACTGGTGATATACGGTTGCATAGCGCCATTGCTAGAAAAAAATTGCCTTCTGTATATCTCCATGTGTATTGAGAAGTTGAACTGACACAAAATGATGCATTTAACATATAGAAACTCTAAAATTTATCATTCTCTTTAGGCGTAAACATATGATAAAGATAAATAGCCATGTTTTGTTTATTCCACAAGCATAATAAAGTTAATGCTACTTATATTGCTACATAATGATTGAAGTGTTAATAAGTCAAAACTCGAATTCATAAACGTTGTGCATGGGATTTGCGTTTGAATTTTTTCTCAGGATTATCACGATACAACATCCAACAATGATCTCCCATCATGCTCTCATTCCATAATCCTTGACAGCGAGTTTCTCTGGTCTTGATATCCTGGTGAAAACCTTCAACTTGCTCGTCACTTACCGCTCCAAGATTTTTTGGATAAAAGTCTAGGTGCGAATGCATCAATAAAGATACGCCACTCAGATGCCTCATATGTCTGTGACAAGGCTTCGAACAATCCATTTATATCATGGCAGTAGCAGAGAGGTCCAGTAACTGTGAAGAATGAAGTTAAATCACGATTAGGCTTTCTAAAGTAACTCACATGCACATTTTTCTCGAGTAAGAATTTTTCCTGTAGTTAGTCGAGATGCTAGAAGTTCTGCTTTCTCCTTTGAGAGTGACAGATCTCTCACAAGATCATTCAAATCTTCCTGAGTAAATAACTTTGGCTTAGAGTTAGTATCTCATATTCAACATCCACATATAATGTGCATTCACCTTCAGTACTGCTATCATCACTGATATCAACAGCTACGAGACCATCATCAGGTGGAACTGGAATTGGTAAAGATACATCTTGTGGAACAGGTCTGCACGCCGAATCCATGGTTGGATAAAATATTTGGTGCTTGTTCTTTGCAGAAAACCCATTTGTGTTCACACTGAAGAAATTACAATCTTCGAGATGATCTCTGGGCTCTCTCCATATCAAAGGAACAGCGAAGGGCATTGAAAGCTTTCTTTTTTTTATCTAGTCCCGTAATCCATTAAAGCTGGAAGTACAAATTTGGTGTGGTGCCCATGCTTTATTTTGGTCACCCAGAGGGCAACCGAAGTAGAGTTTGTACATTTTCTTTATATCATTTGTGAGAGTACGCTGCTCAGATTTTGTTGTAAAATGCCCAAATTTCTAGTATAATTTATCTTGATGATTAATGCACTCTCAAGGCATTGTTACTGCTTTGTAAAAATATTTAGAAGCCTCTTATGATCAACGCAGAAAAAGCAGCTTAGAAGATGCACATCACATGAGGAACCTGAAAGCAAAAAACATAATTATAAATAATTGCGCAAAATATGCATGTGGGTTATAAATGTAAATGAGTTGTTCTCTATAACCCTTTAACCAGCAAAAACTCACGAAGCATATAGTTTGCCCATCTTAGCAGTACAATAATTAATGATGCATGCAATAGAGCACTACCAGTAATATACTTCATTTTATAATCGCAGGCGGTCATTTAGAAGTTTTGGCATATTTTAAAGCCGTACGTGCTAGAGCAAAGCAGAAGGCAGATCAGGATTCAGCATGGGAAATGCATTTGAAAAGTATAGTAAGGTCCCTGATGAAAAATATGTGTTGACCAGTGTAATTAGCAAGTATTATGGCACCAAATATATTAATAGGTAATATGAAACAGCCAAGTACAGGCGTTTATGAGATGAAAGATATCTGTTAAAATAAACTAGGGAAATTAGCAGGTATTATAGCAACAAATAGAAAAATAATTAATAGGAAACAACAAAATATTTGATTTTATGAGAACAAAGAAATATGTTAAAATAAATGAGAATAATTAGCGAATATTATGCCACCAAATGAATAAATAAGTAATATGAAAAAGAAAAATATAGGCGTTTATGAGACAAAAGATATCTTTTAAAATAAATTAGAGTAATTACCAGGTATTATGGCATCAAATGAATTAATAGGTAATATGAAACAGCCAAATATAGGAGTTTATGAGACCAAATATATCTGTGAAAATAAGCTAGGGTAATTAACGGGTATTATGGCAGGCAATAAATTAATAGGTATTATGAAACAGCCAAATATAGGGGTTTATGAGACCAAATTTACCTGTGAAAATAAACTAGGGTAACTATCATGTGTTATAGTACCCAATAAAATAATTGTTGATATGAAACTGCCAAATACAGAAATTAATGAGGCGAGAGAAATCTGTTAAAATAAATTAGAATAATTAGCAACTATTATGGCACCAAATAAATTAATAGGTAATGTGAAACAGCTAAATATAGGCGTTTATGCAAGCAAAGATATCTTTTAAAATAAACTAGGGCAATTAGCAGGTGTTATGGCATCCAATAAATTAACAGTTAATATGAAACTGACAAATATCGGATTTTATGAAACAAGAGAAATCTTTTAAAATAAATTAGATTAATTAGAAGCTATTGTGGCACCAAAGGAATTAATAGGTAATATGAATCAGACAAATATATGCTTTATGAGATCAAATAAATCAGTTAAAATAAATTAGAATAATTAGCAACTATTATGGCACCAAATAAATTAATAGGTCATATAAAACAGAGAATTCTAGGCGTTATGAGACTAAATATATCTGTTAAAAAAAAGGGGAATTACTAGGTATTATGGCACCCAATAAATTAATAGATAATATGAAAGAGCCAAATATAGGAGTTTATGGGACTAAAGATATCTGTGAAAATATACTAGGGTAAATAAAGAGCAGGTATTAATGCACACAATAAATAAATAGTTTCTATTAAAATAAACTAGGGTAATTAGCAGGTATTTATGCACCCAATAAATTAATAAGTAATATGAAACAGCTAATTATAGGAGATAATGAAGTTAACGAAATCTGTTGAAAAAAATTAGATAAATTAGCAATTATATCAGTTATATATCTATTAAAATAAAAAAGGGAAATTAATAGGATTATGGGCCCTAAATAAATTAATGGATAATATGAAACAGCCAAATATAGGAGTTTATGAGACCAAAGATATCTATGAAAATACACTAGGGTAATTAGCAGGTATTTATGCACCCAATAACTAAATAATTTCTGTTAAAATAAACCAGGGTAATTAGCAGTTATTTATGCACCCAATAAATTAATAATTTATATGAAACAGCCAATTATATAAGATGTCAACGAAATCAGGTAAAATAAATTAGTATAATTAGCAACTATTATGGCACAAAATAAACTTATCTTTAATTATAGCACAGTCTAATATAGGAGTTTATCAGACCAAATATACGAGGGGCGGTCCATAAGTTTTGAAATTCAGATATAAGGAAACGAGATATGAGGAAACGTGTTATATTATTTTTGAATATAACTACCCTCGACTTCAATGCACTTGCGCTACTTGTCCCTGAGGCTTCGAATTCCCGACAACCAGAAATCTAGCGACTGCTTTCCAATCCACTCCTGGACGGTGAGCTGGACATCTTCATCGTCCCTAAACCGGCATCCACGCAGTGCAACCTTGAGCTGGCGGAATAAAAAGTAGTCGCTAGGGGCCAGATCTGGACTGTAGGGGAGATGGTTGAGCTCTTGGAATCCGCACTGGAGCAAGGCAGCTTGCGCAACTCTGGTCTCCGAACTTTGACGAAGTTGAAGTCAATCATGGGGCCTGAGGTTTCTAGGGATGATGTCTTGGATGATGTTACAAACACTTCCATGTGATATTCTAAGTTCTCGCTCGATTTCTTCGACCTTCACCTGTCGATTTTCGAGGATCTTTCTCTCCACACGGGCCACATTGTCCTCGTTGGTGACATCCGACAGGCATCCTGGACGGGGGCATCTTTAAGGGACTCACGACTATGGCGGAACTCCCTATTACAGCGAGCAATGGTTGCATAGGAAGGGGCGGTGTCGGTGTACACAGCAACCATGCGTTCATGGATCTCTTTTGCATTCTTGCCTTCCTTGGTCAAAAATTTGATCACTGCGCGGTACTCAACCTTCTCCATTGTTGAGAAATTTGTGACTGACGATTTGCGATCAGCTACTGCTTCTTAAATAGACGAGGCAGAAGCGTGCGGCTTCAGGTCCTGAGTTGTCATAACTTGTGTTAACACCCCCACAAACAGCCATCTCTCTTCCCCTGTTTTGCCCTACCGATTCGCAAAACCTATTGACCGTCCCTGGTATCTGTAAAAATAAAATAGGGTAATGAGCAAGTATTATGGCACATAAAAATTAAGAGGTATTATGAATCAGTCAAATATAGGAGTTTTTGGGAAATTAGATATCTGTTAAATTAAACTAGGGTAATTAGCAGGTATTATGGATCAAAATAAATTAATAGGTAATATGGAATAGACAAATATAGGCGTTTATTCGTCCAAAAGTATCTGTTAAAATAAACTAGGATATTAGGCAGGTATTATAATCCACAATAATTTTATAGGTTATATGAAACCAACAAATATAGGCGTTTATGAGACCAAAGATATCTGTGAAAATAAACTAGGGTAATGAACAGGTATTATGGCACCAAATTTATTAATATGTAATATGAAACAGCCAAATATAGGAGTGTATGAAAGCAAAGATATCTGTCAAAATAAACTAGGGTAATTATCAGAGAGTAATGTACCCAATAAACTACTAGGTAATATGAAAAAGCCAAATATAGGATGTTATAAAACCAGAAAAATGTGTTAAAATAAATTAGAATAATAACAGGTAATAATGCACCCAATAAATTAATAGCTAATATAAAAGAACCAATTATAAGTTTTATGAGACCAAAGAAATCTGTTAAAATAAAGTAGAATAATTAGCAGATATTTTGGCACCAAATAAATTAATAGGTAATATGAAACAGCCAAATATAGGAATTTTTTGAGCAAAGAAATCTGTTAAAATAAACTAGGGTAATTAGTAGGCATTAGTTCACCAAATAAATTGATACGTAATTTGAATCATACAAATATATGATTTTATGAGACCAAAAGAAAACTGTTAAAATAAATTAGATTAATTTGCTGGGATTATGGCATAAAATAAATTAATAGATAATAGGAAACAGCCAAATATACGCGTTTATTCGACCAATAAATTAATAGTTAATATGAACAGCCAATTATAGGATTTTATATAACAAGATAAATCTGTTAGGATATGCAGTTACGATAGCAATCTCTCGACCCATTGAATCTGCATCTCACACACTGAGGGACGTGCCTTATATACACCAAACAAGTTTATGTATGCAATAGACCGATCTAACAGACCCTTCTTCCCAAGACTGGAGTCTAAAGGCAAATTTAAATCTTTGGGTGGGACTGTTAGATTGGTGTATTGGATACAGCCATTTGTTTGGTGTAGATAAGGTGCGTCTTCCATTGTGCATTTCTGCCTCAGAATCCATAAAGTTTTTGTCACTCGGGTTCATTTCTCGTGTGGGCGCACCCCTAAACTAAAATATTTGTCAATGACATCATTTTTCGCTCCATTCTTATCTTGGCATTCGCAATGTGAATCTGCATTCAGTGCATCTATATATACATAGAGAGATAACCATATTGGATGCATAATAATCAATTGGTTCTCTATAATGGGCAAAAGGTCTTTGCTTGCAGGTTCATTGCCAGAACAATGGCACATAAATATACCTTGAGTGCTACTGGCCTGCCGTTCGCAAACTAGGCAGATTAGTTGATATATCTAGCTAAAGCTATTAGTCCCGGTTCTCTGCAAATATTTTCACCAATTCCTACTCCAAACTACATTTCCATAACGCTAAATGTATTGGCCAAAGCCTTAAAGACACACATGGGAGACGTACGTCCAAGTTATTGCCGGAAACTCCCCCTCAACACAAAGGTTCACGTCCCTAAAAACTACAGAAGTTGTTTCATATGTTAGTGACGAATTTAAAACTCTGCCCAAAATTTGATAAACAAGTTATCCTCTTTAACCTGTTAAAATAAGGAAACAAAATTATTTTACACTTCAAGTTGCTCCTAGATCTCTGCAAACGGTTATCATCCGAAATCTGAAATCTACCAAGTTTTTTTCCTCTTGATAAAGAAACTTTGCTGACTCCGATATCAATAAAGCTTTCTTGTTCAGCGAGGAGCAGGCATTTCCTTTCCCTTTTAAAAATAAAGTTCGTTTCGTTTCATTTTACAAGACGAATGATACTTGCTCAATTCCCACCGAAGGAGCCACACTGACATATAATCACACATACGGTGTCATATGAACATACATTCACACAGATTTCCCTTAGCCACGCAAAACACTAGTTAACCGCAAACTAAGCACTCAATAAGATTGATTTAACCACAAAATTTTCCAGTCCTGCTTTCCACGGAAATCGGCTCACAAAGTAGATTCATGAAATGAAATCTTTTATCTGTTAAAAAAATTTAACCTGATATGCGCTGCTCTTAAATTTGTCGATGTTCATTTAGGTAAAAATTGTATTATTCCTACATTTTTACTGGTATATTTATTTTATTTTAACTCCATTTCTCTCCCGGTTGAGTGTATATGATGCGACTCATACAACTTTGACTCGATTGCCAGTGGCTCACGACGAAGCACACGAAGGGACATTTAAGAGCGAGTGACTGAGGAAAGCAGACTTACATTCGCCGCTGACACCTGTCGCTCAAACTCTCTCTCTCTTTCTAGCATTGTTCTGCCTCTGTCGTTGAGCGCGCACACACACACTCTCTCCACCACCAAAACTATCAGTCTAGAGCAACTTACCAGTCTATTATTACAACTCGAATAGTTATTAAATATCTATATAGATGACTGTTTTACTTTCCTTGGGCACCGCAGCATTCTCCAATAAAGTGAATCAACACATCCGTTGTATATATGGCATGGTTTTCAGTATGTACTCAATAACATCACATATCTAATACAAAAAGGCTTAAAAAACTTAGAATAACACAGAATAGTGTTATGGCAGCAGGCATAAGGAGCCTTCACTGCATAACCCAAGCTGATACTCTCCAACAAAATATTACATAGACACCAACAACAAAACATGGCTTACCAACTTCCTCAAATGCTGACCCATTTAAATTCCATTGCACTCTTTTAAACTGCACAACTTTCTTAATATTTCTCACATTCCTCTCTTAAACCTACACACCATTAAACTCAAGGCAATATATTATAAATAGAAAACCGATTATCAGAAGTATCCATACTCTTACTCTCTTATGCCTCCTCTTCCACGACATCATGCTATGCAACGTTAACATTGCAGCTCAACAGCTCATATTACAGAATCCAAGCTACAGATCCGCCTGTCAAGCCTTAAATGATATATCAGACTTTAACTCTAACAGTTACAAATCTGTTAACAGCCTCTCCACTAAATCTTCTATACTTCACCAAGGAGCACCAACTTCAACCAAGTATTTCATTACTAAACACTCAATTCCCCTTAAAGAAAATCACAGTGTTCGGTGTCAATCTAGACATAGGAATTTAAACAAATAATAAAACAAATACTAAAATAATTATGCTTCGATCACTCTCACTCATATCATTCAGACAATCTGTCAAATACATCATCTAGACTTGCAGTCAGTACATAGGCACCACTCCCGCCGCTACCAGTTTGGCTTGGGCTCCAGATCTTGATTCTACAACTTAATAATATTACTAGACACAAAATATAGCACCTTGCCTCTTCATGAGGTGCGCTCATAGCAGCCACATAAATCGCCTATAATCCAAAACGAAATAATTTCTAATAAAACAACACATGGCTGCTTCTTACCGCCTTTCGTTCTTGACACTACATGCAAGACCCGTAACTTTCTCCGTGAATACTACTTAGAGATACTCCATGAAATCCCACCATTCAAGGCATCCTTCAGGCAAAAAAATACCCACACACACAACACAGCAGGCAATTCAATCCTCGGTTCAAATGCTCTCCTAAACTAAACACTCCCAAACATCATCACAGTCTCTCCAACACACTCTGAATTCAAAGCCACCAGGAACCTGACACAGCTCAACACAGGTAACACCGCTTTCTGGCTAAGGTAGGGAAACTAAGCCAGGAAGCAAACAACAAATTCGTCAAGAAAATGGAACCAAGGAGTTACCAGCCTAGCAACCTATTCCTGTGCAGCAACGAAGCCTCGTTCCGTTGCGAGTCCGTTATATTAAAAAAACACCGAGGATATTAGAATAATGTCGATTGGCTGCATTTAGGGAAAAATATCAGTTTATAAGTTTTAGTAAATAATCTCATCTCTTAATGGCATAGACTTATTTTTATTTTGTTTGTTTTTTTCTATCCATGGGTTAATTTTCAGAAGAGGAAAAAAAAGACTTGTTAACAGAGAGTTCAAACTGCGAGCAGCGTTTCGAATTTTGGTTAAACCAAAAGAAACCGTGCAATAATTAATCAGAGGGTAAAGCAAATCAAAGCATCATGTTTGATTCTAAATTTCTATATTTTAATAAAGAATAAACCACAACAAACGAGGGCATCTCCAACAGGGATTTTAAAAAGGAATGAAAATGGAAGAGGTGGACACAGTTAATCGGTAATCCTTTAATTCGTGAAAAATCTAACGGAAATTAACACTTAAGGCGTTAACATTATTATATTATTATAAAACAATACAGAAACGGTTTTTTTTTATCTAAAACCATCTCAAAATTGATAAAAATAAAAAAATTACCAAAATTATAAAAGGATAAACAAAAATAGAAAACTTTTAACAATTAACGGATATTAGAATTATTTCCCCGAAAGCAGGACAGGGCTAAGCAAGGTGGTGGCGCTTAAGTGAGAGACGTTCGTCTCCGAGTGATTTGGAAAGATATAGTGGAATCTCCAGGGAACGTTTTCGAAATGATGTTTACTTCCGAATGCTCTCGTTAGTTAGAGTTAGGTTTAAGGGTAGTTTTAGAGATGTTTGATGGTTTCAAAATCGATAGAAGGTTATGAGTTTGAAAGGGCTGAAGTTTAATTGAATTTAGGCGAGAGAGGGAGCAAAGAGAGAGAGAGAGAGAGAGAGAGAGAGAGAGAGAGAGAGAGAGAGAGAGAGAGAGAAAGAGAAAGAGAGATAGAGAGACTGAGAGGGAATTCGAAGAAACTCGCAGAAACAATCCGATAAATGCGAGAAAGAGGGTATTAAAGCTTACCTGGGTCGGAGAACACGGGCGAGGACTTACTTGCGATTTGAAGTCGTCCAAGGTGCCGCACACTTCCGAAGTCTTGTCCAGCCGAGTTCAATAGTTTGAGGGAGGTTTTTAGTTTGATTGTTCTTTTTTCAAGCTTCATAACGGTCCCACTCAGAGTCCAAGAGTTTAAGAAGAGTTTCAGCTAGAGGTTTCTTCTTCCAGCTTCCGATCTATAGTGGCTGTTTGTCGCTCCGCAAGAGGGATTTCAAGGAACCGTAAAGGAGGCGGTTGGGAGATAATTAGGGGGAGGGATACGAGGAAGGCAGGCGTGCAAGACCTGAACACGCCCTCTACCCTCTATATAACTATAAACCTCCAGGATCAGTCTTCGATCGCTAAAAATGCTCCATAGAGAGGGAGGGGAGGGGGGAACCGACTATGGGAAGGAACCATCCAAGCTCTTCTCTTTTGAATTACATGCGTTCATGATCGCTCACACAGACTTGTGCAAGATGGTGTGATAGGCAGAAATCTTAACAACCTCGCGGTTAGAGAAGCTTAACAACTTCCTAAAGTTGTGAAGCTTAAGCAAGGATTCCTGAAATTTAGTTAGGGTAAAAATAATTTAACCGAACAGAGTATTTGTTATGAGATATTTGAAAGATGTACTCGAAGAAGGCCTCACCGGGAAGTATTCGAAGGGGGAACATTTGAGAGGAATTTATTAGAATTTTGAAACATTTGAAATAAAGAATTTTAATGAAGTAATTGGAATGTTTAAATATTGGACTTGATCATTTATTTTAAATAAGTGAGACGATCAAGTATTAGACTTGATCATGGGTTTAGTGAAGTTTTGAATGATGTTTGATAAGTTTTGAGATGATCAAGTATCAGATCTGATCATGAATGATGAAGTTTAAGCGATCAAATTTGATCAAGAATTTTATGAAGTTTGAAATGATGTTTGAGCCTTTGGCAAATTGGTCATCTATTGTGCTTAAAAGCAAAGGAATTGAACCTTTTGTAGACAAAATAAGTCTTATAAACTTTCTTAACCGTTTGGCGGGTGGAGGCAACCCCAATCTTTCGTTCTTAAGGCGGGTGAGAGTGGATTCAAGCCCAAGATGTTTGCATTTCAAATGAAGATTTTGAATGATTAAATTAGATCAATTTTTAAAAACAATAGATTCAAAATCTGTAGTGAGACGTACTTTCATCCCAAATTATTTTAAGCTCTGCCCCACCATCATCCGCAACGGCATAGCGTGGAATTTTTCCTTCGACCAACTGAATAGCAGTTTTTATGACACGGCGATGGGAGATCCAATTATAGAGAGGATAGTCTTTGGGTTCAACCGCGATTTCTTCCATAATTCCAGCCTCTAAGTGGGTTTGAAACAATTCGCTATATGTTTGAGCTAGTCCCTGTTTGTCTAAACTCTCTTTAACACGCTTCACTGTTGTCAAGGCAATTTTGAAATTAGATGTAACTTGGGAAAGTACATAGTGGAAGCAGGACAAATCAACGAAATAATTCCCATTCCTAAGCTCTATCGACCTTTTGAACTGTTCAATTTAGATTTGTCGATCGATCCCGCATCAGTATTCCTTAACCCAAGAGATTCTAATGAAAATAGATACTCTAATCCCAAATCCAAATCAAGTTCTGATTTTGTGAAATTCAAAGGGTGTAAATAAGAAAGCGACGAACTAAGTGTAAAATTGAGGGGAGTTTTGAGAGTTTTGAGTTTGATTGTTCTTTCTTCAAGCTTCAGAAAGGTCCCGCCCAGGGTCCAAGAGTTTGAGAAGAGTTTCAGATACTTGTTTCTTCTTCCAACTACGATCTATAGTGGCTGCTTGTCGCTCCTGCAAGAGGGTTTTCAAGGAACCAGGAAGGAAAGAGTTGGGGATAATTAGGGTGGATGATACGAGGAAGGCAGGTGTGCGAGGCCTGAAAATGCCCTCTACCCCCGGGATCTATACCCGATTGCGCGGCCTATAACCACAGACCATCTGATCAGTCTTCGATCGCTAAAAATGGGCCATAGAGAGTGATAGGAGTGGGAGAGAACCTATTATGGGAGGAAAACATCCAAGCTATCCTCCTTTGACTTACATTCTTTCATGAACGCTAACACAGACACGTGTAAGACGGTGCAATAGGCTGTATAATCTTACACGGATCATCTGTGCTCACCTCTGAAAAATGGTAAATTCGGAGAAGTGAAATTGTGTGAATAGTAAATATCCTTATTAAACTATGTGGAGGCACTTGAAAACTTCGCAAAAATCCCTAATCCGTCTCCATTTCATAACAAACGTATGTTCCATTGTTGGAAAGTTGGGGGATGTGTCAAGAGGGGCCATAGTTATGTCTAAGAATCTAAAGCTTTACTGGGTCGTTCCAGGTATCCATTCGGAAGGAGGTCTCAAGTCTTCTCCCGGCAAGATGAGGAGGTTGTCACGGCTGCTTAGCAACGCCGGGCCAGCCATCATCCGCAGAATGTCACAGGTCCGACGGAAGAGCATGATCAAGGCGTGTAAGTCGATGTTTACCTCAATTAATTTGTATATGCGAAAAGAGATAGGCCCATCGTTAGAGGGCCGAATTATAAAGTGTTTAAATCCCTGCAATTTGGTCTATTTAAAACAGCCGTGGCCTACCTAGAAAGGCAGCCTTTTTCTCGCATCCATCCTTCTTAAGTCTTTGTGGGAAGATATTATCATTCCCTGTCTTCATAATTCGATTTTTTTTAAGGTCAGGACACTACGTATAGGTTCAAATGGTAACTGTGATAATTTATTATTATTATAATTAACCGAAACTATCAAGTGAGAACTACCTATCCCATTCCCATCATAAAGTTGATCAGAAGTGATTCTGAAAGAAAGTGGTGAAGTTAGGGAAGTGACTACAAAATTAAAGCGAAAACCGACGATAAATATATAAATAAAGTTTTGCGAAAATCATAGAATTTACAAGTTTCTTATGACCAAAAAAGAAAAAAATAACTTTTCCAAAGCAATCTTAAAATGAACAATCCCCCAAATAAATGTTATTTAGAAAATCCAAGTTTGAGGATTCTAACCAAGAGGAAAAAAGGAAACGTTTACATTAAAGTTTGACGAAGAAGATATTAAACAATAATTATAATAAGGGGGATTACTTACCTCTTCGTTTAAAAGCAAAAGGGGAATTACCGTAAAAACATACACGATAGGAAAATTCTTAAAATAATTCAAAGTTGAAGAGTGAGATAAGGAAGCTTTGAAATGTAGGTGAAAATGTGGAAAAGTATAAAGTGTAAAGTTTTTTGATGAAGAAGATAATATTAAACTATGATGATAATAAAGGTAATGCTCACCAAATTGTTGTAAAGCGAAGAGGGATTACCGTGAACGCATACACAATATAAAATTACTTAATAAAATAATTCAAAGTTGAAGAGTGAGATAAGGAAGCTTTGAAATGTAGGTGAAAATGTGAATAAGTTTAAAGTGGTTGCGATGGGTTCTTTTGCTGAGAAAGTTTGAATAGTTGACTTGCAACAAGGAAGTTTTTAGTTGTTCTCTCTTGAAACGCCTTTACTTTCAGGATCCCAGTTAAGCCTCTCACACAAATGCACCCAACTCCTCCCCTCCCCGAAGAGCGAGAAGGTCAGAGCTCGTTCGGATATGAAAAACCTCTCTCCAAAACCTAGATTTTTGCCTTGAACAAAAAAAGCTCATAATTTAATAAAATGCATTGGGAGCAAATGGGGCTTTAGCCACTTTATGGACGGTCCCTGGTTGGCCGTGGGGAGTCCTTTGTTCAAGGCGATTAGAAGGATTTAAAAGATGGAAGAAATTAGACCTACATTCGATAGAGCGATCTGGTAGACTGCCAGGGGAGGGATGCTGAAAAACACAAGTAATAATCTCTCAAAAACAGTAATATAACCATAAAAACTTAAACGGACATATACGTCCCTCCTACCAAATGAAAATTAAAACTTGATCTTTGTTCTGGACTAAACTGATGAGCGCTTCAGGAGAATGCGTTGCTATAGCAACGGTAAACTCTTCGACACCGCTTCGGCCATGCCTAGCACTTACTATCGAATAATCTAAAAGAAAAGATTCTCTTTGCTATTTTAACATTCACTTTTTCCTTCCTAGAAAAGAGAGTTTTTTTTAACTCCCCATGGGGACACTATATGATAGAACTGTCTATTCATTACTGTCACTTGCTTGACGTAAATGAGGAGTGTCCTACAGGTTTGCCCGACGCAGTATCAAAAGGTTTATCGTTGCTATAGTAACCGCAAACTATGGCTGCGTTCAATGCTTTTTAATTGCAATGAATCTTTAAACCTACTATAGGGCCACTACACTTCAAACACGCACACATACCCCACAAATAATTTATCCTAATTGCTATTCCATGAATTGATCCTAATATCAAAATCTTAAGCCGTTTAAATTTGAAATAACTATCTTTTTCCCTCCTTATCAAATCATGATCAAATTAATAATTCAATTTTAATCCTGAAAAAGTGGCTTTTAACCCATTAAATAATCTAAATCAACCAACCATACTTTCTTTACCTCTACAATCCGTGCCACCCTATTAGCTTCGCTCATTTCTTTAATGTTTTAGGTGTTTATACTTTTTAAAGTTTCTGTAACTTATGAGGCCAACGCCTCTTCACATAGTAACACTTCCATCCTAACTTCATTTGAGTCCCTGGCCTCTTTGAAGAGTTATAGCACGTAACATGGTCTTCAGGTGTGCCACGCTATTAGGTGCTGAATTATTTTTTGAGAAAGGGAAAGGCTAAGGTTCTCACCGAGGATGAAAAAACTACGAGAGTGAAAGAAATGGCTAAAGGAACTTCTCCTAAAATTATAGCCAACTCCATCGGCTGCCATGTTGACACCGTGAAGCGTTTTTTAGCTGACCCATCGCCAAGGAAGACGCGGTCGGACTCTAGCGTCCCGAAGACCATATCTACCCGGGACCTTCGTAATGTGAAGAGGCAGCTGTTGAAGAGCCAGGACAAAGATCGAAAGCAATTTTGCTGAAGCAAATCTGCCAGAAGTGTCAAAATCAACGAGATGCCGGTTGCTGAGAGACATGGGGAAAGCATTACGCCTGAAAAACGACCTCCTCTGAGGCCTAAACACAAGAAATTGCGGATGGACTGGGCGCGAAAGCACATGAAGACAGAAATAAAGATGGTGATATTCATGTTCTAAGATGGTTGGTGTGAACGACGTCGGGCTGTAGCCGAGGCCAAAGTGGAGGTCGAAGCCGGGAACACCGAAGCGGAGACGGAAGCAGAAGCCGAGGCTCAAATCAACCATGACTCTTCTGCCCCTGCTAGGGGCTCAATATCACCTTTTTGGTGCTTTGTCCTGTGGACCCGGTCACGTGGGTAGTGGGTCTGCTCCCCCTCGGGGGAAACGTGGAGACCAACCCAGGCTCCACAACATGTGCAACAACACCTCAACACACTGGGTACATCTCAAATGCACAAATACTAAAATCAAACAATACACAAAACACTGGATGTGCCCAAAACACCAAGCACCACACCCATCAACGCCCACCCAACCACAACCAACAAACTGATAACCCTCACTCCCACAAACATCACAAACTCCTAGACAATCAAACAAACGAAAGACACACAATAAGCACCTGAAAATACTACAAATAAACATAAATTGACTGAACAAGAAAACGGAAGAACTCGAGCACGTTACAAACAAACAGAAAATAGACATAATCATCATCCAAGAAACCAAACTCACAGAAAAACACAAAACCCGCAAATCACAGACTACACAGCAATCAGAACCGATAGAAAACACAAAAAGGAAGTAGGCCTCATCACATACATAAAAAACAACATCACCTATACACAGACCCCCTCCCAAACAACATAAACACAAAAGAAACTGAAGAACAGATCACCAAAATCCACCTAAGCAAAATTAAGCACTTACACCTCACAAACCTCTACATCCCCCCTAGAGACACTACGGACCCCAACCACCCAAATGAAGATGCAGACATAACAAACTTCCTCACCCACACAGCCCCTCTCACAAACTCCATAATCACAGGAGACATCAACGCACACTCAGAACTCTGGAATTCACCCACATAATAGAACAGAGGGGAACACATCGCCGATATCATCCAAAACTCAAATCGCATAACCTTAAACACAGATACACCAACCAGCATACCCACACAACCCAACCAACAACCTACTTCGCCAGACATCACCACTGCCACAAACACCCTACACAGACAAATGACATGGGAGACGACACACGCTCTCTCCTCTGACCATCTCCTCATCAAGTACATTCTCTACATCAAAAGACAACTTCAATACACCCCAAAACAAAACACAAAATCCAAACACAGACACACAAAATCTGGAGTTCCCCAAGGAAGAGTACTTTCTCCAACACTTTTCAAAATCTACACCTCAGATATACCAACTCCCCCGCAAACAGTAAAAATTGTCACCTACGCAGTAGACATCACAATACTCTCCTCAGGCAACAAACCAGAAACTGCTGCACAACAGATACAACCTTACCTTAACAAAATACACACATGGGCAATAGAAAACTCACTAAAGCTAAACGCCACCTTAACAATGACCACTCTCTTCACACCAGATCTGATAGAATACAACAGTACCCTAAATCTAAATATATAAAACATAACACTACTCACTACAAAAGAACCGAAGATCCTTGGCCTCACTTTCGCCCCCAAACTCACATACTCAAAACACATACATACAAAACACAATATTCAAGGCTACGAAAACACTCCAAGTCATCAAGGCACTCACAACTACACTGTGGAGGAAAACCAAGGAAACGCTTATTATATATAAAAGACAATCACAAGACCAGTACTAGAATACGCCAACACAATCTGGTCCCAAATCATTTCAGAAACCAACACCAAAAAACTACAGCCAATCCAAAACACAGCCCTCTGCACTGCCACAGGATGCACTCTTGACAAAAACACTCAACATCAACACGACGAGACGAACATCCTACCAATCAAAATTCACGTAAAACTACATGCATCACAACTCAGGCAGAAAACGCAACATCTAAATCATCCCCTCCACCACATCAGCAGACAACCTCTTAATCACCGAAACAAAAATAAGAACATTTTCGATAATAACAACAACTACACCACCAACATAGACACATACTCTAACACAGCAACAGAAGACACAATCAAGCAAAACATGAAAGCAATCCACGCTCATATCACACAACAATACTTGACACACAGAACCCCCGACAAAATATTAAGTGCACCGCCTCCAACCATACACAACTCAGAACAAACACTCAGAAAGCAGATCAGAAGAACACTAGCACAGATATGAACAAACAAATCACTACTCCTGACATCATACATGCACAAAAGATCTACCACCACCCATACAACACCAAATGCCTAACACAGATACACGACACCATACATCTCTTCAACTTCCCACAGATATACACAGACCTGGGCCCGGTGAAAAAGAACTTTTTGGTCCTGTTCGAGTAGCTGATGGAGTAAAAATTTCTTCTGCGTCCTATTGTCAGCTTCTTGAGTCAGCTATGTTTCCATGGCTGCACGACGTACCACTGAAAAGGCATTGAAGGTTGATGATTCAACACGACAATGCCCCGTCTCACTCTGCAAAAGCAACACAAGCATGCTCGTCATCGATGGGACTCAAAGGTAACTGTTTGATGGTATGGCCACCTTGCTCTCCCGATTTGAGCCTATCGAAAACTTATGGGGGATTCTGAAGCAGGCTATTTACAAGGATGAGAAGCAGTACACTTTGCAAGAAGATGTGTGGAAAGCAATTAAGACATTTGCACGCACAATTCCTTGTTCCGAAATAAAAGAAATGACCGAATTTGTTAACAAGAGAATTGTGTGTTTTACAGAAGAAAAGATCTTCTGTAAAGTATTAAGTATTTATTTAAGCTTTTAATTTTGTGATATGCCTTTTTTGGCATAAATAAACATTGTATAATCACATTCTATTATTATAAACCTCTTACGATGCTAAATTTTGGTGTGCATGTTGTTTTTCTATAATAAGCTACTACCGTGGCACGCTTGAAAAGTGTCTAAAATCTTTAAACATTACTGAAATGAAAGTCACATTACAAAATGTGCTGAAAATGTAGGACACGGTCGCACTCATTAACTTAAAGATACCATAGAAGTATAAGCTCATTTCTCTACCAAATTATTTTTTATCATTAGCAACGACTCTAAGCTAAAATAAATGGATATATACAATGATGAATTTGTTCACTTATTGCAAAACCACCTAGATTTCTATAATAACATTTACTATTACTATCAAGAATATGTCCAGAGAGTACATATAATTGTACTGAAATCTTATAACTTAGCAACACAAGTTACGAGAGAATTTCTATAACAAGGTTGAAGTATTAAACAAATATACTGGAACAATATACAGTATTTTTAGTGTGTAAAAAAGGTAATAATTTACTGTCTACTGGGAAAATGCCTCAAATACTCAATTATCCCGTTAAATTTGGTATTTATCCAGTGAGATTAAAAATAGCGCCATCGAACGCGGAATATGTATATTCAAATTACGAATGTTTGTGTGCCTTTACAGGCCCAGTATGCCATGTAACCTTCTTTTGGGGCTGCTAAGGTTAAAAACACAATATGTATAATTTAGGTAGTACAAATTAAACTTAGCTACTCCCCATATAATATTACAGTATATAATTATAATTACAATATACAACTGACTTGCTAGTTTAATCAAGTCCAATGTAATACTAGAAATTATTCACATTAGGTAGTCTGAAATCAGTGCAGAAGTGCATCGAAACGCAACTACATTAGGAAAAAGCTAGAGATTGACTGGCTGATTGACCAGTTCAGTGTTGCCCCTTCAAATATATTTTTGTGACTTTTAACTAGGATACTACATCAATCTACCACAAGAAAATTATATAGAAAAAACACACCACCTCTATATTCCCCTTACGACAATAGCTTGTCCACAGGCATTCCAATACGATTGTAGCGTCGCAGAGCAGATAGAGGTGAACTCTGCTTACTAGTCTTCATCACTTCCGCTCTAAGAGAAGCAACATGACTAGGTACTGGCACCAAGCTTCGTCACTTCACCTCTAGGAGAAGTACTTGGAGTAGTTGGTGGCACAGGTTCCTTCCTAGAAATGGTAGTAGTAGTTGGTGAAGGAGGAGGAAAGTGAGAATTACTTGAGTTGAAAAGTACTTACTTTTGGAGAGGATTTGGTCATGATGTCTTTTGACCAATCCTCTAATTGGCATTGCGCATCTATAAGACAATGGACTAGTCTGTTCCACAATAACAGATGAAATCCACTTAGATCCACCATGAGTATAGTTGCGAATCAGCACATGAGACTTTGCAGGAAATTGTAACTTCCTTGCTACCCCTCTATGATCCCTATTCTGGGCTTGTTTGGCGTTCAGAAACTCTATCTTCGAGCCAAAAGAGGGAAAAGCCGAATCGAAACCGCTGTCGGAACATTAGCTCAGCCGGTGACACTCTTGTAGTAGTATGAGGTGTTAGTCTATAGTTAAATAAGAATTTGTCTCTAGTCAAGTGTATAGTAGATTTCGAATTTCGAAGTGCTTACTTTAAAGTTTGCACCATCTTTTCTGTCAACGCGTTACTAGAAGGCTTGTATACACCAGTATTAATATGGTGAATGCCCCTATTATGGACAAATCCTTTAAATTCCTGAGATGTAAAACAAAAGCCATTATCTCATATAATAGATAAAGGTAAACTAAATTGTGCAAACGAGTGCTGCAAACATTTTAAAATGTATCAAACTTCCATCCAACCAGCATAGTCTATGTGGATGCGATACCATTATTCCATTCTCACGGGTGTATCTCCGCTTTTGGAGGTCGTGACCATATAGATAGGCATTCAGGACATGAGTTTCACAAGCCCTCCAAATCGTGATTACGCTTTGGCCACCATAAAAAGCTGCGTGATAAATCCTCCATCCGAGATGAGCCTATGTGTCCAGAGTGGGCCTAACCCATTAGAACTAATTTAAGTTTAGGAAGAATAACCACTCAAGAGCCCCCGAGGATACAGCCATTTTGTAGAAACAGTTCGTCTCTCCTTCTACCACAGGGAAAAAAAACCTAAATCACCCATAGTAGTTGCAGGTCAACCAGTTTCACAAAACTTTAAAATTATAGATAGAGTATGGTCTGTGTAAAGGAATAGAGTCTAATATGATTGGGAGGTCCACCTTGAACCCTTAGAAGAGCCACGTGGCCTTAACCCTGGAACAAAAACAAGAGAAGCAGGGAAAGAATCGGATGAACATAGTTTTATCAAACCAGCTGTGTTTATCTTGCAAGGCCTATTTCCGGCGCCCGAGGCGATTTAAGCTAGCCTCCCCTACTCGGGACACGAGAGAGCCCGCAGGGCTATTCAACCGGCTCCTTAATCGGATCCACGTCCCCCGCCTCACGAGCCGAAGCCGGCGACTTCAGATCCGAGCAGAGCACGCCGTGGCCCGAGGCAATTTCACCGCCCCCTGACCACCTATATAAGCGGAGGTTTCCTGCTGGATCGGCAACACAGCACGCCCGCGCACGGAGATACATTACGTTCTCGAGTCGGATCCGCCGTAGATTATTCAGGTAACGGCGGCTAGAATCACTCCGCCGTAGAAATCGCCCCAGTCAATTGGCCGATCCTTACAACGGACGTTCTTCCGTGAATTAGCGCCAGTACTCCCTCATGGAAAACCTTGAGGTAGAACCCGTCCTCCCTCATCACCACCCTGAGGTGAATCAAGTCCTTCTTCATCGAGAACTATGAGGTAAAACCTATTCCCTTGATTGCATCCTCGCTTCCCTAAGTTACCTCCCCTTTGACTCTTACCCCGTGTAAGAGGTCGACGCTGTGGACCTCGTTATAATCTGGCATCCCCCGAACCAATTGTCTTATTTAGATTGCGACTTAGTGTACTCCTTTAAAGACTCTGATCTGAATCAGGTAATTAACCTCTTTAATTCTTTGGATTTGCCACTTTGCTGACACTGAATGTGTCAGTTATTTATTTGATCACATATCTCAATTAACCCTCTTTTGTATATATATGTAATATTTTTTTTTATAATTCAACTTCATTTCTATGCATCCTTTAAATAACCCTAAGCGACTATCGGCCATAACTAACCTTTAAGCTACTCTACACTCACTTATTTTTTATCATTATTAGCCACACACGGGGATGAATTTATCCCCATTCTCATTATCTCCTCCCCAACTGCTCGGACCAAGCCATTAGCGCGTTATTGTCCCCTTATATATATATATATATATATATATATATATATATATATATATATATATATATATATATATATATATATATATATATATATATATATATATTTATATATACCAGGCAATGACTTCGCTACTAAGATTAAAATTTAAAATCTAAAAAAAGCAGCCATGGTTAAATTTTTATAAATTTTCTGAACTTCGCCAATTATAATAATTTTAAAAAGGAACTCTAAACTAAATTTCCTCCCTCTCAAAATATCACGTTGTTAAAATATAGTTATAGAAGATATATAAAAAGAAATTTTCTGAACTTCACCATTTTGTTTTTTGATATTATAAAGGAATTATTAAAAATAACTTTGATAAAAAACATGTCATAACCAAACTAAGGTGAAATTATTATTCAAATACTAAAAAAATGCCGTTCTTAAATTTTAGAGTTAGTAATGATATATATATATATATATATATATATATATATATATATATATATATATATATATATATAAATATATAATAAAAATATATATATATATATATATGATATATATATATATATTGAAAGAGAAAACGGAATAATTTTCCTTGCAATAATATTTTTCGAAAAAATCCTTGTAGGAAAGGGATTCGAACCAGGCACACTGAGGCAGCGAGCACCGCTTTTATTACAGTTAAACGTACGCCGTTAGTACACTACGCTACACTTGAATATCTGTGTAGCGTAGTGTACTAACGGCCTAGTTTTAACTGTGATCAAAGTGGTGCCCGCTGCCTCAGTGTGCCTGGTTCGAATCGCTTCCCTTCACGGATTTTTTCGAAAAAAGGTAATAAAAATATTATTGCAAGGAAAAATTATTCCGTTTTCTCTTTCAATGTGGTTTAATGGATTATTTTCATCATTTTCTCTTGCTACTTTGAGAGATATATACATTTATAAATATATATATATATATATATATATATATATATATAATTTCTATACCACGACAGTCCCTTTTAGTGTGTTTTAACTGATGTCTCTCTTGTGACAGGACAAGAATCTAGAAAATTTTCTAAAAAGTACTATCTGTACTATTTCCAGGCACACGAAGTCGACTCCGTACATCTGCAGTACCCAATAGGGCACCAGGCTGTTGGTAGAGAGTGAAGTTATAGTCTTGGAGTAGAGCAAAGCACATCGCTGTATTCTACCCGAAGCCATAGGCAGAATATTTTATTAGGGGTAAAATACCCAATAATGGCTTGTGATCAGTCAATAATGTAAAATTAGATTGATCCCCAAAATAGAAGTCAAATATACGGAGGGCAAACACCATCGCTAAGGCCTCCATTTCTGGCTGGGCATAGTTACACTCAGCTGAATTGTGAATGCGTGAAGCAAAACAAATAGATCACTCTACACGATCAATCAGATAGCCTAATACAGCACCAATTCCATAGACTCAACTGTCAGCAATTACTACTAATGGTGTATTCTTGGAGGCTAAAAATGAAGTTTCTCGCTCTTTACCACAAGGCAAGCGTTAAGTGCGTTTAGTTGTCTCGTCAGGGGCTTAAACATAGGTGCAACCTGAGAAAAGAATCTCCTATAGAAATTCAGGAGCCCCAAATAGGCCCTCAACTGTGTTGCATTAGTAGGAATGTTGGCTTTAGTGATAGTTGAACTTTTTCTTGAGTAGCGTGAATATTTTCCTTATTAATTAGGTAACCTAAGTATGAAACTTGGGATACGCCAATGGTACTCTTTCCCAACCCCAGTTTCAGGCCTGCATTCTCGACTACATACAATATATGTCTTAGCTTAGCAGCATGCTCCATTTTAGATAAAACACTCACCAAGACATCATCCAAGTAGCAAAATACTTCTGGAATAGGCCTACCTCTTGTCAATTTTAGAGAATGTGCTTCCACCAAAAAATTAACTGAATAGATCATGCAGATTAGGAATTTGATAAGTATCCTATCAGCCGCCCGGTTGACGGTTAGCTTGTAATCGCCACATATGCGGACATTACAATTAGGTTTCATCACCGAAACAATAGCAATAGCTCAGGGATAAGTATTAACAGGAGTAATTATTTCTTCCTACTAGAGAAGATATAGTTTTTTGTCCATTTTGACTTGTAGAATGTAAAGTAATGTTCTGTCTTTTCGAATATAAGAGGGACAGTAAAGTCAACCTTAATAATAAATTTTCTCCCCTTGTAGCATCATAGACGATCAGAAAATAAATCAGGAAATTTATATTTAAGAATAAGCTTTTAAGTAGAAATTTTGTGAATTCTCTCCATCAAGCAAAGGTTGCTAATGAGATCCCTACCTACCGAACAAGGACCTTTACCTTTAACAAACGATGATGTGTAGGGATTACAATACAATAAGAAATAAGAGGTTCAAAGAAAGCTCAAAGGTGAGCAATTTGAAGTGTTTTATGAAATCATATAATGAGTTAACATCGAACCCCGATAACATATGACGTAAGGAAAGCCAAATAGATAAGTACGCTGAAAAGAGCACTGCTCCCGTATGGTAATACTCTTTTGGGGAAAAAAGTTCGAATGGACAGCGGTCAAAGGACTGGGTTTATTTTATTTTATCCTAATATGGTCGTGAACTGTGCAAGAGATGCAAACATTATTTTTTAAATATAAAATACCTCAAAATAATAATGAGCACTTATAGTTACTGCTAAACCATCTAGAGAAATTAAGAGAGCTAGTGCTGGTTTTTAGAGGCTTTAAGAATCAAGACTAAAATCACTGTTCTCCTGAAGTCCAAAGTTCGGCTCGAAATGCGATTAGTAAATTTTCTAACACTAAATATCGTCAAGATTATAATATATGTATATATATATATATATATATATATATATATATATATATATATCCTAATGTAAAAAGAATAAACAGCTTAATCATAATTTTCAAAATTACTCTCATTTATTAAGCAGTTTCTTATCTGTCCAACTAACTAAATAATATTTCTCTCCATTAATTCAAGGAACTTTAGTATCGTTTTAAAAATAAAAAGACAGGAATATAATAAGTTTGGTTGAATAATTATAAAAATCGTATAAATGACTTTAGGTGATAATTAAAATTCCAAAGATTCTATATAGTTAATTTAATGAAATTAATCGACGATTTAAAAGAGAATTTTTATTTTAGCCCTAACGTGAGAAATATAGTGGCATTTGGTAACTATTGAAGGGATGTTTTCCAGACGACACCATGTCCGCTAATTACATATTGAAACTTTAATCTTATTGAATAACGATTAATATAATGACTTTGTTTTATTTGTGTTAAAATCTATATATTTTTAATTAAAAACAAACCATATACAATATATCTAACTCCCCCCACCCTCTATTTGAATATATTAAACACTCTAAGTATTAATCCATTTTATCGAAGAAATATTAAAGAAAATTATCTTATTAATTACTTATGTAGAATTAAACAACAAATGTAAGATTCTATAATAATGTCAAACATTGTAAAAAAAATTCATGTAAGTAAAATGTACAAATTTAAAGTAATTTGGAACTCATATATAATGTACAAAATTAAGTTTATATTCTGTTATTTACCGCCGAGTATGCGCAACGTTTACGTAAAAAGGAATAGGAAAGTGAATCAGGATGAAAAACAAACAAAACAAGAGAGCTACATATGAAGACTTTCCATGTTCTCTCTGAATAAAACATACTGAATCCAGCACCTAAGATGATTTCTTGATCACATTTACCCAGCCTGCAATCAAGAAGGACAGCTTTCAATCAAGAAAGAAAATAACTCAACTCTTTGGAGTCATTGCCTCACGTAAAGGCACTCCCAAAATAATCAAATTGGTAGTCACCAAGCCGAACAAAGAACCCTATTTGGCTACCCAGGAGTGGGACCAAAAGTAGTCACATGTCATCCTTGGCAACCAAACTACTTACAACAGGGCTACAGCACTTAAACCTGGTGAACTTCTTACATTGAACAATAGTGATCAAAGAGAAATAGATTCACTGAGAGAATAACAAGCTCTTCACTTTACAACTAGAAGTGGAACTTGCCAAATTAATCACTATCAGGCCTCCCGTCTCAAATCCAATAGATCAACGTACCTAAAATGAACTTAAACCTATCTTCCCATTCAGTCACAACCACTATTTCTCCAGATACCTTTAATGAAGAATCACAATAAACTTCCAGGCTTACAGGAGAGTGAGAGAGAGGGAGAGAGTAGGACGAGAAGAAAGAGTTGGCCACAGCTACTCATATTTTGATTCAGAAAGTAGAGAACAAGATGGTCCTGTATCCAATTCCATTTAAACTTCAAACTCGTTTAAGAAAACTTTCACAACAATAGGACTAACTCTCTCAGCGTTGATAGGGTAAAATAGTGGTTCGTGCGTGTGACTGGCAATCGCTGTGTCGACAGTTTGAATCTCCGTATGGATTCTTTTTAAGCTGACTCTATTTACTAGGGAAATTACCGCCGTGACTGGGCATCACGGTGGGGAGTTAGGCTTTGCCCTTACCGACCTTCGCCAGAGAAGCAACATAGTTCGGGGGAGGATTGAAACCAGAAACTTTAACTTTTTTTAACAGAATCATAGCAAGGGTCGTTGGGCACTTCTTTCCAAGAGCTAGAAAAATTAACGCTGCTACAAGACTGACATTTAGTTCAAAAACACATTGTCTTTATGTGTCTTTTCATTTTTTACAAAAATGACATTCCGCATCTTTGAATGACCAATAACACTTACAATGAAACTTGCCACAACCTGAATAATGAGCCTTAGACTTAGAACTAAACGTAGGTGAAGATTGTTTAGAGGCTACCGACTGATGAGCCTTAGAGCTAAAAGCTTCCATAGTTCTACTAAAAGTTAAGTCTACCTCTGCTAGTAAAGTATGCTGTGTGGTCTCACTTGCTAGACTCATGACAAAGCTATTGCGCAGCATATCAGTTAGAGTATTTCCAGATTCACATAAATTAGCAAAAGCTTTTAGAGCTACAATAAAATCTGAAAGAGACTCGCTTGTCTTTTGATTATAAGAAAAGAACTTCAAGTGCTCGTAAATAAGATCTTTAGGAGATAGTAGACCTTTAGTGAGTGAAAACACTTAGGAACCTGCTAATGTTTAAAAAAAGCCACTTTCTTACTATCTAGTAAATCATTAGCGTAAGAAAATAAGTCAACCATACCGCAGTAAGTTTCAAAGTCTTTCGCTACCTCATCCAACTTACCAATAGAAACTGTAGGAGCCATAATGAAATAGATAGGCTAGGAAATAGGAGCTACCACCAGAAATAACTGAAGGAAATAAATGGACTAAATCAAGCGATCCCAGCCTCATATAGAAAGAAACACAACTATATTTGGCAAAATCAAGAAATTGACTGGCTGATTGTACAGTTCAGTGTTGCTACTATAACTATAGTCTAGTGATTTTTAACGAGGATACTACACTAAGAGAATTCATGTTTAATTCACTTTTCTTTGCAGAACTTTACCGTATTTTTTACGGCTTAGAGGGCAAGGGCCTGGATTTTCACGTCTAGGTAGTCGGACACAAGATTTCAACGTTGATTTCAGCTAAATTCGGAGGGAAACATCGAAAAAAACTCTGGCAGTTTAAATTATAATTATATAAAGCTATAATTATATAAAATAATATGTGCAACAAACGAAATGGCGACAAAGATAGTGGAAAAGGGATTACTTGCGTTTAGAATGAAAATACCACCTGCGAACATTCAGAGGGCCAAATATGTTTCAGATGTTATGCAATGTAGGAACATATCACCGCTAACTGCTCAAAACAGGATAAATTAATATGTCAGGAATGTAGCCTTGAAGGCTATTGGTGTAAATATTACCAAATCCCAAATAAACAAGGTTTGCTAACCCAACAGTCACGTGCTCTCACTTATTTTGATTTATGCCCTAACGACTTTCAAAACTTCAAATAATTCCCTCCCGGACTAACATTTGGAGGACCTTTGCAATTGTATCATTCGAAAGAGAATGTAAATCAACATAAGAGTTTCAGATTTGGTTAGAATCGGCCAAATCGTTATGTTATTTCCAAAATAAAATAATTTACAGTCTAACCTTGGGAAGATCTTGTCAATTATATCATTCGAAAGAGAATGTAAAACAACATAGGGGTTTCAGATTTCGTTAGAATGGGCCGAATACTTATGATGCTATTGCCGAAACAAAATAATGCCCTGGCTAACCTGGAAAGGACTTTGACAATTATATCATTCGGAAAGAAGGAATGTAAAACAACATAAGTGTTTCAAATTTCGTTAGAATCGGCAGAATAGTTATGATGCTATTGCCAAAACAAAATAATTCCCGTGCTAATCTTGGGAGAACTTTGGCAATCATATTCGAAAGAGAATTAAAACAACATAAGTTTTTCAAATTTTCTTATAATCGGCCTAGTAGTTATGATGTTATAGCTAAAACAAAATATTCCCAGGCTAACTTTGGAAGGATTTTGACAATTATATCATTCGAAGGAAAATGTAAAACAGCATAGGAGTTTGAAATTTCGTTAGAATCGCCCGAATAGTTACAATGTTATTACAAAAACAAACACAAAACGGGGACCAGCCGACCAACCGACATAGTGAGATGTAGAGTCGGCCGCAACTAGACTCGCGAGCGACTAAAAATGCATTAATTGCTGAGGCCCACATAGAACAATGGCCATATTATGTCCCAAACAACGAGAAATCGTTAGAAGAAAGGAAAGAGAAATAGCTTAGAAAAGGGAAACGAGAAAAACCACATCCTACGACTCCGCCACAGAAACCGCCCCCAAAGCCAAGTGATTCAAATAAATACCGATGGCTCGCTCAACGTGAAGATCCTAACGCGTCTTTTACACTCGCATGTAATGAATATCGCTAACCCAGGATCATATGCTACAAATCTAAATAGCATGCTGAAGGAAAATGGACTTTTTTCGGATGAAATTTCCTACCGAGGAAAGCTCGGAAAATCAAATGCCGAAAGCACACGCACAACACGAACAAAGAGCGACAAAATGAACAAATCCCAAACAAAAAGAGAAAACTCACCAAATGAAATAAACCCAATCTCATCAACTCCAACTAACTCAGAAATATTAACAACCTACAAAAGAAAATAGGTAAATGTAAAAGATATTAACGTATATCGTCAAGGAAAGGACAAACTAAAGTAAACAGATTTAATCATGGACAACAGAAAATTAAGAATTTTTAAGCTTAATACAAATGGATGGAAATAAAACTAGACAACATTCAGAAACATATTAAAAAAACAATTGCCTCAGAGGCAATTTATACATCTGGACACAGAAATAATTTTGAAGAAAAGAATATTAAAATTTGGAATTACAACATAAAAACCACAAACCCTACAGATGCAGCTTTCGACAGGGCTGCTATAGCAATTAAGAAAAACTAAATTACAAGATTAAACAAGGACTAACAAAAGCATACCTTGCAACAGAAATTAAATTACAACTGACTAATATAATAATAGAACCTTGATACCAACCTCCGAGAAAAAAACAGATTATCCATACTAAACCACCAATATAATTAATAATAGATTACCAATCATCTTCATGGGAGACCTAAATGCACACATCAGAGAATAGAACTACAGACGAACCAACGCAAACGGACGACACTTACAAACACTGATTGCTAGACGAATTTGCCAAAGAATATACCCGAAGTTCCCAACTTATGTGACAGGGAAATCAGCAACCAAGCCCGACATATGTCTGACAAATACAAATTTCCCTTTCAATTATCACTTGTAGCCAATAGATTTCAGCTACAGCGATCACATAGCCATTTTATTAGAGATGAACCAAAATACGATACAGATATCAACCAGAGAATCGAAAGTCTATCATATGGCTAATTGAGACAATTACAAAGAAAAACTCGGATAATATATCCCCAAAACCACTTAACCAAGCAACTTTAAAGGTCATAGACGAAGAACTACGGACCACATGCGAAGCATTCAAGCAAGCAAACGACGAAACAATTCATAAAAGAATATATCGGACAATCAAACAATGATAGCGGAAAGGATAATACATCAAGGACCTTCAAGGAAAAAAAATACACCAGATTAAGGAGCAAGAAAAGAAAACTGCTAACACTCATTTTAGATAAACAATAAAAAGTATGGGCCGAAGCCATACATAAAATAGATACAGAAACTAAACCAAGAGAATTTTGGGAAGAGATAAATCAAATGAAAGATAAACCTCCGAGAGAGAGAATGAAAATTAAAGTCATAAGAGGTAACTATATAGAAGATAAAGAACAAATCGAGAAATTATTTCGTGATCATTGGGAGAAAGTCTTCAGGAGAAGTGAAGAGGAAAATGCAAACTTTGACATTGACTTCGAACATCGCATCATAGATTTACTAAAAAACTGAAATAGAAAAAATGCAACACTACCACTTTGTCAATAGAAAGAGAGATACCAACAAAGGCATCGACGCTGTAATGACAACATAAGAACTGAGAAAAATGATATTAAGTTTCAAACAGAAAGCCACAGTAAAATCTGAGTTAACGAGAATACATTAAGTCGAGGCCCCTAACAACATACTTGAAGCGTTGAAGAACGTATTTAATGCAAGCCTAAATACGACATACTTACAAGATGAACTAAAGGTGGCCAAAATAATATTTTGGCCTAAACCTCGAAAACCATCCACGGAGGTTGAGAATTACAAACGGATTTCTCTGCTAGATTTCATCTGAAAAGTATACAAAAAAATAATAACCAATATATTAATGAGATTCCTAAACGAAAATAATAGCCTAAACACCTGGCAATTTGGATTCCGAAAGAACCTGAACACGGCAATGGCACTTAGTGTAATCAATCAAAAGATAGCAAAAGCCAAAGGAGAAAAGGCAAGCATTGATATAGTGTGCAGAGACGTATCGAAAGCGTTCGACAAAGTTTAACAAACGAGATTGCAGTATAAAATACTCAGATGGCAAATCAATAATACGATTGAGCGGATACTTTGTGACTACCTAATTAACGGATGCACCTACATACGACATGAAAACTATCGAGGAAACACATTCAAGCTAGAATAGGGATTACCGAAAAGAGGGTGTTTGAGTCCTATATTATATTCAATTTATACGGCGGACATCCATCCACCTATAAATGAGGAAAGCCTTAATATACAGTACGCAGACAACGTGACACAAATTGACGTTTGCCCCTACCGAAATGGACCAATGCAAGCAAGAATGACAGCAACTGAAATAGAATCCATAAACAACTACGAAAAGAAATGGAAGATCAAGAAAAACATAAACAAATTTAAAATCGTTACGGTATATAGGGAAAAAACAAAGAACAGACATCTAAATAGAAGGTAAAAGATATAGATATAGCAACAAATGCATAGTATTAGGCCTGAGCATCTCAAAAACAGGTTACAAAAAACACGTAACAGACAGAATTAACAAAGGAAAAATGGGACTCAAACTACTATTCAGATTAAGAAATCTTAACCTAAAGAACAAAAGAAAATATTCCAAGATATTATTCAATCGGCTTTAGTGTACCTTATAGTCCCACTGTGCACTATCTCAAACACTAGCCTACTGCAGTTTCAAAGGATACAGAACAAAGCAGTCTACATAATAACGAATACCTACTGAATGGCGGAGCGAAAAATCAACTTGATTTACACAGGGAGGCAAAACTTACAACTAATAACAATTAATAGAAAAAAGAGCAAAGAAAAAATAAGGAAAACCTAAGAGGATCTAATGCCACTGTGCAATATCAAAACACACACTTACCCAGCTTAAAACTTAGACAAGGAACATGAGACAAAAGAAAATAATGAATAGACTGAGATAAAAAAAAATAGATACAGTAGTTTGGATCACACGTTAAGTTGTAGGGCCAATGACTGCCTAGGCCACATATGTATATTGTCTCAGTCTATTCTTCTCGCTGTTCTCTCCTTAACGTTTTCTCTTCCTCGCCCTCTCACTCCCATCCTGAGTTCTCCCGTTCCGATTTACAGACTAGGGTGGAGGGGTCTCGGATGACTATACGGGAGTAACGGGCCCTCGCCCCGCTCCGAGTGCTTGGTGAGGATGGGGGAGAGGGATCGGCTGATCTGTTTCTTTTTTCCCCACTTTCCTTTTCATTTCATTTCATTTCATTTCATTTCACGTTTGGAAAGCGGTGGGATTAGCTCAGAATTCATTGTTACTAAGATCCAGCACGAGCTCTCCTCATTTCTTCAATGAGTCTGGCAGTATCTGTAGGCGCTCGTTATTATTTTTTGTTTGTATATTTATTAACTGTAGTTATCTTTGCTTAGGTAACAAAAAACTCCTGACTCGTTTGACAAGTCTATTGGAACTTTTTCTCAAAACGGTATGCCTATAAAAGAACAGTGCTCTTTGTAGAGCACTTATCCATTCGCATACCCTTACGTCAAATGTTATTTTGGTTCGAAGTGAACCCATTATAAGATTTCTTAAAACAAATCAAATTGCTAATTTTTTATATTTCTTTGAGTCTCTTATTACATATTACAATGTAGTCCCCTAAAACCTCTTCAGCCCGTCATGATGACCTGAAATCAATTTTCCCCAACCTAATGGTTAAGCCTCTATTGGACATTGGACATATTGAGGTAGAAAAAGAGAGTAGTATAGAAATAGTTTTGTTCGAGTTTGAAAGGGTTGTTTCCTGGTGAAAAGTTATCTCCAACAAGCTAAGTTTCTAAGTCCTTTCTTTACAATATAAATAGTTTCCCTTCAATAACTCACTTATTTTATGCAAAAATTAAATACAGAGAATTCCTCTTTAACTTGTACCAAAAGATCGAGAATTGATTTGCATTTGTCTCTTTTTCCATTACCTTAACCATAAAAAAAGATCTCCATCTACAAGCAGATATCACTTTTCCAAAAATTGTCTTCAGAGGCTACTTGAATCACTGCCGACAACAACGCCAGCCATTCTTAGAGACAATATTTTTATTAAAAATACCAAGTTATTTCCAAATCTTATAATTGGTTCTGAATTGGTATACGGCCGAGTACGTATGTACGTTTGCTCCGTACATGAGTAACTCAGTTTCATTTTTCTCTAAGAGTGCTTTAACTTATTTTGATTCTTTAATCAGGGAGGATTCGTGTTATGATATAACTATTGCCCTTTGCAACGTTTCGAAGATCTAATTAAACAGCTTGGACAAAAGTATAGTTTTAGTCACATAAAAAAATGAAATAGTAAAACTTTAAATATACTAATGCTATAATAAGAGGATCTAATAAAAATTAATACTACCAATGAGTAATACGCAATGGTTAACGCAAAATTCACTTTCGCACGGAATGGTAACTAACGAACATGAATCAGTTTTGAATTCCTTTTACTTTTAACTAAGAGGGAGTCTGGAGCTGGGTGACCTTGAACAGGAACCTCCTCGATGAGATGATTCGAGGCGAGTTGGACTGGAGCTTTTCTCGCCGCTGTGAGGATGGCTGAGAAAACAGCTGATTCTTCTCGATAGGTGAAAGAGACGCGTGCTTAGTCTATTCGTGAAGAACAGCTGATGCTTGTCTGGTGTGTGTGTGTGGGGGAGGGGGGGTTGATGTGATGCTAGACTTCTTGACTTGAAGATTTTTGGTTAGGGGATCTTGGATGAACGGAAGTTATTTCGATCCCTGTGTTATTAATTCGGGCTTCTCGAAGATAAGACTTGACCAAGAGGTGAATCTTTTCTCGAGTGGGACTTCACATTGGTATTTCTCAATGGTGAAAAGTTTCTCTGTTTTTATTCAGAAAACAGAGATAGGGGATTTCTCTGAACGAGAATGGTATGTGAGTGGGTCTCGATACCACTGGTCTACTCTTCTAAGCGACCAAAGGAACGGCCTTGGGAAGAAAAATCCCGCTCGGTTCCACTGTCTTCGTGATTCCCGGTTTGACTCCGGGACTCGTCTTCTTCTCTCGATTTATACGTAGATCCCTCTTTCATTTCTCAAGATCGATTATCCCCTGGGGGGGATGGCAGTGGAGACAAGGGCCCACAGTTAAGCCTCTCTCCTAGGGCATAAATTTTCATGGTTGTGACAATTAGCCCCTTCTTGCTTATATACGAAGAAAGTTAGATTTCGTCTATTTGGCAGAAATAGACATAAACAATTGGAGGGGACAGTGAGCCTGTTCATAGATTATTATTCTAAAGTTTCTCACACCCTCCTCTGTTTATATTAACGGACTCCAAAATATGCTGACTGAAATCCTTCTTTGCGAGCGACGCTTGAAGGGTCTTTGGGGCAGCGGAGAAAAGGAAAGGGAGGGAGGGGGGGGGGTAAAGTCTTGGGCCTTGGAGCGCGTAACAGTTGACGCTGTATAAACAAACTAGCGTCTGTTTGTCCTCGTGATATTTATTCCCCCACTGTGTAAATTTGTCTAAAGCGGGGGTTTAACTAACAATATAAATGTGTATTTCATATTTAGCGAACATTATCATAAGGTTTTGCGTTTTCTTGGTCTGGAAACTACTTCATGCTTGTTTGAGTTTTAATAAAAAATGTGAAAAATATTAAAACACTAGTGTATCCATGCCGTCAAAAGCTACAGCATTATTTTTAAATTAGAACTATATTTCATTCCTGAAAACTGTTTTGAAATGAAAAACCCTCGCCGCTTTCTATCTATAATAAATCAATGTACATATCTATATGTATTTCAGTGTCTTTATCATAACTGTTTTGCCCAACTCATTATTAATCCCAATATTCTTTAAGACATGAAATGAATAAATTCAATCGGGTATGTATGTACTTTAGTTTAGTCACATAAATGTCTACATTATTTGTGCATAGGTTCGAATTTTCCGGAAATAGACCTTATCTATTTGGTTTTATACTTCATATCCGTCTTTGATATTATTTTTCTATTTTTGGTACTTTCGTTGTAAATGGGCTGGGCATTGCTCTTTTGTTTCATATAAAGGGTGTTCCATTAAGAAGTTACCAATAAATAAAACTGTTATTGATGAAAATTTATTGATTTCACTATTGGATCATGTTATTTGAGTCCTGGCAATTATGTGCGAAAAATAATAATGCCTAAATGTCCGCCAAGGCTTCGGCGGCACACCTCCACTCGATGGTCAAAATTTTGATGAAGTCTCTGCATAGTTGCTCCTCGATCTCACCAATATGCCTTATTATCTCATCCTTCAGCTGTTGAATTGTTGTTGACTTCTTGGCATAGACCTTACTTTTGAGAAGACCCCAAAGAAAGAAATCTAAAGGCGTCAAATCACACGATCGTGGTGGCCAATTGACCTCGCAGTTTAGAGAGATGATGCGACCTGGGAACTTCTCATTCAATAAATCCATTGTTGCATTGGCTGTGTGGCATGTGGCGCCGTCATGTTGAAACCACAAATATTCGACATCCATAGAATTCAATTCAGGCCATAAAAAGTTGGTTATCATGGCACGGTATCGCTCGCCTGTCATCGTAACAGAATTCCCGGCATCATTTTCGAAGAAATACGGCCCAAGGATTCCGCTAGCAAAAAAGGCACACCAAACAGTGACCTTTTGTGGATGCAGTGGTTTTTCAACAATCTTCCTGGGATTTTCATCAGCCCAAATGCGACAATTATGCTTATTAACGAATCCACCAAGATGAAAATGGGCTTCATCACTAAAGATGATTTTTGCCCCAAATCATCATCGGCTTGTCTTTGCTCGTGCCCCCAATTGACGAATGTACGGCGCTTCAAATGGTCAGCAATCTTCAGTTATTGTGTCAATTGGATTTTGTAAGCTTGTAGAGACAAATCTTTTGCCAAAATTCGATGTAACGTTGTTGTGGAGAGGTTCAATTCCTGCGCGCGATGACGAATAGAGGTGTCTGGATCTTTGGCCACATTCTCGCGCACTGCAACAATGTTTTCAGCTGAACGGCGTAAACGAGCACGGAATGGCGTTTTCATATCTGCCACCGACCCTGTTTGTTTGAATTTACGAACAATTTTCCCAATTGCACTCTCGGTTGGTCGATTATGTTGACCCCCCAAAATCGTGAAGTGCCCGAAATGTGTTTTTGTTTGAACGTCCATTTTAACACGTTGTTCTATTGTTAATCTTTCCATTGTTGAAATTGCCAAAGAGAGAAGTTGTTAAATGTGAAAGAAAAATAAAAAAATCATTAGATGCTTAAATTTATTGGAACAACCATTATATATACCACCTTTGTAAACATATTTTCGTTATTCCTTGATAAAGAACTTTTGGCTCATAGTCAGTGGTTTCACTATACCACACACATACACACACATACACACAGAGATTTTGTTGAAAACCATGGTATATTTCGCCTTAGTTAATTTCCTTTGACAACTTTCTATTCTTCTGTCTTTTTTATTTCATCTCGTAGAGGGTAGATCACTTGTCCTGTAATCATCTCTCTTTTAAATGATATATTCTTTCCTCCTTTATCAATGAAAATTATTAATGAATTATCAATGTAATTATTATAGATAATTATCTTATATTAAATAATTTAATAATATATAGTCGTTTTATATTATACTTAATAAAGAAATAAAATGGTGAAAGAAACTTTATTTTATTATATAAACAACCAGGCAATGGCTTCGCCAAGCTTGCGCTTCGCTACTAAGATTAAAATATAAAATATAAAAAAAAGCAGCCATGGTTAAATTTTTATAAATTTTCTGAACTTCGCCAATTATAATAATTGTAAAAAAGAACTCTAAACTAAATTTCCTCCATTCAAAATATCACGTTGCTAAAATATAGTTAAGGAAGAAGATATATAAAAATAAATTTTCTGAACTTCATCATTTGTAATTCTTTGAGTTTTAAAAACAAAATTTCGATACTTAATATTTATTTCTGAACTTCACCATTTTGTTTTTGATATAATAAAATAATTATTAAAAATAACTTTGCTAAAAAATACATAAGTCATAACCAAATTAAGTTGAAATTATCATTTAAATACTTAAAAAAATCTCTTTCTTAAATTATAGTTAGTGATGATGGTGATGATATATATATATATATATATATATATATATATATATATATATATATATATATATATATATATATATATATATATATATATATATATATATATATATAATCGTTTTATATTATCCCTATAAAAGAAAGAAAAGGATGAAGTAACTTTATTTTTTTATATAATACCAAATCGTTAAAATATAAATTACATTTCTATTCAAAATAAGTATATTCGAATGTTATCGACAAAAGAAAAAATAAATAAATACACGGGTATTATTATTTTAGATAGTTGCTCATTAAAAGAAATCTTCATTTTCTCTAGTTAAGGATTGCATTAAAAGGGTAACACTTTTAGTTTTTATTGATGTTTACCTATCTAACTTAAGGAAAAACTTTCCCCGACTATTAGAAATATTTTACGTAGGTAAACAAACAAGCAAGTAGATGGTATATTAAAGTTATTATTCACTTCTGTTATTATTTACTTTACCGTTACACTTTTTTTGTACATTTTATTACTTCTTCCTTTTTGAGCTTGGTCCAAATCTGTTCTTCGATTTTGGCGATCGAAGGAGAAAGCGGCAAAACAGTTTAATTCCGATTCCGTCGAAATCGGAGTAAACCTCGATTTTGCTGCATTTTATCTTACGACTGATAAAAGGGAAGAAAAAATTTGGATAAATAACCTAAAATAGTCAAAGAAACAAACAAAAAAACCTAACCTAACATAAGAACAATTATGGAAGAAAAAAAATATTGAAATTAAAAATTTTCTTGTAATAATACTAACATCGGCCCCTCAATAAATTCTATATATGTAGATTGAGTCGCGAAATGTGTTTGCCATAATGGACGTGATTAAATTTGTTTTATGCCATTACGGTTTCCAAAATTTCGGAAAATTCCCGCTCTCGTTTTTTGTGAGCGTTTTGTTATAAATATCTCTAGTTAAAAAAAATAAATACGCAAATGCCATATAAAGTATATCGTGGATATACTCTACTAAATAAGGCGGCAAATTTCTAATTATAATGTTATGGCGAAAAATAGATTGGCAGCAGCTATCTTGGGAGGAACATTGTTAATTTTGAAGGGTTTTTTTTCCTGAATGAAAATATCTTATTGACATTTCATATGAATCAATTTTAAAGAAAATATGAATGATTTAATTAACATTCGGGGGCGAGGCTTATATGTCTCAAGTCAAGCAGCACGATATAAAAACTAGAGGCCTAACCCATCTGGCAATCGCCTCTGAATTCGAATCTAATGTTATGCTTTCGAATTAGGAATACTACGATTTTATTTAATAATAGCGAGTGGGGTGGGGGTGCAACCTCCCACAATTAAAGGAGGGTATGGGGGTAAAGCACCCATTTCAAAATTACCTTAAAAATGATATATTTGCAATATGATGCAATTGCAATGACCTAACAAAAAAACTCTTTTTGGAACCTGCCCCACCCCCCAAAACCCAACAAAACCAATTGGAAATATGAATTAAATAATAGTGTAGTATCAGTAATATCAAAAAGGGCCGAAGACAGCAATTTGAAATATAAATTGATTGAGATTCTTGTCCTCTGGGCAATGATTTTCAAAAGAGACAAGGCATAAACAAAGAAGCAGCAATGCCAGAAAAATTAGGACAGCATCTTCTATAAAGTCTAGAATCACCAAGAGGCTCATCAGAGACTTCCTTTTGCTCGGCACTGGATAGCTCAGAATTGCCTCCCCCCCCCCCAATCCCGTCACCCTTGGGTCTTAGCCACCTTGAACCACTCACATGTCCGAAATATAAGTAATAGTAGCACGATAGAACTAACTTTTAGCCAAGGTGATTAGAGTATAGCATTATCAGTACAGTGCAAAACTGATATAGATGCTGTGAATGAGTCTCTGAAATGATAAAGAAGTCAAAAAGACCGACCTCATCAAGATTTTGGAACCGATAGCGGGACGAAAAAAAGATGACGGTTTCTAGTCTTGGTTTGAATGTAGTTTTTTTTTTAAGCTACGGGGTGACCTAGTCCGTAAGGCTCTTGTTCCATTTGATTTCAGCGACTTTGGGGTAAATAGCTCGATTCTCGTCACCGTTCCCAAATTCTTTCTTTCCGCCAATCATTCTATGTAACTGATGGCGCCGCCCAACAACGAGTCTTCCCATTCCGTGTATTGAAAATGACACTGAATCTGATTTTGAAGATCGACAATAATCAAGATAATTTCTTTATGTTTAGGTACTTTCATTACAGTTGCCTTCTTACTTTGTGGTTAGGTCTATCTCGACAACGCTTCGTTTCTGATGAAGTTAAAAGTCAGATTCATTTATAGTGTAGCGTACCGAGAAGTGCAAACGAAAGGTTTCAAATGTTTCGTTTAAATTAGTCTTTTGAGATTCATGATGGCGTAATGGATGCGGTGGTCGTAGTAAGCTGTTCGCGACACGCTAACTCTATTTTTTCCTTTATTTTTTCGCCCCTTTTCCTATACCCTCAATCTACAATAACACCTTAAAATACATGCTATTTTTTTCTGTGAAAGCTATTATGTTCTTAATCTCAATATTATATTTATATATACATACATATATTTCATTAAGTTAAAAATTCTAGACTAATTAACCTTACAACCAAAAGATACCTAATACCATTATTGAATAGAAAGTAAAGTTTGAATTTATGGGGGGGGGCTCTTAAAAGGTCGTCCCTAATTATGGGGAACCTTGAAGGCAATCGTGAGTACAACCCAAGCGCCTTGGAAGGGGAACGCTAGTTGCCAGTAATGATGATAGATTACCGAGTTATCGTGTAATCTTTTGGCAAGGACTCCGGTTGATACAGATGCCTCGGTTGATTTGCGTTGCCCTTCCTTATTTCTCACAAGAGTTATTTTGTTGATTGCTATGGTTGCCCTAAGTCGAGGGGCGGTCTTATTCTAGCGACGGGGTCAAATAACCCGGAGGAAGGGGATAGACCACACCAGGGTAGAACACCGGTAATTCGGGAGTTATGTAATCGCGAAGAATTGCGATTAACGAGGAGAATGCGCAACGGCTGTTTTCCCGATTAATAAGGCCTTAAAACAGGAAGATTGAGGAACGTCAGGATATTGAAGTCACCAAAGCAAAAAATACAATTATTATTGAACTAGATCTTATTGCACCTTACAAAAGTACTTTAATTAAGTTTTAAGTTCTAAGTTATGACATAAATTAAGTTCAAGGTCAAGTGCGGGCAAAGTCTAAAGGAGACCGGACGAATAGAGCCTTTAAGAGTTACACCTTAATGTCTGCCTTATGTACACGACTATATACAAAGATGAATTGCGCGAATCCGAGAGATCAGACTGAACCATATATAACGCATATATTGCTATATAAAAACAGTAATCTAATTATTTTTTTTTGTTCTGGCTTCACACAGTTATATATTCAATTTAAGCCACGCCCTAAAAGTTACTCATCAAACTAAGCCACGCCCTAAAAGTTCCTCATCAAACTAAGCCACACCCCCCTCTTAGGTACCGGCCTGTTGATTTGTCGGTATTAACATAACTCGACTAATGATTGGCTACTGCCAAACATATTGATAAGGAAGGCACTCCGACTATTGGGTAAAATTCTCTGAGGGCGGTGGCATGTTGCCATGGAGACAGCTTCCTAATCTGGTTTCTATTTGTTTAATTGTGATAGCTATCCGCTTTATTCTGGATTCTGCCTTGACTATAATGTTTGCATAAGATTGCCTCGACCAACTCTAACAGAGATAACTGTGCTCCGTTTACTACCGTGTGACATTCTCGTAAACGGCACTAACTTTACTTTTCTCTCTCTCTCTCTCTCTGTACTTTATGTGTGTGGCGACTCCCGCGTGTGTCCTATTTTGGACGTATGCGCCGGTCGCTACAAATTCACTACATCAGGTTTAAGAATAAATCACTATTTTTGAGAACTATGTTTAGTTATTACAAAATAGGAAAACTTATAAAATTACAATGTTCTATAACAATACTTATTTATCAGTTATTAAAGAATTAATGTAGTTTTTTAGAAGCGAAAAATGCTTTTTAGGTTGTCTAAATTGTCCTCAAACTTCCGCAAACAGTTTTAAGATGACCATAATAATGCCTAACTTTTTAAACCCAGCAATATCTAGTAATTTGGTACCATACGAAATGTCTGAAGGACAACGTGTAAACATTGCATTAACCCTATAGTCATTTCTGGGCAGAAATTTTAGGGGAGATGAAAACTGAGTTCTTTGTTGGCATTGTAAGCGCGAACACGAGGGATTCCTGCTCCTAGGCAGGTCTCCAACAGCAGTAGATTCTACTTTGCATTTGGTTGGATCAGAACATAGTTATTTATTATGAGCTCTTCAATAATAAGCGAACAGCTTCAGCAGATGTATGCATATGTTCAACAACCCCAATATTTAAATGAAGCTCTTGAACAAAATCTTCATGATAATGCACGCCTACACATGGGCAGTTAATCCCCTCCCCCATCCACACCGAATGTGTTAAGTTTGGAATTTCTTCCTAATCATCCATAATTCACCTAACCTTACACCCTGTGAATACCACTTAGTTATGGCATTACAGCATAAAATACATGACAAAGATCACTCTGATATAAAGGGGCCAGGAAAAATATATTAAATCATATATTTCATCAAAACCGAATGAATTTTTCAAGAAAGGAGGTATCTCCTGCTTGGTTAAACGATGGGAGAGCGTTCGCAATAAAGATCGAAGCTATTTTGCTGAATAAATATATTTTTTGTATAATTAAAATTTTTTACTTGCCTTTTAAAAACAGCATTAATTTCATGAAAACCTTGATACGACTTTTTCTTACTAACAATGCGATTTTCATCCATTGAATATGATATTAATTCATTAAATATGAATCTAATCGACTAAATCTGAAATCGAACCAGATCATAACTGGCTGACCTTTGATAGGCCCTGGTAGCTTTTCTTATGATTCAAATTAAATTATTAGGTTTTAAATTAAGTTGTGATCACTTATGGTTATCGCAACTTCCCTCATAACCTATGCCACCTGCATCTTAATTCATCCCCCATTCAAAGGAACAGGCTTTTCCTGAAGAAGGTTTAGGAGAGTCTTACACCCCCCAGGAACCTTGCGACACATGTTGTCGTGATTTACGGCCGAGTACAGATGTACGTTTGATACGCACATGAGTAAATCCGTTCCACTTTTCTCTAAGAGTGCTCTAATTTAATTCTTTAACCAGGGAGGTTTCGTATTATGATATATCTATTGCCAGTTCTGCGTTCGAGGATCTAATTATTTTTCTCCGACAAAATATACTTTTAATTACATAAAAAAATGAAATATTAAATCTCTAAAAACACTTCGCACGGAATGGGAAATAACAAAAATGGATAAATTTTGGATTCATTTTACCTTGAACTCAGAGTGTGTCGACAGTTGGATGACCTTGAAAGTGAGCCTCCTCTTTAAGTTGGTTTGAGGCGAGTTGAACTGGAGACTTCCTCGCTGAGATGATTTGGGGCGTGGGGAGGTGCTTCGGGAAAACAGCTAATGCTTCTCCCGGGGTTAGTTGATGCGAGTGACGATACTTCTCTCTCGACTTAAAAATGTAAGTGAGGAGATCTTTGATGAATGGGAGTTATCCCAATCCTAGTGTTACCAATTCTCGCTTATCGATGATGAGACTTAACCAAGATTTGAATATTTTCTCGAATAGTAATTCACTTTGTTTTTCTTCAATGGTGAGGGGAGTGTCTGCTTTTTCAGCAAACCGAGATGTGGGATTTTCTCTGAACGAGAATAGTAGGAGAATTGGTATCTATACCACTGGTCTGCTCTTCTAAGCGATCAAAGGAACAGCTTCGGGAGGGTAAGTCCCACTCGATTGTTAACTATCTTCTTCATTCCCTGTTTGACTCAGGGACTCGTCTTCTTCCCTCGATGACTACACGGATTCTCTTTTAAATTTCTCAAGATCAAACTATATATACTCGTATGTCGATTATCCCCTGGGGGGAGGGGAGACGAGGGAGTTTAGAAGGGGCGACCCCTCACTAGCCCACAGTTAAACCTCTCTCCTAGAGCATAAATTTTCAACGCTATGCCACTTGACCCCTTCAGGTTTACGCACGAGGGAGGTGAGATTTCGACTATTCGGCGAAAATAGACATAAACAATCAGAGGGCACAGTGAGCCTGTTCATAGATTTTCTGCCGAAAAACCCTTAGGCAGCAAGATTTTCATTCTAAAGGCTCTCTCACCCTCCTATGTTTATATTAAATTCTTCTTTGCGACCGACTTCGAAGAAACTTGGAGCAGAGGAAAAAGAGGGGGGGAGGGTGAAAATCTTGGCCCATGTGGAACGTAACGGTTGATGATGTATAAGATGTATAAACAAACTAGCGTCTGCTTATCCTCGTTATATTCATTCCTCCAAAATTTTAGTTTCTTCTTTTTAGCTACTTGTTCACCAATAGACTTTTTGGCCCCAATTTTAAAGCTAGGTGAATTTTTTCATCGTAATCTTTGTCCTTCTTTCTCTCTCTCTCACTATTCCTATTTGCCAACCTTTATCATTAACTCTTATTCCACAGAGCGAAAAGGCCAACATTAGAGACCTAGGTCTCTTTTCTCCAAAGGAACTACCTTATACATCCTCCAGTTCCGTCCTCCTCCACATTTTCTGCTTGAAGGTTACAATTAAATCTGTTTTTTAACTCCTAAAATTGGCAACAAAATTTCCGTTATCTGCACAAATTAATTATGAAAGAAAATTTCTTTGTTAATATCATTCGGTAAAAAAGCAGCATATGCAAAATTAACCATTAATAAACTCAGCCTGCGATGAAAAATGGTATTGATACATACGCACACAACTTCAGACACCTGCAAACATACATACTTATTAGCAAGCCCACACTTATGCTTCGCCAGGAATCATTAATTCCATATTTCAATGATTACATTAGTATATAATAAAAATTATACACTTTCGTTCGTTATTGAATCGTGACTAGCTGTAAAGATATGATTGTCTATGATATGTCTACGCGTGTGTACGAGCCTGTATGCGTGCGCATCATGGTAAGGTTATTGGTTTTGTGCCAAAACGATCTTATGGGCCTAGAGACATTATTTAAGGGGGTAAAGTTAGCAGAGTTTATTTATCTAATGGTGCTTTGTTTGTCACGAAGGTGGAAGGGTTCCGAGGCAGATCAATTGTACCATTTCAATCAATTCGAAACTGACGTCTCATTTAGTTTCTTTAGGTTTGAAAGACATTCGGGAAATGGAGTGTGAATGCGGATGAGGGGTGTGTGCATGCTTGTACTTACACCTATAAATGATAGCGAATTTGTATGGATGTATTCGTATGAGTGATATGCAGTTGCGCGTAACCCAGTATTCGCACGCCACGAGAAGGAATCAGGTACAACATTAAGAAGCAAATTGCACCTGAGGGCTTGGGCATAGCCGAGTGGAAACATAGTTTCTGATCAGAGCGAAGTTAAGGTACATCTGGTTTGGTTAGTCGGCGGAAGAAGTACCATTCTGATTCGCTATACGACGGCTGCTTTAAGCTGTAAATATCTCACGGTAACTGTGGGTTCCCATTGAGAAAAAAAACGCCTCAAAATGAGTGCAGGGAAATATGATTCTAATGTGGAGTTACAATAAATAAGGGTACCTCACAGGACATTGCTATCCATACCGAGAAGGTACTTTAAAGGGAAAGCCCAAATACAGCTCGAGAAAAAGCGTAATACAAATAAATGATCTTCACCCCTCCCTGCACCTGCTGTCACAGCCCCCCCCCGTTCCTACTCGCAAATGATATGTGGTTGTGCTAAAAGAGTGCAACTAGCAATTTAATAGTAGAGCGAAAATCTATTGGGTAAGAAAATTATAATGTTTACTTCTATCTTCTATCTGTAGCTACCTTCCGGCTTCATAACCTATAAGTGTAACATTCACTATGGAATATTTACGCCCTAAAAAGAAGGCTGTCAATCCTCTCTTTAAATTGTTCAGCACTGGGACTATTAATTACCTCTGCAGGTAGTTTGTTCCATGCTGACATATTTTATATGTGAAGTAGTTGCCCATGTCGTTAACTACGGTATTGCAAGCTTCCAAACATACTTCCTAGTTCTCTTCTAACTGAGGGCAAACAACTTCAGTTGATCAATATACTCTTAGAATTAAAGAATTGTTAACACCTCTATCAGTTGATCGCGCAGTCTCATGATCTCTAGAGAGAAGAAAGCGAGCTCTCGCAGGCGCGTCTCGTGGTCTCTATGCCTAATAAATGGGGTCAGTTTTGAGGGTCTGGTCTGCACATTTTCAATCCTTTTGATGTCTTTACGAAGGCTAGGCGACAAAAAACTAACCTGCTTACTCTAAATGAGGTCACTCTAACGAGTTATACAAGAGAAGCAGAATTTCATTGTCTCGATTAATGAACTGCCCTTTTATTTAAGCATTTCCGAGTTCATAGCTAATCAGCATACCTAAATCTTCCCCCACATCTTTGATCCTTAGACTCTAATTTTGTAAGGTCAGACTTGGGGTACGTATACTCAATGTGCATCACCTTACACTTGTCTAAGTGAAAGGCATCTGCCACGTGGCTGACCTCTCTCTTCTTCGGCGCAGGTCAGCCTTTAACCTCTCGATGCTTTCGGCTGACGATACACTTCCACTAACTTTTGTGTTGTCCGCAAACCTGGCAATTTTGGTAAACAATTCATCTTCGATACGTTTATATAGATAATAAGTACCAAAGGGGTTAACACAGAAGCCTGGGAGAATACTCTTGTCACTGAACATTAGTGGGAATCCTGCCTGTTTCCAGAAAACTATCTATCGATCCAATGGTTTACTTTTCCATTAATTTCAAACTTTCGTACCTTGGCTATAAACCTACGGTAGAGTACTTTGTCGAACAACTTTGGGAAGTCTTCTAAGTACACAATATCTGACATCTGGCTTCTATCATCCTCGTTTATTATGTCATGAAAGAACTCAAGCAAGATCCGCAGGTATGAACTCTTCCTACGGAACCAGCGTTGGTTGTCTTTGACTAGTTCATTACTTTCTAAGTGTTCTACAAGCCTGTGTCCATATGATAATCTATACAATCTTTCCTACAACAGAGGTTTAGCTTATAGGCTCGTAATTACCTCCTCAGCTGCGATCACCCTCTTGTACATGCGAATCACGTTAACCATCCCCCAGTCCCCTGCTATCATACTTCTCTGGCATCCAGAAGCGCATTAGAGATCTCAGAGAGATGAGGGGCGACCTATTACTTGACCTCAAGTAGATAGCCGTCCAGACTCGGTGATATGAAGAGGTTAAACTACTAAAGCCTCACTCTCCTCGTCCCTCCCCTCGTAAACACACAGAAAAATTAATCGTTAAAGACGTTGTCCATATCAAGATAACAGTAGTGTAGCATTCCGTCTGCGTCCTCAAGTAAACCTATTCGTTGTGCCACCAGTACGACGTGAAGTTTTTGCTTAGAATCGCCACACGAACTTCCGTCACATTTAGTCTTCCCGACGAATGGATTGACTCTTCTCTCAGCGACATTATGCACTTTTCGCTTTGACTAACTTCACAACTTTCTTCATGAACTTATTACAAGCTTTCAATAATAACACTATTCCACAATGATAAAAAAACAACGAAAATGAGAATAACCTTTTCTAGGGGTATTTTTTACGAGAATCACGAATATAACATCCGGTTCTTTCTGCGACTATCCTGTTTCTCGTTATTTACCATTTTACGTTAAATACACTGATGGGGCCGAAACTGACAACTCTAAAAGTTATAAACGGATTTTGATATAATTTTAATGGGGTATTCCTAAGGTATTTGTGAACCTAATTAATGAAATTTATGAAAGTTTACTCAATAATTCTTTAGTTTTATGGATCTAAATCGGTGGTAACTCTTACGTAACGCTCAATAATTTTGTAACTTACTATAAATGCTTCCTATTTTTAATTTTTTATTCAATATATGTTGCTGTTACTATTTATATTATTTTTCACATGCCACAGTGTGTTTTCTTTACAGGAGACCGAGATAAAATGCCTAGAAAATGCACAATTCCCCAGACGTTTTCTGTTATATATGCGAATCAGTTACATTAAGACATTACAGTACCTCAAAGCGATCTTTCCTAAAATAAGTGCTGCCAAAATTATTTTTATTTGTTATTTTGAGAGCCCATCTGGCGATTACCAAGATTAAAAAAGGAATATTCGTAGCCCCTCAGATTCGTCAACTTATAGCTGGTGAGGACTTCGAGGCAACAATAGATGAAACTGAGCTATCGGCCTGGCATGCATTCAAAGCTGTATTCAAAGGACTTCTGGGGAAGAACCAAGGGACCCAGTGAGAGCGTATAGTGGAGAACCTAATCAAGTGCTACCAAGATCTCGGATGCAATATGTCACTGAAGATACACTTTCTTCATTCTCATATGTCATTCTTCCAAGAGATGGCAGGAGATGTCAGTGATGAACATGGAGAGAGGTTTCATCAAAATATAGCGTCCATGGGAAATGGAGCCCTGCTATGCTGGCTGACTTCTGATGGAACCTGAAGCGTGATACACCTGAGACGTCTTACAAATGAAGAAGTAAATACTAAAATGTAGGTTAATCCATTATATAATGCTAACAAACATGCTGATTCATTATATATTCATGAATTAATTGCAATGGACACATCTAATCTAACTTTGTGAGCAAAATGCATTTATGTTATTGTGGAAATCGGTATCAATTGCGTAATTATTAAATCGGCAATTTACAAGAAAATGTTACGTGGTGTGAAATTTTTTTCAGTCAAATTCGAGTTCAACACACTCAGCTTCATAATAAAATGCAGAAAATTTGTTGTACAGTGTAATATAAAGAAATGAAATATAAATACTTATATTAAGGATAATTTCTTTGGTCAGTTACATTATGTATTTTGTTTTTAACTGTATCTATGCGTTCAGAGATGCAAGTGCTCTGACACTCATTCAAGTCTCTCTGTTTAGACTTTAATTTTGCCTTCCTAAACATAGCTAACAACAAACCCCCTTGATATTTAGTAAAATTCCCCGAAATGATTTAGGGCAAAATCCAAACCAAGATGATTTCTGACAAAATTCCAATTGAATTCCTTATTTTATCCATAATTCGTTGAAAAATCGTATTATATATGAAATTTCACCCATTTTCCAGAAAAATTACATCACATTTTATTTTCTACAAAATTCAGAAAAATTTTATGATTTTCCATAATATTACGATAAAATATCTGATTTAAAACTTCCCCAAATTGGGTTAAAAAACGGATTATATTTGAATACAGCTTTTATTTTCCAAAGAATACATGATACCTAAATTTATTGAGGAATTAAAAAGTCTCATGAATATATACTTTGCTGAAATAAGCTTTGCTGAAAGAAACATATGCGATCCCCAAATTCCCTGAATACGCTGTGCATTTACAAGGTTGCACAACACTTAAAAATTCAAGGTATATATAGAATACGCAGTCACATTGTCAATTGGCATCGCATCATATTGTTTCATATATCATTTTAAATGGAATTTTTTCTTAATTAAAATATGATATGGACATTTTATATTACTCATTATTAAAGAAAATATGATTGATATTATTATCGTTCGAAGGTGAGGCCTTATATTTCTAAAGTTAAGAAATACTACATAAAAACAATGAATATTAGAGCGCCTAACACGTCAGTCCATTGCATTTTAATGAGTGCATATTACTAGTTGATTACAAATAGCGGAGTGTGAGTGGCTGTAACCAACATGATCAAAGGCGGATATGGGGGCGAAGACCACCATTTCAAAATAATCACCTTAGGGTTTAAATTCAAATGCGGTTGCCAGACTTTGTTAGGCACTGCAATGTTCATTGCTCCTGCCCTTTCTGGGAGAGGAGCTAAAAATGGAGTCATTAAATTTCCTTGATGTGGGTGACTGTGTATTCCAAATTTCCTCAAATCAAACTTAGCTGGATAGGGCAGTGAACTAAACTAGGATTAATATTGGTAAAAAGAATGACTGTACTGAACAGATGATGAGTCGGACTTTTGGACGTAAGTTTTACAAACCGACGAAGAAGAGCAGTCAAAAATAGTTGATCAAGTGAGTGTTTACTTGTTTTTAATCACAAACTGGTAAAAGATGATTAAAAGAGAGAAACAATCATAATGGGCAACGATATGATGACTAATGATTCGACAGTTCAAAAAGGGCAGAATTTTCCATGCAATTAAGAGCACATTGCGATGGATAATAAATATGTTTGCATTAGTTTACGCTTTAAGTTAAATAGGTAAGAGTGATCTGCAGTTGCAAGTAATTTCATAGTAGAGCAGCGCCCAAAGGCGTCAAGTGTAACATTGATACGCATATTCTAGCTTAGGACCTGGGGATAGCCGAGTGGTAATAATGTTTCCTATTAGAGCGAGTTTAAGGGTTTGGTTAGTCGGCAGATGGGGACCAAGTTCGGGTCCCCTTCACGACGATTTCCATAAGGTGTAAATATCCGAGATACTGATTTCAAGGTTAACTGTAAGCCCCCTCAGAGACATCAAAGCGAGTGAATGGGAATATGTCTGCCGTAAAGAAATGGAGAGTAGCAGAATCGACCATCTCCTTTCTCTCCCAGTTGAGACACGGGACGTTCACCGCAAAAACATCCGGGCCAGGCACCTTGGGTCAGCCTCGTAACCACAGCCCCTCGATACTCGTCCCTATGAAAAGCAAAACAATTGAAACTGCAAGATCTCCCCTACGAGTGTATATTCAATTTCACCTTAAGTACAAAATTGGAGACGCGTTTCTCTCAAGCTCGAAGGCCAGCTGGAGCAGAGGTAAGACTTGCTGAGAAAAACCATTGGAGTAAGAACCCTCTTGCGGCCCGTCCACAAGTTCCCCCCTCCTACCCCTACCCCAGTGACGTGACGAGGTATAAATACCAAACACTTGGAAAAAACGTGGTAGAATCCGTGAGTCAACTAGGCTACGAAGACCCCCACAAGAGAGGCCAAGGCTCTCAAGGGGACTAAGAAACAGCTCATCCTAGAGCTAGTCCCTGTTTATCAATCCGAACTTTAAGTTAACTTGATCAAGTTTAACTTATTCTCGTCAGAGAAACCCCTCCTCACTATCCTCGCCATTGAAGAAGATCCCCCCTCCCCGAGTACAGTCCTCGCCCTTGAAGAAGACCCCCCGAGAGTACAGTCCTCGCCTGGAAAAAGACCCCCCCGAGTAAAGTCCTCGCCCTTGAACAAGACCCTTGCCCCCCAAGTACACTCCTTGCCTTTGAGGAATTCGGAAACGGAGAAGAAGCTCCTCTTCGAGCCCGTTCCCCGGTAGTCACACCGAACTTTAAGTTAACTTGGTTTAAGAACCAAGTTCAACTTAGTCTCATTAGAGAGACCCATCCTATCGTGGTGCATCCTAAAGCACAGGAATAGTCCTCGCCCTTGAAGAAACCCCCTACCGATTACACTCCTCGCCCTTGAGTAATTCCAAAACGAAGAAGAAGAAGCTCCTTCTCGAGCCTGTTTCCCGGTGGTCACACCGAACTCTAAGTTAACTTGGTTTAAGAACCAAGTTCAACTTACTCTCGTCAGAGAGACCCCGCCTATCCTGCTGAGTCCTAAAGCACCGTGATAGTTCTCGCACTTGAAGAAGACCCCCCTCCATGAATACTGTGTGGACCCCCATCTGCCACACTCGTCAAAGTCCCTTGTGACTGTCAAGCTATCACGTCCGCTGCCAACCATCTGGTCGAGGCACGCGCCAAAGAACCCACCGGATTCCTGAGGTGTCTTGGCTCATTGAGTTCAAGGTCAGACTCAAACCCGCCGCCAGAGCAACCAAGGTATTTAAACTCCAGGAGAGAAAATTAGCCTATTTTTTATATTGAAGTGAGTAGAAAGTTAACCAACATTATAATGTCAAGTTATAAAACCTTCCTTACAGAATTATTGAAGGCCATATTGTGCCTTTAAATTTGTAATATTGCTGTCGTTTAGGTTTAATTTTGTGTTTTAATTAAAGTTTTAGTTTCTTTAACAAGTTTTTTTTATTCTTCCTCGAATCGCTACGTTGGCACAGGGAACCTTTAAAGTTTAGAGAAGTCAAGACCCTAGATAATAATAATAATAAAAATCCTATATATCACTCTTAGAGAGGTATCACGTTAATCAAGGAGTAGTACGCAAACAACCCATACGTACAAACATCCTTTCATCACTCGGTCCTTCCATATACGAATGACATTAAATGTTTGGTGTCAGGTGTGTGGGGTCCTACCTATACCATGACATTTAAATGTTTGGTGTTGAGGTGTGGGGTCCTACCTATATCACGACACAGAATTTCAGCCGTTGCTGATGGGTTGCACGTAGGGTTTACGAAGTGGTTGAATTCTTGAGAACGTTCCGCAAGCGTCACGAGATTGCTCCGATTTGTGAGCAGTAAAGTGAAGCGAATTTAAGGGTGGAATTGTAACTTTAAGTGAGTTGCAAGCGTTGTTTTGGATAACTGCTAGTGTTGAAGATGCATTATTTACATTGATAGAATCATCGCTTCTTATTGTGATCGTAAGCCGATCGGGGTCGATCTTAGGGAAGAAGGCTGGACAGAGTGACGTTCTGTCGATCCAATTCTTAACAGAGGTGTTTAAATGTTTAAATTATTTAATTAAAACAGGATTTGCAGGGTCTGAGTTTTGACTTCGATGCTTTAATGAAACTGTTCGCCACCTCTGTGGCATTTTGCTCACTCGGGCGTGACCGTGAAGACCGATTCTGCTCGTCACTCATTATACAGCCGGAGGTGATACGTTCACACCGGATAGCCGTGGAGCTCTAGCCAGAATTTCAACCGGAGATCACCAATAATAATAATAATAATAACAAACAGAGTTTTTAGGTTTTGTGATCAGGAAGAAGATATGTTCGAAGTTTGTCTTTTGGGAGACTCTATTGCTAAGGGTCAAGTGGAGGAATTCTGGGGAAGGAAACAAGCTTAAAGGAACAGACACTGCTATCGGGGAGTCAGAGTTGAGGATCTGATCGATTCAGTGGACGATTTCACGAACGGATCTACTTGTAACCTTGTGCGTGGTATTTCTTGGGCTAGCGACGATCGAATTCCCTTCTCGACGATAATATCGGTTAACAGGTGTGCCTGTAACCAAAAGAACATATTAACAAATATTGTGGCCAATTTTTCTCTCCTACGTTTTTTCCTTTTTCCTCTTTTACTCATCTACTCTTTGCTTTTCTTTCTCCTTCACACCGCTCCCTGAGGCCCTTTGGACAAGTCACGTAACGCCATTTAAGCTCTCCTACAACACCATTTGAGCAATCCTGAGAGGAACGTAGCAAAGCTCTGGCATATTTCGTCCGAACCATAGCAATCACTGAGCCGTCATATAACAACCCATTAAGGCATCTCGTAACAACCTTGGAGCCATCACGACAGAGAAGTGGCGGAACTCTAGCATGTTTGACAGCCCTTGAATCCTCCCGTAACACCCATTGATGCCTACCATAGCCCCCCAAATGAACGCAATTATCCTTTCCTGAACACCCCTAGTCCCTTATTGAACACACAATTATCCTTCCCTGAACACCAATAATCCCTTAGTGAATTCCCAGTTATCTCTTCCTGAATACATTTGATCCATTACTGGACAATACACCATAGATTCCTTGCTGAACACACAGATATCTATTCCAGAATGCCTATGATCCCTTACTGAACACAGTTATCCCATCCTGAACACCATTGATATCTTACTGAACACAGAGCTATAACTTCCTGAACATCCTTGATCCTTACTGAAGAAACAGTTATCCTTTCCTGAACACACTTCAACCCTTAATGAACACAGTTATTCCTTCCTGAAAACCCTTGATCTTTTACTGAAGACACCCGAACACCATGGGTCACTTAATAAAGACAGTTATCGCATCCTGAACAATCGCCATCCCTTAGTGAAGACACAGTTATCCCAAGTTGAACACCATTGATCCCTTACTGAATACAGTTATGTCTTTGTGAACTCCTTTGATCAATTTCTCAATACAAAATTATCCCTTCCTGAACACCATTGATCGCTTAATCAACATACAGTTATCCCTTCCTGAACACCATTGATTCCTTACTAAACACACTTGATCCCTAAGTGAACACGCAGTTAGCCCTTACTGAACACACATATAGACCTTCCTGAACACCAATGATCCATTAGTGAACATACAATTGTCTATTATTAAACACCATTGATCCTTTATTGAACATTGTTATCCCTTACGAAACACTTTTGGTCATTTATTAAACACAGAGTTATCCCTAGCTGGACATCATTAATCGTTTACTGGACACAGTTGTCTGTTCCTGAACACCCTCCATCCTTTATTGGACAATCAGTTATGCCTTCCTGAACACAATGGATCCATTGCTGAACACACAGTCATCTATTCCTGAATATCAAAAATCCCTTACTGAACAAACAGTTATCAGTTCCTGAATACCATTGATCCCTTACTGAACACATTATTCTAACCAGAACACCATTCATCCTTTACTAAACACACATTTATCCCTTCATGAGCACCATTGTTCCCTTACTGAAAAAAAACAATTATCTCATCCTGAATACGCTTGATCCCTTACTGAACACAAAGTGATCATTTTCTGAACACCCTTGATCCTTCAGTAAACACACATTTCATCACTTCCTGAATACCCTTGATCCCTTACTGAACACAGTTATCCATTATTAATCATCATTGAATCCTTACTGAACAGAGTTTTCACCTCATAACACTATTGTTCACTTACTGAAAACACAGGTATCTCTTCATTACAGCCCTTGATCCCTTACTGAACACAGAGTTATCGCTTCCTGGACACCATTGATCCCTCTCTGAATACTCATTCAGCCCTTCCTCAAGATCTACAATATCGTCGAAAAAGATCGGAACGCCCGTATTCTTATCACATCTTCCATACCTTTTGCGAGAGAAAATCCAAACTTTCCAAAATTGCTATATGATAATTTCTGGTGTAAACTACAGATGTTTAAACTTTATAAAAATTTGGATAAAAAACCCCGAAAGTTATCACCGGATACTCAATTTACTAGAAAATTTGAAGCGTCCAAAATGATCCGAACGACAGTGGAAACAAAATAAAGTTTTTGGAAATGTAATGATGAAATTATCGGCGGTAAAAATTTGTACAAGTTATAAGTAATTAGTATTTAGTATGGAGTCATTTATTCTCGTTTGGGCTCTGCCATATCTGGCCACAGGAACGAACTAACAGTTGACACTCTTGCTCCATTCATCTTAAAGACTTTTCCAGAGTTCTTGAACCGTTTGCGGACTCCTCGCTTTAAACCTCTCCGAGTGTCTTACAAACATTATTAATAGGATTCAGGTCTGGAATCTGTACAGCCCACCATTTTATAATAATCGTGTGTTCATTGTCCACGAACGTCTTCACCGACTTTACCTTGTGGCAGGGGGCGTTATCCTGCGTGAAAATTGCAGGTTGGCTTCGGAGGCTTGCAGATGGGGCAAGCATGCTGTCGCAACAAATCCTTGTATACTTGTCCATGTACTATAGCATGTAAGCGCAAATATGTCCCGGTGCTTTCTACCGAATTCATGGCTCTGACCTTGCCACCTTTTCTGACAAAGTTCATTCTTTTCTTTTAGGTGAAATTTACAAACTCTTTCTCCTGTTATGCGATAAACGAGCCTCCTTCATCGGATCAAAACAAATTGAACTTAGATTTTTCACTGAAGTGGACTTGATTCCATTGGTTATCCGTCCATGTAACGTAATTAGTGGTGAAAGTATTACTAACCTTCTTCTTCTCCGGATGGATCAAAAACTTAAACGCGGGTGTGTGAGCGCGAAGGTTGTCTTCCTCCAGGCGATGTGACACAGACTCCATGGAGAGATTGATGGTCAAAATCTCATCAATCTCTCGAGAAACTTCGGTAGCTCTCTTAAAATGATCCTTCTTCGCAATTTGGGTAATGGCTCGATCTCCCCTTTTTGAGATTTTCCTTGGCATACCGGCTGATCTATCAGCCTGACATATACCTGTTTTGTCAAACGTTAATAGCATATTATGAAGTACACTTTTGGAGTTCTTTTCAGTCTCTTTATTGGCTCCAATTGAAAGTCCATCTTGGTGGCTTAGCTTTTCGATCAGTTCGCGGAAAAAGTGAGCATGACAGATTTCTTAGAAATGTTCCATGGATCACAGTTGGCAAGAGAATGACATAACTTACACGAGATTTAACGCAAGTAATTTGCTATATAAACAATGCTAGTTCTCTTTACAAGAGACCTGAGCGTTCGAATTATTTTGTAGGGTTCTTTTTTGTTTTAGTAATTTGCCTATCTGTTGATAATTTTTCGTTTTATTCATCTAAATTTGCATAGCTTCTACTAATACGTAGTTCATACCCATAGGTTATCGTACATTAATTTTGAAAACCTTGGGTTTTTCTTCCAAAGATATTGAAGATGTTGTGATAGAAATACAGGTGTGCTGATCTGTTCAGGCAATATTGTATTGACCCCTTCCTGAAGACCTAATTAAGCCATTCCCGAATACCCATTCAACCATCTTTGTGCACCCATTTATCTTTTCTTGAATACCCATTAGTCCCTCCTGTGACACACATTAAACCCTCCTGTGACACACATTAAACCCCTCCTGTCCCAAAGTACTGTTTTTATTGAGGGAGGGGGGGGGATTGCGGCAGTAGGGCCTCATGTAGTATGGGCCCTCCTCGAATCCTTTCACTGCATACACATTGAACCCTTCCTGAACAAAAGCAATGTTTGAAAGAGAACGTCCGATGGTTTGCGCCCAAAGGAGTGTTGGCCCTCCCTAAAAGACGCATATTAAACCCATTGGGTTGTCCGGTAACACCCATTGTGCCACATATGGACCATAATCTGTGTTTTTGTGTAAGATCGAGCGGCAGCCATCGGCCTGTGTAGAGTGGGCCGTCTCTGAACATCCAATGAGTCTTCTCTGAAAACCATCAAACCCTTACTGACTATCCCTTAAATCAGCCCTTTCTGAACAGTTATTGAGATCTCCTAAACCTGCCCTGAGATACGATATGCTTTTAGACTTTCTCCCTCAATATTTTGCTATCTTCCACCATCCTTCCGTCCCTTCACATTAACCCATCTCGCTAAGAACGCACTAACTAGCGTCAATCGGACCTTACAAACTTCAGCAATACAAAGTATTAAGCAAGTAGGACAAAATAATGTTTTATCTATAATGCAAGCTACCGCCGTCCGATGAGAAAGCTGAAGGAAAGAGGTAGAATATAAATTTACAGATATTTTTCCTAGACTAAGCAAGAATGTTTTCTACGAAAGAGCGTCATACATTAATATTTTATTTAAGATCTTCTGCTAGGAAGAAGGGCTGAACTTCAGCAATTTTGGGGAAGATATTTACTAGCGCAGCTAACTATTCTACAGAGACAGTTGCAGCGTAACGGAGTATGCGAGGAAAAATTAGGAAGCCTTTATTTAAATGCTTTAATAGATTTACCATGATGAATTGGGGCATGGCTAAGAAAAAATTACTCAAAAGCAAGTGATGTCAACCTTAAATTCGAAAGGCCCTGTGAGGAGGTTTGATTTCCTGCCTTTGAATACTAATATTCTGTATGCATTTGATTCCATAGGCCTCCTTTTCTTCGACACAAACGAAAGAGATAAAAAAAGTTTACTAAATTCTTTTTCATGGAGAGATAGACCCAATTCTTGATATGGGAAGCACACAGAGCGGGGGGTGGGTATATTTTGAGAGCAAATTTGGCAACTGCAAAATAGAATAAAAGTCGCTCTACTCACGCTAAAGCCTACTAATAGGTAGATTAAAGAATAAATAACAACATGTAAATAACATATAACAGAGATAAAATAAAAAGAAAGACTAAGCATAGGAAAAAAAAGCAAACAAAATACAACAATAAAAAAGGAAAAAGCAGAAAGGCAGCAAGAAGGAAGCGCATTCCGGCGTCGGGGATAGGCCCGCCTCCCCCCGGCGCAGGAACAAGCGAACTACAAAAAAATACAATCAAATAAAGTGGAGGATGCGAGCCTCCTCCAAAATGTCGTATAGTCCACAAATCTATGTGCACGAACCAGCCCCGACACAAGGGACAAGCGGTAGCATCCCTACTCGTCTAGATACGGCGACAGGTAACGTGCGCTAAAATCAGACTTGGATATTTGAAAAGAATGTGCGAAACAGTCTGGGGGACAGGGCAGTCGAGCGCTATAAATCAAAATCCGGTATCCGAACCGGGCAAGTCGCGTTATCTCCCATATCGAGCGGTGTATTACAACCAGATCGGCTGTGAAGACAGACGCAGCGCCTGGCAAAGCCACGCTGACTTCAAAGAGAGGGGAGACTGCGTGGAAACCGACCCCCTCTTGGGACTTGGAGCCATCCGTATACATTGGTACGGTTCCACGGTGACACGATTTGTGCTCCAAACAAAGCCGAACGCAATACTCCCTGCGCTCTAGAAGCTTTGGAAGGAGAGGCGTGGCGACAAATAATTGAAAGTGGTACCCTCTAGGGTGGCATCTAGGCAGAACCAGGGGAGCCACCGGCCCGATAGCTATACTTGTCTTTCGAAGGAGTTTCCTAGCCCTAAACCCAAAGGGCTTAGGATATCATTGGCGTCTCTCGGCGGCATAGGCACGTCGAAATCAGCTGCTGATACAGTGAAAGCTGTAGCAACGGAGGGAGGCGCCGGGCTCGCGCGTACAGAAGAATAATGGCACTGTGCACTGCAAAGAGCGAGTGGAATATCCCCAACATCGACAAGTAGGCTCTAAATTGGATCGTGAAGAAGGCACTGGTAGCTAGGCGAAGGCCAGTGTGGTGGATCAAGTCCAATTCCCACAATACACGGTCGGCTGTGGATGCATTAAACTCGCATCCGTAGCCGAGCTACAAACGAACAAAGTATCGATAAAAAAGTAAGGCAGTAGCCCTATTAGCGCTACATGCTCTGAACATTACTGAGCGAAGAATAGCCATGGCGCGGGTACAAGATACCCGAAGGCTGCAAATATAAGCTTCCCTGGTGAGGCGTCGGTCAAATACAAGACCAAGGAGAGTCCACTACTTTGAAGCGAACCACATTTACAAATAAGTCTGGGTCTGGGTGGTGCAGTGGATCGCGGCAGAAGTGCACCACCTTATTCTTGGCCATTGGAAACCGAGGCCTGTGCACTTAGGCATAGCGAAAGACGCAGTTCAATGCCTGTTTGAGTCGACGCTCCAGAGATGGCATCTCGGCCACGCCAAAAGAGATCGAAAGGTCGTCCACGTAGAGCGTAGCGAGAACATCTTATGGCAACACCAAGGTTATGCCATTGGTGCCCAGGACAAACAGTGTGACACTGAAGACACTTCCTTGCGTGACACCTCTTCCTGCTCCATTGGGCCGGAGAGGGCTCATCCCCCCACCCGTACGCGGAGTCGACGATCTCGCAAAAATTCAGATATAAAGATTGGGAGGTGTCCCCTCGAACTCAATCAAGTGGAGAGTCTCTATGATACTGTATCGCCATGCGGTATCATAGGCCTTTGAAAATCAAAAAACACCGTGGCGTAGTGCAGCCTATGAAGGAAGGCCTTGCAGACGGCATTTTTCAGTCTAAGCAGTGCTTCCGACGTGGAGTGGAACTTGCGAAAGCCGCACTATGCATAAGACAGATGGCTTTTGCTGTCCATAAAAAAATGCTAATCTAACATTTACCAATTTCTCCGGCAACTTGCATACGCAGGAGGTTAGAGAGATTGGAAAGCAACCGTTAGGAAAAAGTGATCTATCCCCGGTTTGTGAAAAGCGAGCACAGTGGCGATTCACCAGGAGTCTGGGAGGAGACCTTCCCCCCAGATCCTGTTGAAGAAATCTAACAGAAAGGCTACTCGCTCACACATTTACAGATGCCATGGTGTACGGGACATCGTCGGGGCCATGGGTGGAGTCCGCGCACGAAGGGAGAGCGGAACGCAACTCACTCAAAGTAAACCTGTCGTTGAAGTGTTCTCCTCCCCTGGAGGTAAAGTCCAGTCGCCGTCTTCCACAACATCACGACGAGAAAATGTGGAAAATGCGGTCGCAAAGGATTCCGCCACGGACGCGGGGTCCAAGATTGTGGTCCCATTCTCCTGGAGAACGGAAGGGGGCCTGCGTAAAATTGCCCGAATCCTTTTGAATCGCTTCCACACCTCTGTTAGAAGGGTATTCTCGTTAAGTTAGACACGTAAGCCCGTCAAGAAAGCGGCATGCGTGATTCGAAGCATACTGGAAATTCACCGACAGTAAAATCGCTTGGGCTGCGCTTATAGCGCATGTAAGCATAAAGCTTCTGTTTGAGGGCCATCTTACACTCGGCTGACGACTACGGAAGTGGTCAATGTAAAAAACGGCCAGACGTTCTCGGAATAGTAGTTAGGGCCTCATCTACCGACCTAAACTCCTCGACTGAGAAAGAGAAATCAGTCATTTCCTGAAATGTAGACTACCGCGACCGCACCATCGGGGCGGGCTCTGAGGTGGCAGTGACCCAGAAAATGATATTTGAATGAAAAAGTGATCACTATCATGGAGGTTATTGACTAATCCTTAGGCTGTGCATCCGGAGAGCACAGAGATAGATTGAAATAAGTAAATGAAGCGGTTCTCGGGTAGTGATGCGTAAACTCGTCCACATGTAGGACACCTATCTCCAGCTCGCCGATCAGGTCAGCAAGTACGTAACCCCTGAGATTGATCGAGTATTCTCCCCAGGAGGGGTATCTCCCGTCGAAGTCCTTAAGCAAGAGAAAGAGCCTCGGCAACCCTGCTATGACGTGGCGGAAGTCTCCCGCGTCGAAGTCCCGTGACGGTGGAATGTACCCAGAAATAACATTAAACCTAATGTGCAGATGCACAACTACTACATGAAATTTAGTGTCTAAAGCGTAGAGAAGAACAGATATATCAGGCCGGGTGTAAATCGTGCATCTTCCTGGCCAATCCTCTATCCAGTGGTGGTGGGGTCGCAAAACTCTTATACCTCGGGAGGGTGGGCAGGGGGTACGCATCCAGCATGGTCTCCTGCAAAGAAATAGCTAAGGGAAAACGAGACGAGAAGAACCTCCGCAGCTCATGCCAATTGGCCCGGATTCCGCAGCAATTCTATTGAAGGAGTATGCTCTCTAGGCATAGCTCGGGGGATATACGGGGGCCCTCTTGGGAGAGAAGATCCATACGGGAATCGCCGTAAGTTTCCCGAAGCCAGACCTCCAGGTGCTGTTGGCCGGACAATGTGTGAAAGTGCTGTCGCCTTCGAGGACTTATCGAGGGAAGTTGGGCTCGATATGCGAGTCTTTTACTCCATTGCCTCGAGACCTTAGGCAGTCGGGGCGGCTTCGTTGGCGGTTTCCCTTCTTTGGAGGATCATACGCCTTCAAGTCATCCAACCTAGCACTTCGGTGTAGGCGTAGAAGTGCTGTGCTCTTTTCGGGAAGCAGCTTTAGAAACCCCGGAAAATGGCCTCACGACTAACTTCAGGGTAATTGCCTCCTGTGAGTCTAACAACTCGGTGGAGTCACGCGGTCGTTTAGTCTTACGGGAAACGGTCATGCTGGGGGAAGGAGGGGGAGCCCCCGATTTAGCCGAGGCTGGGTCTGAACCCTTTATGCCACCAGCTCTACCAGGGGAGGGTCTGAGGTGGGTAAAACCCGCTGAAATGTTCCACTGGACTCGGAAACGACCGTGCTCGTATGCCTAGATGGGCCAGGAGCAGAAGGTGTATTTCTTAACATTGAGGCATAAGACTTCCCATGCAGCACCGGGCGTGCCATTTTCAAGTCCTTAGTCTCGCGAAATGAGAGACGATCCTGGGCCTGAACTGCCAGGATTTTCTTCTCAAGGAGGTAGGCGCCACATTGCTTCAAGGAAGCGTGGTGCGGCTCTCCGTAATTAACACACTTGGCCACACATGAGCAACTTACACAGACTTCGGGTAACCCCGACTTTTCGCGTCTATAGGAGCGATTCGTTTGACCGAAGCAGGGACAGTAGTAGCACCTCCGCAGCAAGGGCAAGGATGCCCTCACCCGGTAGCGATACCATCCGCCACGCATCGACTCAGATAGCTTTTCACAGTCGAACGTACTAAAAGTGTAGGGTGGGTCTCGAGGACCCTTACTGTTTTATCATCACACGTGCGACCTTGACCGCTTTATGGTCGGTAACTCTAAAGTGATGTCATCTATGGAGTAGTCCACGAATTCCCTCACAAAGACGACTCCTTTCACGAAGTTCATTGTAGGGTGCGATGTCACACTTACGATCGTGCCATCATGTTTCCGAAGGATACTAATCCTGACCACCTCGGAGATATTCGACGCATTCTCTAGAAGGCTCCCGTCGAGAAACGGGTCAGCTTCGGCTCTATACAAACCATGATAGCTAGCTAGAGCTCTACTCCTATGGATCATGTTGTCCTTAGCCAACGTGCTGTAATTAGTGATGGGCAAAACATGAAAGCGTTTGAAGCCAGCAGGCTCGAAAGCGCCAGGTAACCTTTGAATGGGGGACCCAGCGTAATCGAGGCTCCGCTCTGCGCACTCGCAATTTTGGTTTTGGTCAGGGACTCCCCGCCCTGAGGAGCACCGGGGCCGGACTTCTCAATCTTCGCTTGGTCGCTTGCTGAAACGGCAGCAGGCTTGTCCTTCTCCTTGGTTTCCGCAGAGGGAGAGGAGCCCTGTCTCTTTAATCTTGTTCCTCTGTCTTTTCTTTTTAGGAGAGGAGGGTAGGGAATGAACCCGGTTTTCTCCTCGGCCGGAAGGAGCCAATAGGCGTGATGTGCCGGCCTTAGCAAAATCCTTCTCCGAGATGGAGAAGGTCCCCACTATCACAGGTGCACCATCCGCAGGAGGAATTCCTTCCCCTCTTTGTGAGTCCTCGTTCCCGAGCCGTCTGAAGAGGAGTTTGCAGAGTAGCGGACTCTGGTTCCATGCTTGGCCTCCAGCCCGGGTTCGACCACATGGAAGTTCCTACTGTGTGGGGCTGGGTCACCTTAGAGACCATGTCCATCTCAAGGGGGGCCTCCATGTGCCCCCCCCCCAAGTCATTACGGATCCCATTCAAGGAGCCTTTTGGATTGGATTCTTGGGCCGGCGAGCCGGCATCCATCGGGAATGGGAGAGGGGCACATGCAGTGATCCCCCTGTAAACTTGTTATGTGCACCAGCAGGACTTTAGAGGGTACAAGTCAACGGGCCCTGAAATCTCTCGCCGACCTAAGGTGATTGGCCCTATCGATCCGTTCTCACCTGGAGTGGTCAATTATGGGCTGCTGGCGTGCTTTCTTGGCAGTCCCCTGAGAAAGTAAAGGAAGCCTGCCGCTAGTAAGAGGGAGTCACACAAGGGCGACTGCAAATAAATGGGTGACGAGAAGTCCCCTGCACCTGTAGGCATGGGAGAGGAGTAAGCCTACTATCCGGTGAAAGAGTTTTGGAGGGTCCCCCGCGGAAGCAAAGGGGGGGAGGGGAACTACATTTTTTCGGTGTAGCTGCCTGGTAAAGGGAAAGGAGAGAGTTTTGTGAAGTTCTCATCATTGGGAATACTGACCCTATAGTTTACCCGGGACGCAAACGATAATCACCCAACGCAGTAGCCCGCTCTGCGAGGGTGAATACGAGGCCGTAGCACCAGATGCCGCCATTTGAGTCCACTCTTTACGCCTAGTGGCCTGGCCACCCATCGGCATGGCGGCTCTATCTTAGGCTCGGCGTAAAATCGATAGATATTTAGAGGAGAAAGAAAGGGGATGTGAGGAAGGTATGGGTGGGGATGAACCAGGTTGTTAAAAAAACCCACTACCCTAAACAGCAGCTCAGGGGTGAGGGGGCATTGTCACCTCCCCCCTTAGCCCCGTTCCGGGATGGTAGGGTGAGAAAAAGCTGGTTGGCATCTAACTTGCGAAATTAGAGGCTGACCAGAGAAAGTTGTAGTGGAAGTTGTATGGAAAGTGAGGAAGCAAGGTAACACGACTGGGTGTCAGAAAGAAGGAGAAGAGGCTAAGCTGGGGCCGGACGGGCGCTGAGTCCTGTCAGCACGGCGGCCAAGAAAGCAAACCGCCGTGCCCCTTACGAGCAACAGGGTGGAGGGGAGAGAGAAAGAGAGAGAGAGAGAGAGAGAGAGAGAGAGATAGAGAGAGAGAGATAGAGATAGATAGATAGAGAGATAGATAGATAGATAGATAGATAGAGATAGATAGATAGATATAGATAGAGAGAGAGAGAGCTCTTTGCAACAATGTAGCAATCATGCACTAATTCAAAGGTTTAAAAAATCTAAAACTAAATGCGGCTCAAGTTCGATGAATTGAAGGTTTTAGATGGGTCGAAAGATTTTAATTCTATCACAATTATAGAAACATGGATAGAAAGTTTAAAAGGACCTTATTGGGGAATATAACTTACTGGGCTATAAAATGCTTTTTAGAGATAGGTCTAGAAGCAAAGGTGGAGGCGTTATTTTATACATAAAATATAACTAATCGCGATTATGAAAGAAACCAATATAGATATAACATTTGAATTTTTAGCTATCGAAGCCTATTACGAAAATGGACGTTCAAACAGAAACACATTTCGGGCACTTCGCGATTTTTTTGGTCAACATAATTGACCAACCGAGAGTGTAATTTGGGAAAATTGTTCGTAAATTCAAACAAACGGGGTCGGTGGCAGATATGAAAACGCCATTTCGTGCTTGTTTACGCTGTTCAGCTGAAAACATTGCTGCACTGCGCGAGAATGTGGCCAAAGATCCAGACACCTCTATTCTTCATCGCGCGCAGGAATTGAACCTCTCCGCAACAACGTTACCTAGAATTTTGGCAAAAGATTTGTCTCTACAAGCTTACAAAATTCAATTGACACAAGAACTGAAGACTGCTGACCATTTGAAGCACCGTACATTCGTCAATTGGGTACACGAGCAAAGACAAGCCGATGATGATTTTGGGGCAAAAATCATCTTTAGTGATGAAGCCCATTTTCATCTTGGTGGATTTGTTAATAAGCAGAATTGTCGCATTTGGGCTGATGAAAATCCCAGGAAGATTGTTGAAAAACCACTGCATCCACAAAAGGTCACTGTTTGGTGTGCATTTTTAGCTAGCGGAATCCTTGGGCCGTATTTCTTCGAAAATGATGCCGGGAATTCTGTTACGGTGACAGGCGAGCGATACCGTGCCATGATAACCAACTTTTTATGGCCTGAATTGAATTCTATGGATGTCGAATACTTGTGGTTTCAACAGGACGGCGCCACATGCCACACAGCCAATGCAACAATGGCTTTATTGAATGAGAAGTTCCCAGGTCGCATCATCTCTCGAAACAGCGGGGTCAATTGGCCACCACGATCGTGTGACTTGACGCCTTTAGATTCTTCCTTTGGGGTCATCTCAAAAGTAAGGTCTATGCCAACAAGCCAACAACAAGTCAACACCTGAAGGATGAGATAATAAGGCATATTGGTGAGATCAAGGAGCAACTATGCAGAGACGTCATCAAAAGTTTTGACCATCAAGTGGAGGTGTGCTGCCGAAGCCTTGGCGGACATTTAGGCGATATTATTTTTTGCACATAATTATTGCCAGGACTCAAATAACATGATCTAATAGTGAAATCAATAAATTTTCACGAATAACACTGTTTTATTTACTGTTAACTTCGATCCGTCTTAATTTTATAAGGCGACTTCAACTTTCCAAACGTAGATGTTCTAAGTAAAACAAGTGACAGTGGATAAACTCGACTTCTTAAATTTATAAACAATATCTCCCCGTAAAAAAATTAGCTGAACCAACACATGGACAGAATATCTTAGTTTAATTTTGGCTAATGAAGAGAAGTTAGTAAAGAATTACTCGTTGGCTATACATTCAATCTAAATATATATATAAATTATTATAAGAGCTCTCAACCCACCCCAAAACTTTTAATCTTCAAATTTTTATCGTTTTTGCGCCCACTTAGGACTTTTAAATTGAGATGAAATTCTAAACATTAAAAAGAACCAGGAAATGTATAATGATTTGTAGCACTCACTTTTCATAAGAGTGCATAAGGGATAATAAACTATTGCATAAAATTTGAAAACCAGCAAATAGTCGAGCAAAATCAAAACCGATACCTCTATTATTGTCGCCTTGTCAAAATCAAAATAAGAACAATAAAAAAGAACTATAAAAAAGAACCAGCAATGTAGTAAAAACACGAGCCCAAGCGATTTTATAGATATGTAAATAACCGTAAGCCAATTAGTGTGCGTATCTAGCGGTATTCTAGCCCCGCCAGAAAGGCAAGGGTATCCTTAGTGACGATGCGGACTACGAGGTGATGATATTAAATGAAGATTTTGCATTTTTTTTACCGGTGAAGAGACAAAGAACTTATATTCAATACAAAACGTATTGAATTATGAAGGTAACACTTCAGCTTTAAATATTCACATAACTGAAAATTAAATTAGATATATATTAGCAAAAATAAAATTTCCAAAGCGTCGGGTCTCTATAAAATATATACAATCCACCTTGAAGCCTCAGGATGTTAACTGTTAACAGCACTTTTAAAAATTTTCAAAAAGACATTTAGCGATAGAATTGTTTCTAAGGAGCTCAAGGACGCCAATGCATGTTATAGGGTTAAAGGTATGTGCGCGTGTTCTTTACTAAGACTACTGGGCGGAGTTTATATGATCAAAGGGTGTGTGCATGTTCAGTGTAGACATGTGTGCACCAAGAGAGCATTTGCATTTGTAAACCTGACCGTGCTTATCAAGCCGACATCCATAGCAAGATTGATTTCGTCTTTTCACAGGTTCAAGTAAACTCTGGCTTGTCAGATCAGATTCTCAGATTCCATTATATGTGTGCACAGCTGTTTTCAACTGCCTTCGTTATCTCTGTAGCCAGACCGTCGGCTCTGTTTCCTAATGTGTGTATTTTTGTATATCCGCGTGGGAACACAACGATTTCACTTGCATCATTACAAAATATTCTGCTTTGCATTGATGCAATTTTAAATTGTGATTTAACATTACTTACAACTAGTTGCTTTTTTATACATTATTTAATTGTTACAAGATGCCATATTATTTCAATGCCCAATTTCAAGATTTCATATGGCCAAAGGGGGGCTCATTTGTCAGCTTCTTTGTTGGTTCTACTCCACCTTGTAATGGGGCGCCACAAAGCCATTATTTTAATGCACAAAGATTGTTCCTGGAAACTTTCGGACAAATTTTCTCTATTTCAGTCGTTGGTAAAAACTTGAAGTTCATTGTTAGAGTTAAGATCATGAAGCAAATTGTAGTAAATAGTTTAATAAATGCCTTACAGTACGGCTTTATACACGGACGCTCATGTTTGACAAATTTGGTAGATTTTTTCACTAAATGATCCCAATGTTTCACTAAGATAAAACTGTAGATATTACATATCTCAACTTCTAAATAAACTTTAGACACTGCTCCACATAAATGAGTCGATAAAAAAGTTAGATTAGTACTAGAATACTATGCGTGGTACTCTGTCACAATGAGTTGCACCGAGATTCACCATTATAAGTGGTGACACCAGCGGAGATTCCAGGGGCAGTATTGCGTTAGTCCAGTCGAGACCAGACGTTTCCAATGTTTAAAATTTCTTTCCAATTTAAGACATTTAAGCGAGTGCAAAAAAGATCAAAATTAAAAGATTCAAAGTCTGGAGTGAGTTGAGAGCTTTGTCGATCATTCGCTTATTGGCTCTCGCAATTACTCCGATGAGGAAGCGAAATGTTGAGTCAGGTTAAAATAATTACTCCGAGTATAAATATTATTCCACCTAGTAATTGCCGTTTAGTGCACACACTCAAAATACGTTAAGGTTCAGTAAGTTATCTAGTTATACATGATGGCAACGGTACACCGGGGTTAATGTCAAAATTTGTTACGAAATTCTTCGATAGATTTCGTAAATTCTCTTAACTTTCTTATTTTTTTGCCCTAGTTCATCGTAATCTTTTAGTTTTTCAAAACACCTGTTTGCGAATTTAGAGGATACAGCGAGTTTTTGGGGTGGCTGTATTTCTCTTTAAAATATTCTCCCATTTTTACGATATCACGTGGAGTATGTTTTGCCTATTTACTACTATTTTTGACTGTTTAGTTGACTATATGGAAATTTATGCTTTTACGTTTAGCTCGATAGCCTTGAGTCTAGGATTTGCCCTTGTTTAATTACGGTGCAATTCTTTCGTAGCAGTTTACCCATTTATTTCAACCACAGTCAAGTATGAGTCCAGCTAATCAGAGTAAAAGTGCAACTCCTGTGTACTCAATACCCCTGCACCTCCCTGAGCCTTTTACGTTTCAAGCTGAGAGGGGGAAATCTGGCTTTGCAGGTTCGTGAGTTTTCGCCTCGACTCGGGATTAGATATGCAACCTCCAGAAACGCAAATTAATACACTTATATATAATATGAGCCAAGAAGTTGAAGGAGCTAATTAATTCTACTCATCTCTTCATTGAGGAAGCGAAAAGGTATTAGAGTGTGAAGTAAAAGTAACTTTTTTCATTCCGACGGTTTATGTAATATACCAGAGAAGTAAATTTAATTAAAGGAAACAGCAATTTGATTAAAAGGTTGAAGAGTTTAATAGTGCATCAAACTCACTTGCTAGGAAGTTAACTATGGCAGTCTGCAGGATGAACTAATCTGGGACAATACAGGTGCAGGCATTGCGAATGCCAAGTTAGCTCAGGCATTACAATTGGATGAAAAGTTGTGACTCGAGGGTGTCATTGCTAAAGTAACATAGAAGAAAATGATTTCCTTACAAGTTCATAGTTCATCAGAGAGACGAAGAATAAGTCAAAATTATAAAGAAGCAAAGTAAGCCGAAAAGGCAAAGGTGGCTTTTAACTTGAAGCAAGGTCAAAAGTTTTTTTTTCTTGTAGCCACCACACTCACAGTGAGAGTTTCCGTTGTCTTGCAGACACATTTTACAATGAATGTAAAATGATCATTGCCAATATTTTGTTAATTTAATAAAGTAACGAAATTCAAGCGCAGTTAAACTCTACTGCTAGTATTTTTTTAGGTAAAGTATTGATTTATAAGGTAAGATCGTGTCATCAATTGCTAACCAGTGTTTTAATGGGCACAGTCCCTCCGCAGTTAGGTTTAAAGTAGATAGTAGTACAGACTTCACTGCGTAACTGATACCCTGTTTTCTCCTTCGTGGCATGAGGTTGTCTGTTGCAGGCAAATTAGATTTGAAACATTCGCTCACTGATAAGTCAGGGGTGATTAAAATGACGTTATTAAAGGATTCTCTAAAATCCCTTTAGGGCCTCTAGTTTGGGAGACTATGTATCCTAAGCCTGCTCAAGAGTATTCAGTCAAAGGATTAGATACAATGAAGACGAAACCCTATCGGATCTCTTTAGTCTTTCCCTCTCACTGCGACGGTGCGTTGCACTACCCACGCTAACATAGGTCGATGTCGAGATTGAGCATATGCTAAAGTTGGAGAATATTACATCTATCAGTTGCCCTACTGAGAGGCGTCCCTCAATGGAACTAGTCACCAAGTCCAATGGAACTGTGAGATAACAACAGAATTTTCGTAAATAGGTCAAAGATGTAAAATGCTTGTTGTTTCCAAGCTTGACGCTAACATTTCAACGTTACCAATACACTAAACTACTCATTGGTGTAAGTAGTGGGCCAGAGGCATATAACAATAAAATAAGTAAAATACTGGATGGTTTTGATGCGTTAAGAACCTGATTGGTTATTACGTGTTTTAGTACCAGTGAACATCACGACTCGCGTCTTAGACCATACCTACTTCGGCGTATAGAACATGAGGTTGAAGTTAAACTCAGAATCATTGAGGTTTAAAGTTGCTCTCTTGATTGGGATGGGCTTGCCATAAGAAAATACGGTGTTAGGACAGGTCAATGGAAAGTGGAGTCTATTTTGGATTTTCTTCCCTCGTCATCAGTGATCGGAATTCGTCGGTTCTTAGAGGTGACAAATAAGTTTGCCCATTTTGAATATTTTCTCCCAAATTTGAGGTTTTATAGACAAGAATTTGGTGGGGAAGGGTTCGGGATGATCCCTAAGTTACTATTTTTAAGAAAGTTAAAGATCTCCCTACAATGATAGTCGCCGACAATTCGTCGTATGGGTTCGGGGCAGTACTTGTGCAGTTTAACAGGGATCAAAGGCATCCAGTGGACTATGATTCAAAATAACTAATTATCTTGGAACAGATGAAAAAATGACTGAAATTAAGCATATGCAGAATGAGAATTTTTCGAGGGCTTATGGCCTTCTGTTGTTCATATCGAGTTATCTCCATTTTACATAGATGTGAACTCACCGTTTGTAAGGTTTACTGTAAAAGGGCGTGATAGAAGTTATTTCATCAGCCCTGGATAAGGAACTAAAAAGAGATTGTACCAAGGCTCTAAAGAAGTTGTAAGGGTGATGGAAAGGGCTAGAACCTCAGTCTGGTGCATGGGATAACAAACCCTATAGAAAAAATGGTTAGTATTTTCACTTTTGTTGGAAAAAACATGTTAACCTTATGAGCCACTTTTGAAAAGTTCAATCCCAAATGACCCTCGTCAGAAGGTAGGTAATATTTACCAATTTCAGAAGCGTAATATATGTATTTTGATTATTGATTATTTTAGTAGGAACATTAAAGTTGACTTTCTTCTTTGACTTCTAGATGTAAATAAATAATTTGAAATATATATTTGCTAATCAGGGGATTCCTTACATTTCTTTTCTAATTGGGTGAGTAACTCAATATACTACATTAGAGGTATAAAGTTTCTAGATATTTCACACACCACCAGTAGTCCGGAATATCCTAAATGTAATGGTAAAGTTGAGCGACCCGTTCACACTATTAACAGTCTTTTGACTTAATCTCACCCAGCTAAAAACCAAAATTAGTTACCTTTATTATTTTATAATACCCTAACCTTTTATATCAATATAACCCCTCTGAATTCATTTTTAATGGCTAGAATCCTACGGTTAACTATTACACAAGTACCTCAAGACCTTAAGTCTAAGCTAGTTGACATTGAAACTCTTTTGATGATATAAGAGAAATATGGTAAAGAGACAACAGAGGGTGCTGATACTCAACAAAGGGCCAGATCTTCATTAAATTAACCACAACAAACAACTATATCTCAGTACAAAGAACAAAAAAATATTTAGTTGACAGGAAACATTCTATTTCAAGAAGCTATATTATAAAAGGCCCTGACGAGAAAGTATTACCCAGGCGAAGCGAAAGGGTCAGTAAGGATATAGCGGCTCTTTAATATCCTTCATAATTTCTTTCAGAAATTTGTAGCATTGAGTTATCTACATATGCTGTTTAGTTCTTTTGTGCAATGTCCTTTATATTTTTAATGGTTATTAGGCTAACATCTTGGTTATGTATTTTTTTAGCAAAGGCTATTCGGGCTTGATCGTATAGGGTTAAAGTAAACTTGCTTAGTCACAATGAGTTGGATCGAGACCCACTTTTCTAAGTGCTTCCCCTAATTAAGAGGTCGGGGACGGTTTTGCGTGATGCCAGTTATGCCCTGGGCGCCGAGGTGAAAACATTAATTTGCCTAACTATACAACACCTGGAATTGGGGCAGCGTACTAAAATAGATCAAAGACTGGCTAGAAAACTATAGGCAGAAGTAGAGAAATTTACCCTTTAGAAATATTTATAAACGTTATTGACATTAATTTATTATGACAAATTTAAAAATCTGCCAATTTCACGTAAATATATGCTAGAAAGAATATCAAATTAACTGTAAAAACTTGATAAAATGGCATGGATAACCTAACCAAATGGTCAGAAAGATGGCAGATACAATTTAACTCTAACAACTGTATATAAAGTAGTGCGGATATGTCATGATAGCCTTAGAAGAAATTTGAATACACGTGGCTAAATTTTAAACACAGTTAAAATGAAAATAGTTTAAGGTGTATTAATCTTTAGTGGTCTAAAATTGTCAAATCAATGCACTGTATCATCACAAAAGCTAAAATGAGCTCTATGATACATAAGAAAACAATTTGCGTTTAAATCGAATGATATTATTTTTGTATTATAAACAGCACTTTTAACTAATCATTTGAAATATGCGGTGGCATTCTGGTCTGCGAAAGGACATTCAAATATTGGAACACGTTTGAACTAAACACAACCACACAAGGCTTGATTTTGTCGAATTACTACTCACGACTAAATGCAACTACACAACGCTTGCCTTCATTGAATGCCTAGTCTCGAGTCGATGCAACCACATAACTCTTGTTTTCGTCGAATATCTCACTATGACTCGATTGTAACCACACAAAACTTACCTTTGTTGAATTACTGCTCACGACTCGATACAACCACACCATACTTACCTTTGTCAAATTACTGTTTACAACTCGATGCAATCAAAACGCTCGTAGACACCTTGCGCCCTAGAGAATTCGATCGAGACGCTTCGTCGACCTCAAGAGCAACCTATCTGTAACGGCAGGAATTATGGAGCTCTTTAAGTCATCACAAAGGGCATTTTTCTAATTTTATTTCAATTTTCACTGATCGTTTTAACTTGATCTTAAATTTAAAGAAACGGCAGCGTTTAAGGAAACAATTGACGCAAAGGTCTTGTGTCAATTTGTGCTGGGCTTTGACCAGTGAGTTGTTATATCGCACTGAGTAGCCTGCGATGATAGTCTGTCTCCCAATCTTTCAACGCGTATAGGTCAATGAACGAACGTTAGCTTCTGTGTTTAATTTTTCTCTGAAGAGAGTCGTGAATATCTTTGGTCAAGAGCGGATTTCGAGATAGCGTTTTGAATTGGCATCCCAATAAAAAATCTTATGAAGCCTAGAGACAGTATCTTAGAGGAAACTAGTTTCCTCCTCTTGGAGACTTTGAAAATGCGGTATGATTAATTTCTTGTTTCATAATCGGTAAGTAAATATGGAGAATCCTAAGGGAAGAAAATAAGATTTGTTTCTGCTTGGAAAGATATGCCAACGTGGAGCCATGTGTTTGTTAGTCGCTACAATAATGTAAGATTGTAAAACAACTTGAGGAGATAGCTTCAAGTTGAAAATGGGGTGGAGGTATTCCATGCCCACTTATCACTCTGTTTAAAAACAGGTTAAAAAAAAAGAAGATCCCAAATTATTGATCCCACACTTCAATTGTACTTGCATTTGAAACAGTCAACATGGAAGAGTAGACAAATTAAAGGTTAATCAGTCTCTTATCAGTAACATGAAGTATTGCCAAAGTGATAACCAACAAATTAACATATAGACTTCATTGCAATCAAACTTCTGAACAAGAAGGTTTCCTAAGTAACTATAATATAGAACAATTGATCCATACTTTTCTCTGTAGTAAGAAAATTTACTTGTTGAAAAGTGACCTAACAAAAGTCCGCAGTGAAAACAAGTAAACCTAAATAAAAATTAGAAATCGTTAACACCTTTGTCAATAGGTTTCTCGACAAAGATCAATCTTTGTGTCCGTGCATAATGAAGATATTTTCAATAATACTGTAAGTGGATGACGTATTCAAGTTCCTTACTCCGGAGAGACTTTTGAATAAACTTATACATATTGTCGCAGGATACCTTGTGGTCGTGATATACTTCTTTGTTGAAGTATGCTTTGATCTAAGAGTGCAAATTTGGTGGTTGTTAATGAAGAGCCGCTTTAACACGTAAGGATATAAAGAAACACACAGGAATTATCCCAAAATAAACATATATTTTAAATTTAACAATTAACTATGACAAAAAAACATTACACACATTTATATCCTCTTCCTACGCTAACCGAGACTATCCCGGTAGGCAACTGGCCTATTGCAATATCTTCAATGACAAAAATAAACAAATAGGATACACGTAAACACACCAATTGCCGATTAGTATTTTTATCGCGACCCTTTTTTATTAGCGTTAAACATTAAACTAAAGTACTCTCTTCTACTAGCAAATATGACAGGGGTTCACGCACAATTGTTTCTACTTCCATTAAATCGTGAAGCATACTAACCTCATACTATTGAAATATGAATATAAATGTTCTTCTAACTTACATGACAGACGGGATCAGGGATTGCCGGATGGCGTTGGAGGGCTTATCTCGCGCTTCGGAGATTTGGAGTGGCCGATGTTAGAATTTCGTCGAGATGGGATGAAGGAAGCGGGGTAGGGCGATGTCAACTTCTTATTGCAAATTTTCTTCTGGTTAAGTTAAGAAGACGAAGAGAGTTACAGTGCTCTCCGTCCAAGAGTCCTCCTCTGAATAATCTTGAAGCCTCTTGGTGTCTTATTCTTTAACGCCGAGTGCCCAACTAGTTTGGGGGTATAAGGGGGGATTTTTACCGTAATTAACGAATGGAACCTCGTTGGGGCTTGGTTCTTCTCCTCTCACTCTTACGGAGCATGAGCTGTAAGAGTCTCTCGAGTGTGAGCGGGTTTTATTTTCTCCAGTCAGACTTTTTCTAAGTCTGTAAAGGATTCTTCGGTATGGCACCGATACAAAACTTGACGATTTATGTTAATTCTTCCCTGGGAAGGAAGGGTCGATCTTCTTAATCTGATCCTTTATCGTCTCTTCTCGAATAATCTTGACTGGCTAAAGGATCGATCTTCGCTAACTGATCCTATGTCGTTCTCACCAAATAATCTTGACTGGCTGAAGGATCGATCTTCACAAACTGATCCTATGTCATTCTCACCGAATAATAATCTTTTCTCTTTCCTTCAGGGGCTTATTTATAGGTGGACCACCGCCCCATCTTAGGCGGAAAAGGGTGAGTCCGCAGAGAGGAGCGCGAATGGTGAGTTTGCATCTGGGAGAGCAAGACGTGCAGAGGTTGGTACTGAGATACCCAAGTCGGCTAGTTAATTGGCGAGACCCTCAACCACCAGACTCCTTGGCGTGCCTTTTGACTAGCACCGGTTTTTAGGGATATAACCACAGGCCTAGGGATCTCGTATGTAATTGGATATTTAGAGCGTCGTTTAAGGGACTTTGGTGGTTGTTTTAACACAGATGGTCGCTCCAACTACCTATGCGGCGGGGAGATCAAACAGGGTAGGCAGTTACTGTTATTCGCCGGCTACCGTTCCCACGAGTCTCCTTATGGGGCTCGCTTCTCCGGCTTTCTCCCGGAGGGCCACCTGGCCTTCCGGCAGGCTTTATGTTGCCATTCCTCTACACATATTATTATTTGCCAGCTGATCAACAATTATTGCAGAGAATTAATTAATACAAAATATTTCTCTATATTATATTTTTGGGTATTATTAAATTCCTTCAACTCAGTAAACAAGGATTTATTTCTGGAGAAACAAGTAGTGAAATAAATCTATATTTATTTATTTTACGAGTCACTATGTCATAAATATACACTCATGTAAAATCATCATTTAGAGAGAACTCTCTTTGGAAAAATCAAACTAAAGTAAAAAGTGAGAAGGGAAGAGGCCATTTATAGAGGCCATTTATCTCAATCTGTTGACTAACAGCTCTTGCTGAGAATTTCATAAACTGGAGGTGGGAAGAAAAGGGAAGATATTCAAGTCGCTGCGTTCAAGGACGATATAGTAATATTTTCTTTTCCAAATCAATCAATCTCCCCCCCCCCTCCCTTGAAAAAAGGTCAATCATAACATTAGTTTCATAAGTCCCATTGACTGTGAAATTTTACAAAGAATAAACCATAGTTTTGCAGAAGATATAGCAATTAAGGATCAGAATTTATAGCAGGTATAGGAATACTTTGGTAAAGCTTGAGATTCCTGATAACAACATGGAAAAGGAAGAAGGAAATTAGAGAGGAGAGAGATTGAAAGCTTGGGTATCAGGTCGGAATGAAACTAAGTTCCATTTAAGGCAAAAAAAAAAAAAAAATGAACGAACTTATGACTATGGGAATATTCAATCATAAAGATAGCCTCCATTGCTTTCTAGAACCTCATTCCATCTATTAACAAGCTTATAAATTCCACGCTTGTAAAATCTTTTAGGCTTCGATGCAAAATATGAATCTAACTCACTTTCAACCTTTTTAACCTGATACTTTTCCACAAGTCAAATGTCTTTATGCTAAAAACAGGAAGTATTTTATCAATGGATCTTATCAGTTTGAATATGGTGTAGTGAAAGTTGGAGGACAATGATTAATGAAAAAACGAAGGACAACTTAAAGAAACATGGAGCAATGCAAGCACAAAGGAAAACTTAAGGCAACATGAAGCAATGCAGGCACAGATGACAACTTAGAGCAACATAGAGCAATACGAACACAAATGATTACTTATAGCAACATGGAGCAAAGCAAGCACGAATGATAAATTAGAGCAAAATGGAGCAATGAAAGCACAAATGACAAGTTAGAGCAACATGAAACCATTCAAACACAAATGATAACTCAGAGGAACGTGGAACAATGCAAACAAAAATGACAAATTAGAGCAACATGGAGCGAAACAAGCAGAAAAGAAAAATTAAAGTAACACGAATCAATAAAAGCACAGAAGAAAACTTATAACAACATGAAGCAATGCAAGTAGAAAAAACAACTTAAAGCAACATGGAGCAACACAAGCACAAATGACAATTTAGAGTAACATTAAGCAATGCAAGAACATAGCAAACTAAGAGCGATATGGAGCAATGCAAGCACAAATGAGAAGTTAGACCAACATGATTTATTTCAAGCACAAATGTTAACTTAGAGCAACATGAAGTAATACAAGTTGTGAATAACTCGCAAAGACCATAAAAAATGGATAATAACACAAATAACTGGAGATATTGGCCCAACGGACAGATATGGTAAAATGAATGATAGTTCTGGGACGCAAGTCTGCAGGACACAATGGGAGATGTAACGACTAAGTAGAGGCAAAAGAACTGCTAGGTATATATATATATATATATATATATATATATATATATATATATATATATATATATATATATATATATATATGAATATATATATATATATATATATATATATATATATATATATATATATATATATATATATATATATATATATATATGAGGTAGGAGGTTTATCAATGAAATAAATTACATTTGGTGAAATTCTTACGATATTCGGTATTTCAAGATTATAGTAAAACCATTTCAAAATGTGGCCGGTTCCTGCCTTATTTACTCTTATATATATTTATTTAATTTTTAGTCATGGATATCACATATTATTCGCATCAAGAAGTGGTATTTTAAAAATTCTTATTATCGCTAAATTAAAATTTTCCAACCTTGCGTGTGAAGAAAAATACTAATAGATGGCAACACAGAACAGCAAATCTGAGTGGCATCATGCAACACTATCCGAGGATTAATAAATATATAAATAATTAAATCGTAGTTCACTTCTGTAAAAAATATTTTGAAAAATGTGACATGATTAATTTCGGTACCAGTAAATAAAGGGTACCGAGAAAACAACCTCACAGGTGGATGATATTCGCTCAATGATAAGAAAAACGTATGGCAATAACGAGCAATGGATGAATCGTTATTAGTCAGGGGAAGCTTCTTGAGTTGGTATATATATATATATATATATATATATATATATATATATATATATATATATATATATATATATATATATATATATATATATATATATATATATATATATATGAATCCAACAAAGTGCATGAAACAGAAAATGGGAAAATTTTCTTCGGAAATATTATTTTCTAATTCGCAAAAATTCCGTACAGGGGGGGGGGGGATTAGAACCGTGTACACTGAGGCAGCGAGCATCCACTTTGATCTCAATTAAATAATTTCTTAGGCCAAGTGGCCTAAAAAAATATCCATTAAAATGAAATTTTATATTATAATTACTAATGTAGCATTTTATGACAATTGGACTTAGGTACTACAAAAAAAAATAGAAAGTTCCATAGAATGAAATTTCAGTTAGCTATTTATATCAGCATCACATTTAAATAATATCAGTTGCTGAAATGTTTCGTCAGTTAAAGAACTCTGTTTTGGAGATAAGGTCAATCCTCATAAAGAGGTGAGCCGTTCGACAGGAGCTGACGACGGAAGGGTGGTATTGTATTTAATAAATAACTTTTTTATGTTTGGATATCTATCTATACTTTGAAGTTTTCATTTGAATCCTGAAGGTAACTGAACAATTCTAAATCTGCGGTTGATCGTGTTTTAATGGGTTTTGTAAATTCTCAATCACTTGAATCATAATATTTTTAACAGAGTCTTAGTGGCTTGATCTGTCCCATGAAATACTAATATCTAACCAGCAGAGTTGAAGAATGGATGGCTTGTTGATGCAATAATGTCATCTGTAACGCTGGTTTCGTTTGCCAAGGTAAAATATGATTGATAGCGCTTTCCAAAGCCCTTAGTGACTGCACTTAGAAGAGGTTGTCAAATTTAAGAGAAAGTCACTGAAGGCTCTTTAGCTTTTTCTTCACACTGAGCAAGGTAGAGAGCAATTCTCCATAAAACAGTTTTGTTCTCCCTGTAGGCGATCAATTGCCACTGCAATAGGAGCCAAAACTGAGACATACTCCCAAAGAAATTCAATTTCGTAACTTCGGAACACTGGAAGTTCAAGGAACGTCATCAGTTGATGTAATTTGTCCTTGTGTTTTAAAAGTAATGACAATGCATCAAACAGAGAGTTCCACCTTGTAATGCAAAGCACCTTCAATGAACAGTTGATAACAGTTTTGATAATATCTGCTGATTTTGGACGACCGCTATTGTTCCATAATGCTGAGCATTTCCCTAACGCAGCATGATTGATATTTGCAAAAGAAGATATTTTCAGGGCCTTTCTTGACTCAGTTGTAGCGATGAGACTGAATGTGTGTGAAGCACAGCGCACATGCTTAGGTAGGCTGAAGCTGCATGGGTCAGACGAAAGATCTTCTCCTTGATCTAAGGCACTTCTCATTAAGAAATTATCCTCCAGCTCGTGCTCACCCTGATCTTCTTCACCTACCTGGATTCCATCTTCTGAATCTGTGGTTATATTTGCAGCAGTGACTGCAAATTCATTAAAGCTTTAACAAATTAGAGCCGTTTTCAGTGACGGTGCTCGTGATTTTCTGCAGGGGGATATCGTATTCATTGATGATATTCTCCATATGTTCAGCAATCTTGATGTTGTTATGTTCTCCTTTGAAGCAACAACATGCCAATACTCCACTGTGACGGACAAGAGTAGCTTCTTCAAGCTGAAAAAAGGAAGAAAAAACAGTCCAATGCTTGTCTCATAAATGTTTCCATAAATTTTACATATTAATATAAACGAGATAAATTCCATTAACAAATAGGTCTGCTTTCAGCCAAGAGCTGATAACTCCCTAACTGTAAAGACATTTTCAATTTCATATTTCATAAAGAGCAAAATCTTAACATACCCAATGAACTGTAACACCCAAAAAACTACGGTGACGAGTTGACCAAATATCTGCAGTAAGACATAAGTAAGATGTGCAGTCTAGTTTAATTTTCAGTAGAGATCTTGTCACTTTCTCTTCTATAAGATTTCGGCCTAACGACCGCCTTCAGATAACGTCAACCAAAGAATTTAGACCTGCGGTAGTGGAATGTGTGATTATTGTGAGTGAAATTGATTTTCACAGTGAAATGAGAATATATGGTATGCATATAAAATTTTATATATAAAATGTAGCTATATGAATATCCTATAGCTATATAGGACTGGTACATTAATTCCTAAATATATTATTAGTCCTTCATATCAGAATTGCATAGTAAAATATTGACTTTCAGTATTGTTAGAAATATATACATTATCAAGCTTTATTTCCTTCATTTTGACGGGCAAAACACTCCGGTAATATCTTTAATTTAACACTGCTGCACGAAGGACAATCGTCTAATACTGAACATTTTCTTTTTGAAACTTTTCTTTGAGCTGTCACGTAGTTATCCGCTTTTTGCACCAAAGCAGGATGCTTTCTCTGTTGATAAGTGTACATGATCAGATAATTGAAGGACATTTGTTTCATGTTGGCATAATTCCCCTTAAATTCAATCAGCATCTACCATAAATAAAAGTGTTGCAAAATGAAGCAGGTAGGTTCGTGCATGGTAAACCTACGCTACTTAACATATCGTTAGCTACTAGAAATTTTGCCATTTTTCAAAAATAAGAAAAAGTAAAACTTGTCAATTCAATTAAGTATCATATAATTAGCTTTAATAAAGTCTTACCTTCAAATCAATGCGTAGATTGGAAGTAGCATTGTTCGCTGCAGAGAGTTCGCCATTGCATGATGTATATACACACTTCACTTTTTTCTATCGGAAGATTTCACTCTAAAAAATTTAACATCTATTAATGGATGCCTATAATTATATGATTATTTATCCTCATCGTCTTTATTATTGTCTAATCTCTCTATTTCACACTCTTTCGAAGAAGTTGAAGTTGCTATGCAACAGTTGAAATAACGCTGAGCGTTCTCACTATTCAACCAAGCACAACTGTGACCATCTGTTAACTGAATTTGAACTGATTCAAGCAATCTTCCCTCACCGACTCACGCAGTCAACCATTTGTGTCATACAAGTTGCGACAAGCTAAAACATGCATTACACGTTCTTAACAGCTATATATACCTATTATCAGTAAAGTATTTGCAAAAAGTATTTAAATACTTTCAAAAGTATTTAAATACTGTATTTAAATACATTATTTCAAGTGTATTTACAAATAAAATTTTAAATACATAAATATATTTAAATACAAAGTATTTAAATTCTGTCAACATCTGTACGTCGACTCATTGATTCGCCGATATTGACTAATGTGGTGCTGTGAAGGTCCCCACTTTCCTAATTGGATATTTCAGGTCCTCGATCGTTGTAAGTGTTGTACCATAAGCTGTAGCCTTCAAGTAACTCCACAAGGAAAAATCAAATGGAAGAAATTCCTGTGACTGTAGGGAATACTCAATGATTCATCTTCGTCCTATCCAACGGTTAGGCAACATTTTATCGATATGCCTTCTGACACCACAATGATATTGAGGGTGGAAGGGAAGGAAAGCCCCAACTTGTTGAATTTGAAGGGCCTTGATTCCAAACAGCGTGCGAACTACATTTAAAATTTTTGTCCGCAGCATATCGAGATATGCTGCGGACAGGTAACTGAGGTAACTGTTCCAGTAAAGAAACACGGTCGAACCGAACCCCTGGATGATAAACGGCATCATACTGTTAATCCTGCTAAGTTAACATGCTTATCCTCATAAACGTGTGGATTAGTAAGTGACCAACACCAGTATTTGTGTCGATTTGCTGTACATTTAAGCTTGAAGGTAGTTACATTGAACCACACGATTTTGTTGGCAAACCGTACTTCTTCGGCTTCCATTGACCGAAGCCATTCATAAAATTCGAGTCTGTGACAGGGTCATTTTCACTCAACGGCTTGTAACAGCATAGGAATGTAGCTGTTCCGTTGTCACGACTCTAAAATCCGGTGAGCACCGATGAGTCCGGGTCTTTACTTCTACGAATCTACATATCTTGATCAGTGCCACCTGCCTCAAAATTGTCACATAGGCCCTGTAATTAAGAGACGTGTCGTGGCTTTGTACCTAATTCCCGGATCCTTTGTCTTTGTACTCTGGAAACATTCTCAAATTTCCAAAACCAATCCAGAACACTTTTTCTTTCCGCCAGTGTCAAATGCTTACACAACATGGGTTCTTCTGGCGAACTGAAGGAAATTGAGTACTGTAGAGTTTGTATCGTGAAATGAATGCGCATAGGCTAAACCATTATGGGCTATTGCTAAAACAAAGCCAGACTTGGCGGACGTATTTGAGAGGGCCTGTCTGCCACTAGAGAACATTTTGATCACTTGGCGCATGTCTGCTGCTAGAGAACATTTTGATCACTTGGCGCATGTCTGCTGCTAGAGAACATTTTGATCAATTGACGCATGTCTGCCACTAGAGAACATTTATATTACCTGGCGCATGTCTGGAGCTAGAGAACATTTTGATAACTTGACGGATGTCTGTCACGAGAGAATATTTTGATCACCTGGCTCATGTCTGCCGCTAGAGAACATTTTGATCACTTGGCCTATGTCTGCCGCTAGAGAACATTTTGATCAGTTGGCGCATGTCTGCCGCTAGAGAACATTTTGATTACTTGACGTATGTCTGTCACTAGAGAACATTTTGATCATTTGGCGCATGTCTGCCACTAGAAAACATTTTGATCACCTGGCGCATGTCTGCCGCTAGAGAACATTTTGATAACTTGACGGATGTCTGTCACTAGAGAATACTTTGATCACCTGGCGCATGTCTGCCGCTAGAGAACATTTTGATCACTTGGCCCATGTCTGCCGCTAGAGAAAATTTTGATCACCTAGCACATGTCTGCCGCTAGAGAACATTTTGATTACTTGACGTATGTCTGTCACTAGAGAACATTTTGATCAGTTGGCGCATGTCTGCCGCTAGAGAACATTTTGATCACTTGGCTCTCGTCTGCCGTTGGAAAACATTTGATCACCTAGCAAATGTCTGTCCCTGAAGAACATTTTCAACACTTGGATCTTGTCTGCCTCTGGAGAACATTATGATTATTTAATGCAGTTTATTTTAACATACAAATAACTCCATAAAACAATTTGATCACTTAGACCACTAATTTTCCTCGCATAGGCTAGTCGTCGACCGATTTTAATTCAACCATCCCTGGTCAGGGTCACAGCCGGGATGGGAGGGGGCCGAAGTGGTTCCTGATTCACCCCTCCCTCTCGGCCTCTGGTTCGGGGGAGGGGGGAATTAAAATGCTCTCTCTCTCTCTCTGCCCTCCCATTACCCTCTATGCTCACCTCTATCTCTTTTTTTCCAGTACAACCTTTGCTCTGCGGCTCTTATCTGGGGAATTGTGCCCCATTCCCTCCTGCCTCATTGAATGCAAGAGGATCTGACGCTATCTTCCACACATTTCTCTCTTTCCAAATTTTCTGGAGGAGATGCCCTCGTTAGTTTTCGCTCTTAATTCTCATATCTCACCACGCACATGTACAACAACGCTGCCTCTGATTTCTTTCCTTCACAACACACAAATTTCATCACTCTTCCTTCTTTCTGATTCAGCGGAGGGGATTTTCAGTCCAACACTCCCCTCTCGTGAAACGGGCGAGTCACCCTAGGGCCACAAAAGTGGGTTTCAAACGCTCATCGGCTGGTGGCATAAGCACATTACTCAACCACTCGTCCTGCCCCTCTGTACGTAACGAGGACCCCACCTCCCGGGTCTCGCCGGCTTACCAGCGATTGACATTCTGCATTTTATGTTAGTTTCATGGTTCGTTCGGGGGACCGTACCCAAATTAAATGGATGATGGTATTAAGAAACTTTTAAAAATACTTAAATCCTCGAAACCTTTTCTAACAACCTTCTGATAAATCCACCATTATTTCATATTTCATATGGAAAAGAGGTTCCCTAAAATAGTGGTGAAGTTAGGGGAGTTGAATTATGCAGAACGAACAAACACGATTAAACAAAAAGAGAAACAACTTGGGGCTCTACTGAGGGGGCGTAATTACCATTTAACCCCAGGATTTATGGAGAGATTTATCACTTAAGGGTTACATAAAATGCTCAAGGTACAGCAATTCCACTTCCTTCAAGTAAACACTTTATCAATCTCTAAAGGTTCTGTCGGAGATAATAAAGTATTTTTAATGGTAGCTCACCGCAGAATAGTGCCTGTCCAGTGTGCAGCGTGGTCCGAAAGTCTTGTCACCCCCTGTAAATAGTGTTCTCATTTTCTACTTCGAGTGTTGTTTTAGTTTTATATTTCAGATGACCAAAAGTCTTGTCACTACTCACCTGACGTGACATGGGTGACTCTCCCTTGGGCCACATAAAAAGTTTTCCAACGCTCATTGGCTAGTGGCAAAAGCATAGTACTCAACCAATCGTCCTGCTCATCCCTAGATGCCGATAACCTGCCCCTGGTGTTCACTTACTTACCAGCGATTGCCACTCTGCTTTTTATGTAAGTTTTATGGTTAGCTTTATTCCAGATGACTGAAACGAGCCTCTCCTTTTGGAAGAGAGGCTGATTGCAAGTGTATGGACACATGATCGTGCGCACTCTGGCAAGGGCATGGATGATGTGCGACATGATATTATATCGTTCCTCTACTGAAGGTGAATACACTAAAACCAGTACATGTGTTTGATATTAATATTGTTCCTCTATTGTTATTATTTTTCGGTAGGGGGTGACAGGACTTTCGAAACACCCTGTAGTAATCGGCCTAGCTCGTCCTGCACCACGATAAGGTCAATATAACCATAATCTCAGCGTGTGATAATTTCCCGGGATTCTGCGAATAGGCAATAATGCACGCAAGCCTCACGTTCGCCCAGCATAGACACTATAAATTATCACGGAATTTGACGATTGCATCTGCTACATTGACGTGATTTAGCTCCTGCATCGCCCATTATCACGTGTTTTGATCCGTGTATCTTCCTTTATCTCGTTAATGTCTATTTTTCCAGTGATTTGATCCGCTGCATCTCCCCTCTTCATTGATCGGTTCGAAGGTACCTTAATTGGTTAGGTCAGGCAATGGTGAAAATCCCTTTGTTTTGTCCGTGTTCAATCGATGAACCGAGTTTTATCGGAAGGACTTTAGAAGCAGACAAAAGAGTTTATATTAGATTTTTGTTAGAATTTGGAGAGGGATTTGTTTTTGGGAAGGGTCATCCCATCTTTCAACCGTAATTAGAGTATATTGCATAAAGAACAAACAGAAAAAGTGAATGTTGCTTATATAAGGCGAATGGAAAGCTTGTAGAAAGAGAACAGATGTGCTCTAAAATACAAACTAGGTCCCTGTGTAAAGGAACATTCAGTTACCATACATTGGTTATTAGAGTTACGGTTTTACGAGCCTTTCTGTTGTGTTGAGTGATTTCAGGTCACCCATTTGTGCCGATCGTTGAAGGCAGGGAAACTTTGGCCTTAGGCACGTTTGAAAACCTTGAAGCGTGTGAGGCTTATGCTTCTGTTTGACGATCAAATATGGAAACAGAGGACGTTAGAGTTATAAGGGAATCTGGGTTGGGTGTAGGGTGTGGGCAGCTATTATAAAGGAAATAACCATTAAAAAGAATTTGGGGTCACAGAAAAAAATCTTCATTGGAGACACAAAGAATAACATTAAGTTTCCTTGCTGGTAGAAATCCTAATTCTCGAAGGTGTTAGAATGAATTAATGGATCGCCCAGTGAGACCCAAAGAATAACATTAAGTTTCCTTGCTGGTAGAAATCCTAATTCTCGAAGGTGTTAGAATGAATTAATGGATCGCCCAGTGAGACCCAAGAAAAAAAGAGATATTGCTGGGCCGAGCGTTTTTGTCGCTCTATTTCCCTTTTCTTAGGGGAGAATGGAGCGGGAAGAATGGAAGCGGTTTCATTTGAAGGCACCTTTAGGATGCAAGCAAGCCCGATCGAGAGACCGTCGCCCGACTAACAAACGGCGAATTAAAATTAGCCCTGGTACTCCTCCTTAATCACGGCGAAGCCCCAAGTCTAGGCGTCGCTTTTTTTCAAAGAGAGTAAGGTTAAATTGTACCCATTTAGAGCTATGAATTGACCAATATGACCATAGGACATATGGTTATTTACCCTGGTGGTGATTTCAAATCTGCCATCGAATTTGGCGCTAGGTGGCGCCATCTAGTGGCGGAAGGCACATTTAACTATTCAAAGGCACTTGAAGGGTGATTTGAACCATGAAAAACCATCAATGCAATAACCATTTATCATCTTATCACAAAACACCGCAGGTCATTAGAGGGATTTTCCCTCTTGTTGACTCACCCAGAAGCTATGTTGCGATGTGCCACAAGGAAGAAGATAGAGAGGCTTTTTCGATCATTGACGCCATCAACTTACTAGAAGGAAGAAATCTGCAACCCGTTGTGTCCCCAGAAATAATGTTCCACAGATTGATCATTTGCCAGTAACTGGATCCCTCCGCAAAGCAATGTGGGGGATTTAGAGAGGAACCATACTTGGACCAAGGTGAAGACCGTTGTAAAACTTGGAAACCACTCTAGCTCCATTAAGGTGGCATTCTTCCATACCGAAGTGGAAAGAAAGGCCCTGGAGACTGGCTTTTAGCCTTCAACTTCAGGATTGCACAGGCGCAAATTCACAAGTAAAAATTCATCAGTCAGATGCAAACTTGCATAAAATGCTTCAAATTGAAGACACCCATCACGAAGTACTCTCAGAAATCACTTCAAATAGCCACATCGGATACGGATACAATCGGAAACGAAGAAATATACCAACTGTGACGGACCCCCCCCCCCCCCGCCCCCAGATAATTAGTACCAAGAAAGAACAAATGATGGAAGAGAAGAAAACAAAAGATACACAAACAAAAATACACAGGCAGCAGCTAGAGCACGTTATGCTCAGAAAGCGAAAATACTACAAGTTTCGACAGTGGAAGGTCAAAGTATTGAAATAATAGCAATGCTTATTTATGCCTATGCAGCAAATGCAGCAAACCCGGGATGTTTCGCTAAAAGGGTTTAATGCACTCTTAAGGAAATACGGAGTCTCCATCAAGCAACATACTATGGCACACTCTCAGTAACTACATTACCGAACATGCAAGAGGAGAAAATAAATACAGAGGAGGCGCAAACACTCGAGTACAAAGAGATACACCTATAAGAAGAAACTGCAGAAACAGAAGAAACTCATAACGATGCAGAACTAACGGATGGTGAAAACGCTGAAAACGACAACGGATGGACCAAAGTAAAAAATAAGAAAAAAATAACAAGATAAAGAAACTGCCGGAACCTAACGTTCAAGACATATGCACGAGTCTACACAACCCACCACAACAAATTACCTAAGGATTGTGATAATAAAAAAATACTGGGTGGAATAGAAAGGGGCAAATACAAATTAAAATACTACTCAGATAATGACTTTGACACTATCGAAACAGCATTCGACGAAGAAGACATAATGATAGCCAACTTCCGAAGCATGATATCTTGTTAGCTGAGTGGATACGGCGTTGGTCTGCAAACGTCGCGGTACCGGGTTCGATCCCGACATGATCGAACAGAAACAGCACACGTAGAGAGATCTGGCTACCAATTATTGGACGCGCTGTGCTCAGCCCTATACTGGAGTGGTTAGATCATATACTTCTCATCACACACATAGCCAATTACAACATTGCTTTCTTTCCAATCCAGGGGTTCGCAGCTCAACATCAAAGAATCTTACCTATGAGTATCTATATCCACATAGTTCTGACGCGGAACAGGTCCCCCCTTGCTTGGGTGTAACGAGAGTTCCAGTTGAACGCTATTTGGTGTCAAAACATAATACTTCCTGGCATCTCTCCCCCAAAAGGACCAGTCCCTGGTGCCCTTGTGCTCACCAGCGGTTGTCATACTGATCTTGATGTCTAATTCATTATCCGGTTGTGATCTGCCGAGATAAAGGCAGCTTGGTGAGCCACCACCACCACTACTTTCGAAGCAGTATTTTAAGTACAGAAAAATTTATAAACCTCTACAATGGGAAAAGAAACCAAGAACTTAAATACCATTACGAATCAACATAAGAACAAAAACTAAGAAGAAACTATAAAATAAGAGAAGAAAGGTTAAGAGAAAGAAGAAATATACACAATAATTATGTCGTGATATGACCGGGTGTACGCCGTTATACGCACATTGGCCTACTGGCCGACCGAAATTAAAGCTCCACCTGGGGATGGCTTTAAGAGTGCTTTAAATACACAGTTGCTAGGCCAAGGAATATTCAAATACGGCTACAAAAATATACTTTAATAGGACTAACGATTACATATACATATAAGGCAAGTTAAATGGCAATGCAATTAAATATTGACGGTTCACTGCTAAGATGATTAACACTACCAATTAAGTTTGAACCGAGGGATAATTAATTAAGTAATGATTTTACAATTATGCAAGTTCTACATCAAAGGGGATCCTTGAGGTTTGGCGGGGTAAAGTGGGGAGGAGCGTAGCGAAGGCGGGGGTTAAATCCCTTTTACCTTGATGTGCGGTGAATAGGACCATGGATGTAAGTTCGACTTTGAACTTGTGGGCGTCTCACGAGACGCTCAATTCAACTTCGGGAAACTGAAGTTGGATGGGGGGTCTTATCCTTAAGAGGCAAACGGAGGGTGTTCGGGGAATATTCAAACACGGCTACAAAAATATACTTTAATAGGACTAAAGTTTACATATACATATATGGCAAGTTAAATGGCCATGTAATTAAAAATTGACGGTTCACTGCTAAGGTGATTAACACTATCAATTAAGTTTGAACCAAGGGATAATCCCCTTTTACCTTGATGTGCGGCGAGTAGTTCCAAGTAGGTAAGTTCAACCTTGAACTTGTGGGCGTCTCACGAGGTTCAATTCAACTTCAGAAAACTGAAGTTGGGAGGGAGGGTGGCTCTTATCATTAAGAGGCAAACGGAGGGTGCTTCGGGATGGCTTTTCTGATCCTTAAAATCTGAAGATGTGGTGAGAAGGGTTGAATCGCGCCTAACTCTCACCACGAACAACACTGAGTGACGACTAGCTCTTCCTTGGCTCTTCGACAATCACTCAATTCTACTATGGACGAGAATGTAGTTGATTCCCTCTCGACTAACGAACACGTTACGGCTAACGTAGTGGTGTCGAATATATACCCCGAAATTATCTAGACAGGGAGAGAGATTCATCGCTAACAGACATCTTTAATTGCCTTGGGTCGCGATACGGGCACATAGCGAGAAGCCGCGCTGGCCTCTTAATGGTCTTTCCATTGTTTTAACTTTCACAGGATATAGGACAGATGAATTTTGAGTGGTCAACAGCGAACTGGGGAAGTCAGGGGAAGGGGGGGATTCCTTATTCTTCCACAAATTATAACCAAAACAAAACAGCGATGAGCCAAATCTTCTGGCGCCTGTGCAAACCTATTACTTTCTTTCATTTTCCTCGATAATTTCCTAATCTCTTTCTACACTTGCCTCGCCACTTCTAAGCAATGGATAGAGAAAGAGAGTTCATTATTACGGGATTTGGAAGCAGAGAAGAACCGCAAGTCATCTCGACATCAGTCAAAGACGGATAAATAGGAGAAGATCAGAAGAAAGTGGTATACATATAAATCGAGGATCATTTAGAAGCAATATTGCAATTTTTAAAAATATATAAACAACATTTATCAATTATACTCTAATGCCTATTGATTGAGGTGCTTTTAAAGACTTAAAGAGGATAAATCAATTCACTGAGTAAATTTATATGAAGAAAAGTGCGTTCCATCGCAGTGTTTTAAACTCGCGTTAACTTCTCTTAATTTCTAGTGGCCACTCCCTTATCGAATAGCAGCAAGTCATTATTTCTAAGGTTGGGAATTAAATTCGTCGCCCTACGATTAGCAGCACCTTGTTACTTAAGTTTTTCCCACTAAGGACCACCCCCAAGGCTAGCAGCCTTAACGAACTCCGTTGATCTTATTGGGTTCTCCTTGTGATCCAACATTCCATGTATTTGTTGGTTTTGTCTCATTTGTGCTTGTCTCTGGCACGGTATGAATAGGTAGTGAACTGCACCTGTTACTTGATAACAGCGAGAACAGATGTTTTTGTCATTCAGCCCTGTGCAGTATTTGTGTTTAGTTGTGGGCATTGATCGCATCTGAGACTTGCTAGGACGACCTGTTTGGCTTGTGGGCGAGATTTTTCTTCTGAGTTGATATTTTTTGGAATCGCGTTGGGGAGATTGCAGGCATTGTTATGTTATGTATGTAAAGTTTGTTTAGTTCGTAATGGCTGGTTGGTTACGGGGTAATGGAATTCCATTTACTGTATCGGTTGATGTGGTGTATTTGTGGAGTTTGGGGTATGTTTCTTTGAGGATGGCAAGGTTCTTGCATGTAATGACATTGGTGGCTTGTGTTTCGCTTTTTATGAAGAAAGTGGAAGTAAAGAGTGTGTTTTATGAGCTCGTTCTATGTTTCAGCGTTGGAATGGTTTATCAAGGTGTGGTGGGTGTATTCAAAGGCAGGTCTGAGCGCTTTGTTTTGTGTCTCCTGTAATGTGCTGCGTTAAGTGATTGCGTGATTTGGAGCCGAGGTTGTAGAGGTGTAGAAAAGTGAGGGACGCATATACGGGCTATTGAAAAAGTCCCTTTACACTATTTACGACGCTCTCATCAAATGACACATATAAATATTTGTTTAAATTGTAATATTAATCAATGTGGCATTGAGAACGCGCTCCAGGCGAAAACTGAAGCCTGCACACACGTTAAGGACGAAGTCCTTCCTCATGCTGGCCCACACGCGGTTGATGGAGGATTTCAGTTCGTCGACTTTGTTGTGGTGGACCATGCAGGTCTTGCCCTCGACATGCGCCCCCACGCTGTGGTCGAGGGGATTGAGGTCGGGTGATTGTGGCGGCCAAAGTTTCTTTGACCAAAAGTTCATGTTCGGTCCCCACCCACTCGTCCACGGTCTTGGCCGTGTGGGCGGGTCGCCATCCAGCTAAAAGACGTAGTCTATCTTTTCGTGATCTTTCTCATCCAAGGCAAGACTTTCTTGGCCAAGATGTTCCTGTAATCGGCCGCGGTTAGCCTGTGACCGACCACGAACTACACGGGCGTTATCTCCTCGACATTCGAAGCCACGACGCCTAGCATCATCACGGAGGGCGGGTGCTTGGTCCTGAAAGGTAGCAGACCTCGGATACATCCTGACTGAAGCGTACCAGGCAATCGTTCTGCTTGTTGATGACCGAATAGACTGTGAAAGGTTTTTCACTAGAAAAAAAAATGAGAGTTCGATTGCCATGATAATTCAAGTCGTTGAGAATACGACAACAGCGCTCCCGACGTTGTTCACGCATACGGTCGGTAAACAGGGGCCTTTCCGCACACCTCAAGCTCCTTGTTGGCTTGGCCACCCTGGCCAGCTAGATGTTCTTTCTCACGAGCGCAGTCATTTTGAGCTTCGGAGCACTTTTGAAGGCCTTTCTCACAGTCAAACGGTTGAAAATTTCAGGTCTGCCTGAACGAGGTCGATAATTTAGGTCTTTCACATACTTGCGCCTCTCTGTGACTCTGTGGATGGTCATCCGGTTGACGTCGAGCCGCTTGGCGATGTCGAGCTTGTTGTGGCTCGCTCGCAGGAGGCAGAGATCTCGATTCTCTTCACTTTCATCTCGACACACCTGCACACAATGCAAAAGACGTTGTAATGAGACGTGCTGGAAAAGTAGAACCTTAAGTTTTTCTAATGGAACTTTTTCTATCAACCAAGTAAACCTCTCTCAAGATACAAAAATTGAGTGTAACAGAACTTTTGCAAAACTCGGTATGCCCTGCTTTTAAGTGTGGGCGATAGGCTCTTTGCATTGCCCGTGAGAAAGGAGCTATGACTCGAACCTAAAATAGGTGTATTACAAAGACATTCGCACGAGTAAAATATATCATGCGCTAATGGAGTAGGATTCCAACGGCGTCGAATTCTGTGTTGGCTTTGTTTGTTGTGTTTCCTCTGTGTTGTCAGAAATTTAGTCTTCAATCCTTCTTTGTGTACCGATCATTTTGATCTATTGAAGGCGAGAAAGGTGCTTGGTAGAATGATACGGGGATGTTTGCTATACTCCAGTTTGTAGGTTTTAAAGGTGAGATAGTTAATACGTTCTGATTTAAATAGCCTTCAAGCCTTTAATGAATGGATGTAGATCACGAGCTGCGTTGGTGTGTTTTGAGTATTGGAAAAATGTGGTGATGTCATCAGCATAACTGTAGATTTTGATGTTGGATTCCGGTTTGGAGTGTTGGTTTGTTGGAAGGAAAGGATAAAAAGGGTGGGTGAGAGTGCAGATCCATGTAAGAGATTTATTTGTTCGTGATAGTTTGCTTGAGTGAATTAATTGTGATTTTCAGTCTGTGACAAGGTGACAAGGAAGGTGATATGCATTTTTTTTTGCTTTCTGTTAAATGTGGTGTTCATTATTTTTGTTGATGAGTATGTGAATATGTATTGTGTTGGAAGCTTTGCTCATGTTTATTCTCACCATTAGTCCCCTGCGAGGGGGTTAAGTTTATACAGGTCTTCTTGTGTAATCTGAATGATGTTAATTATTGTTGAGTTTGAGTGCAAAGAGCGAAAATTCAAGTTGTTAGGCGTCAAAAAGGATGTCTTGGTTTATTTTTTAAGTGCTAGTAGACGTTCCATGATTTTGGAAGGGGGTAGAGTAGGGAAATAAGTGGGTATGATGCTTGAATAATGGCTGATTTGTTTGACTTAAGGAAAGTTAATATGCATGCAGCTTTCCAAATATTTTGCAGGAAATTATGAAAACTGGATAAAAGGTTTGAGTTAGGAAGCAATGTATTTTGTACCTATGTGTTTTAGGGAAACATGTGATATTAATTCATGGTCTTAGGCGGATTTTGCCTGTAACATGGCCTGGGATGCCATATGCGTAGTGATTTGTAGGGGCATGTGGTGTCTATTGCAAGTGAGTGTAGGTGTATTTTGTAACTGTACCTCAGGTTCTCTGTTACTAGTTTTGTGTAGTGTATGAACGTGTTGGCATGAATAGTGAAGTTGACTCTGGTTACATTCGAATAGATGAGCGAACTTCGTACGTGTCATTTCTTTCATTGATAAGAGGTGCCATGTCTCCTGAAGGGTTGTCAGAAACTCTTTATGTTAATTTCATGGTAAATAGTAACCAGTAAAGCTTATGGGTATAATTTTTTGTTGTTGTTTGATCTGAGCGTCAATGTCCTGTGTTATACTTTTAATTTCGCCTGTTATTTCGAGTCCGTGGTTGTTGTCATAGGTTGCTTTGGTTTGCGCGAGCGTCTTATTTCGGGGGCGAATTTAGAAAATAGTGCGCAAGATTTGTCCTCGAGATGTCTTTGTTGTTTGATATTGATAGCACATATGTTTGCGAAGTAAATGTAGATGAATAATTAGTCATGGGTTTTGCGCAATATAAGTTTATAAAAGCCAGGAAAGACTGTGCGGTCAATTCACTGACAGACCTGTAAATAGAAAATAGCTATGTGGTCGTTAGTTTACGTGCCTTAGTTTTGTCCGAGTATGGGCTCCTCAAGAGCAACTTGTATTGTGGAGGGATATGGTAGGAGGATAGTGGAATTTGATATTATCAAGTTGTTGTGGTGGCTAGATTTTGTGAACAAAGGGTGATGTCCGGTAGTGCCATCAGAGTAGGTGTTTAAGAGATTCCGTAGGATGGGGGATGTAAGGTTGTTAAGAGTTAATAGGTAATCTAGATGCTTTAAGGTACATAAGGCTCTTGTGTCTCTACATTATTAGTTTAAGCAGTTTTATTCAAGGGCGTTGAAGTCACCAACCACAAGGGTGTTTTCTTTCTGTTATGGGAGGTGGTCCAGTGCTGGCTCGTAGTTTGGTAGGCAGTATGTAAGGTCAGGTAATTTCAGGTTGTGAAATTGGTTTATTTTGTTGATATGTTTAGGTAAGGTTTGTTTTTATATCAAATTACACTGTAGTTTAGAAGTTGAGTCGGATCTGAAGGTATTAGTTGATGGGATGTCAACTTTGATCTTTGTGATTTGGCTCCTGCTTCCATCGTTTCTGGGACTGGTTCGCCTTATACCAGTGTGACGTGGTACTTGTCAAATGAAAGTTCGAGTTTTTAGGTCTTATTACTGTATTTTGTGGTTAAATAGGACTCTTCGAGCTCCATTTGTTCATGGTGAACGATTAATGGGATGGGTGTTGGTACCAGAGAAACGGTGTCAGCTATGTGGTTTATGCGTTTGGGCGAAGTGCAGATAGGTGAGGGCCTGGTGGAGTTGGTTTGCATTCTGTGAGAAGCCACACTGCAAACCTAACTTCTGATACAGCCTTGAAAACGTTGGCAAGCCGGAGTGGAGTGTGAAAGGTGGGGAAACTGATCCCATTACACCGCAAGTTGTTATGCTTTCCGGTATCACCCCATTCATTTGTGCCAAAGTCCTAACCTGTATAACGATCACCATCAGCCCCTTCACCAATCACTCGTTTCCCACAAATCCAACAAAATCTCACGCCCCCTTATTGCAAAATCCTCCGCCACCAAAACCCATCACATTCCCTTACCCCCTCCCCCCTTCCCAATCTTGAATTTACATACGTGTTTGGGAGATGAAGCAAGTTCTCCTTCTGCTTGTTTGAGATCTACATGCTGAGAAACATTGTCGCGATTGTACAGGGTGTATGTGTAATTTGACGCCATTCGCAACTCTGAATTCTGCGCGCATGCACGTTGCCAGGCGTTGCTTCTCCCTTCTTCCTCTCATAGTAGACTCACTCAGTTGTGCATCATCTGCGAAAAATGTAATGCCATGGATGAATTTAATCTTCTAAAAGTTTTGAAAATGCAAGATGTGCTGCTGGATATTTACGCCGGAAGCTCAAATTCGAAGATCTTCGAGTGGTTAGGTGTCAATATAAGTACGGTGCAGAAGATCAAGAAAGAGATCGATGACTCAGGCTGAGATTGCGAGGTTACAACGGCTCGGAAGCATCTCTCTAAGTGTTCTGATGCTGGAAAAAAACAAGAGTTTATGGTGGAGATCCAGGCTATCTTTGACAACGATCCCTGCAAGTCAATAAGGTCCATAACCAGGGACAAAGGAGTGTCAGAGTCTCTTATCAGGCACTTAGTTCATGAGGGTGTCCACTACAACTCATACATGATGAGAAACGGTCAGCTACTGTCGCAGAAGAGGAAGAAAAAGCAGAAGGAACGTGCTGCAATGTTTGTGACCAAACTGACTTATCTCCTCAATTCTGCCATGCTTTATTTCTTCTCAAACGGGAAGAATTTCTGCCAGGACGAGGGTAGGAACTCACAAAACAACCACTTTTATGCTCCTTTCCCCTAGATGGACCGAAAGTCACAAAGACCATGTTCCCCGTCCATATCATGGTATTTAAGGTGGGCAATTGGAAAGGCAACGTTATACCCCCGTTTATCTTCTCGGATGGCTACGTCGAACTCCTGGAGGAATTAGTACTACTCTGGAGCCAGGCGGTGACCGCTGGAAGGCCGTAAGTTTGGCAGCGGGACTCTGCACCATGCAAAACAAACAAGATGACCAATTTTTCTCGGTCATTACGAATATTTTCCCTCCCAACTCCCCAGACTGAAAACCACTGGACTATTATGTGTGTAGTGTGTTTGAGGGAGAAACCCACAAGTCCCTGTGTACCACCAATATAGAGCTAGGTCAAGGATCATCACAGTTTTCACCTAGTTAAACAAGACAGACAGTCAAGACGGCCTGCAGCTGGTTCTGATGTCGTCTGGAGGCTGCGGCTGTGGTCGATGGAGATTTAATTGACTAAAATTAATAATAAAATCTTCCAAGTCTTTAACATCTAACTTTGGTCAATTTATCTGTATAAATGATTTTCTATGTTATTTTAATTTTTATATTAAAGTTAGGCGACAAATGACCCATCGCACCTTGTATGTGGGAAGGCCAATGCGTGCTGGTGACTCTCGAGCTGCGCGACAGGTACTCATCAGAGGCACGGGGCATGGACCCGGTTTTGCCAGCTGCGTCTTTTTAAGTGAAGACATCGACTACTTCCCCTACCTATTCTGGCCCGCTCGCCGACGCTACAAGGAGAAGAGTTCTAAGGTCAAGATATCCTTTCACATTCGAGACAGTAATTTAACCCCATTTTCTAAGTGGCGTCTGACAAGCGCTCTATGCAATTACGATAAATGGATAGGTAGTTAAGTAGGTAGGTGGGTAGATAGGTATGTAGCTATTTAAGTAAGTAGATAGGTAGGTAAATAGATGCTAAGTCAGTGAAAAAAGCCCTTTGAACAATATAGTCGACTACAGTGTTAAGCTTCCCTTTGACCAAATTAATGAGAAGGAGATTATGCTCCTCAAAGAAATGGAGAGAAGAATTAGTTAGTAGAATAGAGCATTGCTAATGAGGATAAATTATGACAGGTTCCTAAATCTGCCTCATACCCTTGTCAATTCTGAATCCATTTGAGGAAAAGGAAACATGTATCAGAATAACCGGAAGTAAAGAAATTAAATTAGAAAATACGACCTTCGAATGAATCTGGAGTGATGGTGAAAGAGACAAAGTAAAAAGAAACAATAATGTGGCTAAGCACTGATCCTTAATGAACTCTGTTCGTAACTGGGACGGAGTCTTTATTTGCGACAGCTTGGGACAACGATTTAAGAATAAGAAAATAACGAAGTAAACCATAGAGAAGAAAAAGTAAATCCCCCCTCCCCAAATAGAGGAAGAAAGTAAAGGAAAAGGAGAAAAAATGAGAAAAAAACGAAAAAAACAAGCCCACTACAAACCAATGACAGTGTGAGTCACGATCTTCAGACGAGATCAGGCTTAATCGCTGTATTACCTCAATGGCGACGCACCGACAGATTCTGATCAAAGCCACAGCTGACAGACAAAAGGCGGAGATTTATTCGGTCCTACGCGTTCGATCAGGTGGTTTTTGAGTGCCAGCCAGGTGGCGGGAACAGGTACGTCTGGCGCCACATGGCACTCTGTTGTGGCTCTCAGTGGTGCCGGAACTGAACTGAGTGCAACACACGACGCCTCGTGGCAAGAAACGAATCTGTTTTCGGGTCTCGACCGTAGCACTGATGCGAATGACGCTTTGAAATCTTGTTGCTCACGTAGGAGGCGAAAAACTGCGGCGAGGCAATTGCGTCCCCTTATTTATCGATTCGCATCGCCATGCTTTAAAGGCCGAACCTTAAGTTCGTGAATCCCGCCTTATGACACTGTTATAACGTTGTTTAGCAACGTTAATTTTCAAAGGAAACCAAATTAACGACGTTACTTTGTCTTTATGGAGCAACACCTTGTCTGAATCAGCATTAGGTCTCTCTGAAGCAACACCTTGAGTATGTCCGTAGTGATCCTTTATCTACGTCCATGCAAAACGGTGCCATTCTGCGAATGAGTAAGGACCATCTGAAACGACGTTATTTGTCTAACTGCATTAGGGCCATCCAAAGGGGCACTCTCTTTGTAGCTGCTTTTGGCCAATTTGTGCGGCTGAATGAGGTCCCTCTGAAGTGAACTCTAGTCTACAGCTGCTTTTGGCTTCCCTAGACCCCTTGTCTGAGGCTGAATTACACCTTGACCCGTTCTGAGCTGCGTTAGGACCTTACGCAGGGCTCTACGCCCTACAAGACCGCCGGGCCCAGTGCCCGATACCGCAAAAAGTGTTTCGCCTGCGACAGCGCCTCTTCCCCAATGCTCCCTCCGACCCAGGGGTCATTGAGGCCCCCCTGACGCACCTCTCGGCCCCACCTCCACCCAAATCGGATCATTCCATCTGGATCACCGGTCTGACGGAGCGGACGCCACGGCTTGCGGAAGATACGGAGGGTGGGGTCACCACGGAGAGGGGTTACATCCCCGACCCTGAATCGAGGGTATCCGGGAACGCATCTCCCCAGGAAGCCAGGGGACAGAGCCACCTGCGCCCTACGTTCCTGGAAAAGGTCCAGCGCTGTGTTTGTCCCCACAGGGGGAAAGCGGAGCCTGGACCCCAGCTGCCCCGCAGGGAGATCACCCTGGCCCAGTGGATCGTGAGGAGGGTTCGCAGAATGTGCATCTTCCCCAAGAAGAAAGGTAAAATTGTCTTGCGGATCCACTTCAACACACACTCCACTCCCCCCTACCGTCTCCATCCCTGGAGGAAGGGGGAGGGGGAGAGTTACTACTTGCGAGAAATAGTTTTCTTTCAATAAACAGTAATAGTAGTAGTAAGTGGTGAAGTTAGGCGAGGTGAAAAGTGTAAGAGGTGCATAGCTAGGGTTGCCAAAATGAGGAGAGCTTGTGTCCCAGGTGTAGGAAGGAATTGAGAAGAAGAAACAAAATAATAAGAAATAAAAGAATTTAATGAATAATAAAGTAACTGAGGATCAAAGAGTGTCTTGCCCAGCCTCACAAAATTCAAGTGCTGGGGCTTGGAGGGAACGTTTGAAGTTTCCACTAACAAATTCGCACAAAAAGATACAGGGACGCAAAAATGCGAACAATATTCCCTCGCGAGAGATCATGCTTGAGCCATCCTTAAAAATGGAACTAACCTTCTGTGTTCCTTTTCATTGGGCTGCGGGTCGAACACCTTCGTTACAGTGGAGGCAACTTATGTCCTTGAAGGCAGTCGCCATATAAAGGGATTCAAAAATAATCGTTACAGTGAAAAAGGCTCATAAACTCATTTCACTAAGAATGTAAATTACCCGTAGGAAAAGAAAGATGCGCCTCCATGACCTCTTGGTTATATTTAAAATTGAAAGCGATTAGGAAATGACTCGTATTAAGCAAAAAAGCAACACTTTATGTGGGTATTTTCCAGAGGACGAGAGCGCTTGTAATCGTATTTTATTTTCCCTGAGAGCATTTTTCATTTCGTTGTATGCAATTTCCAGGAATGAATGAATTCCTTAACTGATGAAGATTGACTTAACTCAAGAAATGACTCAGCATTAGAATAAAACTAGTTAAAATGGCACCTGACATAAAAGTTAATAATCTGTAAAAATATAATCCGATGGACAAATATATAAAGACCGAGAAAAAATATAGTTTAAATTATCTAATTGTTTTACCCTCCCATTTTTTTAGTACCCTTCCCCCTCCTTTTCACACCTCAACATTCTCATACCCTCTTGAGCTTCAAGTGGCTTGAAAGAATAGGTCAGATCTGATCCATTTCTGAATGGGTATCACAGACTCCGTCAAAATTGCCGGAGCACAAACAATGATAAAATTACAATGACCCGAAAATTTTCTTCTTTCTCGTGATATTTCAGGTATTTTTTTATGAATTATTCAATGTTCTTTATGGTCCTATATTTTGTCGATGCTTTTTTTAAAATAAAAAAACAAGCAATGAATAAAGTAGAATAGTATTTCAAAACTATAATTAAATCGAATTAGTATACATTTTATTTATTATCAATTATTTGAGCGCTTTGTTTTAGGGGCTGTTTGTTCAATTGGGTGATGAAAGAAATTGATTTTCTTAACTTGCGATTCTCTACGGGTATTTACCCCATGAGGATAATTTGAAGTTTACCAAGGGATTTTTGTAAGTTCTTTGAGTTGGAAGGTAATAATAGGACTAGGTGCCACCTTTTGAAAATGAAATAGCATAGGTGTAAACTGGCTGTGAGAAAGTATTTTTTTTCACCAACGGAGCTGTGGATTACTGAAATATTTCACCACAGAGAACAATTATAATCAGTCAAAATTTGAATGTTTTCAAGCGCAGGTTAGATGATTATATGATGGTTTTTAGTTGCGTGAACGCGATTCTATAAGTTACTATGTCAGTCTATCGGTCGGATGGTAACCACTTTACTTTTCATAAGTTTTTGAAAGTTTTTAACGTCAGATGATATGTTTTTCTAATCCATAATACGTTTGTTAATTCTTTTTCTAAAAAAATATTGAAATAATTGAGAGCACGCGACTTAGGTCTGTTGACCTTTTTGAGTCATTTCGGTATTTAGTCCTCCGTTTAATTATGTTATGAAATTAATAACTCACAAAGTAGCGTGTGAAGTTAGCAATGAATGCAATGTCCCGCAGGAAAAATGAAATGATGTTTTCGAGTACTTTCGAACTTTATTCAGTTCCTTAGCAAGGTTAACTATGTAGTTATCCTTGAATAGGAACTGAATAAAGGTCGAGAGTATTCGGAAACACCTTTTTCCTTTTCCTGTGGGACATTGTATTAATTATGTTATGTTTAAGGGGATAGGAAAAGGTTACACAAAGAAATCCTTCCCGTGTGCGCGAATGTGTCATTTCTTTTGCACGTTTCGTATGAAGTAAGTGATCGATGTATTTACGACTTCCTACACATTAGGATTTAAAAATTTGTCTCTTTTATTACTTATCTCTTTTGTAGTTAAATCTTTTATAATGAATAATTATCCCCTAAATATTTAATTAATTTGTTTATTTTTGATTGGGAATCTGTGCTATGGCGACAAATAATTTTTTATAAAGCCATATCTACTGCTTCACTTTCTCAATTATGTTGATGGCAGTTGACACCTTGCAAAAAAATGAACGACAAAAAAAGAAATATTAGTTTTTTAACAGTTCTGTGCATGAAAATAAAAGGATGAGTAATTATTTTCTTTATAAATAATAATAACCTGCTGCATTATTTCTGCACAACCATCTTTAGCTCACGGTTCTGGTATTTTTTAAAAATTGATCTTTTAATTTAGTAAAAAACCCAAAACGAAACAACATCCACATCGTTAGAATATAAGTTAAGACACATCCTAGAAAAAAATGAAATGGAACCGGAAACAATCTGGAGAGTTGCTAATCCCCGAGACGCATTGCGTCCGGAGGGGGGGGGGGGGGCTTGGCTCCTCTAAAATCATATGCGAACGGAAATAACATAAATATTACATTTAAATATTTTAATACCATTCGAAAAGCCTTGACTAGACTGCGCCTAATCAATCTCGATGCTGGAGTTTACAGTTTACCATGCTATAATTGCAAATTAACATACATCGGAGAGTCAGGCCACTTTAATAAGAGGATGAAAGAACATTTAGCTGATATCAGAAGGTGTACGAACTCTTCAAGTCTCTTTACCTACATGCAAAAGCACGAACATAGAATTGATTTTAACCATGCAAAAATCATTTATAAATCAAACCATTATATTGAGAGGAGAATTTCGGAATCCTTCATTATCAACAAAGTTGATCATTTCAATTTATCTGAAGGGCAATATAAATTTAACAAATATATATCGAATAGAGTCACTAATCATATTTATAAGCCCCCGGACGCAATGCGTCTCGGGAATTAGCAACTCTCCAGATCTTTTTCGGTTCCATTTCATTTTGTTTAGCTTGTCATTCATGCCAGATTCACTCGAGTTTTTCCCAGATTGTTTCCTGCCGTTTCATTTTGTTTAGGATGTGTCTTACCTTATATATACTGTGTTTTTTGCCAAGTTTATTCATTATTAGTTGAAAATGGCATCTTGCTGAAACAAGTCCGATAGTTCTAAATAAAATCTTGATTCAAATATTGTGGTTTACCATTATCTTTCAATGATATACATCGCGCCAATGTGATATCTTCCATTCTCTCTCTCTCTCTCTCCTCTCTCTCTTTTATATATATATATATATATATATATATATATATATATATATATATATATATATATATATATATACATATATATATATATATATATATATATATATATATATATATATATATATATATATATATATATATATATATATATATATATATATATATATATATATATAACCGATTGGGTTGTTGCTAGCCAGGAGAATCTTTAATTTCACCAGGAATGAGAGTACATAGAATGCGGAGGAATTCATCTTCATTTATTAGGTATGGGCAACGTTTCGAGCTTTCCGCTGATCTTCGGGTTCTATAAAATCAAAGTAGATAGGAATGCATAATTTACGATGAATTATAATATTAAAAAAATTCTAGAAATTCGAATATTAAATGTGTTGACAAATATCTACCAAAAAAAGAGAGAATTTTCTTTGCCTATAATACAAAAATCTAAGAAAATACATTATAATTTACCATGAGTTAGAATATTAAAAATCTAGAGGAATACAAGGGAAAACCATGAAAACACTTACCTATGTTGCTCTGACTCCAGAGAGAAGTGGGGAGGGGGAAGGGGGGGAGATTGAAGTGGACATAGGTAAGATTGTATTGGTAGTAGAGTTATGTCATAAGTAGGGGATCAGCGGACGAGTCACAATTCCGACTTGGAGCATGAGATTTAATATAAAGGCATTCTAGTATGCTTAAGCTTTGCTCATTGTTATCTTGATCAATTATGGTAAAATTATATAGTGTATGGTTATATCCGCGTTGCATTTGATTGCATGTGCTCTGATAGGGAATGGTTCTTTACGATTAAGGGGTTTTCCAGTACGAGCGCTGATGGCCATGTGTGAGGAGAACCTTGCTCTCAGGGAGCGAATCGTACAGCCTATAAATCTTCCTTGGAGACACCTCTAGGATTTTTAATATTCTAAATCATTGTAAATTATGTATTTTCTTAGGTTTTTGTATTATAGGAAAGAAAATTATCTCCTTTTTTGTAGATATTTGTCAACAATTTTAATATTCTAATTTCTAGACATTTTTTAATATTATAATTTATTGTAAATTATGTATTCCTTTCTACTTTGATATTATAGAACCCACAGATCAGCGGACAGCTCGAAACGTTGCTTATATCCAATAAATGAAGATGAATATCTCCGCATTCTACGTACTCTCATTCCTGGTGATATATATATATATATATATATATATATATATATATATATATATATATATATATATATATAAAGAAACTCAGAGCCTTAATATTCATTAAAGGTAGGCAAAAGGGAAAAGGGTGATTAGAAAAAGGAAAAAACATGGCATAAATAACAAATCCTCGCAATAAAGCCTACCTATTCCCTTTATAAGTACTTTTCCATGATAATGAATTGATGAAAATTTGAAAAGTGCTTTGATTCTCTTTATTTCTTTTCTCTTGGATATTTGCATACCTTAACAATATATTTAGATAATAATAATAACTATAATAATAATAATAATAATAATAATAATAATTAATAAATATTTTATTAAGTAGGTTTTCCTGGTTAAATTTCTTTTTTAGCCTTCAAATAAGTGACTAAAATTCTCAACTACTGACATGACAATGGTTAGTTTTTAAAATGAGCACAGATTTAGCTAATGTCGCAAATATGCAAAGTAAGGAAAGAGAAAATAATTATTAGAATTATCAGAATGATTTCAGGAATATCATTAATATCTATATAAAACTAAACAAGTAGATTAGAATATTTTCAAATTATTATCACTATTCCTTGGAAGGATTTACTGCCATTTATTCCCACATCCCAGGAAAAAACAACAAATAGGCCATAAGCAGAAAAAAAACAGTAAGGAACAAAAACAGAGAGGAGAAAAACTGCCATAGTATTATAATTTGCCTCTGAAAGCTGGGAATAAGTTTGCACAAAGAGCACATGTACTAAAACTACATATTTTGAATTGATTAGTAGGACATTTCTCGGTACATTAATATCATGAAACTTAGGTCATGTAAGTTCTTCTAAATTTGTTCTTGCCTTTAAATAGAACGAAGCAGTTTTTGCCTTGGAAAAGTACATTTATCCTTCCTTCTACGCCTGCTTTTCCCTTTGAAAATTATAGTTTTACCTGTAAAAAAATTTAGTATTTTGTTTTAAACATTTTCTCTATTGAAAAGGCAGTTTTTGCCTTGAATATTAGATTTTGGCCTGTGAAAAATAAGGCCAAAGCTTCTTCCTTAGATTTGAAAATTATCTGTGTGAAGTAAAATAAAAACAAATGAAAAAAATGAGAAATTTTGGCTAAGAGCATTCAAAGAGATGAATGAACCTTTGGCAAAATCGATCCAGATTTCCTGTAAAAATACGGCAGAGATCTATTGAATTTGGGCCCAACAAAGAGAAAGTTAGGTTTTCCATGTTTCTAGAAATTTTAATTAAATTTACTTTTCATTTTAACTTATTCTTTACTCTATTCATTCTTAGCTCTCAACGATAAGCTTATGTTTGCGGAAAATCGATAAGATTGTGTTCACTAATTTATAAAGTTTACCACCTTCTTTCCCTCAACCCCGGGTCTATGCAGTCGTGAGAAAGAATGGGAGAGGAACGAAAGGAGACATGTGTTAAAAATTTATGCAACAATTTAATTATCCTGTGTTTCCTCTGGACGAACCAATTGTTACCTTTCCCTCTTACGAAGGGACGAGAAAGGAACCATTAGGAAGGCTTCTCGTTGTATTTATTGTGTATCTTTATTCCCTGCATTAACGATCCTATTTCCTTACGCTCGATCGTTTGTCTTATTTGTTTAATTCTCTTTATTCCGTTTGGTGGTTTTACTCAGCTAACCTTTCACAATCTAAACGCCTTTTCGTGTTTAAAATAATTCGGTTCTTGAGTCAATGCAAATCGGGTGTTAAGTATAAATATTAGGTGTACATCAATTGAGTCGAGGCTTGTTAATATATTATTTATTTTAAAGTTCCTTTGATCTCTCACTTCACCTTTTAAGGTTCTATTGATCTCTCTTTGCACAGTACTTGTTTCTATTGATCTCCCTTTGCACAGTACTTGTTTTATTAATCTCCATCTCACCTTTTAAGGTATTTTTTATCTCCTTTTGCACATTTTAAAGTTCTCTTGATTCCCTTTTGCACATTTTCTGGTTTTATTCATCTCCCTCTTCACCTTTCAAGGTTCTTTTGATCTCCCTTTGCACATTTCAAGGTTCTATTGATCTCTCTTTGCACGTTGTTCAGGTTCTATTGATTTCACTTTTCACTTTTTAAGGTTCTATTGATCTCCCTTTTCACATTTTAAGGTTCTTTTCTTCTCCCTTTGCACATTTTAAGGTTCTATTGATTCGTTTTACACGTTGCTCAGGTTCTATTGTTTTGCTCTTCACTTTTTAAGGTTCTATTGATCTCCCTTTACATATTTTAAGGTTCTTTTGTTTTCCCTTTGCACATTTTCAGGTTCTATTGATCTCCATCTTCAGATTTTAAAGTTCTCCTCATCTCTCTTTGCACATTTTAAGTTTCTATTGATCCCCCTTTGCACATTTTCAGGTTCTATTGATTTCCATCCATCTACACCTTTTAAGGTTCTGTTGATATCCCTGAGCACATTTTCAGGTTCTCTAGTTTTCCCTATTCATCTTTTGAGGTTTTATTGATCTCCCTTCACATTTTCAGGTTCTATTAATCCCCCTCTTCACCTTTCAAGGTTCTAATGATCTCTGTTTGTACATTTTCAGGTTCTATTGATCTCCCGCTTTACCTTTCAAGGTTGCATTGATCACCTTTTGCACACTTTTATATTCTAATGATCTTCGTGTTCACATCTCAAGGTTCTTTTGATATACATTTTTACGTTTTAAGGTTCTATTGATATCCCTTTGTACATATTCGGGTTCTATTGATATCCCTCTTCACCTTTTAAAGTTCTATCGATCTCCCTTTGCACATTTTAAGTTTCTATTGATCTCCACTGTACAGTAATAGGCTCTATTCCTCTCCCTTTGCAGAAGGGGTAGGTTCTATTGATCTCCCTCCTTACCTTTTAGGGTTCATTTGATCTCCCTTTGCACATTTTAAGGTTATATTCATGTCCCTTAGCAAATTTTCAGGTTTTATTGATCCCCTTTTGCATATTTAAGATTCTATTAATCCTCCGTTGCTCATTTTAAGGTTTACTTGATCTTCCTTTGCACATTTTAAGGTTTTATTGATTTCCCTTTGCACATTGTCAAGTTCTTTTGATCTAATTTTGCATATTTTTAGGTTATATTGATTTCCCTCTTCACCTTTTAAAGTTTTATTGATCTCCTTTTGCACATTTTAAGGTTCTCTTGATCTCTCTTTGCACTTTTTAAGGTTTTATTCATCTCCCTCTTCACCTTTTAAGGTTCTATTGATCTCCCTTTGCGCATTTTAAAGTTCTATTGATCTCTTTTTGTACATTTAAGATTTCATTGATCTTCCTCTTCTCATTTTAAGGTTCTCTTGATCTTCCTTTGAACATTTTAAGGTTCTATTAATCTCCTTTTGCACATTTTATGGTTCTATTAATCTCTCTATTCACATTTTAAAGTTCTCTTGATCTCCCACTTAACACTTTATGGAAATATTGTTCTTCCTTTGCACATTCAATGTTCTATTGATTTCTCTCTTCATCTTCTAAGGTTTTATTGATCTTCCTTTGCACATTTTAAGGTTCTATTGGTTTCTACTTTGGAAATATTTAAGTTCTATTGACCGTCCTTTTGCATATTTCAGGCTGTATTGTTCTTCTTTTGTACATTTAATGTTATATTGATATCCTTTTGCACATTTTAAGATTCATTTGATCTTCCTTTGCAAATTTAAAATTTCTATTAATCTTCCTTTGCACATTTAAGGTTACATTGATCACTCTTTGCATATTTTCATGTTCTATTGATCTCCTTCTTCACCTTCCAAGGTTCTATTGATCTCCTTTTGCACATTTTAAGGTCCTATTGATCTCCCTTTACACAGTTTCAGATTCTATTGTTTTCCCTCTTTATCTTTCAAAGTTCTATCGATTTCCCTTTGCACATTTTCAGGTTCTATTGATGCCCCTCTACACCTTTTAAGGTTCTATTGATCTCCAGTTGCAAATATTAAAGATCTATTGATCTCTCTTTGCACATTTTAAGATTCTATTGATCTCCCTCTTAACCTTTTAAGGTATTTGTCGTGGTATGACATTATATTACATCAATACCATATTCTATCTATGGGGAGGGACCGATAACTTAAAGGTGAACCGACGAAGGGACGGAACTAGTTTAGACGGGCTGAAATGCGAGATGAGAGTGCAACGAGGTCAGGCAACAAATGGGCAATGACAAAGCTCAAGGTTATTTAAAGAGGCATGTACAAAAATATAATTTTATTTACATCAAAATAATGAGAGAATTGATGGGTAAAATTACCTCAGAGAATTAACGGACAAAATCACATCAGTAAACGAAGGGAGGGGGTGACGATTGTAGTTATAAATCAGACTATAAAGTTAGAACTTAAGGTATTACGGGAGGAGACTATTCAAATGGATGGGGCGGAATTAACTCAATTGGGTTACTCAAGAGGGGAGAGGGGTTGGCTTTCGGATGTCTTCTGCACTTGAGGTAAAGCCGCTCGGAACTTCTGAGCGGGAACTGAAGTGATGACGCTTCCCCAAAAACAAGGGGGGGCTAACTTCCGGTCTAGGGGAGAGTATTTCGGCCACCCGAAATAAGGGGCGAATGAAGGAGGGCTTCGACAGGAGTTGATGAGAGAAGTCCGGAAAATCACTCGGTGGTGATCGTTAAGTGGAATTACCTCACTGCTGGGGCTAATTCCAAATACACAAAATAGTTTAGCTGTCACTTTGCTTTGTTGTTAGCACCTGACTTGGAACTATGGGGAATCTTCTGGGGCCCGGGCGAGACTTCTCAACTCTGTGTCTCTTCATGGGAGTCGAGCGCTATTTATGTCCGAGGCTCTCCCCGGGGTTAGAGGGCGGTAAGCGGGAAACAGCTCTACTCTCGAAGGCAGATGGAAATCTCGCATAAGAGAAAGTTTGTACTCGATAGGACGAATTCCGTCAAGGCGAAATATGGTGTCTAAGAAAGGAGAGATGTGTGACACCAGAAAAGACAGTTATAAGTGTTGAATATGGTACGATACTATTCCAAACGAGCAAATGTTCATCCACCGACGAAGATGCTATCAGGAGCTCGTCTATATAACAAAAGACAAATGGAAGACATATCAGCACGTAAAGATTAAGGCATACAAAGCATTTAAACGGAACCATAATGCGTGGTTATAGCTATCTTTTGGATATCATCTCGATGAATACGGATTTGATTACACGAACAAGATCAAGTCGAAAAAAGATAGAAAAACCGACAAGAGAAGAGTTAAATTCCGAGAGATAGGCGAACAGGTACATGCCGGGAATAGTCTGCACGTTTACACGTCTACAATCCGCACAGCGCGAAATACACCAGGTGTAGACTTCGGTACAAAATGAAGCGGAGAGTCCCAATGGGACGTCAAATGACAGGCAATGCCACCATCCATAAATAAATTAAACTCCTGCTGAAAATAAAGAATTTCCGGTCGTCTCAATCTGATGTACAACGTTGTGTTTAATAGGCCTATCCTTCGAAGGTCGAAGGGCAAAAACAGTAAAATCAGGCCTACGCACTGGAATTGTGGCTCGTTAGGGAAAGGCAGATAGAAAGGAGAGAAGTTTTGAAGGGACAAAACAACCGGAGACAGTTAGAGGTTATGTGCGGTTTATATTCTTGCTATTGCGAGAGTCAACCAAGAGGTCAATGGGCAGAAAGAAAATCCCGACCCAATATTAGACAATCTACCTTGTACACTATAAAAGCCCATTGAAAAAACACTTCGCAAACAGAGGAAAACTGGCTGTTAAGTCTTCCATAGGTCCTTATATCCGAATAATTTTAAGCTCTAAGGACCTAACAGGTGGAAAAACAGGGTTTATCCGTCTGAGACGCCAGAATGACACTTCTTTCAGCACCAGCGTCAACCAACCTAAGGAAGACCAACCTAAGAAAATGAAGAAAGGGCAGAGGAGGTAGACCCTATTACCACTTGTCTGTTTAGTTTAAATTAGTTGAAGAGTTCGAAGGATTTAGAGCATTAGAATGAAAAGAGTGAATTGGTTGTTGATGAGAAGAAAATGGTAGATTAGTGTTAGATGAAAGAGGTACTGGTCGTAAAGAGGTGCAGGGCTGTAAACATTTTACGGCTTTGCACCATATTCGTTGTTGTGACAGCACTAATTAGTCAGTTATAGGAAAGTAACATATGAACAAGCAGGAAGATTAGAAGGGGGGAAATTGAGAAGAGGATATAATGAGTGGTATGTTGGCAAGTCTGTATATAATATGCAGCGTTACCACCATATTTTCAATGGTATCAGCATAGTCCCTTTGATTTATCCTGTTGAAAGTTAAGAGGGTGAGAATAGGACGATAAAGAAGGATGATAAAGTGAATGATGCACCTTAGCATTTGTGCTGGAATTCTCAAGTTAGTTTCGCCTTCGGGAGGATGAACGGTACCAGATACTTTGTCCTCCCTGCCAATAATTGTGCTCTCGGTGTATCTCTTGGCGCAGTTTCATCTCCCGGAATTGATTTACCATCCTCTCCAACGCGACAGTAAAATCAAGCGGCACAAGAGCTGAAAACTGACTACGATCCCTTTGTTTATCGGAAACCCCATGGGTACACAAACCTTCCAATTCGATGCGGTAGGTATTTAAGTGAGGTTAATAGGAACAACTCCTCATTTTACATAAGGATTATTATATAATTCATCAACTGCCTTGGCCATTTGGTCAACTTTGTTGGGCAAGCCATTAATTTGGGGGCTTTAATATCCCAAGCATGAATATTTCTGTCAGGAGGGAGTCAAATATTTCATATTGAGTACCCTTGGCCCTGATGATCGCTTTTAAATGGTAGAGGAATCGCGTGGGAAAACGATGGCTCCTTTTGGGGGTATTAATCAATTCCCACATATTCCCCACCTGGGTCCTCCCAAATTCCCTTCGGAATCGAACGGAATGGCCCGAAAAAGCATATAAATACTCATTGGTACATTCCTCGTGACATGGAGAATGTGATCTTCATCGGAGATGACGTGCTGATCCATGATCATCTCACACATTTTCAACCACATGATTGGATTTGTGAAATCGTATGTGAGGAGGATGTTGGGAGGGTAAGTGGTCCGCAAACGTCCATCATGCATGTAAGGTGATATGTGCACTATCGGTACCGATGAAACGTTGCACAGCGTTGCGGTTGAGAGGCTTGGTTGGGACGAGGTAACGGTTGATGTGGTAGAGACAGCAGTTTGTACAATCATCGTGATCCTATCTGTGTTGTGTGGTGTGGACATTATTAAAGATGGGAAAAACTTTAAAAAATCGAGAAGGGAAAATTGAGAAAAATGTAAAGGTTAGGAAAAAAACGTAGGTGGTAATTAGAAAGGTATTAAGGAATTATTTATAAAGATGAGAAAAATGAAAATCCAAGAATGAGAAAGATTTCCTTTGATTTTTAAAAGAAATCGAAGGGCGATAACATCCCAAACACTTCACTCCAAGATTGACGCTAAGTTTGCACCCTCTCCCCCCCCCCCATCCCCACACAAAAAACGTTAATTAAATGAGAATTTTGTAAATCGCCAAAGTTCTATTTTTAGTCGCGCGCGACTCTATATATTATTATGTCGGTCGGTCGGTTCCCGTTTTGCTTTTTTTGGGGGGGAAGGGTAATAACATTGTAACTATTTATCTGATTCTAACGATATTTGAAACACTTTTGTTGTTTTACATTCTCTTTCGAATGATATAATTGTCAATGTCCTCTTACAGTTAGCTGGCGAATTATTTGACAATAACATCATAACTATTCGGCCGATTCTAACGAAATTTGAAACCTTTATATTGTTTTACATTCTCGTTAGAATGATACAATTGCCAAGGTCCTCCCAAGGTTCGTCCGGGAATTATTCAAAGTTTTGAAGGTAGTAAGATCATAAATCAGAATGAGTGAGAGCACGCAACTTTGGTCAGCACACCTTGAAAATTGACGGATAAGGCACAATAAACGCGTAAGCGAAAGAAATTAAGCATTTGGGACACGTGATGCAAGTGAAGCTCACAGATTAAAAAAAATAAACACAAAAGTATCCGTGTGAAATAGCTGAAAACGACAGAAAACGGGACACGAGGCAAATGATTTCAATCTGGGTGCCCGAGTTGAATGTTAGGAGAAGGAAAAGGATCATAAGTTCTCATAATTCAACGGATGACATAGGTCAAAAGGGCCTATCAGGTCATCCGAGTCAACCAGAACCCATAAACTACATCTGCAAAATCGCATCCGAACTTCCCCAAAAGGCACCACCATCATGGCTTGTCAGAAACTAAATCATGCAGCTACTAGTTCAAAAGGCACAATGATGGCCTGTCCGAAAAACTAAATTCCGCCATGTTTCTATAAAGTGCTCTAAATGTGGCCTAACATATGAGTTGTAGAGTTTAAGGATAACCTATTTATTTGTATGACTATTATTCCTCTTATTGAAGCCTAACACGCTATTTTCTCTATTATTTGCCTCAATAAACTGCTTCTAACCCTCAGTGACCTATCTACTAGTACTCCTAAGTCCTTCTCATCCTTTACTCTATTCAGCCAATGCCCATGCATTTTATAGCTAAATTCTCTATTATCTCTTCCCTTGTGAGCCATCACTCGGTTGGTTTGTAAGGACGTCATGGACAACTTTGTGCTGCGCCTCAAGAAATGCACAAAGCTAAATGGAGGTCATCCCGAACACGCGCTCCAGAATAAAGAAGAAAAGCCCAAAGACTCTCATGTTTTGATATGAGGTTTTGAAACACAATAAACTAATTATTACCAAAGTTTCATTCAATCCTTGCAGAAAAATAAGAAATGAGGCCTATCGAAAGTTGGGGCCCGTTTTGGGGGCGTGACCCTGTAATAATGGGCCTAGAACTGGTCCTTGAGGTATGCCACTCATAACGTCCCTTGACTGAGACCTCATCTCATTCAGTACCACCCTCTCTTTCCTGTCTTTCAGCCATTCAGCTATCCAATTCAAAACTTTCTCACATATCCCATGTTCACTTTGGGTGTCAATTTAGTTAGTCAATTTTTAGGGGTCACTTATTCTGTGAGTCTTGATAGGTGTTTATATTTTCTTGCTAGGTTTCTTGTTTGTCTCGATCAGGTGAGCTCCAAATGAGCTGTTTTCTTGATTCGGGGAGTTTTATAAGTATGTGTAAAATTGTACTTTGACTCTTCTCTTTTGCAGGTTTTCACTAGAAAATCTGTAGTTGAACAGTGTTTACTCTGGTTATGGTATTTTCTGCCAAAAATGGAGGAAGTTTGTCTCTTTTCTTCCAGATTTTTTCCGCTCTGTTTTTTTACGACGATGTTAAGCGGTTCTATCTTAGCCTCTCTATGCAGGACTCTCTCAGTTCTCATTTCTGTTAGTCTGGTGTTCGTGATCAGATAGAGGGATTATTTTTACCTTTTTTTAGCTCTCTTTCCTTTGCTTTAGATAGGACGTTAATATAGATGGGAGGATAGATTAGTGCCTCTCTTTCTAGAGCATGATATATTTTTCTTTTATTCCTTTATTTCTTTTATCTTCTTAAGGAGTAAAGGAGTTTCCGCAAAGGGGCCACTCTTACTTTTATTTCCGCTACATGATTTATGTAACTTCTTGAGGTTATCTGTAGCCCTAGTATCTTACCTTACAGATAATATCTGTGCAGCTGTCCTTGTACTTCGATATCTGCTCCCTCTTGTCTCTAGATAGGGACTACAGTAAATTTTCTTCTATTAATTCTTATTTTCCAGTCACTCTCAAACTTGATGTTCTCAATCTCTACAGCTGTTGTCTGTGCCTGAGCTCTCCCATTCTTAGCTGATGTCTGCGAATTGAATATTGTAAATATTCAATATTCCATTTGGCAAATAGAGTAGAGTGTGTGGCTGGGACAGACCCCCTGTGTTTGTCTTGCTTCAAATTCGAACTTGGGTCCTTTGTATTCATTGATCACTGTGTATGCTCTTTTATCTGCCAGACATTTGCAGAGAATTCTCTTCAGATTATAGTTAATCCACTGGTTAAAAATCTTGTCTTACAGGCCTCTGACTCAGACTTTGTCAAAGGCTTTTTATACATCTCTGCGGACTACATCGATGTATTGTTTCTCTGCTTTGGCCTTAGCGATCTTCTCTGTGATGATGCCAAGTGCCATTGTGGTGTTATTTACTTTAAGGAATCCGAATTGGTATTCACTGTAGTGTTTGTTTTCCATGACACATTATACAAGTATTTTGTTAACTATTTTTTCAAAGACTTTTTCAGTGAACTTCAGAAGTGATATAGGTCTGTAGTTGGTAAGGAGACGCAGTGGTTTGTCTGGTTTGGAGATGAAGATGATTTTTGGCTAGTTTGTAGTTATCTTGCAAGTATGCGGTGTTGATGCGGGCATTGAATATGTTTTGATGGATTCAATGATGTTGATTGGTTCTTTGAAATTTTTGCAGACATCATATAATGGTTCATAGGGACTTCAATTGTGCCTTAAATGTTTTTTGGAGATTATTCTAGTTCAATCCATACCAATAATCAAAGGTGTGTTGTTACATATCTATATGTTCGATATAGATATAACGATTAGAATCACATTGCGATAAATTACGAGGCTGAAAGTTAAAGTTTGCAAGTTGTTTAAACAGGATTAGTTTTTAGGTATTTTATTTAAATGGTTCGTAGTGCCCTTGTGTATAATTTCAGGTTTTGTGAGAGTAAACAAAATCAAAACAACCCTGAGCCGATATAGAGTTTACACATACTAAAGTTTAGGGTATTAGTTTTTCTTGTAATATTTTAGGTTATTTGTTCAAGTTTGTTCTTCTTTTATGGCGTTGGGAAGCAAAAGTACTGAAAAATCAAGGTTGAATCCAATTTTGACGGAATCGGATTCAAACTCTTTTGCCCTATTTTACCTCTGACCGCTCAAAAAGAAGAGATTTAGGCAAAACACTCAAAATTCTACAAGAAGAAGTAATATAATGTACACAAAAAGTGATTACAGTAAAGTAAATAATAACAAAAATTTCTAAACGATCATTGGAAGAAGTGGTCGTTCAAGAAATATTTAAAGTAGCTAACATATCTTCTATTTTCAAAAAGTGTGAGCGACAGTACCTTACAAACTACAAGCAATCTAGTCAAACCTCCTCAATTATTTGCTTCTCGAATCAATCGTGAGATTGAAACTAGTCGAACATATAGATAGTCATGGATTAATTCGAGACAGCAACACGAATTCGAAGAAATAAATCATGCCAAACTCGCTCTAGTTCTTTAGTAAAATTGTCCAAGTATATGACGGAAACCGAGCACTTGACGTCATCCACTTGGATTTTTACCAAGCCTTTGGCAAAGTTCTATATCAGCGACCGATTAAAAATCTCGAAGCTCAATGTATCCGTAAAATCTTGCTCACATCGGTCGAAGTCTGTCGTACAGGAAATAAAAACTCAGAGGAGTAATTAACTGGATTGAAATGGGGGTGGAGGTGGGAAGTTCCACCGAGATCTCTACTGAGAGGACTTTTATTTATAATGAATTGATATGATATGGAGGACAAACATTTGGGTGTAATCGCGAAATTCGCTGTTGATATTAAACTGAGAGGAAAATTTCTTATAGGTTCTTACCCACGTAAATTAAACCAACACAAAAAAATAGTAGAGTGGCCAATTAAATTGTATACGGAGATCAACGGAGGCTAGTACAAATATCTTAAGTATCAGACCAAAAAACGAACCGACTTCAAATTTTCAAAATTATGTGTATGTGTCCCCAAAAGGCCAACCAACGCTTATGTTTTATCAATATAAGTTTTTCCTAGAAGTCTATTAATATCGTTCTCCCTCTGTACGAGTCAATTGTACGAGCGTACTAGGAATATGCAGTCTAACTTTGGGATCCTTATCTCTCAAATGATGTAGACATGTTTGGAATGAAGCGACACCACGCACCTCAGAGGTCATATACAACAGGTTGAAGCTGCTCAATTTTCAGTTCTGGATACACGCCGAATGAAGGGAAAACTGATAAGATATTAAATTCTGATTTTAAATAAACATACCATTTTAGTAATTACCCACTCTTTATTAAAATACTAAGTAATTCAAACATATTAAGAAAACATGAAAACATATTAGCAAAATACACATACATATTTATGAAAAATATAATTTCTAAAAAGATTTTATTCAATTTGTTAAATCTTTAGATCTATGTAGGGTGCCTAATACTTTTTACCAAAGCTGTACATAAAGTACAGTACTACTCTCAACATGTTTAAAAATAATATAAATATTTCCAAGAGATTCATACGTACTAATTTATAGTGTTGGTCGAGAGTGAACCACACTGTCTTTTTTGGTCATTATAAACTTGTATATTGAATACGGCCTTCGGAAGAGAATGAATGGAAGCTCGGAACACAAAAATTACATCCTTTTCCTTATAACCTTTTTTTAGCTGTTGTTTGATGAAGGGCAACTTAAACACTATCAAAAGCAAATTTTACAGAATATTCTGTTTAATTTTCATAGAAAGTAAAAGAGTATTTTCAAGAAAATAAAGATTTGGGTATTTTGTTTTCTAGGTTAGGTTAGGTTGATTTCGGCGGGCGATGGATTCCAATGCTTACGTGCTCACATAAAAGATTTGTCGCCCAGTGTTAGTTAGTTAGTTAGTCAGCGCCAATCCTTCCATAATACTGGGAGGATCCCCGACCGGATAAGGATATTTATATAAGGTCAGTATGACAATCGCTGGTCGGCCCGAGGGCCCCAGGGGCCCATCCTCTTTTGGGGAGAGGTGCCAGGAAGTATTATGTTTTGACACCAAAGAGCGTTCAGGTGGAAGCCTTCGTCACCTCGGGGAAGCGGCATCTGTTCCGCGTCAGAGGTACGTGGATATAGATAGTAAGTTGGTGCATATTTTGAAACATAAGGTTCCTCGATCTTGTGCCTCCATCCTCTAGTACTTGTGGGGGTGTATGGGGCTATTTCAGATGTTAAATATTTTTCAAAATCCGACAGCCTAGAGATGTATACGCAGGCATTGAGAACTAAATTGCTCGGTATCTTCTCCCTAGAGTTTTTCAAACACCTTACCAATTGACTTTTCTATTAATTAAGTAATTTTTAATATTGTGTATGTTAACTAAATTTAATTTTTAAGCTAATTTAGTTGGCACAAGTTAAGTCTACATTTAGTGTTTTGTTGTGTTGTATCCACCATATATCGTCAAATATTTTTAACATGTAGGAAACTTAGGTTGCCCTTGTAACGTAATTTCAAATCCTTCCGATTCCTTTCTGACTGCAAACGTGCATAATCCGTCCAAATCCATTATCGTTATCGAAGCTAATTATCAAACTCATCTCCTTACCATAAGTTCCAACTTTCAAGTGAGAAACTTTGCGACCTGCAGCGAATCTTTCTTTTAAACGTGGGAACTTGCAGTCTGATGCAAGTTGCCTATATTATACATTCAACAGCTTTATTCTAAACCTTCAAAGAGTCAATTTACCCCTTTCTATAACTATATACCAACTATCGAAAGAGTTTCGGACTAAACTCGTCTTAAAGCATCTCTGGAGAAGGCAGTTAACCTTTTTTTTAAAACAATCGATTGGTCTATTGCCTACTCTACAGTCATTTTAAAAGACTAACTCCCTTATATCGTGGAAAGTTGATGCTAACAGATAACAGACTTTTTCTTCCGATTATTGTACCATTAGATTTCTAGTATGTTCTATGACGTGGAAATAAAATAATTTGCAGTACTTTAGCTCTAGCTTAAAGAAGCGCATCTTTGGATGTGATTCAATCAAAAACAACTTGGATCAAAAGCTTCGATTGTGATTTTACGAGATTCCCAAAGATTCCAATGTGACGTTCTGTTGAAACATAAAACAGAAGTATTATATTTGCGCGTCTCAGCTATCTTGCACGATGATTTTTTTTGGGGGGAGGGGGGATCTAGGGGCAACAGTTGCTGATCTGAAACAAAGCCAGATTGGATGCTAAAACACCTTTTGTATATATATTTTTATCTGAGCTCAAAGTATCAAGTAGCTCAGCTGACATTTATTTAATGTTACTAATGATGCGAATAAATCGCGCATAATTCACTTCTGTCAGATCATGTTTGATTTGATTTCCAATAGATCCTCTAACCGCGTTTGGTCCTGTAGTTTTTCTATCTATTGCTTCAAAGACGTGTTGAAAAGGAAGCTCATTTGTATGTAAAAGAGAAATGAGCCAAGACAGAGATTTATCAAGATACGTCTCAGTTAATTTAATACTCATAGCTTCATCAATACGTCTATTATTTACTGATGTGGAATCGCATAATAATGTTTTTTAATGTTTCTTGACTATCTGAATCGACTAAAAACATGGTCATTTCTGCAATGCATTCAAGCTGTATATTTTCAACATTCATTTTTTGTAAATATTCTCCTTGCTATTTCGTTTTATTTTATTTTTAAATTTTTATTATTTAAAATATTATATTTTTTCAGAATCCACATGTCTCTTAAAGCTGTATTTAATTTGGCTGCAGCAGATCTGCAGTTTACCCGGTATTTGTCTACTGTAAAAGTTAAATATTGATAAGTAAATCTGTTCTGGTGATTTTCCCTCAGCTCGGAATCAGGAATAAAGACGGTACCGTGGGTGTTGCCTTCAAATTCAGCACTTCCTTCAGTATATTCAAATGGCTCTTGTTGGCTCGTTGAAGCAATTTTCATATCTAGGCGCTATTCTGCTTCCCTTTTCTCTAATGTTTGCCTTCTTTCTGCAGTTCTTTTTCGAGGAGATTTTTCTTTGTAAATTGGTCCATAATAGTTTGTTCTTCTTTCTGCCCATTTGTTTGCCACAACATTAACAAATGTAAATTCCATTAAATCCTTTTAAATTTTGTTGAAAAATGTCATTTTTTTATTTTAGTGGAATTTTATTTATTTACTCGCAGCATCTATTACTCGTTCTACTTTGAGAACGATTCTTTCAAATGCAATCTGTTCTCAAATTATTTTCCCATCTTCACCAACAATTCTACAATATTCTTTTGCCCTTCTGGAAGCTTTAGAAAGATGTCCTTCAGGTTTTCTTATAAATAAATAATGTCGATACACATCAGCCTTTGAAGGAATCATGGATACTGGAAATTTTGTATGTTGTCCGGAGATGGAGAGTGTCCGGATGCTTCAGCGTGTACCCGTGAAAGCGCTTCCCTTTTTTCCTTACGAGAAATTTTTAAGAAGCTCCAAACGAGTAGAAGAGATCTTCATCACAGAATACCATTTCGCTCAGGTCTTCAACAATCCATTCTTTACATTTCTAATAAAAATGAAGCTTATCCGTAAGATTCTTGTTGGTCAGAAGAGGCTTCTTCGCAGCTCATCTCGACTTGAGACCTTATTGAAAAGTCTCCACTGCCCCTTTCCGCTTCCCTGTTCTCACTTGCTCCTTTCCAATCGTGAAGAAGCTTGGCACTGGAGGCAACCCGATCCTTGAACTGGGACCTTACCCGGAAGCGATCTTAGCGTTCATTTGAAGCTCTTGGTCGTCTAGAAGACTAGTTCACATTTGTGTAACCAGTTTTTTAAAAATCATTAATGATCCTAAAGATGGTGCTCCTTGGTGCAATGTCCTTAGTAACTATTTCCTTATATTTTAGACCAATTTAGTGCAGAACAACAATAGTTGCACGCTTTTGTTTGGAAATAACCATTTCTAGAAATGAAAAAGATTAAAACATTTACTTTTACCAAAAGAATATTACGAAATAGAATATAATTACACAAAACTTTAACTTCGCCTAACTTTACCAATTTCCACACTTAGAAAAACGACTAGTATGGGTGCAAAAGTGGGTTTTCGCATCATTAAATAAAATAAATCGAAGAATTTTCCGGTAAATCTGAACCTCTGTGCTCTCTGGCATGAACATTTCAACCAGCATGATTTCTCGTTCAATCCCACCACACGCAGCCACGCAACATTCTTGCTTCGTAAATCCGTCACCTTCTTCCTTGAACGTCTGGTCCATCAAAGTCGCGGTCGCCTTTGATCGAAGACTGCGTCATCGCTAATCACGACAGGATAGGGGGGAGGGGAGAGATTCGCAATTAGCTGCGCCGCACTTGATCTCTAAAGGGTAATCGCAGTTTACTAGTATGATGTGTTCACTGCCTCTATTAGTGTATCAACACACCTGCTCATACATGTTTCACTCTGCCAACGAGCAAGCACAACAAAGCACACGTTCATATTTAGCTGACTACGAATACGCAGACATTCAACTCTACTTGACTCCGCCAACAACCCATTCACACAGATGTACAGACATAAGCTTGAGACGAATCTATATTTTTCGTTTAAAAAAAATACGTGATAGAAATAATTATTCTAATATTTCGAGAATATTGATGACCAGGAAAAAAAATAGCAACCACTGTGGAAAGCTTGAATTCACTTCAGCAGTTCGGCAACTACATCACATATGGAATATGCGAGATGTGAAATGAGGTACCTGCTTTAGGTAGTTAATGCATAGTTCCAGCTATAACCATTCCAGGATAGAACTGACCAAATGTTTTTTATTAGTATAGAATAAAATCCTTCCCCCGCATTTCTCACAACTCGAGCCATCAAGCTGATCTCTCTCTTTTTCGTATCTCTCCTTTTTTTCTATCACTCTCTTTCTCCTCTCTCCCCTTTTCCAATCTCTTTTTTTTACTGGCTCTCTTTTCCTATCTCTCTTTTAGGTATCTCTCTTTTTCCTATCTCTTTCTTTCTATCTCTCTTTTTCATCTCTCTCTTTTCCAATCTCTCTATTTTTCTGTGTTCTCTCTTTTTCATCTCTCTCTTTTACAATCTCTCTCTCTCTTTCTTATCTCTCTTTTCTCCTCTCTATTTTTCCAATCTCTCTTTTTCCTCTCCCTCTCTCTCTATTTTTCCTTTGTCTCTCTTTTGAAATATCTGTATTTTCCTATGTCTATCTTTTTCCTCTCTCTCTCTCTCTCTTTCCAATCTCTCTTTTTTCTACATCTCTCTTTTCCTAATTCTCTCTCTCTCTTTACATACTTTTCCGCAAAATAGAAGTCAATTTTGACTCATCCTGACTCACTCTTGTTTGTTAGGCAGAATTTTTTTTTCGAATATAAACAAAACTGAGTGACAACAAATGAAGATTTCTTCTTCCGTTAATATTCCGAAAATTTGTGCCACAACAGCACTAAAATATAAGTGAATTGTTTAACACGGCCACTTCTGACTAAATGGTTGCGACTAAAATCGAGATCCCTGAGAATAAACTTTTAAAATTAGTGCATTCGGTTGAGAGCTCCGGACCACTAAAAATAACCATTGACTTCAGATTTCTCCGAAGATCAGAATTAATGGCTCTTTCAGATTTATGATTTTCATTTTTTCCTTCGCCCGAAATAATCAAGTGGACTCGCATTTGGCACAATCTCTGACCACTAATCTACGACCCTTTTGACATATACTTTAATATCCTTAATTGATTTTCTGATATGCTGATCTTCTACCACATTGATCAACTATCAATGATTGGTGCTATTACCATAACCCCTTTAGGTGGTCAGAATGTTTCGAAATTTTAGGTGCGTATCAAAACCGATTGTCATGAATTTTAAGTCCGGACCGAAAGCAATTGTTAATCACTGGTGTGACATCTATGTGAATTTTAGGATAAAACATTTGATCTACGTTCCGTTCCACCATATAAGAAAGAACCTGTAAAAACTTGCATTTGTTTTGAGGTTGTTGTATATTTGTTTGTTGATGCGGTCTGGAGTAAACGAATAGACAGGCCAACAAGACAAGCCAAATAAAGAAATAGGCCTTCTTAAAGAGAATGAAAGTAGTTTCATCTATATTAATGCCAGTAAAACGAAAAAAAATGAATAATTCAAATGAAAATAAAACAAAGAGGTTGAAAGAAGATATAGAACACAGTAAAAGTAAAGAATAAAGAGTTATAGTATAATGCAAGGTCTCTTAGTAAATTCAATATCCAGTTTGTTGTAGGTTTAGGTGTTAACCATAAAAATCCCCGCCTGAGTAGGACAACCTAAGCTAATCTAACATAACTAACCCTTAACTAATTCTAGTCTAAATTAAACTAGCCTAACCCAAACTTAACCTAACCTAAGATTCTAATCTTCCTTTGTTTTAAATGGTCTTAGGAAAAACCAAGCGGAAGCACTCTACATGCTAGCAAAGTTAAGCAACATCAGGTGTAGTTGGTTGCTGCATGGGTTCCTGATTCGGGGTGATTTTTCGGTTGCTGACATACACTATTCGAGACCCGTGGCTCGAAACCCCATATTTTGGTTTGATAAAGCTTAAGTGGCATGCTTACCCGGCTTCAGTGCATGGCAGTCTGAAAACTAGACTGCGACTCTATAGGCGCTATCTCTTCTACACATCTGCCTTCTACGCCTTTTTTGCACTTTTCTACAATCATACTCTGACCCATTTTCCACGGAAGATTTTCCGGATTTTGGTCACGGAATGTCAAGGAAAGTCAGAGAATGTTTTAGTTCACTCCGAAGATTGTGATATTACCGTAGACATTGAGACATATTTCGAAATTTCTAAAAAGGACCTAATGTAAAATTTACCTTACAAATATATGAACATTTTATTAAAGATAAGTTAATAAAAAGGACCACACGTTATTTTATACATATAAAACGAACTACTCGCGATATTACGTCTGAACTTTTAGGCGCCGAGTTTGTGATAAATAGCAATAAAATAAATTCTATCTTGGTCTATAGGCCCCCTAGGCAAACGGAATATCACGATATAACTATTTTCGCAAAGCATGCGGCCTTAATATTAATGGTTATATGCGATGAGTTCAATTTTAAAAATATAGATTTTTTTTAATGAAGCAACAGAGAATGCATAAAATTGATTCAGAATTGATTGACGATAACATTCTGCATAAAAAGGTAGGAGAAACGACATGTAAAAATGATTTCCTAGACTTGATTTTGACTGATGATCAGTGGTTAGTGTATGCGAAACACTTAGTAACAACAATTGCAACATAAATCAATTCAATGTTAATAATCATATAAATGTTGACACGAGCGATCAACTCGTACCTGAAGTTTTGGGCTCAGTTAAAACTTTTAATTTGGGTTGAAATTTTAAACGTTGAAGACGCCTTTGAAATGCACACTTTGATTCATTATTCATATTTTACTATAATTAGGAAATAGTGCGGTATAAACCTTGAACTCCTAATAGGACAAATCAAGTGCCGTGGTTAAATAGTACATTATGGAACGTAGCCAATTATAAAACTAAATACTGTTCATGATCGAAACGATACATTTATTATAGTGGTCTAGGAAAACGCTAAAAAGAACAGCTAAATGTAAATAGGAAAAAGTACTGGCGTTATCGTCAAAATATAAGCTCAGGCGAATTTAACTATTTGTAAATAATAATAAACGAATTAGATGGTGCCTCGAGCCCCTTCTGCTTAAACATTAGATGAATAGTTTGCGATTGTTTTTACCATAGAAGATACAAATAACTACGCTACAATATAAGACGTAATAAACTTTGATGAAGAGTCTACACAAGAAAACATTGACAAACCAAAAATTAATTGGCTTTTATATTAAGAGAATAAAAATGTTCAAAGCACTGGGTTCTAATTAAAATGTATCGAATCACTTTAAAGAATTAGAAAGTGAACTGTTAAAACGTATTTGTTTAATTTTCAAAAAAATCCTGAAGGAATATTTCCGAGGAATTGTAAAGAGGCAAATATAACTAATTTCCGAAAAGGCACGAAGGTTGATCTTGTCAACTTTCGACCCATTTCCCTTACTCTGAAAATGGATTGAAGATTGGTCGGAAAAACCTCATGCAGAGTGTCGTTGTCAATGGAAATAAATCTTCATTACCATCTATCAATAGCAGCATAACTCAAGAATCTGTTCTCTGACCCTTTTAATAATATATATCAATGACCTTGACAGAAATCTATTATGTAAAATTTCACAAAATTTGACACTAGGGTAAAATATAGTGACTCTTAAAGCTGGCAAGAAGAATTGGAGGCAGTGGTCGAATGTTCAGGAAGATACCATATGCAATGTGGGCAAGAATAAGAAAATGCACACTGGTAAAGATAATCCTCGAAGAGATTATTATATGGGTGGACATATACATAGAACCAACGTGGAAAAGGATTTAGATGTCTTAATCTCGAGTGATATAAAATTTTCCAAAGAAATTGCCCTTTTGCTCCACGCAAGGCATATATGATTCTAAGTTAGAAAGCCAGACATTATGCATTTAAATCGAAAGGTATTATTTTCCCTTTATATTTATCGCTTGTAAGATCTCTTTCAGAGTATGCGGTACATTTCTGCTCTTCACATTTTGGAAAAGACATTACAGTAGTTGATGGAAAAGGGTGAGCATCGAGAGACGAAATTGATTCCTCAACTTGAAAATAGATCGTACGAAGACAGAATGAGGCACTTCAATTTACTTCCACTTGACATACACTATTTACGCAACCAACTTAATGACCTTTAAAATACTAATACATATTACTAATTATTGCTAAATATTCGAGCTAGATAACCGAACGGTCACTAGAAATAACGGTTTCAAGATAGTAAGCAAGAGATTTAATACTGCGATAACACAAAACTTATTTTCTTCTAAACTCAGTCGCAGGGGTCGCCAAACTTTTTTAACAGTGGGCCAGATAACAGAGAATGACGAACGCGGAACGCATAACCATTTGTTCAATACAATATAGTGAATACACACAAAACAAAGACAAACAACATATTTATTTACAATACACAAAATAAGAAATACACAAGAAATAAATACAACAAACATATTTCTTTACAAAAATGTAATCAAAGAAGGCGTCGTTAGCAATAAGATAGTATTATGACACCCAATGTGCACATACCCGACTCTCACAAACTAAGCAGCAAAAAAAGGTCGTGAGATTTATGAAGCTTTGTAATTGCTGCATCTAATTTATTTATTTATTTATTCCATATTAATCCAATCTAAAGTATAAATATATTACATTTTATATCTTAATGACAAGTTATAATAAGTACTTCATATATATATATATATATATATATATATATATATATATATATATATATATACATACAAAGATTAGTTATGGGCCAAAAATAAGTCAGTGACTTTTAGGGCAGATACTTAAAACTTAAGACAAACAGCTAAATAAGCTTAACATAATCAAGAATAAAAATCCCTTCATGTTTACGAACAAAAGAACACCTTTGTTATAAAAAATATAAACAACTTAGTATACATTTGAGAACCTAACCATTGTAGAGATTGCAAATAACGAATAATTATAGTATTTAAATTTAGAGATAAATTAAAAACGATTTATTTTTAGTGATTATTTCAAAAGATATGTAGTTAACATATTCAACAATTGTATATAAATCATAACATATTTATAATCTATAAATCAGAGTTATAGTACACAGTATAATAGTGTACAGTAACAAATAAATACACAATAACAAAAACTGTAATACAAATTTGGTAAGCCGAAATTATATTGTTTTTGAGAGCCTTTTTGAATTTAGCTAAATTGGTTTGGGATTTGATATTGTCGTCCAAGCCATTCCATATTTTGATAGATTTGTTCAGAAAGCTACATTGTGATTTTGATTTTAAATACAAGGGTGAAATAAATTTTGTTCTATTGCGGGTTTGGTGATTATGAATATCAGTTGTTTGTAACATATTAAATATATAGTTATTATAGGAACAATTGATTGTTTTGTAAAGGAATAAGGATGTTTGAAAAACAAAGTGATCACTTAATTTTAGAATTCTGGATTCTTTAAAATATCGATTAGTCTGCTACTTGTAGTCGAGTTGATGGATGGCTCGATTGCTTTTATCTGTAATATGACTAATTCATTGAGATAATTTGGATATTTTCCATACCAACTCTCTATGCCATATATCAAGTAAGGTTTCACCATTGTCATATATAAAAAGTGGAGAATGGATTTAGTAAGAAACTTATTTAATTTATATAATATTCCAATCGATTTTGATAGTTTTGTTGAGATATGCGTAATATGTTGCTTAAAACTCAGATTTTTGTCAATAAAGATGCCTAGGAATTTGATATGAGTAGTTTCATAGATTATTCCGTCGCCCATTTTAATATGGGGCAATTCAATAGATTTTTTGTAAGAGAAAAGAATATATTTGGTTTTATCTACATTTATTGATAGTTTATTAACATTAAGCCACCTGAAGACATTTTCGAGTTCTTTATTTATTGTAGATGCAATGTTGCTCGGTTTGTCATATGGCAAGGGAGTTGATAAGGCACTATCATCTGCGAATAATATAAATTTAAACAGCGAAGATGATTTAACAATATCATTAATATAGATTAAAAATAACAGTGGCCCTAGCACGGAGCCTTGTGGGACCCCAGTTATAATATTAAGGTGGGATGAGTCTTGACCATTGACGGAGACAAATTGCTTTCTTTCGGTTAAAGATGATTTAAACCAATTTTGACAGTTGCCTCTAATTCCGTACATAGCTAATTTTGACAGTAGAATATTATGGTTGACACAATCGAAAGCCTTTTTAAAATCCAGAAAAATTGAGAATACAATGTGGCCTTTTTCAATGTTATATAAATATTGAAGGTGATTAATTATCACGTGAATCGTTAATTTCTGACGTCTAAAACCATATTGGTGTTTATACAACAGTGAATTAGATTCCAGAAAATTATAAAGTTTATTGAAAGCTGTTTTTTCAAATATTTTACTGAACATTGAAAGACATGAAATAGGGCGGTAATTGCTGACGTTTGTGAGGTCTCCGGCCTTTGGTAACGGTGTTACCCGAGCAACTTTTAATACACTTGGGAAGATACCCTGCGTAAATGATTTATTCATTATTGATGCTAAAGTTGGAGCAACTATATTAGAGATGTATTTAAAAATTTTATTGGAGATTGAATTAATATCTGATTTTTTATTTTTTAGTGAAAATTATTTTTTTTTATATCGGCTACGCTTACGGGAGAAAAGAACAAAGAATTTGGTAAATTAATCTCATTAAAATACGAAAGAAAAGATTTATCGACTATTTTGCAGGAGTCTGAGATTTTTTTCCCTACGTTGACAAAAAATTTATTGAATTCATTTGCTTTTTCCTTATTGTCATCAACTGGTTTGCCGTCAACGATATAATTTGTTTAATTTGGTTTGTTCCTTTAGTATTTTCAGGTTTTATCACAGAATTGATTAACTTCCAAGTTTGTTTTATATTGTTTTACGTTTGATTAAATCGTTCATGGTAATAATTTTTCTTGGCTTTTTTAATTTGGTTAGTAACTTGATTTCGAAAGTTTTATATATGTGTTCTGGAATTTGATTAAGCTTATAAAGAGAAAAGTACTTTTGACGTTTTTTGATGTTATTTATAATTGCGTTTGTTATCCATGGTTTGTTTTGTGTTTATACGAGTATGATATGGTTTTATATTTTAGAGGACAATTAAGTTTAAATGCATCGTCTAGCCGTGAAATTAACTCATTAGTAGCAGAATCAATGTCATTTATATAGGAAATTTCATATAGATTCTGATTTTTGAACATAGTTATAGAGGTTTGTCAAGGTATTTTCGTTAATTATGCGGTAGGTTATTATACGGTTTTGATGAACATTATTCGATCACGAATATAGGAAGATGGTCTGATATGTCACAAAGGGAAACCGGAAGGGTAATTTTCGGGTTGAACTCTGAAAATATTGTCAATTAGTGTAGAGGAATTACAACATAAAGCCTCCCGGAGGGCCAGGTGGATGTATACATTAAAGCCCCCTCCCCTCCAGAGAAAGCAAGAGAATCGAGCCACATGAGGAGACTCGTGGGAACGTTAGACAGCGAATAACAGTCTAACTGCCTACGTTGTTTGATCTCCCTGCCGCATAAGCAGTCGGAGTGAGCAGCTGGGCTAAAGTGACCACCAAAGGTCCTTAAACAGCGCTCAAAAGATCAAATTACCTACCAGATCTGTAGGCCCGTGGTTAAATCGCCAAAAAGCGGTGCCAGTCATAAGGAACACAAAGGATGGTGACGGTTGGTAGTGTCTCTAATTAACAAGCCGACTTAGGCACTGCGGTGCCACCCTTCTCACCCCTCGCTCTTCTCGATGCGGCCTCGCCCTTTTCCCCCTTAGATGAAGCGGTCGCCAGCCTATAAATAAGCCTCTGAAGGCAAGAGAAAAGATGATTATTCGAAGAGAGACAATAAAGGATCAGTTCGAGAAGATTGATCCTTCCCCCAGTGCCGAATTAGCATAAAACGTTAAGTTTTGTATCGGTACCAGAACGAACTATCCTGTACAGACTTAGAAGAAGTCTGACTGGATTACTATTCCTAGTGACAAACCAGGAATTTCGGGAGCAAGAAAAGAAGGATTATTTCGGTGCCAGCCCGAAGCATCCTGCACAGGCTTAGTGAGAAGCTTAGCAGGACCAATATTTCTAGTGCCACACAGGAATTTCGCAAGTTAGATAAGAGAAGAACCAGTCCCCCTCGAGTGACTCTCAAATCGCGATCTTAAGACCGAAGAATTAGACATCGGAGTCCCTTACCTCCATCCCATCTCAAGGAAAATCTACCGTCGGCCGCTACAACACACCAAAGCGCGAGTAAAGCCATCTAGTGACATCCGGCAACCCCTGATATTTTATTTCATGTAAGTTAGAATGACAATTTATATTCGTATTGCTTTAGTATGAGTTTATTACGGTACTCAAATTAACTGAAGTATAAACAATTGTTAGTGAACCCCGTCATATTTACAGGTAGAGGAGTGAAATTTAATTTGATGTTTAATGCTAATCTAAAAGGGTCACTATAAAATAACTAATCGGCAATTGGTTTGTTTACGTGGAGCCTACTATTTTTTGGTTGGTCAAGAATAGATTCTGTAATAGGCCCAGTTTTAAGTATGGTTAACCTCGTTAAACTTAGGTGAAAATAAATATTTTTAGTTTTTTGTAGTTAATTGATAAATTTAAAATATATGTTTATTTTTGGATAATTCTGGTGTTTCAATGGATCCTTTACGTGTTTAATGGGCTCTCTCCTTAAAATCGATTAAACGCTGTGACACTCTCTCAACAATAAGGTAATTAAAAAGTCCACTCAGCCAATATTAAAGTATTGTTGTCTTTCATAATTAATAGGATCAGACCTGCTTCCTTAAAACAACAAATACAATACGATTATACGACAATTAGTGTTGCTGAGTTTTGGGTTATTCTTGTCGGTTTTGTTATAATTATAATAATAATAATAATAATAATAATAATAAGTCTTTTGTAATGCGCTCTTCAAGGCTTGAGGCCTTCCCAGATCGTACGTTGTGCTGAGATGAGAATGGAAATTCAATGAAAATTCAAGAGGGGGAGAAAGCAATACTGAAAAGATGCGTTTTCAGGAGACGCTTAAATGTGGTAAGAGAGGGAGAAGACCTGATTTTAGTAGCAAGAGCATTCCACAACTTAGGGGCGCAGATTGAGAAGGAGCAGTCCCCCACTGAGCAGAGGGATGAACGAGGAATATTCAAGAGGTGCATGTGATGACCGAAGGGCCCGAGGGACATGGCGTGGCGAGAGGGCAGAAGAGAGGTAAGACGGGGCCTTGTTGTTTAGGGCCTTAAATGTGAAGAGAAGTATCTTGAAGTGAGTACGGGATCTGACAGGGAGCCAGTGCAGTTCATGAAGCAAGGGTTTCGAGGGAGAGAAGCGAGGGCGACGGAGGAGAAGCCGGGTGGCATAGTTCTGTACAAGTTGAAGGGGGCGGAGAGAGGAGGATGGCAGATTCACAAGCAGAGAGTTACAGTAGTCAAAGCATGAGGTGATGAAGGCATGAACAGCAGTCTCAAGACTTTGACGATCAAAGTGAGGGCGAATGCGAGAGAAGTTACGAAGGAAACATAGAGAGGATTTGCTGACATTGCGGATATGAGGCTTAAAGGAGAGATGCTCAATGAGAATAAAAAGTATTGAGGAAGGACTGAGTTGATGCGTCGTTTTAAAAGTTTAATAGGTTGAAATTAAAATCTCCTGTAATTATTATGTCGTCATAGTTTGTTACATTGAAGTAATTGATTAATTTAGCCATCTTATCTATAAACATCTCAGGGTCACCAGAAGGAGGTCTATATACGGTTCCAATGATTATTGTTTTACCATTTGATTTTACTTCGATAAATAAAGTTTTAATATAGTTAAGGAAATACTCATTTTGTCAACCTTTTTAGTATTGAGTCTGTCAGATATATACACACTTATACCTCCCCCTATCTTGTTTACTTCGCGTAATGAATGAAAAGAGCTATAGTTTGGGAAACTGATAAGGTGTTTATTATTATTTGTTAGCCAGCTCTCAGGAAATACCAAAACGGAAAATTTATAATTAAGTGTTGACAAATATATTGAAAATTCATCAATGTTTGCGTGCAATGATCGAATATTAAGATTTATAATGGACATGTAGGTTTTTCCCAATGAAAATGTAGTGTTAAATTTATCACAATCTTAGTATTGGTTTCTTACGTTATTTTCTTTAAAATTTGGATATAATTCATCAAAATGGTTTATGTCTGGATCGATATTATTGAAGTAATCGAGTTGTTCAAACATAAAGGTAGTTAAATTGGAATTTAAAAATTAAAGGTTACAAATTACGTATAAATATATCTATAAACAATTAAAAATTCTATTATTATGATAACTTTAATAAGAGAAAAAGGAATAAAGTATGTAATACGATTGAAATAAAAATAAGTGAATGCTAGGTTAAAACATAGTTGTTTTTTTTCTCATCTAAAGCAGTAATATCGCCGAAGATATTATTACTGATCGTTCCAGAGATTCTCGCCATTAAAGTCTGCAAGCGTCGAATTGACGTGTTCCGACAGAAACTTTTGGAGGGCAGCTCGGGCATTGATGACTATGCGTAGGTCACGGCGACCGGAATTGCTTCCAAATGTTTTAGAAAAACAATAATTTTATGCTAAGTTGCAAATTGCCATGCATAAGTTATATTTTAGCTCATTTGTGGCACCTTGCAGCGGCGGGCCGGTTCTGTCCCGCGGGCCGTATTTGGGAGACCCCGTTCTAAAGTAAAATGAACATAACATAACGTAACATAACATAATTTCGCGGATGACAAAAGCCACACGGGCCTATCAAAGGTCATCCGCATCTGTCAAAATGCATCCATAAGATTGTGTGAGATCAGGCATCTACAATATACAATTAGAACCATCCACAGGAATGTGTCAAAATCAAAACATGAACTTGGAATAACTTGATAAGGAATGATGTTGAAAGCACTACAGTAAATATGTTTAATAAAATAATATAGAAATATTACCCTAAATGATAGCAACAGAAATAAGAATGGTCAAAATAATCCTTTATCCATCTCGTCTCTTCCTTTTAATTTTTTTTAACTTCTACCTTTCACCATTTTCCCAATTACATGAACTTCCTCCAATAGATCAAATGGTGTATGTTTTTTTTTCTATAATGCTCTCAATCCCATTCACAGTTCTGCAACGAAAGCAACTCCTTCCTGCGAAGGATCTGCAGAAGCAGAGGGAATAGGAGAGCACGAAAAAAACATATGTAACAAAAGGAATAGAATAATGGCGAATAAAGTGTAAAATCACAAATAAATTTGTCACCCTTTAAAAAATAGAAAGCGAATTAAAAGTTTTTATTAAAAAACAAAAAGCCTAAGTTTAGAATTGATATTTTTCCCATTTTCATCTTTCATTTGAGAAAATAATTCCATTTCTTACCATTTCCATTTTTTTTAAACCTGCGTAACAACAGGTGGCTCGTAAACGTCACCTTAGCACCCGACACCCTTAGCCAGGCAGTGAACTGACTGTGGCACGATCCTGACACCCCCTACCCCACTTACGCTCCACCACTACCATGGGAGCCCGCCGCCGCCGACTTCACTGCCACACAGCTGCGCCAGCACGCCCTCAGAGCCAGGTCTGAGATCACGAAGCCAGGCAGCGCAGTCTAATTCACCGACGGCTCCGTCGACCCCGACAGCGGAAGGTCCGGCGTCGCCTTCGTCACGAGTGGTCTGACCTAGGCTTGGAGGACATCTGACCTCTGCCCCACCCTCTAGACGGAGCTGGTAGCAATCCTGCACGCCCTCCAGCACGTTCTGCTCCGCCGGGAGGCCACTGTGGTGATACACACGGACTCTCGGTCGGGGCTGCAGGCGCTGCAGCACGCCCACACCAGGAAAAAAAACATCCACCTCACCACCACCATCCTGTGCACCCTGCAAGACCTGGAAGCGCAGGGCAGGCTTGTCCGGCTCCACTGGATTCCCAGCCACGTGGGCGTGCGCGGCCACGAGGCTACCAACAAGGCCACCAAACGAGCCGCCCTCGGCCCCACCATCACCTGGACCGTGCACCCTAGCCTGCATCAGCTCAAGACGCAGGCCAAACGTATGCCGCCCACAACGCCCACCAGCAGCACCAAGAATGGGAAGCAACTAAGAAGCAAGCGGCGTGGTATGCTGCAGCCACAGCCTACCACCCACTGGACTCATCCTTCCAGCAGCCCAGAGCGAACGGCGTGCTGCTACAGCGTGTGAGGCTGGGCAACTCGACGCGGGAAGAGCTGCACGCCGACTTTGTGGCAGGGAGGTGCGAACACTGCGGCGGTAACTCCCGCCGCCCACTAGTGCACTACCTACCTTCTCTCCTGCCCAGCCACCGCCCGCCTCAGGCAAGAGCCAGCGCCAGCCCCTCACCCTGTAAGAGACGCCCTACTGAGGGCGCGAGAGGCAAGAGCCGCCCAGATAGTCCGCCACACACCAACAAACGAGCTACTAGAGGTGCTGAGAACAGCACCCCTTCCGCGCTGATCGACGCCCGCGCCCAACCGGGTGACGGGTGATGAGGACCGCCGCCACCCACTGGCAGCAGATAAGCCATGCATGGGACACTCCGCCGCGTCTTGCTACACGCCGACACCGGCGGGCTGCCCGCTTTGTGTGATGTGTACGCTTATGTTATGTGTATTTATATTTATTATGTCATATATTATTATTGTATTTGTATTATATCATGTATAAATGTACGCTATTGCACAATAAACCTATACAAACAAATAAATCTTTCCAAATGAACTCCATATTTAATTAAATCTTCATTCCAAACTGCCCCCTATCGCATTCAATAGTAATCATACTCTGACGATTAGCAAATAACTAAACTTTCAACGGCAAAATCATACTTACATAGGCATACACGCACACAACTATATAATTTTGCAGAAAACGTATAAAAATGATTAAAAATGGGTCGGCCATTGCTTACCTTCAAGATTTTATATTTCTTTTGGTCGTTGGAATTTATGTGGCATTAAAAAGGTCACCTTGCAGCGAAATAAGCTAGAACGAGGCCGCTTGCCTGATCCTCGAGGCTTAGTCTTCTATCTTAAATTAATTCTTTTAGTCGAGGTTGTTCTAAAAAAGTTTCTGGATTTTCCTAAAACTGAGAAACACCAAATCTTTTAAAATCGCATAAACCAAAATAAACTTTATTTTAACACTCAAATACTGTTCTCCAAAGACGAAAACATAAAGAAAAGAATATTTATCAGATAAAGCCCTCAGTATACTTACCTTTGAATATATATATATATATATATATATATATATATATATATATATATATATATATATATATATATATGAAAGATAATGGTAAACCACAATATTTGAATCAAGATTTTATTTATAACTATCGGACTAGTTTTGGTAGGAGGCTATTTTCAACTAATAATGAAGAAACTAGGCAAGAAACACAGTATATATAAGGTAAGCCACATCCTACACAAAATGAAACCGCAGAAAACAATCTGGGGGAAAGCTCGAGTGTATCTGGCGCAAACGACAAGCTAAACAACATGAAATGAAACAGGAAACAATCTGGAAAATTGATAATCTCCAAGAGCCATTGCTTTCGGGGGTTTATAAATACGATTGACGACTTTATTCGATATATATTTATTAAATTGGTATTGCCCTTCAGATAAATTGAAATTATCAACTTTGTTAATGATGATGGATTCCGCAATTCTCCTCTCAATATAATTGTTTGATTTATAAATAATTTTTGCTTGGTTGAAATCAATTCTATGGTCGTGCTTCTGCATGTGCGTAAAGAGACTTGAAGAGTTCGTGCACTTTCTGATATCAGCTTGATGTTCCTTCATCGTCTTTTTTAAAGTGGCTCGACTTTCCGATGTATGTTAAATTGCAATTATGACATAGTAAGTTGTATACTCAAGCATCGAGATTGATTCGACGCAGTCTAGTCAAGGATATTCATATGGTATTAGAATATTTAAATGTAATATTTTTGTTATATCCGTTCGCAAATGACTTTAGGAAAGCCAGGGCTGGAGCATATGGAAAACTAATAATTTTTTTAAAATCGTCCCTTCGCGGGGTCGAGATGGCATAGAAGTTTTTTCGTGCTTTCAAATGGCATTTATTTATGAGTTGAATTGGGTATTTTAGTCTAATGAAATTTCAGATAAGAGGATTAATTTCATCCGGAAGGAAGATTGGGTCGCACGTTCTATAGGCTGGGAGAAAGAGGGAAGAAATAACAGATATCTTAACGGATTTGTAATGCAATGAGAAATAAATGTATATAAGCATTTGAATTTGTAGGCTTCCGATAGACTTACGAGTAACACTGAATATGATTATTTAAACGGTGGATATTTACGTCTAGAAACGGTAGAGAATTGTTCTGTTCCCATTTTACTTTCAATTTGATCGATGTGTGTAACAAATTCAGATTGTTGAAAAATTTATTGAAATTGTTTATGGGCTATGTTGACAGGATGTCGTTACATAACGGAACCAGATAAGAGGTTGGGAATGGATCCTAGGAAGGAGGGTCATTTCATAGTTTTCCATAAATAGATTGCATAGGATGGGGGAAATGGGGTTACTCATATTTAGGCCATATTTTTGGCGCAAAAAACTTATCTTTAGTTGAAAATACATTATTAGTTACACATAAGCGCACTAATTTAATAATTTTAGGGATTAGTAAAGGTAGGGTAATATCTAAATTTGGAAGAAATTTCTATAACACATCAAGCGCTTCATTGATCGGGACTTTCGTAAATAAACTATTTACGTCAAAGCTTAACAGTTTTTTACCACTGAGGTCAAGATTTTTAATTTTGGAAATGAGTGAATAATCTGTGAGTGAGATATTTTACCCACCGCATTTGATAAGATTCCAGCCAGTCATTTAAATAGCTTATAACTATGGGAGCCAATGTATGAGATAGTTGAGTGTACTGGGATACTTTCTCTATGGGTTTTCGGTAACCCGTACATGTAGGGAAGGGAGGGGTTGATTGTTTTAAATTTTTTGGTTAATTCAGATTTGGAACCTAAGATTTTTCGGATGGCGTTATTAAAGGATTTCGTCTGGTTGTTTAGAGGATTAGAATTTAAAATTTCATAGGTAGTATTGTCACTTAATAGGTTGTTTAATTTATGCGAATATTGAGTTTTATCCATCAAAATAATTTGGTTAGTTTTGTGGATTTTGTTATCACTATGTTTTGGTCTTTCTGTAAAAGTTTTAGAGCCTTAAGTAACCTTTTGGGTATATTTTGATATTTAACATTAGCATTCGAATTGAAAACATCGCAAAGATAATCACTGATAAATTCACTATTAATCTCCAGATTTTCACTATATTTACTGAGGGACGCTAAATATTGTAGCTATAATGAATAAATATTAGAAAATGAGAACGAAAGTCCATATCCAAGAATAATTTGTTCATCGTATGTTAATTCGCGGGAAGAGAGATTCAGGATGTTTTCTCTCGGAGATGATGAGGTGCACCATGGGATTTTCTTGAAGAGAAATTAAGGCTCCACCTGGGGATGGTTCTAAGATTGCTTCAATACACAGTTGCTAGGCCAAGGAATATTCAAACACGGCTACGAAAATATACTTTAATAGGACTAAAGATTATATATACTCGTACATATAGGGCAAGTTAAATGGCAATGCAATTAAATATTGCCAGGTTAAGATGTCGCTTTTTTTTTAAACGAGTAAAATTTATTTGTAGTCATTTAGAGCCATTAAATGACCCATATGACCATGGGACATATGGTTATTCACCTTGTAGATTTCAAATCTGCCATTGGATTTGGCGCTGGGTGGCGCCATTTAGTGGAAACCATCAATGCAATAACCATTTATCATCTATCACAAAACGCCGCAGGTCATTGGAGGGAATTTCTCTCTTATTTTAGAAATTAAAAGCTTTATTAAAGTTATTTTTAAGAGTTGATTAAAAGTTTGAAAAAAGACCCCTTAGGGCAGTTTTTTCGAAAATCTGAAGCTTTTATTCAAGTGCTTTCTAAGAGTTAACATCTTTTCTCACCTTATACTTTTTACTCACTGAATCTAAGAATGAAAAATAAAATAATTATAAATCGCCAAGTTAATAAAATGAGTTAAAATTAAGGCATGGTGTTTTTTTGTGATATATTTTAGTATATAAAAGAAAATTTAGATGAAAAAAAAGCGGTGAGAGTTGTTTTTATTGTATATGAAAAGAATTGAGCCAAAAGTTTTTTCTTGAATTTAGTCCTAAAAATAAATATGAATATGAAAAAAAAGTGATCAAGAGTAAATTATTAGGAATATGTAATGGAACCATTTTAATTTTTTTTAATATAAAACCCAGTTGCTTTAGCGAGATAGGCTGCAGGCCACAGAACGAAGGTTTGTCTGCGAAGCGCAAGCTCCTCCTGTAAGGATTAGTGGCGAAGCCGTTCCTCTTGTGAAAATTAATAGAACTAATCTGTTACGCACGTCCACACTATCTGCAAAGCTGGCTTCTGTCTCTTGATAGATTTCCGCTGTTCACCTGGAATCTCATCTTTATTTTGTGCCCAAACACGATTGTTCTGTGTTGCCTCAGCAGTGAAGAACTTCTTATCCGTCTACAGAACTCGAGGCTGCGACTTATCAAGGAGCTGTTGGAGGAGCAGCTTTGCACTTTTGCTCTGTTCTTTTTGGTGGGGTTGGAATACATATGTCCTTTAACTCTCTTAAATGGACGAAGTTTCAGATCATCTTTCTGCAATTTTAAAAGTTCAAGTGGCACACTTTGGCCTACAAAGCAAGATGTCTGGCACTCCACCTTGGATTTCGCCTGTTCTTGTTCATCGTGTTTTTGATAACGGTTAAGGTCCTCATTGATTGGGGCAGAGTGGTCCTCGCTCTTGAAAGACAAGTGCCTGTCACTTTAAGCAGTTTGATAGATTGAAAACTCCAAAATCTGCTAACAGTGGGATCAACATTTTGAAAATATCACCTGCTGTTTTCCTGCGTCCATACAGTTATTTGATTGCTTCAAATTTTCCAGTCATATTTGTAAATACGTGTGTTTTTTTTACCAATATTGAATTATCCCAATAAAGATCAAACATCGTTTAATTATGATTGTAGATGTGAAGACATGCATAACACAGGCCTGCGTTTGAATTTTTTTTTATGTTCCCCAGGATTTCTTTGTGGTTTCTTAATGAATCCAACCTCCTGAGCTCAAAAATGAATGTATATTTGTTCAATCAGGTCAGATTTTCTCAGTACAGCATACACCATTTTCATTGAGATTACCTCATTTTTTCTGAATTTTTTTTAAAAAAACCTTTCTCTATCTAATAATGCATTATTACTGTTATATCATATAAACAGGAATACACGTATGTAAACTATAGTTTTTTTAATAAACAAAAAATAAAAGAATGCAACATAATAAAGAAAATAATTATAATTTCGAAGAACAGACGCCCTTGACGATTTTCGTTTGTGCCTGTCATCTGGTGCATCACGCTTCAAACACCAACAGTAGTCAGCAAGCATGTTTCCGTTCCATTTACACTGGTACCTGGATTCCATTGTTTTTATATCCTGGTGGAATCTTTGCCCCTGTTCTTTACTGTAATCCCCCGCATTTGTCGGGAAAATAATCCAGATGGGACTGTAAAAAGTGTATCTTTATAGACATTCGAGCTCCAAAATGTTTGAGACTTGTTAAGAGCTGATTGACCAGGGCAACATATTCTTCTAGGCTTCTTTTATTGCCTAGAAAATTGTTAACTAGAGCTTTGAAAGCTTTCCAGGATTCTTTTTCTATGTCCTTCATTGATGCATCAAATTGCTGATCAAGTTCTTGATTTGAAGTCCATCAAAAATTCCCCCATGGAGCTTAGCGTCACTGATTTGTGGAAATATTTGAAGAAGAAATTTAAAAGCTTGGCCTACTTTATTGAAGGGTTTTGACATAATTTTTCATTATGCCAAGCTTTATATGCAGTGGAGGGAGGAGTATTTTTTGAGGAGGCACTACAGGTTCAGCTATCACATTGTTTGATCTAATTCTAAATGCTTCTCGTGGAGGCCAAACCTTCTTCTCATAGTGCATACTATCTGCACGACTGTCCCATAAACATAGGAAACAGGGATGCTTCGTGTGGCCTGTTTGCGTCCCAAGCGTAAGAGACACTACCTGAAAAAAATTTAGCACGGTATGTAAATTCAGTGTAATATTTCTAAAAACAAATTCAAAGTAATATTTCTTAAAACAATAAGAATATGAATATGTACTGAAAAATCCTGTATGCCGATGCATTAAATCATCGTATTGGAACTAATTGGATATATGTACATCTTATTTTAAGTTTATTAAGTTGTGTTGTATGCCTTCTCAATTAGGATAAGTTCCCCATTAACCCAATAGGATGCATTAACCTATAGGGACACACTTCAACAAAAAATATAACTCAAAAATGACTCATGATTTCCAGATTTGCATTCTTGTAAAATTTAAGTTGACCAAAAGGTGTATACAAGTATTAACAATTAAAAATTAAAATGTCAATATCAAAGAGCTTAGAAATGCCAAGTGTAAAATGATCTTACCTTTAAGTCACCACATATCCTCCACTTATAGCTAGAGTAATTTATTGCATCCAGCAATTTTTCATATTTTCATAACTTTCAGTAAGTTGGATTGAATGGTCTATAGGAACGGAAGCTATTTTGTTACCAATATTTAGTAACACAGCTTTTAAACTTCTACTGGAGGAATCTATGAACAGTCTCCATTCTAATGGGTTGTAGGGAATTCCAAGGGCCTCAACAAGTCCTTTAATATGCGCGCAGTATACTAAAGAGCTGGAAGAATGCTGTAAAAAAATAGCTTCGAAACTCTTGTTCTCTATTTCTGTACCCCCCCTAAATGTTGTTTCTTAAGCGAGAAGATTACTTTCACGAAGTCGAGAGCCAAGAAGTTGTGTATTCACCTTTTAAACCGCCAGATCCCTGGTCAGGTAGGTCATTTAACTGAACTTGTGTAAATGGTCTTGCGACCATATCATGTGTGGAAACCTGATAAGACTCAGATGTGTCATAATCTTGGTCAACTTCCATATTAATCTCTTCATGTACCTCTATATGTTCAGGGGGAGAAGGTATAGGAATTCCTGGGCCATGGGGCAGGGGTTTGATTGCAGAAGGAACATCCGGATATGCCACACTATGTTTATTCTTCTTATTTATACCTGTGGAAAATATAATTGCATATTACATAAAGGAATTAATTTGGAGCTGCAGATAGTACATAAATGTTTAGTAAAGGATATGTTCATGCTGAAGTGAACTATGTTAGTTTTTAATTTTATGCTAAGTCTTTGCATAATAATGACATTTTCAGGCGCCAGTATAATACAGAAAGCTTAAATAATTCATACAATGCTCACCTTTAAGATTTGTCATGCAAAAATAGCAGTCCGTAGTGTGGTCCTTGCCATCTCTCCACACCATGGGAACACCAAAAGAGAGGGACTTCTGTTCGCCCTGACTCCAGCGTCTTAAACTTATGTAGCATCCCTTGCAGCAGATATGTGGTGCAAAACTTTTATCTTGATCTCTTAGCCTTACTCCAAAATATGCATAATACAAAGATTTAATTACAAGAGGGATTGTACTTTGCTGCTCGGGAAAAGTCACTTTGCCGCAAACATAGCAAAATCTGTCGGAGCTATTCTTACATTTTCTGTTCATTTTTAACTCAACCACTGTTATTATTATTCTTATTATTATAATGCTAAGCAATTTTTAACCTGCAAAATATAAACCTATTTGCATAATTACTTAAAATGTACACAATAGAGCAGTGCAAAATCTATTGAAATTTGATGTAATATAGATGTATAAACTAGAAAATTATTATCACCCCCTGTATCGCAAAAACTGGAGGTGATAGAGAAAAACGGATGACAGATTCGGATTTAGGAGGTCAATTTTATTAAGAAACACTATAGAAAACCTAAGGTACATTTTTGACGCAGACCAGTGTAATTATTTGGGAAGAGAGATGCAAAATATTTTATTTTACTTGATACAAGGTTTGCTGACCAAAAGGTCAAGTGCCATCACTTATTCTGATTTATATCCTTACGACTTTCAATAATTCCGGAGTAACCTTGGAAGGACCATGGCAATTCCATCATTCGAAAGAGAATGTAAAACAACATAAGGGATTCAAATTGCGTTAGAATCGGCCGAACAGTTATAATGTTATTGCCAAAAATAAAACTGATTCCATGGCTAACCTTGGAAGGACTTTGACAATTATATCATTCTAAAGAGAATGTAAAATCAAATGAGGGTTTCAAATTTTCTTATAATCGGCCGAATAGTTATGATGTTATTGCCCCCCAAATATAATTCCCTGGCTAACTTTGGGAGGACTTTGGCATTTAAATCTTTCGAAATATAATGTAAAACAACATAAGGGTTTCAAATTTCGTTATAATCGGTTGAATTGTTACAATATTATTCAAAGAAAAGCAAAACGGGAACCGACCGACCGGCAGACATAGTGAGATGAAGAGTCGCCCGCCACCAAAAATTCACAGCTTTCTAACAGCTTATTAAGAACAGAACTAAATTATATCAAAACCAGGCAATGGCTTCGTCACTCCGCCGTACGGGGGTAGCTTGCACTTCGCTACTAAGATTAAAATTTAAAATCTACAAAAAAGCAGCCATGGTTAAATTTTTATAAATTTTCTGAACTTCGCCAATTATAATAATTTTAAAAGGAACTCTAAACTAAATTTCCCTCCTTTCAAAATATCACGTTGCTAAAATATAGTTATAGAAGAAGATATATAAAAAATAAATTTTCTGAACTTCACCATTTGTAATTCTTTAGGTTTTAAAAATTCACAAAATTTCGATACCTATATTTATTTCTGAACTTCATCATTTTGTTTTTTGATTTTATAAAAGAATTATTAGAAATAACTTTGATAAAAAAACATAGGTGAACCAAACTAAGATGAAATTATTATTCAAATACTAACAAAAATCCCCTTCTTAAATTATAGAGTTAGTGATGATGATGATAATATAAATATATATATATATATATATATATATATATATATATATATATATATATATATATATATATATATATATATATATATATATATATATATATATTTATATATATATATACTTTTTAATTAAAATTGCGGGCCTTAACCTTTTGTCACACCTCATTTATGGAATTGAAAAGGTGAAAAAATTGTCACACCCTAATTGCATAGTCTAGATTAGAATAGCATAGCACATTATAGAATAATATCGCATAGTATAACATAGTATATTATTTCATAGTGGTGCTTATCATAATATAGCATAGTATAACATGGCATAGTATATTATAGCATACCATAGTATAACATACTATAGCATATCATAGCAAAACATAATATAGTATAGTATATGTAGTATAGTATCTCCTAGCCTAGATTGCCCAACATAGTAAATCCTGCCTAGCCTAGCATAGTATAACAGAGTATATTATGTTATAGTATAGCCTACCATAGTATAGCCTAGCCTATCATCGGATAGCCTAGTCTAGCCTAGCTTTGTATAACAAGTCTAGCCTAGGATTCGCTATAATTGTAGAACTGACCATACCATACTCTAGCGTAGCTAGCATAGTATAGCTTAGTCTTACATAGTATAGCTTAGCGTGCCATAATATGACTTAGCCTAGTCTAGCAGAGAATGCATTGTATGGCCTATCCGAGCCTAGTAACATAGTACGCCCTGGTCTAACATAGCCTAGTACAGCCTAGCATATATAGGATAGTACAGCTTACCATAGTATAGCATAGTATACCTTATCATAGTATAGCCTAGACTAGAATAGTATAGTATGGAATATACTAACCTAGTATAGTTTAACATAGCTTAGCCTAGTATAGTATAGTATATAATATACTAATCTAGTATAGTTTAACATAGTATAACCCATCATATCCTAATATAGCCTAGCCTTGCAAAGCCTAACATAGTATAGCCTATCTACAAAAGCATGCCTTACCCTAATCTACCTTAGCATAGTATAATATAAGAATAGTATAAGATAGGCTAACATAGTATAAACTAGTCTAGCATAGTAGAACCTAGCTTAGCATAGTATATCCTATCCTATTCTAGCTTGGTATATCTTGGCATAGCACACCAACCTAAGTCTAGCCTAGCCTAGGCTAGCCTATACTAGCTTAGCATGGTACACTATAATCTATCCTAGTCTAGTGTAGTATAGTCCAGCGAAGCCTTGCATAGCATAGCATACTCTTGTATAGCCCAGCCTAGTATATCATAGCATAGAATGGCATAGAATAGCATAGTATACACTAGCCTAGCTTAGTATATACTTGCATATATAACTTAGCATAGTGTATATAGTCTAACCTAGCTTAACTAAGCATAGTGTAGTATAACTCAGCCTAGCTTAATATAGTATACCTGAGCCTATCACACTGTATCCTAGCCTAGCCTGCCTAGCAGAGTATAATCTAGCCTAGCTTAGCGCAGCCTACAATTGTATATTAAAACTTAGTCTAGTCTAACTTAGCTTACTCCAGTCTAGTATAGCCTATCTTATTATAACCTAGCATAGCCTAGTTCACTGCAGCCTAGCCTAGTATATTCTATCCTATCCTAGTTACCATATTATAGACTAGACTAGCATAGCCTAGTATAGTATATCATAGCCTACGTTACCCTACCCTTCCCTCGCCTAGTTAGTATAGTATAGTATAGTATATCATATTATTGCATAGCCTAGCCTAGACTATTAGATCTTAGCCTAGGCTTGCATAGAATGCATAACATAGCCTAGGCTATCATACCTATCCTATCATACCTAATAAAGCATAGTTTATTATTGTCTAGCCTAACATACTATATGCTATCCTAGCATAGCATATTATAGCCTAAATTAGCAGAGTATATCTTACCCTTGTACATTATATCTTAGCATGGCTTAGCATAGTATAGCCTATTCTAGGCTTGCCTAGCAGAGTAGCATATTATAGCCTAGTCTACTCTAGCAGAGTATCGGCCGCAAAGCTATGATGTTATTGCCAAAACAAAATAATTCCTGGGCTAACCTTCGGAAGACTTTAGCAATTATATCATCCGAAAGAGAATGTAAAACAAATAAGGGTTTTAAATTTCGCTAGAATAGGCCGAATAGTTATTACGTTATTGCCAAAACTAAAAAAAGCAAAATGAGGACCGACCGACCGATATATGTAGATGTAGAGTCGCTCGCGACTGGACTCGCACGCAACTAATAACTATTGGGTTAAGGAATAAGTTCTTGCGGTTCTATCAAATTTATTCATTACCATTAACAATTTTAGAAAAACTTCATTTTTAATTGAGACCAATATGCAATTTAATCAATAATGTATTCTCCGTTGTTATTTACGACTTCTTCCCAACGTTCAACTAGTTTTTCGATGCCTCTGCAATATAAATCTCTGGATTTTGACTCGAAGAATTCGTCTAACCAGGTTCTTAATTCCACATCAGTATTCAACGAAACACCGCGCAAATTGTTGGAGAGCGATCGGAACAGATGGAAATCCGATGGAGCCATGTCTGGCGAATATGGAGGATGCGGCAGGATTTCCCAATTAAGCGTTTGGATGGCGTCTTTTGTCATATTGGCAATGTAAGGACGAGCATGGTGGTGTTGCAGAAGGACTCCATAACGTCGATGAGGTCACTTTTCACGAATAGCTTCGGCGAGTCGATACATTTGTTGAACATAGAGTTCTGCATTGATAATCTCGTTGTTCGCAAGGAGCTCATACGGAATGATGCCTTCACAATCCCACCACACACACAGTATCGTCTCTCGTGGAGGAAGTTCTTGCTTTAATCGCGGAAGTGATTTTAAATTGGGGTTAAGCCATTGTTTTCGGTGGTTCATGTTGACATAAACACACCACTTTTCGTCGCCAGTGATGATGCGGTGAGGAAATCTGTCCACGAGTAGCCTTGTGACGAGCAAGCAAACTTGCGGCAATCGTGGAGCGTTGAAGTTTGTTGCTCTCGCTCAAAGCTTCCGGAATCCATGCACCTAGTTTTTAAACTCTCCCCATCGAATGAAGGTGATTCACTACAGTTTCCTGATCACACGCCAATTGTACAGCCAATTGTATAGCCAATTCACTAGTCGATTGACGAGGATTTTCATGAAGAAGGTTGTTCAATCGATCTTCATCCAACTTAATGGGGCCGTAGAACGTTCTTCGTCATTAAGATTGAAATGACCGTTTTTGAAACGTGAAAACCACCATTGAGCTGTCCTTTCTAATAAAACATTTTCTCCGTACACAGCACAAATATGGCGACGAGCTTTGGCTGCGTTTGCATTGATCCCGTCTCGATTAAAATTGAATAACAACAAGTGTCGAAAATGCGCCTTTCTTTCAACTTGACATTCCATTTTGAGGGTACAGAACAAAAATTAAATTAACATAACTTTTAAATAAACCGCAATGACTTATTACTCAACTTCAAGCCTAACCTTTGCAAATTTTGCTGTCATTATTTTTTATTGTTTCTTAATATGTGCATAAATAACGTCAACAAAACTTAAATCAACACAACATTAAAAAAAAACGCAAGAACTTATTCCTCAACCTAATATATATATATATATATATATATATATATATATATATATATATATATATATATATATATATATATATATATATATATATATATATATATATATATATATATATATATATATATATATATATATATATATATATATATATATATATATATATATATATATATATATATATTCGATTTAGAGCAGTTCAGAAGGTTTATGCATAAGCTGAAAATGTATACAATAATACTATAAAACAAGCTTTCAGTTGGAACCCAACCACATAGGTTATTGAGCTACTCTGAAGGCAGCATTTTTTGTTGTAGAGTCAACAGTGCTTCCTTTACTTAATTAAATGTCTGTTAAAATGATAAGGTGACAATTTGGCAGTTTAATGAAAGCACTGTAATGAGGAAGTCACCATGACATTAAGAATCATTTATTAGGTCTTGATTTTATGAAAGTGTAGAGTCGAATGGTATTTTTACTTTGCTTTTCGAAAGATTGCTGTTTATTTAGCTCCTAAATTGTTTACTATCTTTCGTAAGTTCGTTAGAAGTGGTTGACTTTCCAAATGTTGGGCAACTAATAATATTACTCCGTTGCGAAGCTCGTTCGTTCAGTATCGAGTTTCTAAATGAAACTCAGTTTTTAGGAAAACCTTTATTTAGAAGACTAATTTCGGAGTTAAATTGCTTTTATCTTCATTCTAAGAACATTAAACTAACCAGGCAATTGCTTCGCCATTCCCCCTACGCGGGGAGCTTGCACTTTGCTACTAAGATTAAAATTTAAAATTAAAAAAAGCAGCAATGGTTAATTTTTTATAAATTTTCTGAACTTCGCCAATTACAATAATTTTAAAAAGGAACTCTAAACTAAATTTCCTCCCTTTCCAAATATCACGTTGCTAAAATATAGTTATAGAAGATATATAAAAATAAATTTTCTGAACTTCACCATTTGTAATTCTTTGGGTTTTAAAAAATTCACAAAATTTCGATACTTATATTTATTTCTGAACTTCACCATTTTGTTTTTGGATATTATAAAATAATTATTAGAAATAACTTTGATAAAAAGACATAAGTCATAACCAAACTAAGATGAAATTATTATTCCAATACTCAAAAAAATCACATTATCTCATCATCATCATCGTCATCACTAACTCTATAATTTAAGAAAGGGATTTTTTTGAGTATTTGAATAATAATTTCATCTTAGTCAGGGGGTCCATTTATAACCTTTACTATAAGTGTGAACATGACTAAATTCACGCCGGCTTTCAACCCGACGTAATTTATTAATGTGTCGTAAACCACGTAGTAGGTTATCCTTACACTTGTGTGACCCATATCTGGTCTCTCTCTTCTTTTATTAGAAAATTAAGTGGTATTTTAAGAAAGACTTTCAAGATAGTTTGGTATCAAGCCATTCTGAGATTTGTTTTAAAATTTATTTTTACAGATTTTGAATATTGTTCCCATTTCAGTTTTCTGCATCTGCCTCTCTCCTTAAATTGTTGCTTAATACTTTGAGTGTCATTAAATTTCTTATTCCAAATATTAGTATGCCTGGTTAGGACGTTCAATTAGCTCGTTGTGCTTTATAAAATACTTCCCAATTCTGATCCTCAGCATCTTTCCTGATTATAGCATACGGGAGGTAGTGCACGAAATACATCCAATTCTAAATCACTTTTCTTAAGGTAGGTTCAACACCCAACGGCTTTCTGGTAATTTCCTTCCCTTTGTTACCGGGTTTTGGAATGAGCTTCGTATTCATGTTGTTAAATCGTTGGAACTTCAAAAGTTCAAATTGCTGTTCAATGGATTTTTGAACACGCCAACGTAAGAGTTACTACCTTAATATATTAGTTTTACATATTTTGTTTATTTGTGATTGATACTTCGTTTCTATTGTTTATTCTTCGCGTAATATTTAAATTTTCCTGCCTTGCTTTCCCCAATGTAGCCCGTAGGCCTGTAGCATTTTATTTTTCCTATGTACGTTGGAGCTCAGAGTGTCAACCATCCTACAGATGTCAGCTACAGCTTATTTTTCCTTTTATACCCAAGACCCTCTTGCAAGGGTTTAACTTGCAAGGATTTAGCCACAGCTGTCTTCTATAAGCATTCCCACAATTTTCCCACTCCACTACGGAGAACTTACTAGATACTCATATAATGGCATGAAAGTACATGTGGTATCTATGCATTGGTGATGGTGCAAATATATGCATATTTTCAAATAATCGCATTCTCTCTGCGCCAGACATTTTGAATTTAAATCAAAAGTTATTATCTCCCTTATATAAAGCGCTTGTAAGACCTCTTTTGGAGTATGCGGTGCAATTTTGGTCTTGCTTAAAATGCAAAACGAGGACTTTGTTATTGCGAAGCGTCAAGTGTCGTGCGACGAAATTAATTCCTGAACTTAGAAAAAAATTGTACAAAGAAAAGCTCAAGCCCCTGAATTTCCTTTCACTGAAACATCAGTATCTACGCCGTTATCTTATTGAAGTATTTAAAATGCAAAACATGTTACGAATATAATTATCACTAAATATTCGATCTAGTTAACCGAGTGGCCAAGATAAATGACTTTCTTTTCTTATAAAATAACATATACTTGGAATGTTTTCCCGGAGGAATTAATCAAAAGCATTATCGTAAATTTGTTTGCGAAAGAAATTCATAAATATTACTTTAAACTATGACCTTGAAGAAAGAAGTCCTGCGAAACTGGTTTCTTGTCCATATCTTAGCTTCCTTAATTGGTGCTTTTCATCCTTTCTCCCCTTTTGGGAGGCGAGCCACTAGTGGATCTGTAAAATTCTGTGCAGACGGCCACGTTGTTTCTTGCTTCCAAATAGTAATAATAATAAGTAGGTGAAGGAACAAAATGCTCTAGTTGTTGATCATGAAGGCTTTTTTTGAGTCTTTAAATTTGAATTTAGTTGTGAGACTGTACCTGATTGTAATTAATCCCCCTTCCCTCGTACACCATTGGTGGAGAGTGAGCTTGAAATAGAAGAAACCGGGAATAAAGTTCTCAATTCCAGGCACCCTCGCATTTTAAAATATTCGTCATGTGGTCATAGGGCTAAGGATGTCTCCATTGTCTCAATAGTCCGAGAGATGTCTTAATTGGGCTAAGGAGGTCTCCATCGTTTCAATAGTCCGAGATATGTCTTAATTGGGCTAAGGATGTCTCCATTGTCTCAATAGTCCGAGAGATGTCTTAATTGGGCTAAGGATGTCTCCATCGTTTCAATAGTACGAGAGATGTCTTAATTGGGCTAAGGATGTCTCCATCGTTTCAATAGTCCGAGAGATGTCTTAATTGGGCTAAGGATGTCTCCATTGTCTCAATTGTCCAAGATATGTCTTAATTGAGCTAAGGATGTCTTCATTGCCTTAATATTCCCAGAGATGTGTCATTTGGCCTGAGTGTGTTTCCATTCTCTCCATTTTGTAGTTCAAGACTGCCCCCGGTTGGCTGAAACTAGATTGAGACTACCTGGGCCTTATCGTTCTAGATCTTTCCAGTTCTGACACAATCTTATAGTTGCAGTTGACTCGGATGACTTCTTGATAGGCCCTTGTGGATTTTCTCTTCCATTGAATTATGTTTTATATGAAACAAAAAATGCTGAGTGCATTTAAACCTCCATATCTCATAGATAGTATACCAAATAAATGATGTATCATCAAAAGCTAGATAGGTAATGCTTTTTATGGTTTATTGAAGAAATCTCAGGTGAACATCAAGACTGTAAAACTACTTTCATGCACCAGACCTGGTGCATGGCATTGTGCAAAACAAATTATCTTTTTTGTCCAATGAGGATACATGTTGGTTATTGATATCGAACAGAACAAGTAAAATATACAAGAGAAATTATGCATTTTAAGAAACAAAAGTAAGTGTTTTGTTTTTAAATCATTTCTTTCATTTCCATGTAGTTTGGGATACCCATCCCATTTAAAAATTCACATGGCCATAACTTTTTAAAAATTATTTCTATATAAAATATTGACTTAAGTTTAAAAAACTAAAAATTCTCTTTTGAATGGCTTTTTGTTTAACCAAGGTAAATTAGGGGCTGAAATACAAGTCTTTATAATTTGAGGAACTGCCAAAAACCCTAAAATTGGGATATCCATAACTTTGCTTCATTAAGATATCGAAAATTGGATTTCAGACTCAGTGGTTTCAGCCAAAAAATCTACCAACACACCAATTTTCATCAAAATCTGCGAGGGTGTGGTTCCATCCTTTGTCTGGAGGCTACAAAATATGCCATGTTTGTTTCACACCATGGAAGCATCCTCAATCTCTAGTTCTATACAATTCTCAACCTTTCCCCTTATCACATATACCCCTCACTTTGGAGCTTTCATTAGCCTAGAGGATCAGTAGGACTTCCAATATCTAGGTACAGGGTTTAATTCCAGCGAGAGTGAAAATGCTTCATATCAGTCCAAATAGTATTTTGGTTTCTGTTTCCAGTTCTGGCATACTCACATACATCCCTTGCAATGCCATCTACCACTTCCTTAAATGTGTTCCACATTTGTTTTATATTCATGCTAGCACTTATTTCCTCTCTTTTCTCTCAAGCATTCTGACATACATTCCCCTTTCTCTCCGATTCAATAACCTTTCACTTCAATTCTCCCTTCATTTCCACCTTCCTCATATCTTCTCATACATGAACCAATCAATTTCACCTTACACAGCAGAATCATGTGATCAGATTTTCTGATATACATACCATTTACGGCTTTACCATCAAATGCATCCTGCAGCATTTTCTTTCTTACCTTTTATCGCCTCTATCTTTCGAGCTTTCTCTCCCCTGTTTTCTTAGCTGGTCGGCCATTTCACAGGCTATTCGGCGACCGGCTTTCGATCAGTCACTTATGGTCTATGCCGAGAGGGTTGGCGGGTTTTAACATGTTGAAATTCAGCCCATCCTTTTCTCCTTCACCTACCCCCACGCTACTAAATTCAAGAAACATAAAGAACAACCAGTTACTTAATTTATGCCAGCAGCAGCTATATTCTTTTATTCACTTTTGAAAGAAAAGAAGATATTGAATGATCGGAGAAAATTTGCAAGAAGTGGAATGTATACTCTCTCTCTCTCTCTCTGGAAGATTATTCAAATGATACTAATAAAATATGCAAAAGGAAATGGTAACATACAAAAGATGCCAGCATTCACTTCATTGGTAATTAGGTATTGTGAAAACACTAATTATAGGAATTGGTAAATATACTTTATACCGAATATTAAAGTTAGTGATAAAGCGTGCTGTGACATAAACGCTCTTTTATATCGTTATCAGAAAATTTGTGACGATTTTCCGCAGCGATGTTGATCATTGGTGAGGGAAGAGTTGAGGGATTAGAGGCGACCTTTGCCTTGGAATGTGGAGATGAGCGGTGGTTCAAAGACAAGCGTTGCTTCTTATCTTCTCGTTTTGTGCGGCATGTGGCTTGGAGAATGGATCGAACTGCTCTGGAATGATTCTCGTGTCATCGATAAGATCGTTTTGGAGGAGAATGGCATATCCCCTGATTGGAGAGGATGGGGTGGGGGGGGCGGTAATGGAAAGTCGATTCCAGTGGAAACGGAAAGATATAGGGATATTCTTATCTAGCCAAACGCAGAGGAAGTTTCCTTCTAGCCCTCTCACTAAAAGGGAAAGCTGTGAGTTGGGCTGAAATTCTCCCCAATCCAGAAAGGCAAGGACCGAAAGAGGGGAAAAATATAAATAATAAAAACGTGGAAAATGCATTTTCATGCACCTGAGGGAGCCCCGATCCTTGCAGCGACCAGCATACAACAAAGAGCAAAAAGTAAAGGAGAACGGATAATGCCAGAACGCTGGTTCTATGGCCTAGTCTGGTTGAGTCTTCAACCTCCTCGTTCCTCACAATCCTTGCATGTACAGGAAATAAGCAGAAGATGATCTTGATACCCGCCTGATTCGCGGCAACCGTAGTTCTATGGATGCCGTGAGCCAAGGGGAGCGGAGATTCTAAAGTGCCATGAGAGTGCTCTGGGTACTTTGTGAGTTGCTACAGATCTCAAACCAGTCTCTGAACCTGGCACGAAGCGTTATCTCACGTAAAGAGCAGTGCATGTCATCCATTTTGGCAGGGAAGGTAGATACAGCGCCTCGTTTAGCCACAATGAGTTCTATCAGAAAGCATGCAGCATTGAGGACAACCCCGCTTTTTGGACTGAGAGTTAGTCGTGTCCATTGGCACGGTTACAGCGTGACAAGAATACCTAACAATAAACCGAGCGCTGTAAAAGCTTTGGGAGCAGAGGTGTGGTGACAAATAGTATAAGGTGGTCCCCTCCATTGAGGCACTCTAGGCAAAACCAGAGGCGCAACCGGCCCAAAGGTTACATTGAGCGCTCTAAGGAGATTCATAGCCATAAAGTCAAACGGATTTGTGCATGACTGGCGTCAAATCGGCACGGGTGTTAGGCAATGAGCTAGTGGTATCTCTTCGGCATCTCTCACTAAAGGCCGCAATTCCCAAATGACCAACCAGAGAGGCAATGCGACAGAATGGATTTCTTTACTAGGTTGTAGTAATCGTCACAAAGACAACCAACATCGGGAGATCTGTAGTGTCAGACTCAGAGACGGGAGTCGAGACCTTTAGTTATCATGGCAGCCAATAAGACAATAAAGCCCACTCACCATAATCAGTACAGAGTTATTCATCCAAGAACGGCCGCATGGATGTGGTCAGCCCAGTACGTGCACGAAAATTGTTAATGAAGCCAATCGATCATCCCATAAATGGCACCCAACGGCCAAGAACACCCAAGCCAATATAGTCTCGCAACCTGAGGCGTAAAAGGTCGATGCCTATAGAGGTTACAAAGCCTCTCTTTTGAAGCGGCATAGAGTAGCTACTCAGCTTCTTAAGCCAAGAGAAAATAAAGAGGGTTTAGTTTTAGAAAATAGTTGGGCCATAGCGGGAAAAGGAGGGACGGACCAGCTTACCCATTCCCCATCAATTCAACCTAGTGAGCGGTGGGACTTTCCTTATCCGAACTTTACGTACCAGATGTAACAGTCTGCACAGAGTATCTCTCTGTGGGGGCCACTTGGAAGACGCAAAAGAACCGATTTTATCCTGTTAGATTCGCGTCTAGTATCCCCAAACTGGTAGGCCTCCATACGACAGCTCAACTAGGCCGCATAGAATAAAATAGAGTTTTACTCAATATTTTGCGGCTAAATTAAAGAAAAGCAAACAAAATTTGGCGAAGTTGAATTCAAGAGAGAGAGTTGGGGGGAGTTAATTAAAGATACACATTCACATTCGCATCCCCTTCCTCTCTTATCCAATCTCTTCCTCACTTCTTGCTCAGTTGCGCTCGTTCCTTTATTCTTCCTCGGTCACTATTTCTCACTCATTTACTCTTACCCATTAACGCCCGGAATCGATTTCAAAAGAAGTCTTGTATACCGAGGCCCAAATATTGATGGGGAACACGAGACGCCCTTCATTTTGTTCCGCAGGGTTGGCTGTTGTCTTTATTTTTTCGCGTTGTTGATATTATTTTAAAGCCGAGGCTTAGTTGCGCTGCAATTAATCTCCTCCTCTCGCGAGTGGAGCTATTTAATGACGCTTAATAAATCTTTTCAGTTGTTATTCCCTCATTGGCTTTATAATTTAGAATTAAAGGGAAACCTGATTAAATCTCGTTTTAATTCTCCTTTGAAACTCTCCCATCTATAAACACCTTAAGTGAGTAGTAGGCTAATTGCTTCCTTTCCTGTGGAGAATCGGTTCCCAGAACTGATCAAAGAGGCTTTGCAATAAAAACTAGCATATTTTGGGTCACAGACAGAAAAAGCGATTGGAAAACACCGATGAGGTGATTTATTATGGAAGCGGCAATTTGAAGGAGAGCAAGCGAGCTGATGGCCTCAGAGAGTAGGCTTGTTGTGGTGAAAGGAGGGAGGAAAGAAAGTGGCCTACTTCACACTTGGAGTTAAAAGAGAAAAAAAGGAGACAGAGGGTTTGGGCAAGAGATAAAGGCGCTTTTAAGGGCCCGAAAAGCATACTTTGCTCACTAAGTACTCTGCGATGCATTTTGTAATCAAGATGGAAGGAAAAAAAGAGAAAAACGAAAAGAGATAAAAGGAAAATATAAAAATAAAGCCGAGAAAAGAAAGCGTAAAGAATAATTTAAAAAATGAAAAAAAGAAATAAATAAAAAATTTAAAAGAGAAGAGAAAAAAGAAGAAAATAGGAGAGAAAATAGAAAGGAAAATATTAAAAGAGAAAGAGTGGATTATTAAAAGAGAAAAATGAGAAAGGATAAAAGATAAAAGAAAAAGAAAGGAAGAGAGAGAAAAAGATAAAGAAAACCAATAAATGGGAGAGAAAGGAAGTGAAACAAAAAGAAAGAAAAATCGCTAAAAAATTGAGGTAGAAAAAAAGAGAAAAAAGAAAAGAAGAGAGAGTGTGTGGGCAGAGAGACAAAGACATGATAAATAGCCTGCGCGTATGCGTGCGTGTGTGTAATTTTTCTCCGTGACGAAGCCCCCTGCACGGTAAGCTTGAATTTCCATTTAGTAATTGTACCTGTCTAAATAAAATTATTGATTTATTTTCCACCTTTTGGCAAAATATTGATTTAATGCGATTTGCCATGAGTAACTTTATCGGTGACTCGTCTTAATCAAAAACAATAAAAGAGCAAGAATAATGTTTTTATGTCGACATGCAGAGAAATATGTAATTCTCATTAGAACGAACTCCTAAATTTTTCAGACACACACAAGTGTGTGTCAGTAATAAAAAACGCGCTAATATCCTTCATATTGTCTATGTGGGTTTCTTAATTGCATTAGTAATCGGGTTATTTTTAGGTCTTTCTTTCAGTAGAATCTAAACATTTCCCGCTCTTTCCGTACACGTGCATATATTGAGTATTCAAGGATAAGATCTCCCTACATTCTCGCAAGTCCCTAAGTGATCCCCATACCCCCCACAGCCAATACACACACGCGCGTACCACGTTTGGAAGGAGCGAGACGTTGCTGCATCGTGATTTTTGGCGGGAATTTGGGGCGTCGAGAAGCGCTTACTTTAATGGAACGATGGAAGGCGCTTCCCATTCTTACACCATCATCATCCATTACACTCCGCCTCGCTCTCATTTCAACTCCAGCTCTATGTTGTTACCCACGAACATACTCGCTCTTAATATTAGGCTCTCTCACATTTACACTCTCATACCCATTAACTCTATCCACGCACTCGTAGCTTGTATATTATAGCATTTATTCTCAACCCCATAAAATATTTAAAAATACACTTTTAGTAGCTATTTATAGGAAATCATGCCTTGAATTTTCATCGTGCCCTCCCTTCCTCAATATTTGAGGCTGAAGGAGATTAGTTTTGTTGGAGAATTAGTTAGGCGTAACTGACCACTCATCTTAAGGCCTCGGGTCGGAATCCACATAAGCTAAGCTGTCACGTCACGACCAACGTAGGAGAAAGGGAATGGAGCCCACTGAGTTATGCTTCAGACGGTTGAAGCCTGGTTCAAAACAAATCAAAGCAGCAAAAACAATGATTAGATGATTAAAAGTAATACGACAACAGTCCTTTACCAACCTTTGATTGTTGTTTCCCAAATTACGGACAAAGAAAAAGTTATACTACGTTTTTATTCTTCTAACAATAATAGTGACTCAAGATGCCCTTGCAAGATTTCTTCAAAAATATGGACGGCTCATTCTCTGACTCAAACAACAAGGAGGACTTGGAAAGCCTCAATTATTTACAGGACACCAGTAAAGCACTCGAGACTTAAGAAATGTATCTTGTTATAGAGAAGATATCGCAAGATTTATTGAAAACTATGGACAGCTCAATCTCTGATCCTAACAATAAGAACGACTTGGAAGGCCTCAATTATTGTCAGGACACCAGTAAAGCACTCGACTTTTGTATATGTATCCTGCCATAAAGTAGATCTTGCAATATTTCTTGAGAACTATGGACGGCACATTCTTTGATCCTAAAAACAAGGACGACTTGGAAGGCCTCAATTAATTGCAGGACACAAGTAAACCACTCGATCGACTCTTTAGATATGTATCCTGCTATAAATAAGATCTCGCAATATTTCTTGAAAAATATGGACGCCTTATTCTCTGATCCTAACAACAGGAACGACTTGGAAGGCCTTAATTATTTGCAGGACACCAGTAAAGCACGCGACTCTTTAGATATGTATCCTGGGTTAAAGAAGCTCTAGCAAGATTTCTTGAAAATTATGGACGGCTTAGACTCTGATCCTAATAAAAAGGACGACTTGGATGGCTCAATTATTTGCAGGACACCAGTAAAGCATTTGACACTTTATATAGCTATCTTCTTTAAAGGGGATCTCACAACATTTCTTGAAAACTATGGACGGCTCATTCTTTGATCCTAACAACAAGAACGACTTGAAAGGCCTTAATTATTTGAAGGACATCAGTAAAGCAGGCGACTCTTTAGATATGTATCCTGCTATAAAGAAGATCTCGCAATATTTCTTGAAAACTACGAATGTCTCATTCTCTGATCCGAACAACAAGGACGACTTGAAAGGCCTCAAATATTTGCAGGACACCAGTGAAGCTCTCGACTCTTTTGATATGTATCCTGCTATAAAGAAGATCTCGCAAGATTTCTTGAAACTATGGACAACTTATTCTCTGCTCCTAACAACAATGACGACTTGGAAGATCTCAATTATTTGCAGAACACCAGTAAAGCACTCGACACTTTAGATATGTATTCTGCTATAAAGAAGATCTCGCAATATTTCTTGAAAACTATGGACGGCACATTTTTTGATTCTAAAAACAAGGAAGACCTGGAAGGCCTCAATTATTTGCAGGAAACCAGTAAAATACTCGACTCTTTGGATATGTATCCTGCCATATAGGAGATCTCCAAGATTTCGTGAAAACTATGGACAACTCATTATCTGATCCTAACAACAAGAAAGATCTGGAAGGCCTTAATTATTTGCATGACACCAGTAAAGCACTCGATTCTTTGTATATGTATCATGCAATAAAGAAGATCTCTCAAGATTTGTTGAAAAATATAGAGGCCCATGCTCTGATCCTAATAAGAAGGAAGACTTCGAAAGCCACAATTATTTGAAGGGAATCAGTAAAGCACTCGACTATTTGGATATGTATCCTGCTATAAAGAAGATCTCGCTATGTTTCTTGAAAACTATGGACAACTCATTCTCTGATCCTAAAAACGAGGAAGACTTGGAATCCCTCCATTATTTGCAGGACACCAGTAAAGCACTCGACTCTTTAAATACGGATCCTTCTATCAAGCAGATCAATCAGTATAACGCCACGGTACCTTCCTCTGCACCAGTGGAACAGCTGTTTCCGATTACTAGCATGGTTCATAATTCTAAAAGAAGAACCCTCTCGGATAATAACTTGGGACACTTGGTTTTGATGAAAGCAAATATTTTGAGCAATTTACTAATAAATTAACACTTAACTTGTGTTTTTTACCCTTATATTTTCAGTAATTGCATAATGCAGTAAAACTAAAATTATTTTTGGGTTAAAAATGTTTAATTATATATGCTAACCATTCATTGATTTGAGTTTTGGACCTGGTCAAATAAAAGTTGAGAAAATATAATTAAAAACTATGTATATGTAGTTCATTTAATAGTTTTTCTTTGCTGATGAGTTATGACAATAGTAAGTTTTAAGTTTACCAGCTGATAAAATAAAAGGCGAATCATCAATATATATTAAATGAAAAAGAGTCAATAGGATATCAAAGATGCGAGCATAAAAAACAACAAAAGACAAACAAAAATCAAAACAATCGAAAAAAACAAGTGTCGTTAAATGACTATGGTAAAGATGTTTCCATGACGAAGACGTGACGATGGAGAAGACAATAATGACTTGACGATTATTATAACATGATTCAGATTGTGTTCCAGTGGTCTGATGAAGACGAAGACGTATCGCCGTCGAGCTGGCCATGGCGAAGTTATGAAGATGGCAAAGAAGTGATGAGGCGATAGACATCTCTTTTGCAATTCCTGTTTCTTAGATTTTTATTATATTTTTCAGTCTTTTTGTTTTAGTTTTTTTATATACTTGCAACTTCGATAGCATTTTGACCCCTTGTGCGCAATACAGGTTATCTAATGTTAAATATCACATAACATAACAGGCGAAGTATCCATAATAAGGAATGTGAACCGACGAGATGAATTAACCGGTGATCTCGATCAATGCCACGAACCAATGATGTCATCATGAAAAAATACAATAAAAGATGTAGAATGTTAATTATTTGCTCTAAATTTTTAGAAATATTTTAGAAATCAATAATTTGTTAGAAATAAATATGATTAAACTGCCTATTGTAGATTATTAGCATTAAAATCTTTTCTTAAAAACGTTTGAGTTGTCAGAATTGACCGCTGATTAAGGAAGACTATTTCATATATTCAATGGAAACAAATATTTACCTTGATTAGAATGAGAATAAGAGAGGTTTTATAGTTATGATCCCTTGTACTTGAGCTGTTAAACTTTTATAGATCAATTTCATCAGCTAAATTTATTTTAGTACATAGTACATGGGTAGGATGTGATGGTTGTATTCTCTCATGTGAGTATTAATAGTGATACTTTTCAGGAGTGATTAATGAAATAACTTGTTTTTGTTTATTCTAAAAGACTACAACATTTTTTTCCAATTCATAAAAAGTGATCTATAAAATCAATCTTGATCTAGGTCTTCAAGATCCCATTTTCCTGGTGATCTGATCTTGATCTTCAAGAACACTTTTTGTGGGCTGATCTTGATCTTCAAGATCACCAAATTTAGTGTTCTTGCCTCCTCATTTGCAGTGGGTGACTAATAATCATTTTCTTTTAGAGTGTAAACCTGGCGGCTGTCACCAGGGGCATAATGATGGAAATCAAATAACCTATTCGTTAGGCTATATTAAAAAATCCAAACAAATACAATGTGCAAAAATAACAAAACAACAAAAATAACGGCAAAAAGTAAAGGCATGTTCCAACATCAAATCATGCTTATAATTGCAGACTCGCAGTCTTTTTGATGTTCTGATCGGAATATCCATTCTCGCAGTCACTTCATTTCCAGGAACCTAACAGAAGATAATCTCGAAATTTTTCCGGCCTGCATCAACCAGGGATTGCGGATATTATATTGCTTCGAGAGAACTCAGAGCTATTTTGAGTCTTATAAGTAGGGCGTAGTGGGAACATTTTACATCGGCACCGAGGTGATATCGTTGATGCTCAAGGCAAAGAATGTGAAACTGAGGACACTTCTCTGCAGGACACCTCCTCACCCGTTTACAGATTCGACGATCCCATAATAAGTCCAATATAAAGTTTGGGGAGGAGTCTCCTCGTACCAATGGGGTCAACGATCTCCGTGATCTCTCATCGCCATGTGGTAGCATCGGTCTTCTTCAGATCGAATAAACCCGTGGATAAATACTATTTTCGAAGGAAGGCCACGAATATAGCTTTTTCCAGCCGTAAAAGAGCACCTGACATGGGGTGAAACTTGTAAAAGCAACAGTGTGCAGGAGAAAGTTATGTGGTCTCTGCTGTCCAGGAAAAGTATAGTGTAATATTTACTAATTTCTCCATCAATTTGTTCATGTAGGAAATACAGATATTTGGCGGAAACAAGCCGTGGTAGAGCATATTACCTATTCGCCAGGAGTTTGCGATGATAACCTGAGTCCAAATCATGTGGAAAAAATCTAACAAACCTCCTTGTCTTGCTGACCTAATTGTCAAAGCATGGCATACGGGACGTCATTTGGACTGGCGCCGGTGTCCGTGTATGAAGTGAGAACAGAGCGCAACTCATTTAACATAAACGTCGTTTTAGTGTTCTCCGCATCTAGAAATAAAGTTCAGTAGACTGTCTTCAGCAATCTTACGACATACACTGAATGCTGGTTGAAAATCATCCTGGCTAGAGAAGGCGAAGAAAGCCGTCGTAAAGGACTCCACCACGGACGCGGAGTTCTAGATTGCAGTGCCATTCTCTCGGGGGACGGTAGGGAAGTTCTGCTAGAATTTGCCCTGAATCCTTTTGACTCGCGTTCACACCTCCGAAACAGTGGGGTTTCTGTTAAGCAAAATCGCATATGTCCGTCAAGAGGAGCAGCATGCATGATAAGACGAACTTCACCGACGGTGATATCGTTCTGGCGGTGCTTATAGCGCATGTATGCATATTTCATCTCTTTGATGGCCATCTCTCACTCCGCTGATTTGGTCTATGATTTGAAAAGCAAGTGTGTGTCCGGATGTTTTCAAGTCTAGAGTTGATATACTACATGTGAGTCAGAGAAGATTGTGTTGATGTAGAAATGATCATGAATTCGACTGACAGAACTGCTGCATAAAGGGGTTGGCATAGAAGCAGACCCTCTTTTCCTGTTCGGAGCTACCCGTATGCGTTGGGGCGTACAACCCCCCAAAGTTTCAATGCAATACTCTCGTCGCTGTAGAATCTTTAGGAGCATAATCATGGAGACAAATTTTTGAATGTGGTAACCTCGGTGGTGTCGTCCTAGGAAGAAACCGAGTCTCTACTAGCTCTATTACTACATATAACTCTCGAAGAAATTCTCTATCCTTAAACCCCAAATAATTAGGTTATACTTAGCGTCTCTTGGCAGCATAAGCATCGTAAAGATAAACCATGAATGCACTAAGAGACGTTGGTGACTGAGAAAGATGCTAGGTTGGCGCATAGAACGGATAGTGCACTGTAGACGGCGCAAAGCGAGAGCTATCTTCCCAGTATTGGCAAGCAGGCTCTCAATATAGGACTTGTGCAAAGCCCCAGTCGTCCAACGGAGACCAATGTGGAGGATCGTCTCCACATTCCGCAATTCATCCTCGGCTTAAGTTGTATAAAACTCGGATCCATAGTCGAGCTTCGAATAAATAAAGAATGTTAGATTAAAAAGATAGCCCTCTCAGCATTCTCTGGGCCAAACACCACGGAACGAAGAATATTCATTGCGCAGATACAGGGAAAGCTAAGGCTGCGAAAATAGGTCATTTATTTGGGATGTCAGTCAAAAACAGGAATGAAACGGTGCGACTGCCGCATTTAAGTGAACAACGTTTAAGAATAAGTGAAGGTCAGGGTGAAGCCGTAGTTGGTTAGGAATTGAACCACCTTAGTTTTGGTCAAAGAAATCAGAAACTCGTGCCTGTCGACGTAGCGAGAGTTGCAATTTTATTCCTGTTGTATTGCAGTAAGTGACTGTTGTACTCCAGGAGATGACCAAAAGAGCTCTAAATATCATATACGTACAGCTTAAAAAGAACATCTTCCGGCAGCACCGAGACGATGCAGTTGATGCTCAAGGCAAAGAAATAGACACTAAGAAAATTTCCCTGGGTGGCATTGTATTCCCGTTTTAATGGAATGGAGATAGTCCCCCCCCCCCAAACGTACCTAGAATCAAAGATTTCGTAGAAACTCCGATATCAAAATTGGGAGACGTCGCCTCATCCCCTAGAGTTGAGGGCGTCCATGATACTGTATCGCCATGCGTTATCACATGCCTTCTTCTGATCGTAAAACGCCGTGACGAGGTGCAGTCGACGAAGCAAGGCATCGCAGACAGAATTTTACAGCCAGAGAAGAGCACCCGCGGTGGAGTGGAACTTGCAAAAGCAGCAATTTCTGGGATAGAAGTGTCTTCCTTTGTCCATAATAGAAGCTAATATTTCCAATTTCCCAATCAACTTTCATACCCAGGAAGTTGTGGCGGAAACAGGAGAGGATAGAATGAGCTCTTCCCGGTTTGAGAAAACAAGTCCACTAGCCATTCTCAAGGAGTCTTCGGGGAGACACACTTTCCAGATCCTTTGGGCCCAATCTACCACAAATACATTGCCTTTGTGTTAAATTAATTACTTATACACTGCAATAATACATAAAACACAATCTCTTCCCTTGCAATCCTCCAGAGTGAGGAGTATACACTTCCCTTTCAAATTCCCTACCAGCAGAGAATGCTCTCGTTTTTGTCAGAGGTGAATCAAAGAAAAAGATTATACTGAAATACAGTTTACGGCAAGTAACGGCCACAACATGTACATGGTACAATAATTTACAAGTTTAAATTTGTACCGTGGCTTTTGTTAATGTGGATGAGGCAGAAATATTGGCAAACTTTGCCGAGATAACGACAGTTTCAAGACCAAGTCATGACCTAAGTAGGATTCTATTCCATTTCCGACACGTCAGAATCAGGGATGTGCGGACTCACTATTGGAACAGGAAGGATGGGGGGGGAGCGCTATAGGATAGTTATGGTTCTTCTTGCTTATTCTTCCTTTTTTGTCATTCTGGCTGATGCATCTTCTATAAGTCGTTATATTCTTCACAAACCTCCTTTTTAACGATTTCCTAATGGAATTAGTTACCAGTGTTGATTTTCACCACTAAAAAAACTAAAAAGTAAACTTTACAAAACCCCGACATGATCACCCTGTACACAGGAGGGGGGCCCCAAGCTTCACCCCTTTCTAGAATGCGGACACTAAAAAGGCCCCCCAAATGACCCCTTGGTGCAGAACAGCTACTTGACAACTCCCTCCAAACTCCTATAACAGCCCCCACGAGGCACTGCTCCGAATGGTGGTCACGCTACACGGATTTGCGTGACTGCATTGCGTGACGCAGAATTCTCCGCTTGTCGCTACCCCTGTTTTCTCTCGCTCGACGGCGATCGATGCTTCACTTACCAGGACACGGAAAGACCGACATGAAAGGACCGACCGACAAAGGAGAACCGAACTCTCCCAATTTAGGCCTTTCACAAAAATAGACGATCCAATTAGTAGTAGTATCGCTACTGTTATTAATATTATTATTAATCGCTAAAAACTAAGAAGGAAAAACGCACGATGGCGTCTCCACCGAAACGTTCATGAGATGTTCGTCGACATCGTGGTGAAGTTGAAGAAAGTGAAACTCTGAGTAGTGGGGTGGTCGAGAGATAGAAGGCGCGCAAGTCTCCAAAACCTACCCAACTTCTATTTCTCATTTCGGACACGGAGGCAAGGAGGGCACGCAATCCTTCAAAATGCTCATGCACCTCTTAACTCCCTTGCGTGCAGTGGGGGACTCCAACAAGACATTTCACAGCTCCTTCCCCACTTGAACATGTCAAGGAGAGCTGCGTGCGATCCTGGTTGGTAATGACCCAAATTGTCTCATTGGGTCATGTGCCCAATTCACTTCCACCAACTCCACCACTTCTTTCCTGAACCTGAAAAAGTCTCGAGTAGCGATGTCCCCCCCCCCCTCTCCTACCTTTGAGGTGTAGGGAAGCTGAGTAGAGGTAGCGCCCTTTGAATCCTGACTGCTGAATCTCACTGGAGTGGGAGATGGTCAGGTCGACTGGTCCCCCCTCTCTTCCCAACTCTCACATGCTGGCTCCAAGCGCTACACCCCAGTAACCACTTCAGCAGGTGGGCTAAACCATGTGAGGGGAACTCATCTATGGCAGCAGGTAGATAAGAGGCAAATAGTGAAAAAAAAAACAGACTCATACCTCGGTTGGCTCCTCTACTCCACCTCTATTCATGGAGAGGGGGAACACGCTTAAGTTAGTAGAATGCTGCGCTTGGGAAGTCTTTGGCAAGTGTTCAAGTCTATCCTGCTTTTCTCTGTTTCATTTCTGCTATAGCAGGCAAACGCAGAGAGACTCACAAAGTAGAGCGTGAGTAGATCAATAAATGCAAAAAAATCACACAGGAAAATGAAATGAGGATTCTAAGTTCATTTCTTGATAATGAACTGAAAAAGTTCGAAAGTACTTGGAATCTGCCTTTCATTTTTTTGTATGATTTTTTGCATATATATATATATATATATATATATATATATATATATATATATATATATATTGGGACATAAGGAGGATATAAGAGGTTTACCTTTCTATAGAGTTTGTTCAACAACGCAATTAAGTCTGACAACAAATTGATTTTAATAGAGCCAAACTAGTCTATGAGTGCGATAATAATCTCAAAAGACGTATAATTGAATCAATATTGATTGAACAAATTCCAAATTACAATATGTCTGAGGGCTCATTTAAATTTAGAAAAGTCATTCAAAATTCTCTCGTCCTTAAACCTGCTTCGGAAATCGTTACAAGTTTACCCATTCCGTAGTCTATGTCTCCCTTTCACCCCTCCCCCATTCCTTTTCATTCTTCCTCCATCCGCTTCTATATATAAAGCATTTGTGTCAAGTGGAAAGATGGTCATAGTTACCTGATACCAGCCGCCAAGGAGAGAGTTTTTACTCTTACAGTCTTTCACTGGTCTATTTGCCAGAAGGACCCCACAATCCTAATGAGAGAACTGATTGCCAGGTGTTAGGAGTCCAGCTATAGAACCTTCAATGGGATCGGTAGGAGCCTAGATAATTTGCTGGACAGAAATATCGTCGAGCGAATTGGCCCCGTCATTCCCACTTGTACCATGTACCATGTAGTTATCATATAAGGATGATACTCACCATCAAGAGGAGCTTTATACAAGTCACAACTGTAGTTAGAAAAAAACTATAAAAGGTAGACTGCTCACGGATCGCACACCCCTCGAGAACTATCATCCTCCCACTTTGGATGAGGAAATTTTTGAAGAGATTGACGAACACTCGACAACCGTAACAACTACCTAATCAATGCAGATAGAGCTTGTATCCCGAAATCCGAGTATAGGTCTATCTCAACATATAGATGGACCGAATACACGAAGGAGTTATACCATTAACTGAAATTACTCTACGCATCAATTGACTCAATACAAGGAAGTAAAGAGATTTAAAGAATAGCTCAACTAGTTTATCCTCGAGAATATTAGAGTCGTTGGGATGATGCGATCGAAAGCCTCGATCATGATGCATCTTCCAAGATTTTTGGCCAAAAATCACGCGGCTCAAAGGATCGACTGGTAGAACGAAAAAAAATAGAAATAAGAAACGAAGATGAAAACATAAAAACAAAAGAAGAAAATATAGAAGCAATATTCCGAAGTTATTGGTAAAAAATATTCAGTATAACTGAAGAGGAGAACGAAGACTATGATATAGAGATTGAAAGCAAAATTACAGACGAGCTACACACAAAAATCTATAAAACGTACCCACACAACATGGTGATAGACAGAGCGACGGAGGCGCGAAATAACCGAAGATGAATTACTTTGCGCTCTCCGCTACTTTCGACAGAAGGCCCTAGGATAATCGGGGCTAACAAAGTTAAACTTTGAAATAGGCACCAACGAATGTCGTTGAAGGAGCACGAAAAATTTTAACGCCTAAATGAATACAAGATACTTTCTCAATTCTTTCAAAGCAGTTAAAATTAGTTCTATAGTCAAGCACGGGAAAAATCCATTGAGGAGAGAGAAATACCGGCCAATTTTACTCCTAGAATTTGGCGAGAAGCTCTTCGAGAAAATCCTCAACCTCAAAGGAAGGTTAGTGTCTCACCTGGAGGAGTACTCTCTATACAATCTGTAACAATTTGGCTTTCGAAAAAAGCAAAGTACGGAGATAACGACAAATGTCATCATGGAAAAGCTTGACTACGCCAAAGGAAGGAGAGTTACGTGGACATTGTATCTCTGGATGTATCAAAAGCATTTGATAATTTGTAGCAAAGGCTAATGCAGTACATGATACTGTAGCTGGGATTAAGTAAAAACTTGTAAAGAACTCTCAGTGACTATGTCATGGAGAGAGCGGCGTATATCAGTTTGAGAAGCATGGACGGAACTAAGTTTATGATAAATGCAGGCCACGTGCAAGTTCAGTGGCTGTTCTCCACTCTATAGATATACACAGCAGATGTCTCAGCCCCAGTGAACTCCACTTCCCACCAAATTATATTTGTGGATGATTTCAGCCAGATATTACAGTGTCCTTAAAGTAACGCGCCTATGCAAGATCGCATAATGGCAGCAGAAATCGAAAGATTAAACATCTACGAAGCCAAATGGAAAAAAAGAACTAACCAATAGAAATTATCAGATGTTAGGTTAGGGAGAGGCGTGTTATCCTTACACCACGGAGTGCAATGTGCTTGGAATGAAGTTTACTTCATCCGGGTTCGAGAAACATGTCTCTGATTGAATTACGAAAGACTCGGCCACATTCAGAACTCTATACATGTTCAGAAACCTCTAGAGAGAGAGAGAGAGAGAGAGAGAGAGAGAGAGAGAGAGAGAGAGAGAGAGAGAGAGAGAGAAAGAAAGAGCGAGAGTGAGAGAGAGAGAGAGAGAGAGCAATGATGAAAAGATCTACAATCTACTTGTATGATCTACGCTGCTCTATCCCGCTCCCTCTATCTCTTGTGCCTCGAAGACACAAGAGAGGATTCAACAGGTCTTACATAACAAATGCGTTTACCTAATTACGGGTAAAAACAGGCGAAAAAGAAGACGCAAAGAAAGGCTGCACAGGAAGACGGAGTTAGGTCCTATTGACGTAGTCATCGAAAAACTGACTAGGAATATGCAGAAACGCCAATTGGTATAAAGAAACGTCTGCCACCGAGACAGACTTAACACTACCACCGTCCGCCAGTCGCTCTGGCCTCGCAAACCCCCTCCCCCCTAAGTGAGTTATAATACCCTATTTGGGCCGTCACTAAACATAACGGCCTAAATACCGCTCCCGCCTCGCCGGATTTTCGCACAGTGAATGTGACTCCACAGACCTAACCTTGTTATAACTATGCTGTTTCCTTAGAAAGACATAATTGCAGGCTTCGGGGAAAGGACTTTTGCTGTCTAGCCCACTGCGGAACACGAAGTCAGAAGCATCCTTGATTTTAGCCAGAGTTACAACTTGCCGGGGAGTACCTACTCTACCCCGTGGGTACAGCCAGGACCACAGAGGAAATTTACACCCATCTTTGTGTATGCTGGGAGTAACTCTGAAATAACCAAAAACCCGTTCGATGTGGTGCACCGTCAATTGGGGGTGGTTGATTCGGACCCCATCATTCATCAAGTCCGCTATATTTTTACACTCTCTGAGGAACCTCTCAAGTTCCATCACATTCATATTAGCACCATTCATTAGAGTCATATTTGGCAGGGGCGGTCGACAGCGTGGTGGGGACTTTATTCCCACAAAGATAGAAACAAAAGTAGCCCAACCAGCATTTTGGGTTCACCACCCACCCTTAAATAACACACTACATAAAAGACATGCACAATCACACTCAAAATAATAATACAACTTGCAAACTCACTCGATCCACCTATAACTAATATTGCATCTTTACACTAAGGCCAAACAATCGTATTCAGATGACAAGAAGACGCATAAAAATTCCACACACTCGCAGAACACGAACTTTACAATAAACAACCTGATAATAAAAAAAGCACCAGATTCGCGAGCGCAGAACAAATCTACTATGGTTAGCTTTCCCAACCGATGACCTCCTCCCTTAACTCGACATGAGCATGGAAAAGAGGCCATCCAAGACCTCTATTACAACCTCGGCAGACAATGGGAGGTTATCACACTAGCTGATGAACACCATAAAAATAAGATTCTAGACCATAGCATCAAGGCCTGCGGCATTCTAATATACGCGCACAACATTTTTAGACACAGCTCAACCAGGCTTAAATTCAGGTGGGGTGCCCGTTTATGTTTATATTTCTTTTTTAAGCCATACTTGTAGCCTACTATTCAGAAAGAGTTATGCAATAATATAGAATGAATATATATATATATATATATATATATATATATATATATATATATATATATATATATATATATATATATATATGTATATATATATATATATATATATATATATATATATATATATATATATATATATATATATATATATATATATATATATATATATATATATATATATATATATATATATATATATATATATATATATATATATATATATATAATAGTTTTTGTTTTCAAACGGTTGCAATCGAATGTCTGAAATATTATACATGTCTAAATTACAGGTAAATCTCAACAATAATGATTAATTTCATTATTATACTTTAGCTGACGTCCAAAAAGTACAATAAACCACAATTCATAATTTTATGATATGTGGAAAAAATTTCGGAACTTACCCTTTCTCCACAATGATCATACCATACGTTTTTACACTCACATTGCCTCAGGCCTCCACGTACTATCCAACCACAGATACCGCCCGACTGCAGAACTTCCTAGAGGAAAGGGACTAGTTCTCGCCCTACAAATATGGCTTCAGGAGAGGCCGGTCCAGCCAGGCGATTGTGACCATCATTCCTGACATCATCCAAAGAAATTTACAGACACTAGAAAAGGCACTCTACATCAGTAAGGACGTGGAGAAGGCCTTCGAAAAAGTGTGGCACGAAGGACTCCGTTGGAACTTAGCCAACAACACGGAGCTCCTCTCTGCACTAGAAGGCTTTTCTCCCGTTACCTCACGGACTATAGATCATGTACACTAACGATACACCACGGCCACCTGAAGACTGCAGACACACATATACGCACAAACTATACTAAACAGGAAGACATTATATGAGGACATGTGGCTCGTTGCTACGAACCATCAGAAGACACAAATTAAATTATATGGCGCACACGATTATTTCATGCAAAAGTTACAAATCTACACACAGAGACCGGACCTCAAACACCCGAACGCCACAAGAATGACATATTCACCTGACACCAAAATCATAGGGGCTACATTTGACAAGTTCGTAAGATTTCACACACACCAAACTGTTATTCAATCAAAGGCTAAAAACACCAGCAAGAAGATATGCAGGTTCTACCCTGCCAGATGCAAAATAAAACTACACTTATATATATATATATATATATATATATATATATATATATATATATATATATATATATATATATATATATATATAAGACCCTTGTCAGACCACTTCTTACATAAGCCTACCTCACATTCGCAGCGGCGTGCCACACAAGAGAGAAGGAAACAGCGCATACAAACCTCTGCTCTGAAGGCCGCCTGTAGCTCCCGCCCCCCCATGTACACTAGCATGGCTACATTACATGAAAACAACAAAATAACACCACTAAACTCTTACATCCACCCGCGTTTAACGCGAAAACTGGGTAAACTAACAAGAAACTTCACATACATACACATTTACACCAGAAAAAAACGCTGCGATGGCACGCAGGTACACCGCAGCACAAAAACAACATAGAGCCAACACCTATTCACACATAATATACCAGTAGCACGAATGGCTCGTTTCCATGAAGGCTAGCTTCATTCTATCTCTGCCCGTCCTCCCACCTACCGCTCCAATCATGTCGAACACCCATAAATACATGCATAACACCTTGCATCGATGTATAGCCACCGACCTGTTAACTCTCCCTACCCCCCTCGTAAGTTTGTTCCGAACTCTTTTCTCTACACCTACCAGATATCCTTGGGCCTCTACTGTGATCCCTCTCTGTTCTTTATATACACACATTGCCTTTGTTTTCTCATTGTACAGTTGACGATGGTAGTAGATACCAAAACTAGTCCCGTAATATAATAAACTGATTCTACTAAAGTGCGTTTTTTATATGTTCTTCTGCATATATATATATATATGGAGAGAGAGAATGAGAGAAAGCAGGAGTGGTACGAGGCTCTTTACTACTGACGCTTCACTCCTTAGGAGCTTCCTCAGAGTGACAAGAAACAATGACAAGAAAATGAAAATGAACTTATTATAGGAAAAAGTGTTTTGGATAGTAGGAGAGGGTATAGTTAGAAAAAGTGTCATTTTAGTAGGTGGATTTGTGTGCCAATACGTCTGGCAATATCTTCGTTTGGGCTTCATTTTGTCTTTCATGTATTTATTGAGCAGAATAAAAGCATTCAAACCTTTGTTTTCGGGTTTGCTTGAATTGTTTCTATAGAGCTTACTCACTTTCGACGTCTTCATACATGTATGTTTCACATACTTCATATTTAACTATTGCGTGTCCTTTTTGGATCTTTTATTTATTTGTTAGTTATTATTTATTCTTTCTCTTTTTGTGCTTAATTCGTCCACTGTGGATCTTTTTTCTTTTTGTTTCTTCTTTTTAAAAGACATACATGACATCATGTATGAAATAGTTTATCTAGTTGTCCTATGTTTTTTGAATTTTACTTGGTTAGCGTTTTTCCGGAATATATTAAACGATACAGTGGCACAACATCCTCTTCCGTACGCAGTTGTCTGTTATCAAGTCCACGTCGGTAGTGTCTATTACGGTGGTCGAGTTCGGGTGGTCTTATGCTTTGAAGTACTCTTTCCGGTATGTATGAAGAGATCTTCTTCCATATAACTTTTGCCTTGTTATGTAGGGTCACGTTTAGGGGTTCGATCTCAGCGAGATTGTGAAGTGTGCTCCAGGAGTGTGATATTAAGAATGAGCCGTAGTGCCTGGCTTTGCACTGCTTGTGCCTTTTTAATTGACTTTTGCTTGCCATGTGTAAGGGAATGGCGGGGTACAGAAAGATCAGTCTTACCAAGCTCATGTATAATTTTGTTTTGTTTGGGGGGAGAGCCCCCTGAATTTGTAGAGGTATCGTAGATTTCTCTTGGCCTGCTCGAACTTCTCTTTAAGATGATTGCAATATCCTCTTGTTGGGATTTTAATTCCAAGAGCCCAAGCTTCGTGGGTATATGCGTAGAATTCATCTCATACTAGTATACCGGCTGTTTTATTACGTCCAATGGGAAATACTTTGAATTTCTCCACATTAGTACGTATCTTGTTCCGATTTTCGTAGATATTAAAGTTGTCTATTTGGCCTGCTGTCCTGTTTGCAATGTCGGCTGGGTTACGATAGTCACTGGTGATCACTTGTGATATGTCATCAGCCAGTTGAACATACAAGGCGTAATCCTGGGTAGGCGGGGCGAGATCACACATACGAGGGGAGGTCAATAAGTTTTGCAATTCGGATATAAGGAAACGAGATATGAGGAAAAGTGTTTAATTATTTTTCAATATAACTACCCTAGACTTCAATGCACTTGTGCCACTTGTCCCTGAGGCTTCGAATTCAAGACAACCAGAAATCTCCCGACTGCTGTTCAATCCACTCCTAGGCGGCGAGCTGGACATCTTCATCGTCCCCAAACCAGCGTCCACGCAGCGCAGCATTGAGATGGTAGGGCAACTTGTGCAACTCTGGCCTTGTAGACTTTGATTATGTTGAAGTCGATCATGGGGTGTGAGGTTTCTAGGGACCCAACGGGCAGAGACCTTGTTTATGGCCAAATTGTCGTGGATGATGTTGATAACACTTCCATGTTCTCGCTCGATTTCTTCGATCTTCACCCGTCGATTTTCGAGGATCATCCTCTCCACACGGGCCACATTGTCCTCGTTGGTCACGTCTAGCGGTGTCCTAGACGAGGGTCATCTCCAAGGGACTCACGACTATGGCAGAACTCCCTATTCCAGCGAGCAAGGGTTGCATAGGAAGGGGTGGTGTCGGCTGCAGGTCCTGACTTGTCATAACTTGTCCTAACACCCCCACACACAGCTATCCACCTGTTTTGTCCTACTGATTCGCAAAACTTATTGACCGCCTCTCGTATATAACGTGGATAGCGTTGGGCTTAGATAGCCTCCATGAGGTACCCAGGCTTTCATGGGGAATGGCTGTCCTTCGAAATCATTTATCTTTATAATTGCTACATTGTTTTCAAGATAATCGCAGAGGAGTTTTGTGATATTTGTTTCCATTCCTAGATCACATAACTACTTTTTCAGGACCGGGGTCCATACTTTGTCGAAAGCTGATGCTATGTCTCTGAGCACTATATCTACGTTCTTATTTTAAGCCTTTGCTATAGCAATGTATTCGGTCATCAGGGCAAGGGCTTTTTCTGTTTCAAGGTTTTTGCGGAAGCCATGTTGCTGCACGTTGTAACGGTCCCTTGCGTCCAGATAGTCCATTAGCCTTCGTTGATCAGTTTTTCGAATAGCTTCCCTAGTATGGATATCGACAAGAAGATAAGATAAAATAAAATAACTAAAGTTAGAATGTGTAGAGAGAGTGAGATAGGATAGATAGAAATTAAAGTGTTTTGTGTGTGTTAATGTGTGTAGGATGATATCTAAAGATGATAGAGATTTGTGCCAGGTTGCCTGGCTAACGCTTTCATTTTTCTTTTATTTTTATTATATTTTTGTGATACATTATTATTTTAAGCATTGGAGCCTTTGTTTTCTTTTGCTCAATAGAGCGTTTGTATTATTTTATTGTTTTTATTTTTTTTTTTTATTTATTTATTTTTTATTAATGCTATTGTATAAATATATTTATGTGTATATATATATATATATATATATATATATATATATATTGTCAGTAATTACTTTTAGTTCCTCATCGGGATTCTCATTTAGGTTGTATACTTGGTAGTCGCAATCGGTTGTCCTTTCTAGATGTTGCACTATAGTTTATTACCTATAGATTCGATTGACGTTTATTAACGTTTTTCTCAGGCTACCGTCGAAGCGTTGTTTATATTGCGTACGATGGATTTGGTCTTCTTGTACGATGTTTTTGGTTATTATATTCTGTGGAATCGTATGTTTAATCTTTTCCCACAGCTTTCTTGCTCTTTTTTGTATGACTGTGTTTATGGATTCTATAGTAGATCTGCGGTGGAGTTTTTCTGCTGGTATGTAATCTAGTCTTCCTCTGTGTGTTATGAATCTAGTGGCTTGATTTTGGACTCTTTGGATCTTCTTGATTTGGGAGTTACTTTGTGTATTCAATGGTACAATTGGGTATAGGAGCATAGGTTGAACTAGGGCCAGGTATAGTTTTCTTTTATTTTTGGTTGAAAGTTGTCTGAATCTGTATAGTGCTGATAAGGTTGATTTTGCTTCTATGATTTTTTGTGGTAGGTGACTTGTATAGCCTGTCGTTGTTAATTTTTTTTGAGGACAGGTCCTTCTGTTGAGAAAGGATATGCCTCTCCCTCTACGCGTACAGTGTTTTTTTTCCTTCTGTTCATGGGAATTAGTTTGAACTTATCCTTGTTAGTTTTTATTTTATTCCTTTTCTCGTAATCATTTAGGTTTTTAATTTCTATACCTGTTCTTAGGGCGATGTCCTTGGGGTTTTTCTTATCGCTGGTCACTATTGAAGTGATATCGTCCACTAATTGTATGTACAACGAACTTTCATTAGTCGGATGTGGAAGGTCCCTGGTATACACTGTGTACAGCGTAGTTGAGAGGCAGCCTCCTTGTGGGACCCACGTTTTCAGGATGATTGCACCGCCCGTTTTGCCATTTATCTGCAATATCGCTTTCGTCTCATCTAGATAGCTGCAGAGTATTTTACAGAGGTTTATTTCCAGGTTAAGGACGCAGATTTTGGCTTTTAGGCCGGGCAACCACAATTTGTCAAAGTCTTTGGTAACGTCACGAAGTACAATGTCAACTCAGTTGCCTCGCGCTGTTGCAGTAGCAATTTTCTCGGTAATGATTGCTAGCGCGGTGTCCGTCCCTCGCTTTCTCCGGAACCCGTGTTGTTGTGGGTTGTATAGGTTGTTTATGTTAAGATGGTTGATCAACCTTTCGTTAAGGAGCTTTTCTAGGACTTTGCCTAGAAATTCCAGGAGCGAGATAGGAAGGAAGCTTTCGACTTGATGTTTCGGTTTGCTCGGCTTCGGCAGGAAGATCATCTTAGCCGTTTTAAATGCTTGAGGAAAGTATCCCATATTTAGGCAAGCATTGAAGATCTTTACTACCGATTTGTGAACATTATCTGGGGCATTAATTAAGTGAGCTTTAGATATCCCATTTTGTCCTGGAGCCTTTTGTTTAAATGATTTTAATGCTGTAAGGTATTCATTCATCGTAAATGGCTTTCCTTCCCCTAAGGGAATGTCTCTTTGTTCGTTGACGTTTCTAAACGGTATAATATGTTCACGTTGTGTTGCCAGGCTACGTGTGAATTCTTCCTCATAGTTTAGGTCAAAATTTTGATTTTCTTCAGGTGAAATAGAAAAGTTTTCAGCCAGTGCGTTCGGAAATGTTCTTGTAATTCCTCATTTTGCTCTACTTTCTTGTTCTGAATTTTAAGGCTTATTTCTTCTTTTGGCTGTGATCCGCGTAATTTCCTGAATTGTCTCCAGAATTTCCTTGGATCCTTTTCTATCTCCATCTTACCTAGGATGATATCCCAGAGCCTGTCTGAATTTTCCTTGATGAGGGTGTCTATCCTCCTTCTAATTATGATAATGCTTCTGTACCTTTCGCTCGTATTACCCGATACTCTGATTTCATTTATTACATTTTGAAATGCATCCATTTCATCTTGGATCTCTTGGGTAGCACTAGGTGCAGGTATGGTTCTGTATTTTATTGTTGGAGTGTGTAAACAGTCCGCCTCTCTGATTTTATTGGTGATTAACTCTAGTTAGGCATCTATTTCCTCTTTACTTTGGTTGTTAAGGGATCCGGTTTCTATTATGTTTCAGTATTGTTTGTATCCATCCCAGTTTGTTTTGCTGGTTGCTTTTCTTCGTGATATTTTTATTTGGATGGGCGAAGTTCAGATGGTGGTAATTATGCTTAAATGATCGAAGGGAGTTGCGGGACCTGGCTGTTTGTGGTGATTTAAATTGAAGTTTTGATTAGTTAAAATAATATATGGGGTAGTCGAGACTCGCGCTGTGAGATACGTAGGGAAGTCAGGTCCTTCTCTGTTTAATAGGCCCCTTTGCATCAGGAGTTGTAAGGTTATTCCAGTTTCGTTTGTATGGGTTGTGTACCCTGCTTCCCTGGACCTTGCATTAAGGTCTCCGGCTAGAAAGGTTGAGGCTTGTCTACGAAATAGCTTGATGAAATTGGGTATCGGTAGGGACGAGCGTCTAGGGGGTTGGTAAGTCCCGGCTATGACCAGTTCACCTGTAGTCATTTTTATTTTCACAGCTAAAAATGATTTCTCTAGCCCTTTTATTTCAGTAAAGTGTATACCTTTTTTAATACCTAGGGCAACTCCGTCATATCTTGACTGAGAATGGTTTGTTGTAAGGAATATATAGTTGTGGATTTATATTGTTTCTGTATCTGTGGATATGCCATGTTCTGTTAAAATGATTAGGTCTGGATCTTCCTTTCTTACTATGTTGGAGCAGATTAAGCGTTTTTCTTTCCAGCCGTTAACATTCAAGGTGAATATTTTAAGCTTACGTTGATACGTGTCCATTGCTGTTATGTTTGATTGTGTTCTCTAACTGACTTTGCCTTTTATGGTCGGCCTGGGGATCGAGTGCGTCCATTTCTTTTTTTTTTTAATTCACCGCATGGGATGTTGCTGCATGATTCTGGAGCGATGAATAACATGCCCTGTTTTAGTGCGTTGTGAACTTCGGTTTCGTCTGCGTCTGCTTCATATTCCCATCTAAATTTACCCTTGACTAGTCCGTCGACTATTTCCTTCTGCTTTTATTGCTTAGGAATGGGGTAAGCATGAGATCCGTAAATTTTGATGTTGAAGTGTTGGGTGGTCATTTTTTATTTTTGTTTTGCTGAGGTCACTTTTGTGCTGTCTTCTTCTGATTTGGTATCCATTTCACTTTTTTCTTCTTCTTCTTCTATTTGGCTAGTAGTTTCCTTTGGAGTCATATTCATTTTGTACAACTCATTCGAGGGTGGGTTCTCCCGGAACCACATCTTTTTTAGTCCGTTTTTCTCAAGCATGGTGTTGAGTTCAGTGGCATAAGAACTTGGGCTCGCCATGTTGACAAAGTGTGCATGCATTATGCACAGTATTAAGTCGGGCCTCATGGTGCCCTTGATATTGGCAGTTGTGGTCTGTGCAGTGGGTGCAAAGATGCTTCCGTTAGCTGTTGCTACAGCGTAGGTAGTATTTTTTTCCTTTCTTTCTCTGCGTTGATATCGACTTTCTTCTTCCGAATAGGTTGCTTTTTGACTGGGCATGACATGGCCAGAGTCCTATGTCCATTTCCGCAGTTCAAGAATTTTTTCTCTGTGCTTCTGCACTTATCCCACCTGTGTTCCTGGCTTGAGCATTCAGAGCAAGCTTTACCTCTGAAGGTACACTCTTTGGTTGGGTGCTTGTCTAGCGAGTAGCATGTGAAGCACACTTGCACTGAAACGAATGTTTCCCTTTCTATCTGGTCGGGAGAGATTTTCGTGTAAAATGCTATGCACATTGGACGAAATAAGAGATGAAATGTAAGTAGAATAAGAGAGAGGATAGTAAGAAAGTAAAGTGGTTAAAGGGTGAGTTTAAAGAATAGATGATGTGTAGAAGACAGAATAGAAAGATCCCTGGTGAAAGGGTAGCTCTGTCAATGTGTTAGATTTGTGTGTTTTGGGGTTGTTTTTTCATTATTTAATAAACTATAAATTATAAATCTATAGTTTATTTAATTAAATTAATCGTGGTTAATTTAATTATTATTTTCGATCTTATTGATCGATTGATCTTTTGGCATTCAAGCCTTTATTTTTGGCGGGGTTTTATTACCGCTGGGAGTTTTTGAAAAGTTTTATGATTATCATTTTTTAAATGAATTTAAAACGTGTATTGGATTTTTAGTTTGCGTTTTGCAAATGGTTTTTAATTTGAGTTTTAATTTGCTAAAGGAACCTGCGCATTACATTGTATGTTTTTGTCAGTTCTGTTAAGTGTATTTCGGAGTCACGTCATTGTCTGTCTGTAACTTGCTACTTTTGAATGGTCTTATTTGTCGGTCTACTTCGATTTCTAAGTGTGTACGAAAGAATTCAGGGGTCAAGCGGGTGCCATTGGCTTGCCATATCCTCCTAGCTCTCTCGTGGAGCGCCACGTTAATCGGAGATAATCCAACCGAGTCGTGGAGCTCCCTCTGTCGTTTATGTTCTCTTTTTCGGGTGTTTGTAATAAGTAAAACCGCTTTGTTCTGGATGACTTGAAGTTTCGCAATGTGGGTCTTGTCGCTCGCGTTCAACGACAGCGGGGGGTATAAAGAGTCTCGAGCGAATTCACGCATTGAATATCTTGAGTTTATTTGAAAGAGTTAGGTCAATGAACTTATAAAACTCCCTTAAATCTCTCTTGCTATTCGCGACTGTCCACCTGATATGACTCTTGTATCCCCCTGTAGTGATTTTGAGCCCCAAAACCGTCCCTTCCGGGCAGTAGGGGATTTTCTTCCCCTCTACCCGTATATCGTTAAAGAACTTGCGAAACATGGGAATTATTTTGAATTTTGGGGCATTGGTTGATATCTTCCATTTCCTCTCGTAAGAGTTGATGTTAGATATCTTCCTAGCCGTGTTTCTCGCCATAAATTCCCTGTGAACGTAAGTGGCGGTAAAAATTTGCGATATATCGTCAGCGAACTGGCCGTATATCGTACCCTTCGGAAAGAGGTTGTGGTAAGTCACGTGTATAAATGTTGTATAAAAGGGGACTGAGACAGCCCCCTTGCGGGACCCCTGATTCGAGCTTGAATTCGGGGCATTTGTGTTCTCTGATTTGTATATATGCTCTCCTCTCCATTATGTAATCGCATAGAATCCTCTCAAGAATGGGATTGAGGCCTACTTGCAGGATCTTAAATTGCAGGCCTCTCTTCCAAACCTTATCAAAAGATTTTTTAACATCGCGAAGCACCAGGTCGGCATGCCTTTTGCTTGCCTTGATGTTTGCAAGTTTTTCCGTAATAACGGCTAGTGCCGTGTCACTCCCTCTTTTCTTTCTGAAGCCGTGATGCTGCTCGTTATGCAAGTTGGCTTCGTCGAGAAAAGAGTTGACCCTATTTGCCAATATATTCTTGAAGACTTTGCCAGCAAATTCTAAGAGAGATATCGGCCGGAAGCTGGCAGGGCATTCCGGGGCTTTCCCGATTTAGGAAGGAAGATCATCTTGGCCACTTTCCACTGATCGGGAAAACAGCCCGTGTTCAGAGCGGCATTCATGATGTTAAGAAGCCCACTCAGAACATTAGGTGGGGCCTTGATGAAATTCTTCCTGGTCAGCCCCGTGGTACCCGGTGCTCTCCGGTGCAACGGAGAGCTCTTGGGCAGTTATTTTACTCCCATAGCCCTCCATCACTCTTTCTTGTGACACACAATGATGAGGGGAGGTTTTATGTATTTGTGTGTTTAGCTGTTGGATTATGTCATTTTCGAAATCGATGTCATAATTGTCATTTTATTCGGGGGTAATTTTAAAGATTAAAGACCAGAAAATACTAAACATTTCCTCAATCTCGTTAGTCTCGTCAATTTCTTTATCGTCATGTTTGAGTATTTTTCTTCTGTGGGGGTTGTCCTTTTAATCGTTTATATGTCTGCCAAAATGTGCGTGAGTCTCTTTCTATGTCAAGTCCTTCGATCAGTCTGTCCCATACCCGTATTTGTTGGTCCGTAATTAGTGTCTGGAGTTCGTCTTTTATCTGTCTTATTCGTCTATGGGCATTGTGATTGGGGCCTATCAGCGCTACTACATTGGACAGATCCTTATATTCTTGGGCCAGGGCTTTCATTGGAGGGGTTCAAATAAGAGCTGGAAGGGTTTTATATTTGATATGGGGAATGCTATTTTATTCTGCTTTAATTAGGAGGTCGGTGATTTTATTCAGCTCTTCATCTATCTCTTCTAAATTGGCATCGAGAAAAAGGTCTGGGATATAATTTAGAAGGTAATTTTTGTTGCTTTCCCAGTTAGCCTGCCTATAGATTTTGCGTTCTGGGATTGCAACTTGAATGGGATTTACACCAATTGTGATTTAAATAGCCTGGTGGTCGCTCGGAATTATGGGTCCCGGTTCAATGTAGTAGTTGTACGGAAACCTGATACTGGATAAAACAATATGAGGTTTCGTTGCTGCATTTCCTGTAATGTTTCCCAGGTATTCTGGTCCGATTCTAGTCACGTATTTTCTGTCAAGTAAGACTTCGATGTTTCTACCTGCATTGTTGTAGGAGGTATACCCTGATGCTGCAGATCTTGCATTCAGATCTCACGCAAAGATTACGTTTTTCTTATGGCTGAAGATCTGTAGAAGGTTGTGCAAGGGTACATAGCCGCGTCTTGGGGGTTGATACCCCGTGGCCGCGACCAGACCCCACAGGGTAGTGCCTACCTTAATGGCAAGGCAAGATTTATCTAAGTTGCGTATTTTTTTGTATTTAAGTCCTTTTTTGACGGCTATTGCGCGCCTGTCATACCGTTTCTGGCTATAATTTTTGCTAATGACGTCGTATTGAAATATTTTTAATTCTTTTTGTGTGGTCATTCCGTATTCGTTTACAAGTATAATGTCAGGGTCACTTTGTCGCAGAACGTTGCCATAGATGGAACCTTTTCCGTCCCACCCATCGACATTTATTTGTATGATCGTAAGTCTATTGGTAATTTTGCGCAATGTAGGTTCTCTTAGTGTGTGGTATTAAAGTAGACGCTTATTTGCGATCTACTTTAGCCCCATGTGGTGCACTGGGCGGGATGCGCTCCCTGTCGTTTCTTTTCTTTCGAAATTCAGGGTCAGTTATCGTGTGAAAACAGTCCGTGGTCAATTTTACCTTATTTTGTGCGAGAGCCTCCTCAACCTTTCGTTCCGGAACCTCGTCTGAGCATTTCCACTTGTATCGTCCGGTCCTAAGACCTTCCGATACTTCACGGGAGTCAATCTCAGCTGGGAACGGAGTCGATTTAGGGGCGTACAATTTTAGGTTGAAGCCTCTCGAATGGTATTTGAGCTGGTGTTCCCTCCCCCGTGATGAGGAGGTAGACCGTGGGCCACGAGTTTTCTAGATTTTCCTCGACCTAGGAGACCTGATCTACTTGGGTCGGACTGCCTCCTTGGTTGGTGGAGGGGGTGTGTGTTTTTGTTTTCACAGGTGTGGATTTTTTCGGTGTGAGTGACGCTTGTTTTTGTGCTTGTGCTTCTTTAGGTTTGTTTAGTCGGGGGTCACGTGAGATGGCTGTGTTTGGGGTTGGCACTTGTCTTGGCACTGAGGAGCTATGGTTATACGCATAACCTCCTCTGAAGTAGGGTTATCGGGGAACCACATCTCCGCTAGCCCGTTCTTTACGAGCATGCGGTTGACTTCGGTAGCAAAGGTACCAGGGCGTGTAATGTTTGCAATGTGTGCATAATAAATGCAACACATTATTTTGGTGGAGTGCTCGTTTTCTATGTGTAGATATGTCTTCTGGCTGTTAGACTCGGAGATGGCGGCTATGGAAACTTTAGCGTAGGTTGAATTTGCTTTTATCTCCTCTGTCTCACGTTTGAGTTTGCTTTGATTGCCCATCTCCTGCTTTTTGATCGGGCATGCCATAGACATGGTCCGGTGCGGGCCTTCGCAATTCAAGCATTTGGTGGTGGTATTCTTGCATTTGCGCCAAAAATGGTCGTGACCGGCGCAGATGGAGCATAGCTTAAGGTCTTTGTTTTCAGGGCAGTTGGAAGTGGTATGTTTGTTGTATTTATAGCACCTAAATCACATCTGCAAATCAACAAACTCCTCAGGATCCATCTGTTCTGGGCAAACTCCCACGTTGAAAAGCAGCAATCCGTTGTCCTTAGCATTTTGAGACAGCTGTGTCTTTAAAAACAACTTTAAACACGTGCGTGTTTAAACACCTTTGCCCATTCGTGGTTCCGTTCGATTTGCTGTTTTATTGATTCCGATGAGTGGCTCCCAACCCAGAGGTCGAGGCACCTGCAGATCAAACTGCGGTGAGTCCTTATTTGTGACGGTGTGGTCGGTTTTAGATTGATTGTCTTAAGGCATTCAACAGCTTTCCCGGAGGTCAAGGCTTCACAATCGGCCTCTTTCGCGCAGATAGCTGAGTATCCATTATTCAAGTCAATGAGTCTAACAAGGGAAATGCGTAGGGTTCCATATACTTGTTCGAAAACTTTTTCTCGGTCAGGTTTCGGGCCCTCCGGGAGGACCCGAAGAGTAATTCGTAAGGTTTCCCTCATCTCACCTGCATCATATGATGCGTTATGGTATGTATGTGTAAATGTATGTGTTCACTTAAGGTTTTTATAGAAGGAAAGGGGCGAGAGAGAAAAAGGGGGCCAATGTCCAATAAAAATTTACTTTACCTTAGTAAAACTTCTGTCAGGCTAGCGTGTGGGCCAGGAGAGGCTCCAGTCTCCGTTTCCACGAAGGAGTGAAGATTCTTCCGTAGCCGTAAAAAGTCTCCAGCCAGTGGTCCACTTTTCGATTGCGTATCCCACTTTATCGTTATCCCGAAATTAGTTCACAACTCAAAGTGAGTATCACAATCACTTTTTCAAAATTTGCTTTATAAATTCCGAGGTGGTCAGAGCGAGTACAAGACTTACTAAGGCAACCAGAGCAGTCACTTTCGTGTAAAATGCTTTTTTTGGGAATGTATGTGAGAGTGTGCCGGTGAGGGGATAGACAGGGTGTGTAAATAGATAGTGGAAAGTAGACCAGTGGTGAAAAGAGAAATAAGTGTGGTAGGGTACAAAGTGATGCTAGAGCCTGGTAATCAGGCTTATCGCTTTCAAATTTTTCTGTATTGTAATTCCGTTGTTGTTTATTATTTGCTTATACATATATATATATATATATATATATATATATATATATATATATATATATATGTATATATAATATATATGATTTGGCGTTCAAGCCATTTGACTTCATTGCTAATATATTTGGTTATGCTGTGCGCGTTAGCTGTTGTTTTTGTAAGTCGTTAATATAACTTACTGTGTTTGTTTTAGTATCTTTGTTTCTTTGTTATTTTGTCGTGTGTGTATTTCGTGTATAATGTTTCTTCCTGTTGTCTTGCTCGGTGAATATCGTCTTCTTGTGTGTGTTTCCTTCTTCGGTTGTTTTTCATAGTTAGTTGATTTTGTCAATATCGGTGAGTTTTGTCGAATTCGGTTGGTTTCATAGTTGGTATTTTTAGTCTTGTTCTGGGGTAAATTTGACTCATCTAGCGTAGAACGGTACTTCTGCTCCGCCAGCTAAAATACCAGCGGAGCTTGGAAATCTGGCGCGAAATACTGCTCTTTTGTAATGGTCAATCATTTGTACGATATCCTCGTCCAATTCATGATTGACCTTTTCCAGCATATTCCTTGTCCGTTCTTCGATGACAACGTTAATGGGGGTTAACCCCGCCTCCCGGTGCAGCTCTTCTTGGGATCTTCTTTCCATTCTGCGTGTACCTGTGATTAGGTACACGCATTTATTCTGCACCACTTGTAGTCTCCTCTCCTGTGTCTTTGAGACACAGGAGAGGGCGAAAGCGGGGTATAGCAACGTTGATCTAACTAGTGCAGTATAGCTCTTCTTTTTGTTGCTTTGACGAAGATTTCTGAACCTGTACACAGTCTTGACTGCAGCAGTGGCCCATGTGATTCGTTCTTGGACGTGCTTTGCGTACCCGGTTGAGGTGAACTTCATGCCGAGTACTTTTCATTCATTGGTGTAGGGATATCGTCTATCCCCCACCCTGACATCATCAAGTAGTCTCCTACCTATGGGGACTACTTTGAACTTATCCTGGGTTGGTACGGATTTTCTACCGGGCCTCGTAGGTGTTCAGGTTTTTGATTTCTGCTGCTGTCATGCGAGCTTGCATAGGCACATTCCTCCATGGACAAGTGATTATCTGGGTAAAATCATCGGCGAATTGTAAGTTAACGCAAGTGGGGTTTACAGGGACTGGGACATCCGCGGTGTAAATCAAGTAGAGAGTGGGAGACAGGCACCCCCCTTGCGGGAGGCCCGCATTGAGCGGAAACTTTGGCCCGTCCGTGCACCCTAAACTCATGTACGCCGCTCTCTCCATGACATAGTCACAGAGAGTTCTTTCTAAGTTTTCACTTAGTCCCAGTCGTAAGATCTTGTACTGCATTCCCCGTTGCCACACCTTATCGAACGCCTTTGATACATCCCGACAAACAATGTCCACGTAACTCTTTTCCCGTTTTGCTTGGGCTCTTTTTTTCCGTAATGACGTTAATTGCCATTTCCGTACTTCGCTTACTCCTAAACCCGAATTGGTGTGGGTTGTAGAGCGAGTTATCTTCCAGGTTAGACACCAGTCTTTTGTTGAGGATCTTCTCGAAGAGCTTCTCACCAAATTCCAGTAGTGAAATTGGTCGGTAGCTCTCCTTCAACTTGGGGTTCTTTCCAGGCTTAGGCAAGAAAATCATTTTTGCCGTTTTATAAGCGTCTGGAAAGTACCCTGTATTGAGACAGGCGTTAAATATTCTTCTCATTCCTTCGATGACACAGGCTGGTGCCTTTTCAAAGTTAAGCTTTGTAAGCCTTGATTGTCCTGGAGCTTTTTGTTGGAATGAGCGAAGCGCGCCGAGTAGTTCTTCTTCTGTAATCTCGGCGGCTCCGTCGCGCTGCCTATCCACCTGGTAATGAGGGTGCGTCTTTTCTATTTCTTCGTTAAGCTCGTCGATGATGTTGCTTTTAAACTCTATGTCATAGTCTTCGTTGTCTTCTTCAGTTATACTAAAGATCTTTTCCCAATAACTTGGGAATATCTCTTCAACTTTTTCTTCCTCTTCTTCGATGTTTCCATTTTCTTTCTGTAGCTCGATCTTATGCTTCTTACCAGTTGATCCTTTAAGAATTCAAATCTTCTTCCAAAATTCTTTGGGAGTTGCTTCGTGATCGAGGCTCTCGATCGCGTCCTCCCATCCTCTGTTTTGTTGTTCGAGGTTCAACTGGTTCAAATCTTCTTTGATTTCTCTCCCTCTTTGCATCGAGTGAACTGATGCATTCACGATGTTGTGTTCATACATTATCTTCAGTTCACGGTATAGTTCCTTCATATATTCGGTCCACTCGTAGGTTGAGATGGTCCTATATGAGGAACGAGGGATACAAGCCCTATCTGCGTCGATGATTTGGTTGTTGAGGTCATCGAGTGCCTCGTCAATCTCCTCGAGAATTGCCTCGTCCAGGTTGGGCATATCGTAGGCCTCGAGAAGGTGTGCTTACCGTGCCCAGTCTGCTCGTCTGTAGTTATTTCTGACTACTGCTGGGACTTGTATAGGGTTCCTATTGATAGTAAGTAGGATCCCTATATGATCACTACATGGCACCTGGACTGGTTCCATGTAGTAATTGAACGGTAGCTGATGATTCACCAGACAGATGTCTGGCTTTGTGGCATTTAGTTCTCTAACATAGGTGGGAAAGTCGAGGCCTATCCGCTGGGCAATATTTCTGTCCAGCAACAGGTCCAGGCTTCTCCCTATTCCGTTGAAGGTCCTGTAACCGGATTCTCGGCATCTGGCGTTTAGATCCACTATTAGTATGGTGGGGGCTCTTCTGCCAAATAGGCCAGTGAGAGTGTGAATAGGCAACACATCTCTCCTTGGCGGTTGATATCCGGTTGCAATGACCAACTTTCCTAAGTCAAGCTCGACCTCAATCGCGAGATAGGATTCTTCTAAGTTTCTTATCTGCTTGTATTTGATCCCTTTCTTTATTGCAATAGCGGCGCCATCGTACTGCTCTTGCGAAAAGTTGGTGATCAACACATCGTAGTTCCAGATTTTCATTTCTGCATTACGCGTGTCGATCCCGTGTTCTGAGATCAGTATGATGTCTGCATCAATTTCTCTGAATACATTTCCGTAAAGAATTCTTTTCGTCGTCCAGCCGTTGGTGTTGATTTCCATTATTTTCAGTCCGTTACGTAGCATGATGAGTTGCTTTACCTATGCTTTTTCTTCGCCTTTCTTGGTTTGGGGGCTGGTTGGGCGATTTTTCTCGGCCCAGGGTTTTCTTTTTTCGGAGGGGGGCTCGGGGTCTTTGACCTGCTTTTGGTTGCTCGCGTGCGAGTGCAGGGGCCCTCTTCACTGTCAGATGAGGATTATCCATCCTCACTTCCAGCCTTTTCCTCTTCGGTTTCTTCCGATGATGGTGCTCCAATCATCTCCTCCAAATCGGATTTGGTGTTATTGTTCTGGATGATTGAGTTCTTGAAGGCCTGCGAACACTCGGGGTCTTCTGGCATGATTACTAACGGGAGGTTATTTGCTTTCCGGAGCGCATTGAGCACCCTGTAAAAACAACCAGGCTTCACTGCATTTGCCACATTTGCATGGGTTATGCAGATCAATATTTTAGAGCTCAGATCTCCTGATACGCTGAAAGGTGCAGGTCCTGGTGCAGTGTTCGTCACTGTACTCTTTTTAGCGGCGCTCGCGTACGTCGTCTCCTTTGCTTTTCTTTCTTCTTCTTCTTTTCTTCTAATAATTTCTCTGCGCTTGGGGCAATTAAGGGCCATCGTTCGGTGTTCCCCTTTGCAGTTTAGGCACTTCTTCGAGTTACTTTCGCACTTATCGAATCGGTGCCCTTCTGTGGCGCACTCACTGCACCCCAGCTTATTCTTGTCCGGGCAGGTGGTACAAGTATGGGTTTCGAGCTTGTAGCACACGAAGCACATCTGTATGCTACTGAATTTTTCTTGCTGTATGTTCTCGCTCGGTATTCTCATGTTAAACACGAGAATACCATTTTGGGTGGTCTTCTTTGCCATGTCCGTAGTGGCAAACGTTATTTTAAAAACGTGGGTATGCTCGCAGAATTTAATTATTTCGCGAACTTGTGCCCATTGGTTGCTCTTCGTAATCTCGTCTTTGAGCTCTTCCGTATTGTGCTCGCCTACCCAACTCTCCACTTTGCGGCAGATGACGCTCCTGTTTGCTGCCACTTGTGGGGGGTTTTGGCTTCCAGACCGGTCTCCTTTAATACCCTCGCTCCCTCTTCTGAAAGGAGCTGATCCACATCTTTGATTTCGGCACACATGGCGATGAAGCCTGACGAAACTTCAATGAGTTTCACCAGTGCCACCTTTAGTTCGATGTAGAGGGTTTCGCATAGGTTCTTCTTCGTTGGTGTTTGTCTTCCGGCTATGGTCCTTAGGGGGACCCTCTTAGTGAGGGCCTCCATGGTCTTGACGTTCTTCTTATTCCTTCTTTCCCTGTAACAGAGTGTAATTAATTTTGTTTTTATGTGTGAAAAAAGTTAGGGTGTGGTAAAGGAGGTATGGGATGGTGTGAGTGGGGCTGGTAATGGGTTTCAAGTAACTTGAGAGGAACGTCCCCGTCCATTTTTTCCTGTTGCTCTCCCGCTCGTATGCTGCCAGTATGAGGGATGATAGGGTGATGGGGTGGGTCTCGGGTGGGGACCTCAGAGGGTTGAGCTTGGTGGACTTAATGCATAGCGGCCGAATCAACGACCGCTAGGTTTTTTCCACCCCCTCATGGGTACATACGTCATAACTGCATCCAACTACATAGAGACGGGTGTAACTTCCTCTATGATTCTGACCGGGTTCCCGGGCGATGAGGATTTTTCCTCCGTCCGGGACTCGCAGTTATGCCCCAGTATCGAGACGATTTCTGACTTATGCTTCTGCTGTGGGCTAGGCCTCAAACCAGTGTTCACATAAGCCCTCAATTATGCCAAACCAAGTGGCTGGCATAGTTAAGACGAAATCAATGAATGGCAGACATCCGAGCGGGTTCACACGCAGAGCGATGGACGGGAGCAGTGAGGTGCTTAAGCCCTCATTGAATTATGAGTCTTCATGTGAAAATATGGCTCTCTTTTGAAGGATGAATCTGGGTTCACCTTAAACTTCCAGAATAGGCTCGTTTCTGTAGCAGCGCTCAAAAGTCAATCAGACACTAAAACAAGTAAAAAGTGCTGTATCCAAAGTTCTTCAGCTGTACGCAGTAAAACGGATTTTCGGCCGTCTGTAAAATGCTAGGAGTGGAACCACTGGCTTACATATATATGCATGTGACTGAACATTACTCTTACCATCGGCTGAGCTCGTCGCTGATTGGTCAGTTTTCTGATGAGTCTTTTAAAGGTAAAGGAGGAAAAGGAAAAAGGAAGACTACTTGCTCAGCCACGTTCCGATTTATGTTAAAAAAACCCAGAGTTTGTGTTCAGTCATTCTGACGTGGCTATAAATGCCACTTCTTATTCTTTTCTACTCCTTCCGTTGTTATCAAGATTATTTTATTTGAAACGTAAAAATTTGTCTTTTAATCTCAAATTTATTTTTCTATTTAAATATTAAATTAAATGACGCTTCTCTAAATTTGTTTTAAGTTTACAAAAAAAATGTGTATTTATTAGATTGAAAATAATCTCAATAAAAAAAAACAACTCGAAAACAAAGGCTCCTTTGCTGTCAATAAAAATAATATAACCAAAAAGCAAAACAATGTAAAGCGAAAGCGTTAGACAACAACCTAGCACATACCACCATCGCCCTCATTAAAAATCATTTATCACAATCAAAATCTCATTCCACTCATTCCACACTTACACAATCTTGTCTACTTATTTCTATCTCTCTCCCACACTTTAATCTCCCTATATTCATCAGTATAGCCCCAGATGAGGACCATTAAATCGAAAGTTATCACGGGCAAATGATAAATAATAAATTACGATGATTTTCTACAATCCTTTTCCCGTTCAAGAAATAGTTACTTATGAAAATTGGAAGATGGAAAGGTTAAAAAAATGCTATTTATCAGCATTTATTTCAACCTTTCGCTTTCTGAAAAGATGAGCATTAAAAAAATAAAAAAGCTGCAACGTAAACTTAATCAAGCAGCCATAGTTTTCAACTTTAACAAATCATCCATACAACATGGCATCCTACCACGTTATAAATATAAATATATATATATATATATATATATATATATATATATATATATATATACTATAGGGAAGCAATCATATTACGCTTTTAAAAATTTTTAATACGTAAATTAAAAAAAAAAAGGTCGTTAAGTAGTTTCGACATTCAAATTGCATCAGTTTAGAGGACTTTTGTTCTGGCCGGAGTACCCAATTCATATTTTATGGGAATATTATATGGAGAAAAATGAGTGTTTTGAGATAATTTGAGAACTAATTTAGAGATAATGTGCGCATAACAATAAAAAATCGTTAATAAAAAAAAACATCTACTTAAAAACAAATTTATAAAGGCAATGGGGAAGCCTGAAAAGGTGTCGTTAGTTACGCTTTGCTGAAGGGTTGAAGCATACTAAATCGTTGAGAGGAAACGCTACATTTCCACTTTTGGCGAAGTTATGTTTGTGTATGGCCTACTACCAGAGGGATGAGATTTATCCCTCGAATTTAAAGTGCATTAGCGAGGAGTCCGGTTCGCGCGAAAAGTTTCTAAGGTGATATCCGTAAAGGAAATGAAAAATTGTGAAAATATGTCGAAGATCTTCATATGTACAGAATATAATAGGACACAACTATCGGGGTGAGTAAATCTTTATACGTTAGAGAGGAGAAGACTTCAACAGGACTTGATTAAAGAATTCAAGTGGGTAAAAGGTTATAAAAGGGGAGACATAGATAAAGTTATTATTATTATTGAGCTGGATAGGATAGGAAGCAATGGGTTTAAGCTGGACCAGTTTAGATTTAGGAAAAGATTGGCAGAAATTAGTTTACAAATCGAGTGGTAATAAATGGAATATGTTCAGTAGTCAAGTGAGAGAAGCTTCCTCCCTGCGGAATTTTAAGAAGAGATTGGATAGATTTATGGATGAAGATGATGAGTGGGACTGAATTTTATTTGACATAATGTAATTCGTTTTGTTCTGAACTTTTTCAGGTTCATGAGGTTGTATTTTGAGAGGGTGCAGATTGCAAGTGTAAGTTGAATCTGGTAATTTTTTCCTATTAATTGAGTGATCTTCACTTGTATAACAATTTTAATTAATTTTTTCTTTGTCAATTCTGTCCCTTACGTATTTCGTGTAACCTGATTTCGTGATGGCCAATGCCAGCACTTTTCAATCAGTGCTGTATCTATATCATTTATTTTCTTTGTATATATCAGCTATCTTCGTCCTGTAGACTGGTACAATTTTGAATTTTTCTCGGTTTGTGCTACTTATGGATCTTTGTTCGTATAAGTTAATTTATATTTCTTATCCCGTTGTTCTTGCCCAGAATTGATCGTTTCTCTATTGTGCCACAATCACTTGTGTTATATCGACAGCGAATTGTATATTCATACACCAGTTGGAGGCAGGGGATATCTGCGATGTAGAACCCCTCCTGAATGCATTGGGGATGAGAGCAAATTGCTAGTGTTGGGTTCGAGAGAACGTAAAAGCCTACAAATGTCTTTGGAAATCCCCGTTCGAGTGCCCTTACCAGGAATGCAAAAATGCTAGTTGGCGACTATCCTGCAATATTATACGCTTAGTGAGAAAGTAAGTAAGAAAAATTGGTAAATTTAGTAAAATGAAAATCTCAATAATAGATAAAGCTCAGTGTGTCTCAATCTACAGACATATCCATAAGTTTTGAGGCTAATGTTTTTTTCCATATAAGAAAAAGGGCTAAACTTGCGTTATTCCTTCTTAGTGGAGGATCTTGCATTTCACAGGCAGACCTTCGTTTTGTGGCCTACGACTTATCTGAATCTGGCAACGGGCTTAGGTCTAAAATATTTAAAAGGTTTCCAGTACATATCACCACTTACTCTATAATTTAAGAAGGGGATATTTTTTGAGTATTTAAATAATAATTTCAACTTAGTTTGGTTAGGACTTATGTTTTTTGTATCAAAGTTATTTCTAATAATTCTTTTATAATATAAAAAAAATGGTGAAGTTCAGAAATAAATATAAGTATCGAAATTTTGTGAATTTTTAAAACCCAAAGAATTACAAATGGTGAAGTTCAGAAATTTTATTTTTATATATCTTCTATAACTATATTTTAGCAACGTGATATTTTGAAAGGGAGGAAATTTAGTTTAGAGTTCCTTTTAAAAATATTATAATTGGCGAAGTTCAGAAAATTTATAAAAATTTAACCATGGCTGCTTTTTTTAAAGATTTTAAATTTTAATCTTAGTAGCGAAGCGCAAGCTCCCCTAGCGGAATTCTTTTGATATACGGAAAAAAAAAACATGACATGATTTTAGAATATTTTCTCGATTTTTTTCCGAATTTCCTCATTTGTAATGCTTTTTGTTTGTAAAAATAAAATCCCAAACATTCGATTATCTTACTTATTTTGAAAAAGTTTAATTTTCTTTAAAAATTGTAATAATTAAAGTAACAAACATGTGTCTTAAATAATAGAAAAAAAGTCTTCGGAAATATCTCGAGATTTTGCCAAGTTATATAGATTGGTATGGTTTAATAAAACTAATCAAACTTTCCATTTTGTTTAGTATGTGTGTATCATAATTTAAAGGTGAAATAAAAAAGAAAATAGAGCTCAAACTTATTTTATTAATAAACCAGGTAATGTATTCGTCACTTCCCTGTTGGGGGGAGCTTGCGCTTCGCTACTAGGTTAAAATTAAAAATCTTAAAAAAGGCAGCTATGGTTAAATTTTTATAAATTTTCTAAACTTCGCCAATTATAATAACTTTAAAAAGGAACTCTAAACTAAATTTCCCCCCTTTCAAAATATCACGTTGCTAAAATATGTTTATAGAAGAAGATATATAAGAATAAATTTTCTGAACTTCACCATTTGTAATACTTTAGGTATTCCATTCTTTCAAGTGCTACATGGCGCTTTGCAAGCTAAGGAACCACACAGGCTTGAAAGTTGCCATACAACACTCCACCAGCCATTCTTACACTACTTACTACAACATCCTTGAGGATACACAAATTATCATGAGTTCCGCTCAGTTTCAAAGGGTGGGACTGAGTGAAAATAATAGGCAGGATCAAAGTAAATATAAGCCATCTAATGATTACTAGTATAGATAAACCATCTAAGTGATCACTAGTAAAGATAAGCTATCTAAGTGATCACTAGTAAATATTAGTCATCTAAATGATCACTATTATAGTCAAACCATCTAAGTGAGCACTAGTAAAGATAAGCTATCTTATTGATCACTACTACATATAAGCCATTTAAGTAATCACTAGTAAATATAAGCAATCTAACTAGACACTGGTAAAGATAATTAATCTGAATGATCACTAGTAAAGATAAATAATCTAGTGATTTCTAGTAAAGATAAGCAAGCTAAGTTAGCACTAGTAAAGATAAGCCATCTAAGTTAGCACTAGTAAAGATAAGCCATCTAAGTGAGTGGTAGTAAAGATAAACTATCTGAGTGATCACTAGTTAAGATAAGCCATCTAAGTGATCACTAGTAAAGATAAGCTATCTTAGTGATCACTAGCAAATATAAGACATCTAAGTGAGCATTATTAAATATAAGCCATCTAATTGATCACTAGTAAATATAAGCCATGTAAGGAATCACTAGTAAAGATAAGCTATCGAACTGAGTACTAGTAAACATAATCTATCTAAGTAATGAATATTAAAGATAAGCTATCCATGTGAGCACTAGAAAGATAATCCATATATTGATCACTAGTAAAGATAAGCAATCTAAGTGATCAGTAGTAAAGATAAGCCATCTAAGTGAGCACTGGTAAAGATAAGCTATTTAACTGAGCACTAGTAAAGTTAAGCCATCTAAGTGATTTCTAGCAAAGATATGTCATCTAAGTTAGCACTAGTAAAGATAAGCCATCTAAGTGTTCACTAGTAAAGATTAGTAATCTAAATGATCACAATTATATATAACCCATCTACGTGGTCACTACTAAAGAAAAGGTATTTAATTGATCACAAATAAAAATAAGCTATCTAAGTAATCATTAGTATAGATAAACCATCGAAGTGACACTAGTAAAGATAAACCATCTAAGTTATAACTAGTAAAGATAAGCCATCTGTAATTTGACTAAGTAATGATTTACGTGTGAATTAGAAAAATATATATATATAACCAATTGACCACATGGGAGATAAGTTAGGTTTTATTTTTCTCATCCATAAGCAAATCGTTAATCAGTCATTTTATACATGGCTTATCTTTGCTGGGTTATTTTAGTTATTTGGATGTAGAAAAATAGATTAAGATAGTAAAGAAGGTAATACTTCAGATTAGACGCGCATGGTAGGTGACGCTGTTAGTAGGCTACAATTTTGTGCTACAATATATGTCTTAGGACGTTAGACGGTAGCGTCAGATGTGACTAATCACGGCGTTATATTTTTTTGTTGTTTTGGGGGTTTGTAACCTTTATTTTGTATTATTTACTAAATATCTACGCCGCTGCTCGTTTATAGTTTTTTTCTAAGTTAGGTAAGGTTTCTTAATGTCTTTTATTGTTTTTTCCTTCTTTTTTTTTGTATTTTTTGTTTCGCTGCGACGATAACAGCTTTTTACTGGCAACGTTGTAGCTATAAATAGGACCAGCTGCGCAAATGTTTCGGTTTCGTTATGCTCTAGTTGTGCTTCTTCGTTATTCGAATTCAGGTTTACTTTGCATGACCGCGAAAAACGTTTGGATTTTTTAGAGGCGCATAAACTAATCAAGAAAAATATAAAATGCCCGAAATGTAGTACGAATTTAAATTTTTCATAAAATTTAATGATTTGTTGCGAAAAAATATATGTAAACGAAAACAATAAGCAACAGCGGTGCCGTTTCAAACAATTAGCGCGTAGGGGTACATTTTTTGCGGGTTCCCATTTAAGTTTAAAAGACATTGTTCAAATTTTATATTTTTTGTAATTAATCGTTTTACGTAAGTAAGTAAGTATGGTTTGTCATTAGGTTACCAGGTTTTTTCTGCCAGTAAAAAGCTGTTGTTGTTCGCAGCGAAACAAAAAATACGAAAAATAAAATAGGAAAAAAACAGTAAATTTAATGGGACTGCTCGTGGGGGACATATCACTGCGAAGGGACCACCCTACGATGATCCTGAGTCTCAATCAATTGGCGGGTTCTGGGGGACACAGCCCCCAGTATATACTGACCTTTAAAAATATAACGCCGTGATTGGTCACATTTGCCGCTACCGTCTGACGTCATACGACCTATTGTAGCCCTAAATTGTAGCCTATAAACAGCGCCACCTACCGTGCGCCCCTAAACTGCAGTGTTAACGTAAAGATTACCGATACTAAGCATAATTAGTTTTATGAGGTCACTGAAACAGTCATAAAACGCAAACAACGATCTCATTTAACTACTCTTAAATATATGCCATCTTTTTGCTAACCGAGTAAAGAAGAGAAGCCATCTTTTAAAAATAAATATTCGTATTACTTTTTTAAAGAGGTTCATTTAGAGACCGCCTAAAAAGGCATACTCGTGGAAATAAAGCAGATTAGGTATTAGGTTATGTTAAAAAACACCAGGAGAATATTATAAACAAAGGAAGAAAAACCGAAAAAAGAGACAAAACCACAAACCAACAACAACCTACAAAAAGCCCCCACCCTTCCAAAAGGCATGCTTCTATGTAGGAGGCCCGCTTCCATCCCGCGGTCAAGCAAGCACCCAGCACCCAAAACAGTAAAATAAACTGAAGGAGGCCAGCCTCCTCCCTAAGCGTAAAAACTACACTGCCTGGAGTACAAAAACTCGTTCCGAGTATAAGGGACAATCTCTATCCATAGCTCGTTGCCACCAGTACCGGAATAGGCAACGTGTACGAAGAATCTGGAAAATGGTTCACATCAAATGGCGATGCCTCCTAAGAATGACCATTTCGAAGAAAAGAGAACCGACCTGAAGTTATTGGGGTATTAAAGGTGAGGGTGAAGGGTAGGTCTACGGAAAGAGTTGCGGCATAGCGCGCGTTTTAGACTAACATCTACTTTGTCTTGCATCTTCTTTGTCGAGCAGCCGGTCGGGTTGACCTGATTCCTGATATGTAGTCAGTGTGAGTGAAAATGAAAAGGAGGTCATGTCACTCAGTCCTAAAGGTATATTTGGCCCTATCATTGGTCGCTAATTTCCTGAAATAATTTCAACATCCGCCCGACTCGCGGCAATGCTGGTGTCTCAGATACCGTGAACCGGCATTTGAAGAGATTTTTATGTCCCGAGAGCACTCAAGAAGCTTTGGGAGTCGCTATTTATCATGTTCCGATCTTGGAACTAGAAACGACTCTTTATTTCTCCGTACCGAATGTTGTATTGCAATCTGCTCGGCCGTGAATTTAACGCAGCCCCTGGTCGACTTACACTGACTTTAAATAAGGAAGCTATCGCTGTTGTATATCTAGTTCCCTCTCCGCAATAAAAATTGGGCTGCAGATACATAAACCCCGCATTCTTAATCAAGCTTAGAACGAAGAAAGAATCCAAAAAGAGGAAGAAAGTAGCAAACTCATTATTCCAGTGTTGTACGTTGCGTGACAAAAATATTTACATCATTGGGGTACAAGCTACTCTAAGGCTACAGATATGTGCTTCTCTGTTAAAGGATCGTTCGAACACATGACCAAAGAAATGTGCGAATCTACCACATCCAGGTAAACCTCGTTTAAAAACAATTCCGTGCCGTAGTTGAGCCGTGTATGGAAGCAGAAGTACACTGCCATAGTTTTAACTAAAGATGATGGTAAGTTCTGCGATTCGGCATAACGAGAGATACGGCTTAATGCTTGTTGGATTCGACACTCCATAGTTGGTATCTGCACCGCACCAAAATAGGTAAAAACGGGGGAATACGTAGAGTAATGAGAAAAGCTTCCACAGCCATTCTCAAAGTTTTCAATGGACTAGGGTGGCCAGACCTTTCCTATTTTCACTCTGGTCGCGAGGACGTGTAGATCCTTTGGATAACAGGTGGAACATTTAACACAGGATACCCCTTACGGGGTGAACAAAGATATGCTCAGGATAGTGCCCTTGTGGGTAGCCGTCTTGTAGGACAGGACAATATTCCGCTCTGCCATGGCGCAAGAAAAAAGTACGGCACGATGTTTCCTTCGCCTTTTTAAGGTCGAAAATGAAGGCTACTTGCTGGTGCTTTCAGGTCAAAGCGTAAGATGCTGCAGATTCTAGGCAAATGATGACATCTGTAGTAGAATGAACTATCAGGAATCCACGCTATGAGGCATTGAACCGTATCTCTCGTTATGAGATTGGGCGCTAGTTTTGGGGGGAAGATGGGTTTCTCGGTTTCCGAAATGCAAGGACCGTGGCTGCTCTCCAGCCATCTGGAAAGAGGTCCTCCAGCCAAAGTCTATTAAATAGGTGAAGAAAACCTTTTTTCCCTTGCTCACTTATGAGGCGTAGAATTGCGTGGAGAATGTTGCTCCGACCTGGAGCTGTGCCGCCACAAGATGAAAGAGCCGTGCCGAATTCTTTTCTGGTCAACATTTCGTTGAAGACGTCCTGCTCTTAGGAGTAAGGGCTTAGAGGGGTGGATTCCTTTTCGGCTCGCTACTTAGAAAACTTGAGCGCTGTCCGTGCTCGATTAGATATTTCGGTGAAAGTGTTTCATAGTGTGTTCGCCACTTCAGCGAGATCCTATATTGGCATTCTGTCTACAAGTAATATAGGAGGGGTCCTTAAGATTGGGAAACACCTTGAGGACTAATTGATCATTTATTACATATGTTTAGTCGTATAATTGCATACCATGCACTCGTTGGTTATTATTTTGCTCCATCCGATTCATGAGATGCACCTAGGAATAATCAATATTATGTTCTATGCTCTTGATTTCATTAATCGTTTTACGTTATAAATCATATAAATTCCTTACAATTGACTTATTTTTTCCTGCTGTCGTTGGATACTTTAATTATGCAATTGATGCAGTTTACTTTGTTCCAAGTACCTATTGGTCGATTCTATCCTATAAAAAATGTTTAAATTAATATTAACACTCTAATACATAACAGTGATACATAATATCTCATTGAGGTTATAAAAGATATGGTATAAATTGGTATATCGCCATTATTTAAACATAGCCTGATATTTATCTCTCTATTGATATATATATATATATATATATATATATATATATATATATATATATATATATATATATATATATATATATATATATATATATATATATATACACACTAGCGGCCATAATATAACGGTCAGTAGGAACAAGTGTATTTAAATATCTATTATTGAAGATTAACAAAACGTTGAGACTATATATTAAACACATAAATAGATATACGAGTATCCAATTATCTTTCGTGAAAATTTCAAGTGAATGGATTAAATATTTCGTAAGTTATTAAGATATAAACAAACTTATGGGGGTCAAACCAAGTAAACATTTGTTTGAAAATTTTAAACGGTTCACCTTATAAATAGGAAGATAAACTTCCCGCTTTTAGTTTCTTTCCTTTGTAAATAGGAAGATAAACTTCCCACTTTGTAGTATTTCTCCTTCGTAAACAGGAAGCTAAACTCCCCAGTATGCAGTACGATATCATGGGTCGGCCAACATGGCTCCGTACAAAATAGATCTTGTTCTTGAAGTCCACGTGGAGAAAAGGTAAAAATCTATGGCGTTTTCTTGAGGTGACTTGCCGTCAAATTATTTCCTCCTTTGCCGGTTGTGAAATTTTCGGTGAGCTCAATTTTCTTGTAGATTTCTTCCAAGTCTAAAAATTCGGAAAGGATTCAAGGATAATAAAAGATGGGTAAAATGGGTGTGATAGTAAGAGAGCTAAAAGATAGAAAAAGTGTTATTTTAGTAGGAGAATGTTGTACCAGTCCGTCTGGCTATGGCTTTTCATGCACTTCTGTGATGCTTCCGTGCATGTTGTTTTAAGCATTCAAGCCTTTGTTTTCATATTTTTACCTTTTTTGTAGTTAGAGCTAACTTGGTTTCTTAATTATCTATTGTTATTTTAAAGTATTTTTGTCCACTACGGATCTTTTCTATTGTCTTGAAAATTCGGAAAACTGATTTTGGTCATGTTTATGTGTAAAGGGTTGGAACGTTATTAACATTTTAAATCTATTGTGATAGAACGGTTTGAGGCCGCTTAATTTTAACCGTTATCACATGTTGTTTAAAAAGCACGAGGCTACCCACGTGCATCTTCACCTTGAAGCCGGGCGCATTATAGTTACCACCTGAGTCAATGTTTAAACAAGGAGGTTTATCTTCCTCCGTTTCGCCCCAGGCGCCGACCTCGCCAGATTGAGTTAGGCTTATGGGCAGATAAGGTCTTGTTCTCAGGCGCGGCTGTGCATTCCCTCGAAGCCCCCACTCCAATGTCCCCTACGCCAAGGGGATGTCCCGACTATTTATATGGAAACTTTACCACTAAGATCAGATTCGAGATCCAGATTTTCTTCGCGAAACATCACTACGATCCACTCTCACCTTGTGCGCCAAGGGTCCTCGACCTCGAGATTCACCATCACTTGTCCAGAAGAAGGACAATATCCCTTGAGTGCCAAGGTTTGAGCCTTAGTGAAGTCAAGTCCACAAGACTTCCCCTGTTGTTCAGAAAGAGAACAACGTTAGAACAGCCATTGTTCTTTCGAGCCTGTAGACAAGAAACAGTTATCACCCCCCCTGTTGTTTAGAAGAGAACAACGTTGAACAGCCATTGTTCTTCCAGCCCGTTCGCCAAAGAAACGGTTCTCACCCTCCCCCCTTGTTGTTCAGAAGAGAACAACATTAGAACAGCCATTGTTCTCGAGCCCGTAGACAAGAGACGGTTTTCACCCCCCCCCCTGTTGTTCAGAAGAGAACAACGTAGAACAGCCCTTGTTCTTCAAGCCCGTTCGTCAAGAAACGGTTCTCATTCCCAAGACGCCACGTCAGGATCATTTAATTCCCCCCCTTTCGGCTGGAACTCGCCAGACGTTCCGTCAATTCGGATACATTCTTCAGAGGAATTTTAAATTGCGTTAGAATCCTCAAAGGTTGATCCTAACTACAAGTCCTTAACAGACTTCGTGTTGCGGGATCAATTTTGGCCTCTCTCCTGACGGAGATCCGCGCGTTCGTCAAGGATCGTCGGTGCCAGACCTTTAAAGAATGTACCGAAGAAGCGGATGTCTATGCCGCAAGCCATAATTTATACCCAAAGGAGAATCGAACTTCTCACCAACCCCCCAACCAGGAAAGAAGGAAGGATTCGCGCCCCTCCCAGGAAAGCTGACGAAGTTTCCGGGCCCCGTAAAACCCCAAAAATTTATTCTCCAAAACCAACAACGGGACTCCAAACCTCTTGTTAAGATTTCTTCTGCATCTCTCTTCCCGAAGCGACCAATCGTATGCTTCACATGTGGTGTAGAAAACCACATGAGCTGGAATTGCCCCCAAAATTCTAGGCTTAAAAGTGAACCAGCCCACCAAGTTCACCAGATTAATGCCCCCCCTGCTTCCCCGGTGGTGCAGACCCAAGCAGCAACTTCTCCTCCTCCGTCAGGCCATCAGGTAAATTTTATTTTTGATAAAAGTTCATCGGGAACTTTGAAATTTGAGGAGGGCAGCGTAAACGGCTGCCGAGTATCGACTCTCGTCAGGGACACAGGATGTACATGTTTCATCGTGTCCGACGAGCTCCTTCCCCCAGTGGACCCTAACCACGAAAATTTTGCGGTGATACATGACTACCTTGGGCGGGCGAACCAATTATCCGTCGTTAGATGTTACCTGCAGTGTCAATATTATGATGGCTGGGCTGAAGTCATTTCAGCACCCATACAATTCTGTTTTGTGCTTATAGGACAGAGCCCCAAATTAAGTTCCGACCCTGTGTCTCAGGCCACCCGTTTTCCCGAGGCTGTCCCCCTTCGCCGAATCGACAGTATTTCTTGCGCCGAGGTCCTTATTTCCATCTTTTCAAGGGTAGGCGTCCCCAAGGAAATATTCTCCGATAGAGGCCAAAAATTCATCTCTGAGTTGATATGGTACGTAGGGAAGCTGCTCATGGTAAAGTCCCTTTTTACCACCCCCTTCCGGCCACAGACAAACGGGATGTGCGAGAAATTAAATGGAAATTTAAAATCCATTATTAAGAAGATCTGTGCCGAGCAGCCCCGCGAATGGCACCGATATCTCCCGGTCGCCCTATTTGCCTATCGGGGAATTCCCCACCGTATATTAGGCTTCGCCCCGTTCGAGCTCCTTTATGGACGTAATGTACGCGGGTCACTCAGTATTTTAAGGAGTTGTTAATCAAGCCCCAACTGGATCAAGAACTCCAGTCATCTTACGCCTATGTCTTGGACCTACGCCAGAGGCTCGAGAAATGCGCAAACATTGCCTATGAAAATGCCGATGTCAATTTGGAGAAATACAAAACCTATTTTGATGTCAGGTCCGAAGATCGTAAATTTAAGCCCGGTGATGAAGTACTCCTGCTCCTTCCCACAGCCAGTAATAAATTACTGAGCTAATGGAAAGGTCCGTACTCGGTCCGCGAGGTACGAGGACCGGTAGATTACCTCATTGGTACCCCAGCAGGCGATAAGCTCTATCACGTCAACTTATTGAAAAAGTACCACCGACGCGCCCATGGAGATACCTTCGTAGCACCGGACGAAACATCAGCGCTTGAAGAGGATTACCCCGCGGAATCCCTTATTGTAATACAGACAGTGTGCATTCAACCTGATGCCGATTACTCTCTTCCTTCCCTACCAGGCGAGCCTTTTGAACCCTCTGACCTGGATATCGACGCGCAGCTGACACCACATCAAAAGAGTCAGCTACAAGAAGTATTATGTCAGTTCGACGACGTCATTTCAGAGAAGCCTGGATGCACTACTAGTTTCGAGCATGGTATCAAATTAACAACCTTAGAACCCGTCCGTTCAAAACCCTATCCCATGCCGATTCATTTAGGCCAAGCCTTTAACGCCGAAGTTGATAATTTAATTAGTTTAGACATAATTAAACCTTCCACCTCTATTTATTGTTACCCAATCGTCATGGTCAAGAAACCTAATGGCTCTTATCGGATGTGCATCGACTTCCGAAAGTTAAATTCGGTAACTGTGTTCAACGCCGAGCCCATCCCGTTGGTAGACCAAAACCTCCACCTTTTTTAAAACGCCAAGTTCATCTCAGAACTCGATTTGTGCAAGGCGTATTATCAAATCCCCCTCCGGCCCGAGGTGAAATCATATACAGCCTTTGCAACGGAGAAAGGCCTTATGCAATTCAAGCGCCTTCCTTTTGGCCTCGTCACTGCTTGTAGCAACTATAACCATCTCATGAGAAGGTTGTTAGATGGACTTCCGAATGTATCCTTTTACGTCGATAATGTCACGTCACTACTCGTGAATGGAGTCAACATTTAACCACCCTAGTAGCTCTCTTCGAGCGACTGCGCGAAAATAGCCTCACCATTGGCCCAAGCAAATGCCATTTTGCCCACGAAACCATAAGATACTTGGGTTTCAAAATAGGACAAAGCCAGTTAGGTTCCCAAGAGGACAAGATTGAGGCAATCGCCGACATTCCCCTCCCGATTACAAAGAAGCAATTAAGATCGTTCCTAGGATCAGCTTCTTACTATCGGCGATTTATTTCGAATTTCGCTGCAATTTCGGCGCCCCTCAGCTCCCTTTTAAAAAAGAATTTCCCCGATCGTCGACGTTGGAATGATGTCGCTGTTTTCCATTTTAATCTGCTCAAGAGTAAGCTCATTTCTGCCCCCATTTTAAAGTTGCCCAACCCGGAAAAATCCTTTGGGATTAAGACTGACGCGAGCAACGAGGGCATTGGAGGTGTACTCCTTCAATACGAGGATAACGGAACGAGTCATTTAGTTGCATATGCTAGTCGCCAATTATTACCACGCGAAAAGAGATATGCCACTATAGAGAAGGAAACCCTATCAATTATCTGGGTTATAGACAAATTCAAAATGTACTTGGTAGGAAAAGAATTTCAGATAGGAACCGACCACCGTCCGTTAGCATATATCCGGAATGTACGACACTCCAACGGCCGAATTATGCGCTGGAGTTTACTCTTGCAAGAGTATCAATTTAAAATAAATTATATAAAAGGTTCCGATAACCAGGTCGCTGACGCACTCAGTAGGAATGCGTTACCGAATAGCGTAGAGTAATTGTATTCGTAGGATTAGGATCTCCATGTATGTATATACCGTCTTGTACGACTTAAATTAGATTCTCTTGTAATATAATTAGTTAATGTATATGTCTGAATTTTGTAACGCTCAATGTCTATTTTTTTTATATGTATATATATTTGTACCCATTAAATTACGTATAAATTATTTTGTCCCATATGTACTTATTTTATATCATTTGATTGCTCCATGCCCCTTTTATTGATTAAGTTGTATTAAAGGTTAGTTTCCCCTATAATCAAAAGATCAAAATAATCATATGTATTGAGGTAATACTAGTTAGGTGAATTAAGGTACGGTTTATACAAGTAAACGAGTTCTCCACAACGGAGCTCTATCGTTGTCCCTTCTCTCTTTTTTTTCGAAGTGACAACTTCCCCCAAAATGAAGGGGTGTGATAGAATGGTTTGAGGCCGCTTAATTTTAACCGTTATCACATGTTGTTTAAAAAGCACGAGGCTACCCACGTGCATCTTCGCCTTGAAGCCGGGCGCATTATAGCCGCCACCTGAGTCAATGTTTAAACAAGGAGGTTTATCTTCCTCCGTTTCGCCCCAGGCGCCGACCTCGCCAGATTGAGTTAGGCTTATGGGCAGATAAGGTATTGTTCTTAGGCGCGGCTGTGCATTCCCTTGAAGCCCTCACTCCATTGTCCCCTACGCCAAGGGGATGTCCCGACTATTTATATGGAAACTTTACCACTAAGATCAGATTCGAGATCCAGATTTTCTTCGCGAAACATCACTACGATCCACTCTCACCTTGTGCGCCAAGGGTCCTCGACCTCGAGATACACCATCACTTGTCCAGAAGAAGGACAATATCCCTTGAGTGCCAAGGTACGAGCCTTCGTGACGTCAAGTCCACAAGGCTTCCCCTGTTGTTCAGAAAGAGAACAACGTTAGAACAGCCATTGTTCTTTCGAGCCTGTAGACAAGAAACGGTTCTCACCCCCCCTGTTGTTCAGAAGAGAACAACGTAGAACAGCCGTTGTTCTTCCAATCCGTTCGCCAAAGAAACGGTTCTCACCCTTCCCCCTTGTTGTTCAGAAGAGAGCAACATTAGAACAGCCATTATTCTTGAGCCCGTAGACAAGAGACGGTTCTCACCTACCCCTGTGGTTCAGAAGAGAACAACGTAGAACAGCCCTTGTTCTTCAAGCCCGTTTGTCAAGAAACGGTTCTCATTCCCAAGACGCCACGTCGGATCATTTAATTCCCCCCCCCCTTTGGCTGGAACTCGCCAGCGGACCGAAAATTCCTTCACGTCGCCTTCCTTTGCACAACAAGTGTAATTACCTTTGAGTATTTAACCCTTTTGTCAACCCTATCCTGTGCTTTAAAGGGTTTAGCGAACCATCCCATCCCTTTAACTTTTATTTGTTTTACCTTTTTAAATCTCTCTTAATCCTCGGATTAGCTAGATTTCTCACGACCCTTTCCATTTTCTGTTTATGTCAATATTTTCCGTTTTGTGTGTTATTGATATTTTTATTAATAAAACTCTATTTTATTAATGATAGCCATATTATTATCCTTGAGCTCAGTTCCACTTCTTAAGCATATCTAAGATAAATAATATTGGTCAACCCAGATAACCACGCACTCTAAAGATAATTAAATAAGTTCCCTTAACGAATAGTCATATAGGGTGCCGCCCACTCGAACGGGTTTTTGGTTATTTCAGAGTTACGCCCAGCGTACACAGAGACGGTTGTGAATTTCCTCTATCGTCCTGGCCGGACCCACGGGGTAGGGTGGGTACGCCCCCTCTACCCGAGGGTTGTAACTCTAGGCTATATCCAGGATGGCTGTGACTTCGGTTTCTGCAGTGAGCTAGACTTCAAACCTCCTTCCTCAGAGCCTGCAATTATGTCTTTCTAAGTGAAAGGCAAAGTTGCAACGAGTTTATGGGATTGGAGTCACATTCACGGGGTGAAAATACGAGGCGGGAGAAGGGAGTACTTAGGCCGTCATGTTTAGTTACCCCCCAAATAAAGTATTATACTTTCTTCTTGGTCTGGTCGCTCCTTCATAGAGATTTGAGGCCGAAGACGTTCCGTCCAGCTCTCCTTTTCTCTTGTCTCCTGATCCAAAGGCTAGTGGAAGAGCAAGTGAAATCATTGTATACTCTGGGAGAACACAGTGATTTTGATCGAAAAGTGGACAATAAAGACAAGAAAAGAATACAAAGAAAAGTAGAGGGATTGTGCTGTAGTCAAGTTACAGCCAACTAGCAGTCGGAGTGGAGAGTTTCGAAAATAACAAAAATGGATTGGAAGAGGGAGATAGGCCAGTGGCTATACACCGGTGCGATGTGTTGACGTGTAGTTAGAAAATTAAGGTGTTTGATTGGCGAGGCTGGAAGGTCGGCTAGGAAGGGCGGACTCATTGGCACTTCGACGAGGCTTGACTAGATCGCCGCGATGTGGTGGCCTAATGGCTTGTACACTTCAGTGCAGCGGTGTGCGTTCAAATTCGAGGAAACGTTACGTAATGCTGCTATTTAGGAGTATATAGGTTCAGGTGGTAGGTATTGTAGTGCTGCTGAGAATTTACTTACCCAAGCAGCAACGAATTGAATGTGGTGTACGTGATTGTATGCGGGTGTCTCTCGACTTTCCCCATTTTGGGGGTTAGTCGTGTGAACGTGTAGGTATTTAGTGGTGTGAGTTTATTTGAGTCGTATAGTGTCGACATTCTCGTGTACATGGGAAAGCAACAGGCGCGCTCGAGAGCAGAGTTCTGAAAGCGTTGTGCGCTCCTCTGCCATATGTGGTGCTGGCGAGGGTTAGTATAATTGGTGTGTATGTGATTATTCGTCTGACGAGTGTTTTTTTACAGGTGTAACGGCATTTTTTAACTGCTGGAATAGAACCTCTTCAGTATTTTTTTATATACGTTTGGCTTTGGCTTGTATGTTTTTTTGTTGTGCGTGAAAGCCTAATTACTTGTCAAATGTTACCCCGAGTATTTTTGTTGTGGGTTTGTATGTAAACCTTATGGGGCCTAGCTATTGTGTTTTGTTTTTTTTAAGGGGCTATCTGGCGACTGCCCACTTAGTAGCTATTGTGGGTTGGGTATGTGATTGTATATGTGTATTTTCTGCTGGTAGTGGTCTTGCACAGCATAAAGCGTCACCTGTGTCTTCTGAGGATCAGTGTGTATAACATACTTGCCCTCGTATTCTGTCTTCTCGTTGAGTATTATTTGTGCATGGCGCGCGAGAATTTCAGGGCACTGGCTAGAGACGAGAATGGTTTCATCGTCCAAATACGCTACTGTGTGTGTATCTGCGCGTGGAGTGTCGTTTGTGTAGATTATGAAACGTACTGGTAGGGGAGAACCAGTTCTCCTCCTCCAGAAAGCACCGCAGCCGGGTGTTCACCATACGTTCTAGTATTTTGCATAAGTGCTCTAAGAGAGCAATAGGCGTGTAGGTGTTTGGTTGTTTTGGGTGTTTGTGTTTTTTTGTGCAGTAGAATGTTCTGCGAAGCCTTGAATATTTTCGGAAAATATCCAGAGGCTACGGAGGCGTTACATAGGTGTGCTGATGTTTGGTAGATTTTTTTCTGGCAGGTGATGTATCATTGTGGTTAGAAGGCCGGAGGGGCCAGGGACTCGTTTTCCTGTGGCTTTGATGTATTTTTTGTTTCCTCCATGGTGATTGGAATGGTTAATGTGGTTGTGTTATCGAGCACATCCACTTCGATCAAAAGGACTGGTTCCAGTTCGTTGGCATGGAGCCAGCACCATTCCTGAACTACCTGTAAGTGGTTTTTTGAGTTTGGTTTGGGTCGACCATGTGTGTGTAGTTGATCCCAGTGTGTCCTGAATGCATTGAGGATGTCATCCTTGTTTGTGAGAGTGCGATTTTTTATTTGTAGTTCTATGGGCTTCGGAGGGTAAGTGCCCAACATTCTCTTGACTCGCCGCCAGAACAAGGTGTCTTTGCAGCGAGCATCCTCCGAATTGTGAATGAGTTCACGCCACTGAAGGTTCCAATCTAGCAGCACGCAATGAAGGATGCGGGCAGGGAGGAGTGTAATATTTTGTTGTCGTAGTCCTCTGCCATAGAGGTTGGTATATATTGTGATGGGTATTTGTGTATGTCTTAAGAAGGTGAACTGTTTTATGCGTGTGTATGTTTTGCGTGGCGTGTTCGTGTTGCGGGCTGTTTCTATGATGTCCATGAGAACTTTCCAGTGGTTTTCTAGCTGTGAGGATATGGTCTCCTGGAGTTTGAAGTTGCGTGGTTTGTGTGTGGTTATGTGGCTCCCGAACTCTCTACCCTTTTCGTGTTAGTGTAGTCGTATAGAGGCGGTGTAGGGATTAGTGTTGGATAGGTTGATAGTAAGAGACAGATGGGAATGTGGCCGGATAGTACATGGGGACCCGGGCCTATGTGAGTGTGAAACATTGAGGGGTGGTCGTTACGGAGGACCCTGTTTAGGGACGAAGTCGCCCCGCGCGGGTCGAAGACCGTGGGCAAGACCGAGCTGATGTGCTCGCAGCGGAATCGCTGCAAGGCACAAATCAGGTATCTTTTATTGTGTTTAAAAAAAGTGTAGGATGGTGTGAATTTAGGTGCCAAGAGTGATAGCTTGTGGTTTAGTAGCGCCCGGGATGGGACATCTATATGTAGTTGTATGTGAGGTGGTCTGTGGTGTGTGGCAAATAGAATTGGGCCAGAGTCTGTGTCAAGTTTGCATGCTATGAAGGAGTCGTATCTTGTGTGTATGAAGTATGGTGTATACGGCGTTTAACTAGGATCGCTGAGCCTAGCTGTCGCGCCTGTGGGGTTAGATATGTGTTGTAGCCTGCAATGCAAGCCTAGTATTTAGGAATATAAGCTGGTAGAGTTCAGGAATATTATGTCAGGGTTTTGTGTGTTTAGTACCCCGTTGGAGACGGTGTGGCGAATACTGTGCGAACTGCCTACGTTAAGTTGCACTACGCTCAAGCGACCTATTCTGAGCGAGAGCGCAGTGCGCGAGTAGCTGCCTTACGGTTCTCTACATTCTGACATTTGGTCAAGATGGTAGGAGATTCCGTAATGACTTTTAGGCGCTGTGTGTTGGGTGAGGGGTTTGTGTGTGAGGACGGGGATGTCCTTTTCGTGAGTGAGGTGAGGGTGGAAGATGGTGTGGTCTTGGGAGTCTAGCAGGTGTGGGGTGTGTTTTCCTGGCGTGGCTAGGGAACAGGAGTGGGAGGTGCTAGGAGTATGAGGTGAAGTTTTTTGTTGGCTTAGGTGTGGGTGTGGAGGCTGGTGTATTTGAGGCTATTGGTTAAGTAGTGGAGGCAAGAATTGGGGTGGCGGCAGGAAAAGGAGTCGAAGGAGTTAGAGTGGGGACAGTTGGGGTAGAGGTAGGAGTCGGAACAGAAGTTGAAGTAAGAATAGGAGTAGGGACAGTGGGGGTATTTGTAGGAGACGGAATAGAGGTTAACACAGGAATAGGAATGAAGACAGTGAAGCTGTAGAGTGAGTGAGGATGGCGGAAGAGGCTGCGGAAAATCTGGAGGGGGTAGGGGGGCAGGTGATCAGGGGGAAGTCAGGTGCGGAGTGGGTGTATTGGGCCCAGTGTGTGTTTGTTGGTGTGGGCAGGACGGTTGGCCTTCTGTTTTGTGGTCTCGTAATAGGGCAAATACCGTCTCCGGGGAGACAATCTGGCCGAGTCCGTTCGCAGAGCAGAGCTGGTCCTGAATCTTGAAATAGAGGCATCGTTCGCCACCAGACGTGTCCTGTGCCATCCCGGAAAGCATGGCGGCCAAGTCCAACTTGGAGTTTGCCTGTTGTGTGTGTGGGTAATGGGAATGTGGATGAGTTGACAATGGGTGTGTACGTGTGCGTGGGTGATATATATGTGTATAGAAAGTGTTGGTGTATGTACGGGCAGTGTGTGTTCGGGCTGCGTGTGTGTGTGTATTCAAGGCATTGTACACGGTAGGCGTGTGTGCAGTGGGGGCAGGTTGTTGTATGATGTCCGAGGCGCCGCAAGCATCAGCGAAAGACCTCATGACAGGTGGTAAAAGGGGAGCCTGCATGGGCTGTGCGGTGGGGGGTGGCTTTATTGTGGTCTGTGCATCTCTGAGATGGCCGTAGTACGCTTTTCTGCGATGTATGCACCTTTCAGATTTATTGCGGTGTGATTATCGCTGCAGTTGACGCAGGGGAGAGTTGCTGAAGTGCAGGCAGTGTAAAAGTGGCCTTTTACATTGCATCTCCAGCAGATTTGCTTGGCTAGGCCTAGGCACTGTTAGTGGCGTATAGTGTATTGTTGCTCAATTGTGTCTGCTTATGTGTGTGTGCCCAGGACTTTAATACCATAGTTAATTAGTTTGTCGGCGTGTGTTTTTTTCTGAGAGTGTTATGACCACCCATTGCTTGATGTGGTTGTAGTGGAGATCTTTGATCGCCTTGGTGCCGTACTTGGATCTGAGTTCGGCAAGGAGGTCCTCATTTGTGAAATCCAGCCACAGTGAGTTGGTGCTGCGTATCCGCACATTGTGCTTCCGTGTGATTGAGGTTGGCAGTCGCGTGTGGTGTTGCTTTGCTGCCAGTCTTGTTTGAGCGTCTGTGTGGAATTTCAGGGCGTCGTCAAACGACCTGATTATGAATATTTGTCCTGTGAGTGTGTTAATGGTGTTTGTGATCGGGGTGTCAATTGTGTTTGAGATTCCGAGTGTTTCGGTTATTGGTAGTGTGCATGTTATGTTGTCTGTGTTTGTGAGGCAGAACGTGGTCTCGTTGCTCATGGTGTGCTGATTTGTGCGCGTAATGTGTAAGTTAAGGGTGAGTACTTCTTTAACTCTAATTGGTTCGGATGCCCGCCCCGCAGATAACTGCCACATGAAAATGACTCGGAATGTGATGATAAGTGATGACGTCAGTATGGACCTGGATGGGCTCCTCAGAGGGTAAAAAAACATGGCGGACTTAATAATGACTGGAGCCCGAATCAACTGACTCTAGTCGGGGGACTAACCCGTCTATTGGATTTAGGGTATTTCTCTGTTACATCCGACACAGCACAGAGACGATAGTGTCTTCCTCTGTGGTCTTGTACGGTACCAAAGGGTAGGGTGTTAACCGTCTGCGTGTTCGTCCCGATCCTGAGTCCCGATCCAGGTTTGTTCTTTTATGTGGGTTCCTTTCGAACCTCCTTTCTCCAAAGTTTACAATTATGCCCTTTACTAAGTAGAAGGGCATAGTTGTCACGGAACTACGTGTGTAAGTCATGTTCACGGAGCAAAATCACGGCGGGGCAGAGAGTAGGGTGTCTAGCAAATCATTACAGTGATGCTATGCCGGGAAATAAAGGTATTTTTATTCAGGGGGTGGGGGTCCGGTGGGAATAGGATGCCAGATATCGGATGACTTGTGGAAACAAGGTGTATTATACATATATAGTACGTTATATGGTAGCAAGCATAAAAAAACATAAATAGAATGGATGTTTCTCCCTTTTTATATATCGTTTTCCGTCTTTGAATTCCGAAAATAATTTCTCTCTCTCTTTCATAGTCCCGATTGACCTTGCGAAGCGTCCCTTAAAATCTCGTTTATTCGAAAGATTTTTTTGGTCATCCGCATAGCCGAGTGCTCTTAGGGGCGGTTTAATTGAGATCAAAGCGGTTGCTCGCTACCTTAGTGGGCTTGGTTTGAAACCCACCCCTGTACGGAATTTTTCTGAAGAAAAATTATCCTGTTTTACTGTTTGTTGAGGAATGTTGAATTCATTTCATCATTCTTCGCGTTCATGAAAGATTTATATATCTATATATATATATATATATATATATATATATATATATATATATATATATATATATATATATATATATATATATATATATATCGGTGTATGATCGATAATAGGAGTAGTTTTTCTTAAAAACATGTTTGCCATAACCGTCAACGGCGAGACCTACAGATCGATGATAAACAACTTTTTGTGGCCTCAACTGGATTATATGCCTGATATGAATACTGACGACATGTGGTTCAATCAGAACGGTGCTACGTGCCACACTACGCACGCCACGATAGACATTTAGCACCAATGATTTCAGGGCAGGGTCATCTCGCGTGATGGCGACGTCAACTGGCCACCGAAACATGCGATTTAACGCCATTAGGCTATTTTCTTTGTGGCTACCTTAAATAACAGGTCTATGCTAATAATTCACAAACAGTTGATATCCTCAAAGTCAACATAACGTACACCATCCAACAAATTAAGCCAGATTTATGCGACAAAGTCATCGAAAATTGGGCCTCCCGAATACCTTCCACCAAGCAAAGCCGCGGTGAACATTTGAACGACGTCATATTCCATACTTAATGCCCTAAAATTAAATTTCAAATTTAAAATAAATTGAGTGCATATATCACACACAACTTGTTTTATTTACATTTAAAAATCGATCGACCTTATTGAAAGACCCTTTATATATATATATATATATATATATATATATATATATATATATATATATATATATATATATATATATATATATATATATATATATATCAGGGATGGGAAACAATTTTGATTTCGATTTCTGTTTGCACTGAAATTTCAATTTCAATTTTTTTCGATTTCGAATAAGTTGCGGTTTTGGTTTCGGTTTCGATTTTATAGTGAATTGTGCTTTGATTCCAAATAAACAATCTATCTAGATGTGAAGAAATGTCAATAATTAGTGAAAAATCTGTTTTGAAGCTCCTTTACTAATGCGCTAAACAATATTGTGAGATTTTTCATCAACTAAGTTTTCATTTTTCTCCTTTTCATTGTAACATTCATTGACTTTTAAATCGGGTCGAGCACTTTTGCAAGTCCACGGACTTTAACACTAGATTATGGCCTACCTTTTAAGGCAACAAGGTCTACCATTGTTCCATTAGATGTTTGAGCATTCATTCTTATGCTTATTGTAGGACAAAATAATGTTGCAAAGTGTTCGTTCGTTTTGCTGGAAGAACGCCATATTCTTTGCCCATTTCCTTTAATGAAAAATAAATTCGTCTGGATGTTGATAAGTTTATTGCTGAAGGATTCTTCACAATGGCATTTGAGCAACGATCAATTTTGCATGTTCCTATAGTGTTTTAGAAAAGCCCGCAATTTAAAAAAAAAAGAATACGCTGCGGTTAGATCTATAACGACCTATTATGAAGGGTTTAAAAAATATGTGATGAGAAAAAATTTGAATAGTAAAGGCACGACTTGATCAATTGAAAATATTGGAAAGCTCACTTGTGCACTACGATTGTACAGTAAATGTGAGGTAATTCTTTCAAAATTAGATATTTTAGGTTTCAAAATGGTTTGAAGAAAGTTCCGCGAAAGAATACATCATCGAAAACAAAGCAATAAATTCTTGATGATTCCTTATCCCATTTTTAATTCCACAATAATTTAATGAATTTCTCCAAAATTCATTAAAACTGGGATTTTAACGTTAAAGGGGAATAGCAGAAGAGCCCTTTAGCAATACACTTTATTGAACTGATGCGTCTCGTTACACTTGTATCATCCTCAAAGACAAAGTTAAGAAAAAGTAGAACATTGGTTTATATATAACATTGAATATACACACTTACATACATACAAACAAAGCATTTGACAAGTAGGAACATACTGACAAATTTGTGAGCAAGGTAAGGCAAAGTCAAAAAACGTAAGCTTAAAGGCGAAGGTCAAATGCACGGTCACGTCAACAGGTGGGTGGGGCGGGGCAGAACCTCGATAGGAGGAAATTAAATATCCCTCGTACGGCAGCTCCTCTTTGTACCCCTCGGCAGAATTTCTTGTGAATTGTTTTGGAAGTTTGTCTTTTATATGGATGACTTCTAGGAAAAGTAATTGGCGGAAATCTGGTGCAAAATTTAAAATTTTGCAGTTGTCTTCCATCATTTTTCTGCTGAGAACGGCTCCATGTTTTTGACTTATGTGAGTTATAAAGTCTCCGTTGTTTAATTGGTGTATCATTCTTATTGGTAGGTTTGTTTCTGCCATTCCAATATTTGAATGGGGAAGTAGCTGACAGTCTACTAGGTGGCATTTTTACTCATATATCACGGGAATCCTTTGTTTGGGTTGTTTTTCATGATGAGGCTTGTGGTTTGTTTAATTTTATAATATATAATTAACGATATTTTTTGTTCTGCATTTGTAGGCTTTACTGAACGGTTAATATATATATATATATATATATATATATAATATCGGCCATAATATAAGGGTAAGTAAGAACAAATGTATTTAAATATTTATTATAAGAGTTTAACAAAACGTTAAGACTATATATTATACATATATTTAGATATATCTAATATCTATCTTCCGTGAAAATTTCAAGTGAATGGATTAAATTGTTCCTAAGTTATGGAGAAATAAACAAAGTATCTCCTAAATTGCAGCGGCCAAAGGTTAAGGGTCACTTAGAAAAACAATGTCAAAAGAAACCCTTACTATAAATATTTTGTGATTATTCCTTCACTAGCAATGACCTTCCGACATCTGTTACCACAGGACTGAATTAATTTCTTGGAAAATGATGGGGTAATATTGTTCCATTCCTTTTTAAATAATTCCTAGAGTTCATTTGGTTCTTTGGATTTCTTTTTCGCGCCCCAACTCCAATAACACTGTGCAACACGATTTTTTTTACAGAGCAGAAAATAGGTGATTCTAGATGATTTATCAGGCGCTGATTAGAAATTTGTCTTTAGAATCTGCATATCACGTCTAGTTTTTGTGTAATTTGAATTATCCTTTTCAAGCCATTTCGCACTTTTGCTCAATATTGTACCAATATGCAATTTTTAATATATTTAATTAATATTTATTAATAAATAATATATATTTAATATATATTATAAATAATATATATATTTAATATATATTAACATTTTTAATATATATAAAGTAGACTATATTGAAGCTCAAATATCATTGAATTCTAATTACTGTTTTTTTCAGATTTTCAGATTAATACATACTTATTTGTGATCACTTTTCTGCTACTGATAACTGGTAACTGGTAAAGAAGATAAAAGGTTCATCAAAGTTTTGCTCTGATAAGAAGTTTATGATAAGGATCTCACATTGCGTATCGTTTCCTTGCTCAAGTTAGTATTTGAAATCTTGTCATATCTTCAAGTTCTAGACGCGGATGTGTAAACAGCCCCAACATATTTTGTTACGTTTGATATGGTGTGAGCCCTCAATTCACTTTGATGATTGTTATTTCTGCCTAACAAATGTGGCTGGATTTTCAAAGAAAAACAAATCTAAAATTGTTTATCCAAATTACCAATCAGCGTTGAAACCGGCACCGCTTGATGAATCTACTCCAGTACCGAAGCCACCTACCTTAATAAGTGAATATTTTAGTTCAGATGATGATTCTACATTGATTTCTGGAGAAATTGAAGAAGATCAAACATATGTTCCAATTGATCAAGATACAGAGCCAAATTTATTTTGCCAACAAAGTTTAAAGTTCATCTTCCACCTCTCCACATTAAATTAGGGTTAATGAAAAATTTTGTAAAGGGTATGGATCAAAGAAGTGAAGGCTTTCAATATTTGAAAAACAAATTCAAAGGATCATTAACTGATACAAAAATCGAAGCTGGAGCTTTCACTGGACCACAAATTCGCAGAGTTGTTTCTGATGATTCCTTCACTTTGTGTCTCAATGAAAAGGAACGCAAAGCATGGTCATCCTTTGTGGAAGTCACTGAAAACTTTCTCGGCAATTTTAAATCTCCAAATTACTGAGAAATAGTAAACAATATGCTGAAAGCCTAAGAAAAGATGGGATGTAGAATGTGACTTAAAATGCATTTTCTGCATTCTCATGTCGATTTTTTACCTGAAAATCTGGGAGCGGTTAGCGATGAACATGGTGAACGTTTTCATCAACAAATTTTGGTTATGGAGACGAGGTTACCAAGGCAAATTTAATCCAAATATGATGGGAGATTATTGCTGGTTTTTACAAAAACAAATTTTGATGTCTCACAAAAGAAAAACGAGAAGGCTACAGCAAAGTTTCTTTAAACTTTAAGTGCATAATAAACTTAATCAATACAATAAAATCTTCATAACTTCGGAGGGAGGTGGGGGTAACTTCGCCAGTGATGTACACTGTCTGTCCTAAGCCAGAATAAAGAAGAAAGTTCCCCCCACTTTCAAAATATTTTTGCTTAAAAATTACAAAATATAAAGATTTTTTTATTTATTAATCGGAACAAATAGCGAAAGGGGGGCGGTCATTACACAAAATCTAGATGTGATAGAGAATTTTGGTTTCCAAATTCGGATTCAGCTCCCTCGAACTAATTAGAAACACTTATTCACATGTCTGTAACCAAAAAAAAAGGTTAAAATTTGTTGCCTAGTGTAATCCTCCAAGCGTTTTCTATATTGATGAGATCAGGACTTTGAGGTGGCCAGTCGTTGAGATCGACCCCTTTATCAGCCCCCAAATCTTTGACTCTCTTCGCAGTGTGGCAGGGAGCGTGTCATGCGCAAAGATAGGAGGCTGAGCTGACGAGTATTAGAGATGTGAAAGAGCCTGCTGTCTAAGAATTTGCTTGTAAATTTCAGCATTGACAGACCCTTGTAGGCGAATAAGTGGACCAGGACCAGCAGCAGAGATCACTTATCAAACCTTTACACTGCCTCCTCCATATTTCACTGTCTTCTTCACACATGCACGAAATAACCTTTTGCCACATCTTCGTCGGACGTACATCCCGCCATAGGAACCAATCACATTAAACCTGGAATCATCGCTAAAATCAACCTGCGCCCACTGTTCTTCTGTCCAAACGACATGTTCGGAAGCATAACGAAGACTGGCTCTTTGATTATTTTTAGAGTTCAGATGTTTCTTTGCCGGTGCCCGAGCAAGCAACCCAGAACCTCGTAACCTCTGGGAAACCGTTTTGCGCGATATGTTGACATCGAAGGTGGAGCTAAACTCGCGACATATCTCAGCAGCACTCTTAAACATATCCTTCAATGAAATAATACAATCATGTCTTGGTGAGGTTTTACGATATCTACTGTTTATGGTGACTTAAAATGAGCTACAATTCGTTGCACAACCCTTCTAGACCTTTATACAGTAGTTGCTATCACATAATTTGACTTGCCCTCTTGGTGAAGGCACGCAATCCTTTGTTTTTCATCACAGGACACCGGTCTCTCTCAAAAGCCGCCATTTTGACAGTTGAATGTTCCAATAATGTATGATCATAAGAAGTAACTGTTAGCCTATCAACATTCTCTTAAACACAAATACTTCGATTGCTAGTTAATTTTTTCTAAGTGACCCTTAAATTTTGGTCGCTGCAATTTGGAAGATAATTTGTTTATTTCTTAAAAACTTACGAAATATTTAATCCATTCACTTGAAATTTTTACGAAAGATAGATATTAGATATATTTAATTAGGTGTATAATATATTTATAGTCTCAACGTTTTGTTAATGTTCTATAATAAATATTTAAATACACTTGTTCTTACTGGTCCTTATATTATGTCCGATAGTATATATATATATATATATATATATATATATATATATATATATATATATATATATATATATATATATATATGTTGGACAAAATAATTGGACCAGTATAAATTTAACACCAATATTTCAATGAGCCATTATATTTCGAATCTCCATCCAAATTTCATTGTGCTTGTTTTGTTATTAATGTAGATATATAGTTTTATTTATCAACTTCAATGCGAGCCAATCTGAGTTCGAAAAGTGGCAAATATTTGAAGCTCGAATTGCAGGAGCTTTCGTCACCAGAACAGCTAAACTCCTTAGTTTTTCGAGAGCTACCATATCAAGGACCATAACAAAATTCAAAGAGACTGACGAGTGTTGAAACGCATTGTGATGAAAAATCCCCGGATAACTGCACCCAAAGTGACTGCAGAGTTGATTAAACATCTCCCTAGCCCAGTTTGGACCATAACTGTTTGACCTGAGCTCAATAAAGCCGCATATCATGGTAGAGATCACAAGGATTGTTCGACAGACCAATGGAAGCAAGTAATATTCTTCGACGAGTCCAATTTTTCTCTTTTCCACACTGCCGAGCGAATTTATGGGTAGTCCAATCGTTGCCCTGCATGGTAGGATCAACAGCAACGAATATCTGAAATATTTTGGAGATCAAGTCCATCCCATGGTCCAGACATTATTTCCTGATGGTGAGTGTTTTTCCAAGATGACAATGCCCAATACACACCGCTCAAGTGGTTAAGAATTGGTATGAAGAGCATAGGAGTGAGCTACAACACATGGAGTGGACCCCACAATCTCTAGATCTTAATATTATTGAGCATTTGGGGTGTGTCTTGGAGCGACAAGTTAGAAGGCGTTACACTCCACCGTCGTGTCTGACACAGCTGGAGCAGGTATTGGAAGAAAAAGAGCTCAAGATTCCTCTCAATGAAGTCAGGAATCTCTATGAATCATTTCCAAGACACATCGATGCTGTTTAGAAAGCAAAGGGAGGATCACCTCTGTATTAAATAAATATTCATTGAATTTAACACGTGTTCCAATTATTTTATTCAACCCCTGTATATATATATACATATATATATATATATATATATATATATATATATATATATATATATATATATATATATATATATATATATATATATATATATATATATATAATAGAGCGTAAGTTTAAAGGTTTAAAGGATAGAATTGTGCGTTAATGAACAAGGTGTTGAGATACAATAAAGCGCGTGTTTACCGAAAAGAAACCTATCTTTAGTGCTGCACTCGACAAGATTTCGTGTTCCATGTAACCAAAGAGGCACTGAATCTGTTTTCAAGCTCAATAATAATCAGGTTTCGTTATGTTTAGGTACCTTAATTACTGTTTTTTCCACTTCGAAGTTAGGTTAGGTCTATCTCGGTCAGGCTTCATTTCCGAAGGAAATTCCGGTCAGATTCATTTATAGCACCTTAATCATATAAGAAATGTTCATTATGTCCTTGAAAATAATTATGGACACAATCTCCACGCAAATAACTTCGCTCGCTTTCGATTCATAGTTTGTTAATAGTAATTTAATTTGGAATTTATAAAAGCTATTTTTTCTTTTACGGGAATCATAGCATTATAGATGAACATAGGGTATTTATATTTTTATGAAATTGAGACTGTAATTAAAATAAATATAAAATGCAAACTTGCCTCAATTTCATGGGATTAAGTTCATATATTTTTAACAATAATCAAGTTACCATCATAATATACATAGGAGACGTGTTGTATAGATAAATATCAATTAACTGTGGTCTTACAAAGATCAATAAACTATATAAACTATTGTATACATAGTTGGCAACTTCATTTGAATGGTTATCATCTGAGCTCAATGATTTGAGGAGGCACATTTCTAATATATTTTGAACAAGATGCCAAAAAATGTGTCTCATACCACTAATTTATCTCGATTAAGAAACTTATTAGCGCTAAGAATTGGTGAATTTTAAGTTGATATTTCGAGAGATCCGCTAAAAGAACATGAATTATGTAAGAGAGAATATAATAGTAACTCTCAAGTCTGGGATTTTGAGAAGAAATGATTAGTTTCTTTTCTTTTCAATTCAATTTTAGGCCCAAATCGAACCACCATAATATAAGAAGAGATCAGCCGAAATATCTTGCCACTCATACTTTTGTAGGCCCGATGTCTGGACGAGTTTAGTTTTAGGAAACAGATTTGTAGAAAATGGTATAGAAATCAAATGGTAGATGAATGGAATAGGCTCACTCGTCACGAGATAGAATCATCCATCCTTCCTTAACAGATTGGATAGATTTATGGCAGAGGATATTGTTGGGACTGAACTCGGTGATGGTAGCAGCAACTGCCTCGTATAGGCTATAGATTAGCCTTTTGTAGACTCCTTTTCATATGTTCTTATGTCATAAGTAGGACATTAAGGGGGACCTGTATTTTTTTTGTTATCACGGAGTTTAATTTTTGCTCTATATTGACAAAGGGTTAGGGCCAAGCTAATTGGTAAAACCGTTTATTATTTGACCAAAGTTGAGCCGCATCAGGTTTGGTTATTTGCTGGATGGAGTACAGATTAAAGCCAACTTCAGGGAAGCTGCCATAATTACTATCGCCCTCTGGTTAGATTAAGTAAGCTGAACCCTCCGTCCCTCCCCTCATGGACGAGATACCCGGACCAGATAAGGAAATTAACATAAAGATAAAAATGACAACCACTCATATGTCCGAAGGCTCCAGGGAAGTTCCTAGTTGATGAAAAATATGCCTGGTAGAATTATTTATTTTCTATACTAACCAGCTATGCAAAACCCCTTTTATAGCTCCGCGTCACTAGTATGTAGGTATGAGTGCCCCCCATCCTAATATTGGATAAAAGTACCCTATCTGCTGACTTCTGGAACAAAGGAGCGAGTGGGCACGTTGTGTTGTGAAGAAGGGAAGTGAATAGTAGCGGTGAGGTGATTGTCTCCGTCCTCATTAAGCTCGAATCCGTGACTGAACTTATAAGTCGAACGACAGAAAACTCCGATGAGAAATAAAAGACATAAAATGAGAGATCTTGGAGACAACCCTTACTGAAATAAGTATTCTATTTTTGCACTAATAATCAAGGTCATGGTCAACAAATCATATGCGTCGAAATTATATTATTTCCATTCTAGGTTTCTGTCCGATTTTGCAGCTGAAGAATCTTAAAAAATGCGATTAAATGTTTCAAAACTGAAAAAAACATGGTTTTTTCTACCGATTTAATAAGAGAAAGAGATTATTTGTTCCGCATTTTTTCGTTGAAGAAGTGAAAATTTTAAATGTCTTGAGATGAAAGAATTTCCCAAAGAGGAGATGGCGAGGTGAATAGGGGAGAACTTTCACGTGCCCAGTGTGAACGGCTTCCCAGGGAGAACACTTGCAAACGTAACTGGAAGAGCACAATTCGATGCAGCCGACAAAGGGGCAGCGACAATGCTGGCAGGAATCAATGGCAGAAAATCCTCGCTGCACGAAGGAATCCAGTACGGGTCTCCCAAAATTAATTACGTCAAGGTAAGTGACGGACAACGATTCAGCGGAGCAATCAGGCAGAATTCTTGCAACAGAATACCTTAAAAGGGCTCACGGCCCCATTTATATCCTTCAATCCGAAGGGGAAAAAGGGAAGTGGTGCACAAAGGGGGGGGGGGAAATGAGTCGCTTTCCGTACGCAAATTAGACTGGTAGGTTGCAAAAGTTTAGGCCAAAAATGGTAGCCTCGAAGCGGGTCGACCTGCGATAAACACCATAAACTATGATGAGAAAGGGAAAGCATGGGAATCCGAGGGTCTACCCTTTACAGTGACGTCACATTGTCTCTATAATTCTCCATGATCTTACTTCGTCACCATTATTTCCCATCTGAATCTGATTTGGAAGGGACAGTTTGGCGTTATTACTTCTGGTGGATGCGAATTATAATTCGAACAGCTTGTAAAAGAGGTTCTCAATGCATTGAATTTTTTTTGGGGGGTGAGGGGAAGGCACGGTGTGATTCGAAACTCTCATCTGTAGCGAGTGTGGGACCGCAGTGTACAGCATTTCCGTCATAACTCCGTTTTCGCTGCACAAATAAAGTAGTGCGTAATGAAAAGCGCTGCTGGCTCTGCGTGTTTATTCTCTCAAATTGCAAGCAAAATTTAGGTTAATTATCCAAATCTGCTCTTCCTTTTTGGTGAGCGTAAAACAAAGTGCGGCAAAATTGAGGCTTTTTTAGGCTTACGAGTTGCTTATAATACGATTTGATTAAAAAAAATGGGATTGTCAGAGTTAGAATCCCTACCAAATAGGGAGGGGATACACATTGCTAGGTATCCCTTATGGTTTATTGAAGCATGTCACTCCAAAGCCAGACAGATTTATTATTGTTCTAATAATCCAATTATGCTTCCACCAAAACATTTATTATATTACCTTTTGCCTCACAAATACCAATATTAAGATAAGTTTTAGATATAAACAAACTATAAAAAGAGGTTTTCAAAGAACAGACCATGTAATCAACAGTTTGGAGCTTTTTTATTGCAGATAATAATTGCATTAAGTCTTATGTATGAAACACTTTAATAGACGCATATATGCGCATTGGAAGATATAACAACATAAGAACATAAGAAAAGAAGGAGTTTTTTGAGCAACACAAGTAGTTGTAATCACTTAATTAATTTTAATAATGCAAAACTAGTCTATATGTCTGATAATTATTACAAAATAGTCTTAATTGTGTCAATATTGATGGCTAATTTAAATTAAACATGCCAAATGCATCATTACCTTATTTGTATGGCCTAATTCGAACCTATAAGCCAGGTAATCCAATAAGAACAATCATCAGTGCAACTGGGTCCAATCCAATATAACTCAAAATATTTATTAAATTTACTTTCTCCGATCTTAGGATCCATATCACCCTCACATATACAAAATTCAGCTGATCTTTGCAATAAGTTAGACACTATGAGTGTAACATCAGACCTGAGATTAGTCAGTTTTGATGTTACCTCGTTATTCACTAAAGTGACCGTTGATGCTTTATTGGATTTCCTAGCTGGTATTCTTAATTCTTATTATTTGCCTTTACCGTCCAACTCGATCATCCAACTCATTTGTTTATGCATTAAAAACTGTAAATTTATGGCAAATTCTACGAACAAGTGTTTGGCAAGGCTATGGGTAATCCCTTATCTCCCTTATTGTCAAATATATATATGGAATATTCTGAAACGCGGCTGCTTCTACCGATGTGGTTCACTCAAATTTTTTGCTACCACTATGTAGACGATGTCCTGGGAATTCTAAAGGAAGATTTTGACCTTAACGGTTTTCTTTTATTTATTAATTCATTAGTTCCGTCAATTAAATTTACTTTAGAAACAGAATAAAATAATAGTCTTCCCTTCCTATATGTTCTAATTATTAGACAACCAGAAAGGTTTAAGTTTTCTATTTTCAGGAAACAGACAAATAATTTATCCTATGTCCTTTTTATTTAGGTCGTTCTAAAAATATTAAAACATCAGTATTTTTTTCCATGTATCTTAAGGCACTCCAAATATGTAGTCCTGACTATATACACCAAGAATTTACAAAAATTGAAGAGATTGCCTTCAATCTGTGTTACCCGAAATATTTTTGGGAAGATTGCATGTATAAAGCTAAAAATACATTCTATAACCGCGAGTTAGGGAAAACAGGACCTTTACACCTTATAGGAAAAACATTGCTTTGTATAAATACAGTGTCCCTCTATTTCATAAACCACTGCGAGTTTGAAAATGTTATTAAAATAACGAAAGTACTAGCTCCAATCAATCTTTCTTTTTTCCTACGTGGTACAACCCCCCCAATTATATATATATATATATATATATATATATATATATATATATATATATATATATATATATCATCTTCTAATTTTACGTCGTGTAGTCACTGAATATCTCGGATTTAATGTCTCCTAGCGAGGTTCTTGGAACTCCGTGATAAAATTTCTTATTTCGGAGATTTCGGCGTCGCAAAAATTGGAAAAATAACCACGGAAATCCCGAAATTCCCGGATTATTTGACTCGCCATAGAATTTTATGTTGAAAAGCAATCAACCATCTTTGAATTCAATCAGAGTAAAACCAGTCTTTATGAGAAACCTATGTTAACTTGATCATAATCATAATAATAATTTATGCTGATTATAATAATGTATTATATACATATATAAAGCAAAAATCAGACAGTTTTTCTTGAGAGGCTCATGAAAGGCGGGAATTAAGAAGTGCTAATTTGTATGAGTTAGAATGGATCAGAGGGAGCACAGCTCTCCCGAGAATCCACTTAGTTTTCAGCTAATTCTTGCCTTAACTTGAGATCGGGAATAGCAAGGACGGTTACATCACTCGATTTCTTCTGTCCTAAGCTACAAGTCATTTTACTGGCCACGTTACAACTCCAGCTAAAGTTCATGGTAGGTCAGGTTTCAGTTCTTGTTACACGTCTGGTTACAGATCATTTCAACAGCTAATCTAACCCATCATGCAACTGACTACACTGGTGTATAGCCTACAGAGCGTACTTCTAATCTTCATATGGCACCCAAACATTTTCGGTCTGCCTTTTGCCACCAATTCGAACCGTCCATCGCCTTTGCGCTGGTAATTTAACGTTTAACGTGCGAGTAGGCCCAAACCAGGTGCCCTTTAGACCACTGATCTACCCAATGGAGCACTATACACATGTCTAGCACTCAGCACGCATATATGTAGGCTCTGGTGTGTAGAGTTGAGCCTACTTATCGATCCCCGGGATTTTAAAAACTTTTTCTGAGCCTTTTCATGGCGGCGGAAACTTGGCACCAGTAGGGCGCGCAACTCTCTCAGCTTTTCCCTGTGTGGCGACGTAGACATGACTTATAGCTTGGCACAGCAGGAGTAAAGGAAAAGTGAGGTCCATTGAACCCGAGAGAAGAACTAAATGGTTCTCGGGCCTCACTCCAAAACTCAATCGCGACAAATGGATGCCAATCCTCTCTCTGCCTTCTCCGTAATCTTAGCCGCATCCGCTTCCACTTTGACCGAAAGCGTTTGAAGTTGTCCATCGACGCTTTCGTTCTTTCCTGCCTTGAAAACCGTCTATGATTCGAACCATTTCACCTAGTTCAAAAGTTTGCACTCCCTGTTCTCCGTCGGGGACTCTTCTCTCGTGCCCCCCCCCCTCTCCTCTGCTCCGTCTTCTGCCTTGGTTGTCCACAAGAGCGTGAATCAATTCTCAAGCTACTTCGTCTTATTAAAAAGACTCTAAATCCCTCACTGATCCTATCTCAGCTCTGGCTCTGCCCCCCTCTCCCCAATGATGGTTCCTCGTAGTCACTTTAGCTACATGAGTAATCGTGTTGTCCCTATATTTGCTCAGAGCATGTGGAAGGAGTTGTCCGAAGGCATGCGCTAACCTTTTCTCTCAGCTCTTATCTCTAGGTTTTCCCTATTCAATAGAGGCGCGTTCTATGAAGGACCATTGCCTTCAAGACCACCATACAAAAATGGTATTGGTATTTCATTTTCCTTTGGGCGGCGAACACTGATGGTTCTTTTAGTGCATTGATTCCCTATGTGAAAGTTAGAGCCTCTTTTGAACGGTGGGAAGATCCAGGGGGGCGGCGATGGAGAAGGAGACTAGTGAGGCGTAACTGTATTAGCAGAAGAGAGTAAATGTTTCTATGCGAAATATCTATGACGTGATTTTAATAATTATTTTAATATTTAAATTATTGAAAGTTTATTACAAATTTAGGATTTAAAAAATAAGAGGAACAAACATTGCATTCCTTCCCTGAATCCAAAATCGCGCTCGGGTTCTGTGCCGGTACGAGATGAGTTTCAGTCCCTTGAGCTTGAAAATTCGATCAAAAGGGCAAAATGCTGACAAATATTGGTTAACTGAATGATTGTGTGTAATTATAATCTATTCATTCCTTAATATTCCTATGTAAAAATGAATGTATAAATATTTTTCAATTCCGAAATGGTTTATTCCAAACAAAAGCGTGAAACCATTATTGCTCTGCACCAAAGTGGCCTAATATGCAAGGAGATAATTGCTAAGGGTATTGCATCAAGGAGAACTATCTTTAGGATCGTTAATGACTTTAAAATAAGTGACTACACTCCTTCGAAGAAGTCTTCGGGACGTCCAAGAGCTTCAAACGAACGCCAAGATCGCCTCCTGGCGACTTTTTGCTAAACGTCCCAACTCGAGAAGAGGTGCGAAGAAGCCTCAACTCATCAATAAGAACCTTACGGATAGGCTCCACTTTTGTAAGAAATATAAATAATGGACTGTTGAAGACTGGGGCAAAGTGATATTCTCCGATGGAGCTCCTACTTATGATGCTTCTCATCTAAGGAAACTAGACTACTAACAATTTGCCCAAGAATTCTGCCATGAACGTGCTTCCTCAGCCCCTTTTCTTAACATTTAAAGACTAATTTAAGAATAAATTTGTTTTTCAGCATGTTGTCACACGTTCTCACAAAGCAAAAGCAATATAAATTTCTTTGCCGGAAATAACATCGAACTTTCCCCGAGAATTCGCCATATACGAACTCAATAAAGAATTTGTGTGCGATAATCAAACTGACGGTTGATAAACACAAGTCATCCAATTGTAACCAGCTGCGGGTGCTTAATGAACAAAAATGGAGCAATATCAATCAAGATATTATCACAAATTGTAAATATTGACTGCGCGCATCAAATGGCTGTATTTATTAATAAAATAAGTTCAGTGTCTTAATTTTTGTATATTTCACCTTCAAATTATCAAATAAACATAACGTAGTCTCAAAATATTTGTCCATAACTGTAAACCTCATATACGACTACATGTAAGCAAAGATCAGGATGTAATAATTTTTACAGAACATAGTCTACACCCCATCATCAACATAATTAAGTTATAAAATTTTAACGTAATTACAAAAAATAAACTCGCCTTCTTCAATGAAGTAGCAGCATTATAATTAAAAAAAGAAACAAATTTACATCAATCTTAGATTTAGATGACTCATACCTAGCCGTAACCATGACAAGCTATCAGCCCCCCAAGGTATACAATTTGCCCTACCAAACTCTTTAAGCGTGATCGACTGAAACAAACCAGCAATTTTCCTAAGTGATTTAAGCGCACTCAATTAACTGTCAGGCTGAAATTTAATCGAACAAATTGTATCTTTCAGACATTGATATAACTAACAGTACCGCAATTTTCCTCATATTCCGCTTATCACACATTCATAAATCAGATATAAATTTGGTCAGCCTAAATTCTCATCTCAATTACATAATAAAGAGCCTCCAACCCCTAAGGACGATAAAGGAATATACCTGCTCCAATTAGCTGACCAAATCTAGACAAGATGCTTGCCTAGTGATAATTATAAAGAGGGAAAGTGAGATAGGTATATAAAGAATCTGAATACATGCTAACGGGTAAAAGAGTTTATATTATTTTATTCCGTTTACTATCTCTCTCTCTCTTTATCTATTTTTTCTTCCTTAATCTGCGTTTGATCCTTGTTTGGTCTTCTACAACTAAATCGCTTGGGTATCATTCTTTCATCATTTCATATAGATTATTGAGCATTTATTGTGTGACGTGTTAGTCTGATTTACCGCTCATTTGCGAAGCCCGTGTTTATCTATCTCTCTTACTAACTCTTTCTTATACAGTATATAGGGACTTGCGAATTGCGAATTAATCTAAGGGTGTATTTAGGCGACAAAAGCATGTGTGGATAGGTATACAGAAATAAAATGGTGATAAGAGAAAGTAGTGTGAAAGATTTGCAAAGGGATGCAAGGCGCCTAGTGATCAGGCTTATCGCTTTCATTGTATTATTGTGGTGAGTTTTTTCGGTTGTTTTTATATAGTTTTTATCATTATGGCATTCAACCTATTTGTCTTAAAAATCTTAATGGATGTGTTATGTGCATTTGCTGTTGTTTTGTAATAAATTACTTTAAGATTTGGTGCTTAGTATTCATTGTTTGTTATTTATTCTGTCGTGTGTATAATTTAGTATTTTGTTTCTTCTTTCTTATTGTCTTCTATTTTCTTATTTCTTTCAGGTCAATTGAGTTTGTTTGGTATATTTTTAGTCGAATTCAGTGATTTTTCACAATTCAGATTTTCTTTTGTCCTATTTGCATTATTGTCTTGTTCTTTTGTAAATTAACATTTCTTTTATGCGTAGAACTGCACTTCGTCCCAACCAGCCACTAGGCTAGCGGAGCTTGGAAATCTGGGGCGACTTCTGGCTCTTCTGTTCTGGTTAATCATTTGAATGATTTCATCATTCATTTCTTGATTAACCAGTTCCTGCATATTCCTCGCCTCCATGTGCAGCTCTTTGGGCGTCTGCTTCTCGCTTGTGTGTACCCGTAATTAGGTACACGCATTTATTCTACACGACCTGTAGTCTCTTTTGTGTCCTCGAGGCACAATAGAGGGCGGAAGCTGGGTAGAGCAGTGTAGATCTTACAATTGCATAGTAGATCTTCCTTTTTCTCTCACCAATATTTTTGAAAATGAATAGAGTTCTGACTGCGACCGAGGACTTAGAAATTCTATCTTCGACGTGCTTCCTGTCCACGGACGAAGTAATCTTCATTCCAAGTACATTGCTCTCCGTGGTGTAGGGATAGCGTCTAGCCCCTACCCCTACTCTTCCCAATGAAGCCTCTTTAAATTTCTCTTGATTTGTTCTTATTCTCCACCTGGCCTTGTAGATGTTTAATCTTTCGATTTCTGCCGCTGTCATACGAGTTTGCACAGGCGCGTTCCGCCAAACACAGTGAATTATCTGGCTGAAATCATTGTTGTATTTATTGAATATTGAGCCAAGTGGGGTCCGCAGGGGCCGGAACAACTGTGGTGTATATCGAGTAAAGAATGGGGGATAGACACCACCACCACCCCTGATTGAGGTCCACTCCATGAGGTGGTCACAGAGAGTTCTTCCAGTTTTCGTTTAGACCCAGCTGTAGGATCTTGTACTGCATTCTCCCTTTGCCACACTTGATCAAACGCCTTTGATACATCCCGACAAACAATGTCCACGTAACTGCCTTCCCTTTTGGCCCTGGGCAAGTTTTTTCGTGATGACATTTATCGCCATATCCGTTTTTCGCTTTTTTATAACCCTTTCACTGCGCCATGCGATTTTTCCAATATTTCCTTGAGTGCGTCTAAAGGACAGTCAAAAGTGAACATTAATTTTCTGTCCCATCAACATTCTATTTTAATTATTCAAGTATTATTACATCATATTTCATAAAAAATATATAATAATAGAATAAAATAAAAGATTTTCAGTGCGTACTTTTTTTTTTTTAATTTACCAAAAATTAATTGTTTAGCCCCAAAATATATAAATTCACTTGTTTAATAAAAAAATTCTTTTCTTGAAAATTTAACCAAAATAAAAAGAAAGGAATGAGTATATACATGAAATTACTATCGAATACCACTGCAAACTCTTTTATACTCTTTCTTTGTGTGGTAAACCCCAAAACAGGGCACAATGAAAAGTGGTGGCTCATTAGGACATTTGTCACAGTAATACGTTGTTTGTTTACGCTTGCAAGTGCCTTTCCCTTTTTTAGTTCAGGATGAGGGCATAATGTTGCAAACAATGCAGTTAGGCTTTCTCTTGTCATCATACTGTTTAAAAGTATCGTTCCACTAGTCTCTTTTGAGTAGATACATTGTTTCTTCTGCCTCTCAGGTTTTTCCGGTTCCCAGAATACCCTTCGAGAAGTCCATCAATCACTTCTTCTCTAAACTTCCTTTGGGAAATCTTCTTGTTAGGATTTTTGATTGTATAACAAATAAACCCATTGACTAATGCTGCTTCCATGACAAAATGACAAATAACTTGGTACCATTTCTTGTGCTTCTTCTTAAATGAATATGTAGAACAAAGTTGATCAAATTTCTCACCACCACCCATGTACTTATTGTAAGCTATTTGAATGTTTGGTTTTGTGACAGTTCTGGGGCCCGATTTTGATGCAATGTTCACTTATGTTGTGCTACAATTTCCGATGGTTGACAACATGTTTACAGTTCCAGTGTCTTGCCAAGAGCAAGTAATCATTTCTTTTATCTCTTCTTAACCACATTTTCTGAGAAGTACCTCGTTTAGCCTTGAATGTTTTTCATTTCCAATGGAAATTTTATTTCTGTTAGGACGAACAGTACCACATGCACCAATATTCTGAACTCTCAAGTTGTCAAAGAGCTTAACTCCCGAATAAAAATTATCCATGAAAACAATATGACCCTTGTTTTCACACCCTTGGACTAATTTTGCAACCCCGTCATAAGATAAGCCTTTATTTGATTTGGATTCTCCATCTTTTCCAGTGTAGATATCAAACTTCAATAAAAATCCAGTTTGAGAATCACAGTGACCACAGCTTTATGCCCAACTTAGCACTGGGTTTCTTAGGCATATACTGTTTGATGAAAAGCCTTCCCTTAAACCGTAACCTGGATTCATCTACACTTAGCTCTCTGTTGCTACTGTAGCTCATACAATAGACATTTTCTAGTTCCCTCAGTATCGGTCTTATTTTACGAAGTCTGTCTGCATCATCTAAATTTACATTATCAGTAAAATGAAGGAATAACCTAAGAAGTTGGTATTGATCTATTGAAAATATATGCTGAAAGCCAGGCATTGCAGTAAATCAATAACTATCTTGAAAGTATAAAGCCAATTCAGGTTTGATCACTAAACCCATTCCTATTTCAATAGCTATCAATGCTTTTATTTCTCGTACATTTGTTTCCTTCCATTTTCTGAATCTTGATCGATTAGACAACTCCCTAGCTTTTGTAAGAATACTCTGGGCATATTTATTTGTTATTTTTACGGCTAGTTCAAAAATGGATTCTGGGAAAAATTTGGTGAAACACTGAATAGGTGTCAGAGCTTTGAAACCTATAACACAATGACTGCCTGTAAATTTAGGCATGGAATCCAATGCATGAGAAAACTCAGTATCACCCACCGATTCCCACGTAGTCATATCAGCAACTGTAGGCCCTGAAGGAGGATTTGGAATATTGTCTTTATCGCTTGTATCATCACTAAAAACTCATCATAGTCAAAATTTTCAACGTCGCTTTCGATCAGTAAAGTTTCAGTTCTTTCTTCTATGTTGTCTCGCAAATGTGTTTCTTTTCTTGTTCATTACATTGCTGGGATAAAAAGTGTATATATATATATATATATATATATATATATATATATATATATATATATATATATATATATATATATATATATATGTACATTACTAGTAAGTTATTTTTTAGCAACTTGTTTATAATTTTACGGTGGATGGTTTGCACGCATACAATATAGAATACTGAGAATTGGCGTTGCGTTCCATAAATTACAGAAGTGAAAATAATTATATTTTTTGATTTCAAGGGCCGATAGAACTAATAATAATAAAAATAAAAACAATAACTAATAAAACAAGCAACAAAAAGAGATCAAGCAAAAAATAACCTACATCGGCAACTCTTCAAGCACTGTAAGAATTTGCTTTTGCTTTTGTGTATATAAAGGACAGAGAGGGATCATTATGTAACTCAGTCAAACAGGCAGTCATAGAGGAAAGGTTGCGGAAATAACTTGAGAAGAGATAGGAAGAGTTGATAGGTCGGTAGCTAGACACCGATGCGTGGTGTTGGTGGGGATACGTTAGTCTCGTGGTTTTGTTACTGGACGACGGTTGGAAGCTGGTCAGGAAGGCGAGGCTGTCTGCTCAGTCAGAAACGCGTTATTCATGATGCATTTAGGTTATGGGAAGAACGGTATGGGTTGCGGGTGGTCATGGGCCACGGGGTATCGCGGTGCCATCGCATACCTTCTTACATGTAGTGCTGTGTATAATGGGTCTCTGGCGAGTTTCCCCGAGTTGTTTTGTCTGGTGTGAGCGTATGTGTTGAGGAGTACTAATTTGTTGTTGTCGTATAGTGCGGCCATTCTCAAGTACAAAGGAAAGCGGCAAGCGCACTTCAGAGCAGAGTTCTGAATGCGCTGAGCCTTCTGCTTCCACGTGCCACTCGCGGCTACAAGTGAAAGTGGGGCGTACGTGAGAATAGGTCGCATGGGTGCTTGGTAAAGGTGTAACTTTAGTTTTTTGCCCGCAGGATAGAACCTGCTCAGCCATGTGTTTGTTCGTGAGGCTCTTGCTTGTGTTATTTTCTTGTCTATATTGAACCTGAGGGTCTTGTCGAAAGTTATCCCAAGGATTTTTGTACATTGTGTGTATTCGAGCCTTGTTGGGTTTAGGTGGTTCATGTCTGGTGTGTGTGAGAAGATTTGTAGGTTATCCATGAAGTGATCTCTAGCGATGTAGAGTGTCATCTGTGACTTCTGAGGATTCGTGGCAATCAGCAATTTATTCTCCTAATCTGTCTTATCGTCTAGTATTGTTTGTGCGTGGATCGCGATTTCTTCTGGACCTCGGCCACTGAGGAGAATGGTCTCGTCATCGGCGTAGGCCACTGTGTATGTGTGACAGCAGTTTTAGGGTGGGCGTCGGGTGTCGTTTGTGAACATAATATATATTGTGGGTGCCAGTACGCTTTCTTGAGGAACGCCTGAGCGTGGTGTAACGGATAATGAGAGGGTATTATTGTATTTTATGTTGCATTTCCGTTCAGTGAGGTAGTGTAGAGGAGCCTTCTGGTGCAGAATGGTAACTCCATACTGTTGTTGAGTTTCCAACAGAGTCCCTCGTGCCACACTTTATCGAAGGCCTTTTCCACGTCCTTGCTGATGGAGAAAGTCTTCTGATGTACCTGGCGGGTTTTTTTTTGTATTCTGTCTTGAATGATAGTCGCGGCCACCTGAGTTGACTGGCCTCTCCTAAACCCATATTGGTGGGGGAAGAACCAGTCCCTCTCTTCCAGGTACTCCCGTAAGCAGCATTTGATCATTCGTTCGAGTATTTTGCCTAGGTGCTTTAATAGAGCAGTAGGCCTGTAGTTATGTGGGTGTTTTGGGTCTTTGTTAGGTTTGTGTAGAATTATGTTGTGAGAGACTTTGAAAATTTTAGGGAAGTGGCCTGAGGCTAGTGAGGCGTTGGATAGGTGTGTAAGTGTGGGGTATATGTTTGCGGGGAGGTTGTGTATTAGTATGGCTGGTAGGCCGGAGGGACCAGGGGCGCGTTTTGGTGTTGTTTTAATCTAGTGTTTTGTTTCCTCGACGGTGATTTAAGTGGTTAATGTGGATGTGTAGCTCCATTCGTATCTGGGGGGCGGGCTTTAGCTCGTAAGCGTGGGCCCGACACCACTCCTGGACTTCCTGGAAGTGCTCCCGCGCGTGTGGTTTGGGTGGGTTGTGTGTGTACTGTGCTCCAGTGGGACCTAAATGCGTCGAGGATGACGTTAGTGTTTGTGAGTGTTTGGTTGTTTACTTGGAGGGTGACGGGCTTGCATGGATCAGTGCCTAACATCCTTTTTACGTGCCGCCAGAAGAAGGAAGGGTCCGTGCCATGGACCACTGCCTGTTCCTATCTTGCTGCACGCACTGTAGGATGCGGGCATGTAAGTGATTTATGTTGTGTTCTCGTGGGGCTCTAGTGTAGTGATTATTGTACTGTGTGATGAATCTCTGAGTGTGTATAAAAAATCTGAAATGTTTTATGCAAGTGGAATGTTTTTGTAGTGAGTGTAGGTTGCATGCTGAGGTTATAGTGTTCAAGATTAAGCACTAGTGGTCGTCTAACAGGTCTGGATTGGTGTACTCCAGGTCGAGGTTTTGTGGCGTGTTTTCTGTTATGTGTCTCCTAAACTCTTCCCAGTTTGTGTTTTTGTATTCGTAGAGAGGTGGTGTAGGTATAAATATGGGAGATGTGGATATGATGAGGCATATCGGTATGTGGTCAGAGTGTACGTGGGGAACCGGTGATATGTGTGTGTGGAAGCGTGTAGCGTGGTCGTTTCGGAAGACAACGTCTGGGGACGTGGTACCTCCGTGAGGACCGAAGAATGTGGGGAAGGCATGGCCTATGTGCTCGCAGCGATAACGCCGCAAGTCACCGGCCAGGTACCTTCCTGCGTTATTCGTGCTGCTGGAAAGGAGTGTTGGGTGAAAAGCGTTGAGGTCTCCCGCGAAGAAGATAGGGAGGTTATGGTTAGATAAGGCCCGGAGTGTGACTTCTATGTTTAACTGTAGGCGTGGTGGTCTGTAGTGTGTGGCCACTAGAATGGGGCCGGACCTTGTCTCTATCTTGCAGGATAGAAAGGATTCGTCTTGTGTTTGGATGAAGGAGTGATGTATGGAGCGCTTTACTAGGATCGGTGATCCTAGGTGCCGCGCCTGTGAAGATAGGTAAGTGTGGTAGCCTGCGTTCCGGAGTCTATTGTTGGGAGGAAGTAGGCTAATTGAGTTCAGAAGTACTATGTCTGGTCTTTGTGTGTTTAGCACCAAGTTGGCAACCGTATGGCGAATACCATGCCAAATGCATACGTTTAGCTGTGTCACGTTGAGGTGACCTATTGTCATGGGCGGAGTGCGTGGGAGGCTAATTTTCCCGGTACCGTTCCTCTCTCCTTGGTTATTTATTGCCCAGGAGGCATGAGTAGCCAGTACCTTTACCCGTGTTGGCTGTTGTTTATGGGGGTTGTGAGCTGTGTTGTTTAGTGGGCGGACCGTGGTGGAGGGAAGAGTGTGTTATGTGGAAGGAGGTATCGATGTAGCAAGCTTGGAAGCATGGTTGGAGAGGGTAGAGTCTAGGAGGGGGGAGTTAGTAGCAGAGGTGGATGGAGTAGAGCTAAGAGATGAGGGGCTATAGATAGTAGAAGAGGTGCAGATTATGAGAGGTGGGGTGTCGGGGGAAAGAGGAGGTTGGCTCGAAGGAGGGGTGGAAGGGGGAGGAGTAGAAACAGCAGGAGGGGGTGGTGGTTGGCTTTGCCCGTGGTTGTGTGTGCGGGGGAGTTTTGTGGTAGGGTTTTTGGGGGGTACGGGGCGATGTGGGGGTGTGGGGGGCTGAGGGAAGGTGGAGGTTGTAGTGTCAGTGGAGTGGAGTTGGAGGCTATGGAAGGGGGGCTGGGACGGTTGGAGGGGGGGGTTGGTGGCAGTAGGGGGAGGAGTGGATGTTGCCGAGGGGGGAGATCTGGAGGTAGGAGGGAGTTTTGATGCAGAGGTGGAAGGAGTGGGGGCATGCAAGGGAGTTGGGAGAGAGGTGGGAGCAGTAGGCGGAGGGGTAGGTAAGGAAGGTGCAGTGGCGAGAGGTGCAGGGAAAGAAGGGCGGGAGGAGGCGGGAGCGTGGTGAAGGTGGGGACGGTGGGTCCAGGTGGAGAGGTGTGCGTGCCCACCAGAGTAGGGAGGAGTGCAGGTCTTCTATTTGTGTGCTCGTCGATTAGAGAGAACACCTTCTCGGGAAAGGTTATCTGCTCTAGTCCATGTGAGGCGAATAGTGTGTTGAGTATCTTTGAGTATAGACGGAGGTCGCCCCTCGACATATCTTTTGCCACCGTTGAGAGCAAGGCGGCCAGGTGCATCTTCGGGTTTGTGGTCTCGTTAGTTGTGTGATGTGGAGTGGGGGTGGGGTTGTGGTGTGGGGTGGAGTGGTGGTGTCAGTAGTAGTGGGGGTCTTTGAGTGTAAGGTGCTAGGGTGGGGGCGGATGACGGGATATGTGGGTGAGTTAGGGGTGCTGCTGGGGTTGGATTTGTCTGGGGTGGAACAGGGGAGTTGCAGACACCATTGCACCGGCAGCTGCGGCGAATGTTCTTGTAAGGGGAGGGGGGCGGTGTGCTTGGTTGTGTGGATAGGTTGTGGACGCCGTATAGCCGCTACGGTGTCATGGCAGGCCTTACTTAAGTAAGGGCATTTGGGATTGACGGTGACATGGTCGCCGCCAATCGGAGCAGAGGGGTGTGGTAGCTGTGTAGGTGGTGTAGTGGTACCCCACTGCACTGCACTTTGAGCATACTAGGTCTGCTTGACATGTACGTGTTACGTGTCCTGTTTTTAACACCGGTGGCATTGTGTTGGTCTTATGTTATGTTGTGACTCCATGTTATGTGGGTGTGTTAGTGTGCCGCAGACCTTGATACCCTAGTCTAGCAGCAGTGTTTGGTTGTTTTCATTGGACAGTGTGATCACTGCTCAGTGTTTAGTACGATTAAAGTACAGGTCTGTGGTGACCTCCTCCCCATACTCCTGTCTGAGGTGTGTGTGAAGGTCATCAGTGGAGAAGGCCTATCATAAGGGGGGGGGGGGGTCTTTGTAATGCGTATCTGGTGTCTTTCAAATATTCTGTCAGCTAGTTTTGTTTAAAGGTTTTGAGTGGCGAGTGTGTCAGCTGCGTTTTGGTGAAATGTTAGTGCGTCCTCCTGTGAGCGAAAGACGAGCTTGTGGCCTGTATCTGTTTTTATGAGGTTGGTAATGGGAGTGTTATAAGTAGCCGCTAAGTTTAGTAGTATATGTTGGTCGTTCGTGGTGGGGCTCTTATCTTTAGTGTGTAATAGTGTGAGTTGCGACATGCTGATTGCCATATTGTTTTTCCTTTACTTTTCTCTCTTTTGGGAGTTCCCCCGCCCCGCCGATGACCACCCCGTGAACATGACTCGGATGTGATGAAGGATGATAGGTGAGTATGGACCTCGTTGGGCTCCTCAGAGGGTGTAAAAACATGGCGGACTTAATGATGACTGAAGCCAGAATAAACTGACTCCAGTCGGGGTGCCCCCCTCTCTATTGGGTTTTGGGTATTTAACAGTTACATCCGACATCTCACAGAGAAGGTAGTCTCCCTCTGTGGTCTTGGACGGTACTGCAGGGTAGGGTGTTATGCATCCCTGCGTTGGTAACTGAATCCCAATCCAGGTTGCTCTTTCCTTTGGGTTACGCAGCGGGCTAAGCCTCAGACCTCCTTTCCCCAAAGTTTTCAATTATGCCTTTTCTAAGTAGAACGGCATAGTTGCAACAGAGCTATTATTTATAGAGTCACATTCACAGAGCCAGATCATGGCGGGGCAGGGATGGGGGAGGGTTTAGCACGTCATATCAGTATGACGTACCAGGGAAATAAAGGAATTTTTATTCAGGGGGATGGGGGCAGGGGGGGGGCTCTAAGATCTCTTTAGGTCCCATAGGTAACTGACTGGCTGTAGGTTTCTGTCTACGGTATGGCTTGTTGAAAATCTTAGTGGTTTTTGAAGTGACCTTCCCTCGACTTTTCCTCCTTTGCCGTTTAAGACTTCTCTTAGAGCGTCAAAACGAAGATTGTTCCAAGTGATGTGAGAATTTGAATTGACATGCAATACAAATACCGCAATAACTAATAATTGAAACTTCGTACGCCTGGCAAAGTTTTTCTACAGAGTGAGGGAGGCAAGTCGAATGTCGCAGTAAAAAGAAATTTTTTTTTGACCATATGGACTAAAGTCGAATATCGCAATGACCGGTAATGGAGTTCTCGTGCCAAAAGTCAAATGTCGCAGTGAAAGGGCTAAACCTAAACTATCACGGGTTGTACAGGGAGTATTCCTCTAGGTGAGGCACCAGTCTTCAGTTGAGGATCTTCTCGAAGAGCTTCCTACCAAATTCCTGGAATGAAATTGGCCGATAGCTCTCTCTCAGCGATGGATCCTTTCCATGTTTCGACAAGAAAATCATCTTAACCGTTCTGTAAGCATCTGGAAAGTATCCTGTGTTAAGAAAGGAGTTAAAAATTATTATCATTCTTTCGATGACATTTGCTGGTGCCTTATCAAAATTTAACTTTGTTAGTCCCGATTGTCTTGGGGATTTCTGTCGGAATGAGCGGAGCGCGTCGAGTAGTTTCTCCTCGGTAATCTAGGAGTCTCCGTGGCGCTGTCTATCCACTTGGTGGTGCCGATGCATCCTATGTATTTGGGTACTAAGTTCATCTATGATTTCACTTTCTAACTCTATATCATAATATTCATTCTTTTCTTCAGTTATGCTGAAAATTATTTCCCAATAATTTCGAAATAATGTTTCGATGTTTCTTTCTTCTGTTTCTTCCTTCTTTGTTGATTATTTCAATTTTCTTCTTTTTTCCAGTCGATCCTTTGAGACGCCTGATTTTATTCCAAAAATCTTTGGGAGATGCATCATGATCGAGGCTTTCGATCGCATCGTCCCAACATCTCCATTGATATTCAAGGATCAACTAATTTAGCTCTTCTTTTATCTATTTACTTCGTTGCATTGAGTCAAATGATGCGTTTCTGATGTTGATTTTATACAGTAATTTCAGGCCAGGGTTAAAATCCTTCATGCATTCCGTCCATATGTATGTTAAGATGGACTTATACTCGGATTTAGGGATATAAGCTCCATCCGCATGAATAAAATAGGTTTTTAAAGTGGTCGATCTCTTTGAGAATTGCCTCATCCAAGTTTGGCGGATGATATTCCTCGAGACGTGCGTACTGTGCCCAGTGTGCTTTTTTGTAGTTTTTTCTAACTACGGTTGGGATTTGTATAATCTTCCTATTGATGGTGAGTAGGATCCCTATATGATCACTACATGGTACCTGGTCTAGTTCAATGTAGTCAGTGAACGGCAGCTGAATATTGGCCAGACATATGTCTGGTTTTGTGGCACTCCTTATATTCTATCCTTCTTTTCTATGGTTTATAGATCAAGATGGTAAAAACGATACAATATATATTTTTCTCGCAATATAAAAAATAAAAAAGCGGTATAAAAAAAGAAACAACTGATAGTTTATTTATTTTAGTAAATGAACAATTGTGCTACCATTCCGTTGGCAAACTAATCAGAACATATTTTTAGTCGTGGGCGACTCTATATATCACTATGTCGACGGTCGGTTGGTCCGTCTGCCCGTCAGTCCCTGATTTGTTTTTTTTTAATTGTGGTAATAACATTGTAATCATTCGTCCGATTCTAACGAAATGTTAAAACTTTATGTTGTTTTACATTCTCTTTCGAATGATAGGATTACCAAACTCTTTCGAAGGTTAGCCCGGAAATTATTTTGTTTTGGCCATAACATCATAACTATTCGGCCAATTCTAACGAAATTTAAAATCTTATGTTGTTTTACATTCTCTTTCGAATGATATAACTTCCAAGGTACTCTTAATGTTAATCTTTTAATTATTAAAAGTTTTGAAGGCCATAAAAGGTCATAAATCAGAATAAGTAAGAGCGCGTGACTTTTGGTCAACAGACCTTGTTTACTATACCCGTAGGCAACGTTATATGATGGTTTCGTGAAGTTTCCAGTGTAAAATCAAGTTCATATGTAAACAATATCTTCTTAACATCATAAAATAAAACAATTATCCAATAACAGTCTGCATCCTGTTTTCCTTTATCCTTCACATTATTGTTTTCTCTCGAAGTGAGAATTCTTTGAGTGCTTTGAGATTTCGCGATTGCACTACATCTTGTACAGAACTCTTATCATTATTCAGATTCTTTGGCAATTGCCCGTTGAGATAAAATAATATCTGGTTCGTCTTATTGAGAGCAGATTTAATCACTTATTTAATTCAAAATTTCTGGAATTTAAGCTGTTTTATGCTTACTACTTTCCAGTTTCCTGGTGGTAGTTCTTTTATCCCGAATCATTTTTAGAAGTTTTTCAAGTGTACGATCCCTTAAAACCTCTGCCAGGGAATTCGCGTAATAAACTTCCACTCTTCCATCATTTGTCAATGTAGCAAGCTTTAAAAAGAACACGGTCTTCTTCTGACAATTTCATTACCCTTAATGAAGAATTGAAAATTGAGAAGATATGAAGGCGCACTCCGTACGCTTTTAAACTAAGACTAAGGCGGGTGAGACTAGGCCCGTAAACTCGAGCCGTAGTCTACCAACGCACGATGACAGATGTAAACCACAGTTATATTTTTTATATTGCGATAAAAGTATATGAGGTATCGTTTTATATTTTTTATCCTTGTGAGGTTATGTGGACTTGTAGATTGAGATAAAATATTCTAAAAATAAGCTAACTGGTTACTAGTTAAAAATTCGAACTTTGGAGGGCCACCCGATATACATATACTCGTATATTGGTGGAGGCGCTGTTTTTACCTACGCAGGGATAGGCAAATGTTACACATATATTTTCAAACACAGCCGAGCACAACGCTGCTATTTTTCCTCTTGTATTTTCAGAGCACAACACAGCGACTCTTATCCCCTTGTTCCAAGGATACCGGTCGATGTGTTGATGTATCTAACATACTCCTGACGCCAAACGAATCCCACATCCCCGGGGTACTGAAGATACCTAAAACAGCAACCTCATCCCATTTATGATTATTTTACAGTGGCTGAACGGAAAATTAGTCTATTTTTTGCTCCATTCATTTATTCAGGCTTTTCCTTGTTACCTCGAAAGAATAAATCACGATTAATTGCATCTTTCAAATCTCTGTTTCAGATCTGGATCCGGAGGACATTGAACTAGCGCCGCCTCGCTACCGCCCGGCCAGTCTCACTCAACTGATAGAAGCGACCAGATTCACAAAAGAGGAGCTCCAGTTCATGTGAGTTGAAGGTGTGGCGTTCAGTGGGAAGGAGAAGGAAGAAGAGTGTGCACACAAAGTAGCGAGGAAGTTAGCCGGGGTGGGTGGGGGGAAGGGTGCTAGTTATAGGTGTCGTTGTTTGCAAACTTGTACAAAATGAAGGGCTGTGCTCATACGGCAAGATATTTACTTCAGTTTGGCCTGGTACGCCTAGTGACAGGCGATGCCATCTATTTTCACCCCTCGACTTTAAAGCGCAATAACAATAAGCCACATCAGGCTAAAAGTTTGTAAGGAGAGAACTATAAGGGATGTGGCGAAGTTAGAGGAAGTGAAAATGCATGGAAGACATATAGTGTTTCATCCTGCTGCAGGCCATAAAGCCGAGAAGGAAAAATGCAGGTTTGGGGCAGGGAGGGCACAAATCCTGCATATGTCACCCGACATCTTCTTCTGGGTTGTATCATCTAAAATGAAGACTTGGGGAGGAGAGTGAATGAATATGACCAGAGGTCAGAAAATCATTTCGGGGCGAGGTTCGCCAACGGGATAATGAAATCAAAATAAAGATCAGTATGACAATAACTGGCAAAAGCCGTAGTAATCTCGTTCCCTATTATCAGAATAGGGCAAGAATACAAATAGTACTATGTGTTTGTCAGAGGTCACTGATGATTCCTAACCATTCTATGGTCCGTGGTAGAGCCACATTTTCCACTTCAGGGGAGCATGGATTTAATTTCCCTAAGGCAAGTTAAGTATAGACCAAACTGTCATGTATTTAAATGCGTGTGTGCGTACATGAAGAGAAGGGGAAAGAGACCGTGTGTTATAATTTGATATGTGCCAGGATGTAAGTGTTTCTCGGTTTATTCAAGCGAAACTCAAGCAAACATTGATTTGAGCAATTAAACCCGAAGGAAAAAGAAAACGAACTAGTAACAGTGATGAAAAGGATAAAAGAAAACGAAATGTGAAAAGTGATAAAGGGATAAAAGAAAACGTACTTGGAACAGTGATAAAAAGGAGAAAAGAAAACGAAATATGAAAAGTGAGAAAAAGGATAAATTCAAACGAACTAGGAACAGTGATAAAAGGATAAAAGAAAACGAAATAGGAAGAACAGTGATAAAAAAGATAAAAGAAAAGGAACTAGGAACAGTGATAAAAGTAGAAAATAAAACGAACTTAGAACAGTGATAAAAAGGAGAAAAGAAAACGAAATAGGAAAAGTGATAAAAAGGATAAAAGAAAACGAACTAGAAAGGTTGATAAAGAGGACAAGAGAAAATAAACTAGGAACAGTGAAAAAAGGATAAAAGAAAAAGAACTAGAAGGGTTGGTAAAGAGGACAAAAGAAAATGAACCAGGAACAGTGATAAAAATGATAAAAGAAAACGAAATAGGAAGGTTGATAAAGAGGACAAGAGAAAATGAACTAGGAACAGTGATAAAATCATGAAAGAAAACGAACTAGGAAGGTTGGTAAAGAGGACAAAAAAACGAACTAGGAACAGTGATAAAAAGGATAAATAAAAAGGAAATAGGAACAGTGATAAAAAGGAAAAAAAAAACGAAATAGGAACAGAGATAAATTGGATAAAAGAAAATAAACTAGCAACATGGATAAAAAAGATAAAAGGAGAAATGAAAACGAACTTAGAACAGTGATAAAAAGGATAAATAAAAACGAAAGAGGAACAGTGATAAAAAGGATAAAAGAAATCGAACTAGGAAGGTTGATAAAAAGGGACAAGAGAAAATGAACTAGGAACAGTGATAAAAAGGATAAAAGAAAACGAACTAGGAAGGTTGATAAAGAGGACAAGAGAAAATGAACTAGGAACAGTGATAAAAAGGATAAAAGAAAACGAACTAGGAAGGTTGATAAAGAGGACAAGAGAAAATGAACTAGGAACAGTGATAAAAAGGATAAAAGAAAACGAACTAGGAAGGTTGATAAAGAGGAAAAGAGAAAATAAACTAAGAACAGTGATAAAAAGGATAAAAGAAAACGAACTAGGAAGTTTGATAAAAAGGACAAGAGAAAATGAACTAGGAACAGTGATAAAAAGGATAAAAGAAAACTAACTAGGAAGGATGGTAAAGAGGACAAAAGAAAGCGACCTAGGAAAAGTGATAAAAAGGATGAATAAAAATGAAATAGGAACAGTGATAAAAAGGATAAAAGAAAGTGAACTAGGAACAGTAATAAAAGGATAAAAGAAAACGAACTTGGAACAGGGATAAAAAGTAGAAAAGAAAACAAAATAAGAAAAGTGATAAAAAGGATAAAATAAAAGGAAATAGGAACAGTGATAAAAAGGAGAAAAGAAAACGAACTTGGAACAGTGATAAAAGGAGAAAAGAAAGCGAACTAGGAAATATGATAAAAGAATAAAATATAACGAAATAGGAACAGTGGTACAAAGGAGAAAAGAAAACGAACAAGGAACATTGATAAATAGGATAAAAGAAGCTTTTAATTGATAAAGAGAACGGAACCTGGCATAACCAACGAGGAGGGCAATTTTATCAAGTAAAGGAAATGAATGCATCCAGGAGCAAAATATGCGAGTTCCGAAGATGCTGTTATGATTGAACTTAAATTAAGCGGTTACCCTTTAGAAGCAAGGCCATATTGAGTATGATGGTTAGCTGAATTGCAAACGAATTTTGCCTGTGATAGAACGGTCTAAGGCCGCTTAAATTCAACCGCTATCACATGTTGTTTAGAAACACGTTGCTACCCACGTGCATCTTCGCATCGAAGCGAGTCAATATTTAACCAAGGAGGTTCATCCACCCGCCCCCGTTTCGCCCCATGCGTCGATCTCGCCAGATTGAGTTAGGCTTATGGGCAGATAAGGTATTGTCCCAAGCGCGGCGGGCCATTCCCCCGGGCCTCCCACTCAATTGTCCCCTACGCCAAGGGGATGGCTCCGGGTATTTATATCAAAGCTTTCCCGATTGAAGCAGATCAGATCAGATCCAGATTATCTTCGCGAGATCGACTATTTTTGTCCAGAAGAGGACAATATCCCTTGAGTGCCAAGGTTCGAGCCTTCAATACGCCAAGTCCACAAGGCCCCCCTTGTTGTTTAGAAAGAGAACAACGTTAGAACAGCCATTGTTCTTTGAGCCCGTTGACAAGAGACGGTTCTCACCCTCCCCCCCTGTTGTTCAGAAAGAGAACAACGTTAGAACAGCCATTGTTCTTTGAACCCGTTGACAAAAAACAATTCTTCCCCTCCCCCTGTTGTTCAGAAAGAGAACAACGTTAGAACAGCCATTGTTCTTTGAGCCCGTACACAAGAGACGTTTCTCACCCCCTCTGTTGTTCAGAAGAGAACAACGTTAGAACAGCCATTGTTCTTCAAGCCCGTTCGTCAAGAAACGGTTCTCATTCCCAAGAAGTCACGTCAGGATAATTTAATCCCCCGCCCCCTTCGGCTGGAACTCGCCAGCGGACCGAAGATTCCTTCGCATCACCTTCCTCTGCACAACAACTTGTAATTACGTAAGCTGAGCATTACCTTTGAGTATCTAACTTTTCGTCAACCCTACCCTGTGCTTTAAATGGTTTAGCGAACCATCCCATCCCTTTAATTTTTATTTGTTTACCTTTTTAAATCTCTCCCAAATCTTAATCCTCGGATTAGCCAGATATTCCCACGACCCTTTCCATTCTTTGTTTATGAAAACATTTTCCGTTTTGTGTGTTGTTGATAGTTTTATTAATAAAACTCTATTTTATTAATGATAGCCATATTATTATCTTTGAGCTCAGTTCCACTTCTTAAGCATATTGAAGATAAATAACATCGGTTAACCAGATAACCACGCACTCGAAATATAAGAATAGTTCCCTCAACGAATAGTTATATATGGTATATCGTCTAGAGTCTATTCTACGACATTGCCCTTGTGGCGGCTACCATGGTAACCGGTTGAGCCCACGATTAACTGTTGATCACCAGTAAGGTAGGCACCAGACAGGGCTGTACATGAATTGTAAAGGGACTTACATGATGCTTTTGGTAGATGTCGCTCAGATAGTGTTACCTCATTGGCTTATCCCCACAGGTACCGTGGATTCAAGCAGGAGTGTCCGAATGGCGTCATCTCCGAAGAGACATTTAAGGGCATTTACGGCAAATTCTTCCCCATCAGCGGCCAACCTGACGACGGATCCGGAAGAAGTAAGATGCGTCTAAGAGCCCTCTTTATTCCCCCCCCCCTTTAGGAGTTCGTCTAATTCTAGCTGTTTTTAAATGCAAAAACCTTGAAAATTAAAACGCCAAAAACCCTATCTAGTACACAGGAAGGGGGGGCTATGTGGTTCTCTAACTCCAGTCGTTGCTAGCTGCATAACAGTAAATCCCATCGTTTGGGAATGAAAGAAGGTTAAAGTGTCGCACGGTCTTCTGGCGCCCTAAGTAGTCTCCTCTCGTGCGATGACATATTTTCACTCTTTCTAATTTTATCACTATTATTTTCCCAATCTTAGTGCCTCGTTGTTCTTTATACTTTAAGAAATCATTTACGGATTAATTACTTCATCGCCTATCTCGTTTGTTATTACCATTCTTCTTGGAGTGTCTCTTCCAGAGTCCATCAGTGCTCCAAACATGGGTAGGGATTTTGCTTTCGAGCACCTCAAAGTAAGCGAACATTTCGGTGGGCATAAAAACTCGATGTCAGCCACTCGTCGTTCGCTTCTAGGAGTTTTCTTTTTTTATTTCTTGCTTTGCTCATTTCTCCTAACCTTTCTTTCCGGAGAAAGAAAAACTTAGGATTATGTTCACTTACTCTCCTATATTTACAATTTACATGTACACAATGCAGCAGATATTGAAGAACATATAATTTGAGCCAAACAAAACAAATATATTCAATAAAAAACAAGGTATTTTCATAGTAATTGGTATAGACGTTTTTAACATACGTAGAGTAAAAGGTTATTCAACAAAACCGCCTTTAAGCATCAATATGGCCTGGTAGGCGACTGCATGGGAGGATTAGGTGGTTGTCTTTCATGTAGGCCATAATGTTTATGAGAATTGGGCGGTTGTTTGGTATGTTTTATTGCTGCATCAGCCGTAGCAGAGTTTAAATCTGTAGAGCTGGTGGTCACAATTTTAGGGTCATATGATGGTGAAATTTCTTGGTTAGCAATTCCTGGGTCACCTACGCCTTAGGGTTTTTATTGACTTGTCGAGGTCGAGGTTGAGTATGTCCTGAACCTGGAAAAACTCAAACGTCGTAAGTATTATTAGAGGTTACAATGCGTGTCCGCAGTATTGTACAGAAACGTAAATAACTATAGGCACACATATATGATTTACATTTTAAAAATATTTTCGGGTTTAGACTTTACCTGCGTATTGTAAAGTTTCCTACTTCGTTGCAACTACATATGAATGCCAATTGCTGAAATAAAAGTGTGCATATCAATGACAAAAATGTTTGTATCGGAAAACATGAAATTAATATCTGGTATGACCCCCTTAGGCCTAAGGAACAGCCGTAAGGCGTTTCTTATAAAAATGTATGTACAAAGATCGTACACGTTTTTGGAGGGATTTTATTCCACTCTACTTCACCAAACTTTTCTAATTCAAAAATGTTGCGAGGTCCTGCCTCTCTTGTACACGCGCTTCTTCAGCTTCTTTTTCATCTGTTTGATGCGGTTCAAAGCGGGGCTTTTAGAAGACTACTTAAGTAATGTGATGTTGGACTAGGTATTCTGAGTAGATTGGCTAGTATGGTTGGGATAGTTGTCTCGGTGAGAGGCGAAATGCCTTCCAAGTTGAGGTCTCCTTGCCGATTCCTTTACGTTGTGAACAAGTATGCGCTGATAGATTTCAGAATTGATGATTCCATATATCACTTTTAATGCGCCAGTGTCAGCAGCAGTGAAGCATCCCCACAACATCATCGAACCTCAGCCATGCTTGACGTTAGAGACTGTGTTATTTTCTATGAGAGCTTCGTCATATCTCCGCCAAACGTACCGTTCGTCCTTTTTACCAAAGAGCTCGATTCTTGTCTCATCTGACCATAGTATTTAATCATATCGAGCTTGGCTATCTCCCAGATGCTCTTTTTAATAAGGCCAAGTGAGCCTCTTTATGAGCTCTCTTCAACAGTCTTCCTTCTAGTGACACTTCCATGAAATCCTTCCCGGTGTAAATAACGTTGTACTGTTGAATCGTATGCATCTACGCTGCGTGCTGCAAGCTTTGCTTACAAGTCATTTGATGAAGTCTTAGGATTGTTTGTCTTCATCATAGACAGAACGTCTCTTGGGCTCAGTTTCTTTGATTGACCTTCACGCAGACGCTTTACTGAGATGCGATTAGATTTATATTTCACAATAATGTTTCTTACAGAAGAAATTGGAAAGTTCACAATAAGAACATTTTTCAATATCTCTGACCAGCCTTCCGCTGTTTGATGATTTGCTTTCTTGCAATTCTTAATGTCCAGTGGTAGTCATCATTGCGCTCTTTGGAAAGGCTTCGTTGGCAAAGGCGTGAAAACGTATGGCAAATCTCACACGTAAATAGGCATGTAACCTATCGTCTTCGAACGTTCTAACTTACTCTAGAATCGTTTCGAAAGCCTCGATAGCGTCCTGCAGCCCAATACCACTGAAAGGTTAGTATTGCCAGTGCTCTCCTTTCTTAAATCAATATTAAAAGTAAAAAAAAGGGTATAGTGGTAATCAGAACTGGACAATAGAACAATGAATGACATTTAGTCTGACGAATCAATCTTTACGCTTTTATCCTACTGAGCACATATTTACATATGGAAGAAGCCTAGAGAAGGTTTTATTCCTGTACCCCTGACCCCAAAACTGAAGCATGGAGGTTAAGCCCGTAATGATTTAGGTAACTATATCATGGAATTTTATTGATCGTGATGTAGTGGTACCTCCTCGGGTTAACAGTCAGAAGAATTATCAGTTATTAGTGACGGGGTCCATCCTATAATACAGATATATTTCGCCAATAGTTGGCCGGTCTTTCATATGATAATTTTGCATCCATTTACGTCATTAAAATTGTTAAAAGCTGCCTAGGTAACATGATCGCGAAATGTAACATATTATTAGACCAACGAGTTGAGAATCATTTTCCTCCGCCAACGTCGCTGAGGTAACTAGAACAGGCTTTGCTCCAAAAATGGTTAAAAAATGCAGTAGCTGCAGTCAAATAGCTGTATGAGTCACTTTCTTGGTGCATTCGAGCAATTAGCGCTGCCAAATGAGGATCAATACAAGAGTATTGTCGTAGGTCCCACCGTGAGTCCGCCATTTGTGTCGCTCAGGCCAAAAAATAATTCGCTGAACAGGCCTGAAAAATATTATTTTATTATTTTTATTTTACTGGGTTACAAAAAATATTTGTATATCGTTTAAATTTTTTTTAACTAATTTAGGACGATTTTGCACCTCTGAATGCAAAAATGACATCCCTTTCCTTCGATCAGGTCAGGTTTTTGTGCTAAGTCGATTTAAAAAAAATACCCGATCTTATAACTAAATGATTACATTAATGTGACAATTTCGGTCTATTTTTGTTAATATTTCTCATCCAAAATAGGTATGGATGTCTCTCTTCGAAGTTCAACAGCAATCAACCATCATGCCTGCATTCCAGCGTCCTTGATACCTGGTCTCCATCTCTTTCATTTCCTGATGGAATCTGTCCACCTATTCGGCGCTTATTTATCCCAGATTCTCAGAAAACCGATCCATATGTGAGAATAAGTAATGCATTTTGGTGTACATGTTGCATCCAAGGTTTCTGAAAGCAGTCAGCCTATTGGCGACAAGTTCTGTGTATTTCCTGGCTGTCTTGTTCCCTAGAAAGTTCTTAACGACCAGAACAAAAGCTTTCCACGCTTCTAGTTACACTTCGCTCATTAAGTTTTCAAACCCAGGATCTCTGATGAGCCGACGGAGTTGAGGACCGTCAATGATGCCAGCTTTCAATTACATAGTAAATCCTGGAAAAGCGAGGCACTAGTTAGTGAAGCTGCCACCATCCTTGTCAAGAGCTTTAGTGAACCGTTTGTTCAAGCTGAGTTTGAGGTGCAGCTGTGGGAAGAGTATCCTGTCTTTGTCCACCGGGGGGTTATTTACGAAGTTCTTTACTCTGCAAGACACCATTTCCTCGCGTACAGGCCAGTATTTATTTGTGTAATGCTGTGCTCGGTCCCTACAATCCCACATGAACAGAAAGCACGGGCACTTGGGTGAGCTCGGACTGTTGTCACAACAAAAAGTTTACCATTTTCATGTCAATACAAATCAACCTTTCATGCTAAGTATAACGAATAAACTCCAACACAAACTTGACCGCTACATATTTCTTCACTGTAGTCGAGTGAGTGAGGCGTACCGAGGAAAACTGGTTGCCCTTGTGCAGTAGGACACATTTGAATGATCGCTTGCTGCTGATAATAAACAGTCTCAAATCTTCGGGTTGCTACTGTGGTACTCCAAGCTTGTGCAGAAGTTGCGCAATATACAAGGTGTCCCAGAAAAAAGTTAACCGTACTTTGAATTAGTATAACTCAAAACCTATTAGAAATTTTCGAGTTCTGCAAAACAAATTAAATTTAAAAACTATTTATCTGTCTGATTTGGAAATTTCATTAAATTCCCTTTTACGATATTGATACACTCATGGGTTTAGTGGAGTCTATCAAAATTATGCTTGCGCAAGGAAGTAAAATAATGAAACTTCGAAGTTTAAAATCAACAAATATATTTAAATCCATTTTTAACAAAAACACCTCTTCATATGGGTAATAAAATTTATTTTTTAATTTTATAAGCATCGTTTCCTTCCACATGTCCTCCATTTCTTTCCAAGCACAGTTGCGCCTTTGATCGCATTGATTGAACAACTTTTTTAATTAACTTGTGATTTTCCTTAAGTCTATTGACTTCACGTGTAATACTATCTCTTAAATGGTTGATGCTTTGTGGTGGAGTAGAATACACTTTATTCTTTAGATATCCCCATAAGAAATAATCATACGGTGTCAAGTCAAGGGATCTTGGGGGCCATTCAATTGCATGGGGTTGTTAAACGTTTCTCTTAGTTTTGTTCTTACAGCAAGCTGTCTATGAGCTGGTGCGCCGTCCTGAATCCACCAAAGTCTATTGAATTGATTCCCGTAAATCTGGCGGAGTTCCGGGAAGATCCTTTCGTTGATCATGCTCAGGTAGGCAGCGCCATTCAAGTTATTCTCGTAAAACATTGGGCCGACAAGATAGCCATTCCTGCATATTCCATCCACATAGACACTTTCTGCTAACAAATACGTGTGTCAAAGTAGAATGCTGGTGGGCGGGGGGTTCAGCGGCGCATATTGCCGAATGTTATGGCTATTTACCTTTCCATTCATGAAAAAGGCTGCCTCGTCACCAATCAAAATGTTTTCCAAGAAACGAGCAGGTTTATTGAGAAGCCACTCGACAAATTGCCTAAGACAAGGAAAATCAGTTTCAAGAAGCTGGTGTCTTGCATGCATCTTATATGGATGCCATTTTAAGTCATGTTTAATAATTCGGTTAATTCATGACTTTTGACAATTCTAACCCATTCTTTCTGACTGATACATGTGGATTTGGAAGAAGTGTCAACTGAACATTTTCGATATTTTTTGTTGTTCTTATGGTTCTCATACGACCCGAACGTCCTTTATTTAGATTTAAGCATATTCCTTCATGTTGGTATTTGCGAACATTTTTCCAAATTGTGGGCTTGCTTGGTGGGTGCCTACCTGGAAAACGTTGTTCAAATGAATCGTGTACTTGTTTAATACTGCCAGTTTTAATAAAGTTTGTGACTACAAATACGCGTTGATCTTTTGTTAACTGCATGATTAAAAAGGTTATATGGAAGTAAACTTTTACACAGAAACGCCTTGATTTGCTTAGTAAGCAATAATAAAGAGACTATAGCACAGCGTGGCTGAAAAACCACTGTAAAATGGCCTAGGCTTTGCTTGAAGAATGGCACAGTGACATAGGCTACCTAGGCTCCCTACGCTTCTCTTGAAAGTGCACGGTTGGCCGAGCCTTCCTAGGGTTCGTTTCATTATTTTACTTCCTTGCGCAAACATATTTTTGATAGCCTCCACTAAACCAATTAGTGTATCAATATCATAAAAGGGAATTTAATGAAATATCCAGAATCGACAGATAAATAGTTGTTAAATAAAACATTTTTACAAGACCCAAACATCTCCAATAGTTTTTGAGTTATACTAATTCAAAATACGGTTAACTTTTTTTTCTCCTCAGAGAAAAAAACGGAGGTACTCTTGATATCTGTTGTAATAGAGGGTGAAGTGATCATGTTCGAGAAATGGTTTGTCGGCTCCCTCTAAACTATGGGAATTCCAAACTTCAGACAACTGTTCTTGCTCTTGATCTAACGACGCAGATACTCGGTGCATGTCTTGCATGTCGTGTGTGACGCCCAGGTTTTATCCTAGTCACCAAGTTTCATATAAAAATAAGCAGGGTATGTACGCTTTATGAACCTTGTGACTGGATTGCTGTTAGGAACAATGGTTTAATTGCCGCAGATGTAGCAGAACACATAGGGCTCATTTTGCAAGATCTTCTGGCCTAATCCTTTTCATTTACCTCCCAAAGAAAAATACGAGTTAGGGAAAAATTGCTGCATGTAAACTCTTCAGAATTCGTTTATTTAAAAAAATAAATAGAAAATACCCGTACATGTAAAAAAAATCATGTGGTAATAAGTCCCCAAACTTATCTGTTTGCGCAAAAACAATAATATTTGGGGATTAAGCACATCAAAATTGTCCTAAATCAGCTAAAAAAACTTAAACAATGAATTTGGCGTTTGCCAGTGTTATTATCAAAGGATTTCTTGAACAGGTATGAGCAAAATTTATTATAATTTTTGTTATAATATGCATGTTTATGCCAGTTTAGAAAATTATCAAGGGGTTTGCCCTCTCAACATGTTGGACACGAGTTGTGGCCTACAATAATACGGTCCTGGCCACAGAGAATGGTTCTTATTCCTGGCTACAGTTAAAACGTCCACCTCAGAAGCGAGGGGCTCTCTTTTTATCTTGAGCACGAAGGATCTGGCCACGTTTAAGAGTCACTAATTACCGAATACCTTTGGTTGGTGGGTGATGCAAAGAAGATGACGTGGCTTTTTATTTCCCGTCTCAAATTAGAAGCTTCAACGTTGGGACTGAAATAAATATATGATCAAACTTGGGGTAATCATGACTCTCTAAAGCTCTGGTCTCAACTACCTGACACACCCTCAGCTCTCTATTAGCTTCTCGCTTTATATATATAATATATATATATATATATATATAAATATATATATATATATATATATATATATATATATATATATATATATACATATACTGTATATATGGAAGAGCTAAAATGGATGAAAGCAAATTTTGCATTCTCTTCGAAAGCAGGGCAACAATTAAAATAGCTAATTGATACGCAAATCTTTTGCTTGCGTTAAAAGGGGGTTGGCTTATGCAATATCCTCTGGTGACTGTGAGAAGAGCTTAGTTAAATACAACATTACCTTTTTAACTATATATATATATATATATATATATATATATATATATATATATATATATATCATGAACGCGAGAGAATGATGGAACTAAATCAATCAACCGAAATATAAGAGAAGATATGGAGTGATTTTTCTTAATTGCGAAAAAACTGTGCAGAAGTGGGGATCGAACCAAGCACACCGAGACAGCGAGCAACCACTTTGATCTCAATTAAAGCGACCCCTTAGACTTGGCTATTTTTCCGAAGAAAAATTATTTCGTTATTCTTCTCCTTCCTTGCGGTTTGATTGATTTATATATTTCACGGAAGAAATACACATAAGAAAAATGATGTTTATATAAAACAACTATTGCTAGTAAACAAAGTTTAGCGGGTGACAAAATATTACACTAATTATAATTTAAGTCATTTAATATTTCGCGGCATAAGCTTTGTTTGCAAAAACAACACGAAGACGATGCTCATAGTTCGATATTAGCTTTTCGTAATCATTTCTAGGCTAGTTGGAGGTGAATCCATACTCGCGATGCTTTCGAATTATAGAACCTTCACTTGCATAAGACACTTCAACTCGCTCAGAAATAGGTATATAGGATAATCAATTTGAATAAGGCTTATTTATTTGCTGTCGGAATAAGTTGAGGAGGTTCTTTGACTATCGGCATTGCTCAAAGCAAATGTCTTTCGTATATGGATTCTTATGAATAAATGATGGTTCTTGTGTGCCATATGTACGGCCTTCCAGCGGCCACTTCTGGATCCAGGTAAAATTAACTCCTCGATGCACTTGATGTAACCATCTGTATTGAGTCTAAGATACTCCAGGAGGATAAACGGGAGCCTAACGTTAGCACTTGGTCTTCATGACTCTCATTACATCTTTGTGGGATATAGCAAGCCATCGTTTGTTTTGCGAGTTCACCACCTAGTGCTGCCAAAAATTCTCTAAGTCTGAGAAGAACCAAAGCATGGTAGGTTTGAGGGGATGCTTCACTTTGTTCAAAAGCTTCGCAGCACTTTCTTTCCACTTGTCTTTCATTTTCTGCGATAGAAGCTGGTACTTTCCCATTTAGTATGAATAGTCGCTGAAATCCTCATGCACTACCTGTCTGATGAGAGACTTCGATCCTCCCTTTTCGCTGTCTCTGGGATCCTTGTTAATGATGCCTTAGATCGCCGCGACGCATTCACCGTTTCTTTTCGTATGGGAACGATTCGAGTGTAGTTTTAGAAACGCTATACCCTCGTAATTACTGCAAGACTCATCTTACGCTTTCCTAATCCTTTGCACCGTCCTCAGATTGGTACCCATCACTCGATCTTCACATCGGAGCTCTCGCAGTTAATATCAGCAGTACAGCTTGGCTTTTACATATTTATGGGAAATTGAATTTAGCCACAGTATGCTATTTATTCCTTCACATACAATGCATATCTAAGTCTACTATGATAAAATGAATATAGAATAGACGCCAGACAACACGTATTCACGGAATTCAAAGTTGACAACGGCGACAAATTACCTTCTGCTTTATATATATATATATATATATATATATATATATATATATATATTCCTTGAAGCTTTAAGGATAGTGATCACTAGAAATTGTTGAACCACCGCCCAATAGGACTAGGAAGCCCGTTTGATATCTTGAAATCTGATCCTACATACTTCACCATGACCCAATTGAAATACAAACCATTCAGGCATACCTTAACAGAAGAGACTACATTTTATTCAACCTGTACATACGTCTATATAAACGCAGGCCACGAAATTACGAGTCAGCGGTGCTTCACTTCCAAGAACAGCAATTCAAAATCCTTGTTGTGGATGAATTTACGCACACGAGCATGTGCAAATAAAACTCTAAAACAGAGACACAAGAGGATGCAAAACCTTGGACCAACTAAACCACCTATTCCTCATGAACAACCCATTTGCTTCTACATGGAAACCCTTTAACAACTACTAGCAGGACAAGTTCCAAGACATTATCCTTTGTTCACTAAATCTAGCATCCAAACCGACCTGGAAAGACCAAACTTGACTATCTCTCAGGATCTCCCAACCATCTTAAAAGTTACCCTTTATTTCGCCCCTTATTTCCAAACCCAGGCACTTACACTAACTACAACCGAGCTGAATAGGGCCGTTCCACAAACAATATTTAACAGAATTCTAAGGCTAATCAATCGACCAGTTCAGCGAAATTTATCATTATTTATTTGAAAGATTTTCCCTGTATATTCGTCTGATAACGATCTAATTTATATTATCCTAACTTTTCATAATTTTGTTTGCTGCTATCATTTGGCCGCCAATGCGTCTATCTTCATGCAAGAACAATTTCAATTAATTGTTTGTCTTTATAATGTTTGTTTCGCAGTTCCGGATGAGCTTTGTAACTCTTCGTTGTACTCTATCCAATGTAGCGACATGCCCCTGTAGATAAGAAGACCAAAAATGAAATGCGTATTCCAGCTGTGGACGCACGATTAATTTGAACAATGGAGTTACTATTTCTCTACTCTTATATTGAAAATTTATTGTAGTAAATCCTAGTTTTTTAGAAAAGTTTCACAAATTAAAATCGCTTGAAATTAACACTGATATCACATTTTTATGACAATATTTGTTATCGATGGCCGCCAAACATATAATGGAATTTTCTATTTTAAGAGCCAATGCGTGTGGCTTTTTTTATTCAAACCACTTGACATATAATAGACCAATTAAATATGTACGTCATTTAGACTTTAGACCTTGCTGTATTTCCTCTCGATCTGAGCTGAGTTTCCTTATATCACGTAATTGAGCATTGTCTGTAAACTTGCCTATCTTTCTCTATAACCTTGAATCTAAGTCGTTCACGAAGAAAACAATAATACAGGATCCCAAACTTACTCCTCAGTTGCTCAGCTAGTGAGTTAGCTCCAGTCAGGCGATTCACTAATTATCACCACTTTTTGTTCGCTGATTGTAAGCAGTTGTAGACTCAACGCCATAGGCCACCCCTTATTCCGTGCGCTCTAAACCTTTTTAAATGTCTTCCATGGAGAACTGATTCAAACTTTTCAAAAATAATGTCTACTGCATTATGAACATCATATTTTTACGTTAAATCGTGACAATCTTACAAATTAGTTTAATATTAGCAGCGTCCTCTGTAACCAATGTTGGCTAATTATTTTTATCTAAATCATTGACGATTCTCTCTTATAAATGACTCCCAAACAATGTTAAGCTAATAGCTCTAAGATTTGTTTGATCATTCTTCTTCCCATTTAAAAAAAAAATGGCGTAGCAATGACTGACAATGTTTTCGGGTACAATATCAATCTTTAAAATTTTGTTAACAATTTAATATGCCTTAGATGAATTTTATTTGGACTCTTTGATATGCCTTAGATGAATTTTATTTAGACCAAGAAGTTTTTAAGATTTAAAAATATCTTTTTATTGAAATATATTACAATGGGCGAAACACGAGTCTGATTTACACACTACCTCTCGAGTCGCTGACCAGTTTGTTCTGATCATTTTATTTGCAGTAAAGTGTCTATGGGTGATGCAAATCTCGTGCTGTGTTCATCTTCTCTCCACAACAAGTCGCTGGCTCAATGTAGCCAGCTAAAAACAATGCTACCAAAAGTAATTGAGGTCACTGAGTCCAAATATAATATAAGTTGACCACTAGGTGGCGCCACCTAGTGCCTAGAGGTGCTAACTCGGTCATTTTCTCCGCAGGTCCACTAAATCAAGTTCCGCTAGTTAATATGGTATTTAGAATCTAGACTCGGTTTTATACTATTTACATTCGCATAGAACTGTTTGAGGTTTTCTTTTAGCGTTTTAGAAAAATTTGTTTTTACTTAGCTTTTAAATCGACGCCGGTGATGGACGTAATTTTGACGGTTGAAATTGATGACATTTTCCCTTAAGGTATTATTGATTAATGGAGGGCGGTGTTTCAACGACGACCTAAACAAAATTGAAAAATTGCTAACTATAACCACTGAAAACACACGAAACCATCGACTTAAAAGCTAAGAGAACGAACACGGACGCCCGTACCACCACTAAGTTACATCGAGTAACAACACTTGACCTATCATAACCAGTCGCAAAAAATCTTACGCACACACTCACACTTGTAATAGAACACGACATAAATTTCCATCCACTCTCTCTTCCCTAACTCTATTACAAATGCCTGGAAATCTTCCAAAATAATTACCATTCCTAATCCAAATAATCCAACCATTACCACACCACTATCTCTTTGCTTTTCACCATATCTTAAATTAGGCAACTATTAGTCATCTAAAACATCCCACTAGCTTCTTTCCAATAAGGATTCTGTGCACAAACATCACCTAGCTCACCTAAGCGGCTTTAGCTAAAACACACCGCCATACAGGACAATAATGGCAACAAAATACATGAGCAAACCCCTTAATACTAAACATCACACCCCTTAATACTAAACATCACACTGGACTCCAATTACCCAAAGTGTTTTATTCAACTTCACAAGTGACAATAGCGAGTAATACACCATGTAAGCTATCAAGAGCAGATCGAATACATAATGGTGCCCATAAATTGTGAGGATTAGTAGTTTCCCTGCCCTGTTCAACCTTTTCCTACATGAGATCCTTTCCCGAAATCCTAACATCTCACTTCAAAGCTAGGCCGATGACATCACCACCTTTTCCCAACACTTCAAACATCACGTGATCTACAACTCTTTATAGATCACCTAATTCTAACACTGGATGTAGCTGAACCCAATACCTGTTTCAATTCCAAAATCCTCTTACCTATACACAGACTAATAAATGTAGTACAAAACACACACTCGCCTCATACCATTAAATATCTGCAGTTTACAGTGGTACATGAATGCAGGAGTACCTTTTCTACATCACATAAGAAACAGAGCAAACTCCAAAATAAAAAAAAACACACCGGGCACCCACAGTAACCACATTTGAGCAAGACAAGGAATCCATCATCTACACTTAGAAGCAGTATATCCATTCTTCACTGGCCAGTACTCTATAGTTAGAGAACCCAATTTCGCATCGACTCAGCTCGCCACAGCAATATGCCTCACCCTAGGATGCAGACACAAGATCCTCAATAATTTAAATTTCACTTCAAAACTAAGATCATACCAATAAAAAACTATCCAAACCTAATAACGCAATTTCTCCACACTACACAAAACCGTTGCCATCCATGCCATAACATGCAAAGGCCATAGCATACTTGACGAAACTTGACTAAAACTGCAAGGGAAAACTACATCAAGGTACACAAAGGAATCCCCTAAACTCTAAAACCAGCCTACAATTACCCACAAAACCATCGATGCCCACACACCACAGCCTGCCATAAAATCTCTGGTTCTAAATGATCTTCTTAATGCCTTGGCGCCGGATATCAACGCAGAGGAAACATCGCTTCGACGTGAAACATTTTCCAGACTTGCAATGGTCCGGTACAATCAACTGCCAAAATTCAACCAATGAAAATACTGTAATAACCGGAACAATACAGATATCTGCCCCTGTTGCTACCAAGAACTAGACAGTTCTTCACATATTCACATGCTCCAAAAGAATACAAATAAGACGGCCTGCTTAAGGGATGGACCTTAGGTCGGGGCAACACATGTAACTAAGGACTAACCTAGTTGGCTAATAATTCACATATTGAATATCCGAGACATAGAGCTAGCTACCTTCAGAGGTAGTTAATAGAGCTAGCGTTAAGAAATTTACAGGTATGGGGTGCGATGTGTAATTTGTTGCTGTTGGCAAATTTTAATTATGCGCATGCGTGTTCTCTGACGTTGGTTCTCTCTTCTTCCCATCATGTTAAACTCAGCTGTGCATCGTCCAAAAATTTGTCTATAGACGAAAATTCCAAGGAAATTGAAGATTTTTAAAGAGGACGGATTATCCCAAACAACAATTTAAAGATATTTATTTGTAAAAAGTACTTCTTAATTAATTTAATAGGTAATATATTTTTTACCAGTTTCTACCACTACTCTCCATCTTTCTGCTAAGTTTATAATAACGTTCATAAAAGGCGTTTGACTGTGACTTACAAAAGTTATGTCGCCCTTTTCTTTTGTTGACATCTTCATTCTATTCAGATGATTCGCTAAACTTCAAAAAACAGTGTATCTGATGAGGTTAGGTTGAGTGAGTAGGGTGAATAACTTATTAGCTGTCAATCTAAATTGTTAAGCTTTCGTATGGTATATCTTGCGAATATGAGAGCGCATGGTCTCTTAATAAAAAAGCACTCATCTTTTAGAGATTGATGCTGGTACTTTTTAGTCAACTGCTCCATGTAATCGGTCCAACATGGAACCGACAAACTCTTTGTTGATAGGCTGATATGGTTTAAGAAGTTCAAAATCGATTATACTATTCATATCCCACCAAACACATAAGATAATCTTCCGTGGATGAGGCCCCTATTTCGGATAAAGTAAAAGTTTTTCCCAAGGACTAATCCATTGTCTATGTAAAACGTTTAATATTATAGTACTTAACCCTATTTTGTGACTTGCAAAACTCTAAATAAAAATTATTCACTCTTTGGTAGATAAAGGCCAGATGAATAAATGTTGATGCTTTGTTGCAAGTGAACGTGTATGAAGTCGTGAGGAATCCATTAGCCCAATCTTTAAATAAGTTGAATGTATTTTTTACACAATTGTTCAACAGTTACATTTTTTCAATAATTTTTAGATCATGTTCTACTTCCACTATTCGTCCTGAAAGGATTCATCTTTGAGACTAACGTTTCCCGAGCGAAAATTCTGAAATAGTCTTTGGCCCTGTTTCACACCCATGTTCCTTCATCTTATACTTGTCGCAAACTTTCCGCTGTTAACTTATCATTGTCGCCTTTCTAAACTACTAAAGAATAATGTTGCGAAAGTGCTCTTTTAACCGGTCAATGATATCGATCATTTAACGATAAATCAAATTTAATTAACAATAATACAAAATTAATAGCTCAGAAAATGACAACTAAGAAACGTCGTCGAAATTTAGCCTCTGGTTAAGTCAAGACATAAAGGACCTAGGCTTCGTGGTTAGTAGACTAGGCTAGTATAAAAAAAAACTGATTTCGATTATTTATATTCATAAAATAATGATAAACATGAAAAAAGGCCGCATTACTTATAGTTAAATTATAAATGAATAACTTGAGATTAGGCTAAAAGTTTATTTTCGGCGACTTATTCTCTTGGTGCCATTTGCCTGATGAGCGATTAAAAAAAAAATCATTTTAAAGAAAAAGGTATAAAATAGCCAGAGTCAGAAAATGGTCGTCGTAGGACTCCTAAAAGATGTATTCGTGGTGTTCGAAGATGAATTGAGGAAAAAAAACTTGCCTAAAAACTTCTGAAGAGTCAGAAAGAATACAAAGAACACATGAAATGCGGTAAATTACTTATAGGACTCTCTTGAATATTATGGATGTGCAGCAAAGATAAAGCCGCTTTTTACCTCGACCAGTATTAAGGAGAGAAATGTGTGGGATGAAGAAATAAGTGACAAGCCTTTGGAATTTTGGGACAGGATAATTTTTTCTGATTATGGTTTGCTCAATTTCCGGATTGTAGACAGGTATGGTTAGGTTGATTAACTCCTCGGTAGTTTGCCATAAACAAGATAAAACTAGTGTTGTAACATGGTACCTTTTCTGTTATGTTGTGAGGGCAATTTGGAATGGTAAGGGGTCAGAGTTAGTTAAGTGTGTGGCAAGATTAATTCGGAAGAATCCATTTCCATTCTTAACGAGGAATTTAGACCAGTGCTTCAAATGGCGAGCTTGAAAAAGAAAATTGGGGCTCCCTCTCATACGGTAAAAGAATAAAATAATAGAAAGATTAATCGGCATCAAAAGATTTCCTAGACCGAGTCACTCATTTACATGGGCCCACGAGATCATGTATGTAGAAAATTCTAAACAAAGATTTCCCGTAAGTCCAAAAATACAAGAACTTGATAAGAATTACGCCAAACATGGTCTGAAACTCTCAGCGAGTTGAACCTATACATAAATGCCAGTAAAGCTAAGTAAAAAAGGTATTGATAATGCACTTTTATTGTTCAAAATTTATTCCATTCTTTAAATTTACCAATATATATATATATATATATATATATATATATATGAGTAATTAGAGTGTGTATTTATTTAATATCTCGGAGGTATATACTAACCTCCCCGCCTCCCTCTACACATATGTCCCTAATGTACAAAAACGCAATAAATTACTTCTTTGGAATACAATTTTCCATATATCTTGCCTGATATACAAAATATTTAAAAAACCTTTGAAGCATTTTGAAAATAGCCAGTGGAGTATGTAGTCTATATATAGCGAGAGATCTTCTCCTCTCGTCTTGCGGCGCTGGGATAATAGTGAGTGTTGAACCGCAGTTAAACAAAATGTCCTAGCCTGTGACAAGCCGGTGAAGAGGCAGAGAGAGGTTTGAATTCTGCTCTGCTCTCACGACAAATGCGGAAGCGGGCTGATTGTCTCTCCCAGATAGAAAATTTTGGGGAACAACTTTTATTCCTAGATGAAAGAAAGGTGCAATGTTACTAGCAACTGATCTTGGGAGAAGTCGTGTCCGATATGAAGCTGGTTGCCGGTTCGGAACGAGACTATCAGTAAGATATTATGTATTCTCTTGCACATAATTTCCCAAACAAGTTCCAAGACATCTTCGAATAGGCCATGGAATTTGATGCTGAGGTAAAGCCACTCATCACAAAAGGATAGGGGATAGATGCTGGAGCTAAGTATGAGATCGGGGCTCGTTCCATTAAGAGAGGAGTGTGATTCTTGCCACAAATTTGGCATTAAGTGAAATTCTAGCATAGGTTAACGTAAATTTGGATAATTTGTAGTGATGAAGTTAATGCGTATAAATTTGATAAGATTGTCGTGCCTCGATGCGAATTACGTGTGCGGTTTGGCAAGTGTACGCATTAGTACTTTTATTTATGGCAATAACAAACGATGTTCTCAGTACCGGTGTGTTCCTGGGTGCTGGAACAACAAAAGGTGGTTAGACTGAACTCTTTCTGTGGATTCTATGGACTTTCTGCCTGAAACCATACCTTTTTTTATGTCGCAGTGTGCATTAATGTAAATTGATGCTCTAGTCTAGTTGCCGGACTTTTGCTGAGTTTGCTGATGAAGGTTAGAGACGCGCTCGCGGCAGGGTTCTATTATTAGATCACGCTAAACATTCACGCAATAGAGTGTTCACGGATTGATATGGTCACCATTGGCGAGATGACACGCCTCGTCTATAGATAGATTTGATTTAACAAGTATTAGATTAATAATGATAAACTGCTAATTTGCTCTCGATTGGCAGTCTCGGTGATGGAGAGAGAGAGAGAGAGAGAGAGAGAGAGAGAGAGAGAGAGAGAGAGAGAGAGAGAGAGAGAGAGAGAGAGTGTATGTTTGTTGAGTAGTAGGAAAAAGTCGCAAATATGAGTCTCAACTCTTTTAGAGTTTGGCTCTTAAATGGCGATCCTCGAGCGTCGTCGTGAATTATTGGTGATTAAGAGGAAGTAGTTGAGTTGCATCAGTACCCCTGAAATGTCTTTAGATCCTATCGCTTAAAATCTTCCAGGCTTACATATTATACTCTTTCTTACATACCAATATTGTCTCTAACCATTTTGTTAAGGTCTCTTCATACTAAAACTCCACTTCATGCTGCATTTGAAAAAGTGACAGTTAATTGTTTGCCTAATATTTTCACTAGTTATCAACAAATAGCTCTTCAGGTTGTTGGTTCTTCATACTTTTTATATCATTATTGGTTTAGACGTTATGTCAGTTTATAATAACAAAATATAATTCCCTTCCTTTCTAAATGTGACACATTATATTTAAATGGAAATATACATTACCGAAATTTGCACCCTAGCTTATTAAATCTGGTAGTGTTGCAAAACATGTGATCCTCTTAATCATGTATTTTTATAGATTCAAATATCCGTCTGTAGAAGCGCCCAATCTAATAACAAAATATTGTGATGATAGGAAAATGATCAGGTTCAATCTAAATTCCAATTTTGCTGCACTTCCGAAGGAAAATAGAATATTTATACATACACGAGTAGGACGATTTGTGGGGCATTTTTATGTGGTAAGGTAAAAGCAAAACCCTTATACATTTTTCCTAACTTAAAAAGTATATACGGGTATAATAGTAAATACATATACGGGCGAGTGTGTAGTGTATATGTTAGTAGGTATAATTCAGCATCCATGAACGTTTGATCATTAATATAATATATATATATATATATATATATATATATATATATATCTCAAAGTATCGCGAGAGAATGATGAAAATGAATCCATTAAACCACATTAAAAGAGAAAACGGAATGATTTTTCCTTTCAGTAATATGTTTATTACCATTTTTTTCGAAAAAATCCGTGCAGGGAAGCGATTCGAACCATGCACACTGCAAGGAAAAATTATTCCGTTTTCTCTTTCAATGTGGTTTAATGGATATATATATATATATATATATATATATATATATATATATATATATATATATATATATATATATATATATATAGTCATAAGGGTTGCTGCGGTCCAGTCTAATCAACTTTTTGACAAAGGTAAGAACACAGATGACGCTCAGGTACATACATGTGATTTGTTTCATGGAAGAAAAATACCAGCATTAGCAGTTAACATTTTAATGAATCATCTTGAAAACAGTGCCATTTAGATTTTAGACCCATATTTTACCGTATGTAATAAATTAAATCCCAGCCAACTAATTTTTCAATTTTATAAACTCGTTCCATCCCCAAATTTAATATACTACTGAATTAAAAAGTAAAAATAAACTTCCTTTCTTAGATATTATTATAGAAAAAAACGAAAAACTAACTACGAGGGACGGTCAATAAGTTTTGCGAATCGATAGGGCAAAACAGAGGAAGAGGGATGGCTGTTTGTGAGGATGTTAAGATAAGTTATGACAAGTCAGGATCTGCAGCCGCACGCTCCTGCTTAGTCTATTTAAGAAGCAGTAGCTGATCGCAGATCGTCAGTCACAAATTTTTCAACAATGGAGAAGGTTGAGCACCGCGCAGTGATCAAATTTTTGATCAAGGAAGGCAAAAATGCAAAAGAGATCCATGAACGCATGGTTGCAGTGTGCACCGACACCGCCCCTTCCTATGCAACCATTGCTCGCTGGAATAGAGAGTTTCGCCATGGTCGTGAGTCCCTTGAAGATGACCCCCATCCAGGACGCCCGTCAGACGTGACCAACGAGGACAATGTGGCCCGTGTGGAGAGGATGATCCTCGAAAATCGACAGGTGAAGGTCGAAAAAGTCGAGCGAGAACTTGGAATCTCACATGGAATTGTTATTAACATCATCCACGACAATTTGGCCATGACCAAGGTCTCTGCCCGTTCGGTCCCTAGAAACCTTACGCCCTATGATCAACGTCGTCAGAGTCCACAAGGCCAGAGTTGCACAAGCTGCCCTGCGCGAGTGCGGATTCGAGGAGCTCAACCATCCCCCTTACAGTCCAGATTTGGCCCCTAGCGACTAATTTTTATTCCACCAGCTCAAGGCTGCCCTGCGTGGACGCTGGTTTGGGGACGATGAAGATGTCCAGCTCGCCGTCCAGGAATGGATTGAACAGCAATCGGGAGATTTCTGGTTGTCGGGAATTCGAAGCCTCAGGGACAAGTGGCGCAAGTGCATTGAAGTCGAGGGTAGTTATATTGAAAAATAATAAAACACTTTTCCTCATATCTCGTTTGCTTATATCCGAATGGCAAAACTTATTGACCGCCCCTCGTACTTTAATATCCTGAAAGCCCACCTTTAGTGGTCTTGGAATTAATTTTTTCAGTCATTGTGACGTCATGCAAAATCAGCGCAGTAAAAGTCTTAATGTATAAAGGCTTCTAACTATCATCATATTTATTTAATAAATAGAGAATTCCAAACTCTGAAGTCTTATTTAAAAATAATTTTCCTTTCTTTTGCTTGAAAAATTAATCAATAATTTTTTTAACAAAATTTACTCTCAATCTTTTCTCCCATATGATGCTCCTAAAAAAATCGTAGTACCTGAAATGGGACCCTTCAATAAATTATTCACTATAAATTTTAACAAATTACTAAAAAACTACTTTTTTTCATACCTACTTCAAAATCCCCTTTATCAACCCCCTTTCCATAGGCAGTTTTTTACCTCAAAATGCAAACCTCCTCTTGAGATGAGCAGCCGAATTGTTTATGTTTTTACTTGTCCTTGTTGTCTGCAAGGACCTTATATTGGGAGTACGGTTCTCTCATTCAAAAAGAGGTTTTGTTCTTATGTGGGAATAAACCATCGCACAGGAAGAAATTTATCTAGAAAGGATACTTCTGTAATTACAAATCATATAATACAATGCAAGACAGAATGTTCTATCGATAAATTTGAAATAATTGGCCGCAATAATAATGAATACAGCCTAAGTATTTTGGAAGCCCTACTCATAAAGATCAAATCTCCTACATTTAACCTTGATATCACCGCTGTTCCCCTTTTCATTTCTTAATTATAATTACCTCAGTAAAAAACCAACCTATTTGATCCTATTTACCAACCAACCAATTAAAAACTTTATTTTTCTTCACTGCTATCTCATTATAATTTCATTACTTCATGATTTTACCTGAACTTCACTGGTAAGCGACATTATACTTTAATAATTTAATTTGTTGTATTATTTTTGCTTCATTAGTGTTTTCAACATGATAAATACTTTAATATCTTTGATTATAGATTTTAATTCATTCAATTCTCTACATTGTCTTTTATTTTTATTATTTTTAATATTGCTCATTTAAATTTGCTATTTTTTAACTTTGGTCTCATACAGCTTGTCATTTTTACCCTTTAGATCTTTTAATTTTGCATATTTTTTTTTATATTTTATTTGAATATTATCCTAATATCATTTTTTTTTGCCTTCGGGTTCGTGAAAATAACGCATTATAGCTCCAACATGAATGGACAAAGGGCGGCCAGGTTAATACATCCGTCAGAACAGTCCGTCGCAGACGGCCTGAAGTCATGCAAATCCCGCCAGAATCCGCTGATCGAATTTCAGCAGAAGCCACGACGACAGGCTTGGGCACGTGCTCACTGCAACTAGAACATGCGTTAGTAGGGTCCTGTCTTATAGTGCGAAGAGTCTAAGATTCAGTTGTTTTCTATCCCGGGCAAAGTTAAAGATCTCAGGAGGCTAGAGGAGCAGTGGAATCGAACGTGCATTGCCTCTTCACTGCAATTCTTAAACGAGGCATGAATTCGAACTAGTATAATACCATAATTATCCTTTACCAAACAGGCGATCAAACCAACATTCTAAACTACAGGCCAATCATCATTTTCTAGTGTATTTATAAGAATTTTACAAGAGACATTACTAACAGACTGCAAAACCAGCAAGATCCCCACCAACCGAGAGAAAAAGCTGGTTTCAGAAAAGGCTTCTCAACGATTCACTGCCTAAAGAGCGCAGTGTGTAATTTCTCGTCGCCGTTGGCAACTCCGAATTCCGCGAATGCTTCTTGTATGACGTAGGTTCTCTCATCTGTCTATCATAATAAACCTAGTTGTGCATCATATGTGAAGGAAACAATACCATGGGTGAATTCAATCGTCCAAAAATGTGCAAATATCAAGCTTTGCTGCTTGGTATTCACGGCGCGAGATCAAATGCGAAGACTTCCGAGTCTTTGGATGTCAATCTGAGGGTGAAGCAGAGTAGCAGCAGGAAGAGGTAAGTTGGAGGGGTTAGGCTGTGATTACAAGTGAACGGGGACTCGGAAACGACGAGTGACACACTATACCCTAATTTATTTTCCCGGAGGGCGTCAGCCTCAATAGGGAGGGCTATATCAAGTGCCTCGAGGATTTGGTGTCCTACATCCAGGAGGTGAACGCTAAAAGGACATACGTGTGACAGCAGGAGTCTGCACCATTCCACACGAGTAGGAGGACCCATTCTTGGTTATTAGATAATTTCTTTAACCAAATTACTTCAACTATCCTAACTCCTAACTCCCCAGACTTCAAAAGCCTGGACTATTATGTATGGAACGTGGTTGAGAGAGATACCAAGTCCCCCTGTAGCACCAAGTGGGAGCTCAGGTCCAGGATCGCCACAGTTTTTACCCAGTAAAAAAAAGAAACCAAATACCATAAATGATATATATATATATATATATATATATATATATATATATATATATATATATATATATATATATATATATATATATATATATATATATATATCAGATAAATTGAAAAAAGTTTAAAAGTTAAAGGTGTTCCAAAGGGCTAGTGGCTGTACCAATGTAAGTTACTTGATCTTGGACTCGTTGAGAAAGAGTATAGCTTTCATGTGGGTAAGAGTATAGGCGGTTTCTTCTGGGAATGTTAACTGACACCGAAAAACAGTACCCCATACTCACGCGCCTCCGCGCCGTAAGAAGTGTTCAGGAGATTGTGAATTTATTTGGCTACCCGAGGGACTTCGTTTATAAGGTGAAAAGGCACTGTGACTAGGCTGCGAATATGGAAGAAGTACCTTCGGTCTTGCACAGCAAATTTCCTCCCTCCTGCTTGGTCAGTAGCGAGGGTGACGTTATACCTACTCATATCTTCATCCAGGGCCTTAAGGTTTATGCGGATATTTACATTGAGGTCCGGGAGACTATAGTCAAGTCTTAGATGGAGCAAAAAGCCGCTGAAAAGCCTTGTGATTTCTATCAGGCCTCTGTTCCTGCACACAAAGCAAAGAAGACATAGGCTTGGTTGATTAACAACGTCATTATCACTGGCCCCCAGACGTGTGTCCATTGTGACCCATAAATGCTAACTCCGAGATTATTTCGTGTTGGACGTTGTTGGGAAGAGTGTGAAAAACGTTGCTCACAACACTTTAGGATTTTTGCGGGCCGCCATTGTGAAAGTAATGTCATCCATTGACAAAAACTCCCTGAACAGGGCAAGCAACCAGCTCAGGTCTCGCATGGAGAAGCTCATGAAGCCAGATGGTGGCTATTTCGAATGGTTTCGCAACTATATACTCGTATATATATATTGTTATATTTGTGTATAAATTCTCATGAGAATATATTGCTTCAATTGTTGCACAACCTGTTTTCTTTTCCCGTGCACAATTTGCATCGATTTACTTGAACCCCCTTCCCCTATATAAATATATATATATATATATATATATATATATATATATATATATATATATATATATATATATATATATATATATATATATATATATGATAAATGAACAATAACGTTCTAGTCAATGTGGTTAGGCAAGGGTAATAATAATAATCCATTAATCCGCTAAAAAGTCTCCTGCAGTTCCTCAACCCTCTTCAGGAACGTTACATATACGAATAGGCCTACATCCATTTCTATAAAAAGAAAAATTTCAAGAAGCCTTTTTTGTATGAGATATATTAAGGACGGGATTTTTCTTCTCTTGGTTTCGATGCCCTTTTTGTATAGGGGGGCAAGGGGGGAGGCTAAGTGGGAAGGGTAAGGGGGAAGGCAAGGAGGGATGGTAAGGGGGGAGGGTAAAAGGTGGAAGATAAAAGGAGAGTGTAAGGGGGTGAGGGCAAGAGGGGGAGGATGGTAAGGGGGTAGGGTAATGTAATGTTGAAAGATGGGCATGAATTTAATCTGAATCTCTTTCTCTATTTGTCTACTTAATAATTTGCTATCTCTTTCTTAAAAAATACATCTTTATTCTAAGATATCATAGATAAAGTAGTATCATTTATGCCGTACTTATGATATATATTCTTCCTATTCTTTTCTTAAAAAATTTCAGCGAGATTTGGTCTAACAGCCCGAATGGGTTGTATCGAGCGTAGCGAAGAGCAAGCTCCCCCATATGGAGTGAGTGGTGAAACCATGGCTTATATATAAACACACGCGGCAATCAGTCAAGATTTTTATTCGACCATGAGGCGTATAATTTACCTAAATAAGTCATTATAAGTTTGGAATTTATCGTAGGTAGGAATATAAACATTGTTGATCCCGCTTAAGAAAGATACACGGCGGGACGCTAAAGAGTAAGGACTAAGAACTCTCTCAACCTCGCGTCATTCTTGTCATTAGGAAATGTAGGCATTTCACTCCGTTGAGGTGTTCCGCTGTAATCGCCTTCTTAGCCGAATAGGATTTGCTGCGGAAGAGTTCGGCGTCCAACGTCCCATGTCGTGTACTTGAGCTTTCCGTAATTCATCAATTCCTATACGAAACTTTCCTCAAAGGCTTCTGGACATGTTTTTATTTTTATTTTTAAATAATATTAAATTAAATACTACAACTTTTTTTCCAGATACTGCCATGTACGCGCACTATGTGTTCGGGACTATGGATCAGGAAGGGACCGGTCAAATCACATTTAGCGATTTCATCATGGGCCTTTCTGTCCTGCTAAAGGGGTCCCTAAAAGAGAGGATCAACTGGGCCTTCAAGTAAGCACTCGATGCCTCATTCTTGAATAGGGAACAGAAAAGTAGATTGATCGAAAGTCAGAACGAAAGAAGAAAATAGACATAAAGCTAGAGTGAATGAAAAACATATCCATAAAAAGAGGGCGGGGGAGAAAAGGCAAAGGTAAACATAAATACCCAAAGCTTGAGGAAAAGGTAGGTCGGTAGACTAAAAGACAGGTATGTGAGCCTACTAAAGAGCAAGAAGGTTAATTCAGAGGCAGCTTGTCGAAAAAAATGTAGGCAGGTAGAGAGGCAAAAATAGCTTCAAACCGAGACAAAAATATTCATTGGTTAAAATAGTAAAGGAAAAATATATGAATGTAAGAAAATATACTCTTCATGAAAATATTTTTTGCTAAAACAGGATCGTATATGAATCAGTGTCACCTTTTATAAATCGAAGCAAATCTATTTTATTCTTTTGAATTGATACAAAACAAGACTTGAAACTATGAATTGAAGAAATGTCAAAAGAATCATGCCATATTTAAAAAATTTTATTTTTAACATGCTAATTAACTTTAATAGCTTATATGACATCAACAATGACGGTTATATCACCAAAGAAGAATTGATTGACATCGTGTCATCAATCTACGATCTGATGGGTAGTCAAACGTATCCTAATATTGACGATACGACATCGATTGACCACGTCGACACGCTGTTCCAAGTAAGTGGATTTGCATTTAATAAGCCTTTTTATATCACTATTGTGGTCAAAACAATACCGTTCAAACATAAGGTTGTTAGAGTGACCCGGAGCTTATTTCATTATATTCTAATCAATGTGATTTGATTTTTTATTATTTCTATGCTTCTCATTATGGCTACATTTACTGAGTGTATTGCTGTTGTAATTATTTCCTATTGGTTGTTTAAACATAATTTAATATACTCTTATGGAGACGCTGTTAATATGTTAACCAAAACCTCCTTTAATTACTGTTAAACTTCTTAACATATTAACAGCGTCTACATAAGAGTATATTAAATCACCGTCATGAATGTTTAGGATCGTATCAAAAAACGACACATTATATTTGATTTAGCTGATCGATACCTGACATCCTTGTACTATTATTTTAAATGATTATAATTATCGATAATTATGTCTCAAACGGGGATGAAGTTGTCAAATTACTCTTGTTTGATTTTTAAATAATTTTAGCCTAATACACTATTATTATTTAAACCTAAAGTTTCATATCATTCACTTCTTTCCGAGTTATTTATCACACTATGTAACTTATAACTAAAGGATCTTCAATGTGGGTTGTATTTCCCGTAGATTATTGTTCACGTTTTTTTAATGGCTTAATTTGTTTTCCGCTGCAAATTGAGCTTTTAAAAATAATTTTAGGAAGATATTTGATGTTAGTTATTCACGAAGAAAACAAAGAAAATAACGCTTCTCTCTAACGACATTTTTTGAAAGAAAATTAAAGAAGGGAGTCAAAACACGAGAAGTGATAATTCGTGCAAGACATCCTGTGCGGCCAGAAGAAGAAGGAAAGGAAGTTTAGGAACTCGTAATTTATTAACAGAATATTGGCAAAATTGAGGATCCAGTAGGTAGGCAGTAGATGGTAGACCTTGAACTAATAGGAGTATTTAAATGTGAGAAAGGAACCAAATATAACAAATACCGTATAGAAACCTCATCAAATCCACATAATTTAGCTTATAAACCTCTATGAAGAAATTTATATAACGCAAAATTGAAGATTACTTATTTTCGTGTATTTTCTTTTGATGTTTTTTTTCCGATAGAAATATTGCAGCTAATAAAGCATAGAGTAAAGGTCAATTTAGAAACTAAATGGGATTCAAGGCTTACGATAAAAGGAATCATAATATTTAATCAGTCATGGATTCAAGCTAAGTGAAAATGATGCCGGTAAAATTGTATCAGGGACACAATTTTCCGGCACAATCAATGGCCCTAGTTACAAAATTCTAAAGCCCCCCCCCCCCATATTGAGCGAGAAAAAAAGAAGTTTCACTTCAAGTAGCTTATTGGACAATAAATATATCCCATACTTTCTGATCTTTATAAAATTCCGAGGCGGGATAAAAAAAATTAGCTTCTATATTTATACGTCATATGGAAAAATGAAAGGACTTTTTTTTTAATGGTGTCGATAAGACCCGATCCCACCTTTTGGAAAAGTGATTGACAATGACGCGAAGTACTTATAAGCTGGGGACATAAACTTTTTCTAATAGTCTAGAATGTTTTAGGAAAAGCAAAAAGGGCAAAACCCTATATGAAATCAAATATTAATTCAAGTTGAACAATAAAATATTGAAATAATTTAACAAAATTCAATAATCGGTATGTCTTCCACTTGTTTCACATTCTTTTATATTTGGTTTTCATTTCGTTCTTCAACATTCGCGCTCAAGTGTTTAGTTGGATGCAATTTATTGGATTTCCTGGTCGGTACGTGCTATTCAAAGGTAAATTCCAGATTCTTTTATGAGTTGTTGTGAAGCAATAGCGCGTTTGCCACGGTTACTATCCTGAAGATAACGCTAAACGTATGTATAACATTTTGTTCCTTTGAATAAAATGGAATAACATTTTATTTAATTATTATTTGATATTAGGCATTGTTCTAAGAAGCAGCATCTTCTTTAATACAATCGATTTAGAAGCAGTGGACCGAATAAAATATTCAATGCAGTGTGGCTTTTAGCCTAGGTGTTCATAGTGTTCATCATCTTTAATATGTTGTGATAAAACGGATCATCTGAGGTCATTTTTAAAATATTGTTCGACGAATAAAACAAGCATAAAATTCATCAAGAGGAGCATAAAATTATCTTCACTACATAGATGCAAAAGATGTAGAAGCAACATTCACGTATTAATGCTTATTGGTGATTCCATTTGATCTGCGATAACGAGGATTATTTTTTAAGTCAGTCCTATTTCTATCTTTTAGAATTGTGGAATGATAATATTATCGTAATTCATCTCTTTAAAGTTATTTTTAGCAACTAGTACTCTCACAAATGGTTTCCCTGCTTTTCTGCAACATCTTTAAAGGTTTCCTCACACCGAGATTTTCAACTTAAATTTGTATCCATTTTACAATCAACAGTCACCTTATCTTTCACTACGATGAAGTTTTTGAGGAGTCGATTTTCGATAATAAATGTTCTATCTTGGTTCATTGCTTTCTTACACAAGTTATCACTAATTCTGTCTCCCACAAGTTACTCTTAATTATCGACAACCACAGTTTACATTAAAAATAAATGTTGCTTTATTGGAAACATAAAAGAAATCTTTATTTAAACATGAAAACTATACATTCGGATTTAATTAAAGTAAAGGTTGTACTCCCTAGGATAAATCTATCCACAAACAAGTAAAACCTGCCACTAACTATTAAGAAGTAGCCCAAGTGGTTCTAACAAGGTTTGCCATACCTTGCTACTCGTATGTCTTAGTTTGTACATTTTAATGCATTTTATTTGAATTATACACTTTACTATAATGTCATAATTCTGTACTTTAGAAGAGTACATCTACTCTGAACCTTAGTAGACTACCTACCTCACTCTGCACTATATAGATTACATGTACTATACTTTAGTGGAATACCTGCATCTTGCATTTATTACAGTACTTTTAGTTTGAAATTTAATAAACTGACTTTTAATTGAATGCTTCTAGTATGTACTCTAAAGGTTAGTAGATAAAATAAAATGGGAATAAGTTGAATAACAGTTTTCTGTAGTCTAGTATACCATAGAAGGTGAATGGTTTAGAAGGGGTACATCCACTACAAAACCAGAAATTAGAAAAGTAGCACATCCGCCCCTCTCCAGTAACCCGTGTTAGTCCCCAAACTACATGGGATTTACAAACACTTTCTCACCTAGCTCTCCCCTTCCCATAATTTGATAAGCTAGTCGCAGACCAGCATTTGTACACTTATCCATCGACGCAGCAGGGAAGGGGAGACTTCCTCCCTCCTTCTCCCGAGACTTTTCTTCGGCATGGCAGCCAACAAGGCACTAAAGCCCATCTGCCATAAGCACTACAACCTTATGAACCTGAAAACAAAGACATACAGTTAGTCAGTCCATTATACGTAGAAAAGGAGTTATTGGGGCAAAACCCATCTTCCCATTAATCACGTCCTCAAATCTAGGAACCCTCTACTCCTGCTCTCTTGTGACCTAATAGCGTTAAAGGCTTTGTTTATAGAGGTTCCAAAGCCTCTCTTCTGACTCTGTATGAGGTAGCTGGTCAGGTTTATAAACCTAGCAAAGAGTAAGGGGATAATTGTAAAAAAATGAATGCTGAAAGAGAGCGAGAAAAAAGCGCACCAACAACTTGCCCAGGTCCCGTCAGAGAATTTAAGTCAAGGCATTGATGGGGCTTATCTAATTTTAACTCGGTCTGAGAGAGAGAAGCTCCTTTAGTTACCAAGTGTATGTAGACAAAAGGTTCAGAGGAGAGTCGTAGTGAATAAAAAAGGTAGTGTTGACAGGGAGCGAAGAGGAAGCGCACCAAAAACTTCTACAGGACCAATCGAAGAGTTTAAGTCAACCGCGAGACGGGAGTCACTAATAATTTTCACTCAGGCCAAGAGTACCTACCTGTATCTCCTGCAGGTACAAAGTATAACAGGCTACACAAATTGCCTACCTGCAGGCTAAACGATGGGAGTACCTCTACTATGTATATTAATAGATTACATTTTGTATGTATTATAGTACAATATATTTACTCTTTCTTAGTGGAGAACTTCGCCTCCCTTTGCGCAGTAGATTACCTTTATGTTCTTTAGTCGATTACTTCTAATATGTAACCTTGGCAGAGAAACTCTACTATGTACCTTTAATAGATTAATTTTACTTAGTCCTTTGTAGAGTACCTCTGCTCTGACCTTATCGCACCTCTACTCTGTAACTTAAAAGAGTACATCTATTATCCAGGTGGAGTACTTAATCTTTTTACCGAAGTAGTACCTAGACTATCTAACCTGATAAATTATCTATCCACTTGTAGAGCAACACTTTTCAGTACCTAAATAGTGTTACCTCGAATCTTTACCTTAGTTGAGTAACTCAACTATATATGTTAATAGAGGTATATTTATACGCTGTAAAAAGGTAGTATATCTTTGCTCTGTGTCAGGGTAGAATACTTCTACGCTGCTCAATGGTATATTACTTATAATTTGTACCAAGGTAATATACTTCTACTCTGCACCAGGTAAGATTACTTATGCTCTCTACCCGGGTAGAATGCATCTACTTTGTACTAGAATTTAAGACTGCACTTCTGAACCAATCATACATTTACTCTGTACCAGGTTCAAATACCTCTAATCTCAACCAGATACAAAATGTCTACTCTACACAGTACCAGATTAAAATATATATAACCTATAAAAAGTTATAATACCACTAAATTGTACCTTTGCACATTGCCTCTACACGGTGTCTCAGTAGACAAAATACTGTAATAGAGTACCTCGGTCCTCTGTTTTAGTAGAGTAACTTTACTCTGTACCTTAGTAAAGTACCTCAACTTGCTACCTTAGTGGAGCACCTCTTTTTTCTTCATTCGTGGTCTAACTCTGAAATATACCTTTCTATATTGACTCTACTACATAGCAGGGTTTATTACCTCTAAACAGTACCAACATAGTATGTCACTATTCCGAACATAATTAGAATACATCTCAGCCATACTTCACTAAGGTAGCTTTAATTGCAAGTTTATTAAACTACCTCGAATATTTCTCTTAGTAGATTACTTCTAATCTTCAGGTTAGTAGAAGTCATCTTCTTCCTTTGGAGAGTACCTCTCCTCTTTCTTTCGAGATTATCTCTCCTCTTTCTTTGGAGAGTACCTCTCCTTTTTCTTTCGAGATTACCTCTCCTCTTTCTTTCGAAAGTACCTCTCCTCTTTCTTTGGAGAGTACCTCTCCTTTTTCTTTCGAGATTACCTCTCCTCTTTCTTTTGAAAGTACCTCTCCTCTTTCTTTTGAGACTACCTCTCCTCTTTCTTTTGAAATTATCTCTCCTCTTTTTTTCGAGATTATCTCTCCTCTTTCTTTAGAGATTATCTCTCCTCTTTCTTTCGAGATTATCTCTCCTCTTTCTTTGGAGAGTACCTCTCCTCTTTCTTTGGAGAGTACCTCTCCTCTTTCTTTTGAGATTATATCTCCTCTTTCTTTCGAGATTATCTCTCCTCTTTCTTTCGAGATTATCGCTCCCCTTTCTTTCGAGATTATCTCTCCTCTTTCTTTCGAGATTATCTCTCCTCTTTCTTTCGAGATTATCTTTCCTCTTTTTTTCGAGATTATCTCTCCTCTTTCTTTTGAGATTATCTCTCTTGTTTCTTTCGAGATTATCTCTCCTCTTTTTTTCGAGATTATATCTCCTCTTTTTTTCGAGATTATCTCTCCTCTTTCTTTGGAGAGTACCTATCCTCTTTCTTTGGAGAGTACCTCTCCTCTTTCTTTGGAGAGTACCTCTCCTCTTTCTTTGGAGAGTACCTCTTCTCTTTCTTTGAAGAGTTCCTCTCTATTTTATTTGGAGAGTTACTCTGCTCTTTCTTTGGATAGTACCTCTCATCTTTCTTTAGAGAGTACCTCTCCTCTTTCTTTGGAGAGTATCTCTCCTCTTTCAAAGAAAGTAGAGGGAGAAGTGACGCCCCCTTGTCGCGGCAAGAGAGCTTGTGTGTACCTTTGACTTTTCGAGCTATTTCGGCGGGGGCACCTCTCCTGGGTACTCCTGGTAGGGCTTTCCTTGTCGATTTGGTCGGAAATTCAGGTTCCAGACTAAGTGCGTCATTTTTTCCTTTTTCAACTCTATCCTTCTCCTTTTTCACTTTTATCCTATCTCTCCCACTTATACAAAAAACAAACAAACAAAAACAAAGCCTACTCCTATCATGTCACTTTTTCCCTTTTTTCCCTCTATCTACATATAAGGACCTGGTAGCTACCTCACGCGTCAGAAAAGAGGCTTTGGAACCTCTATAAACAATGCCAACAATCGACGCTCACTGGTTGCGAGAGACTAGGACTAGAGGTGTCCTAGGCGTTGGGGCACGATGAAAGGGATGAAAGTAGTGCCGTGTTAACCCCTTCCCTGGCGCGTAATTATTGACCGTTCCCAGTGCCCGTTGACGGGTGCCTTTGGTAGCATCGGTCCGAGGTGACGGCCCTTTGTTTCCAGGTTGGTTGCCAGGCCAATAAAAAGCCTTGGGTCGAGTCTCTTGGTGGGGTGGGATATCCATTGAACGCTGCTCCGAGATCCTGGCCGTTGTGAAGGGAGCTAGTAGCAGTTTAGTAAGGAGCTGGCTTTGTTATTGTTCACCTGGTGACAAATCTAAGGCCCCTTCGGGGACCGTCTGTGTTGCTTGGTTGGGAACCACGGCACGCCTAGGCTTGAAGACTCGGTCGGACGAACATCAGCACATGGAGCGTGCCTTCTGGAAGACTCCGAAACGACTCCGATCAATAGGCGGGAGCGACTCACGCGGGGAGAACTCACCAAACCCCCTTTTTATATATTGATTGGTCACAAGCTTAAGAAATATAGAGTGTTCAAACTAGCAGGCAGGAAAGGTCCAGCAGCGCTAAAATTCACGTGTGCCAAATGTAAGAAGGACAAGTGGTGCGTTGACTTCCCGGAGGGCTGCTATGCGAAATGCCACCCAGGCAGTGTATGCACCACTTGCATATTAAATAAGGAAGTGGAGGAAGTAATGGCCTACTACAGGAAAAGAACTACAGACCTCGAAAAGAAAATCATAAGGCTCAAGGAGAAGCACTCCCACCAGATCCGCAGGCTCGAAGAGAATTTAACCGAGCTCTCGAGTCCTGTGGCAAACACCACTTCTGCAGAGACGCCGGGCCCCAATGGGGCAGAAACGCCAAAAGAAAAAAAGACAAAAAGGGAAAGAAGAAAGAGGAAAAGGTAGAAGAAGTTAATGAAAAGGATGATAGAGATGAAGAAGAAGAAGAAGAAAATGAAAAAAGCCTGAAAAGACCATGACGGGGAAGAGAGAGGAATCGGAGAGCTTGCCTCAGAAAATAAAGACTCCGAGCTCAGCAGGCAAATGTGCCAGGATCAGCCTTGTGGGTGATTCCCAGGCACGGGGCCTGCAGCCCCTGCTAGCTGCCCGCCTTCGCACAAGCGTTAAGGTGAGCTGCCTCCCAGGCTGTGGGAATAAGCAGTTAAAAGCTGAGGCCGAGATATCTCATATTTCTGAGACTTCAGTCGTTGCCCTTATGGTAAGTGGCAACGACCTCTACCTCAGAGGAGGTAGGTTCGGCCCTACAGGCCAGATTATAAAGACGGTTATGGGCACTGTCGACGACTGTGGATTGAAAACCCGCAGACACGTCGTGGTGGGGATGCTCGATGTGGGGTCCAAGCCGGACTGCCCACGTGAGGAACATTTTGCTAAACCGGCGCCTTGCAGACCTCTGTACGGCGGAGAGTGTCTTTTTTGTCGACCGGTACGCCGTATTCTATGGTAGAAAAGACCTCTACCAAAGGGATGGGGTGCACCTCTCCTTTAAGGGCAAGGATTTCCTAGCCAACCTTATCCAGGATGTTGTAGAGCGCACCCAAAGGAGAATCCGGCCCATTGGGAAGGCGGACGTACGCCAGTACGCCCGAGTCACTCCCCAAACAATCTCCTCCGAGGTTGTCAAAAATAGTGCTATCGCGACAACCAAGAAGCCGGGAAACGGAAGAGTATAGGGCGTCCTACATTAGGGGACTCCCTGAAAGTTCTTCTGTTCGATGCGAGGTCAATCAGGAACAAGTTTTCTAAGCTCCGTGGCCTCGTAGCGACGGAAGAACCCGAAATGGTAGCCATAACAGAATCGTGGATAAAAACCTCAAACCAAGACTTTAAAGGCGAATTCACGTTTCCTGGCTACCAACTCTTCCACAAAGATAGGCCAGACAAAGAGGGTGGCGGTGTAATGTTATATGTCAAGGATACAATAAAATCTACGAACTCAAACATTATATCTGATCACGAGCTCCTAGGCGTTGACCTAGAGATAGGTCCTGTCAGATACAGAACCCTGCTGCTTTACATAGCCCCTTCCCAACCCGTTAAGAAGGACAGGGAACTGTACCAGCTTCTGGGTGAGCTTGTTCAAGGCAGAGTGTGCATCGTTATAGGCGCCTCTAACAGACATATCAACTTGGAAATCAGAGCAGCCTGTGGCGAGAGCGCGCTACTCCTGGAGTCGCCAACAACGAGTACCTCACTCAAAGGGTCAGAGAACCGACGAGAGGAGACAATATCTTCGACTTGGTCTTCATCTTTGATGATGATATCGTTGAGGATCTCTCTGTAGGCGAAGAGCTCGGTGGCAGTGACCACCAGCTAATTAGATTTACCGTCAAGATCCCGAAGGTAAGGTCTGTTGCCGGCCAATTAAAGAAATTTGACTTGAGAAGAGCAGAATTTGCAAGCCTTCTTGCTGGGCTGACTGATGTAATGCTGGCGGTATGCGAAGATGTTGAGGATTCGTAGAACAATTTCAAAAATAAGTTCATAAGTCTTCAATCAAGTTGCATCCCTCTGAAATGCCTCCGTCGTTCTTCTATTCAACTAAAGTGGTTTAATCGAGAAATCGGCCAACTGCTTAAAGAGAAGAGAAATGCGTACCGGCGATTGAAGTTCTCGGGTACCTATGACGACTACCGGAGGCTAGCCAGAAGAGTAAAGTCAAGCATAAGGGCGGCTAAGTGGTCTGAGGAACTCCGAATGGCGAGACTCTGCAAGGAGAATCCCAAGGAGTTCTTCGACTATGTAAATAGCCGTAAACCAATCCATCGTAGGATTGGGCCCTTAGCTTAGTGAACGAGGAGGATGCATTAACTCACTCAGATGCCGAAAATACTAACCTGCTAAATGACTACTTCTCTTCAGTGTTTACTAAAGAGTGTGGTCTCATCCCCCAGCCCACGGATTCATACTCGGGGGAAAAGCTGGAGGTAATGGACTTCACCGAAGGAGAAATAAAGAAAAAGATCGCTGACCTAATGACGAATAAGTCCCCCGGACCGGACGGGTTTCTATCCAAGGTGTTGAAGGAAGTGTGCGATGAAGTATCACGACATCTTTACGCTATCTTTAGCACGTTAATCCGAACCGGATGCGTTCCTAGAGACTGGCGTGAGGCGAAGGTGACTCCGATCTTCAAGAAAGAAGACCCAGGCCACCCTTCAAACTACCGACTCATCAGTTTGACTTCGATAGTCGGTAAACTCATGAAAAGTATCATGGTGGACAAAATGACGTCTTATTTAGAGTCAAACCTGCTACTGAAGAGTTCCCAGCACGGCTTCCGAAGGCAATGGTCATGCTTGACGAACGTTGTGGAATTCTTCCACTTTGTGTTCAGTGAGCATGATCGGGATAAAGCGGTGGATGTTGTGTACCTTGTCTTCCAAAAGGCCTTTGATAAGGTACCACACCGCCGCCTTCTCTGGAAAGTGCGTTCACAAGGCATAGACGGCAAGGTAGCAGGTTGGATAGAGAGCTGGCTAAGTGACAGACGGCAACGGGTAGTGGTGAACGACATGCCTCTGAATGGGCGCCCCTATCAAGCAGGGTCCATCAAGGTTCCGTCCTGCTACCACTACTGTTTATTATCTATGTCAACGACATGGACGGAGACATGGTTGCTAAAATCTCCAAATTTGTTGACGACACTAAGCTTGGTAACAATGTGGCAAAGGAGGGGAACACTGCCTGCCTTCAAGAGGACCTTCAAAGGATTGGGGAGTGGTCGGAAACGTGGCAAATGCCTTTCAACGTGGATAAATGCAAAGTAATGCATATCGGCCACCGAAACCCCAAATCTAAGTACATCCTTAAGGACACTGCTCTTGAATCGAGTGACACTGAGAAGGACTTGGGTGTTACTATCACTAGCGGCCTCAAGTTCTCGAAACAGTGTATCGAGGCAGAGAAGAAAGCACAAAGGATGTTAGGCTACATAAAGTGCCAGTTTGGATATCGTAACAAGGAGATAGTACTTTGTCTGTACAACTCCCTCGTTCGGCCGCACCTGGAGTATGCCGTACAATTTGGGAGTCCTTCCTTTTGAAAGGACATCGCAAGGTTGGAACGCGTACAAGCTAGGGCAACCAAACTGATTCCCTTTATCCGAAATAAAAGTTATGAGGATAGACTAAGGGAATTAGATCTGTTCTCGCTGGAAACCCGTAGACTGCTTGGTCAGCTCATCAAAGTTTTCAAAATACATCGAGGGTTCGAAAATGTTGACTACCGGGATATTTTCACACTGAGTGAGAACTGAACGCGCAATCATGGCTTTAAACTTGAACTGAAGCGTTACAACCGCAATCTGTGTGGAAATTTTTTCACCTATAGTATCTGTGGTAAGTGGAACGCACTTCCAGTGGAAGTTTCCAACAGGGAATCTGTTGACCAGTTCAAGTCAAGACTAGAGAAAGTCTTGAAAAGTGGCCGTTTAGAGACGCAAGAGAATTGAGCAGACATGTGCCCGCTCGATTGCTAGTCTAAAGATACCCTCTTTGAATGGATCGTAAGGTCTCCTAGGGTACTTTCTTTCCTTGTAACTCTTTGTAACTCTCCTCTTTATTTGGAGAGTGCCTCTCCTCTTTCTTTTAAGATTATATCTCCTCTTTCTTTCGATATTATTTCTCCTCTTTGTTTGGAGAGTACCTCTCCTTTTTCTTTGTAGAGTACCTCTCCTCTTTCTTTGGAGAGTACCTCTCCTTTTTCTTTGGAGAATACCTCTCCTCTTTCTTTCGAAAGTACCTCTCCTCTTTCTTTCGAGAGCACCTCTCCTCTTTCTTTCGAGATTATCTCTCCTTTTTCTTTGAAAAGTACCTCTCCTCTTTCTTTGGAGAGTACCTCTCCCCTTCCTTTAGAAAGTACATCTCCTCTTTATTTGAATAGTACCTCTCTTCTTTCTTTGGAGAGTACTTCCCCTCTTTATTTGGATAGTACTTCTCCTCTTTCCTCTGTAGCTTAATAGGCTTCCTCAAATCCCCACTTTAGTAAAGTATCTCTAGTCTGTCCTTTAGTAAAGGATCTCTACTCTTTCTATAAGTGAGGCACCACTACTATGTACCCTATTAACGTACCACTAATTAGTGCTTATTTGAGTACCTATACTTTTTCCCTCAATAGTGTCAAGTACCTCTAATCTATACTGTAATGAAATACCTCTACTCTATACAGTAGTTGAACATCTCTGTTTAATATCGTAGAGGAGTACTTCTACTCTGTACCTTAATAGAGTACCACTATTCTCTAACACATGATGAAGCTACCCTTCATTCTGTAATTTAGTAGAATACCCCTACCATGTACAGCATTGGAGGAGCTATGCTCTGTACCTTAGTAGAATACATCTAACCCTGAACTTCTTAGAGGACCTTGACTCTGTACCTTATTAGAATACCTCTACCCCTGAACTTATCAGAGGACCTTTACTCGGTATGTTATTAGAATACCTCTATCCCTGAACTTATTAGAGGACCTCTACTCGGTACGTTATTGGAATACCTATATTTTGTACCTTCGCGGAATACCGTGATTCTGTAACTTAGTAAACTCCTATAAACTGTACATGAATAGAATATCTCTACGAGTATAACTGCTTTGTACCTTAGTAGAGCAAATGGTTTCAGCAAGAAGAAGCAACATCCCACAGAATTAGACAGCCACTAGAATGCTTAACAAGATTTTTTGAACAAAGAATCATTTCTTATCGTTTGCAGTTTCCCTGGCCAACAAGATCTCACGATCTACGAGTATCACCTATTGACTTTTTTTCCTGAGAATTTGTTAAGGACAAAGTATTCAGGCAAGAGTCAGCCTATATCGAAGAATTAAAGCAAGCGGTGGTAGAAAGTCTTGAATTTTAATGTTCGGTAAAGCTCCGAATCTTGATTTAAGTTAGGGAAAGTAGTCAATTTGTTTTAGCCAGATCTCTTTGAAAAAGTTTAATTTTATTTTTAAAACTTAAAACTGTTTGGGTTAGTTCTGTAATAACTTTGTTCCTTGCTTGAAGTGCAAGATTTAAGTATTGGAGGTGTTGCATTACATCTTTAAAGAACATCAGATCTTGTATCCATTCGGGATCTTCTAGTTGTGGATAATTCTTTCCTTTTTCTTTCACGAAGGCAATAATTGGCTCAAAAAGGTCAACAAACTTATTAAAAAGATTGGTAGTTGACATCCATCTTACAATACAATAGAATGAAAGGGCATGTGGCTTTTTTTCAAGCTCCATCTCCTCAATAAAATGTCTGAATTCACGGTGTGTTTTGGCACTTGTGCCAATGAAATTAACAATTTCTAAAACGCAATTTATAACATTGTTGAACTTAAAGTGTTTAATTAATAAATGCTCAAGAGAGATGACAGTAAACAAAGAGACATTAAGAATAGTTGGGATCTTGTGTTAATTGCCCAACTAACCCATTTTTGTTAACTACTATGGCTGATGCTTCATTTGTTGCAATGCTGACAAGTTTATGCAGTGGTAGTTGAGCATCTGATAAGGCTTTGTGGGTTCGGCAAAGTTTATAAGACCCAAGAATTCTTCTTTAATATTTTTAACATTTGTAACATACCGAAAAATATAACTTGAATGTCAATAGATTCATCTAGTGCTAAGCTAAAAGCCACGCAACTTTTCAGATCATTCTCTAGTGACCAATTAACAACAAAACTTATTTCAGAATACGTCTTTCTGTAGTGTCTCAAGAGATGGGGATTTGTTCTGTTGCCTGTTCAAGTTTTTTCTTATCTGACGCAAGAATTTCAATCATATCATAAATATTCTTTTTTACAAATTTCCCAAGACTGTAAGGAAGTCTACTTCGAGCAATATTTCAAGCTATAACCAAACGGCTTCAGTACTTAAATCATTTTGCTCACAGAGGGAAAATATGCTATTTTGTTGAGTTACTAAATTATATCTCAATATTATCTTATTTTTTCGCAGTTCTATTTAGGAGGAAATTCAGATGCAATATTTTATGATTAGATTCATGGTACGATTAGCGCTTTAAATTACTGCCTTTAAAGTGGCTTATGGTGGTTTGACAAATGAGACCCAGAGCCTTATTATCCTTAACAGTAAAAACAAACTCGTTTTCCCAATGTTGGTTAGAAACTGTTTTCTTGTTCGTATTTCCAGTTTACACTTTTCTGTTTCTCAGTCATTTTTAAGATGGGTTTTATAAATTTAACTAAAAACAATGTTCACTATAAATCAGAAAAGTATTAACTTCAGCACAAATTACACAACGAATATTCCACTACTGTAGTTTTAACAGCCTCTCAAAAACTACTATTTTTTACTCGGTGTCTGCACTACTGGAAATTACATAGCTTCTGAAAATTCTCTTTTTCGCGGTGATATTTGAAAAGATAATGTGAATAAGCTGCTGAAATAGGCTCATGATAGCAAATAAATGTATCTTTCGCAACATATTCCTATCATATGTATATACTTTATGTAAAGGTGATTCCTATTGTATATAAAATGTTTTTTTAGCGTGAGATGCAAGTTAGCAGTCATGCACATGCGTGGTCATTCAAGATTAAACAAGCAGGTCCATTTTAAAAACTCGATTGACATGCCACCGCACTCGATCGCAGGAATGGTACGATGAAAGTTATTTTAATCTTTAAAATATTACACCGAACATATTGCGTGTAATATTCGAGTCATTTTATAAAGTTATTACCATTAAATGTTAGTTAAATTTCCAATGAAGCCTCCCAAATTAATGTTGTCTCAAGAGCCACACAAAGTACTTTCAAGAGCCAAAGTTTGGCCACTGTTGCTCTAATATGTACCTTATTAGAGTACCTTCACCCTCTACAATAGTGTAGAATCTCTGGTCTTACATTAATAGTGTACTTATACTCTTTTACCTAATTCAGTAGCTATTTTTTTATCTATATACTGCACACTTGTACAGTAGCTATACTTTCTCCCTTAGTAAGAAAATAATTATAATCTTCTTCTAAGGGAGTAACTCTAATCTGTCCCTTAGTGTAGTACCTATACTTTTCTACTTAGTGCCGGTTCTCGACTCTTAAAATTAGGAGAGGACGTTTACTCCGTACCTTAGTAGAGTAAGTCTAATTTGTACCTTACTATAATAAAGCTACTTTATACCTTAGTGGCGTACATCTAATCAGTTTCTTAGTAGAGGACATCCACTCTGTAAATTAATTAAATAATTATAATTTGTAAATTAGTAGACGAGCTTCCTAACTTAATGGAGATCCTTGAATCTCTAGTTTAGTAATCTAGATACTCTGGCTACCATGGTGAAGTAGCTCAACTCTGTACCTTAGTTGACTACCTCTATTCTGTAACTTGTTTTAGTGAGTCCATTCTTGAACTTATTAGAGCAGATCTACGCTGTATCTTATTAGAGTACATCGAATTTGAGCACTAATAGAGTATCTCTACCTTGTACCTTATTAAGGTAATTGGGTACAATAATAATCATAAATCTGCCCATTAGGAGAGTATATCGAATCTGTAATTTACTAGAGGTATTGGATTACATATGAAACAAAATTTCACTTTTTTCCTGTATCTGGGTTAAAAGTGTTATTTCCTAATTGTTCGTAACTAAAGGAAATGAAAAATGTTTATTAAAAGTGTTATTTCTCAATTGTTCGTAACTAAAGTTAATGAAATATGTCTATTAAAAGTGTTATTTCCAAATTGTTCGTAACTAAATTAAATGAAATATGTCTATTAAAGGTGTTATTTCCCAATTATTCGTAACTACAGTAAATGAAAAATGTCCATTAAAAGTGTTATTTCCCAATTGTTCGTAACTAAAGTAAATGAAAAATCTCTATTAAAAGTGACATTTCCCAATTGATCATAACTAAAGTAAATGAAAAATGTCTATTAAAAGTGCCATTTACCAATTGTTCATAACTAAAGTAAATGAAAAATGTCTATTAAAAGTATTATTTCCCAATTGTTCGTAACTAAAGTAAATGAAAAATGTCTATTAAAAGTGTTATTTCCCAATTGTTCGTAACTGAAGTGAATGAAATATGTCTATTAAAAGTGTTATTTCCCAATTGTTCGTAACTAAAGTAAATAAAAATGTCTATTTTGATCCCCAAATTCTGAAAGCTTTCAGAACTTTTCCAAACACACCCCTGGAAATTTGTAGAACTTTCTGGAATATTACTTCAGAAATATTTAAAAAGGGATTCGGTGATGTGCTATCAATTCAGCAAAACAAAAGAAAAAATGTTCGGTGTGACAGCATCTCTGAGAATGTGTGAAGCTTACAAAGCATACTTGGGTATGACAGTTGAGGACAAAAAACAAATCTTGTGGAACTCATTTTGTTTGTGAACTTTATAAGCAAACTTTGAAAGGAAAAAAATTGTTGGTTGTAAGGAGTAAGATATTAAATATAATTTTTTTTTTAGCTATTAGGTTTGTTTTTCAGCCCAAAGGGTAATAAAGTATATTTTTTAATTTTACATACACGCTTTTACTACTTTTTTATAGAGGAGAAAGTGGAGCCATGAGTTTGCCATTCTAAAGATTTGCCTTGAACCCACTGAATACTCAAGGAACTGATTCTTTTGCATGGCGGACCCTTCCAAACTTCTAGGTGGCAAAAATGCACGTTTTTTCTTATTCCAATATTCGAACTTCTATTGCACCAGTATCGCAGAGTGCTGATCTTCCTGGCCTACGTCTCCAGAAAAGAATGAGCCACCCTCAGAAGAAAGTAAGAATTTAGAAGCTGAAAAGATAAGTGAAAATCCAAACCAAAGAGACCTCAATGACCTTGTTAGAGATCTTGGTTTGTCAAAGTCAAATGCTGAACTTTTGATTTCCAGGCTCAAGAGTGGGATTTTCTTTATGAAAATTTGCAAGTGATAAGCCATAGGAAACGTCATACACCTGTATTAAGATTCTTTACTTATCGGGCTGAGATATGCTACTGCAATGATGTATATAGTTTGTTGGATGCAATTGGAATTACATGTAATCCAGATGAGTGGAGGCTTTTCATTGACAGTTCCTCAAGAAGCATTAAAGGTGTACTTCTCTTTAATTTGAATAAACATACATCCATCCCTTCCCTTGGCTCATTCATTATATCTCAAGGACGACTACAACAATGCCAAGCTCTGGATACAAGCTTTGTATTATAAGGAGTATGGCGGAGAAGTGATGAGCGACATCAACATGGTAGCATTTGTGATGGGTTTCCTGGGAAGTTTTACCAACTTTCCATGTCATCTCTGTCTTTAGGACACCATAGCCCATTACCACAAGAAGCACTGGCCACAAAAGACTGAGTTTTCTGTTGGGGGACATAATATCAAGCATGAGCAATTGATAGACTCTCAAATGGTGTTGTTCTCTCTTTTGAATTTAAATATAAATCTCATGAAACAGTTTGTTAGAGCTTAACAGAGAGTCTGCAGCCTTCTAGTCCCTTCAAAAGTTCTTTCTCAAATTCTCTGAGGCAAAGTCGAAAGTTGGTATCTCTGTGGCACCACAAAATAATAAAATTATGGTGTTCAGAATTCCTTGAAAACTTACTAAAAAGGAAAAGAGAAGGCTGGGAAAGGTTTTTTTCGAGGTTTTGGGGCTTTTGGGGCAACCGTAAGAATGATAATTCTGTGGAACTTATTGAGAACTTAGCGAAAAGCTATGGCCAAATGTGCTACAGGATGGCCCTGATGGTGCAAATCCTTGATCACCATTTTGCAAGTTCAAGGAGAATATAGGAGTATACTCAGAGTAGTAAGGGAGCGTTTTCATCAAGCTATACTCTGAACTTTGAACATATGTAGATACTTAGGAGTAAACAATGAAAATATGATGGGAAACTATATTTGTGAGCTTATACGGGGAAAAGATTTATATTACAAACTGAAATCGAGTGAGAACTGTTCACTTTTTACCTTTTTTGCTTGTTATTATATAGTTTTGTGTACTTTTTGATAAAATTGTATAAATTTAACTGGTTTTTTTGTTCTTTTTAACGCTAAAATGAATAAAAGAAAACAAAATTTGCCTATTTTTAGTAAATATTTCATCATACAAGCCACGAAAGCAAAATTTAAAACAAATAATGGTTATTTTCTATTGTTTTGGAATAAAAGAGTTGGAAATCAATATAAAGGGGAAGATCAACGTACCTTAGATTGCGGCGTCCATTCTGAGAATGAAGAAGTAGGCGGAAAACTAAGGTGAAATTGAGATTCGTTTGTTGTTGAGTTAGAAAATATGGAGGGGAAGGAAGAGTTAATTTCACTAAATGATGGTTTAGTTGTTTTTTGTAGATTGATTATAATATTTTAAGATGAAGCATAGAAGGAGCAGAAAAGAAAATAGTAAATGGATCTAATGCTGCTGAGTGTCTTGTACTATACGAATGATTCAGCACACCATATAATTCTACATTGAAGAGTGTTTTCTGAGTTCAATAGGAGCTTCTTAGATATTGGTAGAGCCTCTGTTTAAAATGTAGGCTAGTTTTGCCCACGTAGCAATCATTGCAGTCTGCACTCTGGTATTGTTAGACTACAAAGGATCTTAACATCAAGAGTATATCGTCTTTATAAGGGAAGAAATGACCGATAGAATTGTGATTAATTTTTTATGAAATTAATCTAATTTGTCCTAAATATTGAGTAAAACAGCCATTAAAGAAATTGTGAAAGTGCTAGGGATAATAAATGAAAGTTTTACGAAAATGTTCTGTTTTGAAACTTAGGTTTTCAGTATACGGATGTTTTAAAACCCTTGATATATCAAGGAAGTTAAGAGTATTGTTTATCTCAGTTTCATTTAAGAATTTAATATTTGGGTGTTAGTAATTCAATACCGTAAGAATAACTCAACATAGTCTTTGTGTAGAATAAAAGGAAACAGTCTTTTATATACACGAGCTTGAATAGAAAAGGGAAGTCACAAAGCCAGATATTTTCGTAATGACACAGGAATGAATTGGTAAAGGTGGATCAGAAAGGGGACCCCATTGCAATTCCATCTATACCCGTTTGTAGAGAATATTATTATAGAAAAATATAATATCGTCCACTGTCAGTTTTAAAATGCTTACAAAGTTTTTCTATACCAAAATTTAGTGAAGTGAAGCTAAATATTTTATCACATATAATCTGGACGGTTTCAGAGACAGAAATGAATAAAAAGAGATTCCACATCACAAAAAGCCATATAATAATTTGGTCTTTTGGTAAAACCTTGACAGTCTACAAATTCGAAAAATCCTTGAGTGTATTATACTTATTTCATGTTATAAAGGTGTAAACTACAAACTAAAACTTTAGCTAAATTGTCACTATGCGAATTAATCACGGAGAAAATTGGACATAGCGGGAAATTGGCCTCATGGTTCGGTATAAATACGAGTAGCAGAAGAACCAACTAATCTCTGTTTACCTTTTATTTTTTCTTTCATTCATGTGTTTATTGTGGCATTTATGTCGTTGTTTATTTTTAATATGTCTGAGAATTTGGATTTTCTTTTTGTTTATGTTACTGAGTTATATTTTTATTTATGATTTAATTTTGAATTTTTATTTGTTATTTCATTTATAAGCTTAGTTTTCGCTGTTTTTACTTACAGTTAACTTCGCTTTACTTTGATCCTATCACTTCAGTTTTGTTTTTCACTTTTTGTATTTTAGTATTTCACATTTTATTTACTTACACTTTCCACTTTATTCTCAGTCTTTTTGTATTTTAGTTTGGTATCGTTCCACTTATTAATTTTCTCATTTTCGGTTGTTCAATTTGGGGTAGTTTAGTTCATTTCTGGTTGACTTCTTCGGGTATCTTTCCGGTATTCCTGTTTGGTTTTCTTTATCGGTTTTGGCACTGGTCGGGATATATGTCCTTATCTATTTCATTCATTTTTCATTAATGACCTCGCTAGTAAGCAAAGGTGCTTCCTCAATTCTCAGCTGATGTCTTTCGTTAGGAAATCGAGTATTAAGGGGTTTTCTGGTTTGATGGTAGTGTTTTCTGCAAATATTGGAGGAAGTTCTTCTTTGTTGCTCCATATATTATTCGCTCTCTCCTTGATTTTGATATTGAGCGCTTCTATTCCTGACTCTTGATGCATTTTATCATGTTTAAAGCTGTATAGAAGGTTTAGCATTAGTTTTGCCCCGTTCTTTCTCTCTTTATATGTTGTTTAAGGCATCTTGATGTTCTTTTTAGTCACAAGACTTTACCTTTATAATATCTCTAGTTCTAGGCTTCAAATTCGATATTTGCTACCTTGATTCTGGAGATTGTGACCTTCGGAAATTTACTCTTCTTCGTTTTTATCTTCTAGTATCTTTCTAACTTATTGATGTTGCGGATTTCTAATGATGTATTCCTAGCCTGAAAGCATACCTTTTCCTACGATGTAACGACGATCTGGATTTGGTCGTCCGCGAAGTGTATGTTTAAAAAGTCAGGCATTAATGGTGAGGGCAGGTCAGATGTAGAGATTAAACACTGCGTGAGGCTAACACAGCCCACAATATGAGTCCATGTTCCAGTTTAAATTCTGGTCCTGCATAATCATTAATCAGCACATGTTTTTTCCTTCATGTGATCTAATCACATAGAATTCTTTCCAAGTTGCTGTTCATTCGGGGATTCAAGATTTTATATTACATTTCTCTGACCCAGAGTTTGTCGAGGGCTTTCTCTACATCTCTCAAGTCCAGATTAATATAGTTTTTCTCTGCTTTTGCCGAGGATATTTCTTCTGTATTTATTCCAAATGTCATCGTAGTGTTTCTGACTTTTTAAAAACAGATCTGGTAATCATTATAAAGGCTATTTTCATCGAAATATTTTTCAATCTTTGATAGAGGATTTTTTCGAAAAATTTGCCCATAAAACTCAATGTCGAATTAGACCTGTGATTATTGAGCTGACTAGGTGGTTCTTCTGGTTTTGGAACAAAAACTAGCTTTGGCTCTTTTCTAGCCATCTGAGAACTACCGGTGTTTTGGCATGCATTATAGATGTTCTGTAATGTTTCTTTGATGTTACCTGGTGCCTTGGTAAGTTTATTCTGGTTATTTTGGTGGAGCCTAGCCCTTTTTGCTTGAATTAATTGATTACTAGTTTGATTTCTTAGTTGTTATATAGGCCACTGTACCAATAATTTCTTACCTCTCCTACGATAATGCTGGTGATGAGGTCTTAGGAATTTTTTTCTCAAGTAAGTGTGGACCATTTCGTGTATCTCTGGATTGAAGTCTTCATTCTCTTCTGATGTTATAGAGAACACAGGCTTCCAGTCAGCGCAAAAAAAGTTCTTTTGTGGTCCCTTCATCTTGAACTTTTTCTTTCTGTTTGTTTTTAATTTTTATTTTCTTCACATATTAATAAACTATCTGAATCGATCTCTCTGAATATGTTTCTTTGGTGCTTTTGTTTTGCTGATCCAGCCTTTTGTATTAGCTTGCAGCATGCTGAGCTTTCTTCTCCTTATAGATCCATTTCTTATTTAGTTTGAAGTTCTTAGTTATCCTTAGAGGGTCTGGCGGGTGTATATTTTGTGGGCTTTACTTTCGTTTCTGAATTGGCCACACTTCATTTCCTTGAAGGTTAATTGGCTGAGAGTGACACAGTCTCTAGGATAGATTTGTATCCTATTCTGGAGTAGAAGTGTCTCTATCTCATTTTCATCATCTTCACCTATTCTGGTTTTAAATGCCAATTTGCATTTATCTTCCTTCAGGGCCTTAACGGCGTCTCCTTTCCTTTGTCCTCTTACGAGGGGGAATGCTTCGTCGACAAACACTTTAAGGTCGATGTCAGTTGCTTCTATGATTTTGTCATTTCTCTTTCCCAACGTAAAAAAATTATAATATTTAAATTGGTTATTTTTACTTTCATTTTTAACTTCACAGATCAGGAGTTATTTTTTCAAACTTATTAGGCTTGATTTATTATTGAAATACTCATTTAATTTATTTTGGTGATAATTTATTCTCGTTTGGGGCACACAGTTTAAGGTCGGATCTCAACCACGGTTTGTACAGCCTGTAGCAACCTTGGTGAACTAGCTCGTAATTAATACACTCTCTGGTGGCTAAACACACCCGATATGGGTACCTTCATTTATCACAGAAAGTGCGATTCCAATCACCTTGGCTCTAACCCAATCGCTAATTAATTTCCCTGTAAACAACCATTATGTTGGTCAGAAGAGTTATGGAAAGCTATCTTGGAGAGGGGAAGGGAATCGCGAATAATAAAAAACTCATTATAATACCCATTGCATAACACGACTGAATACATTACAAGATAAGTGCGTTTTCATGTGTAACAAACATTTAACTAAATCCCATGAGTTAATGCAGATGTACTACGCTAATAAAAACAATTGACAACTTTCAAGGATATTTTAGATCAATGAGCTCTCCAAGAGATGTCAGAGGACACCTGTATGCTTGTGTTCCGTCCAGGCTCCATTACCCGAAGTTTATTCTCCGGTCCCAATGTAAACAGGAAGATCTGCGGCTATAGTCTTCCAGACAATTTCACTTGTTCTATCTTCCTTATTCTCTTTAAATATCTCTCCTTCCAAACTTTCTGTGTGATGCGACCTAATTGCTAATTGCACTTAAAATTCAAGAAGGAAAGGACAATTCCAAAGGCTTTATATTCTACAAATTAAAAAAAAGCAAACAAAGAAGCTAATCAAGGTTTAACTAGACCTGATCTTCAATAAAACATGTATATATATATATATATATATATATATATATATATATATATATATATATATATATATATATATATATATATATATATATGACAAATAATTACAAAAGACAAGATTTTATTGAGTCTAAAATGTTTTAGATTTGGGAAATTGAATAAATTCGAGCAATTGTCAGCATTAAGCTTATGGTTGACAATGCATTAAAATATTGAGTGCAATTTTGATTCTTCTCGAGGCTAATAATTCTGCAAACATTTTATGATGGAATGTAGAAAAAATAAAAATTCTTAAGCCTCTGTACAATACATAGGTCTCACTATTCTCACGTCATTTCAAGGTAAATGTATCAACCTAGTGTTAATTATATCACTATTTTCAGGGACTTGACTTGAATAAAGATGGAGTTGTCACCATCGATGAATTTATGGAATATTGCTCAAAAGTAAGTAAAGCAAAATTTGTAATTACTTAAAACGTTTGTACGTAGGATGAGAAGTAAGTTTGTATCTAAGTAATCCTAAGTTTTAGTTTAAGAGGTTTATGATGGTTCATTTAAGTTACTTTTCAACAAAACCTTTCAGGTTATTAACCGTAAAAGAGCTTCCACAATCACAAATTTACAAGTAAAATGGATTATCGAAATCAAATAATAGACTTATAGCCTTATAGACTTATAAATTATATACATATTTGCATATATATAAGATTAATAGAGTTGCTAAACTCTAAAAGGTCACGTCAATAATAAAGAAAATTAAGGTCAATCCGATGAGCGGAAATTGCAATAAATAGCTAGCAGGACATAAATAGGCCCGACCCTCGCTGAAGTTACTGAAAGCCTCTTTTGTTTGTGATAGATAAAGCGAGGTTCACGCCCTAGAACTAAGGAGAAATCCTCCTCTTCTGTTTGTATCGCAAACTACAGGGTGGTCCAAAAGTCTTGTAACCCCGTACCGAAAAGTAATAAGAACAATAGAGGAACAATATAATAATATCAAACACATGTACTGGTTTTAGTGTATACACTTTCATTGACCCTGTAAGACATCACGAAGGTCTGTATGAACACTAGAAATGCACACGATCATGTGCGCATACACTTGTAATCAGCCTCTGTTTCCAAACTGTAGGAGCTCGTGTCAGTCATCTGAAATAGAAAATGCAAACAATATTAACAGGGCGTGACAAGACTTTCGAACCACCCTGTAGGTTATAGGACACTAATTTAGCATAGAGTGAAAAGTATAAAAAATATATATGATAATACTTTACATTACAATAAGAGTAATAACGTGAATATAATCCTATAAGTCACACTCTGGATTACTCAGCAAGGGATAACAAACTTCAAACAGATCTTACAAATGGTATGCTACTACAACCATTCTCCTACTTAAAAGTACTACTAAAGAAGGAAGAAAGGAACACTAATTATTCATTGACAGGAAGTTTCCCGTTAATGCAAAAGGCTCGGTGGTTCAAACTTTGTTTTATTTTAACGTCTACTTTCAAAAATATAATGAAAAATATATCGAAATAATCTAGGTTCGTTATAGAAGTTAAATAAAATATATGTACAAAACAAATTACTCGACCGTCGACTAAAGCATTATTATTTGCCCTTTTAACCTTGCAAACAATTAAACACATTTGCCCGGAAATACGGTCTGATAAAGGCATCTAAATCACGCCAACAGTTTCTAAAAATGCAAACAAATACTTAAAAAATAAAACGTAATATTGTCTGCATTTGAAACCTTTTACAGTGGTACCGGTCTGCCTACACCCTTTACAGTGGTACCGGTCTGCCTACACCAAAAACAGTGGTACCGGTCTGCCTACATCCTTAGGGACAGTGTTTTGGCATAAAACGCAGGAATTGCAGCAGTTTCTTATATAAAAGGAAGTTCCTGGCCAATAGAAAGGGGAAAGTCTGTTCTCTGTTTTTGCGTAAGGAGCTGAAATGGCCAGCAAATAAGGAGTGATGAGCGAGATCAAGGACTAACACTGTTGTCCCTACATCTCCAACATTTAAATAACTCAAACATAAACGATAAGTATTTGTTTCTAAAATACTTATAACAGCAATCATTACGAGTGGTGACTATTTTACATTTGAGACCATAGCCCTTAATCACTCTTAGAGTGCTACTGTTCTGTCGAACTTTTATTTTTTTTAGTCGTGTTCCCCTGACTCTATCATTTAATCTGTCGGTCGGGTGCTAACCATTTTACTTTTCAATAAGTTTTTGAAAGTTTTGAAGGTTTAAAGGTCAGATGATATGTTTGTTAATCGATAATACATTGGTTAATTAAATCTTCTTTTTTTTTCAAAATTATTGAAATATTCGAGAGCACGCGACTTATGTCTGTTGAGTTTGGTAGGTGAAGAACATGCGACGACCACGCAACCAAACTTAAAAAGGCTCTTGGAATAACCTAAACACAACCGCTTAGATAGTCGCAACTTGAAAGGCATTTAATAGGAGAATTTATTACCCCTTCTCAAATAATCATACATCGTAACTCACTCCGGGTAATTAGGTTCATGTCGAGAAGACATTTATCCCTCATAATGATACCTGTTCAACCAGTATCAAAAGACCAATAAGATACTTTTCAACTATTTATTGATCCGTATTCAAACTTAAGCGTGAAAGGAAATTTTCTCCTCAATAAAATACCTTAAATTCAGATTTTACGACCTCATTCTCTTGCTTTTCATTTTTACCTGCGGCGAAGCAGGCCTTTGGGTCACGCAAATCTCGTGCTGTGTTCATCTTCTCTCCACAACGAGTCGCTGGCTAATGTAGCCAGCTCAAACAAACGATACCAAAGGTATTTGAGGTCACTGAGTTCAAATATGATATAAGTCGACGACTAGGTGGCACCACCAAGTGGCTAGAGGTGCTAAATCGGCCATTTTTGCCGCAGGTCCACTAGATCAAGCCCTTCTATTTAAGGCATAAGTTTCAGGGTTTTGAGGTCATTTAATCTTTGTATCTACTTAAATTCCTGTCGGAGTTTCAATGCATTTGATGACTGGAATTTGAAAGTCAGAAAAAAAGAGTTGCACTACTTTCAGTGATTCATTTTTTCCATTCGGTATTAGTTTAAGCGGCAGCCCTTTAAAGTTTGGAGTTTCCATGTTTCATAGGTGTTCTCTCCTCCCGAAGAGAGGGATTCTTCTGAAGATCCTTAAATGTGGAGAAATTTCCTAGTATCCACTAAAGGAGGAACACCTCCATCTATCCTAATTATGTCTAATCTAACTTCCGTTTTGTGCACTCTCTTTAGTCTCCCTACCTATCTGGACACCTAGCTTTATCAGCAGTATACATTTGAGTTCTAGCTCGTTCCCAATAATCGCCCCCATTTTTCTATCCCCCCTAATGGGGTCATCTGCAGTAGTTCACTATACCTTACTACCAACTGTAATTCAGACCTTGCCGGTGACTAAGTTTTGTAATACCAGAGAGAAATAAGTTAGAGGTAAAAAGTTGTAAAAAAAGTCAAGAAATAGAATCGAAAAAACAGCCCTTTGAGGGGGTAGGGGGTACCTCACTCGACAGGAACAGCAGGGGTCTCCAATCAGTCCCATGAGCGCATATATTTTTTCTCTGAAGTTTTATGAGAAAGTCAATTTCTTTCGCCACTTACCAAAATATTTTTTCCCGTTAACAGCTCCCGGTGAACGAGCGAGCATTTAGACTAAGTAAATCCTTTACCGAAATATAGAATTTAAATAGAATAGGATAAGATATGATAGAATAGAAAAAGATAGAATAGAATAAAATAAAATAAAATAAAATAAAATACAATACGAAACAATATAATACAATATGTGCGAGAATAAATTTTCAATTGATAAGAATGATTAAAATGATATATTTCCAAATTGTGTGGGTAACTATTAATTCATTTATTGAATAAAATGGAAACCAACGAGGGCAGCTCCGTCCAATGGTTTCGTAATTGAGAAGACCCCCCAAAGGATTCTTGTGTGCAGCATGGGCAACCTTGCTGCGGAGGATATCTGGAAGATCGTGTGGCCTTGTGGCCCCCCTTCCTGCAGGAGGATCTGCAGCTATAAGTGGCTTTCACGCATTTTCACTTCTTCCTTTTTCACCACTTTTCCTACAGATCTTCCCTTACCAACTTTCAGGTGAAGATTCCCTCATTGGTATTTCGATTTAAATTCAAGCCAAAAATTGGTGATTTTGACTAAGAGGGGCGCATGCGTTTCAGGCTATTAAATCATGTCATACATACTTCTTCCTACCCTTTTTAATGTTTCCTAAAGTGATATTTTGATGGCGGAGGGGGTGTATAACCCCTTTTAAAGTCACGAAAATTCTATATTTCAACCAGATTCTGCAACATAAGACTTCTTCAACGAAGCCATCTTTAAATTCAATGAAACCGCCTTTATTCCACAGGGAAGAAACTGGGTGTTCTGGGTGGGTAGATGCAGAACATTTACTTTCAATTTATTTTTTAGGTCAGTCTAAATTGTCTGTTGCTATTTATCCGGCGCATAAATCAATATTTTCCGTATTATTATCAATTGAAAGTAGTATTTTATGAGCCATCGAGCATTGGCTGCTGTTGGTATGATATCATAATCCTCGGAGAAAGGAGAGATTGATGGCACTGATTCAAGAAATACCCATTCCATTAATAATAATTAGCATCATATTTAGGTAAGACGCTAATCTAACTACGATGTAGAAGGTTAGGGGTAGTAGGTAATTTAAACATGTTTACTTTTAGTACTTCTAGGGATTAACGCCAAAAAATCGTCTTACTCTAATTGCGAGGTTGAGTCCTTTAACTGGTTTAGTATAGTAGCAGCGCGAGTTCAAGATGACAAGATGAAGAAAGTGTTTTTTTCGTTGTTTTGGGGTAAAATATGTCAAGAAAAACGCTTACGTTCGTTTTTGAGATTTTTTGTCGTTATTCTGTAGAATTATCAGAAGTAAACATGTTTAAATAACCTACTACGCTTAACATTTTACATCTTAGCTCAGAAATAAATTCACATTAACCTATAAAACAAGCTCCTTGGATCGCTATCTTCAAAAAAGCGGACGAAACTTAGTCCGTCTCATGGCATTTAAGGTGGCTTCGTTGAAGGATTCTTGCGTGGCAGAATAGAGTTACAATATTGACTTTTAGTGACTTTATACGGGGATATACCCTCTCCGCCGTCAAAATATTACTCTTAGAACACTATTACAACGATATGAAGGAGTATGACATGATTTAGTAGCCTGAAATTCTTGCGCCCCTCTTATTCAAAGTTACCAAAACATTGAGTGAAGATAGGATCGGATAGAAATAATGAAGGGTTGTACAAATGTAATTATAAATGAAGAGGGTTTGCATATCTCATAAGCTTGCTTTAATTTTCAAAGAATTCCGATGTCCTTGTGTGTCCAAAGTTTGCTAAACAAGTATGTGACAAATGGGCAAATTAAAAAACAAGCCAACTAAATATGACTCTTCAAGAGTCCATATTAAATTGAAGACAGTTATAAATCATTTTCCTACTTTACTTTTGCCTCCTGTAATTTAATCTTCTCATTCTTTCTTTTTTTCAGAATGAAAACATCGTTTCATCAATGAATACTTTCGATTACATTAGAAAATCCTAAAATAATTAGATATCTTAGTACATTAAGGAGTTTTGTTGTGTGATACAGTTTAACAGGCAGTCGCAATCGAGTTTAATAAAAAAAAACAGAACTGGAAAAGTTTAAATACTACCAAAAAATAAATAATCTAGGCAGAAAAAGTTCGATAAATAAAGATTAAGCTAAAATCTTTGAAATGACGACGGGAAGTTTTGAACATGGGACCAATATACAAACCGTGATAATTAATTTGTGAAAGAAACCAACTAGAATAAGATTTAGAGGGTTCGTGCATGAGAAAAATTTCAATATGAATTGACAAGGCAAAATTGCTTTGAATAAACTACAATCCGAAAAAACTAATCACATGGTATGTTTGATGAGATTGTATGTATATGATCTTCGAGCACTGATATGCAATAATGAAAGCATCTCTTTAAAACGATAAATACGTTGTTGAATTTCTTGTAGTTACCCTTTGTTCTATGAAGAATTAAGGAATTTATTAGAAATTAAGGTTAAATTTCGGAGAATGCGCGCCCTTTATTTTTTAATAATTCAGACTCTTTTGTGCTTAAAAATAAGTGGTTTTTTTTTTGTTTGTTTTTTTAATTTAGAGACAGTTTTCTCTTGGGAAAAATTTAAAAAAATTAGTGTTTTTTTGTTAGGTTATTGCAATCACATCATATTGCATTATATAGAATTTTTAAGGTAATTACGAAATGGGGGGGCTTCATTTTCTATTTTTTTCTTTTTAATAGAGACATTTATAACAAAGTGACCCAAAAATTCGAGGGCGGGCATTTTCCGAAATTTTACCATAATTAAGGTATATTCAATGCCTGTAACAACAAAAAAGATGCCTTACATCAATCTTCTTTTTGTAATTTATCACTTTTACACATTAAAAATTCAATTCATATTGTAAAAACGATGCATAATTTAATAACTTTCTCTTGAAAACCATCAGCCTTTCATCTGAAGATTAAATACTAAGGAGTAAAGCAAAATATTTACCTATAGCTTATAGCATAGCATTACAATACTTTGTTTACTATAATTTTGCTCTCATTTTGTTTCCCTATAAAAAGCCTATAAACACAGCTAATAGAGATATATATATATATATATATATATATATATATATATATATATATATATATATTTGTGAAAATAATTTTAAAATTGTCTTAGATAAAACTTTTAGTAAGTTATGATTAGAAATTTCAATATTTAGATATAGTTTATGGGTGAATTAAATACTTATAATATATTAAATATAGAGATATAGGTCAGGTTGTTAATAAGACCATATTTTTCGCTCTATATAGTTTGATATTCCATAACTTCTACTATTTAGAAGAGAGTACCATAAATAGGGTATTTTTATTAGTAGATATAGACCATTTAAAGTGTCATAAACAAATACATATACAGTATTTAATTATTTCTTTAATGGTTTGTGTATAAGTAATGTACTTATTGTATGGTGTTATGAAAGGAAATTTAGAATACTCTGCAAAAACCAGTGTCTTAGATTTTCTTGGAGTAATTGAAACTAATTGAAATATTCAATTTTAATCGAATTTTTTAAAGATATTTTCTTTCCAGAATTATTCCAAATAAAGTTAACTAATGTCAATGGAACTTAATAATTTTTGTGACCTTTAGATAGTAACGATAAAAGGAGAATTACCAATTAATGCAGAAGGCAATGTTTGGAGGGATGTATAAAATTAAGTTAGTACTTATTAATTGCGAAATGTTTCAAAATAACAGGCGTTACAAGAACAATAATTCGTATACCTAATATTCTCTATATGGTAGGAAAAATACTAAACTTGCAGAAAATCACAACAAGCTAAAAGTAGCTTACGAGGTGAAATGTAGTCGAAACACATTCTTAATTTCTTAACTCAAAGCTTAAATGATTTTCAGAATTAAATAATATCTTCGACAGTATTTAAGTGGATGTGATCTATATTTTAAGTGCGGTGATCAAATTATTTTTCCTTCTTTGCTCATGAAATAAAAAAATTAATTGTTTCCACAACTATGATGTTTTTACACTCGATTATTTTTTTGCGCAAACTGTGTGGATTTATGCACATCTATGTGCTAGGTATATGTAAGTAGAGTATGATTAATCCGCCCCTGGTGAGAAAGAATATGATATTCTATAAGTATGAGTACAGGACTATTTAACTACATGGCATGAATAAGGGACTATCTGTTTACATATTTAGGCTGTGTAAGGTTAAATTGGTTGGCGTGTGGAGTAGAAAATGCAGTAGGTGGGAGTGAAAGAGGGAATCAAAAGGGAAAAGCTGTTTAGTTAGTGGAAGAGGAAAGTGTATGTAAGAACCTTTGAAAGTAGGAAAGAATTAAGTGTGACTATGGATATAAGGCATAGATGGAACAAATTAATTTAAGGCATTGATAGTTGGCTTTTTAGAAGCAACTATGGATTTCGTAGAACTGCAAAAAGAAAAAAAGAAATGGTGAATTGTGGAATGGCGATGTGAAACGTGTAGAGAGATAATGGGAGGCGTAATTTCAAATACTTATACAAATGAACGTGTCAGGGCGATGCTAGCGAATGCATAAAATAAGGAATAAAGAACAGTAAAAAAGGAGAAAGGTATGGACGCAAGAAAATAATAGTTGTATGAAGACCAATAATAAGAATATGAGGCTACTTTTCAGCAATGATGAGGCCAAAGTTAAATGGTGAGAGTAATTATTGAACTGTGTAATATGGGCAAAGAAGATGAAGTGAACATAAATATGTTTGGCTTTGAGGATAAAAACCAAATAGTTTAACTAAAAGTAGGAACTGAAGTGCACGCGAGAAGTAGTTAAAACTATGGGTGGGTCTAGAAAATCTGAGGTAGCTAAAGCTGATGGATAGTAACCGAGATACTACTAATTTTGAAGAAAATTATCTGGAAAGTGCCCACTGGTTGTTTTGTAATGCCTTGAAAACGCGATAGTTTCTGAGAAATCTAAAAATACTAAAATAGTAACATTGTATAAGAAAATGAAGGCAAAATAAAGTAGTAAAGGGAAATAATTGTGTTAAGTGTTGTAAGTAAGGTGTATGTGAAAAGTGTAAGTGGGTAAGAAAGATAACTAAGGAGATTATAGATGATTGCAATGTGTGATAAGAGCGCGTCGGTTTAGGCCAAGTACTTGCGTTGGGAGAGCGCAAGTATTTTAGGTGAATGTATGATATGTTGTCAGTGCCAGAGATGGGGGAAGATATTTGCCTGCAATATTACTTTGGTTACCGTTTCGGAAGTGGATTGTGTGAGCATGACGTGGCCTATTCCAAGTGACGGTAAGTGTTTTCTTGTGACTGCTTGGTAATTCAGGTCTTCTGTTAATATTATTAACGTAATGTGGTAAGAGGAAATTTGTGAGAAATATCAAGACTTCTGATAGGCTTCCAAAATTTCTTTGTTGTTCTTTTGGTAGTTTAATGTATTCAACAAGGATTGTCAACGACGTGTATTGGGCCATTGCTTGAATAATGCAAATTACTTTTTTTGTGTGTTATTTGGGAGTTGTGGTTCTTAAGTAGGATGGGCCTATTTTTTGTGAGTTCTCTGATTTCCGTGGAAAATGTTCGGTTATAGTGAGTTAGGTTTCACCTCGGGTTGTGGTGTTGCTTGCTTTTGAGAGCATGTAGGTAAAGTACACATATGCAGGTCATGTTTAAGTCGCTTAAACAGGGTGAGTAGCTTTGGTGCGTTTTGTAAGATTTCGTTCAATACAAATAGTGAAAAGATCCTAGTCAGCTCTGTAGGTAGCTAGGTAGCGCCATTCTTCCCTAACATCTTGGAAGAGAGCCCTTGACCTGATCGGATAATGAAATGCGCATAAAGATAAGAATAACAGTCACCTAATGGCGAACACGAAGGTTTCATGGGCGAAGTTTCATTGGGGGTAATATGTCCGAGTTGTATTGTGAACCCCCAGGGAAGAAGAGAAACCCGTTCCACTTCAAGTATGTTTGTATATGAGTGTCCCAATGGGGGACACAGTACTTGATCGGCAGGGTACAGGAAAGGAGGAGGGCGTGGGTATACTTTGTGGTGAAAACGGGAACGGAGATGATAGTGAGGTTTTAAATAGTTATTTGCGTCATGACGTGAGTGGAGCTACTGAATCCCGCGGCTGAATATGATCGCATCCACCAATGAGCCCCAATCTCAAAACGCCACTGAAAGTTTCGCGTTCTCCCTTGATCGAATTGAAAGGAACGCCGACGATGACGTCAGAAATATAACGCAATAAATACAAGGCCAGCGAGAACTCCTCTCAGCTCCGTCGTATTGGGTATAACATCGCGGGATTGATGTGGGTATGGGATGTTCATGGGCAATACTTATGATGGTAAGAAGATAGTCTGAGGACGTTGATGTTTATAGTTTCCAAGTTGTTTTGGTGGCTAGGTTTGGTAAGGTAAATGTCTTGGAAGAAGGTGGTGAATGTTTTGGTGTTGGCGTGGAAGGGTTGTACAAGCTACCCACAACATGGATTTATTTCTCTCTGTTAGAAGATGGTCCACGGCTTTCTCGTACTTTGTTGGAGAGGATGAAGGAAGATTGGTCTAGATGTTGCGGAAAGTGAAGTATGTGTTGTTGGTCCGTGCTCGGAAGGTTTGCATTTACACTGGGTCTTTTCTTTTAGTTTGCGTTCGGTATAACAATGAGTATCACCATCACATTGCATCGGGCACACCTCAAAGGCAACTCTTCAACCACGCCAAGTAAGTCACTCTATCCAACACACCCCTCTAAGAACCGGAAAAGAACTCTATCACTTGTGTATTTTAACCTTCACTTTTTCCTGTCACACTACACAAGATCATTTTCACCTATCAATGAGGGCACGGGATCATTTTGACCAATCAATGAGGGCACGGAATCTTCTTCACCACCTAATGAGGGCACGGGATCGTTTTCACCCACTCTTGTAGGAACAAGATCGTTTACTCCCACCCAAGAGGGAACCGTAACGTTTTCATTCACCTGTGAGAACAAGGGATCGTTTTCACTCACACTTGAAGGCAAAGTATCGTTTTCACCAACTCATGAAGGCACGGGGTCGTTTTCACCCACCCGTTAGAGCAAGGGATCGTTTTCCTATACTCTTGGAGGAACGGGATCGTCTTCACCCACCCGTGAGAGCAAGGAAACGTTTTCACCTAGGCGTGAGGGCCCGGGATCGTTTGCAACCACTCTGGGAGGTACAATGTCGTTTTCACCCACCCGTTAGAGCAAGGGATCGTTTTTACCAACTCTTGGAGGCACGGGATAGTTTTCAACTACCCGTCAGAGAAAAGGGATCTTTCGTCAGCTCTTGGAGGCACGGGATCGTTTTCACCAACTCTTAGAGGCACGGGATTGTTTTCACCCACCCATGAAGATACGGGATCCTTTTCACCCACCCATTATGATACGGGGTCCTTTTCACCCACCCTTGAGATCAAGAGATCGTTTTCACCCCCGTGAGAGGAAGGAGTCGATTTTACTCATTCGTAAGAGCAAGGGATCGTTTTCACCCACTCTCGTGAGGGCATTGGATCGTTTTCACCCTCTCTCGGACGCACAGGATTGTTTTCACCCACCCGTGAGAGCAAGAGATCGTTTTCACCCCCGTTAGAGAAAGGAGTCGATTTTACTCATTCGTAAGAGCACAGGATCGTTTTCACCCACTCTCGAGAAGGTTGGGATCGTTTTCACCCACTCTCGAACGCACAGGATCGTTTTCACCCACTCGTGAGAGCAAGGGATTGTATTCACACACTTTTGAAGCCACTGGATCGTGTTCACCCACCCATGAGGATACGGGATCCTTTTCGACCACCCGTGAGAGCAAGAGATCGTTTTCACCCCCGTGAGAGCAAGGGTTCGTTTTCATTCACTCTCGGAGGCACAGGATCGTTTCACCCACACATGAGCGTGTGCTATATCTTACAATTGTGCGGAAAATTACAATGTAAACAGTGATAGTAAGCGTATGAAGGGAGGGGGGGTGGCTACTCATTGCTATACTAATCGCATCCCACCAAGGTGGTCAAGGTGTATTTATAGGTATATTGAGAGGAATAATGGTGCACATTGGGTGTGATGAAAAAGTTGTTGTGGTTGTAGGTGTAAGAATGGATGAGAGTAGATTTTTTTGAATAAACGAGATTGACTTTCTCGTTATACGAACAGCTGAAGATCCCGTTAATAATTATTGGTCATGAGTTTGAAGAGATTTAGGGCAAACTGTGGAACGAGTGGATGTTGTAGTTGGTCAGATGTGGATCCAGGATAAAAATTTGGACGGTGTAACTTGAACTTCCCCCTCTGAGGAGTCTGAGAAAAGGGTATTGATCATTATTAATGGTTATCTTACACAAAATATTGAAAGTAAATTACTGTTTTTCACACAGGAGTGAGCACTAACTCGATCAAATCCGAAATATTTATCACACATGAGAAAATCATATGTGGAGTATTTTTTATTTTGGACGTCTTCTATGGTATAATACTGATTTTAATAATTATTTTTGAGATTTATTTACATGTATTTTAGACACCTGTATCATATTAGATATATTCGATCCCAATGGCTAAAAAAACTTTATATATATATATATATATATTCACCTAGATTTCTTTTACAAAGCTTGATTGAGTCTTGTGTTTTTAGAAAACCAACTTTCACAGGGCAGGGTTTAATTTTTTTTAGTTTCTGTGATTTAATATACAAAATTGGCGCCATTAAAACACTCCTCTTCAGAGGTTTTAATTTGTCTTCCACTTATTTTAGTTTGCGTTTTGAATTAAATTTTTTAAAAGAATACTTTGTAAAAAATGATAACCCCTTATCTTTAGTTGAAAGCTGTATTAGGAAGTTCCTCTTCAGGCTTTATAATCCCTCACTTTCTTTTAATTTCCCAATGTCCTGTTACCAGACATCAGCCCTTGTAATGACCTTCTCCGAAAACGTTTAATTTCCATTTTTAGGAAATTTTATTGTCAAATTAATTTTAAACTTATATTCATTAATAACAAAATATTGGTAATTTCTTTAAAGTGAAGGATAGTATTCTCACGTTGTTTAGTTCGTGCATTGTATATAAATTCATTTGCCCTGGCTACAATCATGCTATTGATTGTAAAACAGACGTGTCCTTAAATGATTTTTCTGTCTTAAAATTTGCTAAATCTATTTCAACTCTCTGCATTAAAGAATCACTCTGTGTTAAATACGACCACCCAAATTTAAATGAGGACACGTCATCCTTTCCTCTGTTTATAACTTAACCAAGCTGTATTCATTCTTTGAATTCCTTCCTGTTGTCACTCGTCACTGTGATCCGACCATGTAAGGTAATGTTTCTGTGTCTATATTTTAGTTTTACCTTTTGTTTGTATCCAATTATTTATTTTTCTATTTCAATTGTTTAATTTTGTAATATTACGTTTACTTTGTTTGTCCTTTATTGATAGTATCTCTTTACAAATATTTTTCTGCTGTTCTTTACCTCACTATTTTGTTTGTTCATTAACGTAACGTTCATTTTATATTTTTAACATCGTTTTTGTGATTTTCTCTGATCTGTGGTTTTTAACTTTGAATTTGTGCTGTTATTTATGTTTATAGGCTTAGATTACTCATTTAGAATTTGTTTTTAGCTCTTGAAGATGGGTTTTGTAATAACCCGAAACGTTTGAATTAAAGATGGGACCCGCCTTCTTCGTTTTGTCCTTCTTATTGAATATATATATATATATATATATATATATATATATATATATATATATATATATATATATGAAAATTAACCTAGAGGAAAATGAAAAGATGAATCCAAGCACTTTCGAACTATATTTGCAAGTTCATTTTCAAGGAATAGCATGAAAATGGAGAAGACAACCTTATATAGGGTACAAAGATACGAAGGGGACGTCCATCACATAGTACAAACCAATGGAAAACACAAAAGCAAGACATAAAAATACCAGGAAAAGAACAACAGGCAACTAATAACAGAAATATGCATCTCTAAAACGATATGCACACAACAACGCCATGTATATGAATGGAATATGGTGGGTGAAAAAAAAGAAGCATTTTAAAGGATTATCATTATAGCGAAAACATTTTGGGCTAAGAGTTAATCCACAGTCACAACAGAGACACATGGTGGGGGAGGCAATGCGAATGATATTACACTAATAAGCATGCTGCATTATGAAGTTATTTCATTTAGTACAAGTTTTTTTAACAGGGTCGAGTTTAAATAAGCCAGGGGAAATGTTTATATTAGGAGGGATGCCAATTAAGGAACACTCGACGATATTTCTTTTTGTGAAATCAGCGGAATGATAAAGGAATTTTGCAGAATTACAGTCATTGGAGTGGTTATTTTCAGATAAATATAAAAAAGTGCTGTTTATTTTACCTCTTCTAATATTATACTTATGTTGGTAAATTCTAATAGATAAATATTTACCAGTTTGCCCGAAGAAAGGTAAATTGCAAATAGAACATTCTATAGAATATACTCGACCTTTTCTCCTGGTATTATTTGGACTAACATTTTATATAAAGTGGATTCATATCTAAAATTTACAGAAATACTAAGTTGCTTAAAAATACGGGTGAGACAAAAAAATGGTTCAAAGTATGGCAAGATAAGATAATGTTTGTAATTGAAAACCGGCGGGTTATCAGTTCTAGAAAAAGTTCTCTTAGCAAAGTTTAATGAAGTATGCAAAAATTGACGACGATAACAAAGTTTTTTACCTATTTCAAAGATATTGGACAATTCCTTATCCAAAAATTCCGGACTAACAAGGCGTAACTTTCTAAATAGCAGAATACAAGTATGGCTTATAAAAGAAATATAAACATAAACGGGTCTGAAATTTAGGAAGGGGGGGCTTCAGCCCCCTAGTCCCCTCTTCCTCCTGGATCCGCGCCTGTAGATGATCGATGTTTGTATAGTGCAATGCAGAGGGAAGACCATTTTGACTTTCTTCCCAGGGATTAACCTCTATTCGACGAGAAGATCGACTACATTAAACACCAACCCGCAAGAAGGACAAAAATCATGGTGGCCAAATGGTGTTTACCCTCGTCTTTTATCCCCCATACAGGGGTTGGAGTGTTTTTTTTAATGGCTTTGATTCGCGCTTACCTACTTTTAGGGGGCGGGAGGAATTGTTACAGTTTTTGAGACTAAGAGTATAGTTGCGTGAACATAAAGAAAATGGCAGGACACTTATGAGCAATGTAAAAGTAAATGTTAACAGTACATCTTTTGAGTTGGGTAATACAGGTATTGAAGATGATGAAAAATTAAACATAATAGGATTCATGGGTGTAAAATAGGTGCTGTTTCAGGGTATGGAGGAGGTAAAGATGCAAATAGATGTTAAGGTGAGGTCTAAAAAATGGTACAACAGATGTAGTAGATGATATAACTGCTAAAAGTTGACTGTGTGGTGGAATGTGTCTATTGGTTATGTTTTAAAGCATGTGAAAGTGAGAGAATACCTGAATATTGGACAAATGATCTGATAGTACCGGGGTATAATCGTAAGGGAGGAAAGGTTGAACGGAAGGACTGCAGGGAGATGTTTTTTAGGTAAAGTGTATGGAAAAAAATCGGATTGGATTAATAAGAAGAAAAAAGGGATTGATAGTGGATGAAAAAGGGGAGCTTAGAGCTGGTAACGTGTGTTTGTAGGAGTTTGTATCAAATATGTGAACGGTATGAGAGAACTAAATTAAGAAAATAACTAAAGATGAGAGGTGAAAAGAGTAGTATGGTGGCTTCTAGATCTTTATGATGAGTAGATAGAGAAGCCTTAGGACAGATGCCAAGAATGTATAGAGCGAGTTTTAAAATGTTAAATTGTGTGAAGTAAGGAGTGGGTTATGGAGAAAAAAAGTCTAAGTGAGTGGTTTGACATATGTTGGCATGAAAGACAAGGTTGTATGATGTCGCCATTGTTGCTTACTATCTTAATGAATAAATCCCCTTTAAGATTTAGGAATGGAAGAAGGCACGATAGTGTGAGATTAGGAGAAATGGTGAAGGACTGGGTTGTAGCTATGGTTTTTGCCAGGGTGTCTGAGAGGAAGGAGCTAAGTGTAAAGTTGAGGTTTGGTGTGATATTAGAGTACGTTTTTTCATCACCTTTGAACAAATGAAAACTTTAAAGTATTAAGATGCTTAGTGGAGTGTAGTGGCGGTACAGATGAAGAGGATAGTGGAGGATACTGGTGATGCAAATGAAGCAGATTGTGACCACATGGTTTATTATCTAGTAAGAAAGTCTCTTGCAATCAGAGATTTAGTGAATGCTAAAGGTTTGATGAATGTACCAGGAAGTTGCGTGAAGGTGTCTTAGGGCCAATGTTGGTGTATCGGAATGATAGTATGTTATGGAATGTTTCGTATGCAAGGGGAGATAGAATGAGTAATGAGTGGCTAAGAGATGTTTATGTATAGTGTGAAAAATGTGTAAACGAAGTTGTGACTGAGAGTGTTCTGAGAGGTTTTGGTCATGTGGAAAGGGTTGAACACCGATGAAAAAGTGGGTTATTGTGGTTTTTGAGAGAGAAAAGAGTGACAAAGGAGGAAGTGGAAGATATTATGTATAAGTGTGCATGGGAGGGGGAGATTGTGAAGTGATTTGCTTAGGGGCTTCGTTCCAGAGTTTAGTGGACGAGGTATGGAGGCGAAGCGCATTCTTTATTTCCAGTTTATCTTTATTCATCTATGTTATTCTTGATCATCTTGATTATCTCTATATTGGCTGTAGTTGCCCCTTCAAACATTTTGTCTTCCCGTAATCTGACTCTTAGTATTCTTGTAGGTTGAGATTCCTTCTTCTTTAATTTGGCTGGGTTAATTCTTGATCTTCGCAATTCTTTCTTGATGTATCTTTATATTAACCTTCATTTATCTTAATGTGATGATTCCTTCCTGATGCTTCTTGATGACGTGATGATTTCTTCTTGAATTCTTGTTATGGGGGAAGGGGCCTCTTTCTTATAACTTTATTTATTTATAAATATCATTCATCTTGATTTTCTGTATTCGTATCTATGTATTATTTCTAGACTGAAGATGCCCCTTCAAACATTGACTCCATTTATCTGACTCTTCGTAATTCTTTCTTCCTTGATGAATCTTCCATTTAACTTGCATTTATCTTGATGTGATGATTCCTTTCAAATTCTTCATCACGTGATGATTTCTTCTTTTATTCTTGATTAGTGAATGAGTTCTTCTTGCTTCTTGATGACGTGATGATTTTTTGATGAGTTGAGACGAGTTGGCCCTTGAAGTCGTTTTCTTTCCGTTTTCATTAACATCGGAATTTCTTTTGAGTCGATTTCTTGAGTTGTCCATGAAGCGTTTTCCGCTTTCTTCTGGGATCTTCTCCTTTAAAAATTGTGGACTGTGGGATCGATATTGGGTCTTTGAATCCAGAGGCCAGAACTCTGCCGTCACGCTACGGCCAAGTCCGTCCTGACTTGGTAATTTAATGGGCTATTTATATTCTCGCTTTTGGAAGGAAGTTTTTCTCTTATACATCTTCGCACCCCTACAGAGGTACTACATACAGTTCATAGCATCCAGTCTCTATCAAAGGCCATTCGGTGTTCCGATAATGAGGGGTTACCTTACGCTGATTAGGGTGCTTAGGGGTTCGGGGAAGAGCGGTAGTGTTCGTAGGGATGATGTGCGCCAACTCCACTTAATGGGGAAAGGGTTTGTTTTGTTTTTTTAAGTCCTAAAAAGAAGAAATGATTATGGTAAAGTTGAAACTTCTGTCTTTCTAAAGGGCGAATCTGGTCATTTCTGTCGGTTAATTTCAACCTCCTTTTCAACCCCTTTTCAATCTGGCGCAGCGGAGAAAAAAAACCTCCAGGGGCGTCAGTCGGGGGATGCTAACCGCTGGACTATCGCTTACGATCTGTCGAAGCAAATGTGCGTGGAGTAAGATTAAGATCATTATTGTCACGCTGAGTTATTCCAGCATAGCGCGTTCATGGGCTCTTTGTGTTGTATTAATTTTAATGGAAGTTTTGTGGTCAGGTTCCAAGTTTCTGTTCCAGCCTATAGTGATTTTACATTGGATTTCTTGATTTTTTTCCGGTATCATTGTAATCTGCTGACCCTTGATAGATATATATGTCTACCATTCCAATTTGCTCGTTGTCAATTATGATGTCTATCATCTCAGCCTTTGGTTGGTTTGTCATGAGTTTGTTTTTTCCAACGCTTATTTTTAAGCCGAGATTTTTGTTTTCATGGTTAAATTCTTGAAACGTTGTTTGAATCTCTTCTAGCTATGAGTACAATATCATTTAAGGAAACTCAATGATTAAAGTAATCGCTATCGATTTTAATCCCTTTGTTTTGCCACTTTTGGCTTCTGAATATTTCTTCTAGACTTGACGTGAATAATTTTGGAGAGAGAGTATCTCCTTGTCTTACACCTTTATGTGAACCAGATCTATATACCTTGAGTATTTAAGGTTGTTATAACCGCTGGTGTTTCTATTAAATCAACTGTTTTCTTATAGTTCACAATGCGGGTATAGAGGTATATTGTACTCTGAGGTTTTTTCATGTGCTCTCGGTTTTTGGCCATCTAGCTGGTTTTACAGTATTTAAGTAATGACTACTTTGAATAGAATATAAACACACAAGAGAAGCCTGATTGATATGTAGTTTGTAAGATCTGTTTGATATTCTTTTGTGTAGAAATATTATCATGGCATTGTGCCAGTCTTCAGGAATCTTGCCTTGTTTTAGACATTCAGTGAAGAAGCAAGCTTGTTTGTCCACAATGACATCTCTAGAATCTTTCAGCAAGTCTGAGGTGATGTTGTCCTGACCTGTTGTGTTGTAAGTCTTCATTTAATTGAATGGAATTTCAATTTCTGATTTGAGAACGGCCGGTAAATTATTGGATGTTGTTGTTTGGTTGTGGTTCTAGATGGTGTTGTGGTTTGAGTACAACTTTTCATGGTACTTCTTAGTTCATTAACTATTCTTTCTCGATCCTGAATAATTGTACCATCTTCCTCTTCTATAAAAGTGCTATGTAAGATTTTTCTTTCTTGTTTTTTTTTTAGCTATTTTATACCCCTTAATTTCTTTGATGTTGTCTTCAACAATGTTATATCTCTATTTCTTTTTAATGAGCTTGTTTATTTCTGCGAATTTAGTTTGTTGTTTATTTTTTGTTTCTTTAAGGCGTTTTCCATTAGGTTGAGGGTTTGTTCTGAGTGTTTGTTGTGTTCATATTTTGTATTTCCTTGTATTTCTCAACAATCTGTCATGCGTTTCATAAAGTATTTTTTCATGCTTGTATATTTCTACTGTTATTGGGATCAATGAGATTTTTATGTTATAACTGAAGATGGAGCAGGAATTCCGGAATTAGATTTTTCTGGATCTTAATGGGTGTATTTTTTTTAAATGGATTATCTTTTTCTCTCTTTCTAAATGCTATTTTTTTTCCTACATCTTATGAATCAGCATAAAATCAATTTCATTTTATATCTCATAATTTGTTTTTTCCTATATATATATATATATATATATATATATATATATATATATATATATATATATATATATATATATATATATATATATATATATATATATGTATATAACAAACTTAAATATTTTTTCAATTATACACACAGCAAATAACGAAAACCAACTACGTAGACTGGAATCTCTTTATATTAGATTTAAAAACCGCACTTCAAACTCTAACACAAGCTCATTTCCACTTTTACTACAACTATAATTACCCAGGAATTACGCAAGCCAAATCCACTCCCTCCAAAAAACAACCCCTATTTTAAAAGTATTTCTATTATCTCCCTTTTTTACAACGAAAACACCCAAAACTTATTAATCTCAGTTTTATTTTAAAAACAAAAACATATTTCCTATTCCCTAATAGGTAAAAGCTCTGCATTTTTATAATTTGAATATTACCACCTTTGTTGCTTCGCATTTGCCATATAACTAATTTAGAAATATCTGATAACTTCTCTAAAAAATTCTTATATTTGTATATATTTATAATCTCATATCCTTGAGAATGGGTTCCTACCCGAAACGTCGCTACCAAGAAGTTAATATATAATAATGAACTTCCTAAATTTAGCCTGCTTATTTATCCTAAAAAAACGCGCAACCCCTCTGCTCTCTTAATATATATATATATATATATATATATATATATATATATATATATATATATATATATATATATATCCAACACACCGCAAGAAAGAGAAAACAGAATAAGTTTTCTTCGGAAATGGTTATTTCCTACTTCGAAAATATCCGAGCTGGGGTGGGATTCGAACCGTGCACACTGAAGCAGAAAGCAACCGCCCCTTAGATCACTCAGCTAATGGTAAGTAAACTCACTGTGCCTGGTAGCTTAACGGTAGAGCATCTGATCAGAAATCAGTAGACCCTGGATCGAGTCCCGGCCAGGAATTTCAAGCTTTTTTCCCCTGGCGTTATTTCCGTCTTCTCAGTAATGAATTGCCTTCATTGTGCCGCCCTCTGCTCTCTTTGATTCTAGTCTTCTTCTAATGTCCCTTTCTCTTATCTCTAAAAAACTCCTGTTTCTTCTCTCATTGATCATTCGCTTCAAATTTCTCTTTCTCTTGTACTATATATATATATATATATATATATATATATATATATATATATATATATATATATATATATATATATTGTATGTATGGTTAATCTGTTGGAAACGTAATCAGTTCTTATGTCAATCAAATTGCGAATCCTCTCTGCATACCATTTATTAAGCGGTCAATGTTTCTATTATTGTAATAACGGTTTGAATTTCAATATTTTTCCTCTTCCTTAATTGTGATCACATCACAGTGAAAAAATATTTTGGGAAAAATGGTTACAGTGACTTCACAATGTCTTAATGATTTCGACCGAGCTTAGGTCGTCACCTTTTCTCCCATTTATCTGGTTTGGATTGGACAGTTTTGCGTTATGGCTATGGTCGATGTGAAATAAATATTTCGAAAAACTCGTACAAGTGGTTCGCAGTGACTAATCGTTCCTTGGAAATTTGTGGAGCACCGTTTAATTCGCAACTCTTTCGTTTGTGGCGAGTGTCAGTCGTCGCGGTGCAGTGTAAGGCATTTTTGTCAGATCACCGTTGTCGCTACATAAATAAAGTAGGAAGAAATAAAAAGCTTTGCGGGTTTACTCTCTCTCTCTCTCTCTCTCTCTCTCTCTCTCTCTCTTTTTCTTAATCTGTAGGAAAGTGGCTTGAACTAAAGCATTTGCCACCTGATATAGATTTGCGATTCATAAACTATTTTTTTTAACAAGAATTCAATCAGGAGTATTATTGTCTTCCGAATCTACAAATTTCTTCGAAAAAAACGTGGATTGGCTTGCGTTTTTGTCGCAAAGTGTGTTCCCAATGGCTTACTAAACATATCTTTATGGTATTGAAAGGCTCATCGTAGAAATAGATGAGTCTAAATTCGGAAAGAGGAAATACTAGTGTGCGTGAATTGTAGAAGATGTGTGGATGTTTGCCGGAATTGAACGCGAAACTAAAAAGAAATTTAATATGCAAGTGCAAAATCAATCGGCCGAAACTTTAATCCCCTTAATAAAACAATATATTAAGCTAAACACAAACATAATATCCAACATGTGGAAAACATGCACCACTATTGACAACTTAACCGAAAATTACCCCCTTAAAACTGTTATTTACTCTAAATATTTGGATGAATCCCCCAAATCGGTTAATTCATACTCAGACAACCAAAACTTTGTGGTGAATACAGGGTTCGGGGAATTCGAATACCCATTACCCCCCCCCCCCTCCCATTATATCGTTAGTTATCAATAAATGGCTGCACAGCCAAATGTTTGTACACAATTACATTTTTTACTCTTTACCGTAGCTCAACTCTATCCTCCTACTGCATCATAAGGAAGGTTTTCACTATTAAAATTCTTATTTTAGTTTTTTCACACTTAGGTTAGGGTAGGTTAGGTCCGGTTATTTTTTCCTTTGAATATTTTGGGATATTGATCACACTATGCTAGTCATTCTTTAAAGTCGTAATGCGAAATCGGTGAAAGTCGGGGCTTTTTGTGCGTTTGAGTTGCAGATACTACGAGTTGATTAAAGCAAATCGGGCAAAGTGGCATTGTTAAGTATGTACAAAAGGTTTGTAGGTATAGTTTCGCAAACGAGTAATTTAAAAAAAATAAAGGATAGGTTATTTTTTAACTATATTTGGGCATTTATCCAAATATGTTCTTCGTTTTGAGCGTTTGTAAGGCAAAATGCGGCGAAATCGAGGTTTACTCCGATTTCGACATAATAAGAATAAACTCTGTTTTGCTGTATTTCTCCTTTCGACCGCCTAAAAAGATGAGCAGACTTGAACAAACCAAAATATGCTACAGGAAGAAGTAATAAAATGCAAAATAAAAGTAATAACAGTAAAGTAAATAATAACCATATATATATATATATATATATATATATATATATATATATATATATATATATATATATCCATATTTATAGAATCTATATTTAGTGTCAAGTTTTCAAATGATTTTTTCACATTTTTAATTTATTAAATAGTTTATTACTATTGCTGCTTCATTAAGTGACTAATATCTGTGTCAACCAATAATTGCATCAAAGAGTGTTATATTTATCCATATTTAAAGTACCCATAATTGATCCATATCTAAATTTCAATAGTTTTCAAACGATTTGTCATAATTTCAATTAACTAAATAATTTATTTCTAATCCTTGTGTGCATTCTAATTTTTGTAATTTTAAACGTGTTCTAAATCTATCTTATAGACCAGAAGATGGGTAAGGTACCCGAAATGTTGTACTTAATTAAATGAAAAATTTTATATCTCTCATTTTGGGATTTATCCTCAATCTGAAAATAAGCCTTCTTAGAAGCAAACCTATAGAATATATATATATATATATATATATATATATATATATATATATATATATATATATATATATATATATATATATATATATATAACTAAAAAAAGAAGTATGTGCGTGTGTGTGTCCGTTTATAGGAATCAACAAATCTCCTCCTACTCCCACCCTCCTATTCTCTCCCCACACTCTGCCCCCACTCTCTCATCTCTCCCCCTTCTTTACCTCTCTCTCTCTCTCTCTCTCTCTCTCTCTCTCTCTCTCTCTCTCTCCCACCTCTCGAAACAGTGTATTGAGATGGAGAAGAAAGCCCAAAGAATGTTAGGGTATATAAAGCGACAGTTTGGATATCGGAACAAGGAGATAGTACTGTGTCTGTACAACTCACTTGTCCGACCGCACCTGGAGTATGCCGTACAAATTTGGAGTCCTTCATATAACAAGGAGTAACAAGGAGTAACAAGGAAAGTAAGTACTCTAGGAGATCTTACGGTCCATTCAAAGAGGGTACCTTTGGACTATCAATCGAGCAGGCACATGACTGCTCAATTGTTTTGCGTCCCTAAACGGCCACTTTTCAAGACTTTGTCTAGTCTTGACTTGAACTGGTCAACAGATTCACTGTTAACAACTTCCACTGGAAGTGCGTTCTACTTACCGCAGATACTGTAGGTAAAAAGAATTTCACACATATTGCGGTTGTAACGCTTCAGTTCAAGTTTGAAGCCGTGATTGCGCGTTCTGTTCTCATTCAGTGTGAAAATATCCCGGTAGTCAACATTGTCGAACCCTCGAAGTATTTTGAAAACTTCGATGAGCTGACCACGCAGTCTACGGGTTTCCAGCGAGAACAGATCTAATTCCCCTAGTCTATCCTCATAACTTTTATGTCGGATAGAGGGAATCAGTTTGGTTGCCCTAGCTTGTACGCGTTCCAACCTTGCGATGTCCTTTCGAAACGATGGACTCCCAAATTGTACGGCATACTCCAGGTGCGGCCGAACGAGGGAGTTGTACAGACAAAGTACAATCTCCTTGTTACGGTATCCAAACTGACGCTTTATGTAGCCTAACATCCTTTGGGCTTTCTTCTCTGCCTCGATGCACTGTTTCGAGAACTTGAGGTCGCTAGTAATAGTAACACCCAAGTCCTTCTCAGTGTCACTCGATTCAAGAGCAGTGTCCTTAAGGATATAATGAGATTTAGGGTTTCTGTGGCCGATATGCATTAATTTGCATTTGTTCACGTTAAAAGTCATTTGCCACGTGTCCGACCACTCCCCAATCTTCCCAAGATCTTCCTGCGGGCAGGCAGTATTTCCATCCTTTGCAACGTTCATACCAAGATTGGTATCGTCGGCAAATTTGGAAATTTGGACACCATGTCACCGTCCATGTCGTTGACGTAGATGATGAATAGTAGTGGTCCCAGGACAGAAACTTGAGGAACCCTGCTAGTAACGGGCACCCACTTAGAAGCCTGTCCATTTACCACCACCCGTTGCCGTCTGCCACTTAGCCAGTTCTCGATCCAGCCGGCTACTTTTCCGTCTATGCCAAGCGCTCGCACTTCCAGGAGAAGGCGGCGGTGTGGTACCTTATCAAAGGCTTTCTCAAAGTCTAAGTAAACCACATCCACCGCCTTGTCCCGATCGTGCTCACTGAAAACGAAGTGGAAGAATTCCACAAGGTTCGTCAGGCATGACCCTTGCCTTCGGAAGCCGTGTTGGGAACTCCTCAGTAGCAGGTTTGACTCTAAATACGACGTCATTTTGTCCACCATCATGCTTTCCATGAGTTTACCGACTATCGAAGTCAGACTGATGGGTCAGTAGTTTGACGGATGGCTGGGGTCTTCTTTCTTGAAGATCGGAGTCACCTCCGCCTCACGCCAGTCTCTAGGAATGCATCCGGTTCGGATTGACGTGTTAAAGATAGCGCAAAGATGTCGTGATACTTTATCGCACACTTCCTTCAACACCTTGGATAGAAACCCATTCGGTCCGGGGGACTTATTCGTCATTAGGTCAGCGATCTTTTTCTTTATTTCTCCTTCGGTGAAGTCCATTACCTCCAGCTTTTCCCCCGAGTAGGAATCCATGGGCTGGGGGATGGGACCACACTCTTTAGTAAACACTTAAGAGAAGTAGTCATTTAGCAGGTTAGAATTTTCTGCATCTGAGTGAGTTAATTCCTTCTCCTCGCCTCGTTCACTAAGCTAAGGGCCCAATCCTACGATGGATTGGTTTACGGCTATTTACATAGCCGAAGAACTCCTTGGGATTCTCCTTGCAGAGTCTTGCTACTCGGAGTTCCTCAGTACGCTTAGCCGCCCTTATGCTGGACTTCACTCTCCTGGCTAGCCTCCGGTACTCGTCAAAGGCACCCGAGATCTTCGATCGCCGGTACGCATTTCTCTTCTCCCTAAGCAGTTGGCCGATTTTTCGATTAAACCTCTTTGGTTGAACAGAAGACCGACGGAGGCATTTCAGAGGGCTGCAACTAGATTGAAGACTCATAAACCTATTTTTAAAATTGTTCCACGAATCCTCAACCTCTTTGCATACCGCTAGCCTTACATCAGTCAGCCCAGCACGAAGGTTTGCAAAGTCTGCTCTTCTTAAGTCAAGTTTCTTTGATTGACTGGCAACAGACCTTACCTTCGAGATCTTGGCGGTAAATCTAACTAGCTGGTGATCACTGCCACCGAGCTCTTTGCCTACAGAGACATCCTCAACGATATCATCCTCAGAGGTGAAGACCAAGTCGAGGATATTCTCTCTTCTCGTCGGTTCTCTGACCCATTGAGTGAGGAACTCGTTGTTGGCGAACTCCAGGAGTAGCGCGCTCTCGCCACAGGCTGCTCTAGTTTCCCAGTCAACTTGTCTGTTGAAGTCACCCATAACGATGCAAATTCTGCCTTGAACAAGCTCACCCAGCAGCTGGTACAGTTCCCTGTCCTTCTCAACGGGTTGGGAAGGGGGTCTGTAAAGCACCAGGGTCCTGTATCTAACAGGACCTATCTCTAGGTCAACGCCTAGGAGCTCGTGATCGGATATAATGTTGGAGTTCGTAGATTTGATTGTATCCTTGACATACAACACTACACCGCCACCCTCTCTGTTTGGCCTATCTTTGTGGAAGAGTTGGTAGCCAGGAACCGTGAATTCGCCTTCAAAGTCTCGGTTTGAGGTTTTTATCCACGATTCTGTTATGGCTACCATTTCGGGTTCTTCCGTTGCTACGAGGCCACGGAGCTCAGGAAACTTGTTCCTGATTGACCTCGCATTGAACAGAAGAACTTTCAGGGAGTCCCCGACTGTAGGACTCCCTACGCTCTTCCGTTTCCCGGCTTGTTTGTGGCGAGGTACCCCTTTTTGCAACCCCCGAGAAGGTCGTTCCTGGAGTGACACGGGCATACTGGCGTACGTCTGCCCTCACTCTTGGCCGGATACTCCTTTTGGTCCTCTCTACGACATCCTGGATCATGTTCGACAGAAAAACCTTTGCTTTAAAGGAAAGATGTACCTCATCCCTTTGGTAGAGATCATTTCTACATAAAAGGTGCGGTACGAATCTACAAAAAAGACCCCCTCTGCCGTACACAAATCTGCCAGGCGCCGGTTTAAAGAGACATTCATCGAGTGAGCGGTCCGTGTTGGACCTCTCCTCGGGAGCATCCCGACTACCACGCGCTTGCGGGTTTTCAATCCACAGTCGTCCACGGCACCCATTACCGTGTGGAGGATTTTATCTGTAGGGCCAACCCTACCTCCTCTCAGGTAGAGGTCGATTCCACTGACCATCAGAGCAACGACTGAGCTCTCAGAAATCTGTGATTTCTCAGCCTCTACTCTAATGCGGTGGTTACCACATCCTGGCAGGCAGCTTACCTTAATGCTTGTGCGAAGGCGGGCCACTAGCAGGGGCTGCAGGTCCCGTGCCTGGGAATCACCCACAAGGATGACCCTGGCACATTTGCCTGCTGAGCTCGGATTCTTTATTTTCGGAGGCAAGCTCTCCGATCTCTCTCTCTTCCCCGTCATGGTCTTTTCAGGCATTTCTTTTTGCTTCTTCCTCTTATTCTTCTTTTTATTCTCTATCATCTTTTCCCCCTTGTCATCCTTTTCATTAACTTCTTCTACCTTTTCTTCTTCTATTTCTCTCTCTTTCTCTTTCTTCTTTCCCTTTTTCGTCTTTTTTTTCTTTTTTCCTTTTAGCGTCTCTGCCACATTCGGGCCTGGGCCCTCTGCAGAGGTGGGTGGTGTTTGCCACAGGACTCGAGAGCTCGTTTAACTTCTCTTCGAGCCTGCGGATCTGGTGGGAGTGATCCTTCTTGAGCCTCTCGATTTTCTTTTCGAGGTCTGTAGTTCTTTCCATGTAGTAGGCGACTACTTCCTCCACTTCCTTCTTTAAAATGCAAATGGTGCATACACTGCCTGGGTGGCATTTGGCATAGCAGCCTTCTGGGAAGTCAACGCACCCCTTGTCCTTCTTACATGTGGCACACGTGAGCTTTAGCGCTGCTGGACCTCTCTTGCCTGCCATTTTGAACACTCTATTTTTCAAGCTTGTGACCAATCAATATATAAATAGGGGGTTGGTGTGTTCTCCCCGCGTGAGTCACTCCCGCCTATTGATCGGAGTCGCTTCGGAGTCTTCCAGAAGGCACGCTCCATGTGCTGCTGTTCGTCCGACCGAGTCGTCAAGCCTCGGCGTGCCGTGGCTCCCAACCAAGCAGCACAGATTGTCCCCGAAGGGGCCATCGATTTGTCACCAGGTGAACAACAACGAAGCACGCCCCTTACTAAACTCCTACTAGTTCCTTTCACAACGGCCAGGATCTCGGAGTAGCGTTCAATGGATATCCCGCCACACCAAGGAACTAGACCCAAGGCTTTTTATTGACCTGGCAACCAACATGGGAACAAAGGGCCGTCACCTCGGACCAATGCTACCAGAAGCACCCGTCAACGGGTACTGGGAAGGGTCAATAATTACGCGCCAGGTAAGGGGTTAACGGGGCACTACCCTTATCCCATTCATCGTACCCCAACGCCTAGGACACCTCTAGTCCTAGTCTTTCGCAACCAGTGAGCGTCGATTGGCGTTGTTTATAGAGGTTCCAAAGCCTCTCTTCTGACGCGTGAGGTAGCTGCCAGGTCCTTATATGTAGATAGAAGGAAAAAAGGGAAAGAGTAACATGATAGGATTAGGCCTTTTTTTGTATAAGTGGGAAATAGGATAGAAGTAAAAAAAAAGAGAAGGATAGAGTAGAAAAAAGGAAAGAATGACGCACTTAGTCTGGAACCTCGTTTCCGACCAAATCGACAAGGGAAGCCCTGCCAGGGGTACCCAGAAAAGGTACCCCCGCCGACATAGCTCGAAAAGTCAAAGGTCCCCTCAAGCTCTCTTCACGCGACAAGGGGGCGTCACCTCTCCCTCTGGTTTCTTTTGAGAGAGAGAGAGAGTTTGAGAGAGAGACTTCGCGAGATTGGAACACGTGCAAGCCAAGGCAACCAGACTGATTTCCTCTATCAGACATAAAAGTGATGAAGATAGATTAAGGGAATTAGATATGTTCTCGCTGGAGACCAGGAGACTACGTGTTCAGCTTATCGAAGTATTTAAAATACTTTGAGGCTTCTACAGATTGGACTACGGGGATATTTTCCAGATCAGCGAGGGAAGAACAAGAAATCACGGCTTTAAACTTGAACTGAAGCGATACCACCGTGATCTGTGTGGGAATTTCTTCACTTACAGTATATGCGGTAGTTGGAACGCACTTCCGACGGAGGTTGTCAACAGTGAATCTGTTGACCAGTTTAAGTTAAGAATAGATTAAGTCTTGCGAAATCGCCGTTAAGATCCTCGCGAGTGATCTTCGAGGTTGCCAACGGACACCTTCGAAGATTGCCCCAAAAGTACCCTCCTTGTATGGACCGTAAGGTCTTTTAGGGTACTTATTTTTCTTGTAGCTCCTTGTAGCTCTCTCTCTCTCTCTCTTTCTCTCTCTCTCTCTCCCACACCTTCCTCTATCCTCCTCCAGTCTTACTACCTCCTCTCTCAACCCCTACAAAAGGAAATCCAAACCAAGAGAAAAAAATTATCTCCCCCACTCTTCCTCCCCCTCTCTTCCTTTCTCTCCCCCGATTTTCCTCAATCTCTCCTTCTTTCTCCCCCTCGACTCCTCTACAAAAGGACATCCAAACCAAGAGAAAAAAATTTAAAAAGCCCCTTCTTAAAATATAGAGTTATATACTCCTAAGATAAGAAAATATTTTTGCTTCTAATAAATTTTTACATATCGCCTCCAAATAGCTTAAAATTGTAATTTTTAGATTTCAAATACCTATAACTCGGAAACGAAGCAAAAGTTTGAAAATATCATCCGTAGCAAAGTTAAAGATCAATGACCGCCAAATACAATGCCGAAAACCTAAGGTTCATAATTTACATTCAAATTTGGCCATTTACATTCAGAAGAATACATTTCCCAATCCGTGTAAGTGTTGCGGTGAGAATAAAAATAAGTGTATGTATGGTGAAACTCTATTAGTAGCATGGTTGTAATTAGAGCAACCCTGTTTTTATCATTGTCAACCCCCACAAGGAAAAACTAGGAATATTGTGTACCAAGAAGATCTGTAGCGCTGCTGAACAACATTATTTAGTTCATAAAATGAGAATACTGTTTGTGAAAAAAAGAAGAAGAGAGAAACAGATCAAATCTCTTACTTTATTTCCGGACGCACTTTTTATCCGTGCAACGCGGGATACCTCTGTTATTATAAATATATATATATATATATATATATATATATATATATATATATATATATATATATATATATATATATATATTTATATAAGGCATCAAGGGGGAGGGGGGTGAACAAAAGGTTAAAACTGTTATGACAGGACAAAGAGGTTTAGGCTAACAGCTCGAAGGTCTGGGCGTAGTGAAGCGCAAGCCTCCCGCCGTAAAGGGCAGCTTGCGCTTACTTCCGCCTTCCCCAAAGTAGCTTGAATTTGAAGATAGACTAAGAGTACTAAATATGTTCTCATCTAAAAGAAGACGTGTGAGGGAAGATGTGATTGAGCTTTTTAAAATTTCTTCTGGAATGGATAAGTTGGATTTTAACAAGTTATTTGAGTTGGAAGGTAGTAATAGGACTAGGGAGCACCACTTAAAAAAAAACCCCAAAAACCCAGAAGTTTAGGATAGATGTTAGAAAATATTTTTTCACCAATAGTGTGGCAGATTACTGGAATAGTTTGCCACTTGAGACAATAGATAGTCCAAACTTGAATGTTTTCAAACGCAGATTAAATGATTATATGGGGAGGGTTAACTTGAGGGGTAGGGGTGGGGGGTTATACTGGACTCATTCCTGTGGATGCCTTTTTTTGTTATTGTATAATGATTAATTTGGATTTTGATAAGCATTGATGATGATAATGATGCTTTTTGTTTTTGACACATTCCTGTGGATGCTTCAAATTCTATATTGTAGATGCATGATAATAATAATAATGAGTCTTTTGTAATGCGCTCTTCAAGGCCTGAAGCCTTCCCAGAGCGCACGTTGTGCTGAGATGAGAATGGAAATTCAATGGAAATTCAAGAGGGGGAGAAGGCAATTCTGAAAAGATGCGTTTTCAGGAGACGCTTAAATGTAGAAGAGAGGGAGAAGACCTGATTTCTGCAGGAAGAGCATTCCACAACTTAGGGGCGCAGATTGAGAAGGAGCAGTACCCCATTGAGCAGAGGGATGAACGAGGAATATTCAAGAGGTGCATGTGATGACCGAAGGGCCCGAGGGACATGGCGTGGCGAGAGGGCAGAAGAGAGGTAAGACGGGGGCTTGTTGTTTAGGGCCTTAAATGTGGTTTTTGACAGATGCGGATGACTTGTGGCTTTTGTCATCCGTAAAATTATGTTATGCTATGTTATTGTTATAAATAATTCGAAGTTAATCTCGATTTCTCGTGATGCAATTTAAAAATGACACCCCATTAGAGTAGTTTTCTACAATTTAGAAATAGAAAAAAGAAATACAGGATGGACTATTAAATCTTATTCTTTTCATAATTAAAGGCAATAATAAATTATTGCATGAATAAACTTATAAAAACTTATTAAAATGTTTGTACTATCTTATAAAAATGGATAATAGGGATGAAAAAAACAAAGGACACACATGAGAAATTATAATTGATTGTAACCTATAAAATTTAACAGTGTAAAAATAAAAAAATGTTGTATTTATACCGGCATTTGTTCTTACCTAATATGAGTGTTCAAATTTTCTTTATAAGCTACATATTTTTTTCAATCCAGCTTTTTCAGTTTTTTGCGAAATTTTTACACCTTTATCATAATGCGGGTGTTTTCTTGAACACCCGCTTAGGCAAAGATTCTGTATTTTTTTTCTCAACAGTGTGTATATTTATCACAATGCACCCTATAAATGAAATAAGGAAAAATAAATCAAATGTGCAACATAAAAATATGCATTACTACTAGACAAATCTAAAGCCTGTATCCATTACATCCAAATATCAGTGCGCACCGAAGCTATTCAGAAAGACTGATGAAACAAAGTGCTCAAATTGTTCCTATTATGGCAATAATTCGTCCTTGTAGCTCTTGCTTTTGAAGACTTTGTTGGGGTCATCTCCTTTGATACTCTAGTACTAGTCCGTTATCACATATATCTCTGCACCATCGGCCTTGATAGCGCTATTGCATCCTAATAAGGTCTAGGTTTGGAAAAGCTCTCCCTGTTCATCGCGCACAGCTCTAAGGTTCTCGGGGAAATGGTGAAGGTGACTATTCAGGAAATGAAGCTTGACACTCATGTTGCATTCAAGATCACGCAATCTAGCAACCAAAACCCTTATAGTTATCGACCGTTTTGTTATCAAAAAAGTTTTGTATTGTGGAGGCATGGCCATGGCACTAAAATTGCGCCAGCAAAGTGACTCGGTTCGAATCCCTTCCCTTCGCGGATTTTTTCAAAAAAAGGTAATAAATATTACTGTAAGAAAAATTTATTCCGTTTTCTCTTTCAATGTGGTTTATTGCATATATATATATATATATATATATATATATATATATATATATATATATATATATATATATATATATATATAAATATATATATATATATATATATATATATATATATATATATATATATATATATATATATATAAGGGTAATGCAAAAAAGGGGTAATTTTTTTAATTTTTTATATTTTGTAGGGGCACCCTCTAAACTGGTTATTTATGTTCCAAAAACAAAGTATACAAAAATTGAGGTCAATCGGATGAAATTTAGAGGTTGCTACCAGTCTTGAAAAAAATGAAAATATTTAGTCAAGTATTGCTATTATCGATGCATAGATGAAACTGGTTTCCACACTACCTTTTGAGGTACAGTTCTCAGCACGTTGCCTTTTTTTTAAAGTGAAAGTTTCCCTGTAGGCCTATCATAACCACTAACAATAATTATTATCTTGACACTACAATTTATTTCAATGACATAATTGTTTTTTTGTTTTTGTCTGGTAAGGCAGATCTGTACTTCTTCACTGTCTGTAGAAGATATTGCTTTTGCTCTTCATCATTTGTGAGAATCTTATTATATTCTTCCATTAACTTTATTCCTCGCTCTGCTAAATCATTTGTAACTTTCATATTCGAAATTACTTCATTTGCATCCCAATATGCCTCATTAAGTCCCAAGTTTTCAGCATTGGTTTCAAGAAAACTGGGAGGCAGACCAAGAATATCGAAGAATCTTTTAGTATGAGAGGTTACAAAATCTTCTAGCTGTCTCAATTCTATAACTTGGGGATCAATAGTAGTCTGTTTAATGTGGTTTGGTTCAGGAGGCTTATTTAAGGCTTCTCTTACTATCGATAGGGACATCTTCGTCAAAGAAAGCAAGAGCTATTAATTCCTCTGAAAGATACCACAAATGATTTGATAATTTTTTCAGTGCATTAGACACTATTTTTTCTTTAACCTCTTTGTACTTAATTAAACTTTTTAAGAGCTGCAAGTTGAGACGTGGAGCAAAACTTGGCGCAGGTGCCGTAAACCAAGATTTCACATAGATCTCAACTGCAAAACAGCAGATGTCTCTTAGTCCTTTTCCTTCTGAATGTATCAATTTGAACTGTTGTTTAAACATCCAAATCTTCATAGAATAGATAATTTTGGCCATCCACCGTGCTCTATGGCAAGCTCATAGTTTTTAAAGTTTATTCCTGAATTTGGGATTCCTCCAACAAAAATGATAGCCAATTCAAGTAATTCCTTATAATCATCACGAGGCTAATGTTCTTCTAGTTGTTTCTTTGAAAATTTAATTGTATTGTCTTTAATATTGGCAATTCTGGTTGCTATGTCTTTGTCATCTTCGGCTGTGTGAAACGATCCTTTGTTGAATTTACTCCAATTTGCTTTGAAACGTTTAAATTGTTGTATATTTGGTCCGGATGATGCTGGCAATGAGCTTGAAACAACAGACTCCAAAACAATCTCTAAAATATGATGACGACAAGCCAGCCATAGCAAATCCTTGTTCCTTTTCTGTTCTAGTAACATACAAGCTGCATTTCTACGGCCTGTATTTGATGCTGTTGTGTCGAAACACATGCATCTTACCTGAAGAGATAGGTCCCAGTCTAAAATACTTTTATGCACAGCAGCTGCAGTATTTCCTTCTGTACCACTGGTGAGTTTTGGAACACCAAGAAGCTGATCAACCCCATTTCCAGAAACTAAGATTAGAAGTCTGTCGACAACTTCTTCTCCAGTTATGTCTTCTACAAGTTTTCCATCCCAGTGAATGGTTAATGGGACATCATTTTTTAATTCAGCTTTCAAATTTTCTGAAATTTCTTTTCTAAACTTTTGCCTTGCGCGCCTAATAAATACTTGAATAACTTATGTAAAGTTTTGCGGATCATGGCCTAAATTACTGGTAGTAGGAATCATAATTAAAAAAGCACTTCTATCGCTGACTTTAGCGACATCAAGAGATGCAAGAAGAGTATTATCCATCACTTTTGCATTTTTTATTGTTGAGGTCTGTCCTCATGTTGATGGTTTACTGGGATCAACTATACATTCATCTTCAGTTGTAGAGCCCTCTCCAGAGCTAGTAGATGAACTACTAAGCACTACTGTGTTGTAAAAATCAGCTGTTTCTCTCTTTCTTTTTATTTCAAATTGCTTTTCCTTTTCACCCGCTATTCTAAATATTGTAGAAGTTTTTTATCCACGCCAGCCATTCTTCCTTTTCGTCTCGTTTGTCTTGTAAAATTAGGAATTCTTTATCTTCATCAATGTCTATCAAATTGAGCGCATCAGCATGAGCTATATCAAATAAATTATCCAAATTCTGTTTCCATTCCATTTGTTTATTCAATAAATTTTGAGATTGTTTTTTCTTGTTTTCTTTGTTTTTCTTTAATTTTAACCATTCATCATACATTACTTTTTATTTTTTTATTACATGTTTTTTGAGCGATGTTGGAATACGTGCTTTTTTCCAGACTTGCAAGACATCTTTGGCCGTAGATGTTAGAGCTTCATGCACGGTTTGTTTACTGTTTATTTTATAATGCATAAATAATGCCATTGCTTCTCTTTTTGATAAAAGATCAGATGTTTTTAATGCTTCTATTGGCTACAAGAAACATATAAAATTGGAAGGCTCAGTTAGTTTCGCCTTAAAAAATTCCCATGCAATGATTGGCCAACTTTGTAATACTTATGTTCGCATAGAAATACTATATATAATGTAGCAACTTTTTAATAATTCCATTTCTGTTCATTCCCTGAAGATGACCTAACATGGTCGAAAGACGTCTAGGAATAAAAAATGTCGTTTGCGGATGTTTTTTCTCGCCTCAAAGACCCCATTAAAAAACTTGTAGGAAATATTAAGAATATACAAGTTAAAATTAATAACGCTGCCACAGTGTGGACTTCAATAGAACCTATATATATATATATATATATAAATATATATATATATATATATATATATATATATATATATATATATATATATATATATATATGTGTGTAAATAAGAGCACTATGGAGAAGCGTAGTAGTTTATTACCTCGAGACCAGTTTTGGCATCGAGTTTGTCATGCCAGCCTCAGTCGAACACTAAGAATAAATGCAGTCCCACCAAGCGTACAATATATATATATATATATATATATATATATATATATATAGTTTACAGAGATCCAATTGGATTTCCTTATCAGAGGGCGTGAATTTAAGTTCATTAAGGATATCTTTTAAGATTAGATCTTTGACGTAGGGGCTGCATTTAAAATGTCCATTCGACAATCTAAATGCAGCCCCTACGTCAAAGATCTAATCTTAAAAGATATCTTTAATGAACTTAAATTCATGCCCCTTGATTAGGAACTCCAATTGGATCTCTGTAAACTATATATATATTGTACGCTTGGTGTGACTATATGTATTCTTAGTGTTCGACTGAATCTGGCATGACAAACTCCATGCCTAAACTGGTCTCGAGATAATAAACTACTACGCTCGTCCACAGTGGTTTTATTTACATATTTGGAATCTGTCATTAGATTTAACGATTGTTCTGATATATATATATATATATATATATATATATATATATATATATATATATATATTTGTAAACTAGTTCGAAATTAAACGGAAAGCTGTGAATTCAGATATCAATAAAATTTAGCGACAGTGTTATAAAAACGAACATTTCTCGTCTGGAAAAGAGAGTAAGACGAGACAGCTGTCGACGCGTGAGGAATTTAAAAAATTATATCGAGAAGGCGCCATGAACCAAAGACCGTCGGAACAATGGGATTAGCGAAGTCCAGCCTAATGGGCGGAACTAAAAGCATTTTGTGCCCAGAAACTAAAAGAAGCCACGCCTCCTATTCTATTTATGAAAGGAAAATGGAGAATTCGAGAAATATGGAGGCAGAAAGAGACAAAGATTCATTCACACTTAGTAAAGAGCTAATTACGGTTCGTTTAGCGTAGCGAAGCCCCCGTTGTCCCGCCTAAGTCCTGTTCTCGTAACACTCGCTTCCCTGACCTTAATCGTGTAAACGCAAGCCTCAATTTTGTCTTGCTTGTTTTTGTTTGCTGGAATTCAACATTTATTTTTTACGTGATTCCTCTTAGTACTTTCTCGATCACAAGACTTCGGTAAGCCCAACCAAGCCGGTATATTTTTTTTAGTATCCTTTCAAGTCACATACGAGATTAACGCCACTTTTCACCTCACTCGTGGGACTTGAGGGACCTCTCCAAAATATCCGCGTCATTTTTAACCTTTCAGTGACGTCCTTCCTCTCCTGGGGTTCCTCATCCTCACCCATAATAAAACCGGGTTATCTCCTACCTTTAATCTCCTTCTGCCATAAAGTGGGTAACCGTGAGCCTCCAAAGAGGTAACTGGTCCCCCATATAAGGTGGTGACCCGAGGACTTCCATAGAGAGGTGACTATATATATCCTCCTCAAAGAGTCCTCCTCAGTAGAAACATCACGAATGATAGCCTAGCTGTCCTTCTTTCTAACAAATTCTACATCACACGTTTGAGATCCATCATATGCGCATGCTTCTGCTTTGAGCCATTCCTTATGGGTAAAGTGCTTATCTCGCGCTTGACTTTCTCATGTGCAGGTATAGCATGGGAACAGTGAAGTTTTTCTGTCGGCCAAGGAGGAAGTTGACCATTTTTAGTTTCACACAAATGATCCGGTTGTGCTTTTGATATATGATTAAGTCATTGAACATTATGTCGTCATGGGTTTCTCGCAAATGCACCGAGTGACCAACTGAGACGGCACCAAAAACAATGTCAATATGGAAGAGAACACACTTGAGGCTGCGGTTAGGACTACCTATAAACAATATATATTATGTAGGGTTATACGAGACAACACCTAACTGTGGTAGAAAATCCGATATATCGTGGCAGTAAAAAAATTGCTTGCCTTCTGTAAAAAATCACAAAAGTTTGCTTGTGCTCTAAAATAAGACTTTTGAAGAGCTGTTAAAGAGTCTTTTTTTCATTTAGTCTGCAGGCCAATAGCTCCGCTGCTTTCTTGGGGACTGCAGAATGACATGCTAAGTCATTCAGTTCCGTCTGAGTAAAACGCTGAGGCGATGATGACTGTTTCGCATTAAATGAGGAGTCTTCATAATCTGAGACCATATTTGAAACTCCTGATCAGATTTCCTGCTTTTATCTTCTGAGAAGCCATAACCAATAAAAACTGGAACTTGTAATTCATGAGTGCGTAGTATGTCGGATTGCAGAGAAAATAACGCGATAAGAAAAATTATGCCAGTTTTTCTCGTCAAGACCTTTAGTGATGACCAATCAAAAATAATAGTCAGTTATGTGGTCCTTGGGCTCTTACCAAACCATGGGGACTCCAAACGGTAAACCTTTTCGTTTTCATTTAGTCCATTCAAGAAGACTTTGATTTTTCTCGCAACAATGGCACAATCTGTGGAGCCCACTTCTAGTGCTGGTCAAAAAGGGTAACGTTTAAATAGGCCTTATTGACACTGCGAGCACACCTTTTTATATTATACCTTTCAAGAACAAGTTTGTACAAGAATAGAAAAAGGTTGAAAGTAGATGATGAAGAGGAAGGGGAATTATTTTTCATAATATAAACAAGCACACCCTTCCTAGATGTTCTCATAAAGTTATCGACGGCTGTAAATCATACACGTGTAAAAATGAATGCTCTTCATCCAACAAGTTATGTATGTTAGAAGACAGAACTCGATTTATTTACCGTTGCACCAACCCAAACTTCCATCGTTCAGAGTAATTATTAATCTTACTATCACTTAGCATTATCTCCTACGACCTCACTCTGGTTCAGGAGTATGTATCTGATAGCGGAATTTATTATCTACACCGGAGAGAGGTTTATCTTTACAATAAATCAAGAATTGTGAAAGCAAACTGTAACGGATTTAAAGATGGCAAGAGTATTTTTCCGTAAAATAATATTCTTCACAGTTTGTTCAGTAATGTTGACGTTTATTTAAATGAGAAATTTGTAAGCTTCATACGAAATAATTACCCCTATCGTTCATATTTAGAGAACCTGTTGAACTATACTGAAGAATAAAACTCCACATTTCTTTCCACTGTAGGATATTACTCTAGTAAAGAAAGAATAGAAACGAAATATAGTAAATCAAAGAAAAACATGTTGATGTATATGAAAATCAAAATGCTTATTTCTTCTTCTCGCAACATAAGATGTTCATGAATGGAGTCTCACTGAAGATAAAATGATCCTAAGCACCGCTTTCATTACTATTATTTAGAACCCAGAATGGTTTAGAAGCAAATATAGAATTAATAGAGAGTTTCCCTTACCTAAGAAAAGTCCACCTTTCAGCATCTACTCAGCCTGAGATGGAAGATAGGTTGCTTGCATCAAACGCTAAGTACTCTGTCACACAAGTTTGTATGCGAAATTTCACGATTGCAATTGTGAGTGGAATATCACTGGAGAGTGTCGATAATATTTTCATGGGGATAATACATAGACAGTTGGCAAATTGCTATGGTGAACCATTAAGCATTTTATAGTAGTTATGATGCATCACCTTTTGAATTCAAATCTTATGATTTGTATCGCATTTTTACCTATAAAAAATATAAATGAAATTGAAAATCCATTTGAATTAAACTACTCCGATAGTGCACATCCAGTTGCTTCAAGTGCTTTTTACTTGCTATATTACGGTGTAGGGTGTATTAGAGGTGGATAGAGTATTGAACTTACGTATGAACAATTTCTAAAAAATAAAAATATTTATTGTATTAACCTAAATCAGGACAAGACTAATACTTCTCTTGACGAAAGTTCCTGTCATAAACAACAGGCTACATTAACAATAGGATTATAGTTAAGATATCCCTAATAGATCCAGTCTCCTTTGTTATACAAGCTGAATTTCAGTCTGTTATTGAGATAAATAAATCTAGGAACTTATTGGTTTATTCTTAAATAAATAAATGCAATAGAAATATAAGGACTATCATATCGAAATAAAACTACAAAACGAGTTTTCTCGGATTTTTTGCTAGAGACCTTCCTGTATGTCAACCTATAATACTCCCAACAGCTTATATGATTAATCTGGGCAGCAGCCACCGACCTGGGTCGCATTAGGTAGAAGTTTTTGTAGACAAAGATTTTGTGTGTTATGTTGATAGCCTATCTAGGGTTCCAGAATGATGTTTATATTAGTAAAAACTTAATTAAAATTAATAAAATTATTATCATCAATCTATTCAAAGTTACTTTTCAGACTTTTGCGATTTGTTTTGTGTCTATTTTAGTCATCAGATGATAAGTGGTAAATCATATCGGGCTTTTAAAGAACAATTTAATTCTAATTCTGATCAAAGAAACGAAAAGATAGTATTAAAGAAGACTTGTAGAATATAAATAAAATCGATATAATACGATCAATAAATATTTATTGTTAGTTGAAAATGTATAATATAGTAGGTAGTCTATCTACTATATTGTATATATTATATATCATCCTTTAATCTGGCTAGAATCAATTAAATAATAGATATAAATAAAATAATTCAGATTAATTTGTTTTATATTTTTTGATTGATTAATCTGAAGAAATATATGCATATTTGAATTTAAAAGTAAAATAAATCTTTCTAACAACATTGACTTAAAAATTAACTTACAAATAATAAAAAAATTAATGCTCTGTAAACGTTGCGATGAACTGAGAAACGGTAATATGCTCCAGAATATCACTTATCTCTCCACAGGACATCCATTCCATGGCTATCAGAAATTTCATATTCTTGTATATAGTTACAAACTTCAAGTTTGATGAGCTGCACAATGAGGAAAAAAGGTCTTCTTCATGGCAAGTTACGATTTATATGACAAATTAGGGCGTTTTTGTACCTCTATAAATGAAGGAAAAGAGCTAGACTGACATCTTATGTAAAATAATTCAGCCTTTTCACATCTCAGTAAGCCAAAGTTCGCTATGTTCATCAAAAGTAGCGGAGTATCGACCTTTGTTTCAGAAATAATCTATAGACATCTCATTTACTACAAGATAGAAAACAAATAATTTCTTTTAAGTTTCTGCGTCGTGTGTGTGAGGAAAAGGGTGGGTAAGAATGAGTTTGGTGGATACCTTACAACGTCAAACAAATTGTTAATTTTAATAAAATGTTGGAGTGAAAATTAAGGTAGATGGGTGGAGTTCTTATGATACCAAACCAATTAGCGACTTACCCCCCCCCCCGCCCCAAAAGGTCGCCGTCGTCACCAAAATGGTGGAGGGAAAAAAGTCGAGTCAAGCTAATTATGAGCTGCTATACTAATAAAACCTATTAAGCTATTCTAATATATATATATATATATATATATATATATATATATATATATATATATATATATATATTAAAGAAAGAACATTGTAACAATACTAACAATAACAATTGGGTATACATGTACAAAATTTAATCATGAGCTACTTGTTATCGATTTTTAACCACCAAGATGGCGGAGTGAAAAAATCGATGCAACTTTAATTGTGTGCTGCTATTGTAATGAAACTTATTAAGTTATTTTAAAATAATATATAATTAATATATAAGTTAAAGAAAAATTTATTACCACAATATTAACACTACCAATTGGGTATTCATATCAAAACATTCGGCAGTTTTGAGGGTTCACTATGCAAATTCTCTTAATATTTATTGTTGTAGATATAATAGACCTACTAATGAAGGGAGAAGTCAATGGGAAAAAGATGGAATATATATATAAGTGAAAATGAATTTGAAGCACGCTTCGTTCGCGAGTTCGTACGGCAGAAGGGCTTGAGACTCGCTTTACTCGCAATCGCGTACATGTGAGAGGAAATGGGATTGAAGCTCACTTCGCTCACAATTTCGTACAAATGAGGGAAAATAAAAAAAAGTGGGGGGATGGGAAAGGGAAAAGGGTGGTACAAGTCAGGTGGGCAGATACCTTATGATGTCAAACCAATCAATGACTTTGCTCGAAAAATCTCACTGACCTAGCCAAACAGGAACTTATGATTAGTGTAACAAAATGGCGGACTCTGAAAGAGTGTTACAATACTACTACGGACCTGTAGCGCCTCTGGATACCAAGTGTAACAAGTTACACCTCGTTACCCCCTTGGGGAGGAGCTTTGGGAAAGCGTGAAGGTTATTGCAGTGGTTAATTGTTTGATATATATTCCAAAACCAGCAGGATTGGAATTTGTTTTTTTTTTATTTGATGGTAACTTACGTTTTCTGCTGTGAATGGAGAGAGGCTTGGTCTTTGGTGATGTGTTTAGTTTTTATGCCTGTATGGAAATCTATATCCCACCCTCAAAATTGAGGCCCTGTTCGGTAACCGCAACGTCCTGGCCTTGTTGGCGGCGTAACCCTATCACTTAACCCCTCCCCCTTGCTATCCTCGCGTCGAGTATCACCAGAAGGTCTCCCACAACCACATAATGCATGTATCATCGAGTTTCGGGTCCGGCGGGCCTAACATTGGTTAAGCCGGCAATATTTCCCCTAAGAGAGGGTATAAAATTTGACTTCGTTGACGTAATTAGAGGAGAGTTGACCAAAAGCCAGAAGGTGCCCTTTAGAGCTAAGTGAAAAACGCTCTGAGAAGAACCGTTAAAGGAGGAGTCTTAATTCCGAAGACCTCACCCCCCCTCCTTCCCCTACCCTCCAGTGGGATGATGAAGTATATATGCCAATAACTTTAGAGAACAGGAAGATATCGTGTTAGTCATCGAGACAACGAAGTCCGGCCAGAGGCCCGGCAACCAACGAAAGGAACACAGAAGAAGCTCATGCTGAGCCAGTTCCTGGTGGTCACATCGAAAATTTAAGTTATCTTGTATTGAGAAACAAGTTCAACTAGCTCTCGTCAGGGAAACCCCCTTATCCTTGTGTACAAAAAAAAACAAACAGAGATAGTCCTCGCCATTGATGAATACCCTAAAGTCAACTCGCTCAAGCACTCTCCATCGTCGAAGGATTCACTCGTTTGTTCATCGTTCGTCAGTGCGAATTATTCTCAGATTAACCCGATGATTGGAAGAAGCATAGTTTACCTGTCCCGTTGTTGAAGTCATCTTACCAAGACAACGTGCTTAACGCCATCCGTCGCACGCATCGAATTCATCTGTGGCTTTAAAACTATCCCCGCGCCCGACAAACATCTGGGACTGGCAGTGAAGACGTCCACGCTCCTGCCCGAAAACAACATTCTTAAAGCTACATAAAAATTTAGGCCAAGGTCAGTCTCAACTCAGATTCTCGTGTGGTTTTTAAAGGTAAATAAATTCCAATATTTTTTTTTGTTGAAGGTCAATTAGCGTTCAATATTAAACTGAGCTTTGGGTCAACCATTACTGTATATTCATTTGTGTAATTTAGTAAGTCTTACTAAACTTGTGTAATTCATAATTGTGTAGTTTGTTTTGTTAGATTTCATTTTTGTGTTCATGTTGTAATTAAAGGTCTATTTTTCTTAGAAGTAGTTAATTCAATCCTCGAAACGCTGAACATGCACTAGAAACCGTCAAAGATTAAAATAACGTAATAATAATAATAAAATAGCACTGTTAGAGAAAACTTAATGAAGAAGTTTTGAAGTAAGTAACAAACCTTTACGTACGTACACCACCACTCGGTCCTTGCAATACCACAACAATGTCTCTATTCGTTTTTCTTTCATTTTTTTCATGCTTGGGTAGGAAATTGGTGTTTAAGTAGTTTCATAATTATGTTGCAGGGTTGTTTTGTTCAGCCATTTTTTGTTGTGAGTAATCTTTCTCGTTTGCTGGAGCGAGGGTTAAATGTGTAGTATTTTCTCTCGTGTTTTCCAGGTTTTCATTGAGTTCGTTTTGTGGTTTATTGTATTGGTTCCAGATTTCCCTTGTTTCCATATTATAGTTATTGATGATAAGCGTATTGATAGGAGGACTTTTTTTATTATTGTTAATGGAGGCGCTCTATTTTCTTTTTAGTTTGCTTCTTTGTTTTATTCAATCTGACATTTCTTTTGTAGTGGATATTTCCCTCTGCATCTGAGGAGATGGTGGATTTAATTGAACGGGAAATAATTTCCCACACAAGTATTTTCAAAGAATTATTTTATATTTTTTGTAAGACGGTATCAAAAAGAGCATTGGTAACACTGCTACAGCTGACATCTGGACGATTGCAATCTCTCCTAGCCTCGTATCTTTGCCACTTTTCTTCGCAGATTTACCAAAAAACTTTGTGTGAAGAGGCTCTCATTGATCCTCCATTGAACTCTCTCAAAGTACCTGGGGAAGCGCACTCATTGATCCCTCCTTAATCACTCTTCCCTCATCACATATTGACCCCTCTCTGAATACCAAATTATCTCTCCGGGGACACCAATTGAGTGCCCCGTAACACCCATTGATCCCTTGCTAAACACATCTCGATACAACTGAACATGACCGGCTCTAAATTAAAAAAAAAAGAGACCCCCCTTCCTCTAAATTCTCTCTTGAAACCCTATATAATTTTTTTTAGTTAGTTTTTTTGCAGTAACATTTAGTGTTACTATAAAAATTATATTAACGCAATATACATAAATTACATAAGCATACATGTCATTGTATTTATATAGTGTTACTGTGTTTTGATAGTACCATACTGTATATAAAATACACTAGCATCGATGATATTGCAATGTGGACAATGTGTTACTGTAATTTATAGTCTAAAAGTATATAAAAATAGGGTAGCGTGCATTGTTGCTGTAAAAAAACAGTAAGTTTGTACTAAAAATATTTTGGGCCTGTGAATTTTCCCCTCGCCCTTTTTTGATTTCGGGCATACTTTTTTTGTTGGCCTCCTTTGCCTTTTTATTTATTACTTATTTGTTTTACTGTACTGTGCATTTATTATTTTGCTTTGGAAAGGTGAGATGTTAGTGGTGGTTACTTCTTTTTACTTGCCTCAATTTTGGACACTTAGAGTAATTCGTTACAGATGTGACTATAATCCAGAGGCCACTTTTGGCATACCTGGGATGCGTTTACGACTCACGATCCCTACATAGGGTTGGGAGGAGGGCGGGATCCATATTTATGAAGCAGAGGTAATGTTGGAGTGTCCTTTAATATTTAGCCTCACTCTATGGGCGAAGAGTATGAGATCTTCTTTTGCAAACGAAGATTTTCAAAAGGAGAAAGCGAAGAGATTCAATAAACATCACACACTCGTTTTCTGGGCTCAGCTCTTTTTTACCCAGGACGAGGAAGAGGAGTGGTGAGTTTGTATATATTAATTTAGGCTCATTGCAAATATCCGATGAGTGTTGTTTTATTGTTTATCGTGGTGTATCCATTAATCGTCAAATATTTTTACTTTGCAAGAAACTGTTTATTTTGTACGTACTTTCAAATATTTCAAACTCCTTTCATGCAGCAACGTGCAGACTCTTTTCAAATTCATTTTATTTATCAAACATTCAACAGCTTTGTCTTCAAATATACAAAGAGTCAAATTTCATCTCTTCATCCCAAACTAACAAAATATTTTGGGACTCACACAGTCTCCAATCACATCTGGAGAAGGCATTTAACATTATCAAAAAATCAATCCAAATATTGACAACTCTATTGCCATTTTAAAAACAATTAAGACGAGCTCTTGGCTACGGGGAGGTTTGATATTAACAGTTATTGGCTTCCTAGATGCCAGTAAATTACTGTAAAATTACAGAAAATATTGTGCAGTGGAAAATTAGAAAAGAAATTATAAAAAGTATTTTTAATTACATCAAAATGCCGTCACATTCATTTTAATTGTGAAAGGTCGGATTTTGCAGTTTTTTACTCTATATCTCCTTATATTAGGCAGCATGTTCCTCCTGTAATTCTCCATAGGGTCGTTGCCCTTGCCTATTCACGCCGGGTTGGCATTGATGCTCGCTGACCTAAATTTGTGGGAAGCCAATAAGAGAAGTCTAGACTCTTCTGTGGGTTTCGTACCACAGGTCGCCCCTAAATCACTCCTTATATCCGGACTCTAGCCAGAAACTAACAATAGTCCGTGTGGTTCAATCAGCTGACCCCAAAAGGATTTCGCGCACTCCTGGCTTCAACGCTTGAATGGAAATCTGCATTGATTGGGGGGGGGTTGGGCAGGTTTGTGGAGGAACCTCTCTTTCCTATCCCGGGCGCTCCAAGTCGTCTCCTTCCATGTCTGCTCGGGTCTACCTACCTTCCACAAATGTTCACCTCCTCTCGCTCTCTATTTTGTTTACAGAGCTCTTGTTCAGACTGTGTGAGGGAGATGCTCGCGTTGGTTGTCGCTTCTTAGTTTGAAGGGTGTTGTTGTGGGCAATGGAGGCGGGGTGGGAGAATGATAAGGGGTGTGGGGAAGGTGCAGAGGGGAATGAAAGCAGTGCAAAAGAGAGGAGTTAGAAGGGGTGCTTGACGGGGAAGGCTCAGGGATGCAGAGGAAGAGGAAAATCAGAGGGGTGATATGAAGAAAAAGGAAGAAGAGAGGGGGAGAAAGGGTAAAGCAGGGATTAAAAAGGAAGAAAGCACGTGAAGTAGGGAAAGAAGAAGAGAGAGGGAGAAAGGGGGAAGGAAGAAGGATAGAGGAAATGAAGCAATCAATGAAAGAAGAATAGAGAGAGGGAATGATCGGGTGTGTTTATCGTCGCACATCTGACTCAGCGCCTTACAAGAACGAGAATTTTCCCTTCCTGCTTCCTTAAAGGGAAAGAAACGGCGAATTTGCCTCGCAGTCACTTCTAAGGGAGGACACTTGAAAGATAATTTTATATGGTAGATAAATGGCAGAGATTGGGCACATGTTAGGAAGATCCAAAGATCTTTGGGAATGGGTAATTTGATCCTTGGGTAGAAATTTATATAAGGGACAAGTGGTAACTATTAGATATTTCTTAAAAAAAAAATTTGGATGAATCAGTTTTAAGTTTGACTGGTAAGTTATATGTGGACAAATGTTAAATGCTACATAGATGTTGAAAATCTGAGAATATTAAAATAGTTATTTTATCGTTGAAAAGTGAGTGGCAATTTACATACGGACCAAGTGACAATTGTTGGAAAGAGGATAAAAGAGAACTTTATGATTTGAGATTATATCTTTGATAGTGAGTGGTAAAACGCAAATGAGTATATGCCTAGTGGCAAAATTCAACAATGGAATATAAGTTGATAAATTACAAATTCTGGTTCTTTTGGGGTATTTAAGAGTTATTGGTTATTAAGATTTGTAATTATATTTACTAGAACTGTCCATGTTCGTTTAAACTCTATTTAAACAGGAATAATGATTTAAACTAAGATGGGTTTAACTAACGAAGGAATTTCCGATCAGTAGTGAAGGAGAGTCAAAGAAGAAAGAAAAAACTATAAAAGAGAAAATAATGCTAGGGAAAAGACTAAAAAATAGCGAGACCCATCATTCCGAAGTATAGGGTCAGAGATGGTAAAATTGAAAGAATTGGACACGCGGTTAGAGCATATTCTTGGTGGGTGGAGCGTATTTTGGTGGGAGGAGTTATAGTTTGTAGGGGGGAGTCCATAAAAATAAAAGGTGAAACCATTAAACGAAAAGGAAGAAACTGCACACTTACGGATAGTTCGGCCACACGGATATTGAGCTCTCGCACCCGAAAGACTTAACCTATGCTACTTTCGCATTTTTTATCGCTTGACTTTGAGAGATAAGAAGAATTCAAAGATCAGTTAATTACAAGGGCATTTTCCGTGAGTCGAGCCATATAGAAGAACTCTACCTCTCTCTAACGCCAGTCTTCATTCCCTACGGGGAATCAAGCCATGGTATTTTTTCTAGGCTGCCTTAAATTCATCACCCCACTTAGTTCTTGCCTTCTAAGGCGTAGCCGTGTGTAGTTCCATTCATAACCTTGTTTGAACTATGCCCATCATGTGACAAGGCATAATTTGAGGCAGTTGGTTAAGCAGGTTTGAGGACTAGCCACTGTGGAACCCTTGTCATAGGCACCCTGGAAAAGAGGCGATGCTGCAACCGCTGGGGGAGAGTTCCCTCTATTCCTAGCGTCCCAGCTAGGACTATATAGGGACATACAACCGTCTCTTTGTAAGTCCGAAGGAGTTTCGATAACCAGACGCTAGGAGGTGTGGCATCCCGGGTGGTGATAGTTAATTCAATCACCATTCATCATCAAGTCCGCCATGAGTCATCCTTCTGGAGGGCCTCCCCGGGTCCATCCAATTCACCCATCATTTTCATCCAGGCAGTTACACCGGCTGTGCCAAAGACTGTGGGAGCGGAGGGAACATTTCTCATATTTAACTCTTTTAACAATAAATTAAAATTCTTATACCCAGGCAACCACAGGGATGAAGACAAGGAACGGACTACTAGGAGGAAGGCTCCCCACGAACTACAATGGACGATCACGAGGTTGCGAAGAGGGCGCCTCAGTGTATCTTCCCTTACAAACAATTTACGCTGAAATAGGAGTAATTTTACTTAGTTTAAAAGACCAATACAACGGATATATTGCGCTCTATGACACCGAAAAAGATTTAGACCTCCTCTTAAGCGAAAACTCTGCTAAGAAACTGGCCAAAATCGGTCTTTCTCCCCGCACATCACCAAACGTCACGACGAAAAGATCTATAATCGGCCGACGTCTCGACCCATAGGTCAGAACCCACTCAACCACGGAAATAAAAGAAGTTGAAAAAGAACAAACTTGGGCTAGAATCAAAGAAGTTGTGTGGTTAAAAATAAAAACGGCGAAGAACACAGGCATGTCTTCAAAGTCTTATTTCGGACTACGGAAATGTGGCACAAAGGCAGCAGAACACGGCCTGCTTGCCTTCTACACAAAGATATGTCCGAACCAAATCGAAAGAGAGACATTCGTCTCTGTTCAGGTGTGCCTTAGATCTTACGCCCTGGATCAACATACGATAAAGGAGGAATGCCAATTCGATGGGAAAGCTTGTTCGGAATGTTTAAGTAAAGATCACCGCTGGGACGAGTGTAGAAACACAGAGAAAAAGTACATAAATTGTGGAAACGAACATAAGACCCTTGCAATGTCGTTCCTTATGAATAAGCAATTGAAAAAATAAGAGGAAAATGGAAATATGTGAAGAAAAGGAAAGGAAAATGAATATGGCATACACCACCGCAACAGCAGGAGGAATGACAAAGGCACCTACCTCACAAACCACTACCGTGAAGATAGAGGGAAACATGAGGCCTGACCTCATACTTTGCATTATGCACTCTCACTACGTAAATATTACAAAACCTGGTTCATACACGATGAAATTAAACACAATGCTAGTAAAGAACGGCCTAAAGGAAATGTGGTTTTCCGAGAACCCACCCTCAAGTGAATTATATAACATTAACATAAAACCCACTGGCAAGAAAAAACACAGAAAACAAAGAACAAGAGCAAACCCAGATGGATACCGACCAAGAGTCAAAAGAAACATCTGATGAGGAAGATTGCAAAAGCAACCATACAAATTGCACAAACCTCAAAAAAGAAAGACAAAACAAAAATCACAAGTAAATACCTAAGAACTAAATATTGAAATATACGGCTCCCACACGAACCCACTACCCAAAACATGCAGGCAAAAAGAAATCGTAGAAGGATTGGTAAAATGGAAATACAAATGGGACTATGATGCAGATGTAGACGAAACCAAAGTCCGAAATGCTCTCAAGCAGGTAATGATCCTAATCGTCCCTGAATCCTGTTACAATATAACAAACGACCAATACAAGAAAAAACGATCTGGCCGCACTCGACCCCAGCAAGAACGGAGAAAATGAAAGCGGGAACTAAATCCACCATGTTCACGTACCAACATAAACTAAAAATATCTACGTTTAATGTAATGTGAACGGCTGGGGAGAAAAAAGAATTATATACTCAAATATTAGGTGACAGGAAGATCCGGACATCGTAATCTTAACCGAATATGGAATCAACACTAAAATCGAAACAATAAAAATACCAAAATTACAAGATCATAGCTAATAATTATTCCCGAACCAGATTTGACGGCGCATTGATAGGAGTAAAGAAATGGGATTTACTACACTGAAATAAAAGACCTAGAGGAATCCTACCTTGCGGTATCGATCAGGTAATCCTTTAGTAGCCGGGGCTTGCCAACCCCCGAGGCGCTCGTACTTCCATATCCCCAACTTCCTCAAACTCTTTCGCCGACCAGATTTAACCGTAATAACCGGAGACCCCAATGCCAAATGCAGAGCAGCATGATACACAACACAAACGAACGATACAGGCAAAACTCTACGACTGCTGCTACAAAGAAACATGGTCCAAAGAGAAGGACTAGAGTTTCCAACCTGTCTAACTTAGAAATCTTCAACCACGTCAGATATAGTTCTCACCAACCCTAATTTTAACCTCACTCTCCATACTGAATCCGGACTTGCAACCCCTTCCGACCACTTAAGCATGATAACAACTGTATCCACCTCCCCCATCCAAATTACGATCCCACAAAGAAAATCAATCAGCAGAACCGACTGGGCCAGATATAAAGAACACTTAAGTAACATAGAAATCGAAACCCTAAACAACCAAGTAACCAACGAAATTAAAGTAGAAATACAGAGGATAATCGGAAAAATAACAGAAGCTGACGCAATCTACACACCAACACCAGAACACAGAACCCTGGTTGCACCGCGATGGGGCAACTAATTAAAAGAAAAGATGGTAGAATTCGAAAGAATTACAAAAGAGATAATGAAGCTGTGTAACACAATGGAAAGATACATAAGACGAAAAATAATCAGAAGACAAGTGAGAGTACTATTAATGAACAATCAATTCAAACTTGGAACAACATTATCGAAAAAATGGACATTGAAACAGATCTGAGAAAATTCTGGACACAATACAGAAGACTACGAGGAACTCCCCCCCTCCCCCAAAAAATTAAAGTACAGAACAAGGAAGTGCAAAGAAACGAAGAACTACAAGAGCACTTTAGAAGACACTTCGGCCAAGTTTTTTCAATTTCTCCAGAAGAAAACCTTGACTTCGATAGGGAATATGAAGAAGAAATCGCCCAAACCTTATAACACCGGAAGATAATACTACGGCTTAATAAAAGAAAGAGTTGGCAAAAGACTAATCAATAGGCCACACGCGACAGCTCCTGCTCCCACCACCCAGTTCATTCCCACCTAACATCATCCTCACCCATAAATCTACCCAATCTATTCTTAAAACTCCACAGAGAGGATTCTTCTATCACATCCCTGGTGAGAATATTCCATCCCTCTACCCGTCTATTTGTAAACCAATTTCTACCAATATCTTTCCTAAACCTGTACTTGTCCAGCTTAAGCACGTTGCTACGTCTCCCTATCAGGTTCGCTAAAAAATAAGAACCTTACCTTGGTCGTCTCCGCTATTAGAACTATTTACCAACTTGTACACTTCAATCAAGTCACATTGGAGACTATTCTCCTTTCCAACGTATGAAGAATTAGATTCTAAAGCCTTTCTCTATAAGGAAAGCATCTGCTGAACCCATGAATCATCTTAGGCATCTTTCTCTAGACAGACTCGAGCAAACTAATATTCATCCTATAATATGGGGATCAAAATTGAGGTCAAGATGAGGCCTACATAACTAATGCTAGGTACAGTTCCAGAATAACATCAGCACTCGTATTACTTACACTCCTCCCAATAAATCCAAATGCCCTATTAGCTTTATTCCAAGCACTTAAATAGTGATTTCCTAGATTTAAGGTCAGAACTTACCAGGACACTTAAGTCTCTTTCTCATTCCGACCTTCCTAAAATTCTCCCATTCAATTTACAATTATTTAGCGATTACACGTACACATACTAAGTACACTACCCTTGCTAATGTTAAATTCAATTTGCCATGTCTACATCCATTGAAATATTTTGCTCAATTCGTATTGTAATAATACAAAATTGGACATAAACCTTATAATCCAACCCATCTTAGTGGCATCAGCAACTTTCTCAGGTCAGTACTTATACCTATGTCGAGATCAGTGATAAAAATCAGGAACAACAATGGCCACAAGTTTGACCCCTAAGCGACCCTACTCGTAACATCACACTTCTTAGACTTATTCCTATCTATACTAGCGCTTTGCTGTATGTTACTAAGCGACAACTGAAGCCACCAAAAAATCCTTCGAGTGCTCTCATGCACTTTTTTTAAAGGTCGTAAGTGTGGCACCCTGTTGAAAGTTAATTTCGTCTTTGTAGTTCAGTCTTAGTAATGTTAAATACTTTTTTAACACCAAAATCCTTTCTTTTTTTCTCTCAAACACACTACTTACCTTTATTACCTCGACAGACTTAAAATCGAAATGTAAATTAACTTTTCAAAAACGAACAAGTTAACAATAGTTATGTGTATTTGCATGTATGTGTGAGCTTTAGGGGCTGATACAAGAATACGTTTACGCAGGGCACCTTATGACTTATAATGGGCCATCGGAAAAGAAATCAGGAGAACCGAATCAGGTAGAGGGTGACCTAGCATTATGCTGCGCTTGGACAATGAACCAAAGGTCAAAGAGAATATGAAGGCAAATCAAAGAAACATTAAACGATAAATTTGAGAAAATAACGTATAAACAACATAAGAAATGCTAGGATATGAATAAAAAAACATAAGTGACGGATATAGTAAAAAGAATGAAGTGGAAATTAGCCTGGTAAATTGGGTAGTGGAAAAGTCTTGTTACACTCGTTAAAACGATCTCAACATAAGACACAACCATAGTTTTAAAGTAGCTAGACACGTTTTTATTTTATTAAAATAACAATGTGTTAAAATTGTAATATTAATCAATGTGGCCGCACTCGGCGGCGGGCACGCACTCCAAATTAGACCTGAAGTGCGCGCTCATGTTGCGGTTGTAGTCCTTCCTCATGCTGGCCAACACGCGGTTGACGGAGGACTTCAGTTCGTCGACGCTGCTGTGGTGAACCTTGCAGCCCTTGCCCTTGACATGCACCCAAACGCTGTAGTCGATGAGATTGAGGGCGGGCAACAACGGCGGCCATAAGTCTTTCGACCACAAGTTCATGTTCAACCCCACCCACTCTTGCACGGCCTTGGTCGTGGTGGCAGGGCCACCGTCCTGCTGAAAGACATAGTCCGCCTTCTTTGTGATGTTTCTCCCTCAGGAAAATACTCCTGTGGCCAAAATGTCCCTGTAATCACCCTAGGTGAGACTGTAACTGCACGCAAACCAGGAGGTGGCATCTTTTCGTAATTCAAAGCCACGAAGCCGAGCATCTTCACGGAGACCGGTTGCTGGGTCGTCGACAGGTAGCAGACGTCGAAGACGTCCTGGAAAAGTTAAGTACGCGTTCGTTGTGGTGTTGAGAAACGGATTGAAAGTGAAGAATTTTCATCAGCAGAAAAAAGAGAATTAGATTGCCATGACGCTTCAAGTATTTGAAAAGGCAAAGACAGTGCTGCCGACGTAGTTCTCGCATACGGTCGATGAGTAAAGTCATTTTCACTCACATCCAGCTCTTGCGGCACTCCTTTAGGACAGCCCTGGGCATCGTAGCTACTGAGATGTTCTTCTTCTTCACGAGCTCAGTCATTTTGAACTTCGGATCACTTTCGAAGGCCTTTCTCACAGTCAAACGGTTGAAAAGTTCAGGTCTGATTGAATGAGGTCGATCTTTGAGTTTTTAACCGTTCTTGAGCCTCTCCGCGACTCTGTGGAAGGTGATCCGGAGTCGCTTGGCGATGTCGAACTTGCTGTGGTCCGCGCGAAAGAGAGCAGAGATCTCAATTCTTTTGACTTCCATTTCAACACACCTGAAAACAATGGAAAGGACGTTTTTAATTTCACATGCTTGAAAAGTAGAACTTTAAGTTTGTTTGATGGAACCTTTTCTGTCACTCAAGTAAACCTCTCGACAAATAAAAATTAAGCCCTGAGTGTAACATAACATTTGCATACCCGGTATTTCGCCAGATAAATTACGAAACCCTACACCTGACTTGGTTATACAAAAGGAGAGTTAGAAGACGACAGTGTGGAAGGTTGGAAGGTAAAGCTCGCTCAGCGGCAGAAGTATCGTGGCAAACTAGGGGTCATGGACTCAAGGGGAAATTCCTGGGGCTTTTTGTTTTGTTAATCCATTGGGGTTCTATGGACTAAGAGAATAAAGTCCAAGTTTTATCAGGACGTTGCATTTCCGACTCCATTCCTCCATTACCACGCCAATGATTTAATGGATTAAGAAATCGATGCTACTCAGTTTCCTCTAAGCCGGAAGAGAAAGTTAAGAAGAAAAGTCAAAATATAAAAGCAATTACTGAGAGGGGGGGAATAGAATTTAATTGAGGGGGGGGGGACGGGTCATAGGGTGATTTTCGATCATGGGTGTTTAATAAAGAGCAGAATGTAATGGTTAGTTTCGTTCTTGGTTTTCACACTCTTAAAAATCGCACTCTGCCATTCCTACCACTGATAATAATGGTAAAAGCAGTAATGGTAGATAACGTAGTTTTGTAATGGTTTATTATTATTATAATAATTACTACCCTTAGCATGTTGTTAGACATTAATTACTTCGTTTAAGTTTTCCATTTCCAGCAGCCTCTCGAACTTCCGACAGGCTAAGTTCTCCCCCAGAAAACCAACACACTCCGTTAATCTGTAGATATTTTCATGGCGTGTGATATGATGTGTTGAGATGTGTTTGATTGTTGGTGGCATTGTGTGCGGATGTAGGTTTCCGTCAAGCCGGTACGGTGTTTATATTTTGTTTATGTGTTGACCGCACCGGAGCTTTTCCAGGGCGACCCGTCCCTAACATTGGATGGATGGTTCTTTTGGTTCGATATTCCATGGAATAGAGTTGAGAAGAGCCTTTGGAACCGTAGATTTGAAATCTTGCTTGAAAAGGTTGGTTATGTGTATTGTGTGGATAGTATTATTGATGATGGAGGCTTCGTATTGGGGTGTGGAGTATCCAGGCCTATTACATTTATCTCACAATGAATGGAGTAGGTAGTGGCATTTAGTAGCAAGGGTGTGGGAGAATGGTGTGGGTTAAGAAACTGCGCTGAAAGGAATTTAAGATGTTGTTAACCTCAGTTAATCCCCCCCCCCCAAACCCTCATCTCCAGTACCAATATTGTGTTTCTTTTCATCCAAGCCAAAGATACCTAACATATGTCCGATGTACTATGGTTAAAACCTAGGATTAGAGAAATATGATTAGAACTAGGATGAGAGAACTAAGATTAGAACTAGGATGAGAGAACTAAAATTACAACTAGGATGAGAGAACTACGGTTAAATAAACAGAATAAAACTAAGATTAAAACTTTTTAAATCTGAAACTAATTCAATCCGATTCCAAATTAATTGATCAATTAATAATTGATCAATTAATCTTAGTTGCTTATAAAACCTAAAAATGGAAACATTTTACTAAAATTGACCTCTCCATTGGAGTGTGCCTCACCCCCTCCCCTTTACACTCTCTCCAAGTAATCTGCTCCTCTAACTACTCGGCTCACTCACACATCTTCACACTCCACCAACTTCACCACTTTTAAAGAACTCACTTGGGGCAATGCTCTCGTTGGTTGTCGTCTGTTTTTTTTAATGAAACAAAGGGGAACCTTTAGAACCAAACTGAGGGAGGAGGATTATTTTTCGAAACGATGGCGGACCTCGTCCCAAGAGGAAAAGGAAAAAGAACAGAGAAGGGAATAAAAGAACAAAAGGGGGATGGAGTAGAAAAGGAAGGAAGAACGCGAGAATAAAATGAATGTACTAAAGGAAGGAAAAGAGAAGGAAATGAAGGAAAGAAACAAAAACGAAGGGAAGGAAGGAACCGAATAGAGAATGGAAACACCGAGAGGGACGAATAGAAAATAGGAAAGAACCTAAGGGAACAAGAAAAAAAGAATAAAGTATAAACAAAACTGATCAAATTAATTCGCTAAAACCCCAAATAAATCCAAAGGACTTGAAGCTACGAACGAACTCGAACAAATTCTTAGAATAACGAACAACCACGAACGACGACTTAGAAGTAAGGACAGAAAGACTTAAAAGTACGAACAAAGACTATTCTAGCCTCAAAATACAAGGGCAAAGAAGCAGTTGAACGTACTGAGAAAAAGTAAATTATTGTGGCTTTGAAAATTCGAACAAAAATCGAACGATCAAACAAACACAAGGTAAGAAAAATTGACAAAAGTCTTAAAAAGACAATTACGAACAAGTATGAGCACAGATTTAAAATACAAAGGTCAAACAGGTCACAATTAAGAAAGAATTCAAACAAAATTTAAGTACGAACAAATCGAACAATGAGCTGAGTTACGAACAAATTTTAATAAAGGGGCAAAGTACAAAGGGGCTCTAACAAAAATATAAATAAATACAATAAACTATACTAAAGACTGAACATTTGAAGGAAGAAACAAGGCTCGAACAAAAGCCTAAAAAATACCACGTTAGAAAAATAAGCCCGAACAAATCTCCTAATACCCCCAAATTATAAAGCCTAAAATTGAAACAAAAGGAAATCAGAACGCAAGCAATGACTAAAAGGATATAAAAAAACACCATACGAACAAAATCACAAACAAAGTTTCGAAATACGAACAAATATAAATATACGAACAAAACATAATAAGCAGAGACGTACGGCAGTAGACTTATCAATGGTTTTTCGAAAATCAGAAAATAAACTGATAAAACCAAGGAGGTCAAGCGGGAGAAAAGGCGGGAACGACAGACAAAAGCGAAAGGACATGGAGGAAAATAACAATGACTCATACCCCAAACCAACGAGGGCATCTTCGACATCAAGAGGAAAATAATAAATTGCATAGTCGAGCCCGGTTACCCCTACATCTTTTAGTATGATAGGGCGTTTAAAAACCCAGAGATACGAACGTGCTCATCCATAGTAGTGCAAGCACACGGAAGTACTATTCGTTTTTGTATAAGTTATAATTAATAATTCCAAAACCACCGAAAGCATTTTTACCACAAATTGGCAACTTAATATTCTGTCAGGGAAAATAAGTTAGTTTCTGTTGGAGTCTTACATCTGTGAACTTCAAATTAGGAGAGTAAATTACGGCTGGAAGTGATTGGCCGGATCGGCCGTGGTAAAAGCCTTCTCTCGCAGCCTCCCGCCTTTCAGCCTTGCCACACCGAAAGGTCACGCGAACGGGTTTCGAAAATTCGGTCGCGCAAATCGAGATGGTATAAAAACGGCTTCCCCACCCGATCACCACAACACTTCTGGTCTCCACCTCGACCCAACAACACCTGAAACCAGACAACCAACTCAACCGCCAAAATGAGACCAGGATTGGTAAGAGGAAAAAATCCACTCCTTTGAGCTTCACTCTCCATCTAAAATATGGATTCATTTAACAAAATAATAATAATTCAATATATACAATGAGATAGTTTTTGAGCTATAAGAGGGAACAGATTTTTTTCAAACCTCGATGGAAAGATCGCAAGAATTGTTGAAAATATTCTTAAATGCGAATTGTAATCCTTATTTTTTTCTTTCCCTGATTTGATATCCTATTGTTCCCCTCTTAGGGGTTTACTAGGTTTTTGCTTAGTTGCCACATCAATGGTAATCAAACCCCTTCATTGGGTAATCCCGAAGGACATTCCTTGACCCCGTCAAATGGCAGCATCTAATAGACCAATGAAACAGCCGTGAAATTAAATTTCACTTGGCTATTTTAATTTACGCTTTTACCGTCTAATTACACAAGGATCGTTAGGTAGAGTGCTTAGCTATAGTTATTTGAGTGATGTGGTTGTTAGCGCGGTGATGGTACATTGGTGTTAAATGATTTTATTTTCTGCCATATTTTTGTGGCTCTGTGTATAAACCTGGAGCCCCGACAAGGACCTTAAGGACCTTATGGTCTAAATGAGAATAAATTTACATTATTTTCTTCTCCTTCAGTTGCTTCAGATGGCGCTGTTGATCGCCGTTGCTGCGATCATCGTGACAGGACGCCCGAAAGCTGAAGCTAAGTCGGGATTCCACCATCTCAGTCACCACCACGGAAATCACCACGGACACCACCATGGTCACCATCACGGTCACCACCACGGACATCACCATGGACACGACCATAAACATAGCCATCACCACAAACACAGTCACAAACACAGTCACCACCACAGCCACAAACACAGCCATAAACATAGTCATCACCATGGTCATCATCACGGGCACCACCATGGACACCACCACGGCCATCACCAGGGACACCACCACGGACACCACCATGGACACCACCAAGGACATCACCATGGCATCCATGGTTATCACCGTAAGTTTGCTCAGTTTCCTGGAACATCATTCCCCTCCTCCTCTCGGTTCCTTTAGATACAGATGATATCAATCAATTCAACAACTCAATCAATGAACTCAAGCAACCTTTTGAGCTAAACGAACTAAATAAACACAGTAAATTAAATGAAATAACTCAATTTATTTAATCAATCAACTCACCTAACTCTATTAAACATATCAACCTCAATTATCAGTGCCTGAGCTCAGCCTACCGCTCCTATATCTTCTATTTCAAAGTTAGGAGCGCTCCTTCCTTCTTTTCTCCCTCCATTCCTTCCTTTCTTCCTCCCTTCTTTTATTCATTCCTTTTTCCTCCCTTCCTTCCTACCTTCTTTCCTTCCTTCTCAATATGTAAGGATTGGCTAATGCGCTTTAGGACGTCATTACGGCTAAATTGTTTATAGAACCATAGCGTTCAAGAGAAGTCCTTGTAATTCATTTTTTTTACCATTCCTCTATTCATTTAAATGGGTTTTCTTGTATCAGAACCTCTCATACTTCTCTCCTCATTTAGCGAAGGTTCCTTCTTTGGCTTCCATGCATTTTCATTCCTTTCATATAGGTATTCATTCACGCCAGAAAATGAATATATTTATTAAATTCATCTCTTATTTTCAATTAGATTTCATATAAATAACAAATAATTCTTACATTACCAATTGAATTTATTTAGTATTGAAACAATTCTTATATTTTCTCGACTACATTTTCAAAATGTCGAACTCCTTTCCATTAGACTCGTTAAAATATCTAATAACACTCAAATTTCAAAGGATTTTTTAAAGATTTTAACTTTATATGCATTTTTTCATGAATTTTTTGATAATAAAAATAATTTATCTATTTTCTATGTGATTTCTTCCAAGGATTAAATAATTTTCTCATTTTCACAGATTTCTTCTTAATATCAAAAGATTATTCTATTTTATGTTCTATATTCTGATAACATCAAATAACATTCGTATTTACCAATGGAGTCTCATATTCCACTGTATTTCTTTAAAATATCGAATAATTACCGCCTTTTTCTATTGAATTTATACAAATATCAAATGCATTTCTATGAAATTTTTACCGATATCAACCAATCCTTCCATTTCTATTGAGTTTCTATAAATTTCAAATAATTATTACATTTTCTATTGAATTTATACAACTATCAAATGATTTTCCCATTTTCCTAGGCAAATAGGCGGCTTTCCACACAAAGGATTTATCAAACGTTTCAAAAAATATGAATCACGAAAAATTATCCCAGACCTTTCTTTTGCACTTGGAGTAAATAGGATTGTTTGTAACTGGAAATAAATATCAAAGATTCTATTGCATTAGTTTACCTATCTTAAAATATTTGTTATGAATCCATTGTGAAAGAAGCTGAAAGGTAAAAGTCTCCACCGGATTACTGCTATAAACTTTTAATGATAGTGGATTACAGCAAGTTACTAAGATGTTATTTCGCAAGTAATAGCGTTAATACTTTCAATTATTTATTTTTTTATTTAAAAAAAAACGAAAGCTAAAGTGAAAATCTGAGATTTTAGTCAGTATTGTGTTTCCTTTTGGCCATCATACCCCAGTGGTAACGACAGCACTTTTGCACGGGGATGTTCGCTGGTTGGAATGCAGCTGGAGACTTGATTTTGTATTAACACTGTATTATTTTCTTATTGAACTAACCTGGGGCACAGAGAGAGAAAAACTCTCTCAAACCTTCAACCCGTCCGAAATGAATACTAAATTTTATAGGATATAATGAGTTTTAATCAAGTTGATTACATAAATACCATCGGAATTCATGATGGTTAGTCAATAACTAGGACGTGTGCAATATCAAAAAATCGATCCTCCTGTAGACTAGAGCCAGTGACCCCTCAAAGCAAAAGCACAAATCCTAAATTCGAGTTCAGATGTTACTGATATAATTTTTTAATCTGCCAAAAGGTGCGAGTTAGTTATTTTATTCAAATGAAGGTTTTGAACATTTAAAAAATAGATTAATGCATAATTACGTTTACAGTGTGGCTCGATTAAGTCGTACCCAGGGAAGAGTGATAACCAAGATCTTATCAAAGATCTTTCATTCTTTACCAGCTTCATATGCGTGAAAAGTAAGCATAATTAAAATCCAAGGACTTTTAGAAAATAAAAACTCAGAACGATTGAAGACTAGAATAATGGCAACTCGGGACATTGAATTAGTGAGAGGCCTGATTGGTGATCTGTAAAATATTGTCATTGAAACAAATATATAAAAGAGAACAGCACGAAAATTAATATTATTTGAACTTAAGCTTAGAATATATTTTATTATTGATTTAATAATGATGTCTTAAGATTGATGACAGATTCGAACAAGCGACATCACGAACTGGAGACAACTGAGACAACTGATTTGGTATGTCATAACACCCGCACTTTGCACGCGTGAAGTTGCCTGTTCGAATCCAGGTAGAGACACGATTTTTCATGAACAGTGGATTAAAATGTTTATCGTGAATTTGAGCGAAACCTGACCTTTAGATTGTCCTGTTCAGGCAGACTCACTCCGCTTTTTCTTCAAAATTTTACCATCTTTGGATTTTTGATCTTTGTTGAGATTGCTATTTTTATTCAAGGAAACTTGTTTAGCTTTGATTTTAATAGATTTCTTTATTCCCGCTTCAAATTATTGAAGTATCTTTTGTGCGTGAATTCTATACCTTTATATCAAACGTAACAATAAATTCTCATAAAAATTTACACAAAAATAGAACGATATATTTAGTTGCGAAATCATTCGAAATAGCCCCCATCTTCCATACTGACTTTCCCTTTGTAGGAGTTGAACTGGTTGTATGTCCTACTTAGGGAGTTCGTAGCCGTGGAGGATATTACGCTCACAATGGAGGCCTTCATAAATTCTTTTTTTTTTGTGAGTAGCCTTGTTTAAATCCTTCTCAACAACGCCCCACATTATATAATCTCGGAAGCAGTGTCGGATGTGTTGAACAACCACGCCTTTCCTACTTACCTTGTGTGCAAGAAAAGAGTCCTGTTGGAAAACATAAGGCCTTCTCGCGGCTACTTGGTCCTTCCAAGTGTTAACTACATTCTTCAACATATCAATTTAAAGGTCCGCATTGACCTTGAGGCCTTTAGGGAAGTTGTGAGGAAGTATAACGTGGCCCTCACTGCTTACCATGCCCAGAACCTTCCAATAGGCCTTAAATTTGATGTGCAGGACTATAGGCACTTCCGATGGATCTCTGTACAGTCAGTGATTTTTCTGCCCGTTCACCTTACTGTCCTGCATGAAGTTTTTCTTGGCGGAGAAGAAACGAAGAAGGCCGGTGCCATCATGCTTGACCTTGTTGATGAGTGCTTGTCCCTTCACGTTATGGCTTTGCTTGTTAGCCTGCGTGAGAAGCTGGTGCTTTTTTAACATGTACGACTCGTAGCAAAGGTCATGGTACACTGCGCCGTAGATGGTTGCTTTGTCTACACCCATCTTCTTTTCAAATTTGCTAATATACTGGCTAGGGTCCTCGGATATCTTCTGCATGACACTTACGATGAATTTCTCTTTCCTGGTGGTATCAGAGAGACGCTTGTGAAACTGTTGTTCGCCGGTAATTTCGTCCTTATCCTCAGCCCCGCAATAACCCTATTTTATATTGTAAACGAGGTTCTTCAGGTAGTTACAGCGTAACTTTTCCGATTGCAGCTCTCATTCTCAGAAGAAACCGCATATGCTGTTGCTATTACCAGCATAGAACTCAACTCTTACCGAGTGTTTCCAAGGTCAGGTAACCTAACAGGTGCGGTAATTTGCTCTTAGGCAAACGTTCAACTTTCTATCGATTTATCTAAAACGCGCTGTATATGCAATACCAACCCAATTGCCACTGCCCTCTCTCCTACTCCTTTTCCCCCTATCTCTCTCTCTCTCTCTCTCTGTCGTAGATTGACCAGTGGTACACACAATTTTATATATATATATATATATATATATATATATATATATATATATATATATATATATATATATATATGAAAAACTCACAAAGTATCACGTGAGGGTGGCAAATGAATGCAATGTCCCGCAGGAAAAAATTAAAAGGTGTTTCCAAGTACTTTCGAACTTTATTAAGTTCCTTATCAAGGATAACTACAAGAAATAGTATGAGGAAGAGAGAAGGGGAAAGGTAAAAAAACACATTAAAAATTACAAGAAGCAGGTAGTAAGGTCAAACTAAGTCGAAGGAAAGGGTGACAGATTCAAAGAAATGGAGATAGCCTAACGAGGGAGATTATAAGACACGATGAGCAAAAGGGGGGAAAAATACAAAGTACAAAACAAAGCAGTGACAATTAAAAAATAAAAATGAATAATATATATATATATATATATATATATATATATATATATATATATATATATATATATATATATATATTATCTATCACGGAGTGGAAGGTCAAGTTCAGAGGCGTTACCTGCGTTCGGCTCTGGTCGAGCCAGACGAGGGCAAAGCTAAGTAGTTGGGGAATGGAGATCCCGGACGCGTGCGGGGAATTAAACAACTACAGGAGCGAGTTCAGTTAACCGTCAGGATAATGATAAATGCTTAGCGGTTCTGGATATAGAGAGTTGCAGTACAAAGATAAGCTTTGCTGATTACAAAAACACAATATGCCAATAAAATGAAAATAGTCGTGTCTCGTTCTAAAAGGCGGGCCTATACTGTATTTGAACGGCCTATGAGAGGTCAAATATGGTCCAATAGGAAACGATTTTTCCCTGGCCTCCGAAGGGCTTCTTATTAATCACACACAACGCCAGGTGGGAGTGAATTATTGCAAGGTTTTGGATATCACGCGGTGATGCGAGCGGCGTCTTCTCTGGGATCTCGAAGGTCAATGCTTCTGTTTTATCAACGAAATAAGCTCCATTTTCTCACGGTCTGACTCGGCGTTCTAAGACCTCGGGGGGCTTCTTGTTACTCGTGATGGTTTTTATCTCTCTTTCTGACATCTCCTCCCTTCCCAAGATAGAAATTCTCGGAAGTGACATCAGACAATTGACGAATGGGGCTTACGCATCCCAATTATTTTTCGACCTCAAAAGGGGGAGACAAACAATAGGGAATACTTCATATTAGTTCGGATCGAACTTCAGTACTTAAGACAAATTTAAATTTGAGTATCATAAAATAATAATTATACAAAAAAAGGGTTGATACATGACAAAAGAACATTATCTTACAATGACTACAGGCATTTTAATCAATCTTGAATAGAGGCTCGATCACCTCAGGTTAATAACGACCTGGGGCTATACAACAAACGAGACAAGAATAAAAAAAAGAAAATATATATTAAAAAATTAAATCAAATGCGCCAGACAAAACAAAAGGGTACACAATCTTTTAGCTTGCGAGCAAAAGGGAATTAAGAACTATATATACAACAACATACAAAAAAAATCAATCATAAAATTTAAGACAATCGTTACCATATTAACTTGGGAAAGAGTCTAGAAGGTTCCTACTCATACTATCTGTGATACAGTTCTCAGATCCTTTAATATACAATATTCTAAATTGGAACTCCTGGAGTAACAAACTTCATCACATAAACCTCCTATTATTGTTTTTTACATTACGCAAGTACGAGAGCGGTTTGTGATCCGTATCAATGATGAATCTTTTTGCCTACAAGAAACAGTGAATTTTTGTATGCACCAAATAATGGCAAAGGCTTCTCGCTCAATTACGACATAATTTTTCTCTCAGAGGAGTAACTTACGACTTGTGTACGCAACAGGGAATCTTTTGTCAATGACTGCATATTGAATTATGATGCATCCTATCCCTTCGTTGCTAACGTCAGCCCTATTACCGAGCGGCTTTTTAGCGTTGGCTAACCGCAAAATAGTGGCAGACGCTAATTTTCCCTTAAGTTGATTAAAGCGGGTGACTGACCGTGGAGTCCAGACAAGGTACTCGGAGGCCTTCTTTTTTAGCAAGTCGCATAAAAAAGCAGAGAGGGAGGCATATTTGGATAAACCGGCGGTAAAATGAAGGGGAGCCCATGAATGACCTTAACTGTTTCTTAATTGTGGCCAGTGGCATGTGAACAATTGCACGGATTTTATCTTCCTGGGGCGGTCAATTGATTCTCCCCGATGTGAAATCCGATGTAACTTATAGTGCCGAAAACGAAGTAGCACTTGCTGAGGCCGATCGGGAGGTTGTACTTGCGTAGTCGATGCAGCAGCGCTTTGAAGGCAATCAGATGTTGGTTCCAATCCTGGGTTGACACATAGATATTATCGAAGTAAAAGGTTACGTTAGATAACCCATCCAATATTTGTCACATAATACGGTTGTAGTTACTACAAGCCATCACCAGGTCAAAGGTGAGTCAGCAGAATTGCATCAAAACTTTGTCCGTTAGAAAGCCGTGTACCTTTTCACTTCTTATTTTAGGGGGATTTGATAGTAGGCCTTACATAGGTTTAATTGGGGAATGAATTTAGTTTCTTCTAAGAGATGGAGATTTTGGCCGATGAGAGGAATTGGCTCGGTGTCGAACACTGTAACAGAATTCAGTTTTCGGAAATCGACGAACATACCGTATAAACCGTCTTACTTTTTAACCAAGACAATGGGGGAGCAGTAACAGGATTCGGAGGGTTCTTTAATATTTAGTTTTAACAGATTATGGACCTTAGCCTTAAAAGCTTCTCTTAAATGGATGGGCAGGGGGTACGGTTTGAATCGTATGGGTTCCTGAGTAGTAAGAAGGATGTTATGCTCGAACTTTGCAGCACAGCCAAGAATTTCGGAGATTACGTCTCCAAAATGACTCAGTAGCGACTGCAGCTGACTTCTTTGAATGGTCGAAAGCTGGTCGCTAATCTTCAATTAGGATTAAAGGGAATCGGTGGTGCCGGGAAAGGTGGGAAAGGGATTTAATTTAATTTCCCACACAAGTATTTTCAAAGAATTATTTTATATTTTTTGTAAGACGGTATCAAAAGGAGCATTGGTAACACTGCTACAGCTGACATCTGGACGATTGCAATCTCTCCTAGCCTCGTATCTTTGCCACTTTTCTTTGCAGATTTACCAAAAAACTTTGTGGGGAGAGGCTCTCATTGATCCTCCATTGAACTCTCTCAAAGTACCTGGGGAAGCGCACTCATTGATCCCTCCTTAATCACTCTTCCCTCATCACATATTGACCCCTCTCTGAATACCAAATTATCTCTCCGGGGACACCAATTGAGTGCCCCGTAACACCCATTGATCCCTTGCTAAACAAATCTCGATACAACTGAACATAACCGGCTCTAAATTCGAAAAAAAAAAAGATCCCCCTTCTTCTAAATTCTCTCTTGAAACCCTATATAATTTTTTTAGTTAGTTTTTTTGCAGTAACATTTAGTGTTACTATAAAAATTATATTAACGAAATATACACAAATTACATAAGCATACATGTCATTGTATTTATATACTGTTACTGTGTTTTGATAGTACCATACTGTATATAAAATACACTAGCATGGATGATACTGCAATGTGGACAATGTGTTACTGTAATTTATAGTCTAAAAGTATATAAAAATAGGGTAGCGTGCATTGTTGCTGTAAAAAAACAGTAAGTTTGTACTAAAAATATTTTGGGCCTGTGAATTTTCCCCTCGCCCTTCTTTGATTTCTGGCATACTTTTTTTGTTGGCCTCCTTTGCCTTTCTATTTATTACTTATTTGTTTTCCTTTAGTCTTGGAACTGTACTGTGCATTTATGATTTTGCTTTGGAAAGGTAAGATGTTAGTGGTGGTTACTTCTTTTTACTTGCCTCAATTTTGGACACTTAGAGTAATTGGTTACAGATGTGACTATAATCCAGAGGCCACTTTTGGCATACCTGGGATGCGTTTACGACTCCCGATCCTTACATAGGGTTGGGAGGAGGGCGGGATCCATATTTATGAAACAGAGATAATGTTGGAGTGTCCTTTAATATTTAGGCTCACCCTATGGGCGAAGAGTATGAGATCTTCTTTTGCAAACAAAGATTTTCAAAAGGAGAAAGCGAAGAGATTCAATAAACATCACACACTCGTTTTCTGGGCTCAGCTCTTCTTTACCCAGGACGAGGAAGAGGAGTGGTGAGTTTGTTTATATTAATTTAGGCTCATTGCAAATATCCGATGAGTGTTGTTTTATTGTTTATCGTGGTGTATCCATTTATCTTCAAATATTTTTACTTTGCAAGAAACTGATTATTTGGTACGTACTTTCAAATATTTCAAACTCCTTTCATGCAGCAACGTGCAGACTCTTTTCAAATTCATTTTATTTATCAAACATTCAACAGCTTTATCTTCAAATATACAAATAGTCAAATTTCATCTCTTCATCCCCAACTAACAAAATATTTTGGGACTCACACAGTCTCCAATCACATCTGGAGAAGGCATTTAACATTATCAAAAAATCAATCCAAATATTGACAACTCTATTGCCATTTTAAAAACAATTAAGACGAGCTCTTGGCTACGGGGAGGTTTGATACTAACAGTTATTGGCTTCCTAGATGCCAGTAAATTACTGTAAAATTACAGAAAATATTGTGCAGTGGAAAATTAGAAAAGAAATTATCAAAAGTATTTTTAATTACATCAAAATGCCGTCACATTCATTTTAATTGTGAAAGGTCTGATTTTTGAAGTTTTGTACACTCTCTTTCCTTATATTAAGCCGCATTTGCCTCCTGTCATTCTCCATAGGGTCGTTGCCCTCGCCTATTCACGCTGGGTTAGCATTGATGCTCGCTGACCTAAATTTGTGGGAAGCCAATAAGAGAAGTCTAGACTCTTCTGTGGGTTTCGTACCACAGGTCGCCCCTAAATCACTCCTTATATCTGGACTCCAGCCAGAAACTAACAATAGTCCGTGTGGTTGAATCAGCTGACCCCAGAGGATTTCGCGCACTCCTGGCTTCAACGCTTGAATAGGAATCTGCATTGATTGGGGGGGTTGGGCAGGTTTGTGGGGGTACCTCTCTTTCCTATACCGGGCACTCCAAGTCGTCTCCTTCCATGTCTGCTCGGGTCTACCTACCTTCCACAAATGTTCACCTCCTCTCGCTCTCTATTTTGTTTACAGAGCTCTTGTTCAGACTGTGTGAGGGAGATGCTCGCGTTGGTTGTCGCTTCTTAGTTTGAAGGGTGTTGTTGTGGGCAATGGAGGCGGGGTGGGAGAATGATACGGGGTGTGGGGAAGGTGCAGAGGGGAATGAAAGCAGTGCAAAAGAGAGGAGTCAGAAGGGGTGCTTGACGGGGAGGGCTCAGGGATGCAGAGGAAGAGGAAAATCAGAGGAGTGATATGAAGAAAAAGGAAGAAGAGAGGGGGAGAAAGGGTAAAGCAGGGATTAAAAAGGAAGGAAGCACGTGAAGTAGGAGAAGAAGAAGAGAGAGGGAGAAAGGGGGAAGGAAGGAGGATAGAGGAAATGAAGCAATCAATCAAAGAAGAATAGAGAGAGGGAATGATCGAATGTGTTTATCGTCGCACATCTGACTCAGCGCCTTACAAGAACGAGAATTTTCCCTTCCTGCTTCCTTAAAGGGAAAGAAACGGCGAATTTGCCTCGCAGTCACTTCTAAGGGAGGACACTTAAAAGATAATTTTATATGGTAGATAAATGGCCAAGATTGGGCACATGTTAGGAAGATCCAAAGATCTTTTGGAATGGGTAATTTGATCCTTGGGTAGAAATTTATATAAGGGACAAGTGGTAACTATTAGATATTTTTTTAAAAAAAGATTTGGATGAATCAGTTTTGAGTTTGACTGGTAAGTTATATGTGGACAAATGTCAAATGCTACATAGATGTTGAAAATCTGAAAATATCAAAATAGTTATTTTATCGTTGAAAAGTGAGTGGCAATTTACATACGGACCAAGTGACAATTGTTGGAAAGAGGATAAAAGAGAACTTTATGATTTGAGATTATATCTTTGATAGTGAGTGGTAAAACGCAAATGAGTATATGCCTAGTGGCAAAATTCAACAATGGAATATAAGTTGATAAATTACAAATTCTGGTTCTTTTGGGGTATTTAAGAGTTATTGGTTATTAAGATTTGTAATTATATTTACTAGAACTGTCCATGTTCGTTTAAACTCTATTTAAACAGGAATAATGATTTAAACTAAGATGGGTTTAACTAACAAGGGAATTTTCAATCAGTAGTGAAGGAGAGTCAAAGAAGAAAGAAAAAACTAAGAATGAGAAAATTATGCTAGGGAAAAGACTAAAAAATAGCGAGACCCATCATTCCGAAGTATAGGGTCAAAGATGGTAAAATTGAAAGGATTGGACACGCGGTTAGAGCATATTCTTGGTGGGTGGAGCGTATTTTGATGGGAGGAGTTATAGTTTGTGTGGGGGAGTCCATAAGGATAAAAGGTGAAACCATTAAACGAGAAGAAAGAGACTGCACACTCACGGATAGTTTGGCCACACGGATATTGAGCTCTCGCACCCGAATGACTTAACCTATGCTACTTTCGCATTTTTCATCGCTTGACTTTGAGAGATGAGAAGAATTCAAAGATCAGTTAATTACAAGGGCATTTTCCGCGAGTCAAGCCATATAGAAGAACTCTACCTCTCTCTAACGCCAGTCTTCATTCCCTACGGGGAATCAAGCCATGGTATTTTTTCTAGGCTGCCTTAAATTCATCACCCCACTTAGTTCTTGCCTTCTAAGGCGTAGCCTTGTGTAGTTCCATTCATAACCTTGTTTGAACTATGCCCGTCATGTGACAAGGCATAATTCGAGGCGGTTGGTTAAGCAGGTTTGGGGACTAGCCCACTGTGGAACCCTTGTCATAGGCAATCTGGAAAAGAGGCGATGCTGTAACCGCTGGGGGAGAGTTACCTCTATTCCTAGCGTCCCAGCCAGGACTATAGAGGGACATACAACCGTCTCTGTGTAAGCCCGAAGGAGTTTCGATAACCAAACACCAGGTGGGGCGGCACCCCGGGTGTTTATAGTTGATTCAATCACCATTCATCATCAAGTCCACCATGAGTCATCTATCTGGAGGGCCTCCCCGGGTCCATCCAATTCATCCATTATTTTCATCCAGGCAGTTAAACCGGTTGTGCCAAAGATTATGGGAGCGGAGGGAACATTTGTAATATTTTACTCATACATCAATAAATTAAAATTCTTATACCCAGGCACCTTCCTCACAAACCACTACAGTGAAAATAGAGGGAAACATGAGGCCTGACCTCATACTTTGCATTATGCACTCTCACTTCTTGAATATTTACTAAACCTGGTTCATACACAATGGAATTAAACACAGTGCTAGTAAAGAACGGCCTAAAGGAAATGTGGTTTTCCGAGAACCCACCCTCAAGTGAATTATATAACATTAACATAAAACCCACTGGCAAGAAAAAAACACAGAGAACAAAGAACAAGAGCAAACCCAGATGGATACAGCCTAAGAGACAAAAGAAACATCTGATGAGGAAGATTGCAAAAGCAACCATACAAATTGCACAAACCTCGAAAAAGAAAGACAAAACAAAAATCACAAGTAAATACCCAAGAACTAAATATTGAAATATACGGCTCCCACACGAACCCACTACCCAAAACATGCAGGCAAAAAGAAATCGTAGAAGGATTGGTAAAATGGAAATACAAATGGGACTATGATGCAGATGTAGACGAAACCAAAGTCCGAAATGCTCTCAAGCAGGTAATGATCCTAATCGTCCCTGAATCCTGTTACAATATAACAAACGACCAATACAAGAAAAAACGATCTGGCCACACTCGCTCCCCAGCAAGAACGGAGAAAATGAAAGCGGGAACTAAATCCACCATGTTCACGTACCAACGTAAACTAAAAATATCTACGTTTAATGTAATGTGAACGGCTTGGGAGAAAAAAGAATTTGTATACTCAAATAATAGGTGACAGGAAGATCCGGACATCGTAATCTTAACCGAATATGGAATCAACACTAAAATCGAAACAATAAAAATACCAAATTACAAGATCATAGCTAATAATTATTCCCAAACCAGATTGGACGGCGCATTGATAGGAGTAAAGAAATGGGATTCACTACACTGAAATAAAAGACCTAGAGGAATCCTAGCTTGCGGTATCGATCAAAATGACTACAGGCAATCTTTTAGTAGCCGGGGCTTGCCAACCCCCGAGGCGCTCGTACTTACCTATCCCCAACTTCATCAAACTCTTTCGCCGACCAGATTCAACCGTACTAACCGGGGACCCCAATGCCATATGCAGAGCAGCAGGATACACAACACAAACGAACGATACAGGCAAAACTCTACGACTACTGCTACAAAGAAACATGGTCCAAAGAGAAGGACCAGATTTTCCAACCTGTCTAACTTAGAAATCTTCAACCACGTCAGATATAGTTCTCACCAACCCTAATTTTAACCTCACTCTCCATACTGAATCCGGACTTGCAACCCCTTCCGACCACTAAGGCATGATCACAACTATATCCACCTCCCCCATCCAAATTACGATCCCACAAAGAAAATCAATCAGCAAAACCGACTGGGCCAGATATAAAGAGCACTTAAGTAACATAGAAATCGAAACCCTAAGCAACCAAGTAACCAACGAAATTGAAGTATAAATAAAGAGGATAATCGGAAAAATAACAGAAGCTGATGCAATCCAGACACACAAACACCAGAACTCAGAACCCTGGTTGCACCGCGATGGGGCAACTAAATAAAAGAAAAGATGGTAGAATTCGAAAGAATTACAAAGGAGATAATGGAGCTGTGTAACACAATGGAAAGATACATAAGACGAAAAATAATCAGAAGACAAGTGGAAGTACTAAAAATGAACAATAAATTTAAACTTGGAACAACATTATCGAAAAAATGGACATTGAAACAGATCCGAGGAAATTCTGGACACAATACAGAGGACTACGAGGAACTCCCCCCCTCCCATCAAAAATTAAAGTACAGAACAAGGAAGTGCAACGAAATGAAGAACTATAAGAGCACTTTAGAAGACACTTTGGCCAAATTCTTTCAATTTCTCCAGAAGAAAACCTTGACTTCGATAGGGACTATGAAGAAGAAATCGCCTAAACCTTATAAACACAGGAAGATAATACCACGCCTTAATAAAAGAAAGAGTTGGCGAAAGACTAATCAATAGGCCACACGCGACAGATCCTGTTTCCACCACCCAGTTTATTCCCACCTAACATCATCCTCACCCATAAATCTACCCAATCTATTCTTAAAACTCCACAGAGAGGATTTTTCTATCACATCCCTGGTGAGCCTATTCCATTCCTCTACCCGTCTATTAGTTAAACCAATTTCTCCTAATCTCTTTCCTAAACCTGTACTTGTTCAGCTTAAACACGTTGCTACATCTTCCTATCTTGTTCGCTAAAAAATAAGAACCTTACCTTGGTCGTCTCCGCTATTAGATCCATTTACCAACTTGTACACTTTAATCAAGTCACATTGGAGACTATTCTCCTTTCCAACGTATGAAGAATTAGATTCTAAAGCCTTTCTCTATAAGGAAAGCATCTGCTCAACCCATAAAACATCTTAGGCATCTTTCTCTGCACAGACTCGAGCAAACCAATATCCATCCTATAATATGCGGATCAAAATTGAGATCAAGATGAGGCCTACATAACTAATGCTAGGTACAGTTTCAGAATAACATAAGCACTCGTATTACTTACACTCCTCTCAATAAATCCAAATGCCCTATTAGCTCTATTCCAAGCACTTAAATAGTGATTTCTAGATTTAAGGTCAGAACTTACCAGGACACGTAAGTCTCTTTCTCATTCTGACCCTCCTAAAATTCTCCCATTCAATTTACAATTATTTAGCGATTACACGTACACATACTAAGTACACTACCCTTGCTTATGTTAAATTCAATTCGCCATGTCTACATCCATTAAAATATTTTGCTCAATTCGTATTGTAATAACTCAAAATCGGACATAAACCTTATAATCCAACCCATCTTAGTGGCATCAGCAACTTGCTCAGGTCACTACTTATACCTATGTCGAGATGAGTGATAAAAATCAGGAAAAACAACGGCCCCAAATCTGACCCCTAAGCGACCCTACTAATAACATTACACTTCTTAGACTTATTCCTATCTATACTAACTCTTTGCTCTCTGTTACTTAGCGACGACTGAAGCCACCTAAAAATCCTTCGAGTGCTCCCATGCACTTTTTTTAAAGGTCGTAAGTGTGGCACCCTGTTGAAAGTTAATTTCGTCTTTGTAGTTCAGTCTTAGTAATGTTAAATACTTTTTTAACACCAAAATCCTTTCTTTTTTTCTCTCAAACACACTACTTACCTTTATTACCTCGACAGACTTAAAATCGAAATGTAAATTAACTTTTCAAAAACGAACAAGTTAACAATAGTTATGTGTATTTGCATGTATGTGTGAGCTTTAGGGGCTGATACAAGAATACGTTTACGCAGGGCACCTTATGACTTATAATGGGCCATCGGAAAAGAAATCAGGAGAACCGAATCAGGTAGAGGGTGACCTAGCATTATGCTGCGCTTGGACAATGAACCAAAGGTCAAAGAGAATATGAAGGCAAATCAAAGAAACATTAAACGATAAATTTGAGAAAATAACGTATAAACAACATAAGAAATGCTAGGATATGAATAAAAAAACATAAGTGACGGATATAGTAAAAGGAATAAGGTGGAAATTGGCCTGGTAAATCGGGTAGTGAAAAAGTCTTGTTACACTCGTTTAAACGATCTCAACATAAGATACAACCATAGTTTTGATGCAGCTAGACACGTTTTTATTGTATTAACTTATCAATGTGTTAAAATTGTAATATTAATCAATGTGGTCTCCCTCGGCGGCGAGCACGCACTCCAAATTAGACCTGAAGTGCGCGCTCATGTTGCGGATGTAGTCCTTCCTCATGCTGGCCAACAGGGGTTGATGGAGGACTTCAGTTCTTCGACGCTGCTGTGGCGGACCCGTCAGCCCTTGCCTTTGGCATGCACCCACACGCTGTAGTCGATGAGATTGAGGTCGGGCAACAACAGCGGCCATAAGTCTTTCGACCACAAGTTCATGTGCGACCCCACCCACTCTTGCACGGCTTTGGTCGTGGGGGCCAGGCCACCGTCCTGCTGAAAGACATAGTCCGCCTTCTTTGTGATGTTTCTCCCTCAGGGAAATCCTCCTGTGGCCAAAATGTCTCTGTAATCACCCTAGGTGAGACTGTAACTGCACGCAAATCAGGAGGTGGCATCTTTTCGTAATTCAAAGCCACGAAGCCGAGCATCTTCACGGAGACCGATTGCTTGGTCGTCGACAGGTAGCAGACCTCAAAGACGTCCTGGCAAAGTTAAGTACGCGGTCGTTGTTGTGTTGAGGAACGGATTGAAAGTGAAGAATTTTCATTAGCAGGAAAAAGAGAATTCGATTGCCATGATACTTCAAGTAATAGAAAAGGCGATGACAGTGCTGCCGACGTAGTTCTCGCATACGGTCGATGAGTAGAGTCATTTTCACTCACATCCAGCTCTTGCGGCACTCCTTTAGGACAGCCCTGGGCACCGTAGCTACTGAGATGTTCTTCTTCTTCACGAGCTCAGTCATTTTGAACTTCGGATCACTTTCGAAGGCCTTTCTCACATTTACACGGTTGACAACTTGAGGTCCGCCTGAACGAGGTCGATCTTTGAGTTTTTAACCGTTCTTGAGCCTCTCCGCGACTCTGTGGAAGGTGATCCGGAGTCGCTTGGCGATGTCGAACTTGCTGTGGCCCGCGCTGAGGAGAGCAGAGATCTCAATTCTTTTGACTTCCATTTCAATACACCTGAAAACAATGGAAAGGACGTTTTTAATTCCACATGCTTGAAAAGTAGAACTTTAAGTTTGTTTAATGGAACTTTTTCTGTCACTCAAGTAAACCTCTCGACAAATAAAAATAAAGCCCTGAGTGTAACAGAACATTTGCACACCCGGTATTTCACCAGATAAATTATGAAACCCTACACCTGACTTGGTTATACAAAAGGAGAGTTAGAAGACGACAGTGTGGAAGGTTGGAAGGTAAAGCTCGCTCAGTGGCCGAAGTATCGTGGCAAACTAGGGGTCATGGACTCAAGGGGAAATTCCTGGGGCTTTTTGTTTTGCTAATCCATTGGGGTTCTATGGACTAAGAGAATAAAGTCCAAGTTTTATCAAGACGTTGCATTTCCGACTCCATCCCTCCATTACCACGCCAATGATTTAATGGACTAAGAAATCGATGCTACTCAGTTTCCTCTAAGCTGGAAGAGAAAGTTAAGAAGAAAAGTCCAAATATAAAAGCAATTACTGAGAGGGGGGAATGGAATTTAATTGGGGGGGGGGGACGGGTAATAGGGTGATTTTCGATCATGGGTGTTTAATAAAGAGCAGAATGTAATGGTTAGTTTCGTTCTTGGTTTTCACACTCTTAAAAATCGCACTCTGCCATTCCTACCACTGATAATAATGGTAAAAGCAGTAATGGTAGATAACGTAGTTTTGTAATGGTTTATTATTATTATTATAATTACTACCCTTACCATGTTGTATGACATTAATTACTTTGTTTAAGTTCCCCATCTCCAGCAGCCTCTCGAACTCCCGACAGGCTGAGTTCTCCCCCAGACAACCAACAGCACTCCGTTAATCTGTTGATATTTTCAATGGCGTGTGATATGATGTGTTGAGATGTGTTTGATTGTTGGTGGCATTGTGTGCGACTGTAGATTTCCGTCAAGCCGGTACAGTGTTTCTATTTTGTTTATGTGTTGACCGCACCGGAGCTTTTCCAGGGCGACCCGTCCCTAACATTGGATGGATGGTTCTTTTGGTTCGATATTCCGTGGAATGGCGTTGAGAAGAGCCTTTGGAACCGTAGATTTGAAATCTTGCTTGAAAAGGTTGGTTATGTGTGTTGTGTGGATAGTATTATTGATGATGGAGGCCTCGTATTGTGGTGTGGAGTATACAGGCCTATTACATTTGTCTCACAATGAATGGAGTAGGTAGTGGCATTTAGTAGCAAGGGTGTGGTGGGATGGTGTGGGTTAAGAAACTGCGCTGCAAGAAAATTAAGATGTTGTTAACCTCAGTTAATCCTCTCCCCCCCTCATCTCCAGTACCAATATTGTGTTTCTTTTCATCCAAGCCAAAGATACCTAACATATGTCCGATGTACTATGGTTAAAACTAGGATTAGAGAAATATGATTAGAACTAGGATGAGAGAACTAGGATTAGAACTAGGATGAGAGAACTCAAATTACAACTAGGATGAGAGAACTACAGTTAAATAAACAGAATAAAACTAAGATTAAAACTTTTTAAATCTGAAACTAATTCAATCCGATTCCAAATTAATTGATCAATTAATAATTGATCAATTAATCTTAGTTGCTTATAAAACCTAAAAATGGAAACATTTTACCAAAATTGACCTCTCCATTAGAATGTGCCTCACCCCCCTCCCCTTTACACTCTATCTCCAAGTAATCTGCTCCTCTAACTACTCGGCTCACTCACACATCTTCACACTCCACCAACTTCACCACTTTTAAAGAACTCACTTGGGGCGATGCTCTCTTTGGTTGTCGTCTGTTTTTTTTTAATGAAACAAAGGGGGACCTTTAGACCCAAACTGGGGGAGGGGATTATTTTTCGAAACGATGGAGGACCTCGTCCCAAGTAGAAAAGGAAAAAGAACAGACAAGGGAATAAAAGAACAAAAGGGGGATGGAGTAGGAAAGGAAGGAAGAACGCGAGAATAAAATGAATGAACTAAAGGAAGGAAAAGAGAAGGAAATGAAGGAAAGAAACAAAAACGAAGGGAAGGAGGAACCGAATAGAGAATGGAAACACCGAGAGGGACGAATAGAAAATAGGAAAGAACCTAAGGGAACAAGAAAAAAAGAATAAAGTATAAACAAAACTGATCAAATTGATTCGCTAAAACCCCAAATAGATCCAAAGGACTTGAAGCTACGAACGAACTCGAACAAATTCTTAGAATAACGAACAACCACGAACGACGACTTAGAAGTAAGGACAGAAAGACTTAAAAGTACGAACAAAGACTATTCTAGCCTCAAAATACAAGGGCAAAGAAGCAGTTGAACGTACTGAGAAAAAGTAAATTATTTGGGCTTTAAAAATTCGAACAAAAATCGAACGATCGAACAAACACAAGGTAAGAAAAATTGACAAAAGTCTTAAAAAGACAATTACGAACAAGTATGAACACAGATTTAAAATACAAAGGTCAAACAGGTCACAATTAAGAAAGAATCCAAACAAAATTTAAGTACGAACAAATCGAATAATGAGCTGAGTTACGAACAAATTTTAATAAAGGGGCAAAGTACAAAGGGGCTCTAACAAAAATATAAATAAATACAATAAACTATACTAAAGACTGAACATTTGAAGGAAGAAACAAGGCTCGAACAAAAGCCTAAAAAATACCACGTTAGAAAAATAAGCCCGAACCAATCTCCTAATACCCCCAAATTATAAAGCCTAAAATTGGAACAAAAGGAAATCAGAACGCAAGCAATGACTAAAAGGATATAAAAAAAACACCATACGAACAAAATCACAAACAAAGTTTCGAAATACGAATAAATATCAATATACAAACAAAACATAATAAGCAGAGACGTACGGCAGTAGACTTATCAATGGTTTTTCGAAAATCAGAAAATAAACTGATAAAACCAAGGAGGTCAAGCGGGAGGAAAGGCGGTAACGACAGACAAAAGCGAAAGAACATGGAGAAAATAAGAATGACTCATACCCCAAACCAACGAGGGCATCTTCAAAATCAAGAGGAAAATAATAAATTGCATAGTCGAGCCCGGTTACCCCTACATCTTTTAGTATGATAGGGCGTTTAAAAACCCAGAGATACGAACGTGCTCATCCATAGTAGTGCAAGCACACGGAAGTACTATTCGTATTTGTATAAGTTATAATTAATAATTCCAAAACCACCGAAAGCATTTTTACCACAAATGTTTGGGAAAAAATTGGTGAAATTGTGGGCTGTGAAAGTGCGTTAGTCCTCGTCATCTAACAAAGCTACTGAACACTCAACTCTCCGGAACTTAAATTGGCAACTTAATATTCTGTCAGGGAAAATAGGTTAGTTTCTGTTGGAGTCTTACATCTACGAACTTCCAATTAAGAGAGTAAATTACGGCTGGGAGTGATTGGCCGGATCGGCCGCGGTAAAAGCCTTCTCTCGCAGCCTCCAGCCTTTCAGCCTTGCCACACCGAAAGGTCACGCGAACGGGTTTCGAAAATTCGGTCGCGCAAATCGAGATGGTATAAAAACGGCTTCCCCACCCGATCACCACAACACTTCTGGTCTCCACCTCGACCAAACAATACCTGAAACCAGACAACCAACCCAACCGCCAAAATGAGACCAGGATTGGTAAGAGGAAAAAATCCACTCCTTTGATCTTCACTTTCCATCTAAAATATGGATTCATTTAACAAAATAATAATAATTCAATATATACAATGAGATAGTTCTTGAGCAGTAAGAGGGAACGAGATTTTTTAAAACCTCGATGGAAAGATCGTAAGAATTGTTGAAAAAATTCTTAAATGCGAATTGTAATCCTTATTTTTTTCTTTCCCTGATTTGATCTCCTCTTTCGATATTCACTGATTCTTACACCCCCAAATACTTTATATTGTTCTCCTCTTAGGGGGTTTACTAGGTTTTTGCATAGTTACCACATCAATGGTAATCAAACCCCTTCATTGGATAATCCCGAAGGACATTCCTTGACCCCGTAAAATGGCGGCATCTAATAGATTAATTAAACAGCCGTGAAATTAAATTTCACTTGGCCATTTTAATTTACGCTTTTACCGTCTCATTACACAAGGATCGTTAGGTAGAGTCCATAGCTATAGTTATTTGAGTGATGTGGTTGTTAGCGCGGTGATGGTACATTGGTGTTAAATGATTTTATTTTCTGCCATATTTTGTGGCTCTGTGTATAAACCTGGAGCCCCGACAAGGACCTTAAGGACCTTATGGTCTAAATGAGAATAAATTTACATTATTTTCTTCTCCTTCAGTTGCTTCAGATGGCGCTGTTGATCGCCGTTGCTGCGATCATCGTGACAGGACGCCCGAAAGCTGAAGCTAAGCCGGGATTCCACCATCTCAGTCACCACCACGGAAATCACCACAGACACCACCATGGTCACCATCACGGTCACCACCACGGACATCACCATGGACACGACCATAAACATAGCCATCACCACAAACACAGTCACAAACACAGTCACCACCACAGCCACAAACACAGCCATAAACATAGTCATCACCATGGTCATCATCACGGGCACCACCATGGACACCACCACGGCCATCACCAGGGACACCACCACGGACACCACCCTGGACACCACTAAGGACATCACCATGGCATCCATGGTTATCACCGTAAGTTTGCTCAGTTTCCTGGAACATCATTCCCCTCCTCCTCTCGGTTCCTTTAGATACAGATGATATCAATCAATTCAACAACTCAATCAATGAACTCAAGCAACCTATTGAGCTAAATGAACTAAATAAACACAGTAAATTAAATGAAATAACTCAATTTATTTAATCAATCAACTCACCTAACTCTATTAAACATATCAACCTGAATTATCAGTGCTTGAGGTCAGCCTACCGCTCCTATATCTTCTATTTCAAAGTTAGGAGCGCTCCTTCCTTCTTTTCTCCCTCCCTTCCTTCCTTTCTTCCTCCCTTCTTTTATTCATTCCTTTTTCCTACCTTCCTTCCTACCTTCTTTCCTTCCTTCTCAATATGTAAGGATTGGTTAATGCGCTTTAGGACGTCATTACGACTAAATTGTTTATAGAACCATAGCGTGCAACAGAAGTCCTTGTAATTCCTTTTTTTTTCGATTCCTCTATTCATTTAAATGGGTTTTCTTGTATCAGAACCTCTCATACTTCTCTCCTCTTTTAGCGAAGGTTCCTTCTTTGGTTCCATGCTTTTTCATTCCTTTCATACAGGTATTCATTCACGCCATAAAATAAATATATTTATTAAATTCATCCCTCATTTTCAATTAGATTTCATATAAATAAAAAATAATTCTTGCATTACCAATTGAATTTATTTAGTATTGAAACATTTTCAAAATTTCGAACAATTTTCCATTAGATTCGTTAAAATATCTAATAACACTCAAATTTCGAAGGATTTTTTAAAGATTTTAACTTTATATGCAATTTTTCATGAATTTTTTGATAATAAAAATAATTTATCTATTTTCTATGTGATTTCTTCCAAGGATTAAATAATTTTCTCATTTTCACAGATTTCTTCTTAATATCAAAAGATTATTCTATTTTATGTTCTATTTTCTGATAACATCAAATAACATTCGTATTTACCAATGGAGTCTCATATTCCACTGTATTTCTTTAAAATATCGAATAATTACCGCCTTTTTCTATTGAATTTATACAAATATCAAATGCATTTCTATGAAATTTTTACTGATATCAACCAATCCTTCCATTTCTATTGAGTTTCTATAAATTTCAAATAATTATTACATATTCTATTGAATTTATACAACTATCAAATGATTTTCCCATTTTCCTAGGCAAATAGGCGGCTTTCCACACAAAGGATTTATCAAACGTTTCAAAAAATATGAATCACGAAAAATTATCCCAGACCTTTCTTTTGCACTTGGAGTAAATAGGATTGTTTGTAACTGGAAATAAATATCAAAGATTCTATTGCATTAGTTTACCTATCTTAAAATATTTGTTATGAATCCATCGTGAAAGAAGCTGAAAGGTAAAAGTCTCCACCGGATTACTGCTATAAACATTTAATAATAGTGGATTACTGCAAGTTATTAAGATGTTATTTCGCAAGTAATAGCGTTAATACTTTCAATTATTTATTTTTTTAGTTAAAAAAAACGAAAGCTAAAGTGAAAATCTGAGATTTTAGTCAGTATTTTGTTTCCTTTTGGCCATCATACCCCAGTGGTAACGACAGCACTTTGCACGGGGATGTTCGCTGGTTGGAATGCAGCTGGAGACTTGATTTTGTATTAACACTGTATTATTTTCTTATTGAACTAACCTGGGGCACAGAGAGAGTAAAACTCTCTCAAACCTTCAACCCGTCCGAAATGAATACGAAATTTAAAAGGATATAATGAGTTTTAATCAAGTTGATTACATAAATACCATCGGAATTAGTGATGGTTAGTCAATAACTAGGACGTGTGCAATATCAAAAAATCGATCCTCCTGTGGACTAGAACCAGTGACCCCTCAAAGCAAAAGCACAAATCCTTAATTCGAGTCCAGATGTTACTGATATTATTTTTTAATCTGCCAAAAGGTGCGTGTTAGTTATTTTATTCAAATGAAGGTTTTGAACATTTATAAATAGATTAATGCATAATTACGTTTACAGTGTGACTCGATTAAGTCGTACCCAGGGAAGAGTGATAACCAAGATCTTATCAAAGATCTTTCATTCTTTACCAGCTTCATATGCGTGAAAAGTAAGCATAATTAAAATCCAAGGACTTTTAGAAAATAAAAACTCAGAACGATTGAAGACTAGAATAATGGCAACTCGGGACATTGAATTAGTGAGAGGCCTGATTGGTGATCTGTAAAATATTGTCATTGAAACAAATATATAAAAGAGAACAGCACGAAAATTAATATTATTTGAACTTAAGCTTAGAATATATTTTATTATTGATTTAATAATTATGTCTTAAGATTGATGACAGATTCGAACAAGCGACATCACGAACTGGAGACAACTGAGACAACTGATTTGGTATGTCATAACACCCGCACTTTGCACGCGTGAAGTTGCCTGTTCGAATCCAGGTGGAGACACGATTTTTCATGAACATTGTTTTAAAATGTTTATCGTGAATTTGAGCGAAACTTGACCTTTAGATTGTCCTGTTCAGGCTGACTCACTCCGCTTTTTCTTCAAAATTTTACCATCTTTTGATTTTGGATCTTTGTTGAGATTGCTATTTTTATTGAAGGAAACTTTTTCAGCTTTGGTTTTAATAGATTTCTTTATTCCTGCTTCAAATTATTGAAGTATCTTTTGTGCGTGAATTCTATACCTTTATATCAAACGTAACAATAAATTCTCATGAAAATTTACACAAAAATAGAACGATATATTTAGTTGCGAAATCATTCGAAATAGCCCCCATCTTCCATACTGACTTTCCCTTTGTAGGAGTTGAACTGGTTGTATGTCCTACTTAGGGAGTTCGTAGCCGTGGAGGATATTACGCTCACAATGGAGGCCTTCATAAATTCTTTTTTTTTTGTGAGTAGCCTTGTTTAAATCCTTCTCAACAACGCCCCACATTATATAATCTCGGAAGCAGTGTCGGATGTGTTGAACAACCACGCCTTTCCTACTTACCTTGTGTGCAAGAAAAGAGTCCTGTTGGAAAACATAAGGCCTTCTCGCGGCTACTTGGTCCATCCAAGTGTTAACTACATTCTTCAACATATCAATTTAAAGGTCCGCATTGACCTTGAGGCCTTTAGGGAAGTTGTGAGGAAGTATAACGTGGCCCTCACTGCTTACCATGCCCAGAACCTTCCAATAGGCCTTAAATTTGATGTGCAGGACTATAGGCACTTCCGATGGATCTCTGTACAGTCAGTGATTTTTCTGCCCGTTCAACTTACTGTCCTGCATGAAGTTTTTCTTGGCGGAGAAGAAACGAAAAAGGCCGGCGCTATCATGCTTGACCTTGTTGATGAGTGCTTGTCCCTTCACGTTATGGCTTTGCTTGTTAGCCTGCGTGAGAAGCTGGTGCTTTTTAAACATGTACGACTCGTAGCAAAGGTCATGGTACACTGCGCCGTAGATGGTTGCTTTGTCTACACCCATCTTCTTTTCAAATTTGCTAATATACTGGCTAAGGTCCTCGGATATCTTCTGCATGACACTGACGATGAATTTCTCTTTCCTGGTGGTATCAGAGAGACGATTGTGAAACTGTTGTTCGCCGGTAATTTCGTCCTTATCCTCAGCCCCGCAATAACCCTATTTTATATTGTAAACGAGGTTCTTCAGGTAGTTACAGCGTAACTTTTCCGATTGCAGCTCTCATTCTCAGAAGAAACCGCATATGCTGTTGCTATTACCAGCATAGAACTCAACTCTTACCGAGTGTTTCCAAGGTCAGGTAACCTAACAGGTGCGGTAATTTGCTCTTAGGATAACGTTCAACTTTCTATCGATTTATCTAAAACGCGCTGTATATGCAATACCAACCCAATTGCCACTGCCCTCTCTCCTACTCCTTTTCCCCCTATCTCTCTCTCTCTCTCTCTCTGTCGTAGATTGACCAGTGGTACACACAATTTTATATATATATATATATATATATATATATATATATATATATATATATATATATATATATATATTAAAATATATATATATATATACATATATATATATATATATATATATATATATATATATATATATATATATATATATATATGAAAAACTCACAAAGTATCACGTGAGGGTAGCAAATGAATGCAATGTCCCGCAGGAAAAAATGAAAAGGTGTTTCCAAGTACTTTCGAACTTTATTAAGTTCCTTATCAAGGATAACTACAAGAAATAGTATGGGGAAGAGGGAAGGGGGAAGGTAAAAAAACACATTAAGAATTACAAGAAGTAGGTAGTAAGGTCAAACTAAGTCGAAGGTATGGGTAACAGACAGGGTCGCCAATTTAGCATTTTTAATGCCAGATCTGGTATTTTTTTGACTGATCTAGCAGCCAAAAAAATAATCTGGCATCTAGCAGGAAAAACAGCAGGAAAAAATAGATATCTGGCATTTTTAGCATTTTATTGTACTTCAATTAAGTTTACCTTGTAATCATAATAGGGAGGAATGAAAATTACATTATGTTTTATTATGAAATATAAGATAATGCAATATATAAAGTATCCACACTCGAAAAACAACAGTCTCAGACGACAGACAGTTGGTTGCCACTTTAGATTTTTTACATCTAAATTTGTCGCTTCATCAGTAAAATCTTATCAGTGACAGTGTTGACTGTGAACTGATGCAATCCCTGCCAAACCAAACTACTGTACTTTATACTTAAAATTTGCTCTTTAAGTTTTTAAATTACCAAGTGCACCCTTCCTTTAATAATGAGTAAAACTTAAGCAACGTATTCTCAAAAAAATTCCGAAAGGAATGGTTAAAAGTTCTTGCTTTTACAAAGTGGCTTTGTGAAGTGCCCACTGATTCATCTAAAGCTCATTGCAAGTTTTGTAGATGTGACATTTTAGCTAAGTATTCTCTTTTAATAAGCCATTGTGAAACAAAGAAACACAACTTTCTACTCCATTTCATAGTGCTTCTCTTACAAGTTACATTGTGAAGAAAGATGATAAAACATGTACACTTGAGGCCAATTTAGCAATGTATATTTGCTGTCATTCAGTGTTCAATTCCTGTGATCATTTGGTAGACTTGTGCAAAAATAGTATATCGGATAGTGAAATGGTGAATAAAGTTAAGATGCATCGCACTAAGTGTAGAAATATTGTGAAGAATGTCATAGCTCCTTATTTCAATGAAGATCTGCTTTCTGATCTAGGGCAAGGAAAATTTCGCCTATTGCTGGATGAATCAAATGACATCACTATTAATAAGTTATTAGGTATCATTGTAATTTATTGTATTAACAATCATAAGAAAGTAGTGGATACATATCTTAATTTGGTGCTTTTAGAAAATTGTGATGGAGATGCCATTGTAAATGCAATAAAGAATGAATTAGCTGAAAATAAATTGAACATGAAAAATCTTTTGGCCATTGGTACTGACAATGCCAGCGTAATGGTAGGGATAAATAATGGTGTTATCAAGAAGTTAAAAGATGAAATTCCTGGATTGCTTTTGTTTAGATGTGTGTGCCACTCACTACAATTATCAGTGTCCCATGCTTGTGCTGCAGCTCTGCCAAGAAACTTAGAATTTTTAGTAAGTGAAACTTATAAATGGTTTTCACAGAGTTCAGTGAGACAAATTTTTTACAAACAGCTTTTCCTGACCATTAATGATAAGGAACCATTGAAGATCTTAAATTCTTGTACAACCAGGTGGTTGTCGATTGAACCAGCAATCAGCAGAATCTTAAGCCAGTGGATTAAATTACAGACTCATTTTCAAATAGCAAGTGTTAACGAAAGATGTTACACTGCCCAGCTACTAAACGATATGTATTGTGACCCTCAGAATGAGCTTTTCATTTTATTTCTGCATGAAATTTTAAAACATGTTCAAGAAGTTAACAAACTTTTTGAATCAAATACTGTTGATAAAACACAATTGCTTTCTGACCTATCACATCTAATAAAATCTATTGCTAACATGTTAGTATTACCAACAAGCATGATTGACCCTCTAGATCCTAATGCCAATATTGAAGAATTTCTTGATCCGAATCTACAGCTGGGATATAGGTTTGAAAAAAGGCTGACAGAATTAATGATTAGCAAGAAGATTCAGGTTTCTCAACAAACTGACATCCGCAAAAGTGCACAATTTTTTTTGCTTTGCCTATACAAAGAGCTACATAATCGTATGCCAGAAAACATAAATATCTTAAAGAACATCAATTTATTCTCAGTACAAAATACCTTGACTCATTTTAAGAATCCCATCATTCCTCTACTAGAATCATTTCATTTAGATGAAGAGATGAAGTCATCAATTGAGATTCAATACAATAGCATCCATTTGGTTAAATGGACTAATATTGAAACTACTGAGGGGTTTTGGTCTGAAGTATCTGCCTATAGAGATGCTTCTGGGGAAAACCCATTTAAGGAAGTTTCAGAATTTGCTATAAGTCTGTTAATCTTGCCAAATTCTAACGCTGAAGTAGAGCGGTTATTCAGCAGCATGAATATCGTGAAAAATAAACTGCGAAACAAAATGCAGCTGCCAATGCTTTCAGCTATTCTTGCAGTAAAATATGGCTTAAAGAGACACAACAAATGCTGCAAAAACTTTGAATTGCCAAAAGTTGTCATCAACAAAATTGGGACAATGGAGTCTTATGACCCCAGTAAAGCTCCAGAAGAAGATGTGCTGTCTGCTTTCCCAAATTATGATGACATTTTCTTGGAAGTTTAATTAAAAAAGCAATTGGTCAGTAAAATACTTTTTCAGGATTTTTTGGGGTATAAACAAATATTTTTTAGCATATTTTAGCATTTTTTCTCCTACAATCTAGCATTAAAGGATGAATCACATTTGGCCACACTGGTAACAGATTCAAAGAAATGGAGATAGCCTAACGAGGGAGATAATAAGACACGATGAGCAAAAGGGGGGAAAAATACAAAATACAAAACAGAGCAGTGACAATTAAAAAATAAAAATGAATAATAATTTAATATATATATATATATATATATATATATATATATATATATATATATATATATATATATATATATATTATATCTATCACGGGGTGCAAGGTCAAGTTCAGAGGCGTTACCTGCGTTCGGCCCTGGTCGAGCCAGACGAGGGCGAAACTAAGTAGTTGGGGAATGGAGATCCCGGACGCGTGCGTGGAATTAAACAACTACAGGAGCGAGTTCAGTTAACCGTAAGGATAATGATAAATGCTTAGCGGTTCTGGATATAGAGAGTTGCAGTACAAAGAAAAGCTTTGCTAATTACAAAAACACAATATGCCAATAAAATGAAAATAGTCGTGTCTTGTTCTAAAAGGCGGGCCTATACTGTATTTGCACGGCCTATGAGAGGTCAAATATGGTCTAATGGGAAAAAATTTTCCCCTGGCCTCCGAAGGGCTTCTTCTTAATCACACACAACGCCAGGTGGTAGTGTCTCATTGCAATGTTTTGGATATCGCGCGGTGCTGCGATCGGCGTCTTCTCTGGGCTTTGACGGTCAATGCTTCTGTTTTATCAACGAAATAAGCTCGATTCTCTCACAGTCTGTCTCGGCGTTCTAAGCCCTGGTGGGGCTTCTTGTTACTCGTGACGGTTTTTATCTCTCTTTCTGACATCTCCTCCCTTCCCAAGATAGAACTTCTGGGAAGTGACTTTAGACAAATGACGAATGGGGCTTACGCATCATAATTATTTTTCGACCTCAAAAGGGGGGGACAAACAATGGGGAATACTTCATATTAGTTCGAAGCGAACTTCAGTACTTAAGACAAATTTAAATTTGAGTATCCCTAAAATAATAATTATACAAAAAAAGGATTGATACATAACAAAAGAACATTATCTTACAATGACTACAGGCATTTTAATTAATCTTGAATAGAGGCTCGATCACCTCAGGTTAATAACGACCTGGGGCTATACAACAAACGAGACAAGAATAAAAAAAAGAAAATATATATTAAAAAATCAAATCAAATGCGCCAGACAAAACAAAAGGGTACACAATCTTTTAGCTTGCGAGCAAAAGTGAATTAAGAACTATATATACAACAACATACAAAAAAAATCAATCATAAAATTTAAGACAATCGTTACCATATTAACTTGGGAAAGAGTCTAGAAGGTTCCTACTCAGACTATCTGTGATACAGTTCTCAGATCCTTTAATATACAATATTCTAAATTGGAACTCCTGGAGTAACAAACTTCATCGCATAAATCTCCAATTAATGTTTTTTACATTACGCAAGTACGAGAGCGGTTTGTGATCCGTATCAATGATGAATTTTTTGCCTACAAGAAACATAGTAAATTTTTGTATACACCAAATAATGGCAAAGGCTTCTCGCTCAATTACGACATAATTTTTCTCTCAGAGGAGTAACTTACGACTTGTGTACGCAACAGGGAATCTTTTGTCAATGACTGCATATTGAATTATGATGCATCCTATCCCTTCGTTGCTAACGTCGGCCCTATTACCGAGCGGCTTTTTAGCGTTGGGTAACCGCAGAATAGTGGCAGACGCTAATTTTCCCTTAAGTTGATTAAAGCGGGCGACTGACCGTGGAGTCCAGGCAAGGTACTTGGAGGTCTTCTTTTTTAGCAAGTCGCATTAATAAGCAGAGAGGGAGGCATATTTGGATAAACCGGCGGTAAAATGAAGGGGAGCCCATGAATGACCTTAACTGTTTCTTAGTAGTGGGCAGTGGCATGTAAACAATGGCGCGGATTTTATCTTCCTGGGGCGGTCAATTGATTCTCCCCGATGTGAAATCCGATGTAACTTATAGTGCCAAAAACGAAGTAGCACTTGCTGAGGCCGATCGTGAGGTTGTACTTGCGTAGTCGATGCAGCAGCGCTTTGAAGGCAATCAGATGTTGGTCCCAATCCTGGGTTCACACATAGATATTATAGAAGTAAAAGGTTACGTTAGATAACCTATCCAATATTCGTCGCATCACACGGTTGTAGTTACTACAAGCCATCACCAGGTCAAAGGTGAGTCAGCAGAATTGCATTAACACTTTGTCCGTTGGAAAAGCCGTGTACCTTTTCACTTCTTATTTTAGGGGGATTTGATAGTAGGACTTACATAGGTTTAATTGGGTAATGAATTTAGTTTCTTCAAAGAGATATGGATTTTGGCCGATGAGAGGAATTGGCTCGGTGTAGAACACTGTAACAGAATTTAGTTTTCGGAAATCGACGCACATACCGTATGATCCGTCTTACTTTTTAACCAAGACAATGGGGGAGCAGTAACAGGATTCGGAGGGTTCTATAATATTTAGTTTTAACAGATTATCGAACTTAGCATTAAAAGCTTCTCTTAAATGGATAGGCAGGGGGTACGGTTTGGATCGTATGGATTCCTGAGTAGTAAGAAGGATGTTATGCTCGAACTTTGCAGCACAGCCAAGAATTTCGGAGATTACGTCTCCAAAATGACTCAGTAGCGACTGCAGCTGACTTCTCTGAATGGTCGAAAGCTGGTCGCTAATCTTCAATTCGAATTAAAGGGAATCGGTGGTGCCGGGAAAGGTGGGAAAGGGATACTCCTTATCATGTTTCACACAGACAACTTACATTACGTTTAAAGGATTCAGAGGGTAGCTTAATCCCATGGCTGAGTCTTCATCAATTGCCACAATATTGTTGGCACAGGCACGGCGGTGGTACCTATTCAGCATGTTGACATGAAATTGCTTTCTCGCTTACGATGTTTGGATTAAATAATCAACGGGGTGACGTTCTTCAATCACTTGGAAGGGGGCCTTCCATTGACTTAAGAGTTTATAATTATCTGCAGGGAGTAATAATAACACCTCTTCACCAGGCTTGAATTTCTGCTCATTGGACTTACAGTCGAAATACGTCTTATATTTGTGTAAGTTGGTATCAGCGTTCTGAAAGAAGATTTATGCATATTTTTCTAACCTTTTCATAGCCCCAGAAGATAGGCATAGGAAGATTGGATTTCGTGTCCAATTCTTTGTTCGAAAGGAGTTTCTTCAAAATCCCCATAGGGCCATGAACATTCATACCATATAGCAATTCAAACGGAGCAAATTCTAGGGTGCAGTGCGGGATCTCCCCGTAGGCGAACAGAGCCACTGACAAGTAGCGGTGCCATTCTCGGGGATGCTCTGCGCACAACTTCCTCAGAATTGACTTGAGGGTACCGTTGAGCCTCTCGCAAATCCCGTTTTCGGCCGGGTGAAATGGGATGGTTAATAAGGGTTTCACCATTAAAAGTTTTCCAACATACTCCATTAGCTCGGAGGTGAATTGTCGGCCACGATCGAATAATACCTTCTTGGGAAATCCGACTTGAGAAAAGATAGATGATGAGTGCCTCAGCACTGGAGAAGCTGTCTATCTTTTTCAAGGCACTGCCTCGGGGAACTGGGTATGAAATTCAACGAGGGAAAAACGTAGCTATAGCCCTGACTGGACGAGGGATGAATAGGGCCAACCAGATCAATTGCTACTCGGTATAAGGGTTCAGAAATGAGGGAGGCCCTTCTGCAACGGTGGGGCTTAACGCGTCCTTTGGCGGACGTCTTCTGACAGATGTATCATGATCGGCAGTAGCTCAAGATGTCATCTGTCGCACAGCACCCCCCCCCCCAAAAAAAAAATATATTTGTAAATCCTCTGAGCCACTTAGTGTGGCTAAAATGTTCTTTGGGTTTCCTGGCAATCATCAATTGGTTTAAGGAATTATTATATTTAAAGGCTAGATTAATACCCGCTTTTCCAAATGTGTCCTTTAAACTATTTAATTTATTATTAAATGGCAATGTTATACATTTGTTGAAGTCATAGGAGTTAATGCAATACCATGCAACGATTGCCATAAAGTTTATATAGGGGAAACGGGGAGAAATCTAGACAAGAGATTGTATGAACATAAAAGAGATATTAGAGTGGGCAGCGAAAGCAGTGGAATATTTTGCCATGTTAGAGAAAAGAATCATACGATCGATTTCAATGGAAGTAAAATGGTATTCAAATCGGCTAACTATGTTAAGAGAAGAATCGTAGAATCGAGCTTGATATCGTCAGTTCCTAATTTAAATCTATCTGAGGGTCAATTTTCTTTTGATCCTGTAATAAGAAAGCAAATAAATAAAATAGTAAAATGTCAGCCCTTCAATATGTTTAGGCCTAACCATCCCCCAGATTAGCCACAAGTAGGGGATTGGGGATAAAAGGAGGGATATTTCACGACCTGTTATACTTGTATGCATTTTTTTCTTATATTTTCTCTCCAGTGTCAGTTGAAAAAGGGTGTGAGATACACCGAAACTGTTCTGAATTAAATTGTCTTCAGAGAATGTGGTTTAATTCCTCATCTTTTCTTGCGATATTACATTAATTTTCATCATATATATATATATATATATATATATATATATATATATATATATATATATATATATATATATATATATATATATATATATATATATATATATATATATATATATATATATATATATATATATATATATATATATATATATATATATATATATATATATATATATATATATATATATATATATATATATATACATATATATAGACCGAACTATAATTTCTAATAAATGTCCCGACCAAGTCCAATAAACAGGATTGCAAGAGGTCAATCCAAGGGAAAACAAAGTCCAATAAATACAAAAAGCCACACAAGTGACGATAAGCAGAAAAATAGGAATAATAAAGATTACAGGATTAAAAGTCTCGCATCAGCAAAAGACACACTACCTCTAAATGCTGATGGGAGTTGTACACATTAAAGGCTCTACAAAGAAATTCGTGGAAACAGTACAAGTACTCTATAGAGCAAATTTAAACCCCATCCGGGTACCAAAATCTGAGTGGGTAAAATTATGCTTTAATTCTCTTGCGCTGTGCTGGTAGCTGCTGAGGTAGCAGTTATTTGTCTGAGCGCCATTCCTTACATAACCACTTTCTCTCTATCCCCAAATTCTAAATTGTATGTCCTTATATCCACAATGTGTATGTCTGACTGTAATCACTAAAGGAAAAAGCACTGTCTCTTTGTGTTTCTGTAATCACTATCCGTTCTACCATTACCTGTCTATCTACAAGTAATCATTATCCATGTAACCTTAGTCTTTCTATAAAAACTCTAAGCATCTTTTACCTGTTTATATATAAACTATATTTGTAACCATTATCTGTCCGTCTAATTCTCACTCTTTCTCTCTCTCGCTCTTTGTTTCTCTCTACTCACTATATGTTTAACAATTGTTTGTTTGTGTATACGTAGCCACCATTACTACTGTTTGACTGTTGCTAGTCTCTGCAAACAAAGTTTGCCTGGCTATTGGCAACTACTAACCACTGGCAACCATTTACCCCGATTCAAAAGATGTAGTGCAACTCTGCGATCTCCACCAGTCTTTTACAGGTCTTTTCCTTCAAATTATTTCCACCAAAATATTTACATTTAACAAGAAAGAAAAAAATAAGAGAAAGAAAGAAATAGAGAAAATAAAAATGATACAAAAAATGAAAGGAACAAATATAAGCAAAAAAGTGTAAGAAAGAAAATGAAGTGAAAGATAAAAATAAATGAAAGATAAATATAAATTGGAAGAAATATGAAAGAAAGAAAAAGGTAAATAAAATATAGAGAATGAAAGAAAAAAATAAATGGAAGAACGAAAAACTTTCATAAAAGATAGAACGAAAGTCAGAAGGTAAAAGAAAGAAAAAATGAATTAAATGAAGGAACGAAAGAAATTAAATGAAATAAAGAAAGATAACTGATGAAAAAATGAAATAAATAGAAAAAAAGAAAAAGCAAAAAAAAACAACGAAATAAATAGCGAAAGAGAAAATAACACACATGAGTGACCATATTTGTCAAAGACATATTCTTGGGGACTATTTATAATAAATACAATTTGGTTCTGGTTCATTTTTTATATATCTTCGTATATGTATGTAACATTCAAAATGATACCTGCCGCAATGGTGAAATTATTTGCGCAAAGTCTTGGTTGGCAAGTCACTAGCAATATTGATGATATGTAATTCATTTTACACGTTCTAGTAGTTGTTTCCCCACAAATACCATATTTTTCGGTTCTTTTCTTTAGATATTTATTGCAATGGAAGTAATAGAGCAATTATAAAAAATAACAGTTTGTTCAATTGTGTGGAACGGCCCATATCATGTAATTATATTTTAAAGTTCTTGAATTAATTAATCTTTGAAATTTCCCTCCTTCATTTGGTTATTAGGTTAGGACCATTTGTGACTGCATTTTTCACTTCGATGAAAAATTTAATTTGGAAATTATGTACAATGTAAAGTGTGACTTCAATACATATTTTTGCCTTCAACAGCAAATTGATTTTAAGGCAAGACGAGGAGATTGAAGAGTAAAAAAATGTCAGGTGAGGAAACTAGTATATATATGTTTAAGTAAACCAAATCCAAACTAGATTATTAGCCTTACCCGACCACTCTTAAGCCTTATCTATTATAGCTTAATCTATTCTAACTTAAAACTAATCTAAGATTAAGCTAACCTTGCCTAATCCAAACCTAGTTTATTCCAACATATTAATCTAATTAAGACCTAACCTGACCTAAACTATTCAACTAAGCTGGAACCATGAACTAAATTTATCAAGAAAATTAAATAAATCCACTTCAATCTTAGAGTCTTAGTTCATATTTTCCACTTCGGTCCCCAAATGACCAATCTACCACCGCATAAACCATACCTCGACGAGTTGCTTCAGCACACAGTGCCCCATCTGCCCCAAGTTGACCCATGATTGCATCAGAAGGTCGAGCACACAGTGTCTTATCGCTATAAAGGAACAATTACGTATATAAAAAGGGGTATATTTGCGCGTAATAGGGCATAAAGGGGTTGGAAATGGGGTACTGTGCTACCATTTTCCCCTTTATAGGGACATGAGATCATTAAAAGATTTCAAACCACTTAATGTCTTTTAATCCATAAGTTGTAGTCCCTTTGGTCTAGAAGTCAACCCTCTTAGTGTTGCATTCTCATTCTCCCGAGGCTCCTGTTTTCGAGATAGAGGCTGGAGTCTTTGTTCGCCTTTTTCATCTTTATGTTATCTATAATTATTCTTCAAATCTATTACTCTTTATCACTCTATGCATTCCCCTTCTTTTACATTTTTTCCCTCAATAACAAACTATCTCGTGTGTTGCACGTTATCTATTATTTTTAAAAAGCAAACCAATTTATGTTGTTGGTCAAGGTAATTCTCTTTCCGTTGGAGTCTCAAACCAAGCCAGTTTTTCCCGAAGTGGCAACTCAAAGTGTCATAAACATGAAAGCTATTTACAAAGTAGCAACTCAAAGTGCCAATAATCATATCAACGCGTCATGTAGTGGCAACACAAAGTGCCTTGAATCATTTTAACTCGTCACGAAGCGGCATTTCAATTTTCTTTTAATTTTAGGACCTTATCTGGCGACTGCCTACTTGGGCATCAGTCGCTGTATTCAACACTGCCTAGTACTAGGCTACTTTAAATTATGATGCACAAAAACAAAATAAAAAACAATAAATAAAAAAAGAAAAAAGGCAACAAGCAGGAAGCAAGCTCCGATGTCAGAAGGAGGTCCGCCTCCCCCCAGCGCAGGAACGTGCCACCTACTAAAATAATAAAAATCAACAAAAATATCCAAATAGTTAAATAGAGGAGAGAAGGCGGGCCTCCTCCCAAAAGTCTATAAGTCCATCAGTTAATGTGCACGAACTCGTCCCGAGTACAAGGGACAGGCGGTAGCGATTGCGCCCATTCCGGTACCGGGACAGGTAACGTTCGTGGAGATCGCCCAGAATGTGCCGAACAGTCTGGGAGACAATGCAGTCTTCACAGTATGGTGCTGGCGAGCGCTCTATCAAATGGTGGTGCGTCCCGCGAGTGTGTCCAATTCAGAGACGACAGAAAGCAACCTGAAGCCTTTGTGTGATTGGGTGGTAGGTCCATGGGAACAGTCGCGGCGCAATGAAACGCAACTTTAAGTTCCCTTCGACCATCTCCCAACTTCTTTTCCAAGCAGCCCGGAGTGCTGCCCGTATTCCTGCCATGTATTGTGTGTGAGGAAGAGCGAAACGCTGGTCCAGTCGCCGAGTCACGCGGACTCTTTGGCTCCCTGATCAGCGCGCTCATTCCCCGCAATTCCTACATTTCTAAGAACCCAGCAGAAGATAATCTCGACCCCCACCCTGCTTGCCTAAACCGTGGCGTCACGAATATCGTGAACCAGGGGATGCGGAGATTCCAATGCCCCGAGAGCACTCAGAGCGCTTTGTGAGTCGCAATAAATCACAATCCGGTCTCCGAGCCGGACACGTCGCTTAATCTCCCGTACCGAGTGGTGTATTGCCACCAGTTCAGCTGTGAAGACAGAAGCATCGCCTGGCATAGCCCCGCTGACTTCAAATAGAGTGGATACGGCGTGGAAGCCGACCCCTCTTGGGACTTGGAGCCATACGTATACACTGGTATGGAAAGCAACCTAAAGCCTCCGCAGCATTGGCAGGTAGGGCCATGGGAACAGTCGCAGCGCAATGGCACCCTCCATGGTTGCGTCCTGGGCAGAAACAGTGGCGCGACCGGCCCGAGAGCTATACCTAGCTCTTGAAGGAGTTTCCTGCCCTAAACCCAAATGGTTTAGCGTATGACTGGCGTCTCTCAGCGGCATAGGCACCGTCGAAATGAGAAGCGGATGCAGTTAGAGCTGTTGGCGACTGAGGGAGGCGCCTGTCTTTTGCGTACAGGATAATAATGCACTGTGCACGGCGTAGAGCAAGTGGAATTTCCCCAGCATCGACAAGTAGGCTCTCAATGGGGGAAGTGCGGAAGGAACCAGTCACCAGGCGAAGGCCGGTGTGGTGGATTGAGTCCACCTTCCACAATACACGCTCAGCTGCGAATGCATAAAACTCGCATCCGTAGTCAAGCTTCGAACGAATAAAAGATTGTTAAAAAGGTAAGGCAGTAGCCATATCAGCGCCCCAGCACTAAATGTCACGGAACGAAGAATATCCATGACGCGGGTACAAGAGACCCTATGGCTGCGAATATGAGCCTCCCAGGTGATGCATCGGTAAAATACAAGACCAAGGAAACGGTGCAATTCAACCACTTCCAGGCGTACCCTATTGTGAAACAAGTCTGGGTCAGGGTGGAGCCATGGATGGCGGCAGAAGTGCACCACATTAGTCTTGACTAAGGAAAACCGAAACCTGTGCGGTTCAATGCCCGTTTGAGTCGAAGCGGCATCTCAAGGTGCCTTAAATCTTTTTAACACGTCACGAAGCCGTAAGCAAGGTGCCTCAAATCATGACAGCTCGTCACAAAGTGGCAACTCAAAGGGCCCCCAATTATCAAAGCTCGTCAAGAAGTGTCAATCTAAGATGGCAGTAACATGTTATCTGCTCATGGACACTCAATTTCGTGCATTACGTCGAGCCTTAGAGAAGAACATTGTCAGATCCTCTTCTCGATCCTCTCGCAATATCTCTGTCTATCTGTCTCGACAGAGCACCTCCGACTAAAATTTATCATAAAGATCATTGTGTTATTGACTCGATTAATTGGAATTTTCATCTAATTTCTCGATTTATTCAGAGATAATAGGCGAAAAAACATTCAGTAATAGCTGATAGAAATCCCAGTGAATGCTTAAGCAAAGTTAAGTCACACTTTGGTATGGTTAATAACGTGATTAAGTCGGTAAAGCGGTTGTCTCTGCTTAGATGGTTGTCGCGTAAGAACCCGGGATTCGAACCCACCTTAAGCGGGGTCTGCACTGAGATAGGCATCAATCCACGAGAATACAACCCAGAACGTAGGCAAGCATGCTGAAGCTGACGTTTCGTAGATTGCGTGTCACACTGGCCCCAACCCCCTAATCGGTGGATCTGCAGCTATATATAACAGCCACACATTTTCACTACCTCACTCTTCGCCTTTTCTTTACTCGCCTTACAAAATTTCTAATGGAGATGCCCTCGTTGATTTTCCCTCCTTAAATTTAAGTTAAGTAGTAATAATAATATTATTATATATTTTTGATTTATAATTCTAAGTTGCAAAAGTAAATATTAATAAATCAATAATAAGTCAAATTCGAAGGTTGAGTTGAAATATTATTAATTTTGGTACGATTATCTTTTCCTATTTATCTCGATAGCCATATTTTACAGATCACCAATCAGTACTCTCATTAATTCAATGTCCCCAGTTGCCATTATTCTAGTCTTTATTCTAGTCTTCGGTACGATCCTAATAATCCCTTTTCGCTGGGTACGACTTAATCGACCCACAATGTATGAGGCTGACCGCGAATTAGTAATTTCAAATGGTAGATAATTCTTTCTTGTCTGCTATTAGATTAGTTTAGTCCAAGGCTTGGCCTGACCATCCTATTTTCTGTTCTCAAACCTGCAAGATTTCCTCTTTCATACACGTTTCGTTTCATTCTTTTAGCTATAAATGTTAATTATATATGACGGTTCAAATTCAGCCAATTATATTGGTCCTCCTCTATTCGATATTTCTAGAGGCTAGCTAGCCATTTATCATAATTCTAAACGTAATTATGCATTGATCTATTTATAAATATTCAAAACCTTTATTTGAATAAAATAACTAACACGCGCCTTTTGACAGATTAAAAAATAATAACAGTAACATCTGGACTCGAATTAAGGATTCGTGCTTTTCCTTTGAGGGGTCACTGGTTTTAGTCTACAGGAGGATCGATTTTTTGATATTGCACACGTCCTAGTTATTGACTAACCATCACTAATTCCGATGGTATTTATGTAATCAACTTGATTAAAACTCATTATATCCTTTTAAATTTCGTATTCATTTCAGGCGAATTGAAGGTTTGTGAGAGTTTTACTCTCTCTGTGCCCCAGGTTAGTTCAATAAGAAAATAATACAGTGTTAATACAAAATCAAGTCTCCAGCTGCATTCCAACCAACGAATATCCCCGTGCGAAGTGCTGTCGTTACCACTGGGGTACGATGGCCAAAAGGAAACAAAAGACTCACTAAAAACTGTCAGAGATTTTCACGTTAGCTTTCTTTTTGTAATAAATAAAAATAAACAGTAATAGCAGTAGAAGTAATTCCGTCGAATCGTTTTCCTTTCAGCTTCTTTCATAAACAACTCAACAAATATTTTAAGATAGGTAAACTAATGCAATAGAATCTTTGATATTTATTTCCAGTTACAAACAATCCTATTTCCTTCAAGTGCAAAAGAAAGGTCTGGGGTCATTTTTCGTGATTCATATTCTTGAAACGTTTGATAAATCCTTCGTGTGGAAAGCCGCCTATTTGCCTAGGAAAATGGGAAAATCACTTGATATTTGTATAAATTCAATAGAAAATGTAATAATTATTTGAAATTTATAGAAACTCAATAGAAATGGAAGGATTGTTTGATATCGGTAAAAATTTCATAGAAATGCATTTGATATTTGTATAAATTCAATAGAAAAAGGCGGTAATTATTCGATATTTTAAAGAAATCCAGTGGAATATGAAACTCAATTGGTAAATACGAATGTTATTTGATGTTATCAGAAAATAGAACATAAAATAGAATAAATTTTTGATATTAAGAAGAATTCTGTGGAAATGAGAAAATTATTTAATCCTTGAAAGAAATCACATAGAAAATAGATAAATTATAATTATTATTAAAATATTCATGAAAAAATGCATATAAAGTTAAAATCTTTAAAAAAATCCTTCAAAATTTGAGTGTTATTAGATATTTTAACGAATCTAATGGAAAGGAGTTCGACATTTTGAAAATGTAGTCGAGAAAATATAAGAATTGTTTCAATACTAAATAAATTCAATTGGTAATGTAAGAATTATTTGTTATTTATATGAAATCTAATTGAAAATGAGAGAGGAATTTAATAAATATATTCATTTTATGGAGTGAATAAATACCTGTATGAAAGAAATGAAAATGCATGGAAGTCAAAGAACGAACATTCGCTGAAAGAGGAGAGAAGTATGAGAGGTTCTGATACAAGAAAACCCATTCAAATGAATAGAGGAATGGTAAAAAATAAATTACAAGGACTTCTCTTGCACGCAATGGTTCTATAAACAATTTAGCCGTAATGACGTCCTAAAGCGCATTAACCAATCCTTACATATTGAGAAGGAAGGAAGGGAGGAAAAAAAATGAATGAAAGAAGGGAGAGAGAAAGGAAGGAAAGGAGGAAGAAAGGAAGGAAGGAGCGCTCCTAACTTTGAAATAGAATATATAGGAGCGGTAGGCTGACCTCAAGCACTGATAATTGAGGTTGATATGTTCAATAGAGTTAGGTCAGTTGATTGATTAAATAAATTGAGTTATTTCATTTAATTTACTGTGTTTATTTAGTTCGTTTAGCTCAAAAGGTTGCTAGAGTTCATTGATTGAGTTGTTGAATTGATTGATATCATCTGTATCTAAAGGAACCGAGAGGAGGAGGGGAATGATTTTCCAGGAAAACTGAGCAAACTTACGGTGATAACCATGGATGCCATGGTGATGTCCTTGGTGGTGTCCATGGTGGTGTCCGTGGTGGTGTCCCTGGTGATGGCCGTGGTGGTGTCCATGGTGGTGCCCGTGATGATGACCATGGTGATGACTATGTTTATGGCTGTGTTTGTGGCTGTGGTGGTGACTGTGTTTGTGACTGTGTTTGTGGTGATGGCTATGTTTATGGTCGTGTCCATGGTGATGTCCGTGGTGGTGACCGTGATGGTGACCATGGTGGTGTCCGTGGTGATTTCCGTGGTGGTGACTGAGATGGTGGAATCCCGGCTTAGCTTCAGCTTTAGGGCGTCCTGTCACGATGATCGCAGCAACGGCAATCAACAGCGCCATCTGTAGCAACGGAAAGAGAAGCAAATAATATAAATTTATTCTCATTTAGACCATAAGGTCCTTAAGGTCCTTGTCGGGGCTCTAGATTTATACACAGAGCCACAAAATATGGCAGAAAATAAAATCATTTAACACCAATGTAATATTACCACGCTAACAACCAAATCACTCAAATAACTATAGCTAAGGACTCTACCTAACGATGCTTTTGTAATGAGACGGTAAAAGCAAAGTATGAAATGGCCAAGTGAAATTTAATTTCACGGCTGTTTAATTGGCCTATTAGATGCTGCCATTTGACGGGGTCAAGGAATGTTCTTCGGGATTACCCAATAAAGGGGTTTGACTACCATTTATATTGTAACTAAGCAAAATCCTAGTGAACCTCCTAGGGGAGAACATAATTGAAGGATTTGGAGTGTAGGGAACAATTAAATGACGAAAGATGCGAGGAAGTCAATAAAGAGAATAAGCATTACACTTCGCATTTAAGAATATTTACATCCATTCCTACGAACTTTCCGTCGAGGTTTTAATAATTCCGTCCCCTCTTACTGCTCAAGAACTATCTCATTGTATATATTGAATTATTATTATTTTGATAAATGAATCCATATTTTAGATGGAAAGTGAAGATCAAAGGAGTGGATTTTTTCCTCTTACCAATCCTGGTCTCATTTTGGCGGTTGGGTTGGTTGTCTGGTTTCAGGTGTTGTTGGGTCGAGGTGGAGACCAGAAGTGTTGTGGTGATCGGGTGGGGAAGCCGTTTTTATACCATCTCGATTTGCGCGACCGAATTTTCGAAACCCGTTCGCGTGACCTTTCGGTGTGGCAAGGCTGAAAGGCGGGAGGCTGCGAGAGAAGGCTTTTACCGCGGCCGATCCGGCCAATCACTCCCTGTCGTAATTTACTCTCCTAATTTGTAAGACTCCACAGAAACTAACCTATTTTCCCTGACAGAATATTAGGGTGGCCAATTTAAGTTCCAAAGAGTTGAGCGTTCAGTAGCTTTGTTAGATGACAAGGAGTAACGCACTTTCACAGCCCACAATTTCACCAATCTTTCCCCAAACATTTGTGGTAAAAATGCTTTCGGTGGTTTTGGAATTATTAATTATAATTTCAATTATAAGATGCCCTCGTTGGTTAAGGGCATGATCATCTTTATTTTTCTTGATGCTCATTCGATTTTGTCGATCGTTAGCGCTTTTTCCCCAACTGCACTCGTTGGTTACATCAGTTTATTTTCTGTTTTCGAAATATCTTTGATAAGGCTAATGTCATACGTCTCTGCTTGTTATGGTTTGTTCGTATATTTATCTTTGTTCGTATTCCGAAACTTTGTGATTTTGTTCGTATGGTGTTTTTTATCTTCTTAGTCATTGCTTGCGTTCTGATTTTCTTTCTTGTTTTGTTTATATTTTAGGCTTTAAAATTTGGGGGTATTAGGAGATTTGTTCGGGCTTATTTCTCTAACGTAATTAGTTTCAGGCTTTTGTTCGAGTCTTTTTTCTTCATTCCAATGTTGTCTTGAGTCAAGTTTATTGTATTGATTTAACTCTTGGTTAGACCCTCTTTGTTCTTTGAGCCTTTGTTAAAAGTTGTTCCTACATCGGCTTATTTTTGTTCGTACGTTCAACTCCTTTTTTGCCTTTGTATTTTGAGGCTAGACTAGTGTTAGTTCGTACTTTTAAGTCCTTCTTGCCTTACTTCTAAGTCGTCGTTCGTGGTTGTTCGTTCTTCTCAGGGTTTGTTAGAGTTCGTTCGTAGATTCAAGTCTTTGTGAAGTATTTGAGGTTTTAGCGAATTAATTTTATCAGTTTTGTTTATACTTTATTATTTTGTTCTTCTTCTCTTACGTTCTTACCTTCTTTTTCTATTCGTCCTTCTCGGTGTTTCCATTCTCTATTCGGTTCCTTCTTTTCCTTTTTTTGTTTCTTTTCTTCATTTTGTCCTCTTTTCCTTCCTTTAGTTCTTTCATTTTATTCTCTCGTTCTTCCTTGCTTTCCTACTCCATCCCCCTTTTGTTCTTTCATTCCCTTCTCTGTTCTTTTTCCTCTTCCTCTTAGGACGAGGTTTGCCATCGTTTCGAGTTTCGAAAAATAATCCCCCTCCCCTAATTTGAGGCTAAAGGTCCCCCTTTGTTCAATTAAAAAAAACAGACGACATCCAACGAGGGCATCGCCCCAAGTGAGTTCTTTAAAAGTGGTAAAGTTAGTGTAGTGTTAAGATGTGTGAGTAAGCCGAGTAGTTAGAGGAGAAGATTACTTGGAGAGAGAGTGTTTAAAGGGGGAGGGAAGAGGCACATACCAATGGAGAGGTGAATTTTGGTAAAATGTTTCCATTTTTAGGCTTTATAAGCAACTACGATTAATTGATCAATTAATTTGGAATCGGATTGAATTAGTTTCAAATTTAAAATGTTTTAATCCTAGTTTCATCCTGTTTATTTAACCGTAGTTCTCTCATCCTAGTTCTAATCTTAGTTCTCTAATCCTAGTACCTCGGACCTATGTTAGGTATCTTTGGCTTAGCTAAAAAAGAAACTCAATATTGGTACTGGACATGTGAGGGGGATGGGGGCGGGGCGTGATTAACCGAGGTTGACTACACCTTAACTTCCCTGCAGCGTAGTTTCTCAATCTCACCCCATCCCACCACGCCCTTGCCACTACATGCCCCTATCTACTCCATCCACTGTGAGACAGTACGAGACCTCCATCAGAAATAATACTATCCACACAAGACATATAACCAAGATAACCAAGCGAGATTTCAAATCTATGGTTCCAAAGACTCTTCTCAACGCCATTCTACGGAATATTGAACCAAAAAAAAACATTCATTCCATGTTTCGTACTGGGCGCCCTGGCAAAGCTCCGGTGCGGTCACCACATATAAAAAACTACAAACACTGCACCCGCCTGACGGAGATATACATCAGTACCTGATGCCATAAAAAATCAGACACATCATATTCATAAGTCGCTTAACACACATCTTTGAAAATATCTAAAGATGGACGGAGTTCTGTTATCTGGTTATCTGGGGAAGAACTCAGCCGCTCGGAGGTGTTCGCGAGGATGCTGGAGAAGTGAAACTCAAACGAAATTATTGATCTCACACAACGGGGTAATAATAATAATAAACCATTACAAAACTACGTTATCTACAATTACTGCTTTTTACCATTATTATCAGTGGTAGGAATGGCAGGGTGCGATTTTTAAGAGTGTGAAAACCCAGGGCGAAACTAACCATTACATTCTGCTCTCTATTAAAAACCCATGATCGAAAATCACCCTATGACCCGTCCACCCACTCACCCCCCAATTAGATTCCATTCCCCCCCCCCTCTCAGTAATTGCTTTTATATTTTGACTTTTCTTCTTAACTTTCTCTTCCGGCTTAGATGAAACTGAGAAACATCGATTTCTTAATCGATTAAATCACTGCCGTGGTAATGGACTGATGGAGTCGGAAATGCGACGTCTTAAGAAAAGTTGGACTTCATTCGGCTAGTCCATCAAACCCCACTGGATTAAAAATAGGCCCAGGAATTTGGCCTTTTGTCCAGGGCTCCGAATTTGCTATGAGACTCCTGCCACTTAGCGAATTTTTTCTTCCAACCTTACACAAGGTCATCTTCTGACTCTCCTTTGTATAACCAAGTCAGGTGTAGGGTTTCATAATTCATCTGGCATTATTATTTTAGTCCTTATTCTAGTCTTCGGTACGATCCTAGTAATCCCTCTTTGCTGGGTACGACTTAATCAACCCACAATGTATGAGGCTGACCGCGAATTAGTAATTTCAAATGGTAGATAGTTCTTTCTTGTCTGCTATTAGATTTGTTTAGTCCAAGGCTTGGTCTGACCATCCTATCTTCTGTTCTCAAACCTGCAAGATTTCCTCTTTCATACACGTTTCGTTTCATCCTTTTAGCTATAAATGTTAATTATATATGACGGTTCAAATTCAGCCAATTATATTGGTCCTCCTCTATTCGATATTTCTAGAGGCTAGCTAGCCATTTATCATAATTCTAAACGTAATTATGCATTGATCTTTTTATAAATGTTCAAAACCTTCATTTGAATAAAATAACTAACACGCGCCTTTTGACAGATTAAAAAATAATAACAGTAACATCTGGACTCGAATTTAAGATTTGTGCTTTTGCTTTGAGGGGTCACTGGCTCTAGTCTACAGGAGGATCGATTTTTTGATATTGCACACGTCCTAGTTATTGACTAACCATCACTAATTCCGATGGTATTTATGTAATCAACTTGATTAAAACTCATTATATCCTTTTAAATTTCGTATTTATTTCGGACGGGTTGGAGGTTTAAGAGAGTTTTACTCTCTCTGTGCCCCAGGTTAGTTCAATAAGAAAATAATACAGTGTTAATACAAAATCAAGTCTCCAGCTGCATTCCAACCAACGAATATCCCCGTGCGAAGTGCTGTCGTTACCACTGGGGTACGATGGCCAAAAGGAAACAAAAGACTCACTAAAAACTGTCAGAGATTTTTACGTTAGCTTTCTTTTTGTGATAAATAAAATAAACAGTAATAGCAGTAGAAGTAATTCCGTCGAATCGTTTTTCTTTCAGCTTCTTTCATAAACAACTCAACAAATATTTTAAGATAGGTAAACTAATGCAATAGAATCTTTGATATTTATTTCCAGTTACAAACAATCCTATTTACTCCAAGTGCAAAGGAAAGGTCTGGGATCATTTTTCGTAATTCATATTCTTGAAACGTTTGATAAATCCTTCGTGTGGAAAGCCGCCTATTTGCCTGGAAAATAGAAAAATCATTTGATATTTGTATAAATTCAATAGAAAATGTAATAATTATTTGAAATTTATAGAAACTCAATAGAAATGGAAGGATTGTTTGATATCGGTAAAAATTTCATAGAAATGCATTTGATATTTGTATAAATTCAATAGAAAAAGGCGGTAATTATTCGATATTTTAAAGAAATCCAGTGGAATATGAAACTCAATTGGTAAATACGAATGTTATTTGATGTTATCAGAAAATAGAACATAAAATAGAATAATTTTTTGATATTAAGAAGAATTCTGTGAAAATGAGAAAATTATTTAATCCTTGAAAGGAATCACATAGAAAATAGATAAATTATAATTATTATTAAAATATTCATGAAAAAATGCATATAAAGTTAAAATCTTTAAAAAAATCCTTCAAAATTTGAGTGTTATTAGATATTTTAACGAATCTAATGGAAAGGAGTTCGACATTTTGAAAATGTAGTCGAGAAAATATAAGAATTGTTTCAATACTAAATAAATTCAATTGGTAATGTAAGAATTATTTGTTATTTATATGAAATCTAATTGAAAATGAGAGAGAAATTTAATAAATATATTCATTTTATGGAGTGAATAAATACCTGTATGAAAGAAATGAAAATGCATGGAAGTCAAAGAACGAACATTCGCTGAAAGAGGAGAGAAGTATGAGAGGTTCTGATACAAGAAAACCCATTTAAATGAATAGAGGAATGGTAAAAAAAATGAATTACAAGGACTTCTCTTGAACGCTATGGTTCTATAAACAATTTAGCCGTAATGACGTCCTAAAGCGCATTAGCCAATCCTTACATATTGAGAAGGAAGGAAGGAAGGTAGGAAGGAAGGGAGGAAAAAAAATGAATGAAAGAAGGGAGAGAGAAAGGAAGGAAGGGAGGAAGAAAGGAAGGAAGGAGCGCTCCTAACTTTGAAATAGAATATATAGGAGCGGTAGGCTGACCTCAAGCACTGATAATTGAGGTTGATATGTTCAATAGAGTTAGGTCAGTTGATTGATTAAATAAATTGAGTTATTTCATTTAATTTACTGTGTTTATTTAGTTCGTTTAGCTCAAAAGGTTGCTAGAGTTCATTGATTGAGTTGTTGAATTGATTGATATCATCTGTATCTAAAGGAACCGAGAGGAGGAGGGGAATGATTTTCCAGGAAAACTGAGCAAACTTACGGTGATAACCATGGATGCCATGGTGATGTCCTTGGTGGTGTCCATGGTGGTGTCCGTGGTGGTGTCCCTGGTGATGGCCGTGGTGGTGTCCATGGTGGTGCCCGTGATGATGACCATGGTGATGACTATGTTTATGGCTGTGTTTGTGGCTGTGGTGGTGACTGTGTTTGTGACTGTGATGGTGACTGTGTTTGTGGTGATGACTATGTTTATGGTCGTGTCCATGGTGATGTCCGTGGTGGTGACCGTGGTGGTGGCCATGGTGGTGTCCGTGGTGATTTCCGTGGTGGTGACTGAGATGGTGGAATCCCGGCTTAGCTTCAGCTTTAGGGCGTCCTGTCACGATGATCGAAGCAACGGCGATCAACAGCGCCATCTGAAGCAACTGAAAGAGAAGCAAATAATATAAATTTATTCTCATTTAGACCATAAGGTCCTTAAGGTCCTTGTCGGGGCTCTAGATTTATACACAGAGCCACAAAATATGGCAGAAAATAAAATCATTTAACACCAATGTAATATTACCACGCTAACAACCAAATCACTCAAATAACTATAGCTAAGGACTCTACCTAACGATGCTTTTGTAATGAGACGGTAAAAGCAAAGTATGAAATGGCCAAGTGAAATTTAATTTCACGGCTGTTTAATTGGCCTATTAGATGCCGCCATTTGACGATGTCAAGGAATGTCCTTCGGGATTACCCAATGAAAGGGTTTGACTACCATTTATATTGTAACTAAGCAAAATCCTAGTGAACCCCCTAGGGAAGAACCTAATTGAAGGATTTGGGGGGTATGGAATAATTGAATGGCGAAAGAGGCGAGGAATTCAATAAAGAAAATAAGCATTACACTTCGCATTTAAGAATATTTACATCCATTCCTACGAATTTTCCGTCGAGTTTTTAAACATTCCGTTTCTTTTACTGCTCAAGAACTATCTCATTGTATATATTGAATTATTATTATTTTGATAAATGAATCCATATTTTAGATGGAAAGTGAAGATCAAAGGAGTGGATTTTTTCCTCTTACCAATCCTGGTCTCATTTTGGCGGTTGGGTTGGTTGTCTGGTTTCAGGTGTTGTTGGGTCGAGGTGGAGACCAGAAGTGTTGTGGTGATCGGGTGGGGGAGCCGTTTTTATACCATCTCGATTTGCGCGACCGAATTTTCGAAACCCGTTCGCGTGACCTTTCGGTGTGGCAAGGCGGAAAGGCGGGAGGCTGCGAGAGAAGGCTTTTACCGCGGCCGATCCGGCCAATCGCACCCGGCTATAATTTACTCTCCTAATTGGAAGTTCGTAGATGTAAGACTCCAACAAAGACTAACTTAGTCTCCCTAACAGAATATTAAGTTGCCAATTTAAGTTCCGGAGAGTTGAGTGTTCAGTAGCTTTGTTACATGACGAGGACTAACGCATTTTCACAGACAACAATTTCACCAATCTTTTCCCAAACATTTGTGGTAAAAATGCTTTAGATGGTTTTGGAATTATTATTTATAATATTAATTATAAGATGCCCTCGTTGGTTAGGGGCATGAGTCATCTTTATTTTTCTCGATGATCTTTCGATTTTGTCGATCGTTAGCGCTTTTCCCCCGACTGCACTCTTTGGTTACATCAGTTTATTTTCTGTTTTCGAAATATCTTTGATAAGGCTAATGTCATACGTCTCTGCTTGTTATGGTTTGTTCGTATATTTATCTTTGTTCGTATTCCGAAACTTTGTGATTTTGTTCGTATGGTGTTTTTGTTTTTTTCTTAGTCATTGCTTGCGTTCTGATTTTCTTTCTTGTTTTGTTTATATTTTAGGCTTTAAAATTTGGGGGTATTAGGAGATTTGTTCGGGCTTATTTCTCTAACGTAATTAGTTTTAGGCTTTTGTTCGATTCTTTTTTCTTCATTCAAATGTTGTCTTGAGTCAAGTTTATTGTATTGATTTAACTCTTGGTTAGACCCTCTTTGTTCTTTGAGCCTTTGTTAAAAGTTGTTCCTACATCGGCTTATTTTTGTTCGTACGTTCAACTCCTTTTTTGCCTTTGTATTTTGAGGCTAGACTAGTGTTAGTTCGTACTTTTAAGTCCTTCTTGCCTTACTTCTAAGTCGTCGTTCGTAGTTGTTCGTACTTCTCAGGGTTTGTTAGAGTTCGTTCGTAGATCCAAGTCTTTGTCAAATATTTGAGGTTTTAGCGAATTAATTTTATCAGTTTTGTTTATACTTTATTATTTTGTTCTTCTTCTCTTACGTTCTTTCTTTCTTTTTATATTCGTCCTTCTCGGTGTTTCCATTCTCTATTCGGTTCCTTCCTTTCCTTCTTTTTTGTTTCTTTTCTTCATTTCGTCCTCTTTTCCTTCCTTTAGTTCATTCATTTTATTCTTTCGTTTTTCCTTCCTTTCCTACTCCATCCCCCTTTTGTTCTTTTATTCCCTTCTCTGTTCTTTTTCCTTTTCTTCTTGGGGCGAGGTCTGCCATCGTTTCGAGTTTCGAAAAATAATCCCCCTCCCCCAATTTGGGTCTAAAGGTCCCCCTTTGTTTAATTAAAAAAAACAGACGACATCCAACGAGGGCATCGCCCCAAGTGAGTTCTTTAAAAGTGGTAAAGTTGGTGTAGTGTTAAGATGTGTGAGTAAGCCGAGTAGTTAGAGGAGGAGATTACTTGGAGAGAGAGTGTTTAAAGGGGGAGGGAAGAGGCACATGCCAATGGAGAGGTCAATTTTGGTAAAATGTTTCCATTTTGAGGTTTTATAAGCAACTACGATTAATTGATCAATTATTAATTGATCAATTATTTTGGAATCGGATTGAATTAGTTTCAAATTTAAAATGTTTTAATCCTAGTTTCATCCTGTTTATTTAACCGTAGTTCTCTCATCCTAGTTCTAATCTTAGTTCTCTCGTCCTAGTTCTAATCTTATTTCTCTAATCCTAGTACCTCGGACCTATGTTAGGTATCTTTGGCTTAGCTGAAAAGAAACACAATATTGGTACTGGACATGAGGGGGGGATGGGGAGGGGGGCGTGATTAACTGAGGTTGACTACACCTTAACTTCCCTGCAGCGTAGTTTCTCAATCTCACCCCATCCTACCACGCCCTTGCCACTACATGCCCCTATCTACTCCATCCACTGTGAGACAGTACGAGACCTCCATCAGAAATAATACTATCCACACAAGACATATAACCAAGATACCCAAGCGAGATTTCAAATCTATGGTTCCAAAGACTCTTCTCAACGCTATTCTACGGAATATCGAACCAAAAAAAACATTCATTCCATGTTTCGTACTGGGCGCCCTGGCAAAGCTCCGGTGCGGTCACCACGTATAAAAAACATACAAACACTGCACCCGCCTGACGGAGATATACATCAGTACCTGATGCCATAAAAAATCAGACACATCATATTCAGAATTCGCTTAACAGACATCTTTGAAAATATCTAAAGATGGACGGAGTGCTGTTATCTGATTATCTGGGGGAGAACTCAGCCGCTCGGTGTTCGCGAGGATGCTGGAGAAGTGAAACTCAAACGAAATTATTGATCTCACACAACGGGGTAATAATAATAATAAACCATTACAAAACTACGTTATCTACCATTACTGCTTTTTATCATTATTATCAGTGGTAGCAATGGCAGAGTGCGATTTTTAAGAGTGTGAAAACCAAGGACGAAACTAACCATTACATTCTGCTCTCTATTAAACACCCATGATCGAAAATCACCCTTGACCCGTCCCCCCACCAATTAAATTCCATTCCCCCCCTCTCAGTAATTGCTTTTATATTTTGACTTTTCTTCTTAACTTTCTCTTCCAGCTTAGATGAAACTGAGAAACATCGATTTCTTAATCGATTAAATCACTGCCGTGGTAATGGACTGATGGAGTCGGAAATGCGACGTCCTGAGAAAAGTTGGACTTCATTCGGCTAGTCCATCAAACCCCACTGGATTAATAAAAAAGGCCCAGGAATTTAGCCTTGTGTTTAGGGCCCCGAGTTTGCTACGAGACTCCTGCCACTTAGCGAACTTTTTCTTCCAACCTTACACAAAGTCATCTTCTGACTCTCCTTTTGTATAACCAAGTCAGGTGTAGGGTTTCATAATTCATCTAGGCAAAATACCGAGTGTTCAAAAGTTTCGTTACACTAGGAGTTTTTTTTATCTTTCGATAGGTTTATGTGTGTGATAAAAAAGTTGCGTCAAACAAACTTAAAGTTCTACTTTTCCAGCAAGTGTCAGTGAAACGTCTCTGCCATTGTGTTCAGGTGTTTCGAGATGGAATTGATAAGATTCGAGATCTCTGCTCTCCTACGCGCGTCCCAGACCAAGTCGCAGCTACGTGGTCACCACATCGTAGAAGAAAGGTCTCCCCATCAGCAAGGCCCATCGTATCTTTGGAGTTCCCAAGCCCAACGGCTCATTGTTTACAATATGTACCCGGCCCTTGAGGCCTTTCTTCCCTCCTCTTTCCATTTCCGGTCCATCCGTAAGGTGTTCGACCCTTGCGACGGAAAGGACTACACCAGACGTGTTAAGTGAATCTTTCGGCCGTAAACGGCCGAAAGTTTCACTTGACACGTCTACCCATGGGTTTCTCTGGCTCTTCCTACATTATGAAGATGTGCCTATCGACTACAATGAACGCCTAGACCAGGCAGACTAGCTGTTTTGCTCACACGTAGCTTGATGATGTCCTCCTCGTGAGAATAACCCAAGCAAGATCCTTATGCCTTAATCTAAATAAATGCGTGCTGCAACCAAACCAGCAGTTTACTTACCTCGGGGTCGAGATCGACCTTCAACGTCAAATGTCCTGCCTGACCTCAGACTTGCGCCAAAAAGTGCGCGGGGCCCTTCTCCACATCTCCTAATTCCCTGTACTCAGGAAGTGTTGGCTCCGCCTGGCAAGTCTCACCGAGTTTATCTCCCCAGTTGTCAGGCTCTCGTTCTTATGGATCCATGTCTGCTTCCTGTAACTCGAAGGCCACAACCTTGCGTATTTTCCCGACCTTCGCCACCTGATACCCAGAAGTGGCTCCAATGGAAGTGCCCTCGGGCTTCGGCCCTCAACACTTACGTGGACGCGTCCCTTTGGGGCGCCGGTATGGTCATCTAGGGCTCTGTCCTGGCCACCAGGGAATTGGGAATCTTCGAGCTTAAAAACATCGCATATATCCTTGTTTCTCTCCTTTATCCAAACGCCAGGTTGTTTTTGGACAACATCCTGGCTATTTTCAACACTTTCAGAGGCAAGCTTCCCGACACGGTCCTTCGTGGAGTCTCGGTCCGCTCCCTGATGGATTCACAAGTGTTTTCCGTTCATCCGTTATGAACCTCACCTACGTACGAAGCCGCAATAACCGCGCCGATGGAGTCTCTCGGACTTCCGAATACCAATATGTCTGCACTGGAGGCCTCGCGCCTATGGCTATATAAGGCGGTCCGCGACTGTGACACCGCCATTGTCGTCTGCATGCGCAATCTACGTAGATTTATAGCCGCCAATCGAGTCCCTCAACAACGCCTTCGAGTAACGCGCGAGCGTGCACGATGCTTGCCTTCATTTGTGCCTCCGCTTCCTCTACCAGCGCTTCGTTTAAGGATCCATAGGCTGATGATAAGCGTCTGTGAGGGAAGCTAGAGGCAGAGTGTGGGAGGGACTTCTCTCTAATGACGATTCCGGTTGAAATTGATTACTGCTCATGGGAGTCACTGATTGCTGTCGTCCTGCCGTGCTGTCAGATGATGTGGTACAATCTCAAAGGTTAATGAAAGCGGTGGTATTCTTCACGGTGCATGTTGTGCCTAAATGGTAGAAGAAAAATAAGTACCTGTATTGCTGCGTAGGTTGTCAATAACCTGATTCCAATTGATTTTATTGTAGCTGCTCCGTCGGATGCAAGCGGAAGTGGTACGGGTGCATCTGCAGGCAGTGACCTCCTAGAAGATCTCAGGGTATATATAACGACTTGAGAGGCAATAAGAGAGTAGGCCGGAAGTCTACCCTCGACATGGATACCGATGCTCTGGGGACGGGATGCCGCGTCCCTGCCAAAGAGATGGAGCTGATGAAGAGGACGAGGTGGTGCTGCGATGCTCCTGGTGACGTCTCTGGAAGGGAGTAACGTGACGTTGCTTCACTACTCGCGTAGTTCGTGCTGTTTCCGGGGACTGTTTGGAAAAAGTCCGAAGCTGAAGCGGCCTATTCTGCCACTGTGGTAACTTGTGATGACGAATCTTGAACGTGCTCCTGGATCGATTAAACACCCCTGGGTCGTGTACTCGTAGATCGTATGTTCATCCCAGGTGACTTGCGAAGAGTGTCTGGCAATGGATATATTCATGGAGTAAGATGAACAAGCGGAGCAGAAGGCGACGGGATACAGAGTACATGGTTAAAAACAACAGTATCGTTCTATGTTTCCTTGAGTTGTTCTCGTATTCTGCTCGACATTTGTCTCCATTGCCCAAGCGTATGCTGAAATTTACGACCATCCTCTATCTCATTCGGTTCCCGTAAAGCCTTTCCTTATGCCCCTATTATAAATCATATGGTGCCCTACGGGAACTTATTCTTTTAGCATCATAAATATTCGTCATAAGTCATAAGCTGCCCTACGCAAACTTATTCTTATACCAGCCTAAGACTCGTCATAAGACATAAGCTGCCCTACCTAAAAGTATTCTTGTACCAGCCTTAAGACTCATTAAAAAATACAAGCTGCCCAAAGTAAACGTATTATTGTACCGTCCTTAAGACTCATCGTGAGATATAAACTCCGTTACGTAAACTTATTCTTATATCAGGCTCAAAACTAGTCATAAATCATAAGCTGCCCTACATTAACGTATTCTTGTACCAGCCCTAAGAGTCATCATAAGTTATAAGCTCTCATACCTAAACGTATGATTGTACCAGACCTAAGACTCATCATAAGTAAAAGGTGCACTATGTAAACGTATTCTGGTACCAGCATTAAGACTCGTCATAATTCTTAAGCTACTCTACGTAAACGTATGCTTGTTCCAGCCCTAAAACTCATCATAAGTTATAAGTTGCACTACATAAACCTATTCTTATACCTGCGCTAAGACTCTTCATAATTTATAGGCCGCCTTTCTTCAGTAGTATTATTATATCACCCATGCCGATTCTACACACACACTTTCTCAGACACACTCAACCACACACGCACACAGATCCATGAACGTATACACACATGGCCTTCATAAGGGACCCTTCCCCCCTGACACTCTCAAAGGACATCCCCCAGTCCCTGATGACCTTTTTTAATGGAGCTACCCCCACCCCACCCCACCCGAGTAAATCTGGACAGTGAGACAAAGTCGAATAGGATAGGGTGTCTTTCACGCGGTTCGAATATTCGTTTGTTTCGTATTAGCATAGCAGCGGAGTCGCCACTTAACTCTTTACTTTTCACTCCGCTTCCGTATTTGTTTTACTCATTTGTCGCTAAACCCCTCTGTGTGTAAAACGTTATAAGATGATCCTCCTTCCACGACGTACCACACCCAGACTTAGTAACTATTTTTCAACCGAAGATGTGTGTGGATCGGATTATAAATTTAGCCCAGGCTATTCTTTTACGGTTGATTTCTTCGACCATCTTCTTCAACTTATTCATGAACACTCAATTGATCGGATTGGATTTCTGTATAGTGGGTCAGTCCAACCACCTTTCAACTAAAATAACAGAGAAGAAGTACTTGAAAATCTACAGTTTATGGATTTAGAAGATTAAATCATTGGTGAAAAATTAAAAAACTAGTTTATTGATCAGATTTTCTTTGCAAGAGGCCTATCTGATCGTCACAGTACATGGTGAGACCACTATTTCCTCATATTCTAACATGGTGATGATGGTAAGAAAGTAATGAACATCGTAATATTTGACACCAACCCCCTGTTATTTCGCTTTCTCTCATGGCATTCCCACTAGCTCACCGATACAATGAAAACCAAGATTGAAGAGGCAAGGATGAAAGAGTTCTCCTTTTCACAAACTCATGAGAATGTGATGAGTTATTTTGTAGGCAGATTAAATCTTTGTTAGTATAACTCGTATTATTTCATCTTTATTTTATTCATATTAATCAGAGAATATTATAAATGATAAAAATTATAAACATAAAAGTCATAATAACAGAAAAGGTTTCGGTGAACATTAACTATTATTAAATGGTATGTAAGCGACTTTTGAAAACAAAATGTATGGTTAGATATCTCCCTTGGAAATCACTACTTTAACGAAATGTCTTTCTGAAAACCTGTTACCCCTCTCACTTTTTTCACTCAATATTGTTCCTCGGCTCTGAAACCCATAAATGGTACAGGGATATAATTATCAGCTTTCACTTCCCCTTTATCAGCTCCAACTAGGCGTTTGGCAGTAACGTAGGTGGTTATAGCCTTCATTTGAGGCTTAATCCTTTAGTATGAAGTATATGTTTCACCAAACTTCTCGTTTGTATACGTACCGAATAAGATTTGGAACCTGTAGACAGCATGACTCTCTATACGTTTCAGCACCGTAGACATCTTTGATCTCCTCGGTGAGATCACCTAGAAATTCCCCAAATCGAGGCTTTGGGTCATCTTTTCTAGCAATGAAGCTGGCACTGTATGTGATACAGTACAACAACTGTTCCCCAACGAGTCTAAGAGGCCGCAGGTCTTGATACGACCATAGGTGGTTGTGAATGCTGCAATTGTAAGATTCGTTAAGTGAGAGTCAACTTCTACATGTTCAGATTTCTCCACGTTCGCTATGTATGCATTTCCAACTGCATTCATGGATTTCACAATATAGTCGTAATTGTCGTTTTTGATTAGCTCTATAACGTCATGGTCCGAACCACAGATGACCGTTTTGGAGCCGCAAATCCTCTGAACGAACTTCTCCTAGAGACTCTAAGGGCAGAGAATATGAGCAGGATTGATGGGCTGTTTTTTTTTTTGTATTATTATAATTATCGCCTTCAAGTTATAGAAAATTATTGACTACATATTCGTTGTAAAATCCGTCAATACTTATAAAATCACATTTTGAATGTAATATATCAACTAAACAAGATCAATGGAGAAACTAATCGCAGTAAGAAATCCTTAGCTGTTTACACAGAGCTTCGTTCTAAAAAGTTTTCCAGGATTCATTTCGATGTTGTCTATTTGTATGTTGATCCCTTGAGCCTAATTCACCCTCTTCAAATATGCCATTTTCTCCTTCTGTCCATCCACTCCTCGTGGGAATCCAGAAGCCTTAATTCTTGTCTTCTATAAAGGTTTTTAAATACTATGCGAACATCCAACCCCTCTTTTTAAACTCCCAAAACTTGTAAATTTTCTTGGTCTTATAATTCTTTTCCATTAAAAGTTTCAGTTTAGGGGTTGTGCACACTTAGCAGATCATACGTTCCTTCTCAGAGTGATCGCACTCGCGTGAGTTTTGCTGTGCGCAGAGGGTGAAAGTAAGTTTACCATCCATGGATTGAGGGAGAACTGGAATAGACAGATCATTAGGAGGGAGAACATCAACTTTCTCGATACCGAAATACAGTAAAACCTCGAAAGCTCGAACCTAGAAAAGTCGGATTTCTGGAAAAGTCGGACAAAAAAAATGTTACTAAAAAGTATTATAAGTATATTTATTTGCTAAAATACTAAAATATTAAAATCATATACATGTATGTCGTAGAATGGACTCCCGACGATATATATCTTATATCACTATTCGTTGAGGGAACTTCTTAAATTATCTTTAGAGTGCGTTAATGTCTGGTGGGCCGATATTATGTATCTTCGATATGCTCAAGAAGTGGAACTGAGCTCAAGGATAATAATATTGCTATCATTAATAAAATAGAGTTTTATTAATAATAACTATCAACAAACACAAGACGGAAAATATTGACATAAACAGAGAATGGAAAGGGTCGGGGGGGCTCGGGCTAATCCGAGGATTAAAGGATTTAAAAAGGTAAAACAAATATAGAGTTAAAGAGATGGGATGGTTCGCTAAACCATTTAAAGAACAGGATAGAATTGACAAAAGGGTTAAGTACTCAAAGGTGACGTTTGGCTTACGTAACTTTATACGAGTGGTGCAGTGGAAGGCGACGTAAAGAAGTTTTCGGTCCGCTGGCGAGTTCCAGCCGAATGGGGGGGGGGGGGGGGGAATAAGATGATCCTGACGTGGCGTCTAGGGAATGAGAACCGTTTCTCGACGAACGGCTTGAAGAACAATGGCTGTTTTACGTTGTTCTCTTCTGAACAATAGGGGGGTGAGAACCGTCTCTTGTCTACGGGCTCAAGAACAATCGCTGTTCTAATGTTGTTCTCCTCTGAACAACGGGAGAAGGGTGAGAACCGTTTCTTGGCAAAGGCTCAAAAGAACAATGGCTGTTCTAACGTTGTTCTCTTCCTGAACAACGAGGGGGAAGGGTGAGAACCGTCTCTTGTTCACGGGCTCAAGAACAATGGCTGTTCTAATGTTGTTCTTTTCTGAACAACAAGGGGGAAGGGTGAGAACGGTTTCTTGGCGAAGGACTCAAAAGAACAATGGCTGTTCTACGTTGTTCTCTTCCTGAACAACGAGGGGGAAGCCTTAAGGACTTGGCGTCACGAAAGGCTCGAACCTTTGGCACTCAAGGGATATTGTCCTCCTTCTGGACAAGTGATGGTGAATCTCGAGGTCGAGGTCCCTTGGCGCACAAAGTGAGAGAGGGTCGTGGTGATGTTTCGCGACGAAAATCTGGATCTCTAATCTGATCTTAGTGGTAAAGTTTCCATCTAAATAGTCGAGACCCTCCCTTGGCGTGGGGGACAATGGAGTGGGAACTTCGAGGGAATGCATAGCCGAGGCTGGGAACAATGCCTTATCTGCCCATAAGCCTAACTCAGTCTGGCGAGGTCGGCGTATGGGGGTGAACGGGAGGACCACGATAACCTCCTTGTTTAAACATTGACATCCGGTGGCTGCGATAAGGCGCCAAGCTTCGAAGCGAAGATGCACGTGGGAGCATCGTGGTTTTAAATAATATGTGATAGGGGTTAAAACTAATGCTGCTCAACCCGTTCTATCACACCCCTCCATTCCGGGGGAAGTTGTTACTTCGAAAAAAGAGAGAAGGGACAACGATAGAGCTCCGTTGTGGGGAACTCATTTTCTTGTACCAACCGTACCTTCCTGCACCTAACTCGTATTACCTCAATACATATGATTATTTTGATCTTTAGATTACAGGGGAAAATAACCTTTAATACAACTTAATACAAAAAACAGGCATGGAACAATGAAATGATATAAATATAGTACATATGGGACAAAATAATTTATACGTAATTAATGGGTACAAATATATATACTTACAAAAAAAAAATAGACATTGAGCGTTACAAATTCAGACATATACATTAACTAATTATAATACAAGAGAATCTTAATTCAAGTCGTACAAGACGGTATATACCTACATGGAGATACTAATCCTATGAATACAATTATTCTACGCTATTCGGTAACGCATTCCTACTGAGTGCGTCAGCGACCTGGTTATCGGAACCTTTTATATAATTTATTTTAAATTGATACTCTTGCAAGAGTAAACTCCAGCGCATAATGCGGCCGTTGGAGTGTCGCACATTCCTAATATAGGCTAACGGACGGTGGTCGGTTCCTATCTGAAATTCTTTACCTATCAAGTACATCTTGAATTTGTCTATGACCCAGATAATTGATAGAGCTTCCTTTTTTATAGTGGCATATCTCTTTTCGCGTGGTAATAATTGACGACTAGCATATGCAACTGGATGACTCGTTCCGTCATCCTCGTATTGAAGGAGTACACCTACAATGCCCTCGTTGCTCACGTCGGTCTTAATCCCAAAGGATTTTTCCGGGTTGGGCAACTTTAAAATGGGGGCAGAAATTAACTTACTCTTGAGCTGATTAAAATAGGAAACAGCGACATCATTCCAACGTAAACGATCGCGGGAATTCTTGTTTTGAAGGGGGCTGAGGGGGGCCGAAATTGCAGCGAAATTCGGAACAAATCGCTGATAGGGAGAAGTTGATCCTAGGAACGATCTTAATTGCTTCTTTGTAATCGGGAGGGGCATGTCGGCGATTGCCTTAATCTTGTTCTCTTGGGGACCTGACTTGCTTTGTCCTATTTTGAAACCCAAATATTTTATGGTTTCGTGTGCAAAATGGCATTTGCTGGGGCCAATGGTGAGGCCATTTTCGCGTAGTCGCTCGAAAAGAGCTAATAGGGTGGTTAAATGGTGACTCCATTTAAATAGATCTTGTAGCTGACTCTGTTGATGTGGTGTCATCTGCGCGTCAATATCCAGGTCAGAGGGTTCCAAAGACTCGCCTGGTAGGGAAGGAGGAGGGTAATCGGCATCAGGTTGGGTGCACACTATCTGTATTACATCAAGGGACTCCGCGAAGTAATCTTCTTCAAGCGCCGATGTTTCGTCCAGTTCTACGAAGGTATCTACATGGGCGCGTTGGGGGTTTTTTTTCTTGGGGCCCACGGACAGTCTCCGTGTCCTTGTCTTGGGCCTTATCACCTAAGGGTGTTAGTGATTCACACTCCTTTTGTGCCGTCTTAAAGTCCTGGTTAAGGGTTTCCGAAATCGGACGGTATCGAGGTTCTGATGGGGACGGGCTCCTGGGCTTCTTTCTTATCTCGGCCTCGAGGAAGGGCGGCCTGAGACACAGGGTCGAAACTTACTTAGGGGCTCTGTCCTATAAGCACGGAACAGAATTGTATGGGTGCTGAAATGACTTCAGCCCAGCCATCATAATATTGACACTGCAGGTAACATCTAACGACGGGGAATTGGTTTGCACGCCCAAGGTAGTCATGTACCACCGCAAATTTTTCGTGGTTAGGGTCCACTGGGGGGAGGAGTTCGTCGGACACGATGAAACACGTACATCCTGTGTCCCTGACGAGAGTCGATACTCGACAGCCGTTCACACTGCCCTCCTCAAATTTCAAAGTTCACGATGAACTTTTATCAAAAACAAAATTTACCTGGTGGCCTGACGGAGGAGAAGTTGCTGCTTGGGTCTGCACCACCGGGGAAGCCGAGGTGGCATTAATCTGGTGAACTTGGTGGGCTGGTCCGCTTTTAAGCCTAGAATTTAGGGGGAAATTCCAGCTCATGTGGTTTTCTACACCACAGGTGAAGCATAAGATTGGTGGCTTCGAGAAGAGAGATGGAGGAGAAATCTTAACGGGAGGTTTGGAGTCCCGTTGTTGGTTTTGGGGAAAGAAGTTTTGGGGTTATACGGGGCTCGGAAACTTCGTCGATTTTCCTGTGAAGGGGCGCGAATCCTTCCTTCTTTCCTTGTAGGGGGATTGGTGAGAAGTTCGATTCTCCTTTGGGTATAAATTATGGCTGGCGGCATAGACATCCGCTTCTTCGGTACATTCTTTAATGGTCTGGCACCGACGATCTTTGACGAACGCGCGGATCTCCGTCGGGAGAGACGCCAAAAATTGATCTCTCAACACGAAGTCTGTTAAGGACTCGTAGTTCGGATCAACCTTTGAGGATTCTAACCAAAATTTAAAATTCCTCTGAAGAATGTATACGAATTGACGGAACGTCTGTCCGGGTTTAATACGACCTCCTCGAAATTCTTGGCGGTAGAAATCGGGAGTCATATTATGAGCGGCCAATAACTCAGCTTTTAAGGTGCTGTAGTTAATTGTACACTCAGATGGTAAAGGTATGAAAATTTCGCGCAATTTACAATTTAACAAGGGAAGTAATCTGGCTACACCTTCAGCCTCCAGATCCATGTTATTGATTTCGAGGATCTTTTCGAAGTGGGCTAAAAATGCTCCGAAATCCTCTCCATCCTTGAAATTGGGGAGCTTTAGTGAGAGATTGGGGGGAGGGGGGCTTCGGAACGGGAACTGGCGGACTGTATCTCTGCTTCAACACGAGCTAATTCAATCTGATGGTGAAGCTCAGCTTGTCTTATCCGTTCCTCTCTTTCTTCTCGTTGAAATTCTCTTTCTCGTTCTTCTCGTTGTATTTCTCTTCCTCTTTCTTTTTCTTTTTCTTCACGCTCTTTTCTTTGCTCCTCTTGAACGTACTCAATTAGTTCTTTTCCGGAGAGTCCCAAGGATTCTCCTTGCGCTTTAAAGATTTCGAACTGAGTCATCTTTGCACTTGGGGGCGCACTATTCAACCAACTAAAATTCCTTGCAACAAGAATTATGCCTCTAGAGAAATTAGCCTACCTAAATATGGGGACTGACCTATTCGTACTTGGTTTCTCGATCTAAATAACCAATGACAAAAAATCACAAAAAAACACAAACAAAATATTATTACAGTTCCTTAAGCTACTCCAGCTTCTTAAGTTTCAAAAAAGGGGATAGCAATCGATAAAACAAAAGGGAACTACTATACTCTATTATTGTAACGAATAACACTATGCTTTACTCGACTGAGACCAGTGTTTGCAAAGATATAGCGTTAAACCTTACACACCTGATACCAAATTTAAATAGTATATATATATATATATATATATATATATATATATATATATATATATATATATATATATATATATATATATATCGTAGAATGGACTCCCGACGATATACCATATATCACTATTCGTTGAGGGAACTTCTTTAATTATCTTCAGAGGGCGTTAATGTCTGGTGGGCCGATATTATGTATCTTCGATATGCTCAAGAAGTGGAACTGAGCTCAAGGATAATAATATTGCTATCATTAATAAAATAGAGTTTTATTAATAATAACTATCAACAAACACAAGACGGAAAATATTGACATAAACAGAGAATGGAAAGGGTCGGGGGGGCTCGGGCTAATCCGAGGATTAAAGGATTTAAAAAGGTAAAACAAATATAGAGTTAAAGAGATGGGATGGTTCGCTAAACCATTTAAAGAACAGGATTGAATTGGCAAAAGGGTTAAGTACTCAAAGGTGACGTTTGGCTTACGTAACTTTATACGAGTGGTGCAGTGGAAGGCGACGTAAAGGAATTTTCGGTCCGCTGGCGAGTTCCAGCCGAATGGGGGGGGGGAATAAGATGATCCTGACGTGGCGTCTAAGGAATGAGAACCGTTTCTCGACGAACGGCTTGAAGAACAATGGCTGTTCTACGTTGTTCTCTTCTGAACAATAGGGGGGGTGAGAACCGTCTCTTGTCTACGGGCTCAAGAACAATCGTTGTTCTAATGTTGTTCTCCACTGAACAACGGGGGAAGGGTGAGAACCGTTTCTTGGCGAAGGACTCAAAAGAACAATGGCTGTTCTAACGTTGTTCTCTTCCTGAACAACGAGGGGGAAGGGTGAGAACCGTCTCTTGTTCACGGGCTCAAGAACAATAGCTGTTCTAATGTTGTTCTCCTCTGAACAACAAGGGGGAAGGGTGAGAACGGTTTCTTGGCGAAGGACTCAAAAGAACAATGGCTGTTCTACGTTGTTCTCTTCCTGAACAACGAGGGGGAAGCCTTAAGGACTTGGCGTCACGAAAGGCTCGAACCTTTGGCACTTAAGGGATATTGTCCTCCTTCTGGACAAGTGATGGTGAATCTCGAGGTCGAGGTCCCTTGGCGCACAAAGTGAGAGAGGGTCGTGGTGATGTTTCGCGACAAAAATCTGGATCTCCAATCTGATCTTAGTGGTAAAGTTTCCATCTAAATAGTCGAGACCCTCCCTTGGCGTGGGGGACAATGGAGTGGGAACTTCGAGGGAATGCACAGCCGAGGCTGGGAACAATGCCTTATCTGCCCATAAGCCTAACTCAGTCTGGCGAGGTCGGCGTATGGGGGCGAACGGGGGGACCACGATAACCTCCTTGTTTAAACATTGACATCCGGTGGCTGCGATAAGGCGCCAAGCTTCGAAGCGAAGATGCACGTGGGAGCATCGTGGTTTTAAATAATATGTGATAGGGGTTGAAACTAACGCTGCTCAACCCGTTCTATCATAATGAAAACATTATAAGGCATAAAACAAATTATATATGATAAAAAAATACTAAAATGATACATTATACCTCTGTCTAGATAAAAAAATGATAAACGTAATAATGCATAATGCACATGAAAACGTTCTTTTGTTTTCATAACATTTGTTTTCAACGATTATACAGACTTATTGCTTTAAATGGTAAGATTCGTGTGTGTTTTCTTCCTCCTAGCACCACCTCCCTAATACAACCGATGGATCAAGGAGTTATTTGTGCTGCTAATTTACGCTATTGGCGACTGTTCCTGTCTAAGGTCATAGTGGTGGAGGAAACGGAAGAAGACGCCATGAATGACACGAGAGGAGAATGCATACTTCGAAATTTCACTGTCCTATAACATTCGTTCTGCAAATTTTAAGTTTGCGGAAGCATGGAAGAATGTCAAGGTTACTGCGCAAGCAAATTGCATGGAAGTCCTTGTTACACTTTGCGGAATTTGAATACAAGGACTTAGCTAAGGTACTTTTGTCAGGAAAAGAAGAGACGACAGAGGACCAGGTGGAGTCATGAGTTAAAATTGATGAGGGTGACCCTGGACACCAAACAATGACTGAGGAAGAGATACAGATATAAGGAGCAAAAATCGCTAAATTGATCTAAATAGTACAATTTGTATAATTCAAATGGTATTTCAACTTCACTAACGTGTACATAGATAGTGATGTGATTCACATTATAAGGTTTAAATTCAAAAGGTGATGCATCATAGCTACTAGAAAATGCTGAATGGTCAAACATAGCAATCACCATCTCCGTAGGTATTCTTCCCATGAAGATATTATCCACACTCTTCATCGATATTCCACTCACAATTATCAAAATTTGTATACAAGTTTGTGTGATGGCGTACTTAGCGGTTGATGTAAGCAACTTATTTTCTATTTCCAGATGAATAGATGCTGAAAGGCGGACTTTTCTTAGGTAAAGGAAACTCTCGAATAATCCTATTTTAGCTTCTAAAGAGTGTAAATGAATGTGGTGCTTGGGATAACTTTATCTTAGTGGGACTCCATTCATCAACAGCTTATGTTGCGAGAAGAAATCGGCGAATAGTTTTCCATATACTGTACATCAATTAGTTTTTCTTTCGATTAGCTATTAGGTTGAGGAATAAGTTCTTGCGTTTTTTTAATGTTGTCTTGATTTAAGTTTTGTTGACGTGATTTGTGCACATATTAAGAAACAATAATAAATAATGAGAGCGAAATTTGCAAAGGTTAGGCTACTCTCTTAATAGCGTAGACTATTAGGCATTTGCTTAAGCTACGTTTTGAAGTTGAGTAATAAGTCATTGCGGTTTATTTAAAAGTTGTGTTAATTTATTTTTTGTTCTGTACCCTCAAAATGGAATGTCAAGTTGAAAGAAAGCCGCATTTTCGACACTTGTTATTCATTTTCAATCGAGACGAAAACAATGTAAACTCAGCCAAAGCTCGTCGCGATATTTGTGCTGTGTACGGTCATTTCAATCTCAATGGCGAAGAACGTTCTGGTCGCCCCATTGAGTTGGATGAAGATCGATTGAACGACCTTCTTCATGAAAATCTTCGTCAATCTACTAGAGAATTGGCTGTACAATTGGCGTGTGGTCAAAAAACTGCAGTGAATCACCTTCATTCGATGGGGAAAGTTCAAAAACTCCGTGCATGGGTTCCGCACGCTTTGAGTGAAAGCAACAAACTTCAACGCTCCACGATTGCCGCAGGTTTGCTTGATCGTCACAAGGCTACTCGTGGATATAAGGACATATTTCTTCACCGTATCATCACTGGCGACGAAAAGTGGTGTGTTTATGTCAACATGAACCATCGAAAACAATGGCTTAGCCCCAATAAAAAACCACTTCCGCGATTAAAGCAAGGATTTCATCCACGAAAGACGATGCTGTGTGTGTGTTGGGGATTGTGAAGGCATCATTCTTTATGAGCTGCTTCTGAACAACGAGATTGCCAATGCAGAACTCTACGTTCAACAAATGTATCGACTCGCCGAAGCCATTCGTGAAAAGCGACCTCATCGACGTTATGGTGTCCTTCTGCAACACGGCAATGCTCGTCTTCACATTGCCAATATGACAAAAAACGCCATCCAAACGCTTAATTGTAAAATCCTGCCGCATCCTCCATATTAATCAGACTTGGCTCCATCGGATTTCCATCTGTTCCGATCGCTCTCCAGAAACTTTTGCGGCGTTTCGTTCGATACTGATGTGAAATTAAGAGCCTGGTTAGAGGAATTCTTCGAGTCAAAATCCAGAGATTTTTATCGCTGATGCGTCAAAAAACTAGTTGAACGTTGGGAAGAAGTCGTAAATAACAACGAAGAATACATTATAGATTAAATTGAATATTGTCATCAATTAAAAATGAAGTTTCTCTAAAATTGTTAATGGTAAAGAATAAATTTGATAAAACCGCAAGAACTTATTCCTCAACCATTATATTTCGTGTGTATATTTTCTTTACTAGAGTAATATCTTGCAGGGGAAATAAATGTAGAATTTTCTTCTTAAGTATAGTTCAACACAAGACCAGGTACTTAATTTATATGGAATTTACAGATGTTTCATTTAAATAAATGTGAATATTTCCTAACAAAGTGTGAAGAATATTATTTTCTGAAAAAATATTCTCCCCATCTTTAAGTTCGTTTCCGTTTGCCTTCACAATTCTTGCTCTAATATAAAGATAAACCTCACTCGGCTCTATATAGCACTGTCCGCAAACAGATACATAATAATCAACCGGAGTAAGATTGGAAGAGTTATTGCTAAGTGGAGAGTAAGACTAATTATTGCTGTCAACAATGGAAGTGTGGGTGGTGGAACGGTGAAAAATTGAGTTCTGTCTTCGAACATAAAAAAAATTGTTGGATGAGGAACATTCATTTTTACACCTGTATGATTTACAGCTGTTGAGAACAATATGAGAACATCTAAGAAATGTGTGCTTGTTTATATAACGAGAAAAACATCCCCATCTTCTTCATCATCAATTTTCAACTTCTTCTCCTCTTGTACTTCTTATTCATCTATCTTTGCTTATTTATTACACCAATTTTTCGAATTTACTCTCATTATCACTCTCAGATTTGAACTTTCTTGTAATATATCGTCTAGTATCTTTAGTGATATTACTTTTTGTCCTTTCCTGTTGATCTTTCAAAGATTCTTTCCATGCATAATATCTTGAACGGTATCGAGACCGTTAGAAATGGCCTTCTTTCCAAGATAGCGAGCACCGCTCTTTATATATGGAATCGCAATTCGGAATAGGGAGGAGAATTGGGTTCCAAGACCATGTTCTCTCTGAGCTCTTACACCTTTAAACAAACGTAGTCTATTCAACATTTTTCAACTATTTTTTAATGTTTGATCCTAATGTGTAGTTTAATAATCAAATGACCAAGAAAGAATGGAAAATTTTTACACTCAACCGTTCTTATATAGATATAAATTGATCTCAAACCCCCAGAGCTTAGAGTTAGATAGTGTGGCTTATCAAATATTATACTTTGTAGAGGTATCCCCTTTGATTAATATTATTTCTCCACCTCCTATTATATTACTTCCGGAGACAAAGCGAGCCGTTACCCCCCCCCCCCCCTCCTTCCGACCTCACCCGTTTTGAACTCGCCGCCAGGTCTCCGCGAAATTCATACCGAGGCATGATGGAGAAATTGCGGCTACCTCCCAGCCGTCTCAATCTTCCCTCCCCCCCTCGGATCGGGAGAATACTTTGTAGAATTCACCGTGAGCCGCTTTTATGGCTCCCGTCACTGGTCGTCCGTCTGGCCCGCTGATTCCTTCCTTTGAGACTTCACCGCAAGGAGACGCTCCTGTTGTCACGGCCGATAACGAAGGTTCGAGAAGGTCTTAATCTCTCTCCCTGTTTTGGAGAACTCCGGGTATATATGCACCCTCTCCAGGATTACAGAGAGATTTGGTTAGACGAGACTTCCCCGAAAGGAGTGCAATTCAACGAAGCTCTCTCCCAAGAAGTGTGAGTGACACTCACAAGCCACGGAAGAGCTGGACATCACGCCCGTATCTTCGGGTCAGGAAGAAGAGTCTCGTGAGGCAACGTCAGCCTTTCTCATCCGCCTTCGGATCAAGGATTGGAGAAACGGTCTTCCTTAGTTCTTCTGGTGATCTCTTAAGGACAAAAGGCGCGTTAGCTCGCTCAAGCCGAGTTCAAAGAAGTCATCCCTTCCCCCTTTCGAAGTTCGTTTGGTGACCTCCTGAGGACAAGAGGCCCGCATCTCGTAAAACACAAGTTCGAGAAAGTAGCCCCACCCGCTGTATGTTTGTGGCTACCACCCGTGAGTAATCAAGGTCACCAAGACCTTCCCCAAGTTTGCCCCACCTTAGTTTCGAGGTTCAAAGGAACTAAATCACTCACTACCCTAAATCTCCCATTATAACCATTCAATAACCCAAGTTATCTAATTAGTAGTCAGAGCCTAATTCCGTCTTATTCCTGCACCCATTTGTATATCCATATTTATTGTTGTGTATTTTATTTAGTGTGTATTAAAAATCTATTTTTGTCGTTTTGTATGATATATTCCTTGGTCACGCAGCTGCCACTATCTATTCAAATCACACTCTTAAAACAATAACAGTTGTCGCCTTGCTTCGCCAACCTTAAAGCCTGTGTGAGCATATTCCCGTACTCTTGGCCATACTTCGACATACTCAATGAACCATCATTGAAAGGAAGGCGAATAATTCTCAGCAACCTCGACTGTGTCATGCTTCTAACTGATAGTCTGCAAGGTTCGAGTAAATGTTACATGATCTAGGATGAGATATAAGAGCAGGAAATTCTTTTCATTATACTGAAAAATTCTTCCGACAGATGAAATAATCAATTTTCTTTCCTTTTCACATGCAGCAATGAAGGTAAAGTGGGCATTAACACGTATTCAATAGACATTTTCTGTTGCGTTTTGTCAGATTGAAACAGTAAATCTTGAGATGATAATTTATGTCTCATTTTCAGATTAATTTTCTTTATGAGTGTTTTTTTCATTTTTATAATATCCTATCCGTATCTCATCAGAAGTATAGTCAAGTAATTTTATCATTGTTTCCTTTCCTTTGGTCAATATAGTATTTGATGAATATTTATTCACTTCCGTCATTTTCCGACAGACTCTGAATGCATATTTAGGCTTAGTAATATTATAGATATTCCCTGTAAATTGAAACTTACAAAGCCCGACTTCATACTAACTATGGTCTGTTATAATGGATTAGTGCAATTGAAGTCTATAGTCAGAAATGATATTTTGAGGGTAAACATCCAGGGAGGATGAGGAAGAAAGTGTGACATAAAAACTCTCTGATTCCATCTTCACCACTGATTAATACCTTCCTCATCTCACACCTTATTATAGAATTTCACGAATGCATGTGCTCAAGGTTGGTGAGTGATATCACATGCCATGACGTTTGAGTAAAATGGCAGGGAACCCTTGCCATTTTACTAGATATAGCTTGTTTTTGAAGTAACCGTTCTCATTAACTATCTTCACCACTACATAATTTTTAGGAGAGTTGAACTTTATTTTCTGCAGTTCTACTTCATAAATACAAGTCTAATACATTTTAAATTCTATATATCTTGTAGATTTACTCACTCCACCCTGCTTAGTATCCTTTGTAAAATTGCTGGCAACGCGTGAGATTCGAACATAATCCCCGATCTTATATAGAAACCTCTTATTTTACATTAAATTCTCTGATTCGGTATAGTAACATACTGCATAACTTTAAACGGTTTGTTCCGAATGATTCAATGTTTAAAACAATTATACGCGTTTAAAATAATCATCTAACACATCGATGTATTTCCACGTATTATTGAAGGTAAAATATCTGAAATAGTGTGTAGTTTCGGCATGGGTGCTACAATACTACTCACACGACTTTTGACAGATAAATAATCTCAATTAACATCTGGACTTGAACTAATTACCTGTGCCTTTTATTTTAGAGGCTGTTGGTTCTAATCTACCGGAGGTTTGATTTTTTATATGACAAACCTACTCGCTAGTGAATAATCATCACTAATTCCAATTGTATTTATGTAGTCAACTTGATTAAAACTCTTTAAAACCTTTTAAATTTTGTATTCACTGAAGACGTGTTGTAGGTTTGAGAGAGTTTTACTCTCTCAGTGATTTAAATTAGATAAATAAAAAAGTAATACAGTGTTAATGCTAAATTAGGTCTCCAGAGATTCGAACCACTGACCTCACCCATACGAAGCTCGGTCGTTACCACCGAGGTACAATGGTTAGTTGGAAAAACAAGTCTCACTAAAAACTGTCAAATTTTCCCGATAGTTTTCGTTTTTTTAATTAATAAAATGAACAATTCAAAGAATCATCCCTACTACTTGTGAAATAATATCCTAGTAACTTGTAGTTATCCAATATCATTTGATGTTTTATAGCAGTAATCCGGTCCAGACTTTTACCTTTCAGCTTCTTTCATAAACAACTCAACAAATTTTTTAAGATACGTTAATTAATACAATAGAATCTCTGATATTTATTTCCAGCTACAAACAATCCTATTTCCTCTAAGTGCGAAATAAAGGTCTGGGATCATTTTTCGTAATTCATATTCTTGAAACGTTTGATAAGTCCAAACGAAGAGAAAAAGATCCGCCTGGAAATCTGCTATTTGCCTGGAAAATTGGAAAATCATTCTATATTGTATAATTCAAAAGGAAATGGGATAATTATTCGAAATTTGTATAAATTCAATAAAAATTGAACAGTTGGTTGATATCGATACAAATTTAATAGAAAATGCATAATTATTTGATATTTGTAAATATTCAATAGAAAAAGGGAGTAATAATTCAATATTTTAAAGAAATCCAGTGCAATATGAGACTTCATTGGTAAAAACCAAAAAACATCTGCGTTTTTAAGTAAATAGAAAATAAAATGGAAGAATTTTTTCATATTAAGAGGGGTTCAATTGAAAAATTTCTTAATTTTAATACCCACAATAAATCGCATAGAAAATAGATAAATGGTTAGTAATCTGAAGAAATTAAAGGACAACTAGATATATAGTTAATATTTTTAAAAAGTCCAAGGAAAATTGAGTATTATTTAGTTATTTTTAAGAAATTTGCTGTAAAATTGTCAAACATTTTGAAAATATAGTAAAGAAAATACAAAAATTGTTTCCATACCTATTAAATTCAATTAGAAATGCAAGAATTATTTGTTATTTAAACGAAATCCAATAGAAAATGAGAGATGAATTTAATAAATATATTTATTTTACGGTGCGATTTAATACCTGTATGAAAATAATGAAAATGCATGTAAACCCACGAAAGATCTTTTTCTAAAACGGTAGAGAAGAATGAGCTGTTCTGACATAAGAATAAGGACGCCAATGAATAAAGGAAGGGTAAAAAAATAAATGATAAGGTCTGGTCTCATAAATAATGGTCCTTTGACAATAGAGACGTGGCGACGTCCCAAAGCGCATTAAAAATCCTTACATAAAAGATTTGGCAATGAAAAGGAAGAAAGGAAGTAAAGAAGGAAGAAAAAAAAGGAAGGAAGGGAAAAGGAAAGAAAGGAAGGAAGTAAGGAAGTAAAGACAGAAGGAAGAAAGGAAGGAAGTAAAGAAGAAATAAAGAAAGGAAGGGAGGGAGGAATAAAGGAAGGATCGATTGTAGGGACGGATAAAAAAAAGGATTAAATAGACGAAGAAAGGAAGGAAAGGAGGAAAAAAGGGAGAAATAAAGAGAGGAAGGAGCGCTCCTAACTTTGAAATAGAAGATATAGGAGCGGTAGGCTGAGCTCAGGCACTGATAATTCAGGTTGATATGTTTAATAGAGTTAGGTGAGTTGATTGATTAAATAAATTGAGTTATTTCATTTAATTTACTGTGTTTATTTAGTTCGTTTAGCTCAAAAGGTTGCTTGAGTTCATTGATTGAGTTGTTGAATTGATTGATATCATCTGTATCTAAAGGAACCGAGAGGAGGAGGGGAATGATGTTCCAGGAAACTGAGCAAACTTACGGTGATAACCATGGATGCCATGGTGATGTCCTTGGTGGTGTCCATGGTGGTGTCCGTGGTGGTGTCCCTGGTGATGGCCGTGGTGGTGTCCATGGTGGTGCCCGTGATGATGACCATGGTGATGACTATGTTTATGGCTGTGTTTGTGGCTGTGGTGGTGACTGTGTTTGTGACTGTGTTTGTGGTGATGGCTATGTTTATGGTCGTGTCCATGGTGATGTCCGTGGTGGTGACCGTGGTCGTGACCGTGGTGGTGTCCGTGGTGATTTCCGTGGTGGTGACTGAGATGGTGGAATCCCGGCTTAGCTTCAGCTTTAGGGCGTCCTGTCACGATGATCGCAGCAACGGCAATCAACAGCGCCATCTGAAGCAACTGAAGGAGAAGAAAATAATATAAATTTATTCTCATTTAGACCATAAGGTCCTTAAGGTCCTTGTCGGGGCTCCAGGTTTATACACAGAGCCACAAAAATATGACAGAAAATAAAATCATTTAACACCAATGTACCATCACCGCGCTAACAACCAAATCACTCAAATAACTATAGCTATGGACTCTACCTAACGATGCTTTTGTAATGAGACGGTAAAAGCGTAAATTAAAATGGCCAAGTGAAATTTAATTTCACGGCTGTTTAATTGGCCTATTAGATGCCGCCATTTGACGGGGTCAAGGAATGTCCTTCGGGATTACCCAATGAAGGGGTTTGATTACCATTGATGTGGTAACTAAGCAAAAACCTAGTAAACCCCTAAGAGGGGAACAATATAAAGTATTTGGGGGTGTAAGAACCAGTGAATATCGAAAAAGGATATCAAATCAGGGAAAGAAAAAAATAAGGATTACAATTCGCATTTAAGAATTTTTTCAACAATTCTTACGATCTTTCCATCGAGGTTTGAAAAAAATCTGTTCCCTCTTACTGCTCAAGAACTATCTCATTGTATATATTGAATTATTATTATTTTGATAAATGAATCCATATTTTAGATGAAGAGTGAAGATCAAAGGAGTGGATTTTTTCCTCTTACCAATCCTGGTCTCATTTTGGCGGTTGAGTTGGTTGTCTGGTTTCAGGTGTTGTTGGGTCGAGGTGGAGACCAGAAGTGTTGTGGTGATCGGGTGGGGGAGCCGTTTTTATACCATCTCGATTTGCACGACCGAATTTTCGAAACCCGTTCGCGTGACCTTTCGGTGTGGCAAGGCGGAAAGGCGGGAGGCTGCAAGAGAAGGCTTTTACCGCGGCTGATCCGGCCAATCGCACCCGGCTATAATTTACTCTCCTAATTGGAAGTTCGTAGATGTAAGATTCCAATAAAGACTAACTTAGTCTCCCTAACAGAATATTAAGTTGCCAATTTAAGTTCCAAAGAGTTGAGTGTTCAGTAGCTTTGTTACATGACGAGTACTAACGCACTTCCACAGCGCACAATTTCACCAATTTTTTCCCAAACATTTGTGGTAAAAATGCTTTAGGTGGTTTGGGAATTATTAATTATAATATTAATTATAAGATGCCCTCGTTGGTTAAGGGCATGAGTCATCTTTATTTTTTTTGATGCTCATTCGATTTTGTCTATCGTTAGCGCTTTTCATCCGACTGCTCTCGTTGGTTACATCAGTTTATTTTCTGTTTTAGAAATATCATTGAAAAGGCTAATGTCGTACGTCTCTGCTTGTTATGGTTTGTTCGTATATTTATCTTTGTTCGTATTCCGAAACTTTGTGATTTTGTTCGTATGGTGTTTTTTTATCTTCTTATTCATTGCTTGCGTTCTGATTTTCTTTCTTGTTTTGTTTATATTTTAGGCTTTATAATTTGGGGGTATTAGGAGATTTGTTCGGGCTTATTTCTCTAACGTAATTTGTTTTAGGCTTTTGTTCGAGTCTTTTTTCTTCATTCAAATGTTGTCTTGAGTCAAGTTTATTGTATTGATTTAACTCTTGGTTAGACCCTCTTTGTTCTTTGAGCCTTTGTTAAAAGTTGTTCCTACATCGGCTTATTTTTGTCCGTACGTTCAACTCCTTTTTTGCCTTTGTATTTTGAGGCTAGACTAGTGTTAGTTCGTACTTTTAAGTCCTTCTTGCCTTACTTCTAAGTCATCGTTCGTGGTTATTCGTTCTTCTCAGGGTTTGTTAGAGTTCGTTCGTAGATCCAAGTCTTTATGAAATATTTGAGGTTTTAGCGAATTTATTTTATCAGTTTTGTTTATACTTTATTCTTTTGTTCATCTTCTCTTACGTTCTTTCCTTCTTTTTCTATTCGTCCTTCTCGGTGTTTCCATTCTCTATTCGGTTCCTTCCTTTCCTTCTTTTTTGTTTCTTTCCTTCATTTCCTCCTCTTTTCCTTCCATTACTTCATTCATTTTATTCTCTCGTTCTTCCTTCCTTTCCTACTCCATCCCCCTTTTGTTCTTTCATTCCCTTCTCTGTTATTTTTCCTTTTCCTCCTGGGACGAGGTCTGCCATCGTTTCGAAAAATAATCCCCCTCCCCAATTTGGGTCTAAAGGTCCCCCTTTGTTTAATTAAGAAAAACAGACGACATCCAACGAGGGCATCGCCCTAAGTGAGTTCTTTAAAAGTGGTAAAGTTGGTGGAGTGTGAAGATGTGTGAATGAGCCGAGTAGTTAGAGGAGGAGATTACTGGGAGGGAGAGTGTAAAAGGGGGGGGGAGGCACATGCCAATGGGGAGGTCAATTTTGGTAAAATGTTTCCATTTTGAGGTTTTATAAGCAACTACGATTAATTGATCAATTAATTTGGAATCGGATTGAATTAGTTTAAGATTAGAAAAGTTTTAATTCTAGCTTCATCCTGTTTATTTAACCGTAGTTCTCTTATCCTAGTTCTAATCTTAGTTCTCTCATCCTAGTTCTAATCTTAGTTCTCTAATCCTAGTACCTCGGACCTATGTTAGGTATCTTTGCCTTAGCTGAAAAGAAACACAATATTGGTACTGGAGATGAGGGGGCGGGGGGTGATTAACTGAGGTGAGGTTGACTACACCTTAATTCCCTGCAGCGCAGTTTCTCAATCTCACCCCATCCCACCACGCTCTTGCCACTACATGCCACTACTTACTCCATTCACTGTGAGACCTGTGTAATAGGCCTGGATACTCCACATCCCTATACGAGGCCTCCATCAGGAATTATCTTATCCATACAACACACATAACCAACATATCCATTCGATATTTCCAACGCCACTCCACGGAATATCCAACCAAAAGAAACATCCACCCCATGTTAGGCACGGGTTGCCCTGGCAAAGCTCCGGTGCGGTCTCCACCCAAAACAAAATACAAATATCGCACCGGCTTGACAGATACCTACATCCGAGCACGATGTCAACAAAAATTAGACACACGCAACACATCATATCACACACCATCATTGACAATATCTACTGATGGATGGAGTGCTGTTGTCTGGGGTAGAACTCAGCCTGTTGGAGGAGTTCGTGATGCTGCTTGAGTTTGGAAACTTAAACGAAGTAATTAATGTCATTCGACAAGCTAAGTGTTGTAGTAATGATAATACTAATAATAAATCATAAAAATATTGCGTCATCTACTATTACTGCAATTACCATTATTATCAGTTGTAGGAATGGCAATGTGTTATTTTTGAGTGTGTGAAAACATGAACGAAATTGTTTAAGTAACAATAAAGTCTGCTCTTTATTAATCACCCATGATGAAAATCACCCTATGGCCCGTCCCGTGAGACGACAGTTCCGTGCAGGACAATTCCACGCCGACATTTCCGGGCCGACAGTTCCGCGCAGGACAAATCGGAGCAACGACAATTCAGCACAACGACAATTCAGCACGACGACAATTCAGCACAATGATAATTCAGCACAACGACAATTCAGCACAACGAAAATTCAGCACAACGACAATTCAACACAACGATAATTCAAATAGAACTCAGTGTAAACATATAAAATTACCAGTTTTTGCGACAATTTATTGAAATACAAAAAATGATAATGTAAAAAAGGTATAAAATAAAAACAAAACAAAACTCAAACAACAAAACCAACCAACTAAAAAACCAAGCTTAACAAACTAACAAACAAAGCTTAGCCAACTAACAAACACAACGTGATAATCTTGACGGTAAAAATGTAGTTTGTAGTTTAAGCACCGCCGTGAAGATAGACAGTCTGAAAGTCCCGTGAAGTGAATATATAAACTGACTAAAAATATCCTCATGGAGATCATTTTATCAGAGAAAGGAAAAAAGCAAATTCTGTTAAATGGATTATTTTTATCGCTTGGATAGAACCCTTGCTAATGGAAAAGAGTCATGGAGATGCACAGATGATAAGTGTAAAAGACGAATTCACGTTTATGGAGATACTTGGGAGAAAAGAGAAGATTATAGTCACTGGTCACATCCATCCGAAGCAGCAAACAGAGTCATGGAATCTAAGCTTAGATAGAAAGCTGCTGCATCAAATGATGCTCCACGTAAAATTCGAATTCCAGATTGGTTAGCAAAAACCACACAATGGAGAAAAATTTCTAATGTTTGATTCAGGCTCAGCAAATCCAAATAGAATTTTCTTTTTCACACCAAAAAATATAGAACACTTTGTAGAGAACAAGCATTGGCTGGCAGATGTTACTTTTAAAATTGCCCCTCAACTATTTTATCAGCTTCATGCTATTCACATAGTTCGTAATGGCAGTGTCTTTCCAATGGTGTATGTGTTGTTGCAAAATAAAACTCACGAATCTTATGATAGAGTACTGCGCATACTAAAAATATTTATTCCTAATATAACGTCAGAAAGCATTTTATGGGATTTTGAAAAAGCATTTCATAATGTTGTAGCAGCTGTTTTCCCAACGACTCGAATAGCTGGCTCACGAGGCTATAAAGACTGTGGTTTCACGGTTCAATGGAATGGACAAAAAAATAGACTACCTTAGGGCAATCAGTTACCAGATTAAACTGCAGAAATAAAATTTATTATTATTTTTTACTTTTAATTATTTATTTTTAATTATTTTTGTATTTCAATAAATTGTTGCAAAAACTAGTAATTTTATATCTTTACACTGAGGTGTATGTGAATTGTGCTGAATTGTTGTTGCGCTGAAGTGTCCTGCGCGGAACTGTCGGCGCGGAACTGCTGGCGCGGAATTGTCCTGCGTGGAACCGTCGGTGCCCCGACCCATCCATCGCCTCTCCCAAATTAAATTCCATTTCTCCACTCCCTCTCAGTAATTGCTTCTACATTTTGATTTTTCTTCTTAACTTTCTCTTCCGCCTTAGAAGAAACTGAGAAGCATCGATTTTTTAATCAATTAAATCGTTGCCATGGTAATGGAGTGATGGAGTCAGAAACGCGACGTCCCGATTACGGCTTCGTTGTATACGGCCGAAAGTTTTGCTTCACACGTCTGCCCATGGGTTTCTCTGGCTCCTCCTACATTATACAGATGTACCTATCGACTACAATGAACTTCTGGGTCAAGCAGACTGGGTGCGTCGCTCACACGTACTTTGACGATGTCCTCCTCGCGGCAAGAATCTCAACTCTCCGTGCATGTCTTCAGTTGGTCAACACGAGCTCCTTACGCCTTAATCTACCCCAAAATGCGTGCTGCGACCGAACCATCAGCTGATCTACCTCGAGATCGAGATCGACCTTGAACGCCAAATGACCCGACTGACCTCAGACCTGCGCCAGAAGGTGCATCGGGGGACCGTTTCTCTACGTCTCCCAATTTCCGGTACTCAGGATGTGTTGGTTCTGCCTTTCAGAGTTTATCAATTTTATCGCCCTGGTCGTCAGGCTCAGGTTCGTATGGATCCAGGTCTGCTTCTTGTAACTCGATGGCCACAACCCTGCATATTTTTCCGACCTCCACCGCCTCATCCCTAGAAGTGGTTCCGATTAGAAGCGCCCTCGGGCTTCGCCCCTCACCACCGACGTGGACGTATCCCCTTTGTGCATCGTAATAGTCATTCCGGGCTCCAGCCTGGCCATCCCATGCGCTACCTGGGACTTGGGAATCTTCGAGCATGAAAACATCGCCCTTATCCTTGCTCTTCTCCGGTGTCCCAAGTTTAGGTTATTCTCGGACAACATCCCGGCCATTTTCAACAGTTTCAGAGGCAAGCTCCGCGACACGTTCCTTCGTCGCGTCTCGGTCCGCTCCTTGATGGATCTCACCAGTGTTTTTCGTTCATCCGCCATGAACCTCAATTATAGACGAAGCCGCAACAACCGCGCCGATGGAGTGTCCTGGACTATTGAAGACAAATATGGCCGCGCTGGATGCCTCCCACCTATGGGTATATAAGACGGTCCACGACCTGGACACCACCATTCTTATTTGTTTGTTCCTCCACCCAACGAGAGAGAAGGACCCTTGCATTATTTTAAATTACCAGAGTGCAATTATTGAAAAATTGCGTTAAAAAGAAGTTTTCTGATAACAAAAAACAACAGAGGACAAATGCGACACCCTCTTAAGAGTGCACAAACACAAAGGGTACCGAAGTACTGTAGAACATAACACAAGACAACGGCGAAGGACCGATTTGAAAGGAAGAAGGGAGCCGAAGAGGACGGGATGCGAAATGTACACGGCCGCAAAAAACAATGACAGTGTTCTAGTCGCGGTGCGCTTGTTGGGGCTTCGTACGTAGGTGAGGTTCATGGCGGAAGAACGAAAAACATTTCAGAATAGGGATCCAAGACCATGTCCCCTCTGAGCTCTTAATCGTTTAAACACGCGTGGTCGATTCAGCATTTTTTAATTATTTTTTTTTAATATTTGCTCCTAATGTGTAGTTTTATAATCAAATGACCAAGAAAGAATAGAAACTTTCACCCTCAACCGTTCTCATATATGTAGATATTAATTGATCTCAAGTTCCCAGAGCTTAGATTCAGATAGTGTGGATTATCAAAAGTTATACTGAATGAACAATCTTTGAAAGGAAGGTGAGTGGTTTTCAGCAACCTCGACTGCGTCCTGCGTACTAACTGATAGTCTACAAGGTTAGAGTAAATGTAAAATGATCTCAGATCAGATATAAAAACAGGAAAATCTATATAAACGCTATACAATGATTTATTTGCGGGTTATTCTCTCTGATAAAACTTTTCATTACACTTGGAAACTCTTCCAGCAGATGAAATAATAAATTTTCTTCCCTTTTCATATTGAGCAATGAACGTAAAATGAGCATTAATACTCGTATATATTCAGTAGACATTTTCTGTTGCATTTTGTCAGATTGAAACAGTAAATCTTGAGATGAAAATTTATGTCTCATTTTCAGATTAATTTTATTTATGAGTATTTTTCATTTTTAAAATATCGTGCGGATATCCATATTTCATCATAAGCATAGTTAGTTCTTTTAATTTTTCTTTCCTTTCCTCGTGTCAGTATAGTATTTGATGCATAATTATTCACTTTCATCATTTTCTGATAGAATGTGAATGCATATACAGGCTTAGTAATATTATAGATATTCCTTGTAAATTGAAACTTACAAAGCCCGACTTCAGACTAACTATGGTCTGTTATAATGGATTAGTGCAATTCAAGTCTATAGTCAGAAATGATATTTTGAGCGTAAACTTCCAAGGAGGATGAGGAAAAAATTCGACATAAAAACTCTGATTCCATCTTCACTACTGATAAAAATCTTCCTCTTCTCCTACCTTAATATAGAATTTCACGAATGCATGTGCTCAAGGTTGGTAATTGATATCACATGCCATGAAGTTTGAGTTAAATGACAGGGTACCCTCGCCATTTTACTAGATATAGCTTGTTTTTAGAGTGCCCTTTCTCGTTAACTATTCTCACCACTACATATTTTTTAAGAGAGTTAAACTTTATTTTCTGAAGTTCTACTTCATAAATCCCACCTTCAATAAGTTTTCCATTTAAATTTTCAATATAATACGAGTCTAATACATTTGAAATTCTATATATCTTGTATATTTACTTACTCCACCCTGCCTGGTATCCTTTGTAAAATTGCTGGCAACTTTGAGATTCGATCATAATCACCGATCTTATATAGAAACATCTTTTTTACATTGAATCTCTGATTCGGTATAGCAACATATTGCATAACTTTGAATGGTGTGTTCCCAATCATTCAATGTTTAAAACAATTATACGCGTTTGCAAAATCATCTAACACGTCGATGTATTTCCATGTATTATTGAAGGGAAACTATCTGAAATCGTGGGTAGACTCAGTATAGGTGCTACATTACTACTCACGCCACTTTTGAAAGATAAAAATAATCTCAATCATCATCTGGAGTCGAACCAATGACCTGTGCTTTTTCTTTGAGAGGTAGTTGGTTCTAATTTACCGGAGGTTTGATTTTTTTATATGACAAACCTACTGGATAGTGAAGGATTATCACTAATTCCAATTGTATTTATGTAGTCAACTTGATTAAAACTCTTTAAAACCTTTTAAATTTTGTATTCATCTAGAACCGATTGTATTTTTGAGAGAGTTTTACTCCACCAGTGCTCCAAGTTAGGTCAATAATAAAATAATACAGTGTTAATGCTAAATTAGGTCTCCAGGAAGATTCGAACCACCGACTTCACACATGCGTAGCGCGGTTGTTACCACTGAGGTACAATGGTTAGTTGGAAAAACAAGACTCACTAAAAACTGTCAAATTTGCCCGATAGTTTTCGTTTTTCTAATTAATAAAATAAACAATTCAAAGAATCATCCCTACTACTTGTGAAATAATATCCTAGTAACTTGTCGAAAAAAGGAAACACTAAAGTCACTCAAACCTGTCAGATTTTCGCGATAGTTTTTTTTTTTTTAATAAATAAAAAAAACAATTTAAAGAATTATCGCTATTACTTGTGAAATAACATCCTGGTAATTTGTAGTAATCCAATATCATTTGATGTTTTATAGCAGTAATCCGGTCCAGACTTTTACCTTCCAGCTTCTTTCATAAACAACTCAACAAATCTTTTAAGATACGTTAATTAATACAATAGAATCTCTGATATTTATTTCCAGCTACAAACAATCCTATTTCCTCCAAGGGCAAAATAAAGGTCTGGGATCATTTTTCGTGATTCATAATCTTGAAACGTTCGATAAATCCAAACGAAGAGAAAAAGATCCGCCTGGAGATCTGCTATTTGCCTGGAAAATTGGACAATCATTTGATATTTGTATAATTCCAAGGGAAATGGGATGATTATTCGAAATTTATAGAAATTCATTAAAAATGGAACAGTTGGTTGATATCGATACAAATTTAATAGAAAATGCATAATTATTTGATATTTGTACAAATTCAATAGAAAAAAGGTGGTAATTATTCTATATTTTCAACATGCCCAGTAAAATATGAGACAGCATTGGTAAAAACAAGTTATTTGAGTTTTTTCAGGAAATAAAACATAAAATAGAAGAATTTTTTGATATTAGGAAGAAATCTTTGAAAAATTTAGTTATTTAATACCCGCAATAAATCACATAGAAAATAGATAAGTGATTTCTATTCTGTATAAATCAATGGAAAACTTGATATAAAGTAAATATTTTAAAAAATTCCAATGAAATATAAGTGTTATTGAGATATTTTTGAGGAATTTGCTAGAAAATTGTTCGACATTTTGAAAATATAGTAAGGAAAATACAAGAAAAAATACTAAATGAATTTAATTGTAAATGCAAAAATTGTTTGTTATTTTAACGAAATCCAATAAAAATAAGAGATAAATTTAATAAATACATTCATTTTATGGCGTGAGTGAATACTTGTATGAAAGGAATGAAAATGCCTGTAGAAAAAAGAAAGAACTTTCTCTGAAACGGAAGAGAAGTATGATACTCGTAGGTCCTGACACAACGAAACAGATTCAAATGAATAGAGGAATTAGTAAGTGCCTTAACAACAAATTAACTATAGCATAGTTAGATTAAACAGGCAGCCCGCCTCTCACTTTCATAATTAGGAAAGATACATTTGCATGTAATTAGATAGATAGAGAGATAATAGATAGACAAATAGATACGAATTAAACGCTTAGCAGTTTAATAAAGTTCCTTTTCAAGAAAATCATAAGAATCTGTTATACGGTAAAAGACACTTTTGTTTGACAGCTTCTTAAATAATTCTTAAAAAAAGCTTAGGAATGTGCTATATGGTCAAAGACCCTATCTGTTTGACGTCATACTTTTCTCGTGCCACTCACTTATTAAGATAGGTTCACGCCCTCTGGTCGTGAACACAGCAGATAAACAAGCAGTGTTGGAAATTAACTTGCCCTTCTTATGTCAGTGATTAGTAAACCCACACAAACCTGTGAAAACTCCTCTCACGTAATATAGGATCGGAAGACTTCCATTACACTAGCCCACAGCTCATCCTAAGTATTATCCTATTGGCAAACCCCTTTGGAGGTGTGCTGTCACCTTTCATAAAATAAAACCCTTGTAAACTTTAGATCAGTGAGCATTCAGAGCTAATCCTGTGTCTCGAATAAAGTTAAAGGCACACAGCTTTTGCATCCACCACTTCGTCGTACCGGGTCTACATCAAGATCAGGCAGGCAAACGTCGAGTTGCCGTGACTACTGAGGGTTAGCTCCCTTCTACTACGATCGAATCCCCCGAGAGAATCATCCTTCACCGTGTATTAACTAGCAGGTAGTCCTTATCATCAAGAAGGATTCCGTTGCGCCGACTGCCTGATCACCTTGACTTGATGCCCCATTTCAGACTAAGGGTCATTGGCACCATCGTTACAAGGCCAGAAGGGAGCACATCAACAGAATGGTAAAAAAATAAATTACAAGGACTGGTGTTGCACGCAATGGTCCTATAGACAATTGAGACGTAGTGACGGCCTAATGCGCATAGAAAATCTTTACATAAAAGATTTGGTAATGAGAAGGAAGGAAGTAAGGGAGGGAGCGGGAGGAGGAAGGAAGAAAGGGAGGGAGGGAGAAAAGAAGGGAAGATTAGAGGAGATAGGAAGTAACGAAGGAAGGAATGGAGGAAGGAAGGGAGGGAGGAAGGAAGGAAGGATTTGGAGGGAGGAAGGAATGAAGGATCACCCGTAACTGTGATGTAGACTGACCTCAAGCGCTGATAATTGAAGTTGATATGGTCAATTGAGTTAGGTCAGTTGGTTGTTTGAGTAAATTGAGTTATTTCATTTAGTTTACTGTATTCATTTAGTTCATTTGACCCAATAGGTTGATGGAGTTAATTGATTGAGTTTTTGAGTTGATTGATATCATCTGTATCTAAAGGAACCGAGAGCAGTAGAGAAATGATGTTCCAGGAAAACTGAGCAAACTTACGGTGATAACCATGGATGCCATGGTGATGTCCTTGGTGGTGTCCATGGTGGTGTCCGTGGTGGTGTCCCTGGTGATGGCCGTGATGGTGTCCATGGTGGTGCCCGTGATGATGACCATGATGATGACTATGTTTATGGCTGTGTTTGTGGCTGTGGTGGTGACTGTGTTTGTGACTGTGATGGTGACTGTGTTTGTGGTGATGGCTATGTTTATGGTCGTGTCCATGGTGATGTCCGTGGTGGTGGCCGTGGTCGTGACCGTGGTGGTGTCCGTGGTGATTTCCGTGGTGGTGACTGAGATGGTGGAATCCCGGCTTAGCTTCAGCTTTCGGGCGTCCTGTCACGATGATCGCAGCAACGGCGATCAACAGCGCCATCTGAAGCAACTGAAGGAGAAGAAAATAATATAAATTTATTCTCATTTAGACCATAAGGTCCTTAAGGTCCTTGTCGGGGCTCCAGGTTTATACACAGAACCACAAAATATGACAGAAAATAAAATCATTTAACACCAATGTACCATTACCACGCTAACAACCACATCACTCAAAAAACTATAGCTAACGACTCTATCCAACGATCTTTGTGTAATAAAACTGCAAAAGCGAAGGTTGAAATGGCCAAGTGAAATTTAATTTCACGGCTGTTTAATTGGTCTATTAGATGCCGTCCTTTGACGGGATCAAAGAATGTCCTCCAGGATTATCCAATAAATAGGTTTAGCTACCATTGATATGGTAGCTAAGCAAAAACATAGTAACCGCCCTAAAATGATAACAAAATTGAAGTATTTAGGGTGTAGGAACCAGTGAATATCGAAAGAGGAGATGAAATTTGGTAAAGAAAAAAATAAGGATTTCACTTCGCATTTAAAAGTGTTTGCATCTATTCCTACGATCTTTCATTCAAGGTAATAAACTTCCGTTCGCTCATACTGTTCAAGAACAAGAACTATTCCCTTGTTTGTATTGCATTATTATTATTTTGATAAATGAATCCCTATTTTAGACGTAGAATGAAGATCAAAGGAGGGAGTGAAACTTTTTATTTACCAATCCTGGTCTCATTTTGTCGGTTGGGTTGGTTGTCTGATTTCAGGTGTTGTTGGGTCGAGGTGGGGACCAGAAGTGCTGTGGTGATCGAGTGGGGAAACCGTTTTATACCATCTCGTTTTGCGCGACCGAATTTTCGAAATCCGTTCGCGTGACCTTTCGGTGTGGCAAGGCTGAAAGGGAGAAAAGGCTTTTACCACGGCTGATCCGGCCAATCACTCCCAGCCGTAATTTACTCTCCTAATTTGAAGTTCGCAGATGTAAGACTCCATCAGAGACTAACTTAGTCTCCCTAACAGAATATTAATTTCCCATTTTAAGTTCCGGAGAATTGAGTGCACAGTAGCTTTGTTAGATGATGAGGACTAACACACTCTCACTAAAGGATGTCGGGGTAACGGAGTCCGACTATGCAATTTATTTTTTGTTCTTGATGAGGAAGATGGCCTCGTTGGTTGTCGGCATGACGCATTCTTATTTTTCCTCGATGCTCTTTTGCTTTTGTCTGTCTGTACCACCCTTTCCCCTAGTGCGCTGGTTGGTTTCATCTCTCTCTGTGTTAGAAAAATCATTGATAACTCAAATGCCATTCGTCTCTGCTTGTACTGGTTTGTTCGTATATTTATCTTTGTTCGGATTTCTAAGCCTCGTTCGAGTTTTTCGTACTCGAAGGGGGGTGGGAGCTTGATTTTGTTCGAATTTCTTCGTATTTTCAGGCATCGCTTGCGTTTTGAGTTTAGTTCGTGTTTTGTTCGTATTTTTAGGCTATTTTAATTTAGAGGTATTAAGGTATTTGCTCGGGCTTATTTCAATAACCTGGGTATTTTTTAGGTTTCTGTTTGAACCTTGTTTTTGTTGTTTAAATGTTCAGTCTTGAGTCGAGTTTATTGTACTTTTTTAGTCTTTGTTAGACTCTCTTTGTACTTTAGCTCTTTGTTAGATTTTGTTCGTAACTCTAGCAATTTTTCGAGTTTCCGTAGGAATTATGAGTTTTTTGTATTCTTTCTTACTTTGATCAATTTTTCCTTCTAATGACGAATGCTCACGATTGTTCGTAATTGTCTTTTTAAAACATTTAGGAATTAGTGTTTTTGTTTTTACTCTGAGACTTTGCCAGATTTTTTTTATTTACTTGTTCAATCGTTCGTTTGTTTCGATTTTTTACTACATTTAAGCCATCATAATTTACGTCTTTGTTCGTACGTTCAAGTACTTGTTGCCCTTGTATTTATATTAAGGTTAGTTCGTACTTTTGAGTCGTCACTTATAATTTGTTGTTCGTTGTTCTGAGGTTATGTTCGAGTTCGTTCGTAAATTCAAGTCTTTGTGAAGTATTTGGGGCTTTAACGAATTCATTTTTTCACTTTTGTTTATACTTTATTATTTTGTTCTTCTTTCCTTCCGTTCTTTCCTTTCGTTTTCTGTTTGTCCCTCTCGGTCTTTCTTTTCTCTATTTACTTCCGTCCTTTCCTTCTCTGTTTATTCTTTAATACTTCCTTATTCTTCTCTGTCCCCCTCCCTTTTTTCTTTTATATCCTCCTCTTTTCTCTCCCTTATTTCACTCTTCCTTCCTTTTTTCACTCTTCTATTCTCATTTATTCTTTCATCCCCTTCTCTGTTTTTTTTCCTTTTCTTCTTGGGACGAGCTCCGCCATTGTTTCCAAAAATAATCCCCATCTACAAATTTGTGTCTAAAGGTCCCCCTTTGTTTCATTAAAAAAAAACATACGACATCCAACGAGAGCAGCGCGATAAATTTGGGGGGAAATTTCAAGCCCACAAGTGCGTGGATATTAATAAATTAAGTAAGAGTGCGGTTGGCCAAATTAATATAACTCTCAGAGGTTCTGAGCATAAAAACTTGTGAAACAAAAATAAGTCTTACTATTATACAAACAATTTACAAATAATAGATTGTATACGCAAAGTTACAATTTTAAGGTCAGATGAGCTCGGGGATGTTAAAGAGACATTTGTAAGGCAGCTAAGTTCGCTGAAAACTAGCAAACAATTCAAAGAACACGGAGAGCATCGCCCCAAGCAAATTTCTTAAATGTGGTGACGTTGGAGGAGTGTGAAAATGTGCGAGTGAACTGAGTAGTTAGAGGGGGAAATTACTTAGGGAGAGTCTTAAGAGAGGTGGGGGCGGGGCACAACTCTTCAACGCCTACTACAAATCCATTTTTGAGGAGTAAAAACAACTACGATTAATTGATCAATTAATTTGGAGTCAAATTGAATTAGTTTCAGTGTGAATAACTTCTAATCCTAGTTATAACCCTAGTTCTAATGCTAGGTCTCTAATCTTAATTCATATATTATTTATTTAACCCTATTTCTCTAACTCTAATTCTAATCCTAGTTCTCTAGTCGTAGTATCTCGGACCTATGTTTAGTATCTTTGGCTTAGATGAAAAGAAACGCAATATTAGTACTGGATAGGATGAAGGAAGGGGAGAGTGATTAACTGAGATTGCTAAAGCACAGTTTCTCAATACCACACCATCCCACCATGTTCTTGCCACTACATGCCACTACATGCTACTACCTATTCTATTCACTGTGAGACAAATGTAATAGGCCTGGATACTCCACACCCCAATACGAGGCCTCCATCATGAATAATACTATCCACACAACACACATAACCAACATAACCAAGCAAAATTTCAAATCTACGGTTCCAAAGGCTCTTCTCAACGCTATTACACGGAATATCGAACCGAAAGAAACATCTATCCAATGTTACGTACGGGTGGCCGTGGCAAAGCTCCGGTGTGGTCACCACCTATAAAACAAAATACAAACACCACACCCGTCTGAAGGACATATACATCAGTACCCGATGCCACCAACAATCAGACACAACCCAATACATCATATTCAGAACAGGCATAACACTCCCATATCTTTGAAAATATCCACAGATTGACCGAATTCTGTTGTCTGGGTGAGAACTCAGCTAGTCGGAGGAGTTCGCGAGGATGCTGGAGAAGTGAAAATTAAACGAAGTAATTATGTCGTAGGTCAAGGTCAGATCCTTGACCTTCGCTCGCCTTGGTCGAGGCAGAGGGAGCGCGATAAATTTGGGGGGAAATTTCAAGCCCACAAGTGCGTGGATATTAATAAATTAAGTAAGAGTGCGGTTGGCCAAATTAATATAACTCTCAGAGGTTCTGAGCATAAAAACTTGTGAAACAAAAATAAATCTTACTATTATACATACAAACAATTTACAAATAATAGATTGTATACGCAAAGTTACAATTTTAAGGTCAGATGAGCTCGGGGATGTTAAAGAGACATTTGTAAGGCAGCTAAGTGCGCTAATAAACTAGCAAACAATTCAAAGAACACGGAAAACCGTATTCACGATTGAGTCACTCGCGGAGCCTACCTTTAGCTGTATGCTTTGGGAAGTTGTCAGGGAGATAGACACTGCAAAATAGGAATCTCAATCGCCACGTTGAACCTCGAGTGTATGGATCGAGGGAGTACTCCGCCAGACGGGAACGGAGCCAATACCAGAATAATAGTCAGTTGTCGCTAGACTATCGTTAATCTGGAGAGAAATCTTGTCTTCGGACTCGAGGGATGCGGGGAACGAATCAAGAGTTTACGCGTCGCGTTCAAGGGGCTGGCTGATAGTGGTTTCTTGAGGCCCTGCATCTGACTTGCCTAAAACCCCGAAAAAGATTTACACTTTATCAGATGCAGCGACAAAAGAAGTGAACTTTAGCTTAGTTCACACAATTTCACGGAGATTCCGCCGCTACCCTCAGTTCGCTCAGTCCGTCAATGGTTCTTCTTATCGCCGGAACTGGGTTGGGTTTCTCAGGGCGCTGCTCGAAGATTTCCGTCCTCTTGGCGCTTTTCTATCTCTCTCTCAGTGACAAATTAATATCACACAACGGGGTGATAATAATAATAACCATTACAAAACATCCATGATCGAAAATCACCCTATGGCCCGTCGTTTCCCCCCAAAGAATTAAATTCCATTTTTTCCCCACCCATTCAATAATTGCTTTTAAATTTTGACTTTTCTTCTTAACTTTCTCTTCCGGCTTAGAGGAAACTGAGAAGCATTGATTTCTTAATCCATTAAATCATTGGCTTGGTAATGGAGTGATGGTGTCAGAAATGCAACATTCTTAAAAAAGTTGGACTTCATTCTCTTAGTCCATGGAACCCCAATGGATTAACAAAACAAAAAGCCCCAGGAATTTCCCCTTGTCTTCCAGGGCCCCTACTTTGCCACGATACTCCTGTCATTGAGCAAACTTTATCATCAACCTTCCAAAAGGTCATCTTCTGACTCTACTTATGTATAACTAAGTCAGGTATCAAGTTTTGTAATACATATGGCCAAATACCGGGTGTGCAAAAGTGCTGTTATACTCAGGTGTTTTTTTTTATCTTTCAAAAAGTTTACGTGTGTGATAGAAAAAGTTGCTGCAAACAAACTTAAACTTCTACTTTTCCAGCACGTGTCAATAAAACTTCTTTTACACTGCGTTCAGGTGTGTCGAGATGGAAGTGTGAAGATTCGAGATCTCTGCTCTCTTGCTCGCGAGACACAACAAGTCCGACATTGCCAAGCGTCTCAGTTTCAGCCGAATACCGTCTACAGACTTACGGAGAGGCTCAAGAACTAGGAAGACCTCACACATCAAGCTTGTTCAAGCAGACTTCAAGTTGTCTACCGTTTAGGTGTGATAATGTCCTTCGAAAGTGCTCCAAAGCTCAAAATAAAGGCGATCGCCAAGGAGAGGAAGAACATTTCGGTGGCCACGGTGTCCAAGGACGTCAAGGAGGAATGAAGTAAATCTTGGGGTGCGTGGAAAAGAATCTGCTCATCGACGGTTTGCGAGAACAACACCGGCGGTGCTTTCATTGCTTTCACAACGACTTAAAAAGTAATTTCAATCGAATTCTCCTATTTTCTAAAGACAAAATATTAACTCTATGTCCACTTATCAACAAGCAGAAGGAACGCGTGGTAAGCTTCGGCCAGGACGTCTTCGGGGTCTGCTATGCGTCCACGATCAAGCACCCTGCCTCCGTGAAGATGCTCGTTTCTTTGCTTTGAATTGCAAGAAGATGTCACATTTGTGGTATATGGTCGGTAACAGGCTCACCTCGGCCGAATACAGAAACATCTTAGATACGAAGGTCTTGTCGTTAAGGAAAAATATGACAAAGAAGGCGGACTACATCCTTCAGCAGGAGAGACACGCGGCCCATAGGGCCAAGAGCGTGCAAGAGTGATTGGAGTCGAACATGAATTTGTGGGCGAAGGAATTATGTCCGGGCTGTCGTCCAACCTCAATTCCCTCGAATAAAGCGTGTGACGTATCTATGGCGAAGGCAATGCCTACAATGTCCACCAAAGCAACGACGACGACCTGAAGTCCTCTGTCAATTGCGTGTTGGGCAACATGTGAAAGAACTTCGTCCGCAAGGTGTGCACGGGATTCAGTTTTCGCCTGAAGCATGAGCTTCAAGTCGAGGGGGGGCATATTAATTAAAAATACAATTTTTAAAGCATAATTATATGTTAAAACAGTGAAAACGTCTTAAACAACATAGAAAACTATGATTGTGTCTCTTGTTGAGATCGTAGTAAGGAGTGTAGCAGTACTTTTGCAATACTGGGTATATCATGCCGATTTCCACTTCATTCCATTTACCATATAGGTTACCATTGTTGTTCTTTATTCAATGACCGAGCATATTTATCTGTTCCATATGTGATTTTCTAAAATATATCGTTAAATGTTTCCTTGAGTGTTCTCATAATCTGCTTGACCATTGGCGTTATTGTCCAAGCGTATGTGAAGTTCTGACCGACCTCAACCTGATTCGGTTCTCCTTATTTCTTTTATTATGCCCCCATTATAAGTCATAGGGTGCCCTACGGCAATGTATTATTATATCAGCCTAAAAATCATCATAATCGTAAGTCGTATAATTCCTTCCGTCAACGTATTCTTGTAACAGATTAAAACTTCGTCAAAAGTCATAAGATGCCCTACGTAAACATATACTTTTACCAGCCCTATGACTCATCATAAGATATAATCTGCCTACGTAAACGTATGCTAGTAACTGCCCTAAAGATTCATCATAAGTTATAAGCTGCCTCACTTAAACATATTGTTTTACCATTCCTCTAATATTCATCATATGTTATACGCTGCCCTACGTAACCGTATTCTTGTACCTGCTCTAATGCTCATCATAGGTGAGAAGCTGCCCTATGTAAATGTATTCTTGTACCTGCGCTAAAAGTCATCATAATTAATAAGGTGTCCTACGTAAATATGTATTTGTACCAGCTCTAAAACTCATCATAATTTATAATCTGCACTACGTAAAAGTACTATTTAACCTGTCCAAAGATTCATCATAAATTATAAGCTGCCCTACGTAAACGTATTCTGGCTACAGCCTAAAAACAAGGCATAAGTCATAAGCTGCCCTACGTACACGTATTCTTGTACCAGCTTAAAACTAAGCATAAGTTATAAGCTACACTACATAAATGTATTCTTGTACCTGCCCTAAGATTTATCATGACTTATAAACTGCCCTATTCTAATACCAGCCCTAGGAATCATCATATGTTATAAGCTGACCTAGGTTACGCTATTCTTGTACTAGCCCTAAGAGCCATCATAAGTTATAAGCTACACTACGTAGACGTATTCTTGTACCAGCCCAAAGTGTCCTTATAAGTTATAAGTTGAAGTAGGTAAACAGATTCATGTACAATCCCTAAGAATTTTCTTAAGTTATAATCTGCCCTACGTAAACGTATTCTTGTACGATCCCTAAGAATCATCTTAAGTTATAAGCTGCCCTACGTAAACGTATATTTGAACTAGCCCTAACTCTCATCATAAATTATTAGATTTCTAACTTAAACGATTCTTAAACCAGGAATAAAACTCGTTATGAATTATAAATTGGAGCACGTAAACGTGTTTTCTTCCCTGGTCTAAGACTAATCATAAGTTATAAGCTGCCTTAGGTAAACGTATTCTTTTACCGTCCTAACTCTCTTCATATATTTATAAGCTTCTCTACGTAAACGTATTCTTATACCATCCCTAAGACTCGTACTAATTTATAAATTGCAGTACATAAACGTATTCTTATAACTATACTAAGACTCATCATAAGTTATAAGATGCCCTACCTAAACGTGGTCTTTTACCAGTCTTCTCTCTCTTCATTAATTATAAGATTCCCTACGTTAACATATTCTTGGACCTGCCCTAGGTATCATCATAAGTTATAAGCTGCCAATCCTAAACATATTCTTCTACCTGTCCTAAGACACGTCATAACGTATAAGCTACCTTACGTCAAAGCATTCTTATACCAGCCTTAAAACTCGTGATAAGCTGTCCTACGTGAGCGTATTATTGTACCTGCTCTGAGGAAGATTCATTGTAGATTATAATTTCCCTACGAAAACGTATTCTTGTACCTGTTCTAAGACTCATCATAAGTTATATGCTACCCTACGTATACGTATTCTTTTAACAGCCCTAACTCCCATCAGAAAGTATAAGCTCCCCTACGTAAACGTATTCTTGTACTTGCCTTAAGATTCCTCAAAAGTTATAAGCTGCCTACGTAAACCTATTTAGGTATCAGCCCCAAACTCGTCCTAAGTCATAAGCTTCCCTACGTAAATGCATTCGTGTACTTGCTTTAAGACTCATCACGAGTTATGAGCTGCCCTAGGTAAATATATTCTTGTACCAGCCCTAAGATTCCTCGTAAGTTATAAGTTGCACTATGTAAACGAATTCATAAAAAATTATAAGTTGCACTACGTAAACGTATTCTTGTACCTGCCCTAATAATCACCATAAGTTTTGTATCAGTCCTAACTCTTATTATGAATTATAAGCCTTCCTACAGTATCTGCGGTATGTGGAACGCACTTCCAGTGGAAGTTGTCAACAGTGAATCTGTTGACCAGTTCAAGTCAAGACTAGACAAGGTCTTGAAAAGTGGCCGTTTAGGGACGCAAAACAACTGAGAAGCCATGTGCCCGCTCGATTGCTAGTCCACAGGTACCCTCCTTGAATGGACCGTAAGGTCTCCTAGGGTACCTTCTTTCCTTGTTGTTACTCCTTGTTGTATTCTTGTACCAGCCTTAAGAATTATAAGTTATACGTTGCACAACGTTCACGTAGGCTTGTACCTGCCCTGCATTCATCATAAGTTTTAAGCTGCCCTATGTAAACGTTTTCTTGTACCTACCTTAAGAATAAATATTACTTATAACCTGCCCTACATGAACGTATTTGTTACGGTATGACCTTACATTATATCAATACCATATTATATCTATCAGGGAGGGACCAATAACTTGAAAGCAAACCGACAAAAGAGACGGAAAACCTCGAGTTCAGACGGGCTGAGTAGCGAGAGAGTGAAATAAGGTCAGGTAAATTATGGACAATGGCAAAGTTCAAGGTTATTTAAAGAGGCATGTACAAAAATACAATTTTATTTACACAAAAATAATGAGAGAATTGATGGGTAAATTACCTCAGAGAATTTATGGGCAAAATCACATCAGTAAATGAAAGGGGCAATTGTAGTTATAAATCAGGCTATGAAATTAGAACTTAAGGTATTCTTGGAGGAGACTATTCAAATAGGGGGGGGGGAGGATTAACTCAATTGGGTTACTGAAAGGGGGAGAGGGGTTGGCTTACGGATGTCTTCTGCACTTGAGGTGAGGCCGCTCGGACTTCAAAGCGGGAGGTTGGAGTGATGACGGTTCTCCAAAAGCAAAGGTGGGGGGGGGGGTAACTTCCGGTCCAGGGAAGAGTATTTCGGCTACCCAAAATGAGGAGGGCTTCGACAGGAGTTGATGAAAGGAGTCTGGAAAATAACTCGGGGCGATCGTTCAGTGGAATTAACTCCTGGCTGGGGCTAATTCCAAATACACAAAATAGTCCAGCTGTAACTTTGCTTTGTTGCTAGCACTTGACTTGGAACCATGGGGAAATCTTCTGGGTTCTGGGTGAGACTTCTCAACTCTGTGTGTCTTCCGGGGAGTCGAGCGTTATTTATATCCGAGGCTCTTCCCGGAGTTGGGGGTTAGCGGGAAACAGCTCTACTCTCGAAGGGCCTCGAATCTTCTTGCAGAGCTATTTTAGCCCGCATAAAGGTGAATCGTGGGGGACTCGATTCGAAGCTGACGCTTGTGGAAGGGGGGGGGATAGGCTTACCATTTTAGGCCTAGCGCAGCCTTCTGCTGCACATAAGAGTTCCTTTCTGCTAAAGATCTTCCCCATGGGAATTCCCTAACAGTATTCTTGTATGACCTCTAATACACATCTTTAGTTATAAGTTGAACTACGTAAATTTATTCTTATACCAGCCTTAAGCCTCCTCATAAGTTATAAGCTGCCCTAATTAAACATATTTTTACAAACTCCAAATCTTCGTATATTTCGTACGCTGCCCAATGTAAACGTATTCTTGTTCTTGTGCCTGCCCTAAGATTTATAATAAGTTATAAGCTGCCTTACGAAAACGTATTCTATTACCTGCCCTAAGACTCATCATAGTTAATGGCTACCCTAAGTAAATGTTTTCTTGTTTAGCCCTAAGGCTGATCATAAGTTATAAACTGCCCTCCTTTAACGTATTATTGTACCTTCCTTAACACTCGTCACAAGTTATTCCCTGCCATTCGTAAACTTATTCCTGTATCAGCCCCATAACTCGTCATAAGTCATAAGCTGCCATACTTAAAAGTATTCTAGTGCCAGCACTAAGAGTCATCATTATTTATAAGGTGACATACGCAAATGTATTTTTATAAGTTATAAGCTGCCCTACGAATAATTTTTGCTGTATCAGCCATAAAACTCGTCATAATTCATAAGCTACCCTACGTAGAGGTAAACTTTTACCAGCCCTAAGACTCTTCATAAGTTATAAGCTGCCCTACGTCAGTAGTACCATTTTCTCATCCATTCAAGCCTACACACACACACACACGCACACTCACACAAATTCCCACACACAAATCCATGAACCTATCCACACGTGACCTGTATAAGGGACCCAGCCCCCCATCCCCCACCACCACCATTCAAAGAACATTTCCGAGTCTCTCTGATGAACTTTTTAATGTAGCCGGCCCTTCCCCTTCCCTGAGTAAATTTGGACAGACAGTGAGACAAATTCCAATAGGATAGGGTGTCTTTCACGCGGTTTGACTATTAATTTATTGTCTTGTATTAGCTTATCAACCGAGAGGCCATTTAACTCTTTACCTTTAATTGCGCCTCCGCATGTGTTTTTTCCATTTGTCGCTAAACCTTTCCTTGTGTCATATGTTATAAGATGATCCATGATCCGCCATCCACGACGTGTCACATCTAGACTTAGTAAATATTTTGCAACCGGAGATGTGTGTGGATCGAATTCTAAATTAAGCCCAGATTATTCATCTACGGTTGATTTCTTCGACCATCTTCGTCGACTTATTCTTGCACACCCAATTGATCGGATTTAATTTCTCTATAGTGGTTCAGTCCAACCACATCTCAACTACAATAACGGAAAAGAAGTACGTGAAAATCCACAGTTTATGGATTTAGAAGATAAAACCATTGGTGAAAAATAAAAAAAACGAGTTTATGGATCAGTTTTTCTTAGTAAGAGACGTATCTGATAGTCGCAGTACATGGGGATCGTCGCAGTACATGGTGAATGATGGTAAGATAGTTTAAAAATCGCTATATTTGACACAAACCAGCTGTTATTTCGCTTTCTCTCCTGGTATTCCCACCAGCTCACCGATGCAATGAAAACCAAGATTGAAGAGGCAAGAATGAAAAATTCTCCTTTTCACAAACTCATAAGAATGTGATTTGTTATTTTGTAGACAAATTAAAACTTTGGTGGCATAACTCATATTATATCATCTTTATTTTATTCATATTTATCAGAGAATATTATAAGTTCTAAAAACTTATATACATAAAGGTCATAATAACTGATAGGGATTCGGTGTATATTAATTATTTTTAAATGGTATGTCAGCGCCCTTTGAAACTGAAAGGTATGGTTAGATAACTAACTCCCTGGGAGTTCAACTCTTTTACTAAATGTCATTCTTAGAACCTTTTCCCTCCTCTCACCTCTTTCAATCCAGTGTTTCTTGGCTCTAAAACCCTTAAATGGTACAAGAATATGATTAACAACTTTCACTTCACCATCATCAGCTCCGACTAGGCGTTTAATAGTATGGTAGGTGATTATATCCTTCGTTTGAGGTTTAATGATTAATCCTTTAGCACGAATTATATACTTCACCCCACTCGTCGTTTGGATACATAACAAATAGGATTTGGGACCCGTAGGGCAGAATGAATCCCCATACACATCGGCACCGTACACATCTTTGATCGCATCGGTGAGATCACCTAGGAATTCTCCAAGTCAAGGTTGTGGGTCAACTTTTCTAGCAATGAAGCTGGCACTCTCTGTGTCACAGTACAACACCCTTTCACACAACGAGTCTAAGAGGCCGTATAGCTTGATTCGAGCATAGTCGGTTGTGAATGCTGATATTATTTGATTCGTTACGTGGGAGTCAACTTCTAAATGTTCAGCATTCTCTATTTTGCTATATTTGCATTTCCAACTGCATCCAAGTAGCTGACAATATAATCGTCGTTTTTTATTAGCTCTATAACAACATGGTACGAAACACAGATGACCGATTTCAAACCGCGAATCTTTTCTGAGCGAACTTTCTCTAGAGACGGTAAAGGAAGAGAATATGAGCAGGATTGATGGCCTGGTTTTGGTATTATTATTAATATTAATATTATTATTTTTATTATCCTTTTTATTATTATTATTATCGCCCTTAAGTTATAAAAAAAATATTGACTTCATCTTCGTTAAGCAATCCGTTAGTACTAATAAAATCACACTTTGAATGTAATATATCAACTAAATAAGATCAATGGAGAAAACTAATCTCAGGAAGAAATCCTTACCTGTTTAGACAGAGCTTCGCTCTAAAACGCTTTCAACGATTCCTTTCGATGTTGAATATTTGTATGTTGATTTCCTGAGCCTCATTCACCCTCTTCACATATGCCATTTTCTCCTTCTGTCCATCCACTCCTAGTGGGAATCCAGAAGCCTCATTTTTTTCTTCTAGAGAAGATTTTTTTGTACTCTGCGAGCAACATATCCCTCTTTTCAAACTCCCCAAACTCGTAAATTTTCTTGATCTTATACATCTTTTCCAGTGCACGTTTCAGTTCCGGGTTTGTGTACACTCCGCAAATCATACGATGCTTTTCAGAGTGATCACACTTGCGTGAGTTTTTCTGGGCGCATGTGGTGCAGAGTGTGAAAGTAAGTTTACCACTTATGGATTGAGGGAGAACTGGAATTTACAGATCATTAGGAGGGAGAACATGAACTGTTACGATACCGAAATATGTCTTATTCACGCCCTCTTTGAATTCTTGAATAGACAAAATTTTTCGCACAGATACGCAACTTAGACGTGATCCTACTGGATATTGATTATTTTTCATGCATACGAATATAAGGACCAAAAATCGACAACCTAATCTGCATCGTCCAATTAGTATAATTCAAATGGTATTTCAACTTCATAACCTGTTTGTATAGATAGTGATGCGATTCATATTATAATGTTTAAATTAGAAAGGTGATGTATCCTAACTACCAGAATATGGGGAATGGTCAACTATGGCAATCACCATATGCGTAGGTATTCTCCCCATGAAGATATTATCCACACTATTCATCGATATTCCACTAACAATTGTAAAATTTCGCATACAAACTTGTGTGATAGGGTACTTAGCGTTTGATATCAGCAACCTCCTTTCCATTTCCAGATGAGTAGATGCTGAAAGATTTACTTTCCTCAGGTAAAAGAAACACTCTAATAATTCTATTTTACTGTTTAAACCGGTTGGGTTTGTAAATAATGTAAATAAATGTGGTGCTCGGGATAACTTCCTCTTTAGTGAGACTCCATTCATCAACAGCTTATGTTGCGAGAAGAAATTGGCATGTAGTTTTACCTATACATGAATTATTTTTTTCTTCGATTTGCTATATTTTGTTTCTCTACTTTCTTTACTAGAGTAATATCTTTCAGTGGAAAGAAATGTAGATTTTTCTTTTTCAGTATAGTTTAACAAGGTATCTAAATATGCACGATAGGTGTAATTATTTTCTTTGGAATTTACAGATGTTTCATTTAAATAAATAGTAACATTGCTGAAGAAAGTGTAAAGGATATTATTTTCTAAAAAACTATTTTCCCCAACTTTAAATTCGTTGCCGTTTGCCTTCACAATTATTGCTTTAATATAAAGATAAACCTCACTCGGGTCTATATAATAGTGTTGACTACCAGATACATAATAATCAGCTGGAGTGAGGTTGGAAGAGATAATGCTAAGTGGAGAGTAAAACTAATAATTGCCCTCAACAATGGAAGTTTGGGTTGGTGGAACGGTACATTAATCGAGTTCTGTCTTCGAACATATATTACTTGTTGGATGAAGGGCATTTATTTTTACACGTGTATCATTTATAGCCTTTGAGAACTTTATGAGGACATCTTTAAAATGTATGCTTGTTTATATTATAAGAAAAACCATCCATCCTCTTCATCATCTACTTTCAACTTTTTCTATTTTTTAACTTCTTATTAATCCATTTTTGCTTATTTCTTTCACCCATTTGGGGGGGATTTCCTCTCATTATTACTCTAAGATTTTTACTTTCTTGTAATATATCGTCTAGTATCTTTAGTCATATTATTTTTTGTCCTTCCCAGTTATTGTTTAAAGCTTCTTTCCATGCATAATATCCTAAACGGTATCGAAAACGGTAGAAATGGCCTTCTTCCCAAGATAGCGAGCACCACTCTTTAGATATGGAGCCGCATTTCAGAAGAGGGAGGAGAATAGGGATCCAAGACCATGTCCCCTCATAGCTCTTAACCCTTTAAACACGCGTGGTCGATTCAGCATTTTTTAATTATTTTTTTTTAATATTTGCTCCTAATGTGTAGTTTTATAATCAAATGACCAAGAAAGAATAGAAAATTTTCACACTCAACCGTTCTCATATATGTAGATATTAATTGATCTCAAGTTCCCAGAGCTTAGATTCAGATAGTGTGGATTATCAAAAGTTATACTGAATGAACAATCTTTGAAAGGAAGGTGAGTGGTTTTCAGCAACCTCGACTGCGTCCTGCGTACTAACTGATAGTCTACAAGGTTAGAGTAAATGTAAAATGATCTCAGATCAGATATAGAAACAGGAACATCTATATAAACGCTATGCAATGATTTATTTGCGGGTTATTCTCTCTGATAAAACTTTTCATTACACTTGGAAATTATTCCGACAGATTAAGCAATGAATGTGAAGTGACCATTAATACATCTTTAGTAGACATTTTCTGTTGCGTTTTATCATATTGGAACAGTAAATCTTGAGATGATAATTTCTGTCTCATTTTCAGATTAATTTTATTTATGAGTATTTTTCATTTTTATAATATCCTGTGCCCAACCATACTCGTATTTCACTTAAGCATAGTTTGTTCCTTTAATTTTTCTTTCCTTTCCTCTTGTCAATATAGTATTTGATGCATAATTATTCACTTCCGTCATTTATCGATAGACTGTGAATGCATATATAGGCTTAGTAATATTATAGATATTCCCTGTAAATAGGAACTGACAAATCCCTACTTCATACTGACTCTAGTCTGTTATAATTGATTTGTGCAATTCAACTCTATAATCCAAAATGATATTTTGAGGGTAAGCATCCAGGGAAGATTAAGAAGGAAAGGTGACATAAAAACTCTCTGATTCCATCTTCACTACTGATAAAAATCTTCCTCATCTCATACGTTTATATAGAATTTCAAGAATGCATGTGCTCAAGGTTGGTGAGTGATATCACCTGCCTTGACATGTGAGTTAAACGACTTAGGCTAACCTCACCATTTTACTAGATATAGCTTGATTTTCCATGCCCTTTCGCTTTAACTATCTTCTCCACTACATAATTTTAAGGGAATTGAACTTTATTTTCTGTAGTTATTCTTTAGAAAACCAACCTTCAATCTGTTCTCCATTTATATTTTCAATATATTAGAAGTCTAATACATTTGAAATTTTATATATCATGTAGATTTACTTACTCTACCCAGCCTCGTATCATTTTTAAAATTGCTGGAAACGGTGAGATTTGATCATAATCACCGATCTTATATATAAACTTATTTATTTACATTGAATTCTCTATTTGGTATAGCAACATCATGCATAACATTGAATGGCGTTTTCCCAAACATTCTGTGTCTAGAAAATAGTGTGTAGTCTCGGCATGGGTGCTACAATACTACTCACCCGATTTTTAACAGATAAATAATAATCTCAATCAACATCTGAACTCGAACCAATTACCTGTGCTTTTTTCTTTAGAGGCTGTTGGTTCTAATCTACCGGAGGTTTGATTTTTTTATATGACAAACCTACTGGATAGTGAATAATCATCACTAATTCCAATTGATTAAAAATTGATTATAGCTCTTTAAAACCTTTTAAATTTTGTATTCACTGAAGACGTGTTGTAAGTTTGAGAGAGTTTTACTCTCTCAGTGCTCTAAGTTAGATCAATAAAAAAGTAATATACTGTTAATGCTAAATTAATTCTCCAGCTGGATTCGAACCACTGACCTCACCCGTGAGAAGCTCGGTCGTTACCACTCAGGTACGATGGCCACTTGGAAACACAAGACTCAGTAAAACTGTCAGATTTTCACCTTAGTTTCCGTTTTTTAAAAAAATAAAATAAACAATTCAAAGAATTATCGCAATTACTTGTGAAATAACATCCTAGTAACTTGTAATCATCCAATATTCATTTGATGTTTTATAACAGTAATCCGGTCCAGACTTTTACCTTTCAGCTTCTTTCATAAACAACTCAACAAATCTTTTAAGATACGTTAATTAATACAATAGAATCTCTGATATTTATTTCCAGCTACAAACAATCCTATTTCCTCCAAGGGCAAAATAAAGGTCTGGGATCATTTTTCGTGATTCATAATCTTGAAACGTTCGATAAATCCAAACGAAGAGAAAAAGATCCGCCTGGAAATCTGCTATTTGCCTGGAAAATTGGACAATCATTTGATATTTGTATAATTCCAAGGGAAATGGGATGATTATTCGAAATTTGTATAAATTCAATAAAAATGGAACAGTTGGTTGATATCGATACAAATTTAATAGAAAATGCATAATTATTTGATATTTGTAAAGATTCAATAGAAAAAGTGGGTAATAAATTCGATATTTTCAATAAATCTAGTGGAATATGGTAAAATTGGTAAAAACAAAATTTATTTAAGATTTTCTGGAAATAGAAAATAAAATGGATGAATTTTTTGATATTAAGAAGAAATCTTTAAAAAAGGAAAGGAGGAAGGAAGAAAATAAGGAAGGTAGGAAGGAATGGAGGGACGGATAGAGGAAGGTAGGAAGGATTGGAGGGACGGATAAAAGAAAAAAAAGGATTGGATAGACGAAGAAAGGAAGGAAAGAGTGAAGGAAGGGAGGGAGGGAGGAAGGAAGGAAAGAGGGCTCTTGAATGTGTAACAGAATATGAAGGAGATGTAGGCTGACCTCAAGCACTGATAATTGAGGTTGATATGGTCAATTGAGTTAGGCAGTTGGTTAATTGAGTAAATTGAGTTATTTCATTTAGTTAACTGTGTTTATTTAGTCCATTTGGCTCAATAGGTTGCTTGAGTTCATTGATTGAGTTTTTGAGTTGATTGATATCATCTGTATCTAAAGGAACCGAGAGGAGGAGGGCAATGATGTTCCAGGAAACTGAGCAAACTTACGGTGATAACCATGGATGCCATGGTGATGTCCTTGGTGGTGTCCGTGGTGGTGTCCGTGGTGATGGCCGTGGTGATGTCCATGGTGGTGCCCGTGATGATGGCCATGGTGATGGCTATGTTTATGGCTGTGTTTGTGGCTGTGGTCGTGACTGTGTTTGTGACTGTGATGGTGACTGTGTTTGTGGTGATGACTATGTTTATGGTCGTGTCCATGGTGATGTCCATGGTGGTGGCCGTGGTCGTGACCGTGGTGGTGTCCGTGGTGATTTCCATGGTGGTGACTGAGATGGTGGAATCCCGGCTTAGCTTCAGCTTTAGGACGTCCTGTCACGATGATCGCAGCAACGGCGATCAACAGCGCCATCTGAAGCAACTGAAAGAGAAGCAAATAATATAAATTTATTCTCATTTAGACCATAAGGTCCTTAAGGTCCTTGTCGGGGCTCCAGGTTTATACACAGAGCCACAAAATATGGCAGAAAATAAAATCATTTAACAACAATGTACCATTACCGCGCTAACAACCACATCACTCAAATAACTATAGCTAAGGACTCTACCTAACGATCCATGTCTAATGAGACGGTCAAAGTGAAGATTAAAATGGTCAAGTGAAATTTAATTTCACGGCTTTTTAATTGGCCTATTAGATGCCGCCATTTGACGGGGTCAAGGAATGTCCTTCGGGATTACCCAATGAAAGGGTTTGATTACCATTGATGTGGTAACTAAGCAAAAACCTAGTGAACCCCCTAAGAGTAGAACATAATTGAAGCATTTGAGGTGTAGGGAACAATTGAATGACCAAAGAGGCGAGGAAATCAATAAAGAAAATAAGGATTACAATTCGTATTTAAGAATATTTACATCCATTCCTACGAACTTTCCATCGAGGTTTGAAAAAATTCCGTCCCCTCTTACAGTTTAAGAACTATCTCATTGTATATATTGAATTATTATTATTTTGATAAATGAATCCATATTTTAGATGAAGATCAAAGGAGTGGATTTTTTCCTCTTACCAATCCTGGTCTCATTTTGGCGGTTGGGTTGGTTGTCTGGTTTCAGGTGTTGTTGGGTCGAGGTGGAGACCAGAAGTGTTGTGGTGATCGGGTGGGGAAGCCGTTTTTATACCATCTCGATTTGCGCGACCGAATTTTCGAAACCCGTTCGCGTGACCTTTCGGTGTGGCAAGGCTGAAAGGCGGGAGGCTGCGAGAGAAGGTTTTATCACGGCCGATCCGGCCAATCACTCCTGGCCGTAATTTACTCTCCTAATTTGTAAGACTCCAACAGAAACTAACTTATTTTCCCTGACAGAATATTTAGTTCCTATTTTAAGTTGCGAAGTGAGACCAGTTTAGGAGAGTTAAGTGCATAGTAGCTTTGTTAGATGACGAAGACTATCAGTTTCATATCCCATAATTTCACCAATTTTGTCCAAAACATTTGTGGTAAAGATGCCTGCGTTGGTTTTGGAATTGTTGATTATAATACATGTATATACAAATAGGAATCGTACTTCTGAGTCTTTGCACTCTTATGGAGGAACACGTTCCTTTCTCGGGAGTTATAATCGCCTTATCATACTAAAAGATATTGTGGTAACCTAGTCCGACTATACAATTTATTTTTTAGTTCTTGATGACTAACATACCCTCGTTGGTTAGCGGCATGCAGCATTCTTATTTTCTCGATGTTCTTGCACTTTTGTCTGTCGTTACCGCATTTCCTCCGAGAGCCCTCGTTGGTCTCATCAGTTTATTTCCTGAGTTAAAAAAATCAAAGAGAAATCTAAGTTCCCACGTATTTAATGGTTTGTTCGTATTTTATATTTGGTCGAAATTCGGAGTATCGTTTTATTTGTTCGTATGTGGGGGTTGTCTAAATATTTCTTGTTTTGTTCGAACTTCTTCGACTTTTCACTCATTGCTTCCGTTTTGATTTTTGTTACTGTTTAGGCTTTTATATTTTGTGGGTAGTAGAAGGTTTGTTCCGGCATATTTCTCTAAATGTGAGTATTTTTTAGGCTTTGTTCGAGCCTTGTTTCTTCGTTGAAATGTTGTCTTTAGTCGACTTTGTTGTACTTTTAATCTATGTTATAATTTGTTCGTAACTCTGATCATTGTTCGAGTTTGTTCGTTCCTTGGAGTTTTTAATTATTTCTTACTTTTGACCTGTTTGGCCTTCAAGTTATAAATATTTGCTCATGCTTGTTCGTATATGACCCTTTAAGACTTTGGGGGGGATGTCTTTTTCTTCGTACTTGACTGAGGTTTGTCAGATTTTTCTTAATTTGTGTTTGTTCGATCCTTTGATTTTTGTTCGAATTTTTACTACGTTAAAGCCACCATAATTTACGCCTTTGTTTGTACGTTCAAGTCCTTCTTTGATTACATTTAGTTATTACCTTACATCTAAGTCGTTGTTCGTGGTTTTCGTTCTTGTGAGGTTTTGTTCGAGGTCGTTCGTAGATTCATGTCTTTGGTATTTATTGGGGATTTATGAAGGGGTTTTAGCGGAATAATTTTATCAGTTTTTGTCTATTTTTTTGTTCTTCTTTCCTTCCGTTTTTTTTTTCTTTTTCTGTTCGTCTATCTCGGTCTTTCCTTTCTCCATTCAGTTCGTTCCTTTCCTTCTTTGTTTCTTTCTTTCCTTCATTTACTCCTCTTTTCCCTCCTCTATTTCTTTTATTTTATTCCCTCGTCATTCCTTTCTTTCCTTCTCCATTCCTATTTTTTGTTTCATTCCCTTCTCTGTTATTTTTCCTTTTCCTCTTGGGACGAGTGCCCCTATCAGTAATCCCCCTCCCCCAGTTTGCGTCTGAAGGTTCCCCTTTGTTTCATTAAAAAAAAAAAGATGAAAACCAACGAGTGCATCGACCCAAGCAGGTTTCGTAAAAGTGGTGAAGTTGGTGGAGTGTTAAAATGTGGGAGTGAGCTGAGTAGTTAGAGGAGGAGATTACTTGGAGAGAGAGTGTAAAGGGAGACGCACATGCCAATGGAGAGGTAAATTTAGGTAAAATGTTTTAAGGATTTATAAACAACTTTGACTAATTGATAAATTATTAATTGATCAATTAATTTGGAATCGAATGGAAGTAATTTCAGTAAGAATAATTTCTAATCCTAGTTTTAATCCTAATTATTTAAACCTAGTTCTCTAATTCTAATTTGAAAATTGAAAATATCTATAGATGAACCGACTGCTGTTGTCTGGGAGAGAACTCAGCCACTCGGAGGAGTTCACGAGGATGCTGGAAAACTGAAACTTAAACGAAGAATTAATATCACACAACGGTCTAATAATAATAATAATAAATCATTACAAAATTATGTAATCTACAATTGCTGCTTTTACCATTATTATCAGTGGTAGGAATGGCAGTGTGTGACTTTTGAGTGTGTGAACACAAATAACGAAAATTTTTAGGTAACTATTAAATTCTCCTCTATATTAAACACACCCATGATCGAAAATCACCCTATGACCCGTCCATCCCCCCCAAAAAAATAAATTCCATTTTTCCCCCACCCATTCAATAATTTCTTTTAAATTTTGACTTTTCTTCTTAACTTTCTCTTCCGGCTTAGAGGAAACTGAGTAGCATCGATTTCTTAATCCATTAAATCATTGGCGTGGTAATGAAGCGATAGAGTCGGAAATGCAACGTCCTGATAAAACTTGGACTTTATTCTCTTAGTCCATAGAACCCCAATGGATTAACAAAACAAAAAGCCCCAGGAATTTCCCCTTGAGCCTATGACCCCTACTTTGCCACGATACTTCTGCCACTGAGCGAGCTTTACCTTCCAACCTTCCACACTGTCGTCTTCTAACTCTCCTTTTGTATAACCAAGTCAGGTGTAGGGTTTCATAATTCATCTGGCAAAATACCGGGTGTAAAAATGTTCTGTTACACTCGTTTTTTTTTTAATCTTTCGAGAGGTTTACGTATGTGATAGAAAAGGTTGCGTCAAACAAAACTAAAGTTTTACTGTTCCACCACATGTCATTAAAACGTCTTCTTCATTGTGTTCAACCGTGTCTAGGTGGAAGTGAAAAGAAGTGAGCACTCTGCTCTCCCGCGCACGGGCCACAACAACTCTGACATATCCAAGTGGTTCAAAGGCAGCCAGATGACCGTCCACAGATTCGCAGAGAGGCTTAAGAACGGGAAAGTCCTCAAAGCTCGACCTCGTTCAAGCAGATCTCAAGTTTTCAGCCGTTTGACTGTGAGAAAGGCCTTTGAATGTGCTCCGAAGCTCAAAATTGCTGCAGTTGCGTAAAAAAAGAACATCTCAGCGGTCACAGTATCGAGGACCGTCAAAGGGGAGGGCCGCGCGAGCTTGAGGCGCATGGCAAGGGCTCTGCTCATCAACCATATGCGAAAACAACTTTGGGAGCGGTGGTGTCGCCTTCTCAATGACTTGAATTTTTATGACAATCGAATTCTCATTATTTCTGATGAAAAAACCCTCCCGGTCGACTCGGTCATCCACAAACTCAACAACTGCGTGGTAAGCTTCGGCCAGGACGTTGCCGTTGACGCTATGTGTTTACGACCAATCACTCGGCCTCCATGATGATGCTCGTCGTCGTGGCTTCGAATGGATAGAAGATGCCGCCGGTATGGTTTGCGGCCGGTTGTAGGCTCCTCGCGCCAGATTACAGGGATATTTTTGCCACGAAAGTCTTGCCCTGGATGAGAGATATCACGAAGAAGGCGGACTACGTCTTTCAGTAGAACAGTGGCTCTGCCTACACGACCAAGACCGTGCAAGAGTGGTTGGGGTCGAACATGAACTTGTCTTCGAAGGACCTTAGGCCGCCTCTGTTGCCTGACCTCAATCCCACCATCAATTACAGCGTGTGGGCGCATGTCGAGTGCAATGCCTGCAAGGTCCACCGCAGTAATTAGACGAGCTGAAGTCCTCCGTCACCCGAAAATGGGCGATCATGAGGAAGGACTTCGTCCACAACGTATGCGCGGCCTTCAGGTTTCGCCTGGATCGCGTGCTCAGCGCCAGGGAGTTCACATTGATTAATATTACAAGTTAAATACATATTAATATGTTAGAACTATAAAAACATGCCTAACTGCATCAAAACTATCATTATGTCCTATATTAAGAGCGTAGAAACGAGTATAACAGCATGCATCTTTAGAAAATCATTGGAGAGTGGCATTGTGCCAGTGGCATGGAAGAAAGCCAATGTGATACCTATATTTAAAAAAAGGGGATAAAACAAATATTTCTAATTACAGACCAGTAAGTTTGACATCAGTGGTAGGGAAAATGATGGAATCTATTATAACAAGGAATATTAGAGATCACTTGGATAAGCATAAGTTGATAAAAGAATCACAACATGGCTTTAGTAAGGGTAAATCCTGTCTGACTAATTTGCTGTCTTGTAATAGTAAGGTGTATGAAGCAGCAGATAATGATGAAAACTATGATATTTTATACTTGGACTTTAGTAAGGCTTTTGATCAAGTGCCACACTTACGGTTTTTGAGCAAAGTTAAAGCACACGGGATCGATGGCAGTATATTTAGGTGGATTCAGTCATGGCTTGGTGACAGACAGCAAAGAGTTAGTATAGATGGAGTTAAATCTGAGTGGGGGTGTGTCAACAGTGGAGTTCCGCAAGGATCTGTTTTGGGTCCCTTGCTATTCTTAATTTATATTAATGATCTTGACATAGGTATAAGTAGTGACCTGAGTAAATTTTCTGATGATACTAAGCTAGGTAGGGCCATTAGGGCTGATTCTGATGCTGTTGTAATGCAGGAGGAATTGACCATTCTGTCCAATTGGGCCAAGAAATGGCAAATGAAGTTTAACATAGACAAATGTAGTGTACTTAGTATAGGTAGAAATAATCCATTGAATAGTTATAAATTAAATGGGAGAATTTTAGGGAGGACCGATTGTGAGAGGGACTTTGGTATTTTGGTAAGTTCAGACCTTTGTCCTAGAAAGCAATGCCTAAATGCTAAGAATAAAGCTAATAGGATATTGAAAGTCATTAGGAGGAGTGTAAGCAATAAGAGTGCTAAATTCATTCTAAAACTGTATCTGGCGTTAGTTAAGCCTCATCTAGACTATGCAGTACAGTTTTGGTCACCATATTATAGGAAGGATATTGATTTGCTTGAGTCTGTGCAGAGAAGGATGACAAAGATGATTGGTGGGCTAAGGAACTTACCTTATGGTGAAAGGCTCAGAAAACTAAATCTACATACATTGGAAGGAGAAGAGTCAGAGGGAAATTGATTGAAGTCTTCAAATGGGTAAAAGGATATAATAAAGGGGATCTGGGTAAGGTTCTTATACTTAGTGAACATGACAGGACACGAAGCAATGGGTTTAAGCTTGATAAGTATAGGTTTAGGAAGGAGATTGGGAGGAATTGGTTTACAAATCGTGTGGTAAATGAATGGAATAGGCTCACTAGACATGTGATAGAAGCCTCCTCTCTGGGTAGTTTTAAGAATAGATTAGACAAATATATGGATAAAGCTGCTAGATGGCACTGACTTTTTTTATGTACATATGTATATATTTTTCTAAGGAGTGGGGAGATTATATTTTGCGGTTGCATGAATGGACATAATCCTCTGGATGCATTTTATGTATATTGTAGATTAGATCTGACGAACTCCTGTAAAGGGTGACAATGTTGATGACTTTTCTCTGGTAAGAAATCTTTTGTGTGTTGACTGGAACAGGAGCTGCCAAGTGTAGGCCATGAATGGTCTTTTGCAGTCTCCTTCTTTACTTATGTTCTTATGTTATAACAGGAGTTTTGTAATACCAGGTATAACATGCCACTTTACACTTCATTCATTTTACCATATCCGTCACCTATGTTCTTTATTCATAACCGAGCATTTCTTATCTGGTCCAAAGGTTATTTTTCTAAAATGTATCGTTTAATGTTTCTTTGATTTGCTTTTATATTCTGTTTGACCTTTGGTTCATTTTCCAGGCGTAGCTGAACTGTACGACTGCCCTGTACCTCATTCGGTCCTCCTAATTTATTATTTTTAGGCCTCCATCATAAGTTATAAGGTGCCTTACGTAAAAGTACTCTTGTACAAGCCCTAAGACTCATCATAAGTTATAAGCTGCCCTACGTAAACGTACTCTTGTACTACCCCAAAGACCTGATCAGCAATTCTAAATGCTCTTTTATTCTCTCTCTCTCTCACCTACAAAACTAATGGTCAATTTTTTGTTTTAAAAAGTTAACTTACAGTGTTAAAACAGTATATATTTCACATTTCTATGGCAGATCTATGAATAGGAAGTGAATTTTAAACAAGGTGTCACACTTACGACTTTTGAATAAAGAAAGAGTCCATGGAATCAATGAAAGGATATTTAGGTGGATTCAGTCGTCGCTTAGTAACAGACAGCAAAGAGTTACTATAGATAGAAATAAGTCTGAGAAGTGTAATGTTACGACTTAGGTTGCTCAGGGATCGGATTTTGGCCCGTTGTTATTCTTAATTCATATCACTGATCTCGACATAGGAATTAGTAGTGACCTGAGCAAGTTGCTCATGCCACTAAGATGGCTTGGATTATAAGGTTTGTGTCCGATTTTGAGTTATTGCAAGAAGTGACCAAACTATTTCGATGGACGTAGAAATGACAAATGGAATTTAACATTAACAAGTGTAGTGTACTTAGTATATGTAGGTGTAATCGTTAAAAAAATACAAATTGAATGGGAGAATTTTCTGAAGGTCATAATCCGAAAGAGACTTAAGTGTCCTTGTAAGTTCCGACCTCCAGCCTAGAAATTAGTGCTTAAGTTTTTGGGATCATCCTCTCCACACGGGCCACATTGTCCTCGTTGGTCACGTCTGATGGGCGTCCTGGACGGGGGTCATCTTCAAGGGACTCGCGACCATGGCGGAACTTCCTATTCCAGCGAGCAATGGTTTCATAGAAAGGGGTGGTGTTGGTGTACGCTGCAACCATGCGTTCATGGATCTCTTTTGCATTCTTGTCTTCCTTAGTCAAAAATTTGATCACTGCGCGGTGCTCAACCTTCTCCATTGTTGAAAAATTTGTGACTGACGATCTGCGATCAGCTACTGCTTCTTAAATAGACAAGGCAGGAGCGTGCGGCTGCAGGTCCTGACTTGTCATAACTTGTCCTAACACCTACACAAACAGCCATCCCCCTTCCTCTGTTTTGCCCTACCGATTCGCAAAACTTAATGACCGTTCCTCGTAGGTTAATGGAGTTTATTTGCAGGACTGTAAGTAATGGAAGTGCTGATATTATTCTTAAACTGTAACTGGCATTTCTTAGGCCTTATCTTAACTATAGGATGGATATTGATTTGCTTTAGTCTGTGCAGAGAAGGATCATTAAGGTGATTCTTAGGTTGAGGAGCTTACCTTATGGTAAGCTTGGGAGACTAAATCGTCATAGGTTAGCATGGGGAAGAGTTTGAGGGGATTTATTTAAGGTCTTCAAGTGGGTGAAAGGTTATAATAAAGGAGACGACATAGGTAAGGTTCTTATTTTTAGTAAACATAGTAAGATACGTAGCAATAGGTTTGAGGTGGACAAGTTTAAGTTTAGGAAAGAGATTGGTAGAAATTTGTTCACAAATCGAATGGTAGGTGAATGGAATAGGCTCTCTAGTCATGATAAAAGAATCGTTTCTGCGGAGTTTTAAGAATAGAATGGATAAATCTATGGATAAAGAGGATGCTAGGTGAGACTAAACTGGGTGGTAGGAACAGGAGCTATCGCGTGTAGTCTATTAATTAGTCATTTGCCAACTCTTTTTTTTCTTATGTTTATGTTAATTATTAGAGTGAGTGTGTGTGTAGGGGGGAGTAGCACCTTCGCTTTCATAGAGCTTTAATCCGTCAAAATGTAAATAAATATAATTTAAAAAATATTTTACAAGTTTAATTTTTTAAATTTTACTAGAAAAAAGAATTCTAATTGTTATTTTAATTTAAGGCTAAAAAAATGTGTTGTTTGTTGTTCACTTCGGGAATATACTGGCTATATCTTCCATATATTCTAGCTATATCCTGGTTATATATTTACTCTTTCAGGCACAGCCATGTCTATTGCATTGTGTGTGTGTGTGCGTGTGTGGAAAGAATAGTTCCGTAGTGGAAGAGGAAAGAAAGAGAAATGGGGTGAGACTGAGAAATTTAGTTGATGGCTGCCAAATTATCAATACTGTCGGCTAATATCAATGGGGAACTCTACATTTAGGGATTTTACTTCAGGTAACAGGGAGTTGGTAACCAATAATGTGGAAGTTACCTAAAATGCTAACGAAAACTGCTTAGAGCCGCTTCCACAAGAGAAATGTGTAGAAGACTCTGGTAGTGTAAAGGGGATAAAAACCCAAGATGAATTCACGAACGTGTGTTGGCGGAAAGATCAAGAACCCTGTATTCCCCTGCACTGTAGGCATAACCCCCTTACAGGAGGGAGGCCCCACCATACGGTCAAGTACATACAATTATGTGGACCAGTAATCATTTGTAATGTGGTGGCGATTTAGCTTAACATCTGTATTGAAGTTGACCTAGAACAACTCACGACTTATAAAGTGTGAGGGTATGCCTCCAAAACACAGCTTTGTTAAGTACTGGAGAGATTGCAATATCATGAAAAATGTATGTAAATGTTATGAAAGGGTTTAGTGCTTTCGAGAAAACGGTTCTCAACGTTTGGTGAAATTTGAGTCGTGACCCCCCTTTACGCCGAGGGGCTGCCATAGAGATTAGGGGTTCCTTCATCCTCTTCCTCACACCTCCAACCATCCACCTCGAGGGCCATTTACCGCGATTGTTAATTATCTCACGATAGAGGGGTTCGAACCACAGGTTGGAACAACCTTATGGCAGACGACTCAGAGTCCACCAGAATCGCGACTGCATCTTACCGCTAACCTTAGCCAATGGAACTTAACTTAGCTCAACGTTTGAAACAGCTATTAATAGTAATAATAATAAATAAGATAATAATAATAATTATCAGTGTCGCGATTCAAAATGATTCGCTGTTTGTCGCCTCGATTACCGGAAAATAACCGACGGGGGAATCAATCCGGGACATTTAGAAGAACTTTCGTTCGTTAGTCAATTGCGCCTTGCCTCTCTTATCAATCGTGAGTTATATCTTACAAATGGATAATAAAATTCACATAAATATCGGAATGACAAAGTCTGACAAGCTTGAGAGCGACGGGGCCGGTCCTCCTTGAAAGGAAATGTGTACGGAGAGTGATAATACCGTGATTTCTCGCTTTCCAACAAACAGGGAACTTTTCATTGTCCAAGGAAGATGTACCCACTCTCGGTCAGAGGAGTGTGGACATGAACCAACTTATACAGGTTCCAGGATGGAAGAGTGATGTGTTGCATGTGCGAAGAAAGGAGGAAAGGGAGGATACAGCAGCATTTTAATTGGAAATTTGTGGTGAAGTAAGTAGGCAGATCTGATTGTGGGCACGCTTCAAACTGGACGCGCCGCAAATCGGCGACTAGCTCCCTTCGAGCAGCGTAGTATCAAAAGGAGAGTACTTGTAGCGCTCCACACAGAATAGGGATATCGGGGACAACTCTACGGAATTCGCCTGTCCTTGGTCATGCGAGACAAAGGGTAGGTACCTTTCATGGTGTGACATTATATTATATCAATACCATATTATATTTATGGGGAAGGGACTAATAACTTAAAGGCGAACCGACAAAGGGGCTGAAAGCCACGAGTTTCGACGTGCGGAGCAGCGACAATAGAGTGAAAAACGAGTTCAGGTAAAATTTGGGCAATGGCACAGCTCAAGGTTATTTAAAGAGGCATGTACAAAAATATAATTTCATTTACATAAAATAAGAGAATCAATGGGCACCAAATTATATTAGTAAATGAGAAGGGAAATTGCAGAGTTATGCCTCAGACTCTGAAGTTAGAAATTAATGCGTTACAGAAGGAGACTATTCCAATGGGAAGGATTAACTCAAATAAGTTGCTGAAGGGGGGGAGGGGTTAGCTTAAGGAGGATTCCGGGTGAGACGTTAGGCTAAGGTTTCACGGATGTCTTCTGCAGACAATAAACGTGAGGGCGAGAACAATCGGAGCTTCTGAGCGTAACCAAATTCTAGAATTTTTCTTTAACGCATGGACGTCACTTCCGTGCTGGAAAAGAAATTCCACGTGGAATTTCCCCACACATCTCCTATCCGAAAGTTGATGCTTTACAGTGCAGTTGCGTAGGAAAGGATCATCCCACCCGTCGAACTAGAATTATTAAGGGCCTAGAGAAATTCTGACCTGCTACGACAGGTGTACACACAAAAAAAATTTGAATCTGAGCTCAGCGGGGAATTTATGGACATAAGCCTTAAACGGGTCAATTCTAGAGACAATTTAACTCGGACAATTTTAACCTAAAAGAATCACAGGAGAACATTGGCGACATTTCAGTGGAACCAATGAAAAAAGGATGCATTTAAATGGAGGCATGGATATGGGACTAATGACTAAGCATCTTAGTGGACCCCCAAAAATCATAATTAAGAACATTAATCAGATAATTTATACATAAGGGATTATAATATCGGCAAACTTTTGCAAAGCATTTAACCTCTAGGTTATAGGACAAACACCATATTTACAGTTATTTAATTTAGTGGCTCGTCGGCTTCTTCTGCCACCGGGTAATAAACTGTCATATGAGAGCTTCAATACTTGCGGGACGTATTCACGGGGAACACACAAGACATGCGTTTCTTGGTCTGTGACTTCCGAGCAGGCACGATACAATAAGTCCTTCTTCACAAGATACAACACTCGTTTGTTACCTCAGGTGGACTCATGCTCGAGGGTTTTAGTTTTCTCCCAAAGGGGGAGGAGAGTTGCGCACTCCTTCTGGGCGCGGGCAAACTTGTCGCTCCGGAGGGCTTGGAACTCCGGGTCGATAGAAGTTTCCAGGGGAACGGGTGCATGGGATTCCAGGGCTGCCTGTGTACGGGTAATCACGGGCTGGGCCACGGGATGGTCGTGGATTACGAGGGTCTGACCGATAAAAACGGAGCAGAACTGGATTGGGGCCGCTACCACTTCGGCCCAACCGGACATATAGTCACACTCGATGTGACAACGAGTTACTGGGAAACGACTGGCCCGGCCAAGGTAGTCGTGGACCACCGCAAACTTCTTGGGGTCGGGGCCAACAGGGGAGAGTAGGTCCTCAGATGCAGGTGCACCTGGTGTCATGGACGAGGGTGAATACTCGGCAACCGTTCTCAAATTTTATTCCACCAGGGTTGTTCTCATTAAAGAGGAAGTTTACCTGATGGTCCATAACTTTGGCGGGTGAGGGAGGATCGGGGGTCTCCCGAGGTAAGGAGGAGCAGGGGCGGCCCATATTTGGTGCACTTGGTGGAACTGAGAGTTTGCGAATCGGGAGTTTTGAGGACAATTCTTTCGGTAATGGCCGGGAACTCCGCAGGTGTATGTAGCAGATGATCGGGTTCTTTTGGTACGGCACACCTGGGGGATAAGAATTGAGGGTCTTAACGTCTCGGTGTTCAGATGGATGGAAGTTTCTTGGCTTCAAGGGACTAGGAACTTTGGTAAAACTTGGAACCAATTTGTTCACGTTTTTTTATCTCCATTTTGTTCTTCTCCATCTTCATCTTTAGTTTGTTCTCCTCCATCTCCATTTTTTTCTTCTCCATCTCCGTTTTACTTAGTTTCTCTTCCCTTCGCTCTGCCCGTTCGTTCCTCTCTTGTTCTTGTATGTAATTTAGCGGGTCTTTGCCCGAAATACCTAACATTTCACCCTGTCTCTTGAATTTTTCGAAGGATGACATTGTTACGCAGTTAACTGAGGGAACACTAACACGCGAACGAGCTAGGACACTACACACGCGAAACGAATACTTGAATATTCGTAAAGGCCTTGTTCCTAAAAAAAATATGATACAGCTACCTACCTCTGTTGTTTCTAAGCAGGAAAAAAATAAAATGGTCCTACTGGAATTAAGACACCAAAGACCTTAACTCTTTTGGTTTCATAACCACGAGAGTCTCCAAAATTCAAACACAATAAAAAAAAATTAATTACCTGGGGTCCAACACAAAATCTGAATAGATTAACGTTCCACTGCTCTTCAATTAACTTGATCTTGCCTTCTGCCAGTACAATACAAAAATTAAAATAAAAGGGATAGACGTGACACCAAAATTATACAATATGTATATTAAGAAATATATATGTCGTGGTGGGACATTATATTATATCAATACCATATTATATCTATGGAGAAGGAACTAATAACCTAAAGGCGAACCGACAAAGGGACGGAAGGCCACAAGTTTCGACGCGCGGAGCAGCGATAATAGATTGCAAAACGAGGTCAGGTAAAATTTGGGCAATGGCACAGCTCAAGGTGATTTAAAGAGGCATTACAAAAATATAATTTTATTTACATAAAAAAAGAGAATCAATGGGCAAAATTATATTGGTAAATGAGGAAGGGAATTTCAAAGTTATGCATCAGACTCTGAAGTTAGAAATGCATGAGTTACAGGAGACTATTCCAATGGGGAGGATTAACTCAAATGGGTTGCTTAAGGGGGGGAGGGGTTGGCTTACGGAGGATTCCGGGTGAGACGTCAGGCAATAAACGTGAGGGCGAGGGCACTCGGAGCTTCTGAGCGGGAAGTTGACGTGATGACGCTTTTCCAAGGCGGGGGGAGGGGGGGGGGGGTAACGTCCGGGGTAGGGGAGAGTATTTCGGCCACCCGAAGGCGAGGAGGGAGCGAGGATGGCTTCTACAGGATTTGATGAGTCGAGTCGGAAAAATCTCTCGGCGGCGATCGTCAAATGGAAATACCTCACTGGCTGGGCTAATGCTAACGACACAAAAAGTTCAGCCGTCACCTTGCTTCGTTGTTAAGCACCTGACTTGAAAACAGGGGAAATGCTTCTTGGATCCTGGTGGGACTCCTCAACACTTTATCTTCCACCTAGAAGACGAGCCCTATATATCCGAGGCTCCCCCCGCAGAGGTGGGGGAAACATGGGGTGTTTGACCAGCGCTACTCTCGAATGGCCTCGAACCTTCACGCCCAGGTGATTTTAACCCGCGAAAAGGTCGCCTGAGGTGGACGCGGTTCGAGGCTACCGCTTGTGGATGGGGAAGGGAGGGATGCTTACCAATTTAAGCCTAAGCAAATTCTAGAATTTTTCTTTAACGCATGGACGTCACTTCCGTGCTGGAAAAGAAATTCCACGTGGAATTCCTCCACAGTACCTTTAGATCCTAGATTCCCAAACTGGGGGCCATGGCTCCCTGGGAGGCCATACAACTAATTTTAGGTGGCCACAAGCTGAGGCTTTGTACATATAAAAATCCCAACCCTCCCACACTAGAACAGCTAGTCAGCAGCTGAGCCAGCCAGAGGAACAGGTGCGTCTGTACTTGGTATACGTTTGAACAATGCCTTGCTGCCAGACGCATGAGTAATATGCTTCATTCTTTCTCTTTCAGTATAATTCCAGTTTTATATATGATTTTGTGTTCTAGATAGAATAATTCATTAGGATGCATTTCGATACCAAACAATTTTCACTCAATAACTTATTTAATACTTCCTATGCTATGGCTTCTGTATGAGAAACTGGTCTTACTCTTGAGTATCAACCAGTCCACAGTCCCACTTGATGCCACAGTTAAAAAAGCAAACCCTTTGTCTATGTGTGGCTCCCTCTAATAATCTGTTTGCGCCAATTTTAGTATTATTATTGGGACTTAAGCCACCATCAATACCAATTTAACGGTAAGTAAGCTTTGCATCATGAAGTGTATTAAGAAGAAGGAAAAAAATATCTTTGTATTTTTGCACACTTCATGAAATGTTTTTATTTTTTGAGAGTTTAGTAACCTGAAATTTTATTTGCTTCCGACTTCTCATTGTTATGAACCACTTGAAAATGTTGTTTAAAGACGGTTTTACTCTTTTAGAAAATTAGAACATTAGGAAAGTTCAGATAATAAAAAGCCACTAATCTAGGGCATATCGAGGTCATCTGCTTTTGGAAAAAAGTGATTGGTAAAGTAAGTTAATGAATGCCATCTTCTGGTCAAATGGCAAAGTCAAATTAACTAACACCTGCAATAATCTTTCCTCTCATAGGGTAGTTCACTGGAATACCAAAGACATTATATTAAATATCAAAACAAAAATATAAATATAAACACAAATCAATTGCAATAATCTTCCATCTCATGGGTAGTCCACAACATACCAAATATTCATGTATTGTGAAGCTTTATATTGACCTTTTGTAGGCTCATTATGAGTGATGTCATTTAGCTATAGCAGTATTTCTTTTCGCTTGAGACCCCTCTGTGATTGCTTCTAACAAGAAACGCAAATACGATGACAGCTATCTGGATTTTGGATTTACAAGCATTAATGATAAAGGTATAGTGAAGTCTCAGTGCGTGATTTGTCACAAAATACTCTCCGCTGAATCACTGAGGCCTAGCAAGCTTAAATTACACATTCCCAACATGTTAAAAGAATCGTTCTTTCTTTGGTCGACAGGAATTGAATATTAAGAGACAATTACCTGGTGCCAGCAGTTACATTCACCAACAAAATGCTGCATTAGAGGAGGCATCATTTTTGGTATCTCTTGAAATAGCAAAGAAAAAGAAACACCACACCATTGGGAAGGAGTTAATTTTGCCATGGGCCAAAACTATGGTCAAGCTTGTTTTGAGTGATAAAAGTGGTGAAAAGCTGAGTGCTATTTCTCTTTCAAATGATACAGTGCAACGCCGAATATCTCTTATGTCGGATGATATCAAGGAACAGGTGATATAGAAAGTTAAAGAAGCTGGATTATTCAGTATTCAACTCGACGAGTATACTGACATCCAGTCTTGCTAACAACTCATGGTTTTTGTTAGGTATGTTCATGGTGAGGAGATGAAGGAGGAATTCTTGTTTTGTGAAACTCTCAAGCAATCTACAAAAGGTGAAGATGTAATGCAGAAACTTTCAGAATTCTTTGAAGCAAATGGTTTCAACTGGGGCAATCTCTGTGGAATATGCACAGACGGGGCTCCAGCCATGTTAGGTTCTAAGTCAGGTTTTATTTCAAGAGTTATGCAAAAATCACTAAATGCTATACCTCTCCACTGCATGATCCACAGGCAAGCTCTTGCTTCAAAACCCCTACCCTCATAATTAAAGAAAGCCCTGAATACCATTATAAAGACAGTTAACTTTGTAAAAGGTAGTGCTCTAAACACACGCCTTTTCAAAAATCTCTGCCGTGATATGAATGCAGCTTATGAAATCTTATTTCATACAGCAGTTCGCTGGCTATCCAAAGGAAATGTAGTTCAGCGTGTATTTGACCTCAAAGAAGAGATCAGACTCTTCCTTGAGGTACAGGACAAGCAAGATTTGTTGTTATCATGGTCTGTATATGGCTTCGAAATACAGCTAGCCTACCTTGTTGACATATTTAAACAGTTGAACCTTGAACTCCAAGGGAAAGGAACTTTGATAATCGATTTTAGGGACAAAATTAAAGCTTTCATTCGTAAGATGGAGAATTGGAGGCGGGAAGTTGGAATAGCAAACTTGGCAATGCTAGAAACAGTGTCAGACATTGCAGAGGAGTGTGATACTGCTACAAAGAACTTGATTGTTCAACATCTTGAAGCCTTAGTGGAGGAATTTAAAAGGTACTTCCCAAATATCCAAAGCCAAACCTCTTGGGTAGTAAGGTTCCCCTTCACTGCTCCAGTGACATGCATACCTGATGATAATGATGATGGCCAGACTCAACTGCTGACACTTCAGGTAAATACAGGAGCCAAAATGAAGTTTGAAGTGGAATCTCTCACTGTATTTTGGTCATCAATAGCAGCTTCTTACCCAATCTTATGTAACTTAGCTTTCCGCTAACTATTACCCTTTGCATCAACTTATTCCTGTGAGGTTGCGTTCTCTCAACTTTTGTATATTAAATCAAAATATCGCAATAGACTTGATGTGAAGCATGACCTACGATGTTCTTTGAGTGAAACAAAGCCAAGAATTAGGATGCTGGCCAATGGCTTTCAACATCATCCTTCAAATTTAGTTTAATTGGAGTTTGAACAAACAAACTTGCACATGAAGGTTGTTGCTGGTAGAAGAGAAGGTGATGTTTCCACTAAAGGACTTGGTTTTGTTATTTATAACTACCTATGATAGGATTTTGTCGAGAATTATTAAATTTGTGAGTAAAAAAATGATAAGATTGCTTTTGATTACACTTTTTTATGCAGTGAAATTTATTTTTTCTACTTTTGTATATTGGAGAAAGGTTTTTGGAAATTATTAGTTTTAATTACAGGTAGGCCTACTCTCAAATTATAAAAATTATTTTATGTGCATCAAATTACTTCTTTAGTATCATTTTACTGTTTATTTGAGATTTGACAAAAAGTAAATTGCAAGTTTCCATGACTCAATATTTAAGAAAAGAAAAAATATCGGTTGAATGAATAAAATTACAGGTATCACAGGATTTTTTCATAATGGACCTAAATAAAAGTAGGACTAAAGACAGTCACTGTTGTCACTAGCTATGGATTGGAGAGGGCGGCCATGGATAAGGATCATATATGAAAAGTGGGTAAAGATCATAAAAGTTTGGGAACCACTGCTTTAGATGGTAGCATCTAGGAGATGGAGGCCGTGAAGATGTTCAAGATGACCACTGGCTGAAGATGTCCAGTTTTATGCGTGTATGTAAACATTTCAACAATTGCCTTGAAATGACACACCTGCAACAATGTTCTTATGTAATTGCATCCGATGCACCGAGGTCTCCAAGACCCCAGGGATGACATTGTGGGCATTTGATCCCTTGGACGTTTTTTTTTGTGTGGGGGGAGGGAATCGGGCGTCCAGCTAGGGCGTAAACGTGTTTTCTTGTGCTTCAGTTGTCGCCGTTGACCGCGGTGACTGCAATCGTCGGGGAGGGAAGAGCCTAAAGGTGATACAACAACCACTGTCACCAAAAGAAACAGCCATTACCAAAGTCACCGCCACGGTTACCATGGAAACCACAGAAACTCTTCCTTCTATTTTAATGGTTTCATCTTTTATCCTTATGGGCTCCTCTTAAAAGCAGGGGGGAGGGACGACTCCCCCCTCCCCACAAACTATAACTCCTCCCACCAAAATACGCTCCGCCCACCAAGAATATGCTCTATCGCCGTCCAATCCTTTCAATTTTACCACTCTGGATGTTCAAGTTGGCGCTTATGAGTGGCAGTACCTCTTGTGAGTCCTTGTTCCTTTAGGGTATAATAGCCCCTCTCGTCCACTCTACTTCGTAATGATGGGTCTCGCTATTTTTTAGTCTTTTCCATAGCATTTTCTCTTTCTTCTTTGACTCTTCTCTGTTACCTCTCCGTTTTTACCTCAAAGTATCTATTCCACTCAATCCACTCTCTCTTTCACCCCTGCATTCCTCCCTCTATCTTTCGCTCTATATCTCATTCTCGCTCTAGAATACTGTCATTTTGTCTCTCTTTCACTTTAACTTTCACACACTCTTGCTCCTTTGAAATCTCTCCCTCCCTCTAACTCTCTTTTACTCATTCGCTAACTCTCCATATCTCTCTTCCTTTTACCCTCCCTCGCACTATCTATCTCAATCTTCTCACACATTTTCCCTCACTTTCTCTTTCACTCTCTCATTATCCACTCCTCACTCTCTTTAATTCTCTTTCTCTTAATAAATCTATCTCACTTTCTCTTTCATTTTCTCACTATCTGCCCCTCACTCTCTTTCACTCTCTCTCAATTAATCTCTCATTCTATCTCAAACTTTCGAACTCTCCCTTTTTCTTTATATTTTAAATTATCTTTCATTCTTTTTCAATCTCCTTCTAACTCTTTCTGACACACTTTCAATAACTCTAACTCTTTCTCTATTTCACTCCCATTCATTCTCCCTCTCTCATCCATATCTCTCTCTCTCTCACACACACAAACGCTCACAATCTCTCTCACAATCTCACTCTCTCTCCCTTCCTCTTACACTCACTCTCTGTTTATCTCACAATCTCTCTCACACTTTCTCACACTGTAAATCTCTCTAACCCCCCCCCCCTCACTCTCTTTCTCCATCTTACTCACTATCTTACTCACTATCTATTACTCCTATCCCTATCACTCTTCCTCTCGCACTCCCTCAATCTCTATTTATCACTCTCTTTCACACTTCCAATATCACTCACTCTTTCCTAACTTCTCACACTATATTTCTCACTCACTCTATTCCACCATCTCCTCCTCACTCTCACTCTCAATCAGCAATATCACACATACTCCCTCTCCCTCTCTCTTGAGTTCACTGAATCACGCTCACATATGTAGCGTGTCGAGAAATGTAAGAGAGCGGTTTAAAAGTTTGTCTTGGATGAGTCTTTTTTAAGACTTAGGATGGCACAGTGGATTCGCCGTTCGCTAATAATGGTCCGGCGATGAAGGAAACTGTTCGCAACTCGCCTCATGCAACTTTCGTCCTTTATTTTTTCTTTCTACCCTTTTCATACCCCTTCTATCTACACTCGCTCAGTATCTCTCACTCTTCTCTCTTCTCTCTCTAACTTTTCTCTCAATCTCTATCTCTTACTCTCTCATTTCTTTCTCTCTCTTTCAAACTCAATATATCTCTTGTGTGATCTGCTTGAGTTAAGCTAGCTAAGCTGGGGGACTTTTAGTCCGGTAGGGTCACCCATGCTAGTAAGGTAACTGTAGTAGGATCCAGACTAAGGGTTGTCAAACTTCTCGACCACTTCTTTGATGCGTCTGCTTGCATCTCCCTACCAACCTCTTCTATTCTGTTAGTACTAAGTTTCACCAACTCTCTTCAACTGTCAAAAAAAACCCAAAACCCAATAAAAAAAAACAGACATTCATCTCTTTTACACATAAGTTGTTTATTAATAAGGGCCTCACCAGCTTGTTTATGTCGCGTGAGAAGAGAGGCTTTGGAACCTCTTTAAATTTCGCCTTGGAGCACTCATAGGTTGCAAGAGACTAAGATTGAAGGGATCTCAGGCGTTTGGGGTACGATTAATGGAGAAATGCTAGGTACTCCTTAGAAGCTTTCTCCTAACGTGTAATGGCCTGACCAGCCCCCTGTGACCGCTACTTGGTGAATAAATGCTCAACCGCTCTTTGGTGAGGGATCATTTGTGCTTTGCTGGTTGCCATATCAGCTAAAGATCTCGGATGGAGTCGTGGGCACTTAGCTTTACTATATGTCTTAAGTCTGGCCGTTTTTAGTTGATTAGTAGGGCTTAGTAGGAAGACAGTTACACCTCAAGCACCCCTGTCAAAAAATCAGAGAACCAGTTCACTGGGGCTCTCGTGCTGCTCAGTTGGGAGCTGCGGCACGATTGGGGATGTCCGGCCAAGGGGAGACCTTAGGGTTGCTTGGTCAATGGGTTTCTGTTCTCCAAACGACCGAAAACCTCCAGGAAATAGGCGGATGTGATTAGTGCAATAGAAAATCACACACAAAAAAAAACCTTTTTCAATGCGTATCGTCCGAGCGTCTTTTTTAAGATGGCGAAGAAGAATGGTCCTCCGTTTCGCAAGTTAACCTGCAAAATATGCAAAGTTTACAGATGGAGTGAAGACTTCGGGGGCAGGAGTTGCAATGAGCTCACAAATGCCGTTAGTGTCTGTGACTCCTGCGAACTCGAGAAGCGCCTGGGTGAGAGCATCGCTCAACTGAAGGAGGAGAACATCCTCCTCAAAAGGGAGGTTTAACTCTTAGAAACAGAGAGGTGCAGATGCTCAGGCGAGAAGGCTTCCGACGTCCAACAGTAGATTTCTTCTGCTGCAGAACAACTGCCTCAACAAGCCAAAAAGAAAAAAAGAAAGAAGAAAGAAGAGAAAGTAGAAATAGAAGAAGATAAAGTAGAAGGAGAAGAAAAGAAAGTGGAAACAGAGGACGAGAAAGTAGAAGCAGAAGAAGAGAATCGAGAAACAGAAGACGAGAAAACAAAGGAAGTCAAGAAAAAGAATAAGAAGAAGAAGAAAAAGAAGAAGAAGAAGAAGAAGAAGAAGAAGAAGAAGAAGAAGAAGAAGAAGAAAAATGTAGAGATAAAAGAGAAAAGCGGCAAGTCGCTTCCGAAAGGGAAAACAAAGTCGTCTGCAGACAAATGTGCAAGGGTCACACTTATTGGTGATTCACAAGCAAAGGGTGTGCAGCCCCTGCTAGCGGCCCGCCTTCGCACTAGTGTGAAGGTAAGCTGCCTGCCAGGATTGGGTAACCACCACATCAGAGTAGAGGCTGAGAAATCACAGATTTCTGAGAGCTCAGTCGTTGCTCTGATGGTCAGTGGAATCGACCTCTACCTGAGAGGAGGTAGGGTAGGCCCTACGGATAAAATCCTCCTCACGGTCATGAGTGCCGTGTACGACTGTGGGCTGAAAACACGCAAGCGTGTTGTAGTCGGGAAAGGCCTTTCTGTCGAAACATGATCCAGGATGTCGTAGAGAGGACCCAAAGGAGTATCCGGCCCAGAGTAAGGGTGGAAGTACGCCAGTACGCCCGTGTCACTCGTGGAACGACCTTCTCAGAGATCGCAAATAGGGGTGCCTCCTCGCCAACAAACAAGCCGGGAAACGGAAGACCGTAGGGAGTCCTACAGTCGGGGACTCCCTGAAAGTTCTTTTGTTTAATGCGAGGTCGATCAGGAACAAGTTTCTTGAACTTCGTGGCCTCGGAGCGACGGAAGAACCTGAAATGGTAGCCATAACAGAGTCGTGGGTAAAAATCTTAAGCCGAGATTTTGAAGGTGAATTCACGATTCCCGGTTACCAGCTCTTCCTGAAAGATAGGTCTGACAGAGAGGGTGGCGGTGTGATGTTGTATGTCAAGGATAATCTCAACTCGACGGAGTGCAACGTCGTATCCAACCATAAATTACTAGGTGTTAACCTAGAGATAGGTCCTGTCAGATACAGGACCCTGGTGCTTTATAGACCCCCTGCTCAACTCTCAGTACAGGACAGGAGCCTATACCAGCTGTTGGGCGAACTTGTAAAAGACAGAGTGTGTATCACCATGGGTGACTTCAATACACATGTTGACGGGGAAACGAGAGAACCCTGTGGCGAGAACACACTACTCCTGGAGTTTGCGAACAACGAGTTCCTGACTCAATGGGTGAGAGAGCCAACGAGAGGAGACAATATCCTCGACTTGGTTTTCACCTCAGAGGATGACATCGTTTACGACCTCTCTGTTGGCGAAGAGCTCGGTGGCAGTGACCACCGACTAGTTATATTTGTAGTCAAAGTCCCGAAGGCAGGGCCTGCAACTAGTAAATAGAGGAAACTTAATTTGGGAAGAGCAGACTTTGCAGGTCTTCGTGCTGGACTGACTGACGCGATGTTGTTAAAGACTCGTGGAACAGTTTCAAAACCACATTCATGAGTCTTCAATTGCGTTTCATCCCTCTGAAATTCACCCGTCGGTCTTCTGTTCCCCTAAAGTGGTTTAATCGAGAAATCGGACAACTGATTAGGGAGAAGAGAAACGTGTACCGGCAATCCAAGATCTCGGGGGACTTTGACGAATACCGGAGGCTAGCAAAGAGAGTGAAGTCCAGCATAACGGCGGCTAAGCGGTCTGAGGAACTCCGAGTGGTAAGACTCTGTAAAGAGAATCCCAAGGAGTTTTTCGATATGTAAACAGCCGTAAACCAATGCGTCGAACGATTGACCCTTTGAGGAATGAGGAGGGCACATTAAAGCACTCAGATGCAGAAAATGCTAACCTCCTCAACCTCTACTTCTCTTCAGTGTTTACTAAAGAGTATGGTCCCATCCCCCAGCCAATGGATTCCTACTCGTGAGAAAAGCTGGAGGATATGGACTTTACAGAAGGGGAAATAACAAAGAAGATCAGTGACCTAATGACGAATAAGTCACCTGGCCCGGATGGGTTTCTACCTAAAGTGTTGAAAGAAGTGCGCGATCAAGTGTCACGACACCTGAGCGCGATCTCCAAAATGTCAATCCGGACGAATGCGTTCCTAGAGACTGGCGTGAAGCGGAGGTGACTCTTATCTTCAAGAAAGGAGACCGTAGTCATCCGTTGAACTACCGACCTATCAGTCTGACTTCGATAGTCGGTAAACTCATTGAAAGTATCATGGTGGACAAAATGACCTCGCATTTAGAGTCAAAGCTGCTACTGAGGAGTTCCCAGCACGTCTTCCGAAGGCAACGGTCATGCCTGACGAACCTTGTGGAATTCTTCCACTTCGTCTTCGGTGAGCACGATCAGGACAAGGCGGTGGATGCGGTCTACTTAAACTTACAGAAAGCCTTTGATAAGGTACCACACCGCCGCCTTCTCAGGAAAGTGCAAGCGCTGGGCATAGACTGAAAAGTAGCCGGCTGGATAGAGAACTGGCTAAATGGCAGATGGCAACGGGAGGTGCTGAATGGGCCGGCTTCTGAGTGGGTGCCCGTTACTAGCAGTGTGCCTCAAGGTTCTCTCCTGGGACCACTGCTATTCATCATCTACGTCAACGACATGGACGGTGACATGGTTGCGAAGATTTCTAAATTTGCCGACGATACCAAGCTTGGTATGAACGTTGCAAAGGATGGAAATACTGCCCGCCTGCAAGATGATCTTCGTAAGATTGGGGGGGTGGTATAATACGTGGAAAATGCCTTTTAACGTAAAGAAATGCAAAGTAGGGCATATCGGCCACCGAGATCCTTAATTACCCTATATCCTTAAGGGCACTGCTCTTGAATCCACCGACATTGAGAAGTACTTGGGTGTAACTATCACCAGTGACCTCAAGTTCTCGAAACAGTGTATTGAGGTGGAAAAGAAAGCCCAAAAGATGTAAGGGTATATAAAGCGACAGTTTGGATATCGAAACAAGGAGATAGCACTTTGTCTGTACAACTCCCTCGTCCGACCACACTTGGAGTATGCCGTACAATTTTGGAGCCCTTCATTTAGAAAGGACATCGTGAGATTGGAACGCGTGCAAGCCAAGGCAACCAACCTGATTCCCTCTATCAGACATAAAAGTTATGAGGATAGACTAAGGGAATTAGATATGTTCTCACTGGAGACTCGGAGACTACGTGGTCAGCTTATCGAAGTGTTTAAAATACTTCGAGGCTTTGACAGTCCGGACTACGGGCATATTTTCCAGCTCAGCGATGGGAGAACTAGAAATCACGGCTACAAACTTAAATTACCTCAGAGAAGGTAGAGTAGGACCTATAGGTAAGATTCTCCACACGGTCATGGGAGCTGTTGACGACTGTGGGAGCGGACCCAAAGAAGTGTCAGGCCCAGCGTGAAGGCGTAGGTGCGCCAGTACGCCCATGTCACTCCTGGAACGACCTACTCGGAGGTCGCTAGAAATGGTGCACCACGCCAATAACAGGAAATAGAGAGACAAATAAGACGGGGAGCGGAAAAGCGTAGGGAGTCCTACAGTCAGGACTCCCTGAAAGTTCTTTCGTTTAATGCGAGGTCAATCAGGAACAAGTTTCCTTAACTTCGTGGCATCGTAGCGATGGAAGAACCTGATATGCTGGTCATAAAAAAATCGTGGGTAAAAACCTCAAACCGAGATCTTGAGCGTGAATTCACGACTTCTGGTTACTAACTCGTCCTAAAAGATAGGGTAGACAGAGAGGGTGGCGGTGTGATGTTGTATGTTAAGGATACATTCAAAACGACGAACTGCAACATTGTATCCGTCCATGAGCTACTAGGTGTAGACCTAGAGATAGGTCCTGTTCCTGCCAGATACAGAACCCTGCTGCTCTATAGACCCCTTCCCCAACTCGTTGAAAAGGACAGATATCTGTACCGGCTACTGGGGTAAATTGTTGAGGACAGAGTTTGTATCGTCATGGGCGACCTCAACACCCAAGTTGACTGGAAAACCAGACAACGCTGTGGTGACAATGCACTGCTCCTGGAATTCGCGAACAACAAGTTCCTGACTCAATGGGTGAGAGAGCCGACGGGAGGCAATAATTTTCTCGACTTAGTTTTCACCTCTGAGGATGACATCGTTGAGGGGCTATCTCTAGGCGAGGAGCTCGGTAGCAGTGACCACCGACTAGTTAGATTTGTAGTCAAGGTCCACAAGGTAGAGTGTGCGACTCGTGAATTTAGGAAACTTGATTTGAGAAGAGCAGACTTTGCAGGTCTTTGTGCTGATTTGGCTGATGTGAGGATGGAAGGGTGTGAGAATGTTGAAGATTTGTGGAATAGTTTCAGAACTATGTTCATGAGCCTTCAATCATGATTTATCCCTTTGAAAAGCTTGCGTTAATCTTCTGTTCAGCCAAGGTGGTTCAATCAAGAAATTGGTCAACTGCTGAGGGAGAATAGAACTATGTACCGGCAGTCAAAGATTTTTGGTGACTTCGATGAATACCGTAGGCTAGCTAGGAGAGCGAAGTCCAGTATAAGGGCGTCAAAGCGTGCCAAGGTGCTCCGAGTGGCGAGACTTTGCAAAGAGAATCCCAAGGAGTTCTTTGGTTATGTAAACAGCCGTAAACTAATCAGCCGCAAGATGGGCCCTTTAGTAAATGAGTAGGGGGCATTGAAGCACTCAGATGCAGAAAAAATGCAAACCCCCTGAACGACTACTTCTCTCCAGTTTTCACTGAAGAGTATGGTCTTATTCCTCAACCCATGGACTCTTACTTGGGTGAGAAGCTGAAGGAAATGGACTTCACCCAAAGCGAAGTAGAAAAAATAATCAATGATCTAAGAACGCATAAGTCCCCTGGCCCCGACGGGTTTCTACCTAAAGTGTTGAAAGAAGTGCGTGATGATGTGTCACCACATCTGGGCACAATCTTCAACATGTTAATCCGGACTGGATGCGTTCCTAGAGACTGGCGTAAGGCGGAGGTGACTCATATCTTCAAGAAAGGAGACTCTAGCCAACTGTTGAACTACCGACCTATTAGTTTAACTCTGATAGTTGGTAAACTCCTAGAAAGCATCATGGTGGACAAAATAACTTCATATTTAGAGTCAAATTTGCTATTGAGGAGTTCCCAGCACGGCTTCCGAAGGCAACGGTCATGCCTCACGAATCTTGCGGAATTCTTCCACTTCGTTTTCAGTGAGCACGATTGTGATAAGGGGGTGGATGTTATCTACCTATAATTGTTAGAAAGCCTTTGATAATGTACCACACCGCCGCCTTGTCCTGAAAGTGTGTGCAGTGGGCATAGACGTAAACGTAGTAGGCTGGATAGAGAACTGGCTATGTGGCAGACGGGAACGGGTAGTGTTTAATGGACAGGTTTCTGAGTGAGTGCCCTTTATTAGTGGTTTTCCTCAAGGTTCTGTCCTAGGACTACTACTTTTCACCATCTATGTTAACGACAGGGATGGTGAAATTGTTGCCAAGATTTCTAAATTTGCCGATGATACCAAGCTTGGTATTAACGTTGCAAAGGAAGGAATTACTGCCCGCCTACAAAAAGATCTGGGGAAGATTGGGGAGTGGTCGGACACGTGCCAAATGATTTTTAACGTGAACAAATGCAAAGTGGTGCATATGGGCCACCGAACTCCTCAATTGCAGTATATCCTTAAGAGCACTGCTCTTGAAAGCACTGATACTGAGAAGGACTTGGGTGTAACTATCACTAGTGACCTCGAGTTCTCGAAAGAGTGTATTGAGGCGGAGAAGAAAGCCAAAGAACGTTAGGCTACCTAAAGCGACAGTTTGGATATTGCAATAGGAAGATTGTACTCTGTTTTTACAACTCCTTTTTACAGCCGCACTTGGAGTATGCCATTGAATTTTGAAGTCCTTCGTTTCAAAACGAAATTAAGATATTGGTACGTGTGCCCGCCAGGGCAACCAAACTGATTCATTCTATCAGACACAAGAGTTATGAAGATAGGTTACGGAAATTAGATTTGTTCTCGTTGGAGACCCGAAGGCTGCGTGGTCAGCTTATCGAAGCTTTTAAAATGCTTCAAGGGATACTTACAGGGATATTTTCCAGCTTAGCAAAAACAGAACCAGAAACCACGGCTACAAACTTGAGATGAAGTGTTACTACCTTGACTGTGTGGAATATTTTTCACATACATCATCTGTGGTACATGTAATGCACTTCCAGTGGAAGTTTTCAACAGCAATTCTATTGAGCAGTTCAAGTCCCTTCTAGACAAAGTCTTGAAAATTAGCCGTTTGGTCCCATAACTGTGGGGCGAGTGTTCTTCGATGGCGTCATTGACACTTTCGAGGACTGCAACTGTTACGCCAAAGGTACCCTCTTTGAATGGACCATAAAGTCTACTAGGGTAGTTCTTTTCCTTGTAGCCTCTTGTAGCTCCGTCACATTCCCTTTATCACTTCTCTCATTCTGTCACTCATTCTCCTTGCTCTCCTTGCCCTTCTGATCTCTTCTCTGCCTCTTCTATCTCTCACATTCTCTCTCATTTTCTTTCACGCTCTATCACACTATCTCCCAGTCTCTCATTCTATTCTTCTCTCTTTTATCTCACTCTCTTACAAAGTCATTCTCATTCTCACTCTCTCTCTCACTATCTCATACACTCTCTTTCACTCTCAACCTCACTCATTCCCTTTATAATCTAACTCTGTTTCAATCTCTCTCACACTCTAGATTTCACTCTCTAAATATCTTAAAATATTTATCGCAATCAGTCGCACTATCTCTCACTCTCACTATGAATCACTCTCAAATTCACTCTCCTCCTATTTCTAATACTCCCCCCCTCTCTCTAGCTTTTTTCTCTCTCACTATCTACTACACTAGCTCAACTTTTCTATTAGTCCCACTAATTATGTGCCTCTTCCTGTGTCAATCTTTCTCCCTATCTCTTTCACACACTCTTAATTTCTACAACTATCGCACACACACACACTCTCTCTCTCTCTAAAACTATTCATCACCCTGTGCGCTATCTTTAACATGTCAATCCAGACCAAATGCGTTCCTAGAGACGGGCATGAGGCGGAGGTGACTCCTATTTTCAAGAAAGGAGACCGTAACCAACCGTCGAACTACCGACCTATCAGTCTGACTTCGATAGTCGGTAAACTCATGGAAAGCATCATGGTGGACAAAGTGACGTCGTATTTAGAGTCAAACCTGCTACTGAGGAGTTCCCAGCACGGCTTCCGAAGGCAACGGTCATGCCTGACGAACCTTGTAGAATTCTTCCACTTCGTTTTCAGTGAGCACGATCGGGACAAGGCGGTGGATGTGGTCTACCTAGACTTTCAGAAAGCCTTTGATAAGGTAGCACACCGCCGCCTTCTCCGGAAAGTGCGAGCGATTGGCATAGACGGAAAGGTAGCCGGCTGGATCGAGAACTGGCTAAGTGGCAGACGGCAATGGGTGGTGGTAAATGGACAGTCTTCTGAGTGGGTGCCCGTTACTAGCGGGGTGCCTCAAGGTTCAGTCCTGGGACCACTACTATTCATCATCTACGTCAACGACATGGACGGTGACATGGTTGCCAAGATTTCCAAATTTGCCGACGATACCAAGCTTGGTATGAACGTTGCAAAGGATGGAAATACTGCCCGCCTGCAGGAAGATCTTGGGAAGATTGGGGAGTGGTCGGACACGTGGCAAATGCCTTTTAACGTGGGCAAATGCAAAGTGATGCATATCGGCCACAAAAACCCCCAATCTCAGTATATCCTTAAGGGCACTGCTCTTGAATCGAGTGACACTGAGAAGGACTTGGGTGTTACTATCACTAGTGACCTCAAGTTCTCGAAACAGTGCATTGAGGCGGAGAAAAAGGCCCAAAGGATGCTAGGCTATATTAAGCGCCAGTTTGGTTATCGGAACCAGGAGATTGTACTGTGCCTGTACAACTCACTTGTCCGAGCCCACCTGGAGTATGCCGTACAATTTTGGAGTCCTTCATTGCGAAAGGACATCGCGAGATTGGAACGCGTACAAGCCAGGGCAACCAAGCTGATTCCCTCTATCCGACATAAAAGTTATGAGGATAGACTAAGGGAATTAGATCTGTTCTCGCTGGAAACCCGTAGACAGCGTGGTCAGCTCATCGAAGTTTTCAAAATACTTCGAGGGTTCGACAATGTTGACTACCGGGATATTTTCACACTGAGTGAGAACAGAACGCGCAATCACGGCTTTAAACTTGAACTGAAGCGTTACAACCGCAATCTGTGTGGAAATTTTTTCACTTACAGTATCTGCGGTATGTGGAACGCACTTCCAGTGGAAGTTGTCAACAGTGAATCTGTTGACCAGTTCAAGTCAAGACTAGACAAAGTCTTGAAAAGTGGCCGTTTAGGGACGCAAAACAATTGAGCAGCCATGTGCCCGCTCGATTGCTAGTCCTAAGGTACCCTCTTTGAATGGACCGTAAGGTCTCCTAGGGTACCTTCTTTCCTTGTTGTTACTCTCTCGCACTCTCACTCAAGCTAGATGCTATCCATCACCCTCCCTCTCTCACTCTCTCTCATTCTGATTCTCACTTTCTCACTTTTCTCAATAATTTATCCCGCTCTCTCTTAATTTTTCCCCATCACTCTCTCTTTAACTCTCCCTCTCAATCTCTTTTACTCTTTCTGTCTATCTCTCATTCTTTTACAAAAACGCGCTCCCTCACTCTCTGTCTCTAAAACTCTCTTGGACACTCTCATTCTCTTCCACTTCTCCCTCTCTAGCTCTCTTCTCACTCTTTCTCTTGCCATCTCAATCAGTTTTTCAATCTCTTTCTGATTTTCTCTCATTCCTTCACCCTCTCTCACTGAATCTCTCAGTTTATTTCTGATTCTCTCACACTCTTAAACACGCCCTGTCACTCTCTTCCTTCTCTCACTCTCATACTTTCATTTTCTGTCATTTCTCTATTTCACTCCCTCACAATCTCGCTTTCTCTCTCAATCTCTTTCTTTATCAATGTCTTTCTGTCATTTCTCTATTTCACTCTCTCTCTCTATTAATTCCTCCCTCTCCCACAATCTTGCTTTCTCTTTCGATCTCTCTCTTTATCAGTATCTTTCTTTCCATCTTCAAATCACACACTCTTTCTCTCTCTCTCTCTCATTCTCTCTCCCCCCACTCACTCTATTTCTCTTTTCTTTCAATTTCTCTCAAATTCTCTCATACTTTCTCATTTCTCAGTCTCTATCAATAGCTCTTAAGTTCACTTTCTATCACGCTCTGTTGCACTTTCTCTCTCTCTCTCCCTCACACACACAGACTCCGTTTAGCAATCTCTCTACCTCTTCTTTCATCTCTTTATCGCCGTTCTATTTCTACTTTCTTTTTCCCTATTATTCTCTCCATCACTTCTCTCACGCTTTCTGTAACTTAATTCCCCTTTATCTTCCCCGCGTCTCGCTTTTACCCTCTCCCACTCACTCACTTTTATTGTCCTTTTCACTCTTCCTCTCACTTGAGCTTTCACTTTCTTTCATAGTCTCTCCACCTGACTCTCTCTCTCTCGCTCTCAAAACCTCAAATACTCTCTATCATAGTTTTCTAACTCAGTCACTATCTCACTCCATCTCAGACGATCTCATAATCTGGCTCACTCTCTCTCTCTCTCTCTTTATTAGGCGCCTCCTTGCGTGTACCGTGGAACTTTTAGAGCTTCCGAGCTATCCCAGCGGGGGCTCCTTCGTGGCGCCTCTGGGAGGGTTACCCTCGTCAAATTGGTCGGGAATAAGGTTCCAGACAACCGCGTCCGTATTCTACTCGTCTATCCTGTGCTTTGAACGGTTTGTTCTCTCTCTGTGGCCCATCCCCCCCCCAAAAAAAAACGAACTAAAAAAACAACAACTACGACTGTCCTTTTTCGCACCACCCTTTAACCTTCTATCTAGAATATAAGGACCTGACGGCTACCTCATGCGTCAGAAAAGAGGCTTTGGAACCTCTAAAAACAACGCCGATTCACGCTCACTGGTTGTGAGAGACAGGGACTAGAGGGGCCCCAGGCGCAGGGGCGCGATGAATGAGATCAGGGTATGTGCCCCGTTAAGCCCTTCTCTGGCGTGTTATTACTGACCATTCCCAATGACCGTTAAAGGTTGCCTCTTGTAGTAACGGTCCATGGCGACGGTCCTTTGTTCCGAGGTTGGCTCCCAGGCTAACAAAAAGCCTTAGGTCGAGTTCCTTGGTGTGGCGGAATATCCATTAAACGCTACACCGAGATTCAGGCCGCCCGCCCTAAAGGGAACTAGTACGAGTTTAGTACGGGGCATGCTCCGCTGTTTACCTGGTGTAAATCAAAGAGTCCCTTTTGGGGCAGTCAGTGCTGATTGGTTGGGAGCCACGGCACGCCGGGCTTGGTTAACTCGGTCGGACGAACAGCCGACCTTCCCGCGAGAGCGACCCATGCAAGGCAAACTCACCAACCCCCATTTTTTTACTTTTTGATTGGTCTCAAAGTTATTAGGGCTATAAAGTGTTAAACATGAGTGGGAAGAAAGGATCAGCTGCTTTAAAGTACACCTGTACAATATGCCAGAAGAACAAGTGGTGTGTGGACTTTCCGGAGGGGTGTTATTCTAAATGCCATCCGGGCAGTATCTACACCGATTGCATCCTGAAAGCTGAGGTTGAAGAAGCCAAAGCTTATTGTAAGGAACGTCAAGATCTCTATAGATCATATAAGGAGAAATATACGGAACTCGAGAGGGAATTATAGAGCCTGGAATCGGAACAGGCGTGTTAGATTGGCCGCCTCGATGATATGATCGCATAGTTGGCTTTAAGATAAGAGTCCAGGTCGGTTCGAGCCCTGGATGAACCTCTCACCGACGTGGGCAGTTCCGCCAAAGGGCCTCTCACTAAGAAGGTGAACAGTGCATTGGCAGTGCCGCGCCAGCCGACCGGGGAAGAGGTGAAGAAGAGAAAGAAGAGAAAAAGAAAAATAAGAAAACAGGGATAAAAATACACCACTCCCGAGTGTCTGGGGTTCCAGGGTCGCAGGTACCCAAGGGATGTGCCATGATGGCTTCATCCCTGTCAGGAGGGGAGCAAAGAGTCCTAGAGACCCTCCGAGACCGACGCTAGTCTCAATCTCCATTACATTTGCAGATATCGCAAGTGAGGGACCTGAAGAGTAGGCCAAACAGGTGCCCAAGGAAATGTGGCCCGTACATAGACTTCCAGGGAAGCGGAACCGAGATATCAAGCAGGAGTGGACAAGCTACGACTTAGATGTCATGATACACTGGTAGTCGCAATAGGCAGCGGAAATAATGATAATATAAATCCTTTATTTATTAATATTTACATTAGGTATTCTGAGCTCATTATTGAGGACGTAATGACCTTAGCAACCACAGTAAAGGAAAAATCAACCAGAGCAGTCACCGTTGTGATCATTCCAAGACGCTCCACGGGTGCCGTTGCCAACCAAAAGGCCTTGAGCATCAACCGGAGACTCAGCGAGATCCTGTCAGAAATGTGGGTAGGTTTTGTTTACCCGTTTGATGAGTTCAACGGTTGGCCCGGGCTGTTGGCCAACGACAGTACCCACCTGTCTCTCCGTGGGAGAGGAGTGACACGTGAGCTTATCTGCTGCGGTTTGTACTGGTTGGAGAGGTTGGGTAAAGGGGAAAGACCAACCAGAAATCAGTTGGAAGATTCTCCCTAAATAGTGCCATCAGCAGCCGAGGTCGTACAACCAGAAGACAACCCATCCGTCCATACAAGGGAGGGAGCAGAGATGGGTGATGGCCAACTTCCGAATCCAGCTTAGGAGGAGAGGACGCCTGACTAACTGTCGGAAAATGGACAAGTGAGCGGGGGAGTGGGAGTAGGGCTAGTAGACGCCCCCTAAGAGTACTTCTCTTAAATGCCTGGTCAATGAGGAACAGATTCTGCGATATTTGAGCACTGATGTCTTCTAAGAGTCTTAAAATAATGGCCATCACGGAGTCGTTGATCCGTGCAGAAACCAGAAACTTTTTCGGTGAGTTCGGAGTACTTGATTACGCAACCCCGTATAAGGACCGCGCTTATCGGAGGGTCGGCGGAGTTCTTGCGTATCTGCAGGACTATGTCCTCCCGTTGAGTGCAGACCTGTTCCGGAACATGAGTTGGTAGGAGTCAAAATTAAGATCTAGGATACAATGTACAGGGTCTTAGTTGCTTACCAGCCTACCTATCGGACAGTGGAGGTGGATTGGGACCTGTACCAAAAACTCTTCGATCTCTTCGACAGTCCTCTGTCACTCCAACTGCCGAGTCGACTGGAGTGAGATAACAGGCGACGAAGAGGCGTCTCAGCTTGTAAACTTTGCTAACAGCAACTTTTTGACTCACTGGGTCCGCGAGCCTACCCAAGGGGGTAATGTTCTGGATCTAGTATTTACCACCAAAGAAGACCTCGTCTCTGACGTGTTAGTGGATGAGTGCCTAAGTGTTAGTGAGCACAATATGGTCCAGTTCGGTGTATGTGCCCCTTGTATGCAAGGTACAAATAAATGAGTACGTAAGTTGAATCTCAGACGTGCAGACTTCGATGGACTTTGGACGGCACTTGGCCAGAAACAACCATCTAACAAGGACGGGACGAACGCCAAATGAAGTGACTTGAAAAAATCGTGTTTTGGAGCATCAGGTCTAATTCGTTTCCAGGAAGACTGTCAGTCTAGCTAGCTTTCAGCTGAAGTGGTTTAGTTAAGAAATCGCCACCCTAATAAGGGTAGAAACACAGCTCACAGGATATGGAGGAGAAGTAGAAATGCTGTGCATCATGAAGCTTACATAATTCATTATAGAATGGTAAAGGCACTAGTGTATACGGCTAAGCGGAACGAAGAAGTTCGTGTGGCATATCTCTTCAAAGAGTTCTTTGCGTACGTGAACAACTGAAAAACAGTGCACCAACCCTTCGGACCTCTGAGGAACGCAGACGGCGTCCTCCAGGATTTGGACCTGGAAATCACCAACGCGCTCAACGACTACTTTTCTTCGGTGTTCATGAGGTAAAGGGACGGAGAGATACCCAGACCGCTGATAGTGATAGATGTTGGATTAGAAACGCTAGAAGAGATAACTAAAACTGCCGAAGAGGTTGCCAGTAAGCTCGGCTCGGTCAGTTGAATGCAGCCAAGAGTGCTGCGTAAGGTGAAATATCAGGTGAGAACCCATCTTTCTGAAATTTTCAATGCGTCACTCTATAGTAGTGAAGTCCATACGGACTGGCGTATGGCCAATGTTACCCCAATCCACAAAAAAGGGAACGGTGGTACCGCTGTAAATTACAGACCGATAAGTCTCACTTTAATAGTGGCTAAAGTACTGGAAGGCACCATAGCAGATAGAATAACGGATAACTTAAAGTCCCACAACCTGTTGAGGGACACCCAGCACGGTTTCTGAAGAAAGCGCTCCTGCCTCACGAACTTGCTCGAATTCTTTCACGGGATGCTGAGCAAATTTGACAGAAGTCGCGCGGTGGACATACTTTATTTGGATTTCCAAAAGGCTTTTGATAAAGTGTCCCACCGTCGACTGATGGCGAAAGTACGTGCCTTAAAAATTAGAAGAAAGGTCGCAGACAGTTTAGAAAGTTTGTTGTCGGACAGGCGACAGAGGGTTACTATCGGCGGATACACTTCTCGGTAGTCGTCAGTAACGAGCGGAGTCCCTCAGGGTTCCGTGTTGGGCCCTCTGTTATTCATCATCTACATCAACGACATATTTGAAGGATTGGTGAGCCGCCTTGCGCAATTTTCCGATGATTCAGAGGTTGGAGGTAATGTAGCGACTCCCGAAAACATCGAGGGGTTAAGGGGGGACCTACGGATGATCGGCGAGTGGTCTGAAAAGTGGCAGATGCCTTTCAATTTGGACAAGTGCACGGTGATTCACACCTGGTATGCGAATCCCGGTCTGACTATGAGCTACAAGGTATGTCTCTTAAGTCAACTAATGTCGAAAAGGACGTAGGGGTGCCTTTCAATTTGGACAAGTGCACGGTGATTCACACCTGGTATGCGAACCCCGGTCAGACTATGAGTTACAAGGTATGTCTCTTAAGTCAACTAATGTTGAAAAGGACGTAGGGGTGCTGGTGAAAAGGGAGCCCAAATTCTCGAAGCAGTGCTTACAGGTAGAGAAGAGGGTTCAGCACCTGCTGGGTCACATCACGATGCAATTCAGTTTTCGGAACCAGGAGGTTGTTCTGCCCTTTTACAACTCACTGGTGCGGCCTCACATGGAGTACGTAGTTCAGTTCTGGTCTCCCCGTTATCGAAAAGGCATCCATCGTTTGGAAAAGGTGCAAGCCAGGGCCACGAAACTGATCCCATCGTTAAAGAACGAGACATACCGGGAAATACTGCAAGAGCTTAGTCTCTTTTCGCTCGAGACTCGAAGACTATGCGTTCGTTTCATAGAGACTTTCAAATTTTCAAAAGGCTTTGAAAATGTCGACTACACGAAGTACTTTACCTTTAACCGGAATGCGACACATGGAATAGACCGTCAGCGGTAGTTGTCGACAGTAGCAGTGTCGATCAGTTCAAGAATCTACTCGATAACATATACTTTAGAACATAATATTTTGGTGATAGCAATTTTATAGTGCGTACCAGTTTAGAGATCATTAATTTAGATTAGCGTGGGTTAACTAAGTTTCATCTTATACAAAGTGCCTCCTCGACACTTTGAGGTGCTTCTTTTACTTGTAAATCACTGTAACTCTCAAACACGCTCTCTCTCTCTCTCTCTCTCTCTCTCTAACTCGCTCTCTCTCCATCTCTTTCTTTATCTCTCTCTCATTCTCTTACACACTCTTTCACACACTCACTCTCTCAATCTCTCTCAATCTTTTCTCCCTCTATCTCACTTTCTCTTTTACTATTCCTCTCATTCTCTCTGACTATATCTCACTCTAATCCAATCTCTCTCTCTTTCATTCACTCACAAGCTTTCTCACTATTTATCCCTCTCTATCACTCTACCTCTCGCTCACTATCCGCAATCTATCTGACTTTTAGTCTTACTCACTTTCTCTCTCTCTCTCACTCACAATCTTTCTCATTCTATCTCACTCTCTTTGCCTCTCTCTCTTACTCGCACTTTAATTCACTCTAACTTTCAGTCACATTATCCCTTGTATTGCCATTTCACTTTCCAACTCACTATTTCTCTTACTTTCACTCTCTATCAATCTAGCAAAACTCTCCCACAATCTCACTCTCTCCCTCCTAATCTATCTCTTACTCTTGCTCGCTCACTTCTCGCTTTTTTTCTCAAGCGCTCTATCACACTCTCTCTCAATCTCTCATAATTTCGATCTCACTATATATTTCATTCATTCATTCTCAATCCCCTCCTCATTCTCCCTCTGAATTCTCTTCACTCTTCGTCTCGATCTATTTCTCACTCTCACAATCTCTATCAACCTTTCTTGAAATCTCTCTCAACCTCTCTTATAATCGTTCTCAACCTCTCTTATAATCCCTCTCAACCTCTCTTAAAATCTCTCTTAACCTCTCTAAAAATATCTCAAAACCTCTCTTAAAATCTCTCTCAGACTTTATCTCCAACTCACTGGCTACGTCTCAATCTCACCTATATCTCCAATAAATCTCCCTCTATCTATCCGTCGATCCATCTATCTTTCTATTAATCCATCTATCTATCTGTCGTGCTCCCTCCCTACCATTTTTTTATCTATCTATCTATGTAAAGACAAGAAGGTAAATGATAGCGGCGGTGTTATTGATTGACTAAGCAGTACATTATGATGTGTGTGGAGCTAATTCCTCACGCGGAGGTGAGCACCAGAGTGTCCGCTGTCAACTTATGAGGCTGCCCTTCAGAAGTAGTGTGGCTTCTCTCTCGGAGATTTAGTTAGCCACTGACCCGATATCAGAAATCCAACGACGTATCCACGAGGCTGAAGAAGACTTCTATTCTTTGTTAAAACCCTTTTTTTTTTCTTCTCTTCGCATCATACTCGTAATTTTTGATAAAATAAGTAATTTATAACTGGATTCATACGAAAATACTCGGGTTAATTATCTTTAGGCCTTTGATTTCTCCTTCTCGGTTATTCCAGAGTAGATTGATTGATTAAAACTCCCATATTAAAATTATGTGCATTTGTATATTGTATAGGTAATATTTATGTCACCGTTTGCCCTTCTTTATTAATATAAAAATAAATAATGTATAAAATAAGAGGATTCCTATGAAAATATTCCAGTTTGGCATCTTTATGCTTTCTATTTTCCATCTCCTCATTCTGGTGTAGAGTTCGAGAATATTGAAAAGCTTATGTAAATAGGATCTGTAGGTAGGAGAGCCTCGTATATGTGTATATACAGTCATGGCTAAAGGTTAGGAGCCTATTATATATTTTTAATTTTATTCGTTTTTTAAATTTACGTGATAGAAATATTTTTTTAATATTTAAATTATCGCAGGTTTATTAAAATGCCATCATTTAAAAAAAATAAAATAAAAAATGCATTCCTTCTCTGAATCTATAATCGCTCTCTCGTCATTTCACTGTAAAAGGTGAGTTTAGTCCCTGGAGTTTGCTATTCGATCAAAATGGTAAAATTATGACACGTTTGGGTTAAATGAATGATATTGTGTAATTATAATCTATTTCGTAATAATTTGTTGGAAAAAATATTTGCGTGAATCTCTTTCAATTCCAGTAATGGTTCTTTCTAAAGAAAAGCGTGCAACCATTGCTGCTCTTCAACAATAGCCTGAAATGCAAGGAGATAATTGCTAAAGGTATTGCATCAATTATCACCATCTTTATCATCATTAATGACTTTAAAAAGACTGGTTACACTTCTGTGAGGAACTATTATGGACGCCCAATTGCTTCAAATAAACGCCAAGATCGCCTCCTGGTAAGGTCCCAACACAAGAACGCTTCAGCACGCACTACAAAGGTTTCAAGTCGAGGAGGGCTGCGAAGAAGCCTCATCTCAACAAGCAGAACTTTACGGATAAGCTCCACTGTTTTAGCAAATATAAAGCATTGATTGTTGAAGACAGGCAAAGTGATATTACCTGATGAAGCTCCCTTCTGCTTGTTTGGAGCTTCGGAAAGATCCCTCGTTAGGAGGAGAAGAAGGAGCGCTCTTAACAGTCTTGTGTCGTCTCCACGAAGAAACATCCAGACATTCTCCATGTTTGGGGCTGCTTCTCGTCTAACGGAACTCGATCACTAAAAACTTTGCCCAAGAACGCTTCCATGAACTCAAAATAGTACCAAAAGATGTTTCATTAGCACCTTTCTCCAACAGTTCCGGACCAATTTGGGGATGATAACTATATTTTTCAGCATGGTGGCGCGCATTGCCACAAAGGAAAGCAATTACAAAGTTCTTGGTTGAAAATAACATCGAATCTTTGGGACCTTGGCCCGGGAATTCGCCAGATTTGAACTCAACAGAGAATTTGTGGGCGATAATCAAACTGGCGGCTGATAAACAGTAGCCTTCCAATCCTGAGCAGTTGCGGATGCAAATTGAACAAAAATAAAGCAATATCAGAGAAGATATCATTGTAAATTTGTCTTTAAGATGTCAATACGAATTGAAGCAGTCCTAAAGAACAAGGGACATCAATAATAAAATGAGTTTAGGCTCTAAATTTTTCTGATTTACCTTTAAAATTTGATACAAACATATTAAAACAAAATGCAGTGTTTGAATATATTTAATTAATTTTTAATCATGAATATCACAAAAATATTCGCAGTAACCTTTGTCTATTTTTTATTTTTATCCCTATAATTAATTTTCGAACCTAATGTATTATGGAAAATATTATCACTTGGCAACACCGCACAGCAAACCCTAGCGGCAATCATTCCAGACTAATCGTGTCACATTTGAAAAATGTGACAGGATTAGAGAGGATATTGATTGCCCCTCTTTGGATAGCTGGTCTAGATAGAAGAAAGAATAGAGGTCAAAGGTTACCATCTGTATTTGGAGAGCTTGGCTTGAAAGGTAAACGAAAGGTCTTGAGGCTCTACCTTTTTTCTTGTGAGCTTGGCTAGAAAGGGGAAATAAAGGTCGAGACGGTACCGCCTGTATCTGGGGAGCTGGGTTAGATAGGGAAAAGAAAGTAGGTCGAGAGGGTACCGCCTGTATCTTGGAAAGTGGAACAGAGGTGGAAAAATAAAATTCGAGAAGGTGCCCCATGTACATTCTAAATCTTGGCTTTCACAAGTTCCTCACAGCAATAAAGTTGTCCCGTGAAGCTGAAAGTGCATGTACAAAGCGAGACAAAAGTCAATTACAAACCTGTGTTCTTTACTGAGAATTAACTCTTACTTTTTTTAGATATTTTTATTATATTTATTTGAATATTAAATAAAATTTACCAGTAAAGCGGCTGTCGCCTTGTAAAAAATGTCTCTCTCTCTCTCGAGCTCTCTCACCCTCCTTCTCTCGCACATGCCTCCTTTCAATATTGACAATGTGCAATATTGACCTGAGGTATTTGAATTATGAAAGAATCAAAACAAGTCTTTGGTTAAACCAAAGGATAAAAAAAACACTTTTCAGGTGGAAAAATAAAACAATGGTCTCTTGAAACATTAAACATGAAGAATAACACATTTACTGCCAAGTATTGTACCATGATCATCTTTGCTGAAGGTGGAGGAGAAAAGAGGCATCCTTGAGATGTTTTTATTATCAAAAACTAAGCAGTTTCTTTTCAGTTTGGATGATGACAGAAAATCAGGCTGGAAAATAAGTGAAACTTCATGGACGATTGAATGTCTTTGGTTTATTTTTCAAACCCCGAGTCTGAATATTTTTGTTTCTCTTCTCTTTTAAGGCCTCCTTCAAAGAATTGCCCTCACATAATTTTACTGAAGCAGATTCATCATTACTGTTTGTTTGTTACCATCACCGTTTCAAACCAAAGTGATCATGAATTGGAAGGGACTAATGGTTTGAGAGAAAGAAATAAAGAGAAGAGACAGACATACAGTCAGGAGGTGACAATAAAAAGGGAGAGAAAAAGAGAGAGGTAGAGAAAGAGAGATACGAAGAAAAACAGGGAGAGAATGAGAGAGAGATAGAGACGGACAGAGGCAGAGACAGAAAGAGAGAGTGAAACAGAAAAGAGAGAAAGAGAGAGAGAAACAGACAGAGAGAAAAAACAGAGAGAGAGAGAAACAGAGAGAGAGAGAAAAACAGAGAGAGAGAGAGAATACTGCTGCTGCTCCTGGCGATGGTCGTGGTGGTGTAGTTATAATGGTGGTAGTAGTGTAGTAGTAATGGTGATAGTGGTGGTGTAGTCGTAGTGATACTGTGGGGGTGTAGTATTATTGGTGGTGGTAGTCTCTAACTCAAAACAAGAACCCATTTAAAAGTTAAACTCAAACAAGAATCCAATTATCAAATCTGGAATTAAAAAAATCCTCGCGGCTAAACTCTTGAAGTTAGAGACTTAGGTTTGGTCTCATTGAACAGATAACATCGGTCTGCGTCAAAAATGTACCTTATGTTTTCCGTAGTATTTCTTAATAAAATTGACCTCCTAAATCCGAATCTAGCATCTGTTTTTCTCTATCAGGCCCAGTTTTGGGGATACAGAGGGTGATAATTATTTTATAGTTTATACATGTCCTATATTACATCAAAATTTCAATAGTTTTTGCACTATTGTATTCGCAGTAAATTTTGTGTACATTTTAAGTAATTATGTTAATAAGTTTATATTTTTGCAGGTTAGAAATTGCTTAGCATTATAATAATAAGAATAATAATAATAGTGGTTGAGTTAAAAATGAACTGAAAATGTAAGAATAGCTCCGACAGATTTTGCTATGTTTGCGGCAAAGTGACTTTTTCCGAGCAGCAAAGTACAATCCCTCCTGTAATTAAATCTTTGTATCATGCATAATTTGGAGTAAGGCTAAGAAATCAAAATAAAAGTTTTGCACCACATATCTGCTGCAAGGGATGCTACAGAAGTTTAAGACGCTGGAGTCAGGGCGAACAGAAGTCTCTCTCTTTTGGTGTTCCCATGGTGTGGAGAGAGGGCAAGGACCACACTACGGACTGCTATTTTTGCATGACAAATCTTAAAGGTGAGCATTGTATCAAGTATTTAAGCTTTCTGTATTATACTAGCTCATTAAAATGTCATTATTATGCATAGACTTAGCATAAAATTAAAAACTAACATAGTTTACTTCAGCATGAACATATCTTTTACTAAACATTTATGTACTATCTGCAACTCCAAATCAATTCCTTTATGTAATATGCAATTATATTTTCCACAGGTATAAATAAGAAGAATAAACATAGTGTGGCATATCCGGATGTTCCTTCTGCCATCAAACCCCTGCCCCATGGTCCAGGAATTCCTATACCTTCTCCCCCTCAACATATAGAGGTCCATGAAGAGGTTAATATGGAAGTTGATCAAGAATGTGACACATCTGAGTCTTATCAGGTTTCACTCAAGTTCAGTTAAATGACCTGACCAGAGATCTGGGGCTTTCAAAGGAGAATGCACAACTTCTTGGCTCTCGACTTCGTTAATGTAATATTCTCGCTAAAGAAACAAGATTCTTTTCGTACAGAAATAGAGAACAAGAGTTACGAAGCTATTTTTTACAGCATTCTTCCAGCTTTTTAGTATACTGCGCCAATATTAAAGGACTTGTTGAGGCCCTTGGAATTCCCTACAACCCATTAGAATAGAGACTTTTCATAGAAGTTTAAAAGCTGTGTTACTGAATATTGGTAACAAGATAGCTTCCGTTAGTATAGGCCATTCAATCCAACTTACTGAAAGTTATGAAAATATAAAAAAATTGCTGGATGCAATAAATTACTCTAGCTATAAGTGGAGGATATGTGGTGACTTAAAGGTAAGATCATTTAACACTTGGCATTTCTAAGCTCTTTGATATTGACATTTTCATTTTTAATTGTTAGTACTTGTATACACCTTTTGGTCAACTTACATTTTACAAGAATGCAAATCTGGAAATCATGAGTCATTTTTTAATTATATTTTTTTGTTGAAGTGTGTCCCTATACGTTAATGCATCCTTTTGGGTTAATGGGGAACTTATCCTAATTGAGAAGGTATACAACATAACTCAATAAACTCAAAATAAGATGTACATATATCCAATTCAGTGATTAAATGCATCGGTATACAGGATTGTTCAGTACATATTCATATTGTTATTGTTTTAAGAAATATTACTTTGAAATTGTTTTCAGAAATAATACACTTTTAATTTACACACCTTGCTGAATTTCTTTTCAGGTGGTGACTCTTATACTTGTGATGCAAACAGGCTTCACGAAGCATCCCTGTTTCCTATGTTTATGGGACAGTCGTGCCGATAGTATGTTATGCACTGTTAGAAGAAGGTTTGGCCTCTACGAGAAGCATTTAGAATTGGATCAACCAATGTGATAGCTAAACATTTAGTGCCTCCTCACAAAATACAGCTTTCTCCACTTCATATAAAGCTTGGCAAAATGAAAATTATGTCAAAACCCTTAATAAAAAAGGCCAGGCTTTTAAATTGCTTCTTCAAAAATTTCCGCAAATCATTGATGCTAAGCATAATGCGGGAATTTTTGATGGACCTCAGATCAGGAACTTGATGAGAGATCAGCAGTTTAAGGCATCAAAGCTCTAGTTAAAAATTTTCTAGGCAATAAAAGAAGCCCAGAATATGTTGCCTTGGTCAATCAGCTCCTAACAAGTCTCAAACATTTGGGAGCTCCAATGTCTATAAAGATACACTTTTCACAGTCCCATCTAGATTATTTTCCCGACAACTGCGGGGATTAGAGTGAAGAACAGGGGCATAGATTCCACCAGGACATAGAAACAATGGAATCCAGGTACCAGGGTAAATGGGACGTAAACATGCTTGCTGACTACTGTTGGTGTTTGAAGCGTGATGCACCAGATGAGAGGCACATACGAAAATCGTCAAGGGCGTCTTTTCCTGGAAATTAGAATTATTTTCTTTATTATGTTGCATTCTTTATTTTTTTTTTTATTAAAAGGATTATAGTTTACATACGTTTATTCCTGTTTCTATGATATAACAATAATAATGCATTATTAGATAGAGAAAAGTTTTTGAAAAGTTTTTCAGGAAAAATGAGGTAATCTCAATGAAAATTGTGTATGCTGTACTGAGAAAATCTGATCTGATTGAACTAAAATACATTCATTTTTGAGCTCAAGAGGTTTGATTCATTAAGAAACCACAAAGAAATCCTGAGGAAGATAATTTTTTTTTTCAAACGCAGGCCTGTGTAATTATCCAAACCTTCTTTTTGTCTCTCGTCCCATGGATGAGACCAATAGAATGCGTGGATTTTCCCAAGATTTCTGAAATGCCGCAAAGGAAAAAGAAAAACCTGGTTTCTCCACCGGGACAAAAATCGGCAAAAGATAAGTTATCACTTTTCTGCCAATTTTACCGATTAAGTAATGAATATTTAATTTTATACTCTTTGACTATTTCATTAATTGATTATAATTATCGACTACAAGGCTGGCGAAGTTATTTCTGTGGTGTCTCTTAATATCTGTTTAGGTGAGTATGACACTCTTGCCAGAGTCAGATACTCCTCCGCAATGTGTGGACGTAGCGTCCTCTTCAGGAGTGATAATGTTCCTTTAGTGCTGAAGCTACAGTTTTGAATCTTTGAAGTTCTCATGAATAGATGCTGGGCACATTTATTCTAGAAAGTATTCATAGTCTTACTTAATACGAAAGTTTGCTATATTTCACAAAGCATTTATTGCAGGCTATTTTGGAGGAAATTTTAAGAAGTTTATTAAACAAATAAAAGACTAATAACACCTTTTACGAAAATTTACAACCCAAAAATATTATACAAGACGATTTTCAAATTCCATTGTCTAATTTATATATTTTTATATTATGACAGTTTCAAATTCCCTCGATTAGTTTCTGTGGCCTATTTATAATTTGTATTAGACAGGAATACTTTAGAATATTCAAAAACATGGAAATCTGGACTAACTTATTCTAAAAACATTCATTTGAAAGTAGTTTGAAGTATATAGAAAGATTTAAATTTTTGAAGCCAGGTGTTATGGTCAGATGAAATGAAAGATTGAGTTGGTGCAGTTAGTGTAAAGCAATAAAAATCACCGCTGCTTCTAGTCATTTTTGGGACGTCTCTCGTCCTCTATATGAACAGTTAAACTTCATAATATCAATATATCTACCACAAAAAATCTAAGTCGAATGTTAGTCTTTTAGCTTATAGCACCAAGTGTAATGATAGTTTTCATCTGTTCCAAGTGTTTTAGCATAGACATCCACGATAAAAGAAGAGAACTATTTCGATTTTTTGTGAAAATAAAATGCCAAAGCCCCTCGTTCAACTTAGCTTTTTTGTGGTATTAAGTAGTGACTATGAATAATCTATGGAGCATGTGTAGTTAGTTATTGATGTTTTTCGCTAGCGATGTGCTCCTATGATGATAGGTATGAAAAATGCAACCTTTATCCTTCCGGTTTCGTTTTACGTTGTGAAGCATGGTTTGGTATTTAGTTATTTCCACCCGTTCTGCCCTATTTAATCTCATGGTCATTTGATACACACGTTTCGATAACCTGTGCAGGTTTGTAGTACATGTCCCCAGACCAAAATGTTCTGGTTTGATGGCTGAGTTTCCTACGAAGGTGGTTGTGATTGTTTTTATCATAATATTTGTTGTATCTTTTATTACCGCTGATGGTGCATGGGTAACTAGTGCTCCAGCTGTTTGAAGTTTCATTCTAACCAGATCCCATTTACGATTCCCCAGTGGGTGTACTTTCATATTCTATCATGGCGGTTTGTGGAAAGGCCATATGCAGATAATGGTTTACATTCAGGGATGACGTTGCTCACGCTTTCTACTTATGTGTGGCAGAACTTGACTTCTCATTTGTAGTCATCGTGGCAATCTCTCTCAACACGGTGGTTAGCATCTCATGACCTTGGGCCCCCATTAATAAGCCTCTTATAATCGAGGCTTATTGTAGTAGCTCGGCATCGAGCTACTACCTATCTTCCGGTTCTTTTATGGTTCTTCCACTCTGTTTCTAGTATTTAATAGAGAGCTTTTAATACTTTGGGGGGATTCTTTTGAATGTGTCTGATGGGGAAGGGGTGCACTGGTTGCTTCCTCCGTTAATGCATCACCACCAAAGTGGTCTGTTTTGTAATGGATGTTGTGCTGAGAGCCGTATGTCTAGATGTTTAGCTTGTGGTTTAGTTTGGTTTGGTATGATAGGTTAATTAGGTTAACTTAAGTCGATTAGTTAATGTCATGTTATTTGAGGTTAGTTCAGCTTAGCTGGTTAGGTTCGGTGTGGTAGCTTAAGTTATATTTTGTTTTATTAAACGGGTTAGTTACGGTAAATTACTAACTCTAGCTGGCTAGGAGTAGTCCTAAAGACTTCTCTAGCCTTAATATTCTAATCTCTTTCAACTCACTCGTCTCCATTGTTGCGAGATATTCCCAGTTAAAGGCCAGAAAGGGCCTTCTGGGCCCCATTGCCTGCAGGTGGATATGTTGCTATATACTGTCCATATATTGACCTTCTCTTTACAAACTTTCTGCCGCATCTGCCCTCGTTATTTAATGCTTTAAATTAAGACAAAAAACTCTAGTTAACGAATACCACCTCATACTACGTCCTCTTCTAATGGGGTGGGGGCAACAATTATCCCGGGTGACGGTGCCATCGTTGTCTTGATTTTCTCTTTATCATAGAGAAAAAGGAGGCAGTTTTGTGGCCCGGCGAAACAAGGCCATTAGGAACGTACCTACATTTGGATTCCTTCAGATTATTCGCGTTTGAAAGATTGACGAATGTAACGTAGAAAAAAATGTTATTTATTTTATATTTGTTTATTTGGTCTGTAAAGAAAGTGGTGAAGTTAAGTGGTGTAAAATTGTGTGGTATATTGAGAGCTAGACTAATTTGAGGAGGAAACTACTTGAGGGAATTAGGAAATAGACACACGACTCTTCCCAACTTCTTCGCCCCCGTCACGAAGATATTTTACATTCCGATAAAAGGCAAAGTGATGTAACCAAAGAGGGAATTTAAACTCATTGGAGAGGAATAAAGACGAAAGAAAAAACAAGTGAAGAAAAATATGGATACATACAAAGAATAATAAGAATAAGGAGAAAGAGAATTGAGATCCTGATAAGGACCCCATTTCAACCTTAACAATTGGGGGGCGGAGATGGTCATGATGATAGTTATTTTTATGGGGATGATGACATGTGATTATATCAATTATGGATGATGATGATAATTATAGTGATGAGGATTACGAGAGTTAGGGTGATGATAACTATGAAGATGAAGATGATGATGGTCCACACAATGCCCTCACTATTGTGTCGATATTTGGCAGTTAGTCAAGTGTCTTATGATGAAGGGGGGGGCGCAGTGCGCCCATAGCGCTACAACCGCGTGTACCCATCACACTTGATCACTCTCTTCATTATCTCCATCATTTGCTTTAAAGATCTTTCTCCTTACACACTTTCTGCGGGATTCGCCCTCGTTGGTTTTCGTTTGTTTTTTTTAATATATAATAATAATCACACTCTTCCTCAAGGAACAAGGGTGGAATAAGGAGAGTTGCTCTCCCTTCCCCATACACTCCGCGTATGCTTTTTTTCTCATTTTCACACTACATACATACCTTTCTATCATTCACATTGTTATCATTTTAACCAAAAAAACTTCTTCCAACTATTGTAAATTCCCACGTTGGTTATTAGGAGTAAATAAAAAAGGTCATGTCAAGAATAGAGAACCGAATGTAAAAAAGGATAGGAAAATGTTAAACCTCTGCTCGATTAATTGTATCGATGAAAGAATAAGTTATGTAGATGGATCGCTTTAACACTCCACTCTCTAATATAGCTATTTTACCATTGTCCACCCAAAGTTTTTGGCAAAGAGACATCCTCTTCTAAAACTTTGGGTTAGGTTAGGCCACGTTAGGTATCACAACCTAACCTAACCAAAACTCCCGCTTCCTTTTCTTATTCTAAATTTCTCACTCTAGCAATACAGAGTGGTCCGAAAGTCTTGTCTTCCCCTCCCGAAAAAGTAATAATACAATAGAGGAACAATAGAATACTATCAAACACATGTATTGGTTTAAGTTTATTCACTTTCATCAACACTGTTGCACTATGAGGTCTTTATGAACACTATCACTTGCATTATTTCGTGACGTATCTGCGAATTTAATGACCAAAAACCCACTATTTTGCCATACTGGCTCGGTTTGATTGGTGGCAACACTAATACCCACTCTCCTCTACCAAGCAACGAGCCAATAAATTGGTATTAAACCTCAAAATTGGATCTTGTCGGGGCTACGGCCGTCTAATGGAATCAGAAGAGCTCAGGCTAACTTTTAATCAGCCTAATTGAAAAAATGACCTGAAATCATTGTGTACCGTTCGAAAGCTTCTTATGGCTGAGGGGGCGTTTAGGGACGGGAGGGGGCTGAAGGTAAGGTGTGGAAAAGAAAGGGGAAAGTAAAGGAGGGGAAACGGAAAAGTGGAAGAGGCTGTGAGGAAGGAAGGAGAATTTTTAAGGGGAGAAATGAGTATGTAAAGAAAGTGAAGAAGATAGAGGAGGTGAAAATGTGGGGACGATATATAGCCCCAATGGGGCCTGGATGGGACAAATTCCTCCACATGTAAACTGCAGCACTCTAGCCCATCCTACACGTGGGCTTACTGATGATAAATACTGAGAAATTTATATGGGTTGGGTTAGGTTAAGAAGATCCAAAGATCTTAGGGAGAAGGGGCAATTTGATCTTTGGGTGGAAATATATTGTGAATATTTTTGTGAAGAAGTTTTAAAATCAAATAGTAAACTACAACATCCTCGGCCAAAATTATACAGCATCTTATGGAACCATTCATACAATGTATACATATATAGTAAATGAATTCAGTATATATATTTATTTATTCCTACCTCTAAGTCCTTTCGTTCATCCTACAAATTAAACTGAAGCTCTACAGGAGCAACTCAGACCAATTTATATTTTTATTTGTACTTTTTGTAATTCTTATTATTTTTCCAAATCACTCCCCACAAGTGTTCTATTAGAGTTAAGTCTGACCTCTGCAGTGGCCACTCCAGAAAGATGATCTCCATTTCTTCACACCAATATTTAGTGTGGCATGAAACATTGTCGTGCTGAAATGTAACTTCATTTCTTAATTTAGCTACGTGTGGATGGATGGTTTTAAAACTTGTGACCATAAAACATCTTCCCTGGCCCTGATGAAGATGAAGTTGTTACCACACAAAGTGAAATGCCTGTCCAAATTATTTTCTTCCAAGATATATTTAAATGGAATTACATAAATTACATGTAATCAACAATACACTATTCTTTTTTTACATATATGATGTATAATTAATCTGACTAGATAACCTTTGACCATTTTTCATATTTCCAATTTAAATTATCTTTTGCGCGCTTGAAGACTTTTATTTCTGTTGTCCTCAGGTAACGATGGCTTCTTTCTCACACTACATCCTTGTAGCTCTTGATTTTTAGGTCTCTTTCAGGTTGATATTTTTCAATTTGAAACTTCATTGAACTCTACAGCAATTTCAGATATTTTTTCTGCGATTTTTGAGAGAAGGCCCGGTATAACTAAGCTTCTAATGACGAACGCTCGGTTTTAAGTTGCAGCGTGAATTAGTCGGGTCAGAAGCGTCTGGAAGAGGAGCCGGGGGAGGGAAGGGGGGTTAACTCGGGCAAAGACTCCTCGTTGAATTTTATTTCATTTCTTCCTTGATATATAATCTCGATTGCGGCCATTGTTTGAGTACTAGAGATTACTTGTATTTTAGAAGCCATTTACTCATTACTGTATATAATTGAGTACTTGTAGTTTATTAGTTTATTGTGGTTCTCGTCCCTTTAAAATCGTGGACGATTTTAATAATAATGATAATAATAACTTTATATGCAAACTTCTTCTTCTTTTTCTTCTTCTTCTTCTTCTTCCTCTTCTTTTTCTCCTTTTTCTTCTTCTTCTTTTTCTTCTTCTTATTATTATTATTATCATCTGTAGTAGTAGTAGTAGTAGTAGAGTTAAGCAATCGTCGCAGAGCCACTAGGGCAGAACGAGTGGACGCTGACTATCGAAGAATAGAAACCACCCAGTAAACGTCCTTGTGCAATTGACTTCTTTCAAATACCTATTAAAAATCCTAACATTCTACCCACCCAACCATTTATTTCTTCTTATTTCCTTTTATAACAAATGGGTTGTACAAATAATCTCTTTGGTAACACTTTGAAAGAAATTAAAGTTTCGTAAAAAAAAAAATCGAAATACTTAATTGCGTCACAGGTCAATGGTTGATCAATGAGATATTGGACCGGGAGACAAGCCAATCCCTTGTGGCAGCCCATTCGAAATCAGAACCTACGCAGAACCCTTAGAAGGAAAATTGAGGAGATACTGAAGCGGATAATTGTGGAAAACTAATAATCTTTGGAATTTTGAGTTTACTGATGATGTAAATGATATTTTACCTCAAACGGAGCATTGCGCAGGCGAGTATCATAAAGAAAGAGTGAAAAAGAGTGTTCGATAAAAAGGAAATATTAAAAAGAGACGCTAAACACGAAGTATATACGACAAAAATGCTACATAATTCTACATCAGGGGCCTCCAAATTGGTCGATATCGACCCCTAAGAGTTGATATCGACTCTTCTAGTGGTCGATGAGTAATTTTGCTAATTATCCATGATCTCCACAATGACAGTAAACAGTTTTTCTTTTATTCCTCATATTTAATGGGATATATTTACAAAGGATGTGAACGCAGAACAGCAGTTTTGTGGCGTTTGGTATGCAGTTTTCCTTATTGATTTACATCGGAATTGACACATAAACTTAATTTTTATTTATTTATTTTCGAGTACATGCCTGGGGGTCGATGAAGAGCCCAAGATTCCATGAAGTCGTCAATGGGCAAAAGGGTAGAGGCCCCCTGTTCTATCTATAAAGTTTAGGTTTTGTAGTTCTTTATTTAACATCTATTGCACATCTAATTAGGAGACATGCAACTTTCCTAGGCACTGAACCAGGGGTCATTAATATAGCAGCCAGTGTAATAGCATAGTAATCAAGCTATCATCCCAAAACTAACCAAAGCCACTGTTACTTAACTTCAGTTCATGTTAAAAGTGGTGTTTCCACGTTAAGCTGTTTTCAGGATCCCGAAGAAACCCACTTGGGGGGGGGGCTAAGTCCTGTTTAGATAAGTCTCCCTTTCGTGTCTTGTAATCCAAGGGAGAAGTTTTGACAGAGGTAGATTTTGTGCTTTCTAAGCTCTATTAGTTATGATTAGTGAACTACATCCTTCGCATGTTCCTGGGCGCATCCTACAGGACGCTCAACATGATATTTATAAGCTTCATATGATATATGACATACATCCTCCCCGCTTCCCTTGCAAAAGAGACCCAAATGAGAGACTTCTGGAATTTGTCTTGATTCGATATTAATTTCAGGAGCAAATTCTGAGCGATGGCTCTCCATTAATGGTAGGACGTTGTCTCAATCGGTGGGTTTCCGCTTCCTTATCCGTTATTTTGAGGATTACCCTCTAGTTTTTGATCCGGTCAAGATCTATGGAGTTTCCCATACCATTGCACCATACATATGGGACTGATACCCTAGGTACTTCATTATTTGAACCTGATGACACCGGCCTATTTATCATGGCGGAAGACGCATAAATCACTTCCAAAATGCTTATAGGTCATTCGTAGTGGCTGATCTTAAGGCACATTTTGGTGCCATTCTTTGTTTATATCGGGGTTGTTGGGATGAAATTTGCATTAGCAAAAAAATATTCGCCATCAATGTACTCAGGCGTTGTCTGACACAGTTTCACATCCCCTAGCTAGACCACTTTCTTAATAACCCTTTCCCCCCCGAAAGCCCTTTGAAGGATATGACACTACGGGGTTCCTTATAATTAGATTCGTATAAGACTATAATTTCAGATATATTTTGTCATTTTGAAGTGTTCATTGGAAATTTTCCAAAAAATCTAAAGAGCTGCACTTAATACCTTCTACGAACAGACTATTTTAAATATCGTAAAACATTAAGAAAATTATTCACAATATAGGAAGATTTATAGCATAAATTCTAACTTAGAAAACTACCCGTGATAGAACCAACAAGGACATACCTATGGGGAAAGAAGTAGTAGGTGGGACAGAATAATGAAAGATAAAAATGAATAAAGAAAAAATATGTGCCATGAGCTGGCCGCCCATTGGGCGGATACGTTGATACCCATACCCCGGTGGTAAGAAGCCCCACAAGCTTATGCACTTAGACAATGACAACATACGCTGTCCTCTGTTCCGGCACCATGCTCCCGCTGCTTTCGGACTCACCAGTGATAGTCATACTGATCTTTATGTATCCCATATTGAGACACTATTATCTACATACCAATGACATGGAACTGATAATTCCCCCAACCCCCCTAGGGTCACAAAAGTTTTCCCATCGCTGGTGAAGTCCTGGATACACCCTCCTCCAACGATGACCGGCCCCCGATACTTTCGGACAACCAGTGGTTGTCATACTGATACTTATGTATATTTCATCATCCGTTCAGGTTTTTCTCGTCCACGATACATTGAACGGATGGCGATACTTGCCAACCTTGAATACCTGGAGTCGTCAGGGTGTGATATTAAGCCTCAAATAACGAGTTCGTACTTCAAGAACAGAATGTGCTGAAGGTTATAAAGGAGAACGTAGGAAATAAGGAATAAGAATATGATCATACAATAAACATCCGAACTCACAATTACGAACTCATTGGTATATTAGAGCCCGTGAGCTCAAAATTACGAGCGTCTTCGTAAAAGTCATACATGGACTTAAAGTACGAACATGCTCCTACGTGGAGTGCGTAAATGCAAAATACTATATGCTCGTACAAGGAGTGCAGGAACACAGAAGTACGAATAATTTCGTACAAGAATCACGAAAACTCAACATTACGAAGTTGAATCCGTTTTGTTAAGTGAAAGCTACACATCTTACACAGAGGGTCTATGTTGACTGCGAAGTGTGGCCACATATGGTATAACAATAATCTCGAAATTTTGCCAGTGTGTTTTATAATGCGTTGAGACACACTCGGCTCATCCAAATACTTCGTGGTGCGGATGAGTTTGTCCGGGAGATGCGGATGAGGGCATATAAGGTAACGAAAAGAGCATTGAAACGATTGATTAATTAGAGTAAGAAGGTAGCGAGAGATGAACAGGATGGGAAGAGGAAATTATTTTTGAAGTGGTGAATGAATATCTGGATGGAAACAGGAAAGTATTTTGAAAGAGAGATGAATGGGTCTCCTGATAGGAGAGTAAGTTATGTTCAAATGAATGTTAATGAGTATCGGGATATAAAGAGTAGGTTATTTTTAAATGGATGTGAATTAATATTCACTTCGAAACCAAGCTGAAAAGTATGCGCATTTTTAAAGGGATGTGGAGAGGTGAATTAGTATCCGGAGGGAAAGTTTAATTGATTGTGAAATGGAGGTGAATGAGTATTTGGATAGTAAAAGTAAATTATTTTGAAAGGAAGTGAATGAGTATCTTGATTAAAAGCAGACAAGTAATTCGAAGGGAAGGGAATGAGTATCTAGATGGAAACAGTGAGCTATTTGGAAAGAGAGCTGAATGAGAATCCTAATGGAAATAGTATGGTATTTTGGAAGGAAAGTGAATGAATATTCGAATGAAAATGTCACTTATTTTAAAAGAGAGGTAAAAGAGTATCTGGATGGAAAGAATAATAAGATATTTGGGAAGGGAAATGAATGAGTATCAAGATCAAAATGTTAATATATTTTGGTATAGAAGTGAATGATTATCTGAATGAAAACAGGAGGGCATTTTGGAAGCGATATGAATAATTATCCGGACAAAACAGGATGGTATTTTAGAAGAGACACGAATGATCATCCGAATTAAAATAGGATGGCATTTTGAAAGAGACAATAATGATAATCCGAATAAAACAAGAGGGCATTTTGGAAGATGCATGAATAATTTTCTGAATAAAACAAGATGGTATTTTGGATGAGGCATGAATGATTATTCGAATAAGAAGAGGAGGCCATTTCGGAAGACATGAATAATTATACGGATAAAAATGGATGGTAATTTGCAAGACAGTTAGTTGGGAACACTAATTTATTTTTAGAGGTGGGTGAATGAGTATCCGGATGAGAGAGAAAATGTATTTTTGCTTGGAGATAATGAATATCCAATATGCATTTTGGAAGTGAGGTGAATGAGCTTCTGGGTGGAAATGCTAAGTTATTTCGGAAGAAAGTGAGAAAGCTGAGAAAGTAAGATAAGTATACTTGTGAAAATATGAAGGTTAAAGATAGCATGCGATCTGCTAGCAATGAAAATGTTAGAAATATAGGGTGGTCAGAAAGTCTTGTCACACCCTGTAAATAGTTTTAATTTTCTATTTCAAATATTGTTCGGGCATCCTTTGCAACAATAACCAATGCACAATTTTGTAATATATAATCAGACAGAACATGGCGCTCTATCATTTTATGACACGAAAATGATGGTGTTTATACAAACCTTCTCGATGTGTGACAGTGTCAATGAAATTGAATACACTAAAACCAGTACATGTGTTTGATATTAATATTATTATTTTGTTCTATTGAAAGTGAACACACTAAAACCAGTACATGTGTTTTATATTATTATTTTGTTCCTCTATTGAAAGTAAACACACTAAAACCAGTACATGTGTTTGATATTATTATTTTGTTCATCTATTCGAGGAATAGGTCACTCCCCAGATAATACGTCTATATAGACATACGCGTATATGTATCTATTGGTTGGGAGGAAAGAGATAAAAGCCACGAGAATATGTATATATACAGTTACATACACATATATTCTCTAAGGTAGGTACGCGTCCTTCGCTATGTACAAGTAAGTTAACTTCGTAAAAGTAATCCTTTGATTACGAGGTATAAGAGTCCAATTTTAATACAGGCGCCGATAGCGTTTAATGAGTTTACCAAGTTGCAGTTCAAGGATATATTTAAAGAGTGAAAACCAAAATATAATTTTTAATAAGTCACTAGTTAACATATTTATACATACGGGAAATACTGACAGACTATAGAAAATTGGCAATTGGGTAACGTTAATTACTTGTTAAGGCGTACTTAAAAGTCGAAAGCGGGTCGATAAACGGGAGAGGCAATCGTTTAACCTTAAAGGGAGTCATCGAGGAAGGGAACTCCTTTAGCGAGTCGGCAGGTGGAATGGAGACGGAAAATGGTCGTGATTCTCGGCCGAATATCCTGATGGTGACAAGGATGAAAAGGATGGGGGGGCATAAGACGAGTTCACGATCCTCCTTGAAGACGGACGAAGGCATCTCTGCTCCAGAGAAGTGCAACCTCCAAAAATCAAGACTCTGACAAAGCTCGGCGCGAAATCTCATATAGCAAACTGGAGATCCCTAAAGGGGGGTTCTGATGAGACGAGAAGAATCCCGGCCAGTCCTTAGGGGACAAAACGATTCGAAGCTTTGCTCTGAACAGAGTAAGCCTTCACAAAAGAGATGCATATTCCTGGTGAGATCTAACCTCGATGGTATACGCGAATACCATGGACTTGGGAAAACAGATACACGTTCTGAACCGAAGGAGATGAGATCTCAAACTCAATCTGCCGATCTTTGAAAACCCCAGGGTGTTTATATGACGGCTATATTTTTGATGATCAATCGCTGGGAGGCATAGAGGTCTGAAAGAAAGCTTCCGGCCCGAGAGAGATTAGCTTGTGTCGCCCGACACCGGCCTTAATCGTCTCTAACGTTGTGGGTGGGAACTTTCGGCTATCCTTTTCCTGACTACAAAGATTAGCATTTCATCGTCGAGGTGAAAGCTTTTAGCGCTCAGCTTAACTGATATTCAAATTCTTTCTTCTTTTATTTTTGTCCTTGGATACAGAGCTTTTTTTGTACTCCACGTGGAGTTAAAGATATGGGAAATAGGGAGTGAAGGAATTCAAGAAACAAAAGAAAGCGGTATTCTTCTTGGCGTTTCCCTTTTCCTTACAATTATATTGTTCCTCTATTGAAATTGAATGCACTAAAACCACTACATGTGTTTGATATAATTATTTTGTTCCTTTATTGAAAGTAAACACACTAAAACCAATACATGAGTTTGATATTATTTTTATTATTTTGTTCCTCTATTGAAAGTGAACCCACTAAAACCAGTACATGTGTTTGATATTATTATTTTTTTCCTCTATTGAAAGTAAACACACTAAAACCATTACATGTGTTTATTATTATAATTATTATTATTATTATTATTATTATTATTATTATTATTATTATTATTATTATTATTATTATTATTATTATTATTATTATTCTGCTCCTCTATTGAAAGTGAACAGACTAAAATTAGTACATGTGTTTGATTGTATTATTATTTTGTTCCTCTATTGAAATTGAACACACTAAAGCTAGTCCATTTGTTTATTATTATTATGTTGTTCCTCTATTATTCTTATTACGCTTCGGTAGGGAGTGACAAGACTTCCAGACCCACTCTATATCACATGTATAGTCGCTTGTTCTATATAATATTAGTATGAGAGAAAAGCGCTTTTGAATATGAGTCCTTTGGATGTGTAAACACGACGCCCTATTTCTTATTAGAGCATGAAACCAATAATAATACAAATATTCGCTAGCTCCGTAAAAGGTTGGAAAATAGTAAAGCAGACGGAACGGGAATACCCATGGGAGATTCTAAGAATGAAGTTGGTGGTAAACTGTTGAATAGTATGAACAGTTTTAATTTTGGAAGTTAAGTGAGTGTTCGAGTGAAAGATCATCGGGGTCAGAGCAGGTTGTACAATGTTGCAATTTCTCCTAAATGCTTTTTAGGAAGGGATGCTGGGGAAATTACGAGTGGAAGTGAGGGATAGGGGTGTGAAGTTAATTAGGAATGGCGTAAAATGGTTTGCTACCTGCTTTGGAATGTCCTCATAACCTGCTGGATAGGATATCGGCCCGGAAATGAACCGTCACGAGACAGCGCCTCAGTGACATTTAAATCCGAAACAAAAGAATGGGGAACTTTAGGGTTAATGGGGCATAAAGAGTTGAACGAGAAGCTCGGCTTCTTAGCGCACTAATACTTCTATACAATTTGACAGTCATAGTAGGCAACCCGTTAAGTTATAAATGTAATGGTAGATTTCATTCTTCTTAACTACTTTACCAACTCTTTTGTTGTCGACAAAGTTGACAAAAGGTGAGTTTTATAGTTCATTCGTGATGTTCGTGCCGATGATGAGCGTCAGACGTAAAATCTCGGAAAAATTTCATAACACATCCAGCTTTTAATGTACTCGTAAATAATCGGGTTAGTTATTTAAAGATGGGCATTTGAGTCTTGTTTTAACTAAGGAACTAAGGGTACAAAATGGCGCATGCCAAAGCAAACACGTGACATCAGAGAAAAAGAGTCAACAAACGTAATATCTCGGGAATATTTATTTAACACATACACTTTTTATGTATCCGTATATACTCGGGTTAGCAGTTTAGAGTCGGGTATTCGAGTTCCTCTCTGATTGAGGAACTCAGGGTACGATATGGCACGTTGTCAAGGTGACCACCCTCAAAGGGAGGTCACGTGACATCTGAAGGCTAGTGTGTCCTCCAGGCCCCAAACCCAAAGTTTACCCTCCCTGCCTCACTGCCTGCAGAAAGATCTGCTGCTATATATCTTCCACACGTTTTCACCTTTTCTGCCTTCACTACTTCCTATATAGATCTCTTTTTACTATATGCGTGATTGTCTTCGTTGCTATTGCGTTTATTTTTAAAGAAGAAAATACCAGAGCGACCGCGTGACGTCACAGAGCGAGTTAATATATGTAATATCTCTGAAATTTTCTAGAATTTATCAGTCTTCTGTTGTGCCCGTATAAACTCGGGTTAATTATTTAGAGTCGGGTATTCGGGCTAATTATTTAGAGCTGAGTTTTCGAATCCCGATTATATGGGGGTAAATTCAAGTGGTTGATTGTTTTTATCAGTTCTTGTTATTTTACGAATTTATTATACCGATGCGAGTGTAAAGAGGGGGATATATTTACTTAGTTCTTGAAGGAAAAAAAAGAAACGTTTTTATTTCAAACAAGTGATTGTTTGCATTAAAGAGAAATAAATAAAAAAGGAGAAATAAATAAAGTGGCTAAAAAAGGTGACACTAACTACTTGAAGAAGCACGGGGTGGTCCGAAAGTCTTTTCACCTTTAGTAAATATTGTTTTAATTTTTATATTTCAGATGGCTGACACAGGCTGCTACAGTTTGGAAGAGAGGCTGATTGCAAATGTATGCACACATGATCGTGTGCGACACGACTTCACGGCAAGATTCGGCAGAGTAGCCCCTGTTAAGGGAAGAATACTGAATACTGCGTCGGGAACATAAACTGTTTCTGACAGGATCAATTAAGGACAAATCCAAGACAAGACGAATGTCAACGCGAAGGGATACATTTGCAGAGGTGGAGGCATCTGTGCTAAGATCACCTCGAAGTCACCGCCAAATCGGTCTTCGGAGCTACGAATACCAAAAAACACAATGAGAAAGTATATCCCTTTGAAATCGTTTATTGTTCCTCTATTGTTCTTTTAAGTAGAGGTAACAAGATTTTAGGACCACCATGTACATGTCGTCTCAAAATTTAGCCCCTTCATAAATAGTGGAGGGGGCATCTGATTCCCTCATTATCGCTTGGATCAACCTTGGTTTCGAAATTTCAGCCGAAAGGAGCCAAATTAAGTGCAGTCGTGCTAAACGAATCGGTATAAATACGGGCGAATTTGCCGATGTGAATACACTTCGGTGGTTCTCTTCCACAGCAGCGAAACAACCACAAGCTAAAATGAGACTTGGATCGGTGAGTTAACTATTCATTCAGATAGGTTTCGTTCTGTTTTATTCCATAGCTGACAAAAGAAAGCTTTTCCACCTTTCTATTTTAGTGGCTCACTCTCTCTACTTATTCTACAACTTCGATAGAGTAGAAAAGGTATAAATCAACTAATCTCCAACACATCGCAAAAAAACGCCTTCAGAATTTTAAATCGTTTTTTATTTTTTTAATATTGTCTAAAGGATGGAGTATGTCTTCTGAATCGTGGGCACGATGACAAAATGAGAGGAATAAAATGATAGGAATAAGCGAGATGTTATATGAGTAAGTTGAAAGAGTAGATATAGATTTGATTACAGTAGATAACCAATGGATTTTCACATACGAACGTAACTATTCGGAAAAATAGGGTTTATATACTTTAAATAAGCAGGTCTATCGTCTGTAGGCAGAAGCGATATTCATATAAGGACAAAAATAAGGACAGCAAAACGAAACAATGAAATTATATTACCAAAAGAATTTCCACTCAGAACAAATGATGTGTATAAAAGAACTAAATTTTAATGCGTCAATGATTTAATTACGTAGGAGGTTGGTATTTAGTAGTTTAGGTGATGGTTGCATGTTCAGGTGCCAAAGAGAAGTGGGCCTATGTGCCTTTTCCTTTGGCAGGGGGGTTGGTTGGCTACTTTATTTTAAAAGTAGCCTAGAAATAGGCTAGTTTATGGTTTTTGTAGGTAGAAATTAAAGAGCCTCTTGGATAATATTTGAAACGTTCTTAAATAATTGGGGAAAGGTCAGATAACGTGTGTAGTGGAGGAAAGTTAGAGAATATCTTGAACAAAATATCTGAAAATGTAGAGGAAATTAGGCCACGTTGGAGTCTTAATTTCTCATTACTACTCAAGTACTTACAATGTTTGCTTTCTTCACCAGTTGCTACAAGTTCTGTTGCTGGTGGTAGTTACCCTGGTACTTGTTACAGGGAGGCCCAAAGCCAAGCCAGGCTACCACCACATCAGCCATCATGGGCATGGTCACCACCAAGGTCATCATCATGGACATCACCACGGGCATCATCATGGGCACCATCACGGCCACGATCATCACCATGGACACCATCATAGCCACAAACACAATCATCACCATAGCCACAAACATGATCACCATCATAGCCATAAACATGACCACAGCCACAAACATAGCCACCACCACAGTCACAAACACGACCACGGACACAAACATGACCATGGCCACAAACATGACCATGGCCACCACCACGGACACCACCACGGTCATCATCACGGTCACCACCAGAGCTTTCATCACGAAAGCCACCATGGACATTATGGCTTCCACCGTAAGAACTTTTAAGCTTCGTTTCTAGACCTAAATACTGAACATAGAGACAACAATGTCACCAAGAAGTTCACTAGAATGACAACGAGCATCCTGTAATTATTCTAGAGAATTATTATACAAATACTTTAGCTCATGTTTTCCGTAGTGATACTAGACATATGACAAAAGTAGTAACCTAGTTTCCACCATAACACCAACAAATTGACTAGCTTATGTTCTTGATAGAGTGATGCTTAAAAGGCGCGAACAGTAGTAGCCTTCTGATTTTCACCATCCACTTCAACAAATTTCTCAACTTATGTTGTGGAGAGTGATGCTAGAGAAAGGAAAATAGTAGTACTCTTTGAGTACCCCCCACTGCTTCAAGAAACTCACTAACTCATGATCTCGATGGTTGTCCAAGAGTAGTTAATTGTTCGGTAGCTACCTAACATAAAGAACCTAGGTTAGTTAATCCACTGGAACTTTACAATGTTTTGGTAGGTAATTTTTTTTCTGGAACAGTACTTTCAACTTTTTGTAAAACGCAGTCAATGGCTAGGAGATAAATAAACAAAAAGTAATAACCGTACTTGGTTTGCTATTCGTTTTCTAACAAATAAACAACCTCTCTTTCAGATTAATAAACAATCCAAGACGCGTAGATTTCTCCCATTGGACAAATGGACGGTGCCAAGGAAATGCTTGTTATAATTACGAAAATTTACTATTCTTGTTTTTAGATTTTTGTTGATCGCTAGATATTAAATGGACAAGTTTCATTTTTTTTTTATTGCTCATTTTTGGCAGTGGGTAACCACCACGTAGATTATATGGTTCCGACTACACCTTTCAACTGGTTATTCTAACAAAATGAGTGCCACCAATGCAATCAGAGTATATCATGGGCGTTCATGGCGGAACGGTCATACATTTATTATTTTAAGAAAAACCAACGAGGGAAATTCAATCCGAAGTTTGGGGATAGAGAAGATCGTACAAAGGGGCAAACCTCTGGAGAGTAAAAATATATACCTTTAACCAAAAGAGGTGACTACTTGGTGATGTTAGATCATAAGGGTACGAAAATCTCCTGGAACTATCCCAGGACTAAAGATCTTTAAGAAACGAGCCTGGGACCTATTCAAGCTACAGGATTCTAAAGAGAACTAAGACTATAAATTGACCCATTCAAATTACGTCATTGAGGTGTCCAAAATTGTTCCCTCCGACCTAGAAATATTTTTAGCAGCTAAATCCATACGAATTTGTGATTTAAGGTTTAAATGCGATTATCTCAGCATTTGGTAAACAAGTAGTTTATTTTTATCCAAAGTGCCTATGAATCGTGACACAAATGATAAGCAGGATGTTTCAAATCAGCTTTTTTCATTCTCAATTTCAGTCTGTATTAAAACGGAGAACTTTGCATCCTTCCGTATGACTCAATTAAAAGAAACCTTGTTGAATGTTCATGTATAAGCTAATTTAATAACTTAAACATTTCCCCTGGCCTTTTTAAAGTTGATGTTGTTATGAAAACTCATTCTTAAAGAAATTAGCTTTGACTTATGTTCCTAATTTTTTTTGCAATTTTCATTTATGGGAACTCGATTTGTGAATTTAATTACTGCATTGATTTTGTATTGGCATTACTCTATTTCTCTTCCTCTTTCCTTGTCCCTCTCCCCTTTATTTCAATTTACTTCTCGTGTCTCTCCTAATCTCCCTCTTTAGACTATCGCTTTATCCGTTAATCGTTTTAACCCATTTGGCTCTGCGCTTGCCTTTCGATTTGACCTTGCTAACTGTTATAGCTAAATATTAATATGAATTTACCCATACCTCTCCTACTTCCTCATTGGTGATTTCTTGCCTTAGAGGCGGTCTTTTTTATCTTTTACTAGCTTATACATATATACCCTTATTATATTATTTTCTTGTGTAGTTATCCTTGAGAATGAACTGAATAAACTTCAAAAGTACTTGGAAGCACCTTTTCATTTTTCCTGCGGGTCATTGCATTCATATGTGTGTATATATATATATATATAATATATATATATATATATATATATATATATATATATATATATATATATATATATATATATATATATATATATACATATAAATATATATATATATATATAGAGAGAGAGAGAGAGAAAGAGAGGAGAGAAATATGAGTTATAAAGAGATTTGCGATATAGCTTAGAATAAAGAAATCTAGGATATGTTTTTGAGTTGATACAAACTTCAAGGATAAAGACCCTTTAGAACAAATGACTAGTTATTTTTATAGAAAAGTCATTATTAAGACTTAATTTCTAAATTTAAATCTAAGAATGCCTCTCTTCCTTATCTTTATGGCCTTGTCAAGACTCACAAACCTAATAATCCTTTACGCCCCATTGTCAGTTATGTAAGCTCTGTCTCATATGTTTTGTCAAAATGGCTGACGTCTTATTTTACCTCTCATTTAGGATGCATTTCGGATTTCCATATAGTTAATAGTTCCTACCTAATAAAAAAAACTGAATACCTTCCCTTACCTTTCAGACTTTAGCCTTGTTAGCTTTGACGTTTGCTCCCTTTTCGCTAAAGTTCTGGTTGATAATCTATTCCAGTTTCTTCAAGATGAATTGTGTAACCTATACCCCCTAATATATTCTTAGAACTAATCTCCCTCTGTACCAAAGACTGCATTTATTTTAAATGGTAAATTCTTTCGCCAAAAATTTGGTTTAGCTATGGGTAATTGTTTAACCCACGTTTTATCTAACTTATATATGGAATTTTTCGAAATTGTTTACCTCCCCTCTATTGTAGATTTTCTTATAATCTGGTTTCGCTATATTGGTTTCAAATTCTCTATCTATCCGAAACCAACTAATTCTTCTTCTTATATTCACTTCTACTCTTCTCACCATATTAAAGTCAAAAGGTCAATTTTTATTTCAATATTTCTCTCTGAGCACTTCGTGTGGTTAGTCTTGAAATCTTTGACTCTGAAGTTTCCAAAATTTTTGACATCGGCCCAAAACTTTGCTATCTTTTTCATTTACTTGATAAATGCCTTCAGTTAGCTAAAAAGTCTTTTTAACGTTTTGAACCTTCGCTTCTCTCACTCATATTTTAAAATCTCTAGGCATTTGTGTAATATTTAACTATAATAATACTATTATAAACTATTAGTCCAGAACGCCCCTTCCCCTATTGGTAATGTATATTTCGTAAAATGTATCGATTGCTCTAAATATTACTTTGGCCAATCAGGGATGCTGCTTGATACGGGCAGACAATTACTTGCCTGTTATTTACTCAGACAGCCAGAACATTCAACTTAGTCAACCCCACCTATATCATTACATGTATTGAAAGCAACAGAAATATTAAAGTTTTTTAAAAGACATGGAAAGTAAGTAAAGAAATCAGAGAAGGGCAAAACCATAAGGTTTTTAAATTAAAGAGAATAGGAGGAACTGTATTATAGAACCTATTTTTCGCAGAGAAAATACAAATTAAAAGAAAGATATTGGTAACACGATTTATGGCCGATTTCGAGGATATTGGAGAATTCCAGATCCATATATTCAGAGCTTACAAAAAGTAAAGTACTTGTTCATTAGGGATTTCTTGTCTTAAAGGTGGGGCTTTATTTTTATTTCTAATATATAACTTGTTATATTAGTTTATATTGTAGTTATCCTTGATAAGAAACTGAATAAAGGTCGAGAGTACTCGGACATCGCATTCATTGCTAACCTCACGCTGCGGTTCGACTGGAGAGGGAACACGTAAAACCGGTGTTCGCAGGAGGTATCTGCGAATCCGGGGCTGCGTCGAGTTTGAGGCCTACACAAAGAGGGCTCCGGCTATGTAAGTTATCCTACATAATCACAACACCGGTTTCTCACCTACCTTATATCTCCACACGCACACACACACACTATCACTCTTCCGTCTTGCAATTCCCCCAAATTGTTTTATAGCCAAACTTCCCAGACGCAGAATGGTGGCTTTCCCTTGGGCCACGAAGAAATACCTACTCTTTGGTTGGTAGCAGCATACATTAGCACCGCCTTGTTTTCACCTTCCTGTCCAAGAAGAGAACGAAAAGAACAAATAACTAAAACTAAAGAATGAATAAAAACGAAATAACTAAATAAATTAAACGAAAATAACAAATAAATAAAGACAAAAGAACAAAATAAATTAAACGAAAAAACAAATAAATAGAGAAACAAGAAACGAATAAATAAAGCGCAAAGGAAAGTTGTGTAGTCGTATGATCTTAGATCTTACCACGAAGCGAATAAATGGGACCACACAATCGAGAAGGAGAAAATAAACACAGGAAATTAAGTGTTAAAAATAACAAACTATTATTAAACATCAAGAGTACGTCCGAATAAAGAGTACTGAAGTACAAAGGTAAAGAGAAACCAGAAACCAACAAGAAAAAAGATGGTACAGTGAGTACTGCAGTACAAAGGTAAAGAGAAACAGAAACCAACAAGAAAAAATGGTACAATGATTAAAATTGAAAAGGTAAATAGAATCTCCAAAAAACCCTCAAGAATAGACAGGAAGACAAAAAGCGAGCAAAGGCACTCAAAATGGAACTCTGAAGCTACTAAAAGGGCCACCAACAGCACTGGTAAAACAGATCAATGCTCACAAAAAGGCATAGAAAGGCAGGCAATGTCTTTGAATAATTTACAAAAGGCATCAAAATGCACTAAAATGCGTTGATAAACAGTCAAAACACACTGGAAAAGCACCGATGGGGGAACTCAAAAGCAATAACCAGAAGTAATAAGCACTAAAATGGCACTGAATTAGGATTATATACCACTCCTAATGTTCAATTTTTAATGCATTTGTGGAAGTCACGTTGACTGTAGGAAACAAAGGAGGACGAGAAGTGACAAAGGACTCCCAAGAAAGTCTGGATGGGAGCGGGTGCAGTATCCAAATTCCAAAGCCTATGCATGGGGCCATGTTTCTCTCAGTTGTCCTCAATGTGTGCCGCTTTTTGTGTTTAGCTAAAAAAAGGTGTTTTTTTCCTGCTCTGCAGCCTAATTTTGTTCAACTAATTTCCTTTTCCTCGTTCACATCATGAGTTACAGGCTGCTCTCAATATTCTATTACCTGCTCTAAAGTTTTATCATTATTATTATTTATCTATCCTTGAAAATTTTATTATTACCTAATATTGTATTTGAAAAGCTAATTTTAGGCTATGAGAGTGACTAAGAGAAATTCCGTCTTTTGTAACTCTTCTTACTTAGATGCCAATGTTACGATTATATACAGGTGGCTAAAATATCTCATTAAATTTAACTCATTGGAAGTACCTCATTCTCTTTATGATTAGCATTTTGGTAGTGACGGAGTCGAGCATAAAAGACGATGTTGCATTTCTCTCCATATAAGGGAGTATGATACTTCACGTCTTTCTATCTCTATCTCTGTAGATCTAAGTGATGATCAATGTTGATCAAATTTAGGGCTTCTCAAATTCCATACAAAGAAGAATTTCATATTCATTAGTTCCCTACGTTGAGCTAATTTGCTGCTGATTGTACAGCAACAATGGGATACAAAACATAACCAAACTTAGGTGACAGAGGATAGTTTCCGAAAAGTATCTATTTCTGCAAAACTTAAGATAGAACTTTTCCAACCTTAGTGTTCTCTTACCTTTAGATCAGTCCATAGAATTTAACAAAGCCAAGATGCATAGAAGGACCCCAATTTCTGAAATTGAAATTACAGAAGCCAATGCTAGTAAAGCAATGGTTAGTAAGTATGTTAGCCTAAATAACTCAGTCCTTAACCTGCTTTCAATTTAGATTGAATGAGGATTTGAAGGTAATACGTTCAAAGAAAACGAGTTTCGTTACAAAGGAGAACGATGCAAAAAGGAAAATGAACGCGCGTCCGGAATGAATGCTTTAGATGAGGAACTGGGTTAATATTTCTAGGAATTAAATAAATTGTAAATATATGTACATACATATATACTGTATTATTGGTATTTATACATATAAAATAATTTATATAAATATAAAAAGATTGTTCCATTAAGACGGATCGAAGTTAGCAGTAAATAAAACAGTGTTATTGGTGAAAATTTATTGATTTCACTATTGGATCATGTTATGTGAGTCATGGCAATTATGGGTGAAAAATAATATCCGTCAAGCTTCGGCGGCACACCTCCACTCGATGGTCAAAATTTTTGATGACGTCTCTGTATAGTTGCTCTTTGATCTCACCAATATGCCTTATTATCTCATCCTTCAGCTGTTGAATTGTTGTTGGCTTGTTGGCATAGACCTTACTTTTGAGATGACCTCAAAGGAAGAAATCTAAAGGCATCAAGTCACACGATCGTAGTGGCCAATTGATCTCGTTGTTTCAAAAGATGATGCGACCTGGGAACTTCTCATTCAATAAATCCATTGTTGCATTGGCTGTGTGGCATGTGGCGCTGTCCTGTTGAAACCACAAATATTCAACATCCATAGAATTCAATTCAGGCCATAAAAAGTTGGTTATCATGGCACCGTATCGCTCCTCTGTCACCGTAACAGGATTTCCGGAATCATTTTCGAAGAAATACGGCCCAATGATTCCGCTAGCAAAAAATACAAACCAAACAGGGACCTTTTGTGGATGCAGTTGCTTTTCGACAATCTTCCTGGGATTTTCATCAGCCCAAATGCGACAATTCTGCTTATTAACAAATCCACCAAGATGAAAATGGGCTTCATCACTAAAGATGATTTTTTGCGAAAAATCATCATCGGCTTGTCTTTGTTCGTGCACCCAATTGACGAATGTACGGCCCTTCAAATGGTCAGCAGTCTTTAGTTCTTGTGTCAATTAAATTTTGTAAGCGTGTAGAGACAAATCTTTTGTCAAAATTCGATGTAACGTTGTTGTGGAGAGGTTCAATTCCTGCGCGCGATGACGAATAGAGGTATCTGGATCTTTGGCCACATTCTCGTGCACTGCAGCAATGTTTTCAGCTGAACGGCGTAAACAAACACAGAATGGCGTTTTCATATCTGCCACCGACCGCGTTTGTTTGAATTTAAGAACAATTTTCCCAATTGCACTCTCGGTTGGTCGATTATGTTGAACAAAAAAATCGCGAAGTGCCCGAAATGCGTTTCTGTTTGAACGTCCATTTTCGTAATAGGCTTCGATAACTTTAACACGTTGTTCGATTGTTAATCTTTCTATGGTTGAAATTGCCAAAGACTGAAGTTGTTACATCTGAAAGAAAATGAAAAAAATCATTAGACGCTTAAACTTAATTCACATTTAAAATTGGTCCAAGTTATTGGAACACCCGTTATTATATGAATTGCGATTGTTTGCGCAGTTGAGAGTAGCAATTAAATTTGAATAATTTCCATTAAATTTTGATAAGTTACAGGTATTAATTTAGATTGAATATGATGTTGAGTTGGTGGTTGGAAGATATAAATTCACGGGAGACTAAAATTAAAAAAGAAAAAAACGGGAAATATATATTATGGACACTGGACATTCGAATAAATTAATTACAAGAACATTGTTGCTAACTAACCTTGTCTAACGAGTGAAGAAAACACGAGTGGCTTTTGGTGTGGGAGTTATACAGGAACAAAGGAGCTCGACTCTGATTGGCTAATTTAAATTGAATTAAGCAAAGGTTATGATTGGTTGGGAACAACCGTACTGATACGTAGTGAGTAGACAATATTGGAATGTCGTACACGAAGTGTCGTATATTAAATAATGCGAGATGAATAAACTCTTAAACAGAGAAAATGCCAAAGGCACTTTAAGAACTTTTGTAGAATGAAAAATAGTGGTTTCAGGATTGCAAAACCACTACTTTCATGACTAAGAATATAATAGTATTAGATAATCGATGACCCGTTACTTCAGCTAATAGTCATATTTTAGGAAGAATTCGCCTTAACTTCAATATTGCAGTAAAAAAATGAACCTTCATTTTCAGACAATTTAATTAAATAATTCAATCTATTTTTGTGTTGTTCATAAATCAAGAAACACATTAGATTATTGATCAGGACTAAAAGCACAGAGCATTTATATCCTGTGACGTCATAGTTTTTCCCCCAAGCAAATAAACTATTTCAAATAAAAGATTATTTATTTTTTTCAAACTGCAATCATTATCACAATCTTAGACATGTATGTATTTATAAAGATAAAGAACAGTAAATTTTTTTCTTCGGACACACATATGTTGAATTCGTAGTTCACGCCGTAAATCTTATTTGCTTCTATAAAATACATTTAAATGAAACAGGAGACAGATATAAAAAACCGGTACCATAATTTAAATTCTAATATATTAGTAACAGTTACTGCTACAAACTTGAAACAAATATCAATGCATAATATAATGTTTATTTTAAATATATTTCAACCGTGAGTGAGTTTAATTAACCCTTAAGTTGTAAAATTGAGTTATAGAAACACTAGTACCAAAGTACAAATGAATTTGTCGTTATTCAAGATGAGTGCCCTTATCACACGGCTTAAGAAAAAAAACAAACCTCATAGCTCATATTCATAGATGTATCGAACCAAAGAAATACTTCTCAAGCAGTCCTGGTGTTAAACATGATGTCGTCAGCATATGAAGAAAAGGTCAACCGCAGTGAGAAAGTTAAAAATATGCCCCATCTTTAAGGGCGAATTCTGGTTGATTGGGAAAGTCTTCCACACGAGTCTATTATAATGGCGACTTTAAAGTGGAAAAGCCAACTGCCATAGATGAATCAGGAAGGAAATCATGCTGAATCTTTCATTCGAAACAAGTGAATTCTGATGTATGCTTCTAGTTTCTAGCTATAACTGTTTTAGAGTGACCACTCTGTATGCAATCTTAGGTATACAGGGTTAAGACTATAACAGTCAAGAGGCTGATATAAGATTGAATAAAGCTGGAAAAATAGGTGAACTTTATGGAAACTGCACCTACGCTACAGTTCTCACCGGACTATTTAAAAGTTTTTCGAATTAAGAAGGAACAACAGAGTGGTCCAGAAACTCGACTATCCAACATCTCATTGATAAATATTCATGTGATTCATTTGGTCAAGGTGTCAAGAAATAGAGGAAAAAAAGATACTCCTAAAACCTTCTGCGAAAATTCTCTCTAGATTTAAACTTGTTCACCTTTTGAGAGTCATCGAAATAGATGCCCATTTTGAATGACTGCTAAATAATCAGAGAAGCTAAGGAAAAACGACGTGGCCGACTACACCTTAATAAAACGTAGTGTCCCCAAACTTGACAAACGAGCAAAAAGAAATTATAGACCCTCCATAGTCAGATAATGAAGAGAGAATCCAAGGGTTTTTAACCAAGATGTAAACAAAAAAACATCAAAGACAATATTAATCGATTGAAAATTTCTAGTTGATACCTATAACTAGCAATCCAATTGTTATCGCCGAAGTACATAACGATCCTTTTGCTTGTGTCTTACCAAGAAAAATTTGAGAAATATTTCAATTGTTGAGCCACGGCTGTCATTTGACCAGAGTTCAAGAATAAATAGCATCTCAGTCAAAGAAAATAAAGTTAGGTTTTACATAAATATACCTAAATTTACCAAAGCACGTGGTTCAGATATGATTTATCCTAGCCACCAAAGGGATTAAGGAGCTGGTTAAAAAGCTCGAAGCTATCGGAAGAAACTTGCTCACTTCGGTATATGACTGGAACATACGAAGAAAATAATTAAAAGAATTGAATTGAGGTGGAAAGTAAGTTGCATGGGGATCTGTACTGGGCCGACTTCTATTATTAATCTATATAATCTCAAAATTCGCTGATGATAGAAAAATAGGAAGAAAATTTGTTGTCATAGTTTCTGAAAAAGAGAAAATTTGAACCTAAATCAACAAGTCTGTGGATAGGTCAATATAAAGGAAGTTATGGCTCAATTCAGACAAGGCAAAATATTCGCTTTTGTCCCCAATCAGGAAATGATATAAAACGGGTTTTTTACATTTACTGGATGTAACAATAAAATAACTGTTTTTTATTTGTTGTGCAAACGTATAAAACATAGAAACGAAGTAAAACTTAACTTAACCCACTGAACCAAGTCAACTTATAGTCAGAGGTAGAATAAAAAACACACATGAAGAGTATTGTGCCAGCCTGGCTCCAATTTCCACAAGATCTGCGGCTATATCACGTCTTCTTCCTCTCTCTCTCTCTCTCTCTCTCTCTCTCTCTATATATATATATATATATATATATATATATATATATATATATATATATATATATATATATATATATATATATATATATATATATATATATATATATTAGGAATATGAAGACATATGCGATGGTTACGAACATTTAATCTTCCGGACGTTTCGGTCATTAACGATGACCATCATCATCGAATTTAGTTAATACTCCCAGCTACAACGAAATAAGAATTCGCTGTTGATGGTCATCGTTAATGACCGAAACGTCCGGAAAATTAAATGTTCGTAACCATCACATATGTCTTCATATTCCTACTACGAATAAGGTTCCCAAGGAACGACTCCATCACCAATATATATATATATATATATATATATATATATATATATATATATATATATATATATATATATATATATATATATATATATATATATATATATATATATATATATATATATATATATATATATATATATATATATATATATATATATATATATATATATATATATATATATATATAAACATATTATTTTATAAGATTCCCCAATTCTATTACTTAATTTCTAAACAACCTTTTGTGAACAACTCCAATCAACGTCTTTGAGCGCGAAAGAAATGAACCGTGTTTTTAAAAAATGGCAAATTATGGCAATAAAGCGAAAATGATTTGGATTAAGCAATCTGATTTCTTCATTTAAAAAGTCATCCCTAATAAATCCAGCTGTCGCTCAGACATTGAAGAAAACGGATTCACCTACTTTAGATCCTTAACTTTACTCATTAATTCTATCCTTCTACGAAGTAATTTTATCTACTCAGCATATACCAAATCTTCAATCTACCATTTACGCATGTACAAAGACATTTGGTCAGTTCAAACCTCGTTCATTACCTAAGAATTGGATTTTACGTTTCAGCAATTTTCCAAGAATATGACAGAGTGATGTAATTGCCTAAACCGACCTTATATTACCCAAGCGCAACCGAGTTTTAAAGAACTTAAGAAATCCAGAAGCAAAAGTGAACTTACGATATTACCCAAGTGTTTAACTCGCACCGTAGCTAAGTTCGAAGTTAATAGTATAGTGCAATACGAAGATTTCTATTGGTTCTTATAATGGGGGGAGTCTTTTTGGAGTCTCATATTTACTGAGTTGTTTTCATTATAAGAGATCTCCAAATGTTGTACCAGGCTCGAATGATCTTGGCAAAGATATATGTACATACATCATAAATTTCTTACTTTGAAAGCATGCAGGAAAGCGGAAATAAATTCAAAGCTAACTCTATTGTTTTAAAGTTCATGAAGAAGAAATTCGTGATGAAAAACTTTAGGGTTTTAAGAGGAAAGGCGTCAAGAGTTTTTGAAACACCACGTTTCTTAACGGGGTTGAATTTTTTTCTACGTCCAAAACTGATGCTAATTCTCACCATAATGGAATATAAGAGATGCTAGCTATAAATTGATATCAATTTCGGACAACCTACCTAACAACTACAAGCAGAAACTTGATTCTTTGATGAATATTGTCTTAATTTTACCCTTACCCCATAAAGAAGGCCAGTTACAGGTTAAAAACCCAGTTAATTATCTTATTTAATACATGGTTCCTATGTTTTTTGCATGATTTTATTGGAAACCTATCTTTGTGCATAGAATCCCATAGTTATCTCTCTTCCAAGGGAAATGATGAAAGGGGAAATTTGGCCGATTGTAAAAAACAACTTAACTTGAATTCCTCTTCCAATTACCGTCCAGTAATGCTTTCTTCTAATTTACATAAATCATTCGAATACTGTTTCCTACTGCAAATAAATAAATGATTGAAATACTGTTTCCTACTGCAAATAAATAATTTGAATAAAATCAGCAGTAATGAGTTTTGTTTTTAAAAAGTCTGCTACATTAGGACCAATAAAGGAAATTATATATCGATATAGCGTATGGTTTAAGATTTAAGCGTGATTTTTTAGATCTTCCTAATGCTTGTGGCCGTATAAATTATTTGTTAATTAAGAAATTAATTAAAAACGAAGTATCTCCTTACCTAATCGGATTAATTGAGAGTATCTATACCAATGATTTTCAGCCTTTTTATCATAGTGGCACCTCAATTGCCAAGCATCCGCGGCACCACAATATAAAATAATTTACGTATAAATAATTAATTACGTGGAAAACAATTAAAAATTAACCACGATTCACATTTAACCTTATTTAATTGAAATAAGACATTTTGTTTAAATAAATAAATCCTGTCTTTAAAAGTTTAATGGGAAATTTGAGCTTGATGAGTATCTTATAATTCTTTAATATTGGGACGTATAATTGACAAGGCAATTCTCAATTCTTAATTCACTGTCTCCAATCTTTCTCTTTTCGTTGTTTTTATGTTGGCCAATTGTGTTCATGTTGTTCAAAATACTCTCAAGTATCGTCCGTTTTTTTTTTTAGAAATGTTTAAAATATATATTTTTGGCAATTTAGGCATTTTAAAAATGATTTCTTGGTCGGTCCTGCGCCACCCCGATTGAAGACCACTGATCTATATGAATCAGGATGTTCATGTAACATTCGGTGGATGTAAATCGTGATCCAAGAAAGTATGTAATGGAGTCAGAGAAGGAAGGATAATCTCTCCTCTACTCTTCAGCTTGAATCTCAATGATGTGATGGAAACTATGCAATATCATCCCGACTTGGGTGTCGTCGGGGGATCTACCACAATAATACGTTGCATACGCAGTCGATATTGTCCCTCTTGCCTCAACCTCAGAAGCATTGTAAAACTTTCTAAATATAGCTACGTTGTCATTGAAAAAGTACGGTATAACATTAAGGTGGATACATGTTCCTGTATTCTAGTGGCATATAAGAGTCATTTTTTCCTTTAAGTAATAATTGATTTGGCTTACTGTGATCCACGGAAATTCAAAATATTGGTACGGAAACATTATAACGTGGTTGGCCTTTTTGAAAAGGACGCTATCGTTACGAGGATCCCTTATTCATGTCCAAGCAAGGAAGGATACTATTAACTAACTACGGAGGATATTCTTGCTTTATTTTACTTAGCAGTGATAGAATAAATACCTTGTTCGGCGGATCATCTGAATTTTTGTATAGTTAAAACCTTTGTAATGGTTTACTAAATAAAAATGTGTCGATCTATATATCCATCCCCTATATCTATCTATCTATCACACATGGTAGCCACACAAGAAAATTGCACCAATTGTCGTTACTCCCATCTGTCCATTAAACACACCCATTGTGGCTTAGCTTTGCGTACCATAGCAATTGGACGATTCGAATGGTTGGTAGCTTGATTCAGAAGTACGAATATCTTTCTCTCTTCTAGATTCTGAGTCGAGTTCTTGTACTTTTCTTTCTCGAGGGCGACCTGCTTTGGTAACGTAAGGGAGAGCATGTAGAAGAGTCGAGTTCCCACTTTTAATTCACAAAGTAGTCTCCTCTTTAAGTTACTCGGAGTAATTATCTTCTACAAATTTTCCTTTTCTCATTTTAAAAACCTGCAAAGATTCCATCATTGGTTTTATTAATAATATAATATCCTGTTTTGTTTGGGTCTTTGGCCTGTTTCGTTTGTGTTTTTGTCGTGTTTTCTAGGGGGTTTATCGTAATTTATTTGGGGATTTATCGTTTCGTTTGTTTTTTCATGTTTCGTTTGTCTTTTTCGTGTTTTGTTTGGGTCATTGTCCCGTTTTGATTTGCTTTTTATCCTAATATTTGTCTTTGTCGTGATTTCTTTTGGTCTTTGTCCTGATTTGTTTGGGTCTTTGTCCCGTTTTGTTTGGGTCTTTGTCCTGTTTTGTTTGGGTATTTGTCTTGCTTTGGGAGTCTTTGTCCTATTTGGGGGAGTCTTTACCTTGTTCTAGTTTTTTCTCCATTTTTTCTCGTTGTCTCTTCCACCTCACTTTCCTTTGCACATACAACACATCACTCTTCCTTACACGTAACCTCCCGATGTGACGCGGAAAGATTGGGTCCTCCTATTGGGGGCGAGAGGGCAATACCCTACTACCGCTTTTTGTACTACTCCAAAGTGGACCGGCGTATGGTGTAAAAGGACATGCCAGCGGTTGTCATTCCAATCTTTATGTGAATATCATTATCCGGTCGGGGTAACTCATCGACAATTGAAAAGGGACCGCTGGCACAATTAATTATTCCGCTAAATATTACTAATAGTAGCAGTAGTATCGATTTATACTCGTAATATTTAATAATAGTACCCCCTAAAATTATTTCGTTTAAAAGTAAAAAAAAATAATCCTTGAATGGCCAATCACTGAATCATTTCACTGGATTCGGGAAAATAGTGACACGTCATCAGAACTTAATGACGTCACGGCGCTTCCTCAGGCTTGAATGGGGTCACGATACGCTCAATGACGTCATGTGTTTGGAGGTGAGAGGAAAATGGCTAGCGTTTCCAGGTTAAGCTGTAGCTTATAAGGAAAAGGACGGTCCTGGTGAGGCCCATTTCCTCCCTCCCGGCGACTCACGACTCACGCTCAATATGAAACTTGGTCTGGTAAGAATAATGATCATAATTACATATAATGATTGTTAGGGTCTTTGTCATTTTCCCTACTCACTCTTTTATCACCGTACATATTTATACCTTTTCCATCATTTTTATAATATTTTTTATCATTATCCCGAATCATTTTTTTTATCATCATATTCATGTGAATGTTGATCCTTATAATGATTATTATAGTTTTCTTTATTTTTATCATCATCCCGGCTCTATTTTTATTTTGATTTTCTTGATTTTTATCATTATCATTTTCTCGATTATTCTCATTATCATTTTCTTGATTATTCTCATTAATATTTTCTAGATTTTTGTGATTATCATTTTCTAGATTATCATCATTATTATTTTCTTGATTTTTATCATTATCATTTTCATATTTTTTATCATTAACTTTTTATTGATTTTTATCATTAACATTTCCTTGATTTTTATCATTAAATCATCTAAATCAACATCTTTTTATTACTACTCATAAATTTACGCCTTTACCATCTTATGTAGTCATCTAAATTTCCTCCTACTCATTTTTATTCTTAGTACTTTTATCATTATCCCACTCCTCTATCTTTGTATTCTATATCGTTTTTATTATCATCATCTTTAAGATGAATCTTGTAACTTTCATTTTTATCTTAGTTCAGGCCTTTATCCATCATAGTCATGATGATCATAATTATCTCACTTCACTCTTTTATATTTATCCTTTTCATCGTTATCGATAACATCTTTACTATTCTCATCTTCATCTTTAAGGATGATTTTTTATCATCAGTTGCCCTGCACCACGAATTGCTGAGCCCCTCTCTTTCGATGTATTTTAATTCTTATTTTTAATATCTTCGAGTACTATATGAGTACTATCCATTCATATGTATTCTCTTGTACTCATCCTACTCTAATTTGTTATATATTTTTCCTGATTATAATCTATTTAGGCGTGAGGGTAGGTAAAATTCACTTCTATCCCTCCCCTTGTCACTTGCGTATTGTAGTGTTCACGGGAAAGTGGGAACGTCTTCCTATCCTAAAAGGTCGTCATGGCAACGATGACGAATGATCATCCCAGTGAAACCAGGTCGGTCTTCTCACAATGAAGACCACCCAAAATTTTGGAAGAGTCCTCTTGTAGTGATTTTAGGTAAGAGTTTATATCAGAGAATACTTTCGAATTATGCAAATTAGGTCACACGGATCGCTTACTATCACTTCAGCGAATCTTGAGCGTTTAAATGAGTGAAACTGAATAACTTTTTTACAAGATTGTTGAGTGAGTGTGAAAATGACTAAATAGGTTTATTACCTAATTAGATAAATGTTAAAATAAATGAAGTTCTTCTTTTTAAGTCAATTTAATCCATTATAGAGTTAGCATTTTGTTTGACATCCTTTTTTCCAATTTTATTGGTTTGGAAAAAAACGAAACCAAATTCCATGACAAAATAAGAATTGCTGTTCATAAAACGTGAGCTACCAACGCACCTGTCCCGTGTGAGCGACAAATGAGTACCAGACCAAGTGACAAATGAGTACTAGACCAGCCAATTCTTACCAGAAATAAGCGAATTTGATTTAAATTAGAAATCAAACACACTTTTTGGATTTGATAAAAGAACTTCAAAATGTGCCTAACACGAGTGAATTTGAAATGTTACTCTATTGATTGAATCTTTAGTAGATGGAGCTAGAGAGAGTGAAGTTGATACTTAAATGTATTAATTGAGATAGAGGAGGTAAGGTTCAGTAATTGTGTCTTAATTTAGATTTTGTATGTGTGAGTGTTTGCGGGGAAAAAGGTGGTAGCTTTCAGCTTTAAAAAAAATTTGCAATTCACTTTGTGTCCACATGAATCTATTTTGAGAATCGAAAAATTGGAATTTGAACCTACGTCATCTTGTAAAATTAGCGCATATTTCTAATATATTCGAAGACGAAGAACGCTAAATGACTAGAGCAACGCTAATCATCCCGATCAAGATTAATCACCGTGAACAACGTTAATCACTGCCCATAACACTAAACCCGCGCAAAACTCTAGCCAACTCCTCATGCTCAAATCCCCCAAATTATCAGATCAAAGCTAATCACTAGATGTAACGCTAATCTTTGGAGAAATCCCCAAAACACCTGGAACAACGCTAATCCTTCTGAACTTCCTTAACTAATCCGGATCACTTAAAAGTCTCCGGTCATAGGATTCATTCATGACTAAGATTAAATAAGTTCAGTGGATTGGATCGTATATAGGATTCGGTTCCCTAAAAGGTTTGGGGGCGTTCTTACATCACTTACGTATGATCCTGATTATCCTTACGTAAACAGTCACAAAATATCTCGACAAATTTACATTCTCATCAAAGACATTTCTCGAAATACATTTTTCTTAACAATAATAAAAAAAAATTCTAAAAAATATGTTTGTGACAAGAATAAAACCCTGTCGTTTTGAAAATCGAAAGACCTACATCTCTATGAACCAGTTGACCAAAATCCTCTATCATATACTCAATCACACAATTGAAAGATTACTATGGAGAAACAATGTTATAATCTAGATTACACCAATCCATCACATGATTAGTAAAAATATTATCGTTGTTCGGATACTGGCTAGCGCCACGTTGGATACTTGATGCCTTTTTGTGATACTCAACCTTAGGTATCAGATAATCACTGGGTACTTCGGATAGTGATTATATCAGATAATACATTGTTTCTTCAGATAACGGGTACCTCTATCATTGCATAAATGATTAGCTGTTCGATTACTGATGCTCTACGACGCAATATAATTATTTAGCTTTTCGGAAAGTGGCTACATTTGCCATTCGCTAATCTATATGGTGTTTAGATACTGATTACCTCTGACAATCGATGTGGTGTTCAGACAATGATTACCACCTTCATCGCATAACCAATCAATTCTTCATAAATTGATTAATTTTTCCATCAGACCTTAGTTAGTTATTCGGATACTAGCTCATCTACCTGCGACAAAAGATAATATCCGAGTTATTCCGATACGGATTACCTCGCCAATCAGATAATTGACCGGTTGATATGATACTAACCTCTTACGACGTCGGATTATTGATACATTGTGTGAATCTTGATTACCCCCAAGAACGGATAATCATGGTTTGGGGGATACGAATTACTTTAGTGATAAAATTATTTATCAGTTGTTCGGAAAAGGATTTCCTCCGTCGTCTGATTATTAATAGCTGATATGAATTCTGATTACCACCGAAAACGGATAAATGCATTTAGGATAATGATTACTTCCGAAATCGAATAATCGGGGTTGTTCGGATACTGATTACCTCTGAACCAGACGGTTGTTCGAATACGGACTAGCTCGGAGTGTAGGCAATCGATCGGGTTTTCAATACTGATTACCACTCGCATTGTTAGTTCTGATAATGATTACCTCCGATTTGGGAATTAATAAGTCTCGTTGGAAAGTGGCCCTTGAGATGATGCTTCACAGGTACTATGGAGTTCGAGTAGACTATTTAGACCCCATTCCCCCTGAAAAAAAACCTCAAGGCTATCTTACCGAGAAATTCTTTTGCAAACTCGTGAAAATGTGGTGAAGTTGGAAGAAGTGAAAATAGTAGAAGGTACATAACCCGAGTAACTAAACGAGTATACTACTTGGAGAGTTTAGAGAGTGAGGGAGCACACAACACTCTTTAACTCTAATAAGGATATGATACGAGAGATCCCTAGCACTGAATGGGGAGGGGAGTGGTATCAGCAAGATGAGATGATGTTGCTATTAATTCTATTTAATACTCCTGATACTTCTACTAAAAATATGGGAGTACCTGAAGTCACTGTTAGTAATGGTATTAATGTTACTGCTGATATCACTATTACAACTACTAATGCTACCACCCTTGCTATTTCTGATGATAATAATGATATTACTGCGGCTACTGGTACAACTATTACTCCTGGTGATTGATAAAGATGTTACTGATAAATCTCTTTCTTTTGGGGTTGATGATAATGATATTATTGTTACCACTCTTATTATTGATGATGATAATGATGTTACTGATAAATCTCTTACTTTGGGGGTTGATAATAATTATATTATTGCTACCACTCTTATTATTCATGATGATAATGATGTTACTAATACCTGCGTGCAAGGAACGTCCATGTTCCTTGCTGATGGCATGTTGATGGCTCGATTGCAGATGGCGCGAGCTGCCCTCCTGATCGCCGTGGCCATGGTGGTGTGCTCCGAAGCAGCCCCGAAACCCAATCCGGGGCACCACCCCAGTCTGGGCCTCAGTCAAAATAATATTCACCATCATACGTACCACCACAGCCATCACCACATACATCACCACGGACTTCACAATAAGCCTCAGCCAGAGTCGCGCCATAGACACCTTGGTGGTGAGTATCCTTTTCCTTATTGCCTTACCTTCTTCTGCAGTCTGATGGGCCTAGGTTTGTGATTCCATGTCAGTGCATCTTTGTTTACATCTTGATTGATCTCTTTTTTTTTGTTTCTATATTAATGCATGTTATTTAGTTGCCTCTGATCCTTTTTTTTCTTTTCATATTAGGTTTCTTTTTTGCATTCGGATTGGCCTAGTCTTGATATTAGCGACTTTTTGCGTGTAGTTTTTCTACATATTAGTATATCTTTTTTTGCTTCCCTGTGAGCGTATTTATTCCTCTCATATCAACGTATCTTTTTTTCATCCTGATGAGCATAAATTTCCTCCATTTTAATGGTTTTTTGTTATATCAGAATACTCTACGTTTTCTACATATTCCGCATCTATTTTGCCTCTTGATGGACTTACCTTTTTTATTCCATATGAGTATATTATTTTTGCATCTTGATGGGCTTGCCTTTTATATTTCATATAAACGTATCTATTTTTGCATCCTGATGGGCCTACCTTTTTGATTCTATATTGGAGTAGCTTTTTTGATCCTGATAGAACTAACTTTGATGTATCCGGATAAGCGAATATTTTTACCAGCGGCGAAGCAGGTCATTGGGTCATGTAAATCTCGTGCTGTGTTCATCTTCTGTCCTCAACTAGTCGCTGGCTCAATGTATCCAGCTATATCCAATGCTTGCAAAGGTAATTGAGGTCACTGAGTTCAAATATGATATAAGTTGACCACCAGGTGGCGCTACCTAGTGGCTAGAGGTGCTAAATCGGCCATTTTCACTGCAGGTCCACTAGATCATGCCCCTCTAGTTTACATCCTGATCGGTCTACGTTTTCTCCATATTCGCCCCTTTTTATTACATCATAATAGTCCCTAAGTTTTGTCTCTATATTAATGTTTATTTATTTAAATACTGATTGTCCTACCTTTTCTCCATATTTGTATGTCTTTTTTGTATCCTGATTGCCCTACGTTGTTTCTCCATATTGCCTACGATTTTCTCCATATTAGTGTATCCTTTTGCATCTTAATTGTCCTTCGTTTTATCTCCTTATCAGCGTATATATTTTGCACCCAGATGGGTCTACCTTTTTGTCTCCATATTAACATATCCGTTTGTTATCTTGATCTACCTACCTTTGTCTCCCTAGGTTTATCGCTTCATATTAACACATCTTTTTGACATCCAGATAAAACCATCTTGCTCTGTCTTATTACGATATCAAATTTGGCATTTTTTGGACCTGTCATAATATTAGTCTTCTTTAAATGCTGAATGTATTACACTTTAACTCCACATCAGCGTATCTTCTTTAATTGCTCCAGCTGAGCCTACAATTTCATTCATATTAGCGGAGGTAGTTTATGTTTTTTCGCCTTTTTTGCGTCTATTTTTGGCCTCTCGATGTTTCTACCTTTATGTCTCAAAGGCGTTACAATTCTTTTGATTGACCACTTTTTTTTTCTTTTGTCTCAATATTAGCATTTTTTTTTTACTTACGATGGCCTACTTATTTCTGCCCATATTAAGGCATAATTTTTACAACTTAATGAAGTCTGTGTTTTTTCATTATATTAGCTTATCTTTTGCATCATGATGTGTGTACAATTTTTGTTTTCATATTAGCGTATTATTTTTTGTATCCTAATGAGTCTACCTTTTTTATTCCCTTATCTTTTCTTCTTTGTATCCTAATGGGTCTACTTTCTTTCACTCCTGATAGGTTTAAATTTTTCTCTACACCAGCCTTCCTTTTTGCTTCCCCTTTGCCTCTCACTTTTTCTATCTCTGAGAGCCTACATTTTCTTGCATCTTGAAGGCCTCCCTTTGCTTTCATCCTATTCAACCTACCTTTTTATCTTTATGCGCGTTTTTTTTCGTATCCTTAATAACGCATATTTTTGTTTCTCTATGAACCTACTTTTTTATGCAAATTAACCCACTATTAGGTATTTTAATGAGCCTAACATTGGTATCCTTATGAACTTACCCTATAAGCCTACCTTTTTTGCAAGCTGAAACCCTGTTTCGATTGGACACCATGAAGATCCGAGGAAGAATCCGAAGAGGTCGCGTTGGGTGAACGCATTCCCGAGCTCCGGTGGCTTCTTAGGTTCTCCAATTCCTACCAAGGTTCTTCAAAGGTCCTTAAAATGAACGGCGATCGAAAGTTCTATGGAATTTTGGAAAGTTTTCAAAGAGATTAAAAATTTAATCGGTCTGTGAGTTTGTTGAATTTTGGAAATTTCATTTGCTATTAGTTAAATGTTCATTTGAACTTTGGCTGCAATTTCAAAAATTTCCTTCTTCGTCAGAAAAAATGTTCAACAGAAAATCTGATAAATGTCCTTCGAAAGTTTTAAAAAATATTTAAAATGTTGGGTTTTTGGCCAGCCAAAAAATTCGTTATTTTGACCAATTTTTGAAAAATGTTATTGAATTTTTATTGAATTTTCGAAATTTTGCTAAAGATCATCATTGTTCTCATGAATTTTATTTTTCAGCAAATAAATGTCCATTGGGACTATGTAGGGAGGTAGCACCATTTGTCCCTTGCATCGTGGACGAGATCGCCCGTCCAGATAATGAAAGGCACATAAAGGTTAGAATGACAATCGCTAACCAGCGCGAAAAAACAAAGACGTCCTTGTTGAGAGGAGGTGACCCGGTGGTATTGTGTTTTTGACACCAACCAGCAATAGTGGAGCTATTCGTGCTCCCTTTGAGGGACACTAGTAGTACATCAGCAAAGTTTTGAAACAGAGGAGAGAGAAGTTATATTGTGTTGTGAAAACGAGAAGGGAAATAATAGCGGTGTTATGATTGGCTATGAACATGCTGATTATCAGCCTTTCCGCTCAATGTGCTGCCAGCGTCACGGCGTCTTTTTGCCCACGCTCGCTGGGATTGAACGCGCCACCTTGATGTCAGAAATCCCACGCCTCATTTAGGAGCTCCGAGAAATGGAGGCTTCATCCGAGAGTTCCGCCCATTGGAAGTTTTGCTGATTTCGTTTCGTTGAAGGTAAATGTCCCTGCAACTTATATCCAGTTTTAAAAAAACAGCAGATAATATCTAATAGAAGTTCTGATCGATTAAAGAAAAGTTTTGGTCAGCAGATTTGAAAACATTTTTTTAGCGCCCATCTAGTGAGTGCCTGTTCAGCAGAAAAAGTTACATTGGACGTTCTGATGAATTTTTAAAAATGTTATTGTGCTTCAGCCATTGGAAGTTGTGGTGTATTTCCTTAAAGTTTATTTTCTCTAAGATAAAATGTCCATTAGAAATTCTGACCTATTTTCCGAAAATTTGATTTGATCACATTAGAATTTTATTCAGATTTCACAATGTTTATAAACCTATAGATAAATGTCGTTTAGAAGTTATGATAAATTAAAAAAAGTATTTGAATGCCAATAGCAGTCATTTTGAAGTTTTATTAAATATTGAACGTTTAATTTGGGAGTGTTATTCAATTTTGGTAAACGTTATTTTTTCACAGATAAATTTTTATTTGAAATTCTGATGAATTTTCAAAAATATGAAATTGTTAGTAGATAAATGTCCATCGGAAGTCTGCTGAATTTTCTGAAAAAACTTTAGACGCTAATTAAATAATGACCATTGAAAGTTCTGATGTTTCATACAAAATTTTGGTCCACAGATATATTTTCCCTGGAAGTTGTATTAAATTTTCTTGAAGGAAGTAGGGCGTTCATTAGAAGTTGTGGTGAATTTTAGAAAATTTTATTTGTTTGGAGATAAAAGGCTATCGAAAAATAGATTTGTTCAGATATAAGAGCCTATTGGATGTTAAAAGTGGATTAGAAGTTTTGACACCTTTTCAACACTTATTTGCCAGCATACAAATGTCCGTTGGAAGTTTTATTGAATTTTTAAACATTTTTATGTCAGCAAATAAATGCCTTTAAAAGTGTGTGATGAATTTTAGAACATTTTATTTCTCATCTGTTTAAATGTACATTTGCAGTTTCATTAAACTCTTGCCTTTTTTTTTAGGTAGATAAATGTCATTTTGATGTTGAATGATTTTTCAAACATTTTATTTATTAAAAAATAAATGTTCATTGGGGTTCTGATGAATTTTCAAAAAGTTTATTTGTCATTAATTAAAATATCAATTAAAAGTTTTGTAGATATTTTGGAAAATTTAATTTGATGAACTATGAACGATGTAAGTAGGTAGGTGTGGGTAGGGGATAAAGAAAGGGTGTGGGGACAGAGAGCTAAAAATAGACAAGTAGTGAAAAGAGAAAGAAGTGTAGTAGGGTGCAAAGAGATGCTAAGTGCCTGGTGATCAGGCCTATCGCTTTTAAATATTTTTTGTTTTGTGGTTCTTTTGTTGTCTTTGGGATAGTTTATATTAATATGGCGTTCAAGCCATTCGTCTTCAAAAAAAATAATGTTCTTGGATATGTTATGCGCATTTGCTGTTGTAGTAATAAATTACTTTAATCACTTTACTGCTGAATTAGCGTCTTTGTTTTTTTGTATATCTTGTAGTGAGGGTAGATCACGCGTGTCTTTTGTTTTGTTTTTTTCTTTGATGTTTTCTTCGTTATAGTTGGGTCTTCATCAGTGAATTCTTGTAGAAATCGGTGAGGTTTCATAAATAGGTATTCTTTTCTTGGTCGGTTTTCTTGGTTTGGGTAAAAACATTCTTATTTTCATGTGTCGAACGGCACTTCTGCTCCGCCTGCTAAAAGCCCAGCGGAGCTCGGAAATCTGGCGCGACTTATTCCTCTTCTGTTCTGGTTAATCATTTGGATTATATCATCGTCCAATTCTTGATTAACCATTTCCTGCATATTTCTTCTCCGTTATTCTATGGGAACGTTAATGGGACTTAACTCCACCTACTGGTGCAGCTCTTCCTGGCGTCTTATTGCTCGCCTGTATGTACCTGTAATTAGGTACATACATCTATTCTTTACCACTTGTAGTTTCTTCTTTTGTGTCTTCGAGACACACGAGAGGGCAGAAACGGGGTATAGCAGCGTCGATCTTAAGAGTACATTGTAGATCTTTTTCTTGTTGCTTTCGCGGAGATTTCTTAACATGTATAGAGTTTTGACTGCAGCTATGGCCTTGGTGATTCTTTCTTTGACGTGCTTATTGTACCCGGTTGAAGTAATCTTTATTTAGAGAACATTGCAGTCCGTGGTGTAGGGATAGCGTATATTCCCGGCCCTGACATCGTAAAGTAGTCACCTGCCTATGGGAACTACTTTTAATTTTTCCTGGTTCGCGCGATTTTCCACCGGGTCTCGTGGGTTTTAAGGTTTTCAATTTATGCTGCTGTCATACGAGCTTGCCAAGGCGCATTCCTCCATAGACAAGTAATTATCTGGTTAAAATCATCGGCGAATTGAATGTTGAGGCAAGTGAGACTTACAGGGGCTGGACATCAGTGGTGTAAATCAAGTAGAGATTGGGGGACAGGCCCCTTCCCTGTGGGAGGCCCGCAGTGAGCGGAAGCTTTGGTCCGTCCTTTTACCCTAAACTAATGTACGCCGCTATCTCCACGACATAGTCACAGAGAGTTCTTTCTAAGTTTTCACTTAGGCCCAGTCGTAAGATCTTGTACTGCATTCCGCGTTGCTGCACCTTATCAAACGCTTTTGATACATCCCAATAAACAATGTCCACTTAACTTCTTTCCCGTTTTGCTTTGGCTAGCTTTTCCGTGATTAAATTAATTGCCATCTCCATACTTCGCTTCCCCCTAAACCCAAATTGATGTGCGCTAAAGAGGACGTTCTCTTCCAGGTGAGACAACAGTCTCCGGTTGAGGATCTATTCGAAGAACTTCCCGCCAAATTCTAGAAGTGAAATTAGCCAGTAACTCGCCTTCAACGTTGGGTCCTTTCCGTGCTTAGGCAAGATAATTATCTTAGCCGTTTTATAAGCAACTTTTCCGTGTTCAGACAGGCATTAAATATCCTTATTATCCCTTCGATGACATTGGCTGGTGCCTTTTCAAAGTTTAACTTTGTAAGCCTTGATTGTTCTAGGGTTTGTTGTCGGAATGAGCGGAGCGCGCCGAGTAGCTCTTCTTCGGTAATCTCGGCGTCTCCGTCGCGTTGTCTATCCACCTGGTGGTGAGGGTACGTCTTGTGTATTTGGTCGTTAAGCTCTGCTACGATGTTGATTTTAAACTCTAGGTCATAGTCTTTGTTTTCCTCTTCAGTTATACTGAAGAGTTTTTCCCAATAACTTCGGAATATCTTTTCAATTCTTCCTTCTTCCGTTTTGATGTTTCCGTCTTCTTTTTGTAGTTCAATCTTCTTCTTCCCAATCGATCCTTTGAGACTTCTGATCTTTTTCCCAAATTCTTTGGGAGTTGCTTCGTGATCGAGGCTATCGATCGCATCATCCCATCGTCTCCATTGTTGTTCGAAGATCAACTGGTTGAGTTCTTCTTTGATTTCTTTACTTCGGTCCATCTGTAGGTAGAGATGGTCCTATACTCGGATTTAGGGATACAAGCCCTATCTGAGTTGATGAGATGGTTATTAAGGTCGTTGAGTGCCTCGTCAATCTCCTCGAGAATTGCCTCGTCCAAGTTGAGCGGATCGTAGGCCTCGAGAAGGCGCGCGTACCGTGTCCAGTCTGCTCTTCTGTAGTTCTTTCTGACTACAGCTGGAACTTGTATAGGGTTCCTGTTGATAGTGAGTAGGATCCCTATATGGTCACTACATGGTACCTGGACTGGTTCCATGTAGTAATTGAACGGCAGCTGACGATTCGCCAGCAGATGTTTGGTTTTGTGGCACTTCCTCCTATGACAAAGGTGGGGAAGTCGGGCCTATTCGCTGGGCAATATTTCTGTCCAGCAATAGGTTCAGGCTTCTTTTTATACCGTTGAAGGTCCGGTAACCGGATTCTCGGAATCTGGCGTTCAGATCCCCCATTAATATAGTAGGGGGCTCTTCTGCCAAATAGGCCAGTGAGAGTGTGAATTGGTAACACGTCTCTTTTTGGCAGTTGATACCTGGTAGCAGTGACCAACTTTCCTAAGTCGAGTTCGACCTCAATCGAGAGGGAAGATTCTTCTAGATTTCTTATTTTCTTGTATTTAATCCCTTTCTTTATTGCAATAGCAGGACCGTCGAACCGCTCCTGCGAATAATTCATGATCAACACATCATAGTTCCAGATATTTATTTCTGCACTACGTGTGTTGATCCCATGTTCCGAAATTAAGATAATGTCTGCATCGATTTCTCTGAATACATTTCTGTAGAGTCCTTTTCATCGTCCAGCCGTTGATATTAATTTCCAGTATCTTCAGTACGTTCCGTAATATGGTGAATTGTTTTTATCTATGCTTCTTCTTATTCTTCTTTTTCTTGTTAGGGCCTGGCGGGGTGGTTTTACTGTGTCCAGGGTTTTCCTTCTTCGTGGAGCGGGGAGGAGACTTTGTAGCTCGTTTACGGGTGCAGAAGCCCTCGTTGTTGTCTGAAGAGGAGGATACCTCCTTATTTTCAGCTTTTTTTTCTTCTTCTTCGTCCTCTTCGGATTCTCCGATGAGGGAGCCTTGATGATATCTTCCAGTCCAGATTTAACAGTGTTATTCCTTATGACTGATTCCTTGAATAGCTTGGAGCATTAAGGGTCTGCAAACATGATTACTGAAGGGAGATTGATTGTCTTTAAGAGTGTAATGAGTACCTGGTGGTAACAGTCAGGCTTCACTGCATTAGCCACATTTGCGTGGGTAATGCAGATCACAATATTTGCACTCAGGTCTCCTGTGATGTTTATCTGTGCAGGTGTAGTCTTTACTTCTCTATTCTTCTTGGCGGCACTCGCATAGGTCACCTCCTTAGCTTTCTTCTCTTTTTCTTTCTTCCTTCTGATAATATATCGGCGCTTTGGGCAGTTCAGGGCCATAGTCCTGTTTTCCCCTTTACAGTTGAGGCATTTCTTCTTAGTGATCTTGCACTTATCGAACCGGTGTCCTTCTGTGGCGCATTCACTGTACCAGAGTTTGTTCTTGTCCGGGCATGTCGTGGTTGTGTGATCTTCTAGTTTATAGCATATAAAGCACACTTGTATGCTATTAAACCTCTATTGCTGGATGTTCTATCCTGGGATTCTCGTATTAAAGACCAATATCCCGTCCGTCGTTGCTTTCCTGTCCATGTCGGTGGTATAGAACGTTATTTTGACCACGTAGTTGTGTTCGTGGAATTTGATTATATCCTGGACTTTCGACTACGGGTTGCTCCTCATAATTGCCTCTTTCAGGTCTTCGGTTGAGTTTTCACCGACCGAACTCTCTATTTTGAGGCAAATGACACTGTGGTTCGCTGCTACTTGTATGGGGGTCTTTGCTTCGAGTCCGATGCGTTTAATGTGTTAGCTCCTTCTTCAGACAGAAGCCGATCTACATCATTGGTCTCTGCACAGATGGCAATAAAGCCTGATGAAACTTCAATCAGTTTCACCAGTGCCACCTTGTGTCCGAGGTAGAGGGTTTCACACAGCTTCCTCTTTTCCGGGGCCTTTTCTCCTTGCATGGTCCTGAGGGAGACCCTCTTAGTGAGGGTTTCCATGGTCTTATTCGTTCCCTACTATGTCATCTTCTTTTCTTCTTGGTCCTCTGTAACTAATGGATAATTATTTTTGTATTTTGTGAGTGGAAAAGAATGTTAGTAGGTGGTAAAGGCGGTAGTGGTTAATGTAAAGTTCAAAAACGTCAGTGAGAGCGCTCCTGTCCATTTTCCAGTTGGTTTCCCGCGTGGCTGCTGCCAGGATGATGGGTGATGGATGGATGGGATGTATCTCGAATGGGAACCTTTTGGGGGGTGAATTATGGTAGACTTGATGCAGTAGCGGTCGAATCAACGGCCGCTAAAGTTTTGCCACCCCCTCTCTGGTAGTTGCGCCCGGGACTCCCAGTTATGCCCCAGTATCGAGATAATTTCAGACTTACACTTCCGCTGTGGGCTACTCCTCAAACCAGTTTTCCCATAAGCCCTTAATTATGCCAGTTCAAGTGGCCGGCATAGTAAAGACGAAATCAATGCATGGCAGACATCCGGGCAGGATCCCACGCAGGGCGATGGACAGGAACAGTGAGGTGCTTAAGCCTTCATTGAATAATGAATCCTCTGTTAAAAATAGTATTCTCCCTTTTTAAAGGGTGAAGCGAAATTCACCAAAAGACTTCCAGAATAGGCTCTTTTCTATGTAGGCGGTGCTCAAAGTCCGTTACTGAGCAAGTAAATATGCTTTAGCCGTTAGTGGTCAGCAGTGCGTAGGAATCGAATGTTCATGTAAAAAATAACGATTTGATATGTTATTAAATTTGATTAAATATAATTTGTTTGCAGATAAACATCTATTGGAAGTTCTTATGAATGGTAAATCAGTGCCAAAAAATGGCAAGTTATCTTATTATAGAGATTCTATTTTGTCTTCTTAAGGTTAATAATAAAAATAAATCAATTTTCGAGTAAAATGGAATAAAGATAAATCAATTTATCTTAGTCATATTTTCCTATTACAGTCATGTTTTTGTAAAAGACTTTTTGAATATCCAGTGACATGCAGAGCTGTAAGGACGTAAAATAACAAAGAATTTGAGAATAAAAATATATTAAATGAAGTGAAATTGGTGGAAAAGAACATAATAAAAAGACAGGGAAGCTTTTCATGTTTGAATGTCTCGTTTAGTAGACTGTTATATCACATTTAAGAGCTGTTTTATTCTGTAAAATACCAAATGCCAACAATTTTCTAAAAGTTTAGTGGTAATCTTATAATTTATACATAAACTTCAATATAAAACATTTTTGATTTTCCTATTGACATTGCAAAATATATTGCAATATATTTGCTATTTTCTGAAAGTATTACATTGCTTAGAGAAATGCGGGTGATAAGGTTTAAAAATAAATGACATATGCCTGAAGCGTGGAGTTGCCTAATGTTGCAATTTACTTTATTATAAGAGCTAAATATTAGGATTTGCAATCTATGCTTTAGACAACACATTTACCTTTTGGGGTTAAAATGATGTGTTTTCGGTATTTGTTAAAATGTTAAGGGTAATTATCATTTGCTATTGTTCAAGAAACGAAAACATTAAACAATTAACACGATTTAAATGGATCTAGTTTTATTATAACAAATATCCTTCAAATAGTGGTTCCAGTGAAACAAACAACATTTAGTAAATATTTTCATTAATAATCATCACTAACTCTATAATTTAAGAAGGGGATCTATTTGAGTATTCGAATAATAATTTCATCTTAGTTTGGTCATGACTTATGTTTTTTATCAAAGTTATTTTTAATAATTCTTTTATATCAAAAAAAAAAATGGTGAAGTTCAGAAATAAATATAAGTATCGAAATTTTGATTTTTTTTTAAAAGCCAAAGAATTACAAATGGTGAAGTTCAGAAAGTTTATTTTTATATATCTTCTTCTTCTAAACACTATTGAAAACAGCAAAAAATAAAAGAGAAGAAAAAACACATAATACTTGGCAGACATAAAATGATAATAAAGGATAGAGAGGGAAAAATCCTAAAAAAATAATCATTAAAAATTTGAAAAATTCTCTCAGGAACTAAATGTAGGATAGCAGCCATCTTAGACCAGAAGAAAACTTCTCAATAAATGTGGATGAACTACCACCGATAGAAAGTGAGAGAGCCAATGAGGAGGATGTGCCACCGATAGAAAGGGGAAGGGTCAATGAGGAGAAAGTGCCCCTTAGGGAAGGTAGGAGGGTCAATGAGGAGAAAATGGCACCAAAAGAATGTGGGATGCTCAATGAGGAGGAAGCGCCAACAAAAGTAAGTGGGATGGTCAATGAGAAGGAAGCGCCACAAATAGAAGCTAATGAGGTCAATGAGTAGGAAGTGCCAACAATAAAAGTGTTAAGGTCAATCAAAAGGAAGTGTTACCAATAGTAAGCGAGAGTGCAACTAGGAAGGAATTGCCACCAAAAGAAGGTGAGAAGGTATATGAGAAAGAAGTGCTACCAATAGAAAGAGGGAGGGTAAATGAGATGGACGTGCCACCAATAGAAGTTAGGGAGGATGAGAAAGAAGTTATAATAATAAAAGGTGGTAGAGTTATTGAAATGGAAGTGACACCAATAGAAGGGGGAAGAGTAAATGAGTTGCAAATGCCACCAAAAGAAGGCGACGAGTTCAATGAAGAGGAAGTGCCAATAAAAGAATGTGGGAAGGTCAATGAGGAGAAAGTGCCACCGGTGGTAGGCAGGAAGGTCAATAAGAAGGAGATGCCAGCAATTAAAGGTATGAGTGTCAGTGATGAGGATGTACAGGCATTAGAAGATGGGAAGGTTAATTATAAGAAAGTGCCACCATTAGAAAGTGCGAGGTCATAGTACGTGGAAGTATCACCAATATAAGTTGGGATGGTGATGAGGAGGAAGTGCCACGATTAGAATGTGAGAAGGTAAAAGATGAAGAATTGCCACTAAGGGAGGAAATGCCAACAAAAGAAGGTAGGAAAGTCAATTAGCAGAAAGTGCCAGGAATTGAATGCGAAATGGTATATGAGGAGGAAGTGCCCCAAATGGAAAGTGGGAGGCTAAATGTGGAACAAGTGCCATTAATACAAGGTATTATGGACCATGAGAAAGAAATTCCACCAATAGAATTGGGAAAGGTAAATGGGAATAAAATGCCACCATTTTAATGTGGATGTGGATGTAGTGCGACCACTGGAAAGTGGAAGGGCAAATAAGGAGGATGCGCCACTAATAGAAGGAGGGAACTTAAGTGAGGGTGAAGTACAGCCAATAAAAGCTCGAAGAGAAGGTAAGGATGAAGTGTCACCCAAAAAATAGTATAAAGTGCCACCCAAAAAGGTGAGACATTATAAGAGGATGAAGTGCTACAAATAGAAGCTGGGTGGCTAAATGAGGAGGAATTGCCACCAATTGGTAGGTGGGAGGGTCAATTAGGAGGAAGTGTCATAAATAGAAGGGAAAGGGGTATATGAGGAGAAAATAACACCAATAATATGTGGGAGGGTACCTGAAGAATAAGTGCCATCGATAAATTGTGGGTGGGGGCTCATGAGGAGGAAGTGCCATCAATAAAAGTTGGGAAGTTCAAAGAGGAGGAAATGTGGAAAAAGTGCCACAAAAGAGGAGGAGTAAAGGAAGGATATGTGCCACTAATAAATGATAGTAGGGTCAATGAGGTGAATGTCTACCCAATAGAAGTGGGAAGGGTAAATGAGGAGTAGGAGGCTGAATGATCTGGAAGTGCCCCAAATACAATACTCTAGGATAAATAAAGAGCAAGTGCCTCAAATATAAAGGGTAAATTAAGGGAAAGTGTCACAAAGAGAAGAGCGTTTTGTAAATGAGGAGGAATTCGACCAAAAAAGGGGGGCGAGTTATATATGGACGAATTGCCACCAATAAGTAGGTGGCAAGGTCAATGAGGAAGAATGGGGAAAAAATAAATGGCTTGGTAAATTAGGAATTACCATTAATATAAGATATGGGAGGAGTGGAGGAAGTGTCACCAATAAAAGGTTTAAGGGTGAAAGAGGAGGTAGTGAAAGCATTTAAAGTTATGAAGGTCAATGAGGATTAAGTGGTGGGGATAGAAGGTGGAAGGGTAAATGTTGAGTAAGTGCAGACAATAGAAGTTGGGAAGGTAAATAAGGAGGAGGTGCCACCACTAGAATATGGGAGGATCAAAGAGAATGAAGTGCAACCAATAAAGGTTGGAGTCTAATAAGGGTGAAGAAGAACGGATAAAAGGTGGTATACTAATTGAAGAGGAAGTGGCAAAACGGATGTGAAGGTAAATAAGGAGGAATTTCCACCAAGAATTAGGTTGGAGGGTCGATAAGGAGGAAGTTCCACCAATAGAAAAGGCAAAAGGGTAAAATCGCTCAATTTCAGGAGGATTTTGGCAAAGTCATGGGCTAGACTGTGATTGGTGGAACTTCCTTAGTGAGTTTAGGCTTACCAAAGAAAGGAAACGAACTCCTTAGGGAGTTTTTGCCTACCATTGAGATGAAACAAACTCCTGAAGATGGATATAGCAGTAAAGTTCTTTTGGGTTCAGGTAACAACATAAATAGCATGAACTTGGCCAGTCTTCAAAGTCAGCAAGAGCTTGAGAAAGTCGCCATAGCTATTCCATATACCATACATATTTAAATAGCATCCAAGAAATGTCTCTAAGAAGTTAAAACAACAGACGGTGGATGATTCAGAACAAACTCGTCAAAATTCGCACCCAAGGAAGAAATTTAAATAGAGACAATGAACACGTTTAAGTTGGATCTATGTAATCTGTGTAATAGAAGTATGGATAATCTAGGTCAATATTTGTAGGAAAGATCGTTTTAGCGCTCCCTGAACGAGTTAGATTGACTGCTAATCTAACAATTATTTTCATTATTATTATTATTATTATTATATGACTATAAGGAAGTCATAACTTAGTGTGGGAGGAGTGTAATGAATGCAGCTATCTCCCGCAGGAAAACGGAAATGCTAATTGTAAAAGGTAGGCCCTCGGATCCCCATGCTTTCCATTTCTCATCATAGCTAACGGTGTTTATCGCAGGTCGACCCGCTTCGAGGCTACCATTTTTTACCTAAACTTCTTTAACTTACCAGCCTAATTTGCGTAGGGGAAGCGACTCACCCCCCATCCTTTGTGCCCCACTTCCCTTTTCCCCCTTTGATCTGAAGGATATAAATGGGGCCGTGAGACCTTTTAATTCACACACATACATAGTGGCCTACGCCGACGACGAGACCATTCTCGTCAGCGGCCGGGCCCCCGAAGAAATGGCGCTCCACGCACAAAGAATACTTGACGAGAAGACAGACTACGAGGACAAATGGCTGATTGATACGAATCCTCAGAAGACACAGATGACACTCTACGGCGCTAGAGATCACTTCATGCACAACCTACAAATCTACTCACACACACCAAACATGATCCACCAAAACCCAACAAGGCTCGCATACACACAGTGCACCAAAATCCTGGTGGTAACATTCGACAAATCCCTCAGGTTCAACTTAACTAAGAACATAATACAAGCAAGAGCCTCACGTACAAACGCATCGCTGGGTAGAACCTACCCAGCGAGTAAAAAACTAAAACTACACTTATACAAAGCACTCGTGCGTCCCATTCTCACGTACGCCCCAATGTCGCTCGTAGCTTCGAGCGACACCTGGTAGCGAAAGGCTCAGCGCATTCAGAACTCTGCTCTGAAGCGCGCTTGCCGTTCGCCGCTGTACTCGAGAATGGACGCACTACACAACAACAACAAACTAACTCCTCTCAACACCTACGCTCACACCAGACTTACAAAACAACTCGGAAAACTCACCACAGACCCACTTTACACCTCGTTACACGTAAGAAGGTACGCGATGGCGCCGCGATATCCCGCGGCCCACGAACACCTGCCACCCGTACCATTCTTCGCATAAAAAACCAATAAGGCATCGTGAATAACGCGTTTCCGGATGGACTGTCAGCATTATCCCCTGACTTGCCCCCAACCCTCGCCCAGTCAATTACCACATAACCTACACCCTCATAACAACACCTCGCTTCGGTGTATAGCCACCGACCTATCTACTCTCGCTGTCCCTTTCTTAATTATTTTCCGCAACGCTCCTCTTTGACTACCTGACTGCCGTGTCACAGCAGACCCTCTCTGTTTTTTATATACACAAATTCATTTTAATTCATTCTCTTGCGAGGATTCTGCCTGATTACTCCGCTGAATCGTTTTCCGTCATTCACCTTTGACGTTCATTTTGGAGACCATACTGGATTCCTTTGTGCAGCGAGGATTTTCTGCCATTGATTCCTGCCAGCGTTGTCGCTGCCACTCTGTCGGCTGCATCGATTTGTGCTCTTACAGTTACGTTTGCAAGTGTTTTCCTTGGGAAGCCCTTCACACTGGGCACGTAAAAGTTCTCCCCTACTCACCTCGCCATCTCCTCTTTGGGAAATTCTGTTATCTCGAATTCCTTCTCTTGGATCGTTGGGCCTTCGAATCATCGTTTCCTGTGGTCTCGACGCCTTTCGCCACGATATCGCCGTCTGTGGGTTTCTCTTCGCCTTCCCCCTGTCGACTTGGGTCGAATTCCCTCATCGTAACCCAGCCTCTTTCGCCTATGTTTCCGACATGGGTTATTGCTTCACTGCTCTGGTATCAGGTATTTTGGAGTATTTCTTTCTTCTTACATCCCCTTTACATTAATAAGTGTTATTCTTGTAACTATAGGCCTTTAGGTAAGGGACGTAAGAGAGGGAGGTTATTCCGGGAACACCTGTCACTAGATTAGCGAAGCCTATTTCATCTTCAACGGCGCGTGTCGTTTCGGCTTTAAACAACTTATTCATAGAACCCAATTTTGTATGCGCGAATATCTTTTTGGTTAAAACGACTTGTAATCGTTCGATGGTGATAAGCATTTGTGACTTTTCATATTGTTTTATGACTCCCGTATAATTTGTTAACAGTTAATTTATTTCATTTTAATTTTGTTGTAAATAATACTGTAAATACTTTATATGTATGTATTTATTTAACCCCTTGCGGATACCTCGTAATTTAGCACCGTCCTGATAAATTCTGGTGAACTTCTGGTAGACTATCGGGTTCCGCGATAGCCTTTACACTAATTTAATATATCACACTTTAGTAGAAAACGGTTCAACTGTTATTTACAAACGGAAAAATTGGGAAAGGGATTAATATTGTCTACTCCAGGTTCATCCCTGGCAGAAAGGGCTCAAACACACACTCTCTCAAATCACCCCCGTCATACACACCTAACCTACACAATATACTCTGCTTGTTCCTTAGTCAGTCCTCTCAAGCAATCATTCATAAAAGAAATCCACCATTTATTTCAAGGTTATCAAGCATTTGGCACGCGGAACACCGCTTTCTATTGTGCAGGGCGGTTTTCTTAAATTAATATATTTTATTTTTATTAATTCGATATCGTGAATTTCAAATAAAATAATTGATTTTATGCTTTAATTTGTATGCACATTTTATTGGGGCGTAATTCAAGGGAGTGCATATACTTTTGTCTTAGCGGGGGCGCTGATTCCCTCTTTATAATATTTGATTCTGTGATTCATTTTTTTTTTATCCCCAATGCGTACATTGGCATATGCTGCGGTTAGTGTAGAGCAATATTGCTGTATAATAAGCACACCATCTGTTAATATTTTTCCAATTTTTCAAAAGGTGTTTAGCATAGATACCTAAAGAAATTATTGATAATTCCTCGATTTCTGTTGAAATAGCGAGGTCAAATTACTACCTTACTGTTTTGAATGGATCTTTTTAGATCCGCTAAAAACGGGTGACTGAAACTTCATCTTCTCTAGTGGTGACAAAGGCGTACCCCAGAGTGCTTTAAGAAGCGGGCGGTGTCACGTATTGCTGTATACTAACCGCACGTACATATGTGAACTGGAGATTATAAATAACAAACCGAGAAGCAACCTATAAGTCTAATTGTCACCCAAACTACACAGCCATCATTTGCCATAGCTATGCTGAGCCATCAAACGTTCCCGATGCGGCGTAAGAGGGGTAAACCACATTAATATGGCAATAAATCGAATTGTTTGTTTGCCCCAAACTCTTATCAACATTTAGTTGATCGAAATTGTAAGCACAAATAACTCGCGTCAATGAGCATTACACTAGGCACTGCCATTAACAATTAAACATTCACCGACTTCAAACTGTAGGATTGGCTTGGAAGCCCGAATTGCTATGTTTTCTAAGAAAGTAGCCATTCACACTTGATACACCAAAAATAGAAGTTCATATGAGTTTTACTGAGTAGGGAAGACGTCTATTTTACGTTTTTTATATTTTATAGAAGTGTTTATATTTCAAATAAGATATCTATTTCACTTTTAGAGTAGAAAGGAGTCTATTGTTTTTTTGTTTTTTTTTACAGTACGGAAAATACATTTAATATATTTAAAGTAAGGAAAATACGTTTATTGTATTTTACAGTACGAAAAATACGTTTATTTTATTTTTACACTTAGGAAAATATGTTTATTCTATTTTCAAAGTACGGAAATTCGTTTACTTTATTTTCACACTAAGTAAAATAGGTTTATTGTACATTTTCAGTACGTAAAATACGTTTATTTTATTTATACTCTACGGAAAATATGTTTATTGTACTTTTTAAGTACGGACAATACGTCCTTTTTACATTCAAATCACGGAAAATACGTTATTGTACTTTTTGATTACGGAAAATACGTTATTGTACCATTTATTACGGAAAATACGTCCTTTTTTACATTTAAATCACGGAAAATAAGTTATTGTACTTTTTCATTACGGAAAATACGTTTATTTAATTTTTATTACATCGGTCTAAAGACAAATCTGAACTCATGGTTCTCCTCGAAATGAAGCTCTCAAGATTCCTATTCATTTTGCCACTTTCCCCGTGACAGAGAAGGTGGCGTGGCATGGGCGATTTTAGGTATTCTGGTCCTTAACGTCTCAACGCCTGCAGTTGAGTGCCCCCCTGGCCTCAGCGCCATCAGGAGGATCAGTGGCTATATGTATATCCAACATTCAGTTTCACTTCTACCTCCTTCACTACTTTCTTTACAGATCTCTCCTTACAAACTTTCTGCGCTAAATGCCATCGTTGGTTTTCATTTTAAATAAAAATACTTATTTCAGCAGCCTCTTCAAAAAATCTTAGAGAGATGCTCTCGTTAGTTGGTATTTTTTATGAGGTTAGTTACGTATTTAGCTCCAATTCGCACACGTAAACAATTGCCCAATTCATGTCATATCTTTCAAAATGTTTAGGACAAAGGTTAGTTAACTATATAATTATTTTTATATCTTATAAATAGTCAAATAGTTTTGGATGACTGCCGCTATGCTTTTACACTGTGTGTTGCGAAGAAATAATATTTTTCATAACAACTTAGCTTAGAAAATTAATTATACGGCCTAAAATAATTCTATAAAATTAATTAAGCTGGAAAAAGGAAAATATTTGGCATCTCTTTTTAAAACAAACTGTTTTAAAATGTTTCGACAACACTGATTCAAATACCGCAATAACGTAACAAATTGAACTAAATTACATTTATTTTATTGGTAAATGTCCTATCTAGTTTGCTTATAACTAAATATACCCCAAACACTGCATCTCTCATCAAATAATAGATTAAATTGTCGTTCTCTGAATGAGATTCAGCGTAACATATATAATGACATGAATAATTGTGGTATATATATATATATATATATATATATATATATATATATATATATATATATACTATTGAAGTCCACAGCTATGGTAGCGTTATTAATTTTAACTTGTATATTCTTACTATTTCCTACAAGTTTTTTAATGGGGTCTTCGAGGCGAGAAAAAACATCCGCAAACGACATTCTTTATTCCTAGACGTCTTTCGACCGTGTTAGGTCATTTTCAGGGAATTAACAGAAATGGAATTATTCAAAAATTGCTACACTTATTATATAGTCTTTCTACGTGAACATAAGTATTACCAAAATTGACCAATCATGGCGCGGAAAATTGTTAAGGTTAAACTAAGCGCTACAAGAAACCTAGAATTGAGAGGCTCAGATTGACTATAAAACCTCCTCCGGGAGGGGCAGGTCTGAGGTGGGGGAGGGGCATGGGGATCTAAAACTCTTTCTCCCACTTTTCCTTTTATTTAATTTCATTTACTATAAATAGTGTCATTCGTGGATGTTTTTTTCACGCCTCGAAGACCCCGTTAAATAAATTGTAAATAATAACGCTGCCACACCTGTGAACTTCAATAGTACATGCATACAACATGACCTTTTAACTAATTACACATATCGTCGCCAGGCCAGCCAAAGATCCTCCCCAGAAGAGAGGACTGCTTTTTATGTACAGTGAATACGTGCAAAAACAAAATCTGCTTGCAGCGCTTAATAGTGAAGTGATTTCTCTCCAAGCTCTTCTCGACGGAGCAAATATAACCGAAGATCTTCTATCATAATTGAAAGCATGTCTTCCTGACACATCCGACATACATTTGCGTCAGTGTAGGCGGCGCATTGGGTGCAAGGTTGCAAAATTGTACGGTGGCCCAGTTGACATCCCTCAAAAATCAGATCATTTCATCAACCTAAGCAACACAACTTTTAGCCAAGACCAAACTGATTTCCTTAACTTGGGCCTAAACTGCCACTATATGACTAATTTATTTCCTTTATCTAAGAGAATTTAAATAGAGATCCTCCTCGAAGACATACTTAACCTCGCACAAGACCGAAAAGTTGATATCAATCCCTTCCTCACTACTGAATTCTTTGCAGAGTCGAATAAACGCCGCGGCTACAGTCACAGCTACCGTATCAAACCTCGACTGAGGCAGGTTGCAAAAGATACTCAGAGAGTACAAGGATATCGTCATTCGTAGAGCTAATAAATCTTTAATCTATTTTATCCTGAGCCAAGAAGAATACCTCAACAAGATGAAAACAATACTGCACGACACCACCAAATTCAAGAATACAACGCGAAATCCCACTAACGATCTCAAAACCAAGCTCAACAAACTCATTAGAAAAAATAACACTACCACCAACCCTATGAAAATTCTCCTTATTAAAGGCGACTTCAGGATGAGTCACGCCTACAGCAATGTAAAAACGCATAAACCTGGAAATCCCTTTCGCCCCATCATAATTCAAACACCAAGCGTGAATTATCACCTTTCAAAATTTATCAACTCCATCATCGTGCCCTACATCCCATCAGACTACACGCTGCCCTCCTCTTAAACTCTTCTAGATATCATTCAGACTTCTAAACCAGCAGCCGCACTAGCTTCGATGGACGTAGAATCTCTATTCACATTAGTTCCTGTTGATGAAACCATCGAATTGATAACCAATGCCATTTACCATACTGAAGACTCCACCTTCCTCACCATTCCCGAAGACATATTGTGACAGCTCCTCCAAGCATGCACAAACGAAGCCCCATTCTACGGTCCCGATGGGAAAATGTACGTGCAAATCGATGGCGTCCCGATGGAGCCACCCCTCGGCGTCCTCTTTGCCAATTTTTACATGAGTTCAGTTAAGAATTAGACTTTCAAAAGCAATATAACACCCAAGCCTCCCATCTATGCGCGCTATATCGATGACATAATTTTTATTACGGATAACCTCGAACAAGTGAACGACCTAGTTGAAACATTCAATAACAACTCGTGTCTGAATTTCCCCCACGAAACGGAAGATGAAGGATCCCTTCCCTTCCTTGATATCCTCATAAGTGCCCAGGAGTCCAAATTTGTGACCCAAGTATACGTTAAGACCACGAACTTGGGCTTCTGCTTAAACGGTTATTCTGAGAGTCTTGTACGTTACAAGAGATCAGTTATCAAGGCCTTAGTTAACAGAGCAATTTCTCATTCATCCTCGTGGACGGCTATTGATCTCGAACTTAAGAGAGTTTCCAGAGATCTCGTTAACAACGGCTACCCACAAGAATCCATCGACGCCAGCATAAAAGAGAAAATGAACTTGGCTGCTGGCACTGGCGTCCGGTCTACTCCGAAGAAGAATAATATCGACCTTTATTACAAGGCCAATATGAACACCGGCTATCGTGAAGACGAAAAGGTTCTCAAAGCCATTCTCTATCGTAATGTGACCCCACCTGACCCTAATACCGATATAAATCTGATTATATACTACAATAACAAGAAAACAAGTAGTTGCATCATGAAGAACAGCTGTCTCCCTCCGACGAACGGACTCCAGAAGACTAACGTCGTGTATGAATATTCGTGTAAAGTCGGTGACTGCGAACACCGCAATTCAAAGTACATCGGCGTAACCTCCACAACCCTGTCAAGACGCCTGACAGCCCACCTTCAAGATGGCGCGATTAAAAAACACGCCCACACTCATGGTACTACCCTAACCCGTGAAAAGCTGAATAAGGACACCTCCATCATCTTGAGACTCCAAAGGGGCAGAAGATTGCGGATCGCCGAAGCCGTCATTATTCAAATGAAGAAACCGGCAATTAACATGCAACATTCAGCCAAAAACCATACTCCCAACATCTCGGCGTCTCCGAGTTGACCGCCGTTAAAAGAAGCACGTTTTCAAACTTTCATTTTCTTTTGCCTCCTTGGACAGAGAACTAGATCAGAGTGACAAATAGTCAGAAAATGAAATGAAATGAAAGGGAAAGTGAAAGAAAAAGGTTTAGATACCCGTACTCCTCCCCACCCCCCGACCAGTCCTTCCAGGAGGAGGGGCCCGGTCGCAGGGGGGGGGGGGGTGAAGGCCCAATTCCCCTGAGGTTCCCCGGCGCCTACCTCCCTTGGGGCCTTAAAACACCGAGAGAAAAGAGCTCTGGAGAGGGGGAGAGAGGGAGGGGAAGAAGAAAGAAGTAAGGATAGGACAGACTGAAATAAAGTCCAAGGTTTGAAAGTTGATCAAGTTGGCCTGGGAAACGGCTTAACGTGGGCCGCGGACCACGGTGTTTTTATGGTTTCCTAACTTTTAATTGTTCCTATTTGCTGTACCTGTCCCTGGTGTTAATGTTTGGCCCATCTTTGGATAACGGTAAAGGAGGAAGATGATTGAAGCGGAAGGAAGTTGGAGGTTTGCCGAGAGGTGCAAGTTGCATTGAGGTCACGCTAATCTCTGTACTATAAACTAATTTTAGAGTTAAGTTCGAAATAAGTTAGAGTGAAAGTGTCTTTTTGTTTATTTCTGTGTGTTTTTTTTGTTATGTTATGTGTGTTTGAGATAGGCGTTCAAACCGTGGTTAGCGTTATTTGTTTTCCTGCTATGTTAATAACTCGAGTTTCTGTGATTTTTTAGCATAATTCTCGTATCCGTATCTGTTGTGTGGGCTCATGTTCCTGGGTTATTTATTTGTTCTCTTCTTTATTCATGTTTGTTTTTCCTTTTCCGTTCATTTGCCTTTTTTGGTTAGTTTTGTCATTCCTTGTGAGTATCAAGTCCAATCCGGTGAGTTTGTCATTATTCGGGAATTTTTTGTCACAATTGGGTTTCCTTATTTGGTTTACACGTAAATATCCTCCTTTTCCCTTTGGCCTGCTTTTTTTAGGACTAGGAAACAGTATATGTTGTTTATATCCTGCCCCTCGTGCTATTTGATTATGTAGTTCCTCTCCTATTTCTTCCTGTGATTTTTCTAAGACTTTTTTGGCTTTGTTTCAATTATTTTCTTTAATGGTTTTATTTTCGCTTCGATTTGTAAGTCTCTTTGTTATTTCAACTATAATCGTCGCGTGTTCGTAATTATGTATACTGCCTTATTCTGTATACGTTGCATTCCTAATAGATTGCTTCTTGAAACCGTATAGATGGCAATTGTTGGATATATCACAGTAGGTTATATCATAGCCTGGTAGACCTTTTTCTTATTTTTTATGTTTAGAGTTCTTAATCTGTAGAGTAAAGTTAGCATGCCTCGTGCTTTGTTTATTCTTTCGGTCACGTGTTTCTTGTAACCATGTTTTGGTAATACTCGTAGTTAGACCTAAGATCTTGCCTTCACCGTTATACCTGTATCGCTCTCCATCTAGGTAAACATCGGGTAGTTTTCTGCGATACCTAAATATAATTTTAAATTTATCTCTATTCGTTTTAATTTTCCATTGGCGTTCATACACGTTTAGATTTTCTATTTCTGTTGCCGTTACTCTAGCCTGCCTCTGAGGATTCCCATAAACACAGGGAATTGATTGAGTGAAATCATTTGCGTATTGTATGTTCACACAGCCCTCGTTCCTTGGTGAGGGAATGTTCGAGGGATACACTGATAATAGCGAAGGACTTAAACACTCTCCCTGAGCGAGGCCTGCATTATGCTTAAATCTTTCACCCTGGTAGTTCCCTGTGTCTACCTATGCATGTCTTTCCATGACGTAGTCGCATAAAATTCTTTCCAAATAGTTGTTCACTTCCAGATTTACAATTTTATGTTGTATGCCTCTTTGCCAGACTTCATCGAATGCTTTCTATACGTCACGGCATACAATGTCCACACTGCATTTCTCTCCTTTCACTTTGCTTATTTTTTCTGTAATCACGCTGAGAGCCATCTCCGTGTCCTATTCTTTCTGAAGCCGAATTGTTGATTATTCCAGCGATTGTTTTCTGTGAGATATTCATTTAATCTTGTGTTCAGGATTTTTTCAAACACCTTCTTGATGAAGTCGAGAAGAGATATAGGTCGGAAGTTTTTGACTTCCGAAGGTGGCTTTCCCGAATTCGGTATAAATATTATTTTTGCTATCTTTAACTCATCAGGGAGGTATCCTGTGTTTATACAGGCGTTAAACACGCTCCTTATCCCTTCGAGTATATTATCCGGTGCTTCTATATAGTTTTTTCTGGTGAGGCCCGATTTTCCAGGGGCCTTTTGTTTATAATTTGAGATGGAATTCTTTAATTCCTCGATTGTGATTCTGGCGTTAAATCCATCGTTCGCATACCGTTCCTCTTCTACGTAGTGATATGGGAAAGTCCTCTCACTCCGTTCATTTAGTTCGTCAATTATTTGGTTTTCGAAGTCTATATCGTAGTTTTCGTTTGCCTATTCGCCGATGTTGAGCACTCCTTTCCAGTGTTCCCTGAACAATTTTCCACTCTCGCGTTCATCTTCGATTAATTTCCAGTTTCTCTTTACTTTTAGTATTTCCCATTCTTTTTATGTTTCCAAAATTCTTGAGGCAATAGCTCGTTATCAATAATTTAAACGGCTATGTACCAGTATTCTCTTTGTTTGTCCATTATTGCGCTTAGTAATTCCCTCTTCTTCGTTCTCAGATTGCAGTATTTTTCCCTTAACGTACCGTTTATTATTACGTCCTCGTTTATCGCTTTTATTTCTGCATTCTTAGTTTCCATTTCGTTTGTCCATATAAAGTATTTAACTGTTTTCTATGTGTTTCTGGGTATTGCATTCTCGTCAGCTGTTTGTATTCGCGTCCTTATTTTTTCCAGCTCGCCGTCGATTTCTTCTAAAGTAGCTTCATTTAGTCTGTTTGGTACGTAGTCATTCAATTCTTGTTTGTATTTTTTCCAGTCTGCTCTATGGTATGCCTTCCATTTTTTTAACGGGTACTTGTGTTGGTTGCTGATTCACGGTGAGTAGTGTTGCTGTGTGATCGCTGCAGATAAAATCTACAGGTTCTACATGGTAGTTAAAAGGAATATTATTGTTTGTTAGGCAGATGTCTGGAGTTGTTGCTGTTCTGTCTTTAATTAGCGTGGAGTACTCTGGTGCTAGTGTTCTTATTATCCGTGTGTCTATTAGAGCTTGTAGGTATTTTCCTGTTTGGTTTCTGTTCCTATATCCTGTGTACGTGCATCTTGCGTTCAGGTCTTCCCAAAACAAAGTTGGAAATCTATTGTTAAATATTCTCACAAAGTTATTTATTGGGAGTCCCGGTCGTCGCGGTGGTTGGTATCCCGTAGCGATTATTATATTGGTTAATTCCATTTTGACCTCAATTGCGAGGTAAGATTCGGTTAGTCCTTGCTTTGTTTTGTACTCTATTCCTTTCTTTGTTGCTATTGCTGCTCCGTCGTGTTGTTCCTTTGTGTGGTTAGAAGCTATTACGTCATAGTTCTATATTTTTAATTTGTACGTCTCGAGGTAAATTCCGTCATCTGATATTGGAATTATTTCTGGATCTATTTTTCTGAATATATTTCCGAATGTGTTTTCTTTATATTTCCATCCGTTCGTATTTGTCTGTATAATTCTTAATTTTCTGTTCTCCATTTTGTCTGTTGGCTATTAAGCAGTTCTTCTTTTATGGGAGAGTGGAGTTTTTATGATTATTTACTTGTATCTTTTTCTTGTGGTTCCGCTTTTCCTTTCTGTTCTCGCCAAGATTTGGCTCTTTTCCATCTCGCGGCTGCTGATTCCGGTGTTCTGTCGCGCGGTGAGGAATCCTTGGTCGATTTCCTTTTTAGCCTTTTGTTTTTACGCTTACTTTCTTTTGTGCTTTTTTATTGTTCTCGTTGGTGCTGCTACCTGATTCTGTTTCTTCGCTCTCTGTGTCCTCTTCTTGTTCTGATTCTATAACATTTCTTTTCGGTTCTTCAATGAGTCTGTCTTTTTCGTGTCATCAGAGATTTGAATGTTGAATATGGCCGATGAATCAATGTCCTTAGGGAATTTCATTGGTTCCAGCCCATTTTCCGTGAGCATGGAGTTCAACGTTGTGGCATATGTTCCCGGTTTTGCGATATTTATGACGTGTGAGTGGAGAATACAAGTCAGTATTTTTACGTTTAGAGTCCCGTCGATTGTAAGTTTAGTGGTTTAGCCGTTAGGCTTAGCTGTCGCTGATGCATATGTGGAATTTCGTGAAGCATCTTTTCGTTGGTGGATTTCAGTTTCTTTTCTCCCTATAATTTATTTTCTCTTCGGGCATGACATAGCCATTGTTCTATGGCTTCCTCTACAACTTACACATTTTTTTTATATTATTTGGGCAGATCCTCCATGAATGGGGTCCGCTGCACTCAGAGCATATCTCTTCCTTTAGGGGCAGTTGGCAGTTATGTGATCTTCCATCTTATAACACCTGAAGCAAATTTGAATATTGTGGTACTGATCCCGTTGAATATTTCTGGCGGGGATTCTCATACTGTATGCGAGAAGTCCCTTTTGTAATGCCTTTGTGGCAATCTCTGTAGACTCGCACACGATTTTAAAAATATGTGTGTGCTCTCTAAATTTAATTATATCGTGAATCTTCAGCCATGTTTTTTGCTCTTGTAGCTCTTGCTTTAATTCTTCAGGTGTATGTTTTCCAATCCAAGATTCGATTTTTCTGCAGACGATACTTCGATTCGCGATTATTTGTGGAGGTACTTTTGCTTCTAGGACTATTTTACGGAGGGGAATCGTGTCCGAAAATGCAAGTAATAGTCCGACCTCATTGTTATTAGCACAAATTACTACAAACTCATTGGGCGTCTCGAGGTATTTGATAAGTGAAATTTGTAAAACCTTGAACAAGCTCTGGGCAACTTCTTGGGGTTTCCTTTTATTTCCATTCGGTATAACTCAGAATGGCAGTCTCTTGATTAAATCCGGCGGATCCATTATCTTAACTCATACCACCTTTTGGGTTGGACGTCCTTCTGAAAAGTAAAAAGTAAAACCTGGAGAAATATTATTCCCGCTCCACTAGTGGAAGAAGCCCCTATATAAACCTATTTCTAAATATCCTACCTTTCTTGGGGAGCACACTCTCCAAACACCCTACCTAGATGGCCTAGCCCTACATGCCATCCTATAGTCGGGTTTGGGCTCATAACCGCTAACCGGGCTCCTTCTTTGGCTCCCTAACGGGGTCTCCTTCAGGAGTTCGCTATACCCTACTACCGACTGTTTCTGGGACCTTACTGGTCTTCGAGTTATACTGTGTGAGGCAGAAGGACAGTTTAAGAAAAAAAAGGTTGAAGACAGGAATAGTTAGAGGCAGAAAATTGAGGAAATCACCGCTTTGTGGTGATGCCCTACGAATCGGAAACAGAAGATCTCTCCAATCAGTCCAATCCGCGCATATATTTCTTCTCTCTTCTGATTCCTTTTTTATGGATAGAAAGTCATATGTAGAAAAATGCTTCTTGTTTCACAAAGTTATTCAAGTTGTCGTAATTTAGCAGTGCGTAGATCGCTGTGAGTAGTCAGATGAACTAAGCCTTCCCCACGAATAGTCAGACATTGGACATATTAAGACAGAAAAATATAGATTAGTAGGAGAAAAGTGAGAGGGTATAGTGGTGAAATGGTTTTGAAAAGGATAGTAAAGATAAGTTTAGTATGAGTTTGAAAGATTTTTGTTCCCTAGTGGAAGGCTATCTCCAGCAAAAATAGGTATAGCGTATATAGTAACATAGTAAGTTAGTTGTTAAGGTCCCTGGTCATAGGGTATCACTGGCATTGTATAAATGTATATTTAGGGTTTTTTGATGTCAAAGTTGGTTGGCATTCAAGTCTTTGTAGTGGTTGGGTGTGAGCCCGTCACGATTGTAAGTCAAATTTAGGATTTTTTGTCGTAATTTGGGTTGTTATTTTGGGGTTCGTTAAGTCAATATGGATTGGTGTCATGTTTCAGTAAGATTTTCTTCGCTTTACGGCTGGCCTTAGATACTACGCTCGCACTGTAGCGTAGTTGTATTTGGTAGCTGCGTGTTTTATTCTCTCTCAATTTTAGCTCCGAGAGGGAAACCCGGTGGGATTCTTCTCTTCCCGGATCTTTTCTTTCTATACACGGAGTCCGAGAGAACAATGTAAGTGTTTGTTGAGAATTTGATGAGTCCTCGGAAAAGAGCCTGTTTAACTAGATCTTTTGTATGTCGGCCGTGTACTCCCATTTGTACTATCCAGCCCTTAGGTCATCAACAATATCATCTGATCCAGCCTCGTCCGGGAACTGGTTCCCTTCGGCAGCATAGACCCTGAGGTTAATCATCCTTGAGTAGTACATGTACCTGGGTTCTCGAGTTCTCGATGACGAAGACCTATTTGGTCGACGTGACTGCGAGGCCCTGTTGAGGGCGTGGCGTATGCTCCACCTTCTTGGGGCTTACAGCCTGGGCTTCCTCCCGCTCAACTCGTGAAAGTGTTTGAGTTTTCTTTGATGTGTGTTTGTCCGTGTGTTTGTTTGGAGAATTCTACCGGGCAGCTATAACCTGGACTCGAGGATCCTGTTCAAGGACATTACTCAGACCCTGGGCTTCTTGACCGCTCTTCTCGTTGTGCGGTTTGAGATTTATTCTAAGGACTTCATTCAACGGAGGATTTTGAGGAAACCACATTTCCTCCATGCAGTTTTTACAGGCATGGTGTTCAATTCCTTCGCAAAGGTACCAGGCCGGGTTAAGTTGGCAATGTGTGCATAACAAATGCAACACATTATTTTGGTTGATTTTTTTGTTCTCGATTTGCAGTATAGTAAGCTGTGGGGCCACACTACTTTCTGCGCCTGCTGCCTTGGCAACCTTCGCGTAGGTGGCTTTAACTTTCCTCTCTTTCGATTTTTTGCCCTTTTCTTTTGCTGCTTGGTTTTGTAATCCTTTTGGACGGGACACATGAAAACCATAGTCTTATGTGGGCCACCACAATTAAGGCATTTCTGGATTGTACTGTTGCAATCGCGCCAGGAATGACCTTGTTAGGTGCACACAGAGCAGACTACAATGTCAGAGTTAGGGCAAGTGGCAGTGGTGCGTTCGTTGTACTTGTAGTACCGTAAGCACATTTGCAGGTCAACGAATTCCTCCCGTTCAATCTGCTTGGGGCAGACACAGACGTTAAAAAAGAGGAGGCCAGTTTCTTTTGCTTTGATCGCCATAGTTTTTTCTGTGAAGACTACTTTAAAAACGTGGGTGTAGCTTTTGAATTTTACCACTTCCGGTACTTTCGCCCACAAGTGATTCCAAAGAATCTCCTCCGTTATCTTGTCTGTAGAGTGTTCTACAACCTAAGGGTCAAGGCGGCTGCAGATAATGCTCCTATGGGAGCGTATTTGTGGTTGTGTTTGTGCCTTGAGGTTGATTTTGAGTAGGGCTTTCATGGCACAGATAGCTGAATATCCATTGGAGATGTCGATGAGGCATACGATAGCAATATTAAGCTCATCATTAATATTTTCGAAAACCTTACACCTCTCCGGTTTGGGCTGGTCAGGTAAGGTTCTCAAGGCTATGCGCCTGGTCTGCTTCATATAACCCAAGTGTGTAATTAGGAAGGGAATCGTGAGGACCGAGTTTCTGGGCGTGTGTATTTGCGTGTGAGGGTGTGTGTTTAGGGATCCGTTATGAAAAAGAAAAAGATTTTGTGCGGAAAGTGGAAAAAACTTTCCAAAGAACAATACCAGCACTTTACCTTTAGACAGCGAAGAAGGGCTCACTTCCTTTCACTCAACTAGCCTTTAATGAAGCCAGTCAAGGAGAAAATACTCGCTTTCGAACGTATCACCACTGATAAAACTTCCGGTCAGACAATCAAAGCGGTCTGCGAAAACAAAACACCTCATTCGAGAGGAAAATTCAGATCAAATTGCCAAAAAAATCGACTTTACCTTACAACGAGTATGTAAGAGCGACAAGACCATCCTTCAATAGTCAAATAATCTGAGCCTTCCAGTTTTATATGTTTCTTGTAGTGCTTAGTTTGCCCTCAAAAATTTCCCGCACCATGATTGGCCAATTTTTCTAATACTTATGTTCACGTAGAAAGACTATATACAGTGTAGCAATTTTTGAATAATTCCATTTCTGTTCATTCCCTGAAGATGACTTAACACGGTCGAAAGACGCCTAGGAATAAAGAATATCATTCGCGGATGTTTTTTCTCGCCTCGAAGACCCCGTTAAAAACTTGTAAGGAATATTAAGAAAATACAAGTTAAAATTAATAACGCTACCATAGCTGTGGTCTTCATTAGTACATGCATACAACATGGCCGTTTACCTAATTATATATATATATATATATATATATATATATATATATATATATGTGTGTGTGTGTGTGTATAAATGTTCCATGAACGCAAAAGAATGATGAAATAAATCCAGCAAACTGCAAGAAACAGAAAAACAGGATAATTTTTCTTCGGAAATGTTATTTCCTAATTCGTAAAAATTCCGTACAGTGATAGGATTCGAACCGTGCTCACTGAGGCAGTGAAAAACGGCTTTGATCTCAAGTAAAACGTCCCTTAGATCACTCGGCTACGCGGAAGACAAAAATCTTCCGAATAAACAAGCTTTTAAGGTACGCTTCGCAAGGTCATTCGCCGCGTGTTTACCTTAACTCTCCTTTGTCCTTTGAATTCCCTATTAATTTTTCTCTCTTTCATATTCTCAAATAAAATTAATTAATTAGCTTTACTATGCTCAGATCAAAAGGGGAAACTTGTCAATACTAATAATTGAAAGGGTTTCAGTCTTACGGGTTGGTGACTTCGAGGAAGGTCCTGCTTGGAAGGAGGCAAGTGGGGCACGATTTGATGAGGCAAGTAAGGCACGATCCGTATGAGGCAAGTGGGGCACGATCCGAACCAACCTTCCGAAAAATAGCGATGAAGATAGCTAATCTTCAATGATGACGTTCGACGGGGAAATGTGGAATTACTTGTAATTCCACTAGAAGAGGAAACTTCTTTTCTTCAAAGGTAATCGATGGAGATTTTCTTCGATCGATTAAATAAAGGAAGACTGTCGCGCAACTTCAAAAGATTGACGTCCACAGAAACTACCAATTGACTGGGGTAGAATTACGGCGGAGAAAGTCTTGCTGTCTGATGAACGTTCACGCGACTTCGATTCGAGACGATGAGGACGACTTTGAGGTGCCTGCGGGATTGCAAATAACGTGAGGAGGTCAGAGGTTTTTCTTTTACATAATTTTTAAAGGATGCGGTGAAGTTTGGGTATGTGACAATGTTTGCGAGGTGCGTAACTCGAGTAAACAGAATAGAAGACTACTTGCATAAAGAACAAGTAGCGTAAAATGGAATGGTAGATTTATATCCATTTACGAAAAATAAGAGGAAAAAATGTTGAACAGGGTGATGCAAAATATATGATCACCGTGTACGATAACTCGTACGGTGGCAAATGCATAAGTGTGACAACTGTAAGTTTGCGTACCCTCCCGTCCCCAACTCTCACAGAGTAAACATCATTACGAAAATGAGGTGCATTGGGGAGAGTTGTGTACCCTCTAGAAGAGTCCTCCATATTGGTCCCTTTTCTACAGTTCACTTCCCCATATTTGCCATTTTCTTACCTCCTTTCATTAAATTTCTGACAGAGATGCCTTCGTTGGTTTTATCGTTTACCTAAAAGAAAAAATAAAGTGGCACCAAAAAGAAACAAAATGATTACATATTAAGACTAAGTAACGTTACGATTGCCACACATTCGATGGGTAATTCACATAGTGGTCAAATTACCGCACCGATGATTTCCTGTGAGGACGGAACACCCCAAACGCGGTTAATTGCTGTATTTCCTCGTTAGTGGCAAAGTTAAAATAGTAATATAGTTAAAGGTTTAAATGATAGTTTGAATAGATTTGCACGAATGCAGTCTGAATAGTGTTTGAACGATTGGAAGTTTGTTACTAGAACGAAACAGTTACTCGTAACGTTGAATGTTTGACAATCTTGGAGATATCCCGACAAATAATAAAGGTAAGCGCTTACTTTTCCGCTTGATACGAGCTAAATTTTATTTACGGTAAAGAGAGAGAGAGAGCGGAATTGCTAAATGAATTAGAAAATCAAAAGTGAAAAGTGTAAAGAGGAAGTTTTAATAATGCAGATGAAAATTGGGTAAGTGAGAAGGTGTTCGATGTCCACTCGTTTTTTGCCTTCGTTATGAGGTTTTGGGCCTTCACAGAAAACGAGAGAGTGGGGAGAATAGCCGGTATGCCACCTCGTAACCCTCTGAATTTTGAAGTGAAAACAGCTCCTTCAAATTGAGGAAAGTTGAATCCATGCCCACCCCCATTCATCAGGGAGGGAAGGAGCGTCGTGAAGCTCAGCTCAAGGGGAGAGTGGCCTTCCAGCACCCATATACAAGACCAGGGAGCCTAAACCTAAGTGTGGCTAACAAAGTTTGGAAAAAATGTTATAAACCGCGTCAGTCGGTGATCAACAGCTCTTGGTAATGAGATGAAAACTTGAAGTCGCATCCGTTAAAATAGACAGAAAACGACAGAAATGAGAGGAGAATAAAGAGAAGTGGAAAATCCATCAGTAGGAAATATTATTCTAACATCCGACCATCGGATGGATTCTCCTAGACATTCAGCACTACGTATGCAGATCTCAGGGTTGTTATGAACGAGTGTCGAGCTGTTTCTGGTTTGTACTGAGTTAGGAACGGGAGAATGGGTAACGGCACCGGAGCATTGCCAGAGTAATCCGTTTCTAAGGTGGGAGAGAATTTCTCTGGTTCCATATCGTGTGTAATGGCATTGAGGAAGTAGATTGTGTGTGGGTGTGTGTGTTTGGTGATGTGGATGGGAAAAATTAAAAGGCAGGACGGGGGTGGGGATGCTTGACTGTCTCCGGGGTGACTTGATCATGCCGTAGACGTGATTCTTTAAGAAAGCAGAGACAATGATCGGTTCAGTGGTAATAGAATGCCGATCTCAACCAAAGCTACCATTTAATTCTCCCTGTCGGGATAAATGACCGATTGATCGGATAATTTGCGTCGCCATTCGTCCTGTCTAAGGTGATCTGTCTTCATGGAAAGTTGCGTGCCGTCTAGTCCCCAGTACACCGAATAGTCCATTCTGTTCTAGTTATGTACTTGCCGAACATTTTCCGTTTTATTAAGTTTACCACTTATCTTATATGCATATTAACAACAAAGGCTGAGATATCACTGTGATTGGATTTTGGCTTTTAATTCAAATAATTGCCACTCGTCTGCACTACGTTGGTCAAGGAATTAAATCCCACAAAACTAACCCGTAAAATAAGTGCCACTTATCTGCATGTCCAAGATAGTAAATGAATTTAAGCCTACAAAATTACCTGAAAACATAATTACCAATGATTTGCAATATAGTGGTAAAGGGATTAAATCATACAAAAAATAACCGTTAAGATAATTGCCATTTGTCTATGAATTTAATATAGTAAAGGATTTATATCCTACAAAATTAACCGTTAAAATAATTACCAATCATCTGCACTATGATGGTAAGGAAATAAATATTTTTAATAAATACCGTTATCAAAATTGCCGTTTATCTGCATGCCTATGATAGTAAATGAATTAAATCCTTCAAATGAAACCGTTAAAATAATTACCACTGGTCTGCAATACAATGTTCAAGGAAATAAAACCTAAAAAATAGCGATTAAAATAATTGCAACTTAGCTGCATGTCTACGATAGTAAATGAATTAAATCCTACAAAATTAACCGTTAGAATAATTACCACTCCTTCCACTATGATAGTAAAGTTATTGAATCCTACAAAATTAACCGTTAACACAATTATAACTAGTATGCTATATGATGTTAAAATAATTAAATCCTACAAAACTAAACGTCCAAATAATTGCCACTAATATGCATGACTACGGTACTAAATGATTTAAATCCTACAAAATTAACCGTTAAAATAATTACGATTGGTCTGCACCCCAAAGGTCAAGGAATTAAAACCTACAAATATCAACCGTAAAATAATTACCACTCGTTTATATTACGATAGTAAAGGAATTAAGTGCTTGAAAATTAAACCATAACATAATTACCATTCACATGCACTATGATGATAGAGGAATTAAATCACACATGTTTTAACCATTGAAATAATTGCCACTCATTTGCATGCCTGAGATAATAAGGAATTTAAATATTTAAAAATTCACTATTAACATAATTTCCACTCATATCCACTACAATTTTTGAGTAATTAAATCGTACAAAATTAACCATTAAGATATTTACCACTCATATGGAATAATATGCTAAAGTAATTAAATAGTACAAAAATAAACCATGAATATAATTGCCACTCGTCTGACCTACGATAGCAAATGAATTAAATCCTACACATTTGTCCGTCAAAATTATTGCCACTTATCTACATACCTACGATAGTAAGTGAATAAAATCCTACAAAATTATCCGTTAAAATTATTGCCACTTATCTACATACCTACTATTGTTAATAAATTAAATCCTACAAAATTAACCATTGAAATAATTACCACTCATCTGCAATAAGATATTCAAGGAATAAAACCCTGCAAACTTAACAGTTAACATAATTACCACTGATTTTTAGTACGATGGTAAAGGAATCAAGTCCTTGAAAACTAACAGTTAACATAATTACTATTTACCTGCACTACGATGATAAAGGAATTAAATCCCACACATTTTAACCGTTAAATAATCACCACTCATCTTCATGCCTACTACAGTAAAGGAATTAAATCCTACATAATCAACCATTACATAATTATCACTCGACTGTCCTTTTACGATAGTAAAGTAATTAGATCCTACATAATTAAAAGTTAGGCTGTTGGAATTACCACATAAATAATCGTGGAAAGACTGGGAAAGCCTTGAAATCACCCCAGTAAATGTATACACTACGCTACGCCTTCTGGAAAATCACTCCATACGGTCATCTGCTCGCTTACCTCAATTACCCGTTTAAATTATATCACGCATTACATATTTTGTTTAAATTAACCTCTGCCTCCATTTTCCACAAGTGGCAATATGTTTAGAAGCGGTTGGGTTAATTTCAAGAAACTCGAGACAAATGGTGCGGTTAGTATATGGCAAAAATTGACAACCGCTGCTTCAAGCGCCCTTAGAGCTAAGCATCATGCCTTGCCAGTTAAGAAATATACAAAGTATCTTTCTAACTTTCCCCACCCCCCTAGGCGTTTGAAGCGGGGTTTGTCAATTTTTGCCAAATGTTTAGAAACATTCTCCCACTCTCTTATACACTTCCCTCTCCGTACAGGTTTGCCGTCAATTTCAAATCTCGGTTAAATTCCGAAAATTATCAAAAGCGTCGAGAGGTCCTGTTATTTACACGTCGCAGATCACTGATTATTAAGAAACAGTTTATGATCGGAGAAACGACCGAGGAAGGCTGCCTTTCTAATTGTGTAACCTCTCGTTCGTACATTTGGGTTCCCTTGAGCTATCAATCTAGTTTCTCTTATTATTTCTCCATTTATTCACATTTCCTTATGTTCATACTATTTACGTACGCAATGATATTTAAGGAAATCTTCAGTGGTATCAGTAACCTGTATTTTCCTTCTAAATCTAGCAAAAGAAGACTTGGGTTTGCATTTCAAGAAAGATTGACTGATTGACTAAAAATATGTGTGTGTGAACAAAGGGGTGTTAAAGTGTCACCGGCAGATGGAAATTAGTAAATATATTTCGAAAAGGACATCATTCATGTTAAAAAAAGGTGAAAATGTGATCCTAAAATTTCAAAAAGCTTTTTTATACAAATAAACATAGATTCAAAGATACGACGCTACCATCCATTTGAGCAGCAGTAGAGTCTAACCAAATAAATGGGTGAAAGAAGACTTTTAACTTCCTACTCATGAGAGTGAATGGGGCGTAGGCATGGAAGTTCTAGCATAAACACCCCACAGATAAAATACTGCATTATTCTTAGGATAAAAAAAAAAAATTATATTTTACAATTCATGTAACTAATATTCAATGTGGCAGCCTTTTGCGTCGATGACACTTTGATGAGATTTGGTACAAACCTTTTGTTCAAGCATCGACCACATTCAAAGTACATGTGGTTCAAATATGGCGGTTTGGGGGGCCAAAGTTCCTTTGCGCCGGCCTTGAACCTTTTTGACTTTTAGGTTGTTTCAACATGTTGAAGTAATTTTCTCTCGTGGTATCCACCCAGTAGATGACTTTCTCCTCCAACATCTTTAAATAAAATGTTGATTAATCTTTAACAACACCCACGCCTCTTCAATGAAGATGAGAGGTGTTTATTGGCACGTTGATGTTACGACCACCCACACAATCACCGAAGAAGGCTTCTATCTCTTGAAAGATATCCGCTATTTAACTGGAATCTCATTTTAATTTTTGGCCCAAATAAGGTCGTTGTGTATGTTGTGGGTGTCTTGAACACTAAACAATTTCTATTCCGCCAACAAAACTGGAGTCTTTGAGTCATCAAAGATCCATTGGAGGAGCAGTTTTGCTCTTTAGACTCTCTTCTTTTGGGTGGGGTTGGAAAAGCAGATATTCTTTAGCTATCTTGAATGGACAAAGTTTTCAATCTTCATTCAGCAATTTTACATGGCTTATTTTGGCTCTCCAAATTAATTTGTCTGGCACTCCTTCTTGGAGTCGCCTGATCTTGTTCATCGTGTTCTTGATGATGTTTGAGGTTTACAATGATCGGGTAGGGTGTTCCTCAGTCTTGGAAGATAACTGCTTGTCTATTTAAACTATTCGGTAGCTTTAAAAGACCCAGATCTTCCCATAGTGGGTTTCAACATTTCGAAAACATCGCCCGTTGTCTTCCAGCTTCTATACAGATACTGACTACGAGTGTTTCACATTTTCCTCATATTTATAAACCGAAGTTTTTATGAATTTACACTTGGATTCACAAAAAGAAATATAACCTGTAAGGAAATAATTAATTAATGCTTTGTACAGATATTAATAATTATTTTTAAAAAGCAGTCTCCACTCCGTGTTTTCATCCTTCATTTTGAGTTAGCAACACATCTCTTCCTAATGAGCGACGAATAAGGAATAGGCCTAGTTGTGCTATTAATTTCCGGAACTAGACTAGCCTAGTCCTAGTTAATGTCCAAACTAGGCTAGCCTAGTCCTTCTTTTTCGTTCATTGGTAGCTCATTGTTGCATAGTGATTCTGATTTTTACCAAGAATTTTGTTTCGTTCTTTTCCCAAACAATAAATTAGGAAATGGTTCTTGAACAAAATGCTTACTTACTCCATAGGGAAGTAAATTTACTTAATTTAAAAAAAAAATTCTATAGCGGCACAAACTTTCCGGATGATGTATGGGAATTGTTGCCCATCGAAATTTCCCCCCCCAAATATCCGCATTATTCATATATTATTTCTGCTTCGTCCTCTATTTTCCTTATTTCGATTTTCTTCTGATTTTATTTTAATTTCTTCAACGTTGTTAGTATTAATAATATTTCTGTCTTTGGGGGGATGCTACAAGTCTCTGGCGATGTTTGCAGCCAATCTGAACGCAAAGCAGTCATGCGTAGTATCGAGAAGCACGCTGCAGCTGACATCTCGAAGACAGAGTCTATCTTGGTTCAATGCCCGCAGGAGGACTTCCGGGTATGTATGTATATCTTCTACACATGTTTTCTTTCTTTCTTCTATCATCAACACATTCTTTAGAAACTTCTCCTTGATACACTTACTGCGGGAGATGCCCTCGTTGGTTTTCGCCTTAAAGTTAATTTCCAAAAATGTAAATCTTCTTTCCTTCAACCATTTATTTCAGTTTAACTTTAAATACACTAATGATACTAGTAATAGTGATATTTTTTAGTCCTAAGGAATACAACCGTGTTTAAGTACACCACATTTTTTATTTCTTCGTTATATTTTCAAATTTCAATTTTGCTGATGTAAATTTTAGTCATTTTGTTCTCTTGCTTTCAACTTTAATTCATTTAATTAACTCACGTAATCATGTTTTACACCTTTCAAAAGCATTTGTATTAACATTTTATAGAAAATTATTTCCCATTCACTATATAGTTTTTGATACTCTTCCCTTTTCTTCAATTTAGCTGTAGCGTGAAGGGCATTACTTCAGCGAGTCTTTTAAGGACATCAGCGAATGTATTCATGCTCAAATCAGATCAAAGCTTTTGACTTGAGTGAGTTTAAACCATAAATCTGACTTACTTCCCGGCTGCATATATCAAAAAACGAGGGACTTATAAGGATGAAACCATTGTAACTTTCATACAAAAATTTCCTTAAGAAGTAAATCGAGCAAGATGTATTATAATTATTGCGTAGGTTGGTCAAGCGGAGCGTCCGGACGGTGAAAAAGAATTATGAGAAAGACCTCGCCCGAATTACAAACACGAGCCAAATGGTGAGCAATAGAAAGACCATATGAGAGGCTAAAGAACCGATTAGGAGTAGAGAAGGAATTCTCAACCGACAATCTCTCATTAAGCAAATAAATCGATTTGGGGGAAATACCAAGTTTCTTCCAAGCGTCAAAAACGAGGGAGAAATAATTGCATATAGAAACAAGATGAGACCATCGAAGGCATGTAACTGCGTTTATCAAACTCACCTACCGGAGTTAAAGATCGAATTAGTTAAACTGCTGTGTATGATCTTTAATCGGTCAATTATGGATAGGATAGTTTAACTACAATTATTAATAAAATCTTAGAATTGTTATTAAAGATAGAGTAGTAAGTAATTTTGAGTTAATTCATCTAATTAAGGACCACCAACATGTATTTCGAAGACCACACTTGTATTGAACTAAACTATCAGAACTTTTCATAAAATTATTTCTATGTATAAAAAGCAGAAAGCAGTAAATATTGTTTATCCATAATTTCGTGAAATCTTCGATGCCATTCCATATGAAATTCCTAATGTAACTTAAAGCGCACGGAATAAGAGGAAAAATTCTTAATGGGTAGAAAATTAGCCCTCAAATCGCTTGCAACCGGTTGTCGGAAACGGAGCTAGTTTCTACTGTCATCCAGTTACTAGCGGAATATTTCAAAGATCTGCATTTTACCCGCATATGTTCACTGTTTACATAAATGACCTTAATAATGGATTCATTATTAAAATCTCGAAATTCGCCAGTGACATAAGCTAGAGAAAGGAACCGTTTTTACATATGACGTAGCGAAACTACTTTAACAGGGATTTTAGCATACGTAAATGCAAAAGCATGTAATTAATATGTCGAAATTTAAAAGCGGATTACAGAATGATCAAATGCTAGAAGACGTCAAATCTCTGCAGTAAGAAAGCTTTTACATGAGTCGCTCGATCGGCCTCATCTCGATACACTGTGCAATCCTGGTCACTCAACATGAATAATGACGTAAATTTGTTATAATGGCTACAACGTGGTCCAAATGAACAAATTGCATAGATAGCTTAGGAATAAACCCTACTAGAAATAATTCAGTCCTTAGACCTTTTACCACGCGCAAGTAGGTGATTGCGTGGGAAACTGATTGAAGTGTTTTGATACTAAAATGATTCAGTAATATTAATTATAGTCTACTTTTCTAGATGGCTGATAGAGCAAAAATTGGTCAAAATAGATTGAAAGTGATAAACATGCGCTTCAACTCAGACATAGCTCAAAATTACTTCACTTATAAAATCACGCAAACGTTTAGAAAGCAATATATTTAATATGTTTAAAATTCGGCGTGGGTATTATTTAAATATTTATAATACCTAATAGGAAAACAATTTGAAAACTTTAATGTTTAAAAATTGACATCGATTAATTTTTCTAATTGTTAATATTATAAGGTAAGATTTCCAGATGTAACCGACAGACAGCTTCCACAGAAAAAGAGGAAGGGTAGGGCGGCGCCACCTCATATTTACATTGAACTTTACTGAGCTATTCATACCATAATCGACGTTCAGTGAGACCATGATGAGAATGAGCTCTGTTGGTAACGTCTGGTAGCAAGGAGGAAACAATGGTGGTACCACCACAGCGGTGACGCAATGGGATATTTCTGTCATTCGCGATTTATCACCGGGATAATTTCACCTCAAAACTTCATTCCCTACCATTGCCCTCTCTTTCCCTAAGTATTTTAGGGGGTTTTTACCTCTCCACAATTTCACTTACCCTAACTTCTATATTTTCTATAAATTCTCTTCAAGATTTTTAGGTATAGGTGACATCGTTGACCTTCGCTTTAATTAAATAATTTAAATTTAAAACCTGGATACCACTCACGTTTGTACCCACGTTTCATTACACACGTCATTTCTTCATCTCTTTTCTTAATTATTTTATCCGAGAGGGAATCTTTCCCGCGTTGGATTACACTAATTTTCTTGTCTCCTTTCTCCTTAGCATTCAAGAGCGGGGAAGTACTTAAGGGGTTGGTGATTGGCTTCTAATCCCCAAGTAAAGGGCCTTTTAAAAAGGACGCTCGAGCTTTGCCATGTTGTTAAAGTAACAACTGGCAACCTCACTGTGAACTGTTCAGTAGTACTTGGCAAGTCACAATGAAAGGTTATAGCGTTGAACAACCTGTGCAAATCATAAAATTTTATTATCAAAATCAGTGCTCCGTTCGACAAACGTTCCGCGAATTACGTGATTTCTATCCTCGCCACAATCGTCCTGCCGAGTCCACTGTTCGACGCTTGGTGGCCAAATTCGAAGCAAAAAGGTCGATCAACAATCAGCAAACACCCATACGTCGCTGAAACGCAAGGTCTGCTGAAAACATCGCTGCCGTAAATGGGAGTGTACGGGGAGATCCGAGGCAGTCAATTTCTCGTCGTTCACAAGAACCTGACCTTTCTGCGACTTCAGTTTGGCGAATTATGCGTAGAGACTTGGGTCTACACCCGTACAAAATCCAACTTACCCAAGAACTTAAGGTAAACGACCATAGAAAACGCTGTGTGTTCGCTGATTGGGCTCTAGAGCAGTTCGAAGTTGCCCCAAATTTTCCATCCAAAATAAATCTTCAGCGACGAGGCCTCATTTTTGGATGAATGGATTTGTGAACAAGCAAAATTGTCGGATTTGGTACGAAAACAATCCTCATGATACAACAGCACTAATTGCATCCGAACAAAGTCACTGTTTGGTGCAGATTTTCGTCTAACGAAATCATCGGTCCGTATTTTTTTGAGAACGAAGATGGGATTGCCATAACCGTCAACGGCGAGACCGACAGATCGACGATAAGCAACTTATTGTGCCCTCAACTAGATTATATGCCTGATATGGATACTGACGACATGTGGTTCAGACAGGACGGTGCTACGTGCCACACTGCGCATGCCACGATAGACATTTTGCACCAACGATTTCAGGGCAGGGTCATCTCGCGCAGTGGCGACGTTAACTGGCCACCGAGATCATGTGATTTAACGCCATTAGGCTACTTTCTTTGGGGATAACTTAAATCGCATGTCTATGCGAATAATCCACAAACAGTTGATGTCCTTAAAGTCGACATGACGAACACCATCCAGCAAATTTAGTCAGATTTATGTGACAAAGTCATGGAAAATTGGGCCTCCTGAATACGTTCCACTAAGCAAAGCCGCGGCAGGCATTTGAACGGCCTCATATTTCACACTTAATGCCATAAAATGTACTTTCAAATTTAAAATAAACTAAGTGCATATATCACACACAACTTCTTTTATTTATATTTAAATATTGAGCGACCTTATTGAAATACCCTTTAAAAGTACGTAAACTCAGTATTAACGAGAAAAGGACAATCATATATAAAACAAGGCTGGATTAAAAAAAGGACAATACTTTTAATAGGAAAGAGTCAAGTTGAAAAGACAAGAATTAAGTAGAAACGTAAGTTGATATAACCGACGATGATTATTTTTTCTTTAGCAAACAGAGACAAAAATAAATATGAATAAATAGAATAGTAATAGTGACAGAGTTATTATGAATGACACAGATACCAAGAGAACAGTTCAAGTCTAATGGTTCAGAGGAGACTTAAAACAAACCTCTTAAGTACATGCGCAGCGAGCACAAACCACAAACCTGAGTACTATTGCAGCCAAAAATAGGAAACAATTTCCGAACATGATATCGTAATTCCCCAATGTCTTGGATTCAAGTGACAAAATTACGCGACACTAATCCATAACAACAATTAAGAAAGAAAAGTCCATTTTGACATCCTAAAAATACTCGTAGGAGAAAATAGGGACGCGTTTATGGACTTTAGGGCTCAATCCTCCAGGATTCCAAGATAGAGAGCAGAGCCCCCCCCCCTTTGAATCTCTACCAACTAATCAGAGAAGTTGATCTTGGCGTTGTCCAAATTGCTCCTAAATTAAAGTCAATTAAGACAGTTTTCGACACTGGATTGAAGTGGCGGAGATTATGAGCTACCCACAAACTCTTACAGGAGCTTTCATAACACCTTCCGGCCTTGAATGAAAGGTTAGCTGAGAGGTTTCGCGAACTCAGTCAGGCCAGACGAGGTAGTATAAATGTGTGGGTTTAAACGGAACCAGACACACTTCGCTGGAAGTTTACCTTCTCTACAACAGTATAAACAGGAGCGGAAGTAACGTAAATACCTCTACGGAAACTTCAATAAAACACTCAAAATGAGGTTTGGAGGGGTGAGTATTTTGATTCGGAGTTTTCATTATGCCTGTCTCGTTACAATTGCAGTTTGTACTTCTGTTTTAATCAGGGCCACAAAATCCACCCTGGGAAGTTACCCATTTATTAAAGCGATAGTAAATTGGGTTGTTTTTATGCCAACTAGGGATACGTAGAGACCAAAATGTATTGGTAATGGTAACCATTTCTCAAAAACACAGAAAAAACACTAAAATACGAAAAATGATTAGGGAGTGTTTTACTGTGTACACTTATTCATAAATCGCCAATACAATCATTATTATTATTGTTATTAACTTAAAACTAAGAAGTTAGCCTATACATGGGGCATGGAGAAGTTTCGCCTTCAAGCGTGGTTCGTAGAAGGGGACTAATTCCTGATATGGATCAAAAGTTTTGGAAACAGCCTTGCCCAAATCCCTTATCTCACAAACGCATGAATCCAGTTAAGTACTGGGCAAGTATCTCCCGACCTCAATCTCGTAAATATACTTAATTTGTCTGCTTGTGAATCGAGTGGATGTTTTGATTGTGCGAGGTTTGTGTAGTGAGGGAGAGATGAAAAGAATGTATTTGAAAGAGGGATAATGTAGATGCTTGTGTATTATTAGACGAACACAACGGAAATGTAGAGTTTGTGTGAAATGTGGAGGAATAGCGAGTGTCTGTCGTTGAGGCTGGGGTAGCATTAGAGACGAATGACAGAATAGTAGATTAAATTTAACTTGGAGAGTAAAACTCTGTGTGGTTGTAGTGTATTCAGCCTGCAATGATAGAAAGGAGGCTGAGAAAGAGGTTCTCTGAACGTTTCTTGAGTGGTGGATGGTATTTTGCATAGCTTTCAGTTGCTGCTTGTAAGCAGGAATAAATGAATAGGTTACAAATGAAAGTGAAATTAATGGGTTATATTCTAATGAGCTTGTCAGGAAGGTGTGGATGAATGCACACAAAGATGCGAGAAGGGCAAAGATGCGATAAAGATTGGGGAGGACCATGAATGAGGATCGAGATTGGAACAGGAAGATTTTGTGAGGGAAAAAAAAGTAAGGGGAAAAACCCAGAGAAGGATAGTTGCATGAACACGAGGCGTTTGAAGGAGTTAAAAGTAGATAGCGAAATTACTCTCAAGAGTTTTATAATGTGGTATTGAACACTGTTAATAAAGATTGGCTTCAAGGGGCACTGGAGTAAAGGATTTAGTGAGAGCGAAGTTTTAAACTAATGCGTTATGGAATAGAGTTTTGCTTGTTATGTTGTAAGGTCGTTGAAAATAAAGCAGTGACTGAAGAGTGGAAGGATAATCAGATGATACCAATGTATAAAGGGAAAGGATAGAATGGTGAGTAGAAAAATTAGAAGGGAGTGTTGGTGATAAAAGGTATGACAAAATACTGAGCGTATACCATATATAATGGAAATGCAGATGGGTAACGAAATTGAAAATAGGCGATGACAATAAGAATAAACACTGAAAATGGATAACGATAATAAGAATAAACAATGAAAATGATTTATAAGGAAAAAGAAAGAAATTACTACTCTCATGAATGTTAAGTAGTAGTGGTTCACCGGTGATGGCGGATTAGAACTCTAGGTTACGAACCGTTTCGCATCTTAGCGGAAGTTTGTAATTTGGAGGTACGAACAACTAAGTAGAAAGAGCACAAATACTCAATTAGGAAATTTTGAATTTGCACTGCGCGATAAAAGAGTACAAATTTATGAGTACTCCTCTTTTTCAGGTGTTTCAGCTGATTCTGTTGGTCGCCGTGGCCTCGGTGCTGACGTCAGCTCGGCCTAAAGCAAAGCCTGGCTATCACCACCTCAGTCACCACCACGGACACCATCACCACGGACACCACCACCACGGCCATCATCACAAACACGGACACGACCACAAACATGGACACGACCACAAACATAGCCACCACCACAAGCACAGCCACCATCACCACCATAAACACAACCACCATCATCACCATAAGCACAGTCACCATCATCACCATAAGCACAGCCACCATCACCACCAAAAGCACAGCCACGGACATCATCACCACCACGGTCACCACCAAGGACATCACCATGGATATCACCACTTCAAGCACGGTTACCATGGTAAGAAATATGGTCGGGTCAAGGTGGAGCTCACAAACCAATGATACCAAACCAAGGTGGTAGTTGCATAATTTTTTTTTATTTCTCATAAGTATCATCTTTGATTATTACTACTAATAGTATAATAATAGTAGTATTTAGTAGTATTTCAACATCCGTGCTTCTCCTATGGTGGGGTCACCGACCGAATAATGAAATCCACATAAAGATCTGTATGACCATCACCATTTCATTGGAGAAATGGTTTGGGGGTTAGGAATACGGGCAGTAGTACCCTGTTTTACAACCAATCTGCGAGCATTATAACTACTTCCTGGCTCAAGGGAGTGTCACCCGTGGCACGGCAGGGCAGTGTGGATTGGAAGCCTTCTGGGGCGGTCCACTAAAAGGAAGAGTGATGGGTTGTGTGCTAAGTAAGGTGAAAGGAATGGCGGTGTTGTAACTGAATGCAAATGGACCCCCTCCACATACATCACACTCGACAAACGACGTGAGTAACGGCAGCTCCCTACGAACGCACAAATCTTTTGTGTTCGCTCTGACCTTGAATCGAATCCGGTGTAGAATTCATTTTGAGCGCCTGTTCGTACTTTGAAATATGTGTTCATAATTTTGACTATGCGCTCGTAATTTAAATGAAAGTTCGTACTTTTGGATATGCGCTGAGAATTTTGAAAACGGGTTCGTAATTTTGTTTTTCTGTTCGTTCCATTGAGTACTAGTTCGTATCATTGACTCCATGGATTCTAAATGTGTTAACTTGTTCTTTGAGGGTGATTGTGGTCCAAGACTGAATTATACGTTTACCGACCTCTTTATGGGGGAAAGAGGGAGACTGAAAATGCCCTCGGTTAGTTATTTAACATTTTTATACCATTAAAAAAATCATTCCATCCCTTTTACTCACGTGGCCTATGATTTTAATAGTAGGCGCATCTTTTATCTCATTATAAATGCTCTCTGCTTGGTTATTTGATTCTCGGATCTCCGATCCGCCCTTCGTAAGCTGTCTTAGATAGTGATCGTGATCTTTCTCTCCTTGACTGGACAAGAGATCTGCAACCCTTCATGAATTATCAGTAATTACAGAAAAATAATTATTATACCAAACCCTTAACAACAATTGGTACGTTTTCGGACCGTTTCATTAAAATGTTAATTTCCTCCCATTTGTAAACATTTAAAAAAAATTTATTCAAATTATTTTTTAAAAATCCTATCGAAGTAATTAGCGCGGATATACAGATACTAGGCAATGGCTTCGCCGCTTGCGTTTCGCTACTAAGATTAAAAGTTAAAATTTTAAAAAAAGCAGCCATGGTTAAATTTTTATAAATTTTCTCAACTTGGTCAATTATAATAATTTTACTATACTAAATTTCCTCCCTTTCAAAATATCACGTTGATAAAATATAGAGTTATAGAAGATATATAAAAATACATTTTCTGAACTTCACCATTTGTAATTCTTTGGCTTTTAAAAAAATCCCCAAATTTCGATACTTATATTTATTTCTGAACTTCACCATTTTTTTTTATATAAAATAATTATTAAAAGTAACTTTGATAAAAAACATAAGTTATAACCAAACTAAGATGAAATTATGATTCAAATACTAAAAAAATCCCTTTCTTAAATTATAGAGTTAGTGATGATGATGAATTTAGTATTTGCTAAATATGAAATTTTTAAAATGTTCATCCATAGATGATTTTTTTTGATGTGCTTGCAGGTAAATAGATAGAAGAGGTGACTGAGGAACTTGGGAATTCCAGCAGAGCTTCGTGGCAATATTGACGCCTCTCACTAATGAAGAAACGTTCCTAAACTTTTGGACAATAAATTCAAGATTTCAGTGTTTGTTTTCCCTCACCTGCCAATATAGGGGACATTATTGGAGTTTTGAGGATTTAGCTCAAATCAGAAGAGGCTGTGAGAAAGAAGGACGGACCTATGAAGCGTGCATTTTATTGCTATTAAGCAGATTTTGTCAGTTTTGAAATGATTTTAGGGCAGACGATTGTATGTATGCATATAAGGGAAACTCACACGACTCAATGGATATAGTTAATAGCCCAAGGAAAGAAAAACTGGTATCATAACCTGGTATTTAAACTCTATGGAATAGATTAAGTGAACAATTATAAGCTTAGGAAAGAAAATGGGATTTGTAAAAAAACGGAGAAAATGGGGAAACTATTTTAACCTTTGTGAAGGTGAATAGAGGAGTTGGATTCGAACCTGTGTCGACAAGAGCTCCTTACTATCAGAACCATGACGCTCCTCAATGGTTTTTAGGATGCAAGAGTCACACATATAAAGACGTCTCTTTTTTCTTCAATGTTAGGTATCCCCTCCCCTTCTGCCAAACAAGGAGCTATCATAAAAATAATGAAAAACAATGAAATTGTCACATACCAATGCCCCTAATATGATCCAACCACTCCATTATATTCTCCCCTCCCATCGAATGCCTAGCTACCAATCATATTTTTTCACAATCACTTGGTTCTCCACATTTACAGGGTTTCATTTGCTATAGCATTATCGTCCAGTCAGGGGTTCACCAGGGGCCCATTTAATCCCCAAACACGCCACCTCACAAACTTCTCATGCAGAATTTCATTCACTTCCTCCTCTTTGGTTAATTTGGAATACTCACACACTTCAAGGAATTTTAATCACTCCACTTTAGCTCTTCCCACAAACGGGCGGAGCACTGCATAATAACAAAACATTGGAATGCCTAACAACGTTTGGAAACAGCATTTGAATTCGAACCTTAACATGATTATTTTCGAAATGCGGGTGGGCTTCCTCCCAACACCCCATTTAATGTCGGAGGGTTGCGCCCCCACACCATCCCGCTATTTGTAAACAAATAATACTATACACAATTCAAAAGACTAGCATTAAGCTCGAAATCCAAGACGACTGCTAGAAGTTATTAGGCGCTCTAATGTTCAATGTTTTGATGCTGTGCTTCTTGACTCCAGAAATATAAGCCCTGCCCCTGAATGCTAATTAAATCAATCATCTTTCTTTTAATATTGAGTAATAAAAAAGTCCATTCCATATTTTAATTTAGAGAAAACAATCCATTTAAAATGATATATAATACAATATGAGGCGATGCCAATTCACAATGGGACTGTGTAATCCATATTAGATAACCCTATTCTCCCCCAACACTTTACCCGATCTCCCAACCCTAAACACACCCTGACACTTTCGTAGATTCTCTTCATAAGTCTCCATCTATTCCTATATGTCCATACCACCTCAGAACACCCTTTCTTACAGCATACAGAATTATTTTCCCTTCGTTCCTTACACTATCGACTACGTGTAAATCAAACAACCCTCTCAATTTGTCAATCACTTTTGACTTGTCCTTCATCTTCCATACCATGGTCGCACTCCGATATACCAATGTTGCCACCAACTAACATATTCTTCAAACAGCTACCAGTCACATTCCACACCAAACCTTTGATAATCACAAACGTTCAGATATCCCCTGCCGTGAAACTTACTTTCCGACAATTCATGCTTTTAACCTCCTTTATCCATATCATTATTATTAGTGACTGTCGAGGAATAGGCCGAGGGGTGGTTGGAGTTTTCCCCGACTCTTATATATATTTATACATATATATATATATATATATACACGAAGGTGGAGGCGTCGTCGTACTACTCCTTATACTTCGTTCGGTCCGTGCCCTGAATGGGTTTATTGACTCAGAGTGCTCAGAGGTTGGCTACGGAGGGATTGGAATGAACTTTGCCAGCAAGCTATCTAAAGATGTTAAATACACAGCAATATGAAAATAAAGTTTTAATGAACACTAAACAATATATATATATATATATATATATATATATATATATATATATATATATATATATATATATATATACAAATAAGGTGCTTTGAGAGATAAATAAATACGTGAATCTCAGATATCTCACTTGGCTTGTAAATAACTATTATCTATGTAAATCCCTATACACTTGAAATGTTGGTAAGCTTCGCGGTGAAGTTGGGGAATTTGAAAGGGAAGGGTTACCTTGGAACCTGATGTTCGTGTGGTGCTGGTGAGTGAAGGTGGTGAGATAAGTGGTGGAGACGATGAGGTAGGTTATCCAGGGACCGACCTGATCCCACAATTCTGTTATGATTCTGCTAGAAGAAAGCGGTGACGGGAGCTTCTTGTTAAAGAGGACCCCACGCTCGTGAACTCCGAGGAATCTTGGGTACCTCAGTGAGGGAAGGTGGGGGAGCGAAGTGATCTATCGGCGCCTAGGGTCACGGAGAAAAGCCGGGAAGTAGTTTTCTCGCTTAGGGAATCAGAGTGAGGCTGTTTGTAGCTTCGGCTCTGAACGTGAGTACGAGCTTGTGTCCGTACTGGCTTGCAGACCAAAAGGGGAAGGATCCTCCCTAACTGGGACTTGGTGCTTCGACGAATTACCACTACACCGATAGATGGCAATTCCTGCCCCGCCAGACTCTGTGCAAGCTCTACTACTGAGGGTTAAAAGAATTCATCTTTTATACTCGAAACTCGGGAGAAGTTCTCATAGCGCCGGAAGTAAATTAGATGTCAAGCTACTCCATTTCGTCCTTTATAAACTTCCGGCAACCATCGGAAGCCAAGATGGGCTCCCATCTATCGATAACCAGTCGAGGAAGGGACTCGGTGGTTAGCTGAATTGGCTGGCGGTTTCTTTCGGCGGGAGACCATCAGATATCGGGCTGGAAGGGAAAGGTTTGATAACCCGGCCCGTCTGGAAGGAAGGTGGGAAAAACTTGGGAGCATTATGCTCTTGTCCTACAGGGACCAAGGTGCAATAATTCAACCTGACTAAGAATCTGACATATTCACAATATACTCTAGAGCTTGGCATCATACCTCACCCTATCTTCACAGCCAAACATCATAATATTACTCTCTACTGCAATTTCTTTCATCCTATTCTTTCGCATACACATTTAAATGTGGAAGTCAGGTTGTAATTTGTTATTTAGAATGAAATGGCGACATTTGGAAGTGCTTTTCAAAGAGGCATGGTTGAAAACCTAAGGATGGTAGGCTGAAACCCTGACATGGCGTGATGTCTAGCCCTGTTTGGCATGGCAACTTTGCAATGGGTATGTGATATTTTTTCGAATTTAAAACACAATAACAGCTAGAGTGGCAAAATGTATGGAAGATTTATAGTATTGTCGGGGTATCCGCCCTTCACATTGACTCGCCCACGTATCGCTCCCAAATCGTCTAAGTTTCCCGACCACATGCTCTCTCGAGTGAAGGACATTCCAAATAAGCAACCCGCGAAATTTACGCTATTGCACAGCCGCTTGAGCTTGGGGCTTAACGCACTATGGCCAGGCGCCAATGCGGCTTCACCTGCAGAGGAGAGATTAACACCAGAGTATTCCCCCAATAGATAGCCATGTATATACAGCGCAAGGCAGCAACATGGACCTTACCTACCTCAGATTAATCCGGACAACGCAATATCCCTTTGCCTCTGAATCAGGAGGCAAGCAAAAACCTACGTACCTTGAATATGCCTACGCCTGCAAAGCCATACAAAGAAAACGTACGACATCCAGAAAAGAGACAGCCCGCCGCTTGCAGCAAGTTAGCCCCCTGGCCTCAGCTCCCCCTTCCCCACCCCTAAAGAGAGAAATAATTTACTTAGGCTGTTGTTTTTAACATGATGGCCTAATTTCTTCCCCCCCATCCTTGTCTCATCGTGATTTCTCCCCGTGAACAAAGACTCCACACATAACCTCGTTGCAACTCTGCCCTTCTTTTGAGAGGACATAATTCTAAGCTTCGGACAAAGGAGGTTTGTGGTCTAGGCAGTCAAAGGCAGGGTGAGGGCCTCTTCCCAAACCACTCCAGAACCACACGCTTACTTGTAAAACCCTACACTTTATGAGTGACGAAACCACCCTACGCCTTCGACACAACACAAAGACAAAATGCAGGCGCCGAAATACTAAGACATTCATGCACACTTGCACCCCTACCCTCCCCCATCACCAACATCATTAGCACACACTAGCAAAAATCCTCCTTATGGGCGTTTTTTGCTAGGCTTGGGTGGCTTTTTCGCTTCGCTCACAAACACATTCAAAATTGGGGTTTATTAAGATTTGAAATTGGTATCTTGATCTTTCAAGTTCGAGTCCCGGTCTCTTTTTTTTTAATGCACATACAGACACACACACATACATATATACAAGGGTCATTATAATTAAATACTGGACAGACCCTAATTTTCAGGACGTCTAATGACGCCCAAATATTTCACATTTGCGCTAAGGATGGTCTGGCAGTCATATAACACTACACCTTACTGCCAGGAGCTATTACTAAGCGATATCAAATAGGCATAAGGCGTACCAGCCCTCTCTGGCTTGAATTCACCATCCGAGAGATCTTTACCGAAATCACAAATAAGTACGAGGAGAAGGCTATCCAAAACATCTCATACAATCGCATAAATAACTGGGGGGTTATAACTATTTCCTAAGACAAACACACAAACACTCTTCTGTACTAGGGCATTAAGCTCCCCGATACCCTCACACACGCACATCAAATTGAACAAGAACACAACCTACGTGCGCATCAGTGCCTGCGTTGCTACAGGGCTGACTATCGGACAAACTCCTGTAAAGCTGACCTTGTCTGTTCAAAATGCGGAGGGCCTCACTTATGCAGCTAACGGATTAGGGCAGATCGTCTTTCCTGAACCTGTATGTGCCCTAATGCAATAACACAAAACGCACGATCAACGCTCCTCCCCACACCAGAATGCGCCCAACTACCCGTACCCACACCATTACTTCTTAAACCTCCCCCATCTACCACTCACCCTGTCTCTCCTGTGCTCCCCAACCCTCTTGGCTCTATTGCCTGCACCTGTCCTTCCACTGTCCCCATCCTTTCACCTACCACCTATGCTCTGGCCTCCTCATTCCAACCCACTACAACACCATTTTCACAACCCCAAAACTAAGAAAACTTACCTCACACACATTCCTCTGCTATCACACTACACAAATGAAGATTGCACATCACCACCCTCTCTCTTGGTCCAATGCCAGGGGACTAAGGAGCAAAAGATTGTGAAGTCCAACACAAGTTTTACTTGCTATTAATAACATTCAAGTTTCTTAATGCTATTTGTACAAATTCAAGAGTTAAAACCATTTCTTCTCCTCAATTGGTGCATTTATACCGAATGTTCTCTAATTTTAGACGTGTCCTATCTTCGAATAGACATTACCTTTCTTCTTTTATATCTCCGGTCGAAGTTCTGCGACGTGGAACTTGGAAACGATTATTTTCAAATAAAATGAACATTTGGTTAGTTTGTTCTCTAGTTTTGGACGTTACGCTATAGCGGAAGATCCTCATGCAGGTAGTGGGGCCTGGAAGGCACACACTCCTTAAGATGCCGTAGTAAGACCCACTCCCCACATGCTGCACAGGACATCTCCCCCCCCCCCTCCGGCGGTGCATCCTTGCTCGGAGGCGGCTTTAAAGAGATGATGATATGTAAGGCAAGATTCCCGCACCAGATAGGGAAATGAACATAAAGATGAGAATGACAATTGACGGCCTGCCCGAAGGCCCATTGGCCTCTCCTCATAAAGGAGGAGATGGGGGGATGGTGTATTGTGTTTTGAGTCAAACAAGGGAACGTGGGTCCCTTTCGTGGGAGTGGGGCGCCCGTTCATAGTCAGGGATATGTGGGTATAAGTACCAGCATAGAGGGTACTAGTAGTTCACGTCGGGCGCTATGCGTATATGTGTACCCACATAGGGGATAAGAGTGCATATAACCCGGGGAAGTACATATGTGTACCCACTTATGAAATCGTATCACTTCATACCGGGAGGGTGAGGGTGGAATGAGTATTCCCAATGGCCATAATATTACTTCACTTCAGAAGTATGTGGATAAGAGTACAACTACAGGGGTTACTTGTAATACAAGGCATGGGTATGTAGGTATGAGTACCGACATAGGAGATAAAAATAGTCCATATCAGGGCTATGTAGATATGAATTCCTCATCGTGGACTCTAGTACTCCTCTATAGGTTGATGTACAGTTGTGCTCACAATTTTCCATTCTCTTCAATTTTACTGAATTGGTAGGATATATATATATATATATATATATATATATATATATATATATATATATATATATATATATATATATATATATATATATATATACATATATTATCACTTTCTTAGATAACCTAAACAAAAGTGATGTCTTTTTATAATTTATTAAGAAAAATTACAGTTGGATTATCTCTGAACTCAATTCCATTTACCAATTTTTTTATTAACTTTCCATAAATCAAAATTGTTCGGTTAGGTTTTTGGTTTGCGGAGGCGAATGGCTTTTTTTTACAAATCCCTCATTAGGTTTTTAATGGGATTTAGGTGATCTTTAATCATTCATTTGAGGATTTTGACGCGTGTTTCTGATCAATATCCTCCTGAACTGACTAATTGCACCCAAGCTTCAATTCTTCACTGAGGAGCCCAACGTTTTGGGGCAATAATTCCTGTCATTGAAGAGAATCCATTCAGTCAAGTTTGTAGGTTTCTGGTGTAGCAAAACCCCCGCCATGTTTTACCCTGAGGAGAGTCATTTTCCTTATATACATCGTTCTTCCGCTTCCAAACGTCTCGTTGATCCATTGCCCCCAAATACTCGAACTTCTACCCCCGGTCCAGAGAACCTTTTACCAATAGTTCCCTGCCTTGTCTAAATGGACCCTGGTGTACCGTCTACGATTTCTCTTTTGAATCCCAATCAACAGCAGACTGCGTCTTGGAATACTTCACGGTGTAGCCAACGGGGTAGTGTAGCCCTTCCCGGCGTAGTGTAGCCCTTCACAGTGTATTGTAATCCTTTACGGTCGGTAAAAGGTAGCTCTTTGGTAGCCAAGCGAGGGTTTCCCTCCGCCTCTACCCTCATAAAGTGAATGGTAGCTGAAGAGATCACTATCTTTTTCCCTCGTCCAGATAACGATTTCACTATCCCTGTATTTTTTATTTCGGTGTGAGGTTTGTAATGGTAATTTATTTTGATTATTAACCTTATATGACCGAATGTCTTCTCTAGTCGTAATAAGAAACTCTGTTCAGTGCATTTTCAGCGACGTGTCTGTACGAAAGCCGAGTACTGAATGCACTTATGGAAAACATATGGCCTCAGATAAACTTGTCAGATACCTGTTAACCTTCACGGTAATCTTAACTCAATAACCGAGAAAAATGTAATTGGAATAATTTTAATTAATAGTAAATTAATAAAATTATCATATAAACTTTAGTTCAAATTTAATCAAACTAATTTGTCTTAATATACTATTAATTGGCAGCGTTTGTGTTTAGATTAAGAAAGTGATATCATATATATATATATATATATATATATATATATATATATATATATATATATATATATATATATATATATATATATATATAGATATATATATGTATATATATATATATATATATATATATATACATATATATATATATACATATATATATATATATATATATATATATATATATATATATATATATATATATATATATATATATATATATATATATATATATATATATGATGAAAATTAATGCAATATCGCAAGAAAAGATAAGGAATTAAACCACATTCTCCGAAGACACTTTTAATTCAGAACAGTTTCCGTGTATCTCACACCCTTTTTTAACTGACACTGGGTAGAAAATATAAGAGAAGTGCATATAAGCATAACACAAGATCCCCTCTTTTTTCCCCCAATCCCTTACTTGTGGCTAATCTGGGGGGGGGGGGTAGGCCTGAACATATTGAAGGGCTGGCATTTTACTATTTTGTTTATTTGCTTTCTTATTACAGGATTAAAAGAAAATTGACCCTCAGATAGATTTAAATTAGAAACTGACGATATCAAGCTCGATTCTACGATTCTTCTCTTAACATAGTTAGCCAAATTAAATACCATTTTACTTCCATTGAAATCGATCGAATGATTCAAGTCGCTAACATGGCAAAATATTCCACTGCTTTCGCTGCCCACTCTAATATCTCTTTTGTGTTCGTACAATCTCTTGTCTAGATTTCTCCCCGTTTCCCCTATATAAACTTTATGGCAATCGTTGCATGGTGTTGCAAATACTCCTATGTTATGATGTTCTTTGGGTTTCCTGGCCATCATCAATTGGTTTAAGGAATTATTATATTTAAAGGCTAGATTAATACCCGCTTTTCCAAATATGTCCTTTAAACTATTTAATTTATTATTAAATGGCAATGTTATACATTTGTTGAAGTCGTTAGTGCGGGAAGGCTTATTACCATAGAATGTTTTCCTAGCTGCAAAATGGGCAAAAGATATGAACCAATCGGGGTAAAACAAATTAGAAAAAATGGTCCTGATAATGACAATTTTTTCATCATCCAAATAGGGTAATCTATTATCATATTCCCATTCATATTTAAATTTGATGGAGACATGCAAATTATTCAAATTATTAAAAAAGGTATCAAAATCATGGCCATTAGGCCATACAGAAAATACATCGTCAATGTACCTTAACCATATAAAGTTAGGGGGAGAAATTGTGGAAAGGAGTTCAGTCTCAAAATATTCCATAAAGAGAAATGCCAATATCGGAGATAAACTATTTCATATGCTAGAGCCAAATATTTGTCTATAAAACTCATTATTTACTCGAAACACATTGTCAGAGAGACATAATTCAACTAAATCGATAAATTTACTCGTCGAAATGGGAAGATCCAAATTAAGTCTAGGCATGATTTCCCGCAGAAGGCCCATGGTTTGGTCAACCGGAACTTTGGTAAACAAAGAGTTTACATCAAAGCTCACAAGTTTTCCATCCGGTAATTGCAAGTGGTTGAGGCGGTCAAAGAAATCTTGAGTGTTCTTAATGTGTGCAGATGAAATTCTTCCCACTGCTGGAGATAAATGCTTGGCGAGCCATTTGAAGATCTTATAAGTGGGAGAATTACGCCCAATCATTTCCAATATTAATTCTCCCACTTATAAGCTCTCCAAATGGCTCGCCAAGCATTTATCTCCAGCAGTAGAAAGAATCTCATCTGCACACATTAAGAACACTCAAGATTTCTTTGACCGCCTCAACCACTTGCAATTACCGGATGGAAAACTTTTGAGCTTTGATGTAAACTCTTTGTTTACCAAAGTTCCGGTTGACCAAACCATGGGCCTTCTGCGGGAAATCATGCCTAGACTTAATTTGGATCTTCCCATTTCTACGAGTAAATTTATCGATTTAGTTGAATTATGTCTCTCTGACAATGTGTTTCGAGAAAATAATGACTTTTATAGACAGATATTTGGCCCTAGCATGGAAAATAGTTTATCTCCGATATTGGCATGTCTCTTCATGGAATATTTTGAGACTGAACTCCTTTCCACAATTTCTCCCCCTAACTTTATATGGTTAAGGTACATTGACGATGTATTTTCTGTATGGCCTAATGGCCATGATTTTGATACCTTTTTTAATAATTTGAATAATTTGAATGTCTCCATCAAATTTAAATATGAATAGGAATATGATAATAGATTACCCTTTCTAGATGTCCTCATTAATAAAGATCACCATGAATTAAAACTTGACGTGTATAGGAAACCAACCCACTCGAATGCCTATATACATTATTTTTCGTTTCACGATAATACTGTTAAAAAATCAGTAATTTCTAACCTTTTCCTTAGACCATACAAAATATGTCATCCTTCCTATTTAGATGAAGAAATTGTCATTATCAGGACCATTTTTTCTAATTTGTATTACCCCGATTGTTTCATATCGTCTGCCCATTTTGCAGCAGGAAAACATTCTATGGTAATAAGCCTTCCCGCACTAATGACTTCCACAAATGTATAACATTGCTATTTAATAATAAATTAATTAGTTTAAAGAACATATTTGGAAAAGCGGGTATTAATCTATCCTTTAAATATAATAATTCCTTAAACCAATTGATGATTGCCAGGAAACCCAAAGAACATCATAACATAGGAGTATATGCAATACCATGCAACGATTGCCATAAAGTTTATATAGGGAAAACGGGGAGAAATCTAGACAAGAGATTGTATGAACACAAAAGAGATATTAGAATGGGCAGCGAAAGCAGTGGAATATTTTGCCATGTTAGAGAAAAGAATCATACGATCGATTTCAATGGAAGTAAAATGGTATTTAAATTGGCTTACTATGTTAAGAGAAGAATCGTAGAATCGAGCTTGATATTGTCAGTTCCTAATTTAAATCTATCTGAGGATCAATTTTCTTTTAATCCTGTAATAAGAAAGCAAATAAACAGAATAGTAAAATGTCAGCCCTTCAATATGTTTAGGCCTACCCCTACCCCCAGATTAGCCACAAGTAGGGGATTGGGGGCAAAAAGAGGGGATCTTGTGTTATGCTTATATGCACTTCTCTTATATTTTCTACCCAGTGTCAGTTGAAAAAGGGTGTGAGATACACGGAAACTGTTCTGAATTAAATTGTCTTCGGAGAATGTGGTTTAATTCCTCATATATATATATATATATATATATATATATATATATATATATATATATATATATATATATATATATATATATATATATATATATGGAAAACTCACAAAGTATCGCGTGAGTAAGCAATAAATGTAACAAAGCCCAGAGGGAAAATTAATAGGAAGATTCCAAGTACTTTCGAACTTCATTTCGAGTTCTTGATAACGAACTCGAAATAAAGTTGGAAAGTACTTGGAATCCTCGTATTAATTTTCCCTCTGGGCTTTGTTGCATATATATATATATATATATATATATATATATATATATATATACACACTACTTATTCATTAAGACGAGGTATGAGTACCCTATTTGCGATACTAGTACTCCAACGGTAAGGGTATGTGGATATAATTACCCCCATAGGGTTTACAACGCAGTATAACCCACTACCGTAGAAGGAATGCTACAGGGAGGTGCAGAGGAAGAAGAAGAAGAACCTCGTCTCGATAATAAAAAGAGAAATCTGGAATAATAATCCCATGACTCTAGCTTTTTCCATATTTCTTCCAAATCCTTTGGGAAATGCCCTCGATGGTTTCCTCCCGTCCCCAAATTGGTTGTCAGGTGTGGTATGCGAACTTTCTGAGGCTGACATCTGTGTGCTGCATATCTTTCACCCATTGTCACTTCCGCATCTTCACCATTTTATTAACTCTTCACACTATACTTTCTGGGGAACTGCCCCCTTTGGGGTTCGCTTTAAATTTAGAGAAAAAAATATACTGTGCCATCGCCATAAAGCGTTAGTTGTTACTCCATGACTCCCAGATAAAGAAATTCGCAAAGAGACCAGAACGACAATTGCCGTAGTCCAAAATGATTCCAGGGAGAGTCCTCCTTGAGAGTAAGGAGAAAGGTGGTAGTGTGTATTAAACACTAAATCACGAGCAGAGACCCCATCGGGACCTAGTTGGAAGAAAATGACATGCCCCACGTCAGGGTGTGTGGATATAGATACCTCGTCGGAAGAGTGGGTATGTGGTGTGTGTGAAAACGGGCGAAGAAAATTAGCGGTGTTGCGGTAGACTGTGTGTGATAAGGTGAGCAAGGAGCTACTTGCTTCAACAACGGACAATAGTTTTCCAGCTCCCGCGCGTACACTGAAATTTTGTGTCTACCTTTGCTGAGAATGAACTCGATACCTAGTTGCTAGAAATGCAACGCCTTGTACACTAAACAAACGAGCGGTCAAATCTAGTCTAGGCAGGAAAAGAACGAGGGAAGAGCAGAGACGAACAAATATAAAATAAATTTGTACAGAGTACTCAAAGGTACAATCTCGCCCACCTCCCCTCCGTTGGAAATGCTATAATCTGAATAGAAATTTGAAGAGGCACAATCGAATAGAAATGTTCTTCACCAACCATTTAAACTTCAGCTATGGGCCATTTTAAATGAATTATCAAATAAATTGCCGGATGCAGCTAGAATTGAATTTAGCCAGATCTAAGTTGATTTTTAAATCGCCGAGTCCCTACATAATACCTAAATAAAATCAATATTATTGATTTTTTTTATTTTACTATCGAAAATATTGTCATTATATTGAGTTTCAAGTAGATTACAAGATGTCGCTTAAATATAATTAATTTTCACGACTATTGATTATATTCCCGTCAATTCCTGAATAATACCAAATATTAAATCAATATTATCGGATATTTTTTTAATATCGACGCCCTCCTGGGCATTTTAATTAAGATACAAACTAAAATATTGTCATTGTGGGTTACAATTAGATTGCAAGATCCCGCCTGAATTTAATTTATGTCCATTACTATTGATTATATTTCTGGAAATTCGTGCATAATACCTAAACTAAATTAATATTATCGTATTTTTTAATATCCTCCCCCAACTTTTCATTAAAAAAATAAAATATTTCATTGAACTCAGTTCCATAAATTTCAAGATACCGCTAGAATTTAATTTATATACATAGCTAATGATTATATTTCCGTCAATTCCTGCATAATACCTAAAATTAAATCAATATTATCGTTTTTTTTTAATATCGAACTTCTCTCAAGCTTTTTATTTAAGATAAAAACTCAAATATTGTCATTGTGGGTTATAATTAGTTGCAAGATGCCGCCTGATTTTAATTTCTGCTAAAGTTATTGATTTTATTCCCGCCAATTCATGCATAATAAGTAAAATTAAATCAATATTATCGAAACGTTTTCTACCTTATTCTTATGGCGCAAGAATTTGAGATATTGCACCAAATTAAAAAATTCTGAATTATGAAAGATCCCCTCCCCCTTCTTATTGTAATTGATTGCAATATTTTGAGTCAAGAATTTGAGACGTCTTGCTAAATTTGATAAGTTATTTTACTAAGAAATGAGGATAACTTTGTTTCTCAATTTTCCTTTGGGAATAGGCTTCTGATTTGGGAATAAAAAGAAACGGATCCAATCGTGGCCTTTGTGAATGAGAAGGCTTCGTCACTCGGTCCGTGAGCGGCGCCTACGTCATCACCAAACGGCGGCCTCCCGCTGGAAGGCTATTTGGCAACTTAACCGCTGGACTAATCGGCAACTCACCCAATTTCAGTTTGCTGTGGGTCACGAGAGGACAAGGTTCAAGTGAAGTGAACCTGGATATTTTAATAATTTTCAAGGTGGTATTTCAATACAACCTGGTGCAACATGCCAAACAAGTGTTGTGTTCCATTATGCCGAGGCAATTATTGAAATGGGAACAAAGTGTGTGTGTTTTCTTTCCTTAAAAACGAGGTATTGTCTGCTCAGTGGGTGAGAGCAATATGATGAGAGGATTTTGGGCCTACGAAATACACTGAGGTACGTAAATATGTTGTTATGCAGTCTTGTGAGTTCATTTCTAAGCCTTTTCACGATAATACACTATACCGAGTACAAGATATTGACTAATAAGTAATCAGTATACTGAGATGTGATGTGGTAGCCTTTGTTCTGTGTCACGTGGTGAGTCAAGACCACGGCTGCCAGATTGTCGTACTTTGAGCCTGGTATTTACCCGTGAGTGACATGTAGCCGCAGCGGTTATGAGTTATTGTCGGTGTTCATTTCTTGCTCAATATCGTGAATGTACCCAGATTCTGGCATCTAGGGTATGATTTAGGTTTGTTTGTTTTTTTAGTATGAAAATACCTCTGGCTCAGCTGCTGCTCTTCGATCAAAGTTACAAGTTATGCATTTTTTGATGCACTGTTAACGCACTGGGCAAGAGAGCCCTCCTTGCAAAGGTATAATAATTTATGTTTGATTTCATTGTCATTTTCATTAATTTATATATTTCAATGATCATTAATTTAAAGATAAAATATTCAGTAATTTTCTAGAGAATGATAATTTTGCTTGGCTAAACTTTGATGTTAACCAGGTGTTGTATTTTTCACTAAAATTTAATAATATCACGTGGGGCATGACAAATGCTCCTGTGCGTAAAGAAAAAGCGACAGTTCTCTCCAAAAGGTCAACATCAACGCATTGTTAACAAGAGGTGTTCAGGACGTCTCTCTCAGTAAATTCATAGTTACAAGAGAAAGTTAATGATAGCTTACCCAAAATACTAAACAAGAGGAATAAGCTACTCCAGACGGCAACGATATTCTCTGGAACCAAATATCATAAATCCCTGGACACAGTATTAGTCTTTTTCTCAAGGTAAGCCAATTATTTATCATTCTCTTTGCTCATGTTATGTTTAACTCATTAAAAGTTATTATAGTGGCAGGGGCCTCTCTCTCCACACACACACACGATGACCATCTAACAACGTAAAAGTGATTTAACGCTTGCATAACAGTGAGAAGACAGCCCTGCCGCTGCCAGGAGGGGTCGCTCGCCTAGCGTAGTAACACTGAATCAGAAAATGCATCACTGGTAACCTTTGGTCGACAGGCAGCAGCTGAGCCAGGTGGGAGTGCCCTACTCATATCATACAACCTATATTATGTTTCAAATTTAATGTGAAGAACAGCCAAAGCAATATTCTAATTAAATTTAGGTGCCACAATTTAAAGAAAGTATTAAGCATGTACGCATACATGTAGCCACTTACAATACAATTAAGTAGTGCTATACCATTTATACAGGTCTGTGAGCTACACTTCAATTCAGATGATGTCGAGAGAGAGACTTCATATTACGATGAGATTACTGGAAGGAGACTTACAGCACCATTAGGCAAACCAAGACTTCGCAAGGGAGCAATGCCTTCAAAGTTGCCTAACTGCCCATCGTACCTGTCAACACCAAATTCAGGGCGAGAATCTCCTGCTGCAAGGAGATGCAGGAAGGAGGAAGCTATTGCAGAAAGTGTTGCTGATGATATATATCATAAGCAACAAAGACAGTTTAAAACATTAGAAGGGTTGCTAGGGAAACTTAAGCTTCTTGATAAATACTGGACAGTAATTGGGCAGCATGAATCTGTCCTGATATGTCATGTTGCACGCATGCCGCATCTTAAAATAACACTGTCTCTGGAAATCAATGAAAATTGTACCGTGCAGGTGTTTGTGGGTGGAGTTGAGGTACAAAAATTAGTAAACTACAGCATTCCTCCACATATTAATGACATTGATTCTCTTGAAGAACTGTTAACCAACCTAAAAAAATGCAAAATTGAGGAACCAGCTTCTAATCCTGGCAGAGTGACCCTTTTATTACAGCTTGTTATCTCCATGCTTTCACTTACACAAGAACAGTCATCTAAATACATAAATATAGTTAGAGTAGTATGTGAACAGCTTCATCTTAATAACCTTGAAAAAGCTTGAATATTCCACAGAGTTTATTGTGTTTTCTTCCTTGCTGCATAACTGCTCCCCTCAAGGTTATAGATTACTGAGGAACAGAGGGTACTTAATATTGCCAAGCAACTCTACTATTAGAAGACTTACGCTGTCATTGCATTTGAGTCCAGCAGTTGAACAACATGATAGTAACTTTTTAATCTATATTAAAAATAAATTTATATTTTTATCACAAAGTGACATAACTGTCATACGATGGTTGATGAAATTAATATTAAACAGTATTTGGATTACAAAGGAGGCAATGTTATTGGTTCGGGTTTCAACAGCACAGAGGCAGCAAACAGTGCTTTTGTATTTATGATAAGTAGTTTGCTTTCAAAGTTTAAAGACGTTGTTCACATTTTCCCAGTTAAAACGTTGAAAGCAGAAACGTTGTATACAATAATAAAGCTAGTCATCACTGGATTAGAGCAAATAGGCTTCCGAGTCGTATGTGTTGTAACAGACAACAATCCCATCAACAAGAAAGCCATGTCATACTTTCACACTCTCCATCTATGTTCCACTGCATATTGCCACCCAGCACAAAATTCTAGACCTTTGTTTTTCTTGTTTGATTATGTACATATATTCAAAAGTATTAGAAACAATTGGCTTAACCAGAAAAATGGTGACAAATGTATAAAATTTTACCACTTTTCTTTAGAAAATGTATGTGACTCAGTAACTAGAATTTGCAAAGCTCCTTTTACAACTCTAAAGAAACTTCACTCTGTAGAAGCAGATTCTCTCCTAAAATATGCATATAAGCTTACGCTAAAGGCTCTGTCACCCTCAACTATGGAGAGGCAAAATGTCAATTTAGTTACTCATATTTTCAATTAGTATATTGTCCAAGCATTACTAACTCTTGGGAAAGTACATATGTTACCTTGCTTTGAAGATGTTGCAAAGTACATAGAAATAATTCATGTTTGGTGGACAATAATGAATGTAAAAAACCCATCTATAGGTCTTCGTCTGAAAAATAAATATGCTACCCCTCTGGCGAATGACAGGAATAATGAAGGATATTTTTCCTTGCATTATTTACTCAACTGGCTAAATCTCTAAGATTCCATGATGGAGGTGACGGGAAAAGTTACTCGTGAAACCTTTAATGCTTTCAAACACACAACTACTGGTATATTGCAAATAACTGACTACTGCATACGTGAACTTAACTGGAAGTATGTATATTCTACCTGGGAAATTCCAGACATATCAATTGGAGGGAAGGTTTAGCATATATCACCAGCTTGTGGGTGGCAATTATAAAATATCAGTTCGGCAAGTGTTCGAGTGTGAGAAAAACTGAGAATGATGTCTGTGCTGAAATTACCTTTCTGCATCAAAAGTGTAGAGTTGAAAATATTCGAAGAAACGAGTTGGGAACACATGGAAATAACTGATTTGCTAAATTTGGTGAAGTATGATATAGACATCACTGAAAATGATATTGAAGATTGTATGGAGTATCAACAAGTTTTTACATACATAGCTGGATATTGTTGTTTTAGCGTTGCAAAGAAAATGAAATGCGCATTGTGCAAAGACCTTCTTACCTGCAATGAAAGCATAGAAAGTTTACGACACAACCATGATTATATACGTGGTATTAGCAGAGGCTCACTTTTATATCCTGGCGACGCTGTAGTAAATATTATTATGTATAACTATTTAGTCATAAATAAACTTACAAAAGATCCTCAATTCATAAAATCACTTCACTCAAGGAGTATTGCTACAGAAGTAACACTCAATGATGGATTCCTCCCAATGAATAATTGTAATAATGGTCATGACATAGAGAAAATTAAAAAAATGCTGCTGTGGGCCTCAACCAATACTTTCCTCAACAACTTCTGTGCTAAAGAAAATGATTTTATTTCTGAAAGCAATACATCAAGGAAAAAAAGGAAGCTGCACACTATAGAATAGGCTATATGTGAACTGTTCGCCTTGATTTTAGTAGTATTTAGGATGCCCATATCTGTCAATAAAAGTAAGAATACATAGTTATTATCTTTTTATTTATCTTCCATTGTGTTATGATCAGTTTGATTATAAAAAGGTGATTTCCGTATTTTTTAAGTTCATGATCGTGTTCTAATGTTAAAAGATGTTATGTATGACGATAACAGACATACTAAGAAGTGTATATGCACAAAATGAAGGGCAAATAAGGTGGAAACGGCAGTGGACTGCCACGCGGCTAAGGCCTCCACGTGTAACGTCACGGGCCGAGTGACGCAGCCTCCTCATTCACGAAGGCTAATATCCAATACAGCAAGGTGGAGAAAGAATGATGAGATGGATTGCCGATATAAGAAATAGGTGAATGAATGAAGAAAATGAAATTGGGAATAAGAGTCGGCATGAAAATGCCTACAATAACGCTGAATTTCGTTCAGAGAGTGACAATTTAATATATTCTTTAATACGAGATGTAGTGTTTGGGGTATATTTAGTTGTGAATATACTAGATCGGACATTAACTAATAAAATTAATGTAATTTAGTTCAATTTGTTACGTTATTGGGGTATTTGAATCAGTATTATCGAAACATTTTGAAACAGTTTTGTTTCAAATAGGGATGCCAAATCTCTCCAAATATTCTCCTTTTTCCAGCTTAATTAACTTGAATAAATTGAATTAATATTTAATCAACGCTATCACTAAATATTCGTATTAATATTTGGATTTTTCATTTTGGGCCTTATATAATAAATTTTACCATCTAAGTTGCTATGAAAAATATTATTACTTGGCAACACGCTTAGTCAAAGCATAGCGACCGTCATTCTAAACTATTTGCAGATTTATAGGATATAAAAGGTCTTTCAATAAGGTGGCTCTATATTTAAATGTTAATAAAAAGGTGGAAATGATATATGCTCTCAATTTATTTTAAATTTGAAAATACATTTTAAGGCATTAAGTGTGAAATATGACGTCGTTCAAATGTCCGGCGCGACTTCGCTTGGTGGAACGTATTTGGGAGGCTCAATTTTTGATGACTTTGTCGCATAAATCTGGATGAATTTGCTTGATGGTGTTCGTTATGTTTTGACTTTGAGGACATAAACTGTCTGAGGATTATTCGCATAGACCTGCGATTTAAGGTAACCCCAAAGAAAGTAGTCTAGTGGCGTTAAAACGCATGATCTCGGTGGCCAGTTGACGTCGCCGCCGCGCAGGATAACCCTGCCATGAAATCGCTGGTGCAAAATGTCGATCGTGACGTGCGCAGTGTGGCACATAGCGCCGTCCTGTTGGAACCACATGTCGATATCAGGCATATAGTCCAGTTGAGGCTACAAAAAAGTTGCTTATCATTGATCTGTAGGTCTTGCCAGTGACGATTATGGCAAACCCATCCTCGTTCTCAAAAGAATACGGACCGATGATTCCGTTAGAAGGAAATGCGCACCAAACAGTGACTTTTGGGGGATGCAATTTGTGCTGGTGTATCTCATGTGAATTTTTTTCGTCCCAAATCCGACAATTTTGCTTGTTCACAAATCCATTCATCCAAAAATGGGCCTCGTCGCTCTAGAAGATTTTTTGAGGAAAATTTGGGGCAACTTAGAACTGCTCTCAAGCCCAATCAGCGAACACACGGCGTTGTCTATGGTTGTTTACCTTAAGTTCCTAGTTAAGTTGGATTTTGTACGGGTGTTGGCCCTTTGTGCCTACGCATAATTCGCCAAACTGAAGTCGTAGAAAGGCCAAGTTCTTGTGAACGACGAGAAATTGACTGCCTCTGATTTCCCCGTACACTCTCATTTACGGCAGTGACGTTTTCAGCAGACCGTGCATTTCGGCGGCGTACGGGTGTTGTCTGATCGACCCATTTGCCTCGAATTTGGCCACCAAGCGTCGAACAGTGAACTCGGCAGGACGATTGTGGCGAGGATAGAAATCACGTAATGCGCGGGACGTTTGTCGAACGGACCACTGAATTTGATAATAAAATTTTATGATTTGCACACGCTGTTTAACGCTATAACCATTCATCGTGACTTGCCAGATGTCGCTTTAATAAACATGGACACTATCGCCTGACACAGCTCGAGCGTCCTTGTTGAAAGACCTTATATATATATATATATATATATATATATATATATATATATATATATATATATATATATATATATATATATATATATATATATATATATATATATATATATATATATATATATATATATATATATATATATATATATATATATATATATATATATATATATATATATATATATATATATATATATATATATATATATTTTTATATATATATATATATATATATATATATATATATATATATATATATATATATATATATATATATATATATATATATATATATATATATATATATAAGGGAATCGATACCCATACCCTCGCAATTTAGCTGCTGTTCTGTAACCACAACGTCCTGTCAGTGGAGACGGCGTAGCCCGACCATAACCTGCTCCCATTTCTCCCCTCGTCTCGAAGAGAAGCTGAACAGCTGCCCCAGGTCCACATAATGCACTAATCAACTCAGTTTGGACCCGTGACCCTAACATCGGTTAATCAGTATGATTTCCCTTAAGAGTTGGGATCCAATTTCACCGCATATGCGAAATTAGAGGAACATCGTCCTAAAGCCAGAAGGTCCCTCAGAGGAGGAGACGTAATGCAGCCTGTCCACGCATCCCCTCCCCTTCCTTTCCCTACCCCTAGTGGGGTGGCGAAGTATAAATTCAAATAACTTTGGAAAAACGAGGTAGATTACGTTAGTCGCCAAGGCGACGAAGACCGGCAAGAGGCCCGGCTACCAACAAAAGGGACTTGAAGAAGCTTACCCGGAGCCAGTTCCTGGTGGTCACACCGAACTTTAAGTTAACTTGATTTAAGAAGCAAGTTTAACTAACTCTCGTTAGAGAAACCACCTATCCTGGTGTATCCCAAAACACAGAGATAGTCCTCGCCCTTGACGATTACCCCAAGTGAACTCCCTCCAGCACTTCCCTGAGTCAAAGCATTCACGCATTGGCTCATCGCTAGCCAGTGCGAATTATTCCCAAAGTAATCCGAAGATAACAAGAAACATTCTTTTCCTGTCCCGTGATGAGATCATTTCCTCCAGAAGGCGTGCGTCTCTCCATCTGCCACACTCTCAGAAATCAATAAAAAAAAGCCTACTCCTATCATGTCACTCTTTCCCTTTTTTCTCTCTATCAACATATAAGAACCTGGCAGCTACCTCATGCGTCAGAAGAGAGGCTTTGGAACCTCTATAAACAACGCCAATCGACGCTCACTGGTTGCGAGAGACTAGGACTAGAGGTGTCCTAGGCGTTGGGGCACGATGAATGGGATGAGGGTAGTGCCACGTTAACACCTTTCCTGGCGCGTAATTATTGACCATTCCCAGTGACCGTTAATGGATGCCTCTGGTAGCATCGGTCCGAGGTGACGACCCTTTGTTCCCAGGTTGGTTGCCAGGCCAATAAAAAGCCTTGGGTCGAGTCTCTTGGTGTGGCGGGATATCCATTGAACGCTGCTCAGAGATCTTGGCCGTCATGAAGGAAACTAGTAGGAGTTTAGTACGGGGTGTGCTCCGTTGTCCACCTGGTGAGAAATCGATGGCCCCTTCGGGGACGGTCAGTGTTGCTTGGTTGGGAGCCACGGCACGCCGAGGTTTGACGACTCGGTCGGACGAACAGCAGCACAAGAAGCGTGCCTTCTGAAAGATCCGAAACCTCTCCGATCTATAGGCGGGAGCGACTCACGCGGGGCGAACTCACCACCCCCTTTCTTTTTTATTGAAAGGTCACAAAGTATTCAGAGATATAAAGTGTTCAGCATGACTGGAAAGAAAGGACCTGGTGCGTTAAAGTATACCTGCTCGACATGCCAAAAGGACAAGTGGTGCGTAGATTTTCCGGAGGGGTGTTTCTCAAAATGCCACCCTAGAAGTATCTGCACGGACTGCGTCCTAAGGGCAGAACTTCAGGAGCTTAAGGAACTTTTTAAATCTTCTGAGGAAAAAACACGACGGCTGGAATAGAAGGTGAAAATCCTCGAATCTGAGCATGTGACTCAAATCCGTCATCTCGAAGCCATCATTGCAGAGATTAAAGCCACCAAGGTAGAGCAACAGCAACAAGACCTCCCAACGACGCGGATGACTCCTCTGTTGGGCCCTCATGCACCGCGTCGATATATATATAAATGGAGCTCTGATCTTTATGATAGAGTTTTAAAAAAGCTACTTGATAATCTCATTGATCCCCCTCAACCCTGCATAGAAGTTCCTAAAATGTCCATATATTTACTAATTTCAGAGATGGGTTTTTTTAAACGATACTTTCAAAAGAAAAATCCTATTCATTTTTAAAAGATATTTTCCCAAAATTAACCCTCCAAAAGTTTTTATAAACAAATTATCGATGAGAAGTTTTTTATCAGTAAAAATCCGATCTCTTTGTAGTTTCTCATTGATAATATTTATTTATTCAAATGTCCCAGTTGTACTGAAGCCTCTTACATTGGCAGCACTGTCAGATCTCTTGGAGCTAGGTTCTCTGCTCATATGGGGATTACTTGGCGCACAAGCAAAATATTAAATAAAAAGGAAAAGTCTTCTATTAGGGAACACACCATAAGATGTAAAACTAACATTTCTATTGATAATTTAACAACCAACATTGCCTAAGAACCCTCGAATCTTTATATATCAAACACTACAAACCTACACTCAATGAAGATTTAAGTGCAATATCTTTATTAATTTTAATTACAGTTTGTGATTTGGTTTGTTTTTTAACTACTGTTTGGTTAGTTGATGTTCCTCTCTCCCAAGCGTAACTGTAACCTATAAATATTAGGCCATTATTAAACCCACCATTTACTCTCTAGGATGAATCTACTTTAGTAAGTACCAAAATTAACCGTTTTTATATTAAATGTTTTTAACTCTTACAGTGTTTACCAAATTAAAAACAAAGTTTATATTGATTATCTTTAACTATTGCCAGGGCAATTCTCTTATAGTTTTTAATTAATTTCTGCAATAAACTTTAAATTTATTAACTAATTTTTTGAGTCAGTTTTAAAGGAAATTTAACTGTTGCCAAGTCATATTTAAAATTTTAACTTATGTACATTTTAGTGATATTCTATAATTGGTCACCTTTTAAAATAATGTATTGTTGGCCTTTTCAAGTTTTCTTCATATGTATTAACTCTATAAACTTATTCTAGTCTGAAGATGAAAACTTGTAGTTTTCGAAACGTTGTGAAAAATTAAAAGATGATGCATCCGTTTCTCGTGGCTCTGGGATTTATCCTCAATATTATATATATATATATATATATATATATATATATATATATATATATATATATATATATATATATATATATATATATTAAGGAATGGTCATATTCAAGAGCAGAAGAGGTATTGTTTAGAATAACATTTAAATTTCATAAGTGACTATTTCTTAAAGAGAAGAAAAAATTCTATTTTAATATTAAAAAATGTATTCAGTGTTACTCCTCTGAAAGCTTGTATAGTATATAAATATATTTTTTATTTATATAGCTAAATTTTTTCATATTTATCAATTTAGCCCCAGAAGATGACCAGTTTGGTATACTTCCTCAAGAAGTAGTCACTTATGGAAATTAATTTGATCATTCCTTTATATATATATATATATATATTTATATAAATCCAACTTCACCGCAGGAAAGAGGAAACGGAATAATTTTTCTTCGGAAATATTTTACTACATACTTCCAAAAAATCCGAGCTGGGGTGGGGTTCGAAGAAAAATTAATCCGTTTCCTCTTCGTGCGGTGAAGTTGGATTTATTTCATAATTCTCTTGCGCTCATGATATATATATATATATATATATATATATATATATATATATATATATAACAAGAAAGAGAAATTGGACGCGAATGAGCAATGAGACAAGAAACAGGAGTTTTTTAGAGGCAAGAGAAAGAGGCATTAGAAGAAGACTAGAATCAAAGAGAGCAGAGGGCGGCACAATGAAGGCAATCCTTTACCGAGAAGACAGAGATAACGTCAGGAAAAAAGGTTTGAAATTCCTGGCCAGTACACGAACCCGGGTCTGCTGATTGCCGGTTAGATGCTCTACCGCTGAGCTACCAGGCACAGTGACTCTACTTCGCCCAAAGCGTTACCCCATCAAACCCAGTATCTCTCTAAGCTAGGAACCTCCAAGGAATTTTTATACCATATATATATATATATATATATATATATATATATATATATATATATATATATATATATATATGAGGAATTAAACCACATTCTCTGAAGACAATTTAATTCAGAACAGTCTCCGTGTATCTCACACCCTTTTTCAACTGACACTGGGTAGAAAATATAAGAGAAGAGCATATAAGCATAACACAAGATCCCCTCTTTTTTCCCCCAATCCCCTACTTGTGGCTAATCTAGGGGGGTTAGGCCTAAACATATTGAAGGGCTGACATTTTACTATTTTGTTTATTTGCTTTCTTATTACAGGATTAAAAGAAAATTGACCCTCAGATAGATTTAAATTAGGAACTGACGCTATTAAGCTCGATTATACGATTCTTCTCTTAACATAGTTAGCCGATTTAAATACCCTTTTACTTCCATTGAAATCGATCGTATGATTCTTGTCTCTAACATGGCAAAATATTCCACTGCTTTCGCTGCCCACTCTAATATCTCTTTTGTGTTCGTACAATCTCTTGTCTAGATTTCTCCCCGTTTCCCCTATATTAACTTTATGGCAACCGTTGCATGGTATTGCATATACTCCTATGTTATGATGTTCTTTGGGTTTCCTGGCCATCATCAATTGGTTTAAGAAATTATTATATTTAAAGGATAGATTAATACCCGCTTTTCCAAATATGTCCTTTAAACTAATTAATTTATTATTAAATGGCAATGTTATACATTTGTTGAAGTCGTTAGTGCGGTTAGGCTTATTACCATAGAATGTTTTCCTAGCTGCAAAATGGGCAGACGATATGAACCAATCGGGGTAATACAAATTAGAAAAAATGGTCCTGATAATGACAATTTCTTCATCTAAATAGGAAGGATGACATATTTTGTATGGTCTAAGGAAAAGGTTAGAAATTACTGATTTTTTAACAGTATTATCGTGAAACGAAAAATAATGTATATAGGCATTCGAGTGGGTTGGTTTCCTATACACGTCAAGTTTTAATTCATGGTGATCTTTATTAATGAGGACATCTAAAAAGGGTTATCTATTATCATATTCCCATTTATATTTAAATATAATAAAGTGATCTTCCGATCGACAGAGATCGCAAAGAAAGCCACCGAGCAAGGACTCCTAGCATTCTACACGAAAATCTCCCCCGACCTGATAAAAAGGGAAAAGTTCGTTTCAGTGCAAATGGGCTTCACATGCTATGCGCTAGACAAGCACCCAACCAAGGAGAGTACCTTCAAAGGTAAAGCTTGCTCTGAATGCTTAAGCCAGGAACACAAATGGGATGAGTGCAGAAGCACGGAGAAAAAATGCTTGAACTGCGGAAATGGACATAGAACTCTGGCTATGTCATGCCCAGTAAAAAAAGCAACTAATTCGGAAGAAGAAGGCCGATTTCAACGCAGAGAAAGAAAGGAGAAAAAATGCAACCTACACTGCAGCAATTGCTAACGGAAGCATCTCTACACCCACCGCACAGACCAAAACGGTCAATATCGAGGGCACGATGAGGCCCGACTTAATACTGTGCATAATGCATGCACACTTTGTCAACATGGCGAGCCCAGGTTCTTATGCAACTGAACTTAACACCATGCTTGAGAAAAATGGACTAAAAAATTGTGGTTTCCCGGAGAACCTACACTCGAATGAGTTATACAGAATGAACATGACTCCAAAGGAAACTACTAGACAAATAGAAGAAGATGAAGACACAAGTGAAATGGATACAGAATCAGAGGAAGAAAACACAAAAGTAACCTCGGAAAAACAAAAATCAAAAATGACCACCCAATACTTCAACATCAAAATCTACGAATTTCATGCTTACCCCATTCCAGAGCAATACCAGAAGAAGGAAATAGTCGACGGACTTGTCAAGGGCAAATTTAGATGGGAATACGAAGCAGACGCAGACGAAACCGAAGTTCACAACGCAGTGAAAAAGGGCATGTTATTCATCGCTCCAGAATCATGCAGCAACATCTCATACGGTGAATTCAAAAAGAAGAGAAATGGATGCACTCGATCCCCAGGCCGACCAGAAAAAGCAAAGTCAGGTAGAGAACACAAGCAATCATCACAATAATGGACACGTTTCAACGTAAGCTTAAAATATTCACCTTGAATGTTAATGGCGGAAAAGAAAAACTCTTAATCTACCCCAACATAGTAAGAAAGGAAGATCCAGACATAATCATCTTAACAGAGCATGGCATATCCACAGATACAGAAACAATAAAAATCCCTTAACTATAAAATATTAACAACAAACCACTCACAGTCAAGATAGGACGGAGTTGCCCTAGGCATTAAAAAAGACATACCCTTTACTGAACTAAAAGGGCTAGATGAATCATTTTTAGCTGTGAAGATAAAAATGACTACAGGAGACCTGGTCATAGCCGGGGCCTACCAACCACCAAGACGCTCGTACCTACCGATATCCAATTTCATCAAGCTATTTTGCAGACAAGCCTCAACCTTTCTAGGCCGGAGACCTTAATGCGAGGTGCAGGGAAGCAGGGTACACAACCCATACAAACGGTACGGGGAAAACCCTACATCTCCTGATCCAAAGAGGCCTACTAAACAGAGAAGGGCTCGACTTCCCTACGTATCTCACAGCCCGATCCTCGACTATTCCAGATATTATTTTAACTAATCAAAACTTCAATTTAAATCACCACACACAGCCAGGTCCAGCAACTCCCTCCGATCATTCAAGCATAATTACCACCATCTCAACTTCACCCATCTAAATAAAAATATCACGAAGAAAAGCAACCAGCAAAACAAACTGGGATGGATTCAAACAATACTTAAACACAATAGAACCGGAATCCTTAACAACCAAAGTAAAGAGGAAATAGATGCCCAACTAGAGTTAATCACTAGTAAAATTAGAGAGGCGGATAATTTACACAGCCCAACAATAGAATATAGAACCATACCTGCACCGAGATGGACCCAAGAGATCCAAGATGAAATGGATGCATTTCAAAATATAATAAATGGAATCAGGGTATCGGGTCATACGATCAAAAGGTACAGAAGCATTATCATAATTAGAAGGAAGATAGACACCCTCATCAAGAAAAATTCAGGCAGGCTCTGGGATAATATAATAGGTAAGATGGAGATAGAAAAGGATCCAAGGAAATTCTGGAGACAATTCAGGAAATTACGCGGATCACATCAAAAAGAAGAAATAAGCCTAAAAATTTAGAACAATAAAGTAAAGCAAAATGAGGAATTACAAGAGCATTTCCGAACACACTGGACAAATTTTCTCTATTTGACTCGAAGAAAATCAAAATTTCTACCTAAACTATGAGGAAGAAATCATACATAGCCTGACAAAACAACGTGAACTCATTATACCGTTTAGAAACGTCGACGAACAAAGAGACAATCCCTTGGGGGGAGGAAAGCCATTTACTATGAATGAATACCTGACAGAATTAAAATCATTTAAACAAAAGGCTCCAGGACAAAGTGGAATATCTAGAGTTCACTTAATTAATGCCCCAGATAATGTGCCCGAATCGGTAGTGAAGGTATTCAATGCCTGCCTAAATATGGGATACTTTCACCAAGCATTTAAAACGGCAATGATGATCTTCCTGCCGAAGCCGGGCAAACCGAAACATCAAGTCGAGAGCTTCCGTCCTATCTTGCTCCTAGAATTTCTAGGCAAAGTCCTAGAAAAGCTCCTTAACGAAAGGTTGATCAACCATCTTAACACAAACAACCTATACAACCCACAACAACACGGGTTCCAGAGCAAGCGAGGGACGGACACCGCGCTAGCAATCATTACCGAAAGAACTGTTACTGCCACTGCGCGAGGCAACAGAGTTGACATTGTATTTCGTGATGCTACCAAAGCCTTTGACAAATTGTGGTTGCCCGGCCTAAAAGCCAAAATCTGCGTCCTTAACCTGGAAATAAACCTCTGCAAAATACTCTGCAGCTATCTAGATGAGAGGAAAGCGATATTGCAGATAAATGGCAAAACGGGCGATGCAATCATCCTGAAAACGGGGGTCCCACAAGGAGGCTGCCTCTCACCTACGCTCTACACAGTGTATAGTAGGGACCTTTCGCATCCAACTGATGAAAGTTCGTTGTACATACGATTAGCGGACGATATCACTCAAATAGTGACCAGCGATAAGAAAAACCCCAAGGACATCGCCCTAAGAACAGGTATAGAAATTGAAAACCTAAATGATTACGAGAAAAGGAATAAAATAAGAAACTAACAAGGATAAGTTCAAACTAATTCCCATGAACAGAAGGGAAAAAAGCCACTGTACGCGTAGATGGAGAGGCATATCCTTTTTCAACAGAAGGACGTGTCCTCGGACTAAAATTAACAACGACAGGCTATACAAGTCACCTACCACAAAAAAATCATAAAAGCAAAATCAACCTTATCAGCACTATACAGATTCAGACAACTTTAAACCAAAAATAAAAGAAAACTATACCTGGCCCTAGTTCAACCCAAGCTCCTATACCCAATTATACCATTTAATAGACTAAGTAACTCCCAAATCAAGAAGATCCAAAGAGTCCAAAATCAAGCCACTAGATTCATAACAAACACAGGAAGACTAGATTACATACCAGCAGAAGAACTCCACCGCAGATTTACTATAGAACCCATAAACATAGTCATACAAAAAAGAGCAAAAAAACTGTGAGAAAAGATTAAAAATACGATTCCACAGAATATAATAAACCAAAACATCGTACAAGAAGACCAAATCCATAGTACGCAATCAATATAAACAACGCTTCAACGGTAGCCTGAGAAAAACGTTAATAAACGTCAACCCAATCTATAGGTAGTAAACTATAATACAACAACCGATTGCGATTACCAATTATACAACCCAAATGTGAATCCCGATGTAGAACCAATATATTTACATAATAGCATTAATAATAAATAAAAAATAAATTAAAAATAAAATAAATAAATAAATAAATAATAAAAAAAACACAATAAAATGATACAAACGCTCTATTGAGCAAAAGAAAACAAAGGCTCAAATGCTAAAAATAATAATGTGTCACAAAAATATAATAAAATTAAAAGAAAAAACGAAAGCGTTAGCCAGGCAACCTGGCACAAATCTATATCATCTTCACACATCATCCTACACACATTAACACACACACAACACTTTAATTTCTATCTTTCCTATCTCACTCTCTCTACACATTCTAACTTTATTTATCTTATCTTATCTTATCTTCTTTCATTGGGGACGAATCCGAAAACCAACGCTTAAATACACTGAAGAAGTACATAAGCCACCTGGCAAAGGAGGTAAAGGCAGGGGAAATATTTTTCCCTACGAAACGCCTCTGGATTTTTTACTTTACCTTCTCCTGAGGAAGTAACTGGAAGAAGAATTATTTTTACTCGGGTATCAAGCTAACAGTATGTGCGCCTAACCCCCCCCCCCCTCCTTCCCGCTCAGCTGTGGAGCCGCACTAGCGACTGTGAATGCCTTTCATCGCCTCGTTCCAACTATAAACTTATGTGAATAAGTCATAATTGGGGGCACCGGGGAAAGCAGGTTTGAGGATTAGCCCACTGTAGAACCCATTGTCAGAGGCACCTGGACAAGAAGTAGAACTGCAACCTCCGGGGGAAACCCCGGGGGCCTAGCCAGGACCACAGAGAGAAGTACATCAATCTCTATGTAAGCCGGACACTGTTCTAATACCCAAACCCGCGAGGGGCGGCACTCCCGGTTAGTGCTGGTTGATTCCACACTAACCAACAAAAAGTCCGCCATACAATCACACCTCATGAAGGCCCCCCTCAGGTTCATCCCCTCTTTATCATCATCCCACTAATGCAACTCACAGTCGCAAAGGCGGTGACACTCCGGAGCGGAGGGGTCATTAACAAAAAAAGGGACACTACTGTAAACCCAACCTAAGAGTAAGAAGGAAGAAGGAATCAGCTATTCAGGAACCCCAACAAAGAGGAATACAGATAAGAAGACTCATAAGACTACTAGAGGTTGCAACGGGCTACATGCAATTTTCGAAAAGGAAAGCGACGTCGAGGCGCCAATACAACGAGGATTCCTCTTCGGACACTGCCCAGCCAAGAGTGGCCAGACAGAGGGACAGTCTTCGCATTGGTCTTTGGGACGCTAAATGTCTCACTCATAAGACTACTAGAGGTTTCAACGGGCTACATCGCAATTTTCGAAAAGGAAAGCGACGTCGAGGCGCTGAAGAAAGAGGCCTCAATCGACGCCCTACAGACCATAAACATACAACCCACCGAAGCATTATATGCAGGAGTTTGGACCCATGGATCGGACATCACGGAAAGAAGAAAATCGAAAATAAATTGAGAGGAATCACAGCTGAGCCAAAATTTCGGAGGTCGTTAAATTTAGAAACTGAAGAGAAAACAGTGAATACAACCATGTATTTAAAGTTGTATTCGCTGAAACAGAAATGGTAAGGAAGCGAAGGAAGCAGGGCTCCAACTGTTCAACGCAAGAATAAGCAGCGATCAAATTCAAAGGGAAGATTATATTCCGGTTTAGATGTGCTTCCGCTGCTTTAAGATAGAGAGCCACACCACAAAAGAGTGTAAAGCGGAAAAGGATACATGCTCTAGGTGCGACGAGCTGGGCCATAACTGGAGGACATGAAAGAGTCCCCAGGAAAGATGTGTCAACTGTAAGATGGGACACAGGGCCATGACCATGGTACGCCCACTAAAGAAAGAGATAATAAGGCAAAATGCCAACGAAAAAAGAGAAGCGAAGTAGAGAGGAAGAATACCACATACGCCCAGGTCGCGAAGGCAGCTCTAAACGACGCGAAGAAGGTGTACCTAAACATAAACAGCGAGATGCCAGTCAAAATATTGACCTGCATAATGTACACGCACGCCCGGAACCTTATGAGGTCAGGGACATTCGAGGATGAACTTAATGCCATGCTGGCAAACAACGGGATAAGCCCCATGGTTTTCATCCAAAACCCAGCATCCGAGGACATTCTTCAAATGAAATATGCCCCGACGATACCCCTAAAAAGTCAGGAAAAAGGCACACAAAAGACGACGGAGAAGAAGACTTACGTGCAACAACCACCTAGAAGAGAAGACCCACGTATCTTAGCCCAGAAAAAAGAGGTCAGGAGCAACAAAAAAGGAACCAAACGGAGATAACGACCGAGGCCGAATCCGACAGCTCGGAGGGCGAGAGGGAAACCCTTCCAAAACAGAGAAAACCTAAGAAGAACATAAAGAAAAAAATAGACGGAGGCGATATCAATCTCAAGATATACAACAGTGAAGATTCCCCGTTCCAGAGAAAAATAACATCTAAAAGTCTCCTAGAGGGAATCAGATCAGGCAGATACAAATGGGAGTTTGATGCCGACGTAGACTCAAAAAAGTTGGAAAAGGCAATAATACTTGGCGACATAGAACTCAACGAGGACTACTGTGAAACTAGAACCCCGTAAGAGTGTAAAAAAATACAGTGTGGAAGAACAAAATAGGACAAGAAGTAACCACTAACAGACAGGACAACCGACAGACACAAACATGGAAAGGACAAACAACAGACTAAGTATAATGACACTGAACGTAAACGGATGGACAGGAAAAAACATAGCATACAGTGACATATTTAGGGAGATACACCCAGACATCATTCTTATCAGTGAACACGGACTCGACACAAGAACGCAAAAAATGAAAATTCCAAACTACACGACTTTAGTAAAAAATTGCTCCCAGGAACGGTATGACGGGGTGGCGATCGCAATAAAGAGAGACCTTAAGTTCAACCACTTACCTGAGCTTGACGAATCCTTTGTGGTGATTGCTATCCCGACACTCGTAGGTGATCTTGTTGTAGCAGCGGGGTACTAACCCTCTAGGAGAAAGTACCTACAGAGACACAACTTCAACACACTATGTGCGCACCAAAGAAAAGTATTCTTCGGAGGTGACCTTAACGCAAACTTGGGAGCAACTGGTTACAAAAAAAAACCACGAAAGAGGCAGGAATCTTCAACTCTTACTATACCGAGAAAGACTAGACATAATTGCATCTGACTTCCCGACATTCATAAACTCGCGGACGGCGTCCAGGCCGGACGTTGTCTTGACCAGCTACAACTTCCTGTTTAACCACCACAGCACTCCGGGACCGCCCGTCCCGAGTGACCACATATCAATACTCACAACTATTTCCCTTGCGCCCATTCAGATCCCGGTGCAGACAATAAAGTCATTCGCTCGAGCCAACTGGGCGAGGTACCGGGAAATGCTGAGCGAATACCAGCCAGCAGATCTGAATGGAGCAATACTCGAAAAAGTAGATGAAGAGCTGGAGATATTAACAACCTCGATCATTAGGGCAGACAGGGAGAGCGTCCCAACAACATCATATAGAACGCTCCCCCAGCCAAGATGGACAGACGAGATGCGAAGTATAACAAGGGAACATAGGGAACTCTATGACAGGTTGAGACGCATGGGAATGAGCAGAGAATTAGTGGCCAGGATGCGCCTCCTTGAAAGCAAGCTAACGCTAATAATCAGAGAAAAACAGACAGAAATATGGAAACAATTAATCAACAACATTGATGACGAAGACAATCCCGACAAATTCTGGAGACAGATAAAGCGACTCAGAGGTACAAATAAAAGGGAAAAACGAGAATCAAGGAGGACGAATCATACATCGAGGAACCAACAGAACTCGAAATATGGTTCAGGGAGCACTGGAGAGAAGTCTTCTCAATTACTCCAGAGGACGACGAAGACTTTGACTTAGAGTTTGAAGGCGGGATCATCGACGAGCTGAATGAGGTTATTGAACGGACCTACCCGTACCCGCACGTCTCCGAAGAAAGGGAGATGATGGGACACGGGAGGGCAATAACATTGCAAGAACTCGTTGATACCACCAAATCCTTCAAGCAAAAAGCTCCAGGTTGGTCGGTAATAACAAAAGCGAATATAACCAACGCTCCACCGCAAGTGTGCCAGGGAATGCTGAACGTAATGAAAGCAACCATGAACACCGGCTATTTCCCTGACGCGTTTAAACTTGCAAAGGTTATATTCATCCCGAAAGGAAACAGACCTCCCGACCAGCTCTAAACTATAGGCCAATCTCCCTCCTGGAGTTCATAGGTAAAATCTTTGAAAAGATCATAGCTGACAGACTATAGAACCAGCTAAAAGAGAATGATGCGCACAACTACCAATATCACGGCTTCCGCAGAGGAAGAGGAACCGTCACAGCGCTCGCACTTCTCTCAGAAAAACTAGCGAAATCCATGGCGGAGGGAAAATACGTTGACGTAGTCCTTAGAGACGTGCAAAAGGCCTTTGACAAGGTTTGGCTGAGGGGTCTTCAATTCAAGATCCTAAACCTTCGGCTGAACCCAGTCATTGAAAAGATCCTCCGCGATTATGTGATGGAAAGAAGAGCACGGATCCAGATTGAGGGCCACAAGGGACCGGAATTTAGTCTCGAAGCTGGTGTACCGCAAGGTAGCTGCCTCAGCCTTCTGCTGTATAGTATCTATACGATCGACCTTCCATCACCAATCAAGGGTGACGCGATGTATCTGCAATTTGCAGATGACATCACGCAGATTGTACCAAGCACCTACAACAACGATCTAGTGCAAGCTGCAGAGACGGCGGCAGAGATCGAAAACATAGACTCGTACGAGCGTAAATGGAAGATAAAGACGAACGTCTAAAAGTTCATCATTATCTTCATGAACCGCACGATATACGACGACATCTATGTTGGCGATAGAAACGACCACTAATCTCAGGAGGGCAAAGTGCTCGGGCTCAAAATTACCGTTAGGGGGTATAAGCCTCACGTTACAGACCGGATCAACTTAGCAAAGGGAAACTGTACCGTTTCCGCAAACTGAGCAGGAGTAACTTAAGGAAACTCTACCTTTGCTACGTATACCCAGAACTCAGGGATTATGACACTGAGATCTATGCAGAGGATACAGAACAAAGCCTCCTTGAATATTAACAATTCGAGAAGACGGGAATGCATATCACAAAGAACATTACACAGAAGAGCGAGACTACAACCAATCAACACACTAATACAAGCACAAGCAAAGAAGACATGGGACAAAATAGAAACCGAAATACTGCCGAATCTGGACCTGGAATTAGACATTGACATGGCAAGACTAAAACAGAAAATCTCACGACGGACTAACTTCCCAAGTGGCAGGCGAACTGCTGCTGAAGAACTGACTGAAAGATTTACTTAGAATATCCTTTATATACATTGTATGACACAAAGTTCAAAAGAAACAACCCTATAATTACGACAAAGCACTTGAAATTACTCCAACTTATGACCTAAATCCTTAATTTGTCTAATATTATTTTTATTACTCAATTATGTTGCCAAAAGTTTATTTTTGTTCAAATAAGCAAATAAAATGTACTAATTCAGCCACAATTAGAATATAAAGGCCTGAACGCTCCAACTATATGTAATTATATGGAATTATATGGAAGGACATATACATGCATGTATTGTCCTTTAACTGATAATAAACAAATCTTTATTTTTATTTTTATATAGGAATTGGTATGAATGTGATAAAACTAAAAAGAATATGAACAAATATGTAAGAAAGCTTAAGGTTAGATTAAATATAAATGTTAAAATTTATATGAAAGGTTAAAGTTAGATTAAACATAAATGTCAGAAAATGTATGCAAGTATAAAAACTATGAAAATTATGTAAAACCTAGTATGAAAGTTTATTGTAAAACCAATTATATGTTAAAAGTAAAGCTTAGAGTTAGAACGAAGTAAAATTAGGTATGAAAACGTGAAAATTTAATATATTATGTAACAATTGGTATGAAAGATTAAAGCTAGTTCAAATACATGTTAAAAAATATATATAAATAAATACAAAAAACAAACAAACAAATAAATAAAATAAAAAGATAAAAAAGAAAGAAAGAAAGAGAATATATATATAAATATAAAAAGAATATATCAAAAAGCACGAATTGTTAAAATATTAAGATTCAAAAGAAAATAAATAAATAATAATGATAATGCAAGAGATACCTCACTCACTATATAAAAGATCTACAACTACTAAAACTTTAAACATCAGAAAATTTCTTTCATTGGGGACTTCCTTATACGCTTGTTGAATTCTAGTATCGCGGATCTCGAAGAATCGATAAAGGAAGTTATTAAACAGTTACAACCTCTGCTTTACCTTTCATAACACATAGAAGTGTTACTTATTTTCAAGGATTTATTGACCTTAACGAGAATTCGAAGTGAAAAACCGTAGTGACAAAATGCAAAAACAAAATAAATACGATATTGACTAATACAGTAATATAATATACAGCGCAAAAGTGAATTAATATTAGATAAGTGCCCAGATGCTCGCCAAACTCTGGAAGTAGTATAAATAGTGAACACGTTAAATAAACATTAACAAACATTGTTCGCCTGGTGCCTTTAATACTAAAGTGGGAACGATTGCTCCAAATTTAGAAATAAGTGATCATAATAGTGAACTCCATACTTATTCTCTTTAAGTGATTAAACTCATTCAACCCTTTGAATCAGTGCTCCCACCGGTACGTTTAACAAATAAAGTGAAAACAAGAGTTTTTAATTACATGAGGTCACCAACGGAGACTTGTGTGTAAATAATTAACAATCTACTTACACCGACCCCTTACCAAACCGTGCAAGCGAACAATCGTGAGAAATAACTAAAGGGCTATATCCTAATCATAGAAGAAAACTCAGAAGAAAAGTACGTGGACAAGGACATAAAATTTTTCTTTATTCTATATCTTTCTCTACCCCCCTATCCAACTAGATCTCTAAATAAAATTACGTACAAGTAGGCAAGTCTTAATATTTCCCCCCACTTTCCTTTGTCTTCTATTAATAAAATTGTAAGGGTATCATGGTTCCCTAAATCCACTACAAACATGCGGGAAACAACAAGGATCCCTCTCAAATACCTAACCAGGAAAAAGCCCGATAGGGGGACAGTTTTCGCAACAATATATTCCAAAATCAATATTGCTTTGGTTAGATAAATTGATAATCCCCAAAGCTGTGTAGCACTGTGCCAAAATGACAAGGACGTCGAAGCCCTAACGGCACAAAAGTCCGTGGACGTTCTTAAAAATATTGGAATAGCTCCCAAAATCCCTCCCCAAATACTGACGCATAGAAGGGTTATATGTAGACGTCTAGACCCATGGGTCGGGTCTCATGACATTGAAGAACAAAAAGGAGAAATTGAATCCAACCACAGCTGGGCTACAGTGATTGAAGTAATCAAATTTAGAGAGCATACACATGTCTTTAAAGTCGTATTTAGTGATGCAGGTATGGCTCAAAAAGCCACTAAGATAGGACTGTTTGTTGGCTTTCAATGCAAGGATTATTCCCGATCAAATAGAGAGGGAGGAGTTCACAGAGATTCAGATCTGTTTCAGATGCTATCGCATGGACGATCACCCCACAAGAGCATGTAAACAAGAGACCGAAAAATGCTGTGAATGCAGTGGGGATAACCATAATTGGAGGAGCTGCAATAGCGAACGGAAAAGGTGCCTGAATTGCGGCGGAGACCACCGCACTCTCGCAATGACATGTCCCTTCAAAAAACACATAATAAAAAATAAAAAAGAGGAAAAAAGACAGGAAGAAGAACAGAAGAGGAAAAACACGTACTCCCAAGTGGCGAAAGCATCCAAGGCAGAAACAACTAAGGACAATACTGTACTACACGTAGAAAACGAAAACTCAACGCAGATAATGGCCTGTATTTATTGTGCCCACATTGCGAACCTATCAAGACCAGGGACGTTCAAGACAGAACTGAATATGATGTTGAAAAACAACGGAATGCCTTAAATGTGGTTCCTCGACAATCCTCATTAAGAAGAAGTTCTGAAAGTTAAACTTGTTGATCCCACCCAGGCTCAACTTACCAACTCAAGCAGGAAGAAACGTTTCCAACTTCAGGGATCCAAGAATTACTGCACAGGAAGCGAGAAAGAACGCGGAAACAAGCAAGAAGCAAGAAAAACAATATCATAGTGCAGAGGAGATGGAAACAGAGACAGAGCAGGAACAAATAATAAAAAAAAACTCAGAACGTGCAGCCAGGAACCAAAAAAGGACCAACAGCCAACCGAGGAAAAGATCCCCGACGTCTACCCCGAGAAAAAACAACAGATAAATGCAAAAAGGATAAATCTCAAACTTTTAGCTAGGAACACCATGGTGAGGCCATCATCGAGGGAATTATAAACGAGAAAATCAAATGGCAATAGGAAGACCAAAGCCACAGAATCAGGTTGAAGAGGCCTTTTATTAAGGAAAATTAAATATACTCTCGAAATTTTCAATAATATCTCTCAGAGTGTGTTTAATAAAAAGCGAAACTGTAAATTTAGAACACCCCTTCACCAGGCCACAGGGACAAAGCAAGACAAAAGACAAGACTAAAAAAGGTACAACCAGATAAAACAAAACAACAAGAAAAACAGAAGATACATTCTACAAAATGGACACTGCAAATAGAAACCTAGAAATAATATAAATAAATGTAAATGGTTGGACAAGAAAATGTTCCGAGTATGGAAAAATTATTCAGAACCTAGACCCAGATATTATTTTAATATCCGAACACGGCATCGATACGAACAACAAAGATATGAAAATATTCAGGTACCAAGTTTATACGACAAGCCATACAGATGAGGCTTTGGACGGTGCGGCGATAGCAATCAGAAATGGCCTTATGCACAAACTTCTACCTCCATTAGATGAATCATACGTAGCAATAGAGGTCCAAACTACCATAGGACACCTAACTATTGTTACTGGGTACCAACCCCCAAGAAGGTGGTACATTCCTATCCACAACTTCTTGAAGCTGTTTGCCCATAAGAAAACGGTGATGTTCGCCGGTGACTTAAACGCGAGATGTAGAGCCGCTGAGTACACCAGCACCAACGTGGCGGAACGAAACCTGGAACTTCTACTAGAGCGAAACATAGCAGTGCGCATTGGACCAAAGTTTCCGACCTATTACTCAGCGTGAGGTGCAACTAAGCCCGACATAGTATTAACAAGCACAAGGTTTCCTTACAACTATCACATCGCCCTCGGACCCGTGATACCTAGCGACCATGAAGCATTAACTATCACACTCTCAACAAGCCCAATTCAAATACCAATAAGTAAAAGGAAGTCATATGCGCGAGCAGACTGGGAGGCCTACCAGGCCGTTTGCCAGAACTACGCCCTAGCAAGCCTAGAGGAAGCTACAACAGAATAAATTGATGAAGAATTAAACCACCTTACAACGAAAATATTGGAAGCAGATAGGGACACTATCCCCAGGATAAAATATAAAACCCTACCAGCTCTAAACTGGACAATATAAATGATTGCTATTCAATAAGAATACAGAGGCTGAGTGGACGCAATCGACAGATGGGGACCAAACAGGACCTCTACCAGATGATGCGTGAAACAAAAGAACACCTCCGCCAACTGATCATACAGCAGCAAGCAGAAATTTGAGACCGACTTATTGAAGAACTCAATGAAGAAATGGACCCCAGAACGTTCTGGCAAACAGTGAAGAGGTTCAGAGGAAAGTCATCAAACAAAAGAACGAACATCAAGAATCTGGAAGGTGAAGTGATCACTGAACCAGAAGAGATATAAGTAGAATTTAGGGAATACTGGTCAAATATATTTATAATTTCGCCTGAAGAAGAAGAAAATTTCGACACAGAATTCGGGAACGGGATAATAGACCAGTTAAACGAAGTAAGAAAACGAACATATCCGTTCAATAATGCTACAGCGGAAAGACCCATGGTGGGCCTCGGGAAAAATATCTCCCTACAGGAGTTAAACAAAACCCTAAAAACGTTTAAGCAGCGTGCCCCAGGACACTCAGGCTTAACGAAAGCAACCTATAGTAACGCTCCACCCAACATAAAACAAGGATTAATTAACATCATGAACGCGGCCCTCAATACGGGATACTATCCTGATGTCTGAAAAATATCAAAATGATATTCATTCCTGAGTCAGGGAAGTGCCCAATCTCCCCAGCAGACTACCGCCCGATCTCTCTTCTCGAATTTGGAGGAAAAATTTTCGACAAAATCATCGCCAACAGAATGCAATCCTACCTGAACGCCAATAATCTACACAACCGTCAACAACATGGATTTAGAAGGCAGAGAGGTACGGACAAAGCACTGGCAATGGTAACAGAGAAATTAGCCCAAATAAAAAAAAGAGAAGAAGCACGCTGATCTACTATTGAGGGACCTCAGGAAAGCATTCGATAAAGTGTGGCGCAGAGGACTACAGTTTAAGATGCTCCAACTGGGACTCAATCGCAGATTGGAAAAAATAACTTGTGATTACGTCATGTACAAAAGAGCATTCATCAAGATCGGGGAGTACCAAGGACCAGAATTTCAACTGGAGGAGGGCTTTCCCCAAGGTGGTGGTTGAATCCACTGCTCTACTCGATATTTACTAGAGACCTCCCTAGTCCTAGGCTAAAGGAATCTTTGTATATCCAGTTCGCCGACGACATGACACAGATTGTGGTCTCCCCATATAAAAATGAAAGGACAATGGCAAGGATGACAGCATATGAAATAGAGAATATAAATATATACGAACGACGCCCGAAAATCGCAACTAATTTGAACAAATTTACCATCATTCCAGTTAAAAGAAATAAAATAGCACCACTTTATGTAGGGGATGAGAGATATCCATACAAGAGGGCAGACACAGTGCTAGGCTTAAAAATGAATGACAGGGGATATAAGGACCAAATAAACGGCATAATTGTACGTACGAGTGAGGATATAAGCGAATTATATCGATTCAGAAACCTAAGAACGAGCAATAAAAAGATAATTTACTCTGCCAACATCAGACCAAAATTACTGTATTCCCCCCCCCCCATGCCACTGACGGTAATCCCAAAGACTCAAAGACTTGGATGATGGAATTGCAAAGAGTGCAAAATAAAGCACTCTTAATAATAAACAACGCAAGGAAAAGAGACATAAAACGCAAACAGACACTACACAAAGAAGCCAACACCAGGACGATAAACAAAGACCTAGGTACTAGAGCCCTCAATATTTGGCAGAAGGTGGAGAGGAACTCTGTCCCAAATTTCCTCAGAAATCACATTGGAATTCCCGACCTAGTACGGAACCAGGCTTGGTAAAGAGTTCCTAGCAGCAGAAGAGCTGCGTGGCACAACTAAGACCCGATTTACGCATAAACTACCGGATAAGCAATATATCCCAAAGATAACAAAAACAATCGACAAAGTCACAGACACACACACAAAAGGGCTTGAAAGCTACTATGTGCAAATGTTTTTGGTACAAACTAATAGTCATAGAATTTTATAAAATTTTAAAAAAACATATATATATATATATATATATATATATATATATATATATATATATATATATATATATATATATATATATATATATATATATAATATATATATATATATATATATATATATATATATATATATATATATATATATATATATATATATATATATATATATATATAAATATATATCAGACTAACACAAATTTTAGAAAAACTTTAAAGGCTTCGAAGCTAAAATAACAAAGATGAAAGTAAAACAACAAATACACTAGCGAAATGAAACACAGAGATACCCTTTTCCCAGGGACTTAACTATCTTATCTAGCTCTTATTCCAAAATTTCACCACTAAACCCTTCTACTAGCTAACTATTTTCTCTATCTATCTAGTTTCTCCACTTTTTATGTCCAATTCTTTCATTGAGGATTGACGGTTGAAGAATTCTTTGAGTAAACTACGCTAATCTACACATAAAGGAGGTCAAAAAAAGGGAGAGACTACCTCAAAAACGTAAACATTCTCTTTACTTTCCCCACGGAGATTCTCGAGGAGACATTTAGAAGCTGCTCCTTAGTGATTTATGTCGACTGGTGAGACTGCTGGAGGTGGCCTCCGAATATGTAGCAATCTGTGAGAAAGAAAATAACATCGAGGCTATCACCAAAGAAAAGGCAGTTGAGGTCCTTCGGGGAATTAGTCTGCAGCCCGCCGTACCACCACAGATCCTAGCCCACAGGAGCGTGGTATGCCGGCGACAAACCTGGGCCAAGGTAGCCGAAGTGATCAAATTTAAGAACAGGAGGGACAACAGCGACTTCACTCATGTGTTTAAGGTAGTCTTTGCTGAAACCACTATGGCCCAAAAGGCAAAAAAACATGGTCTACTCATGTTCACTGCCAAAGTTAGTGGGGACCAGATTGAGAAAGAAGAGTTCAATCCAGTTCAGTTTTGTTTTAGATGCTATAAAATGGAGAAACACGTGACTATGAACTGCAAGGAACCACTGGAAACATGCTCCAAATGCAGCGAAAAGGGACACAATTGAAGCACGTGCATGAATAATTAAAAAAGTGTGTTAACTGTTGGCAGGGACACAGGTCAACGGCCATGGCCTGCCCTAACAAAAAAGAGGTTATAAAAAGGAAACATGAATCGAAGAAGCAAGAGGAAACGTGTAGAGCAAACAAAACCTACGCTCAAGCAGCAAAAGCGGCCCTCTCAGAAGTGGACAGAAAAAAAACATACCTTAAGCTGCAGAACGAGAATTCAACAAACATTATGGCGTGCATTCTTCACGCGCACGTCATGAATCTCACGCACCCTGGCACGTTCGCTAAAGAGCTAAACCAAATGCTCGCTAAAAACGGTATTGACTAAATGTGGTTCCTGGACCCCCCCCCCCCTCCTCCCCGCCTCTGGGGATGTCCTAAAATTGCAGATGGTCCCAAACCAATGAACAAATGGACAACACGACCCTAAAATTGGAAATAAGAAAGAGAAGAAATAAGTAGTCAAAGTGAAAACTCCTGCCCCTAAACAGAGACTAGAAAATAGCGAAGAAAAGGAAAATGCTGGCTCTGATACTAATGGTTCCTTGGACTCCTCACACTCATCGGACACCGAAGCCCCACAAACAAAGAAGGCTAAGGGGAAGAAACGGAAAAACAAAAGATTGCGTGCGGGTAATATTAATCTTAAAATTTACGCATGCGACCAGTTTCCCTTTCCCGAAGAGATGGACCCCAGGGAAATATTCCACAGAATTAAAACAAAATTGTTTAAATGGGAATACGACTTTGAAGTCCACGCTAAAATGGTAGAAGAAGCTCTGCTTTGCCAGAATGTGACCCGACATTACAACACCTGCGAGCAAATTTCAAACGCCGAGTTCAGGAAGAAGAACATGACCCAGAAACACTAAAGAGACAACATGGAAAAAGTAAGCAATAGAATAAGGATTCTGAAACTCAACGTGAACGGATAAGAGGGGGAAGCAACGGCATATGGAAACATATTCCAGGGGTGTGAACCCGACATCATCCTTAAAACGAAGCACGACATTGACACTACATCTGGGCAAATTAAAATACCGGGCTACAGAGTGGTCATGAAGAATCATTCTCAGGAAAGGTTTGATGGTGCTGCAATAGCTATCAAGGGGAACATCTCGTTCAAACATTTACCAGAACTGGATGAATCCTTTGTGGCGGTTGAACTCCACACATTGGTAGGAGACATCGTGATAGCAGCAGCCTTCTCTCCTCTCTCGTCGAGCCTATCTCTCGTTAAATAACTTCTACACACTGTTTGGGCACCGCAGAATTGCAATCTTAGGGGGCGATCTCAATGCCAAATGCCGTGCGGCGGGCTATGGTATTACCAACGAAAGAGGCCGAAACTTGGAACTGATTATGAGAAGATAAACATCCCTAGCCAAAAGAGAGCTAAAGAAACTCTACCGTTTCAGAAGCTTCGATGTGCCAAATAAGAAAAAACTCTACATGGCCCTGGTACGCTTCGTCCTGGTGTACCTGGGCTATGGTCACTCAGATGGCAAGCTGTACCTCTCTCAGTGCGATGCAGAGGGTATAGAATAAAGCCACAATGCTTATAACTGGTAAGAAAAGGATCAACCATATTCGACAATCGGTTCTACATGATAGAATCGGACTAAAACCGATCAATATGAAGATCCAAAAGCTAGGGAGAAAGACTTGGGACAAAGTAGACCAAGAAATACTCCCAACAATTTAGATATACCGGAACACAGACTACGCAGAGTAGAAAGGACATCTCTATTCCCCAGCGAAAGAACCTGTGCGAGAGATAATATAAGACCTATCTACACCTAACAACATACAAAAGGCAATTAACTTTAATAAAAAGAGGCAAAGTGCCCAAATTCAAATCAAAATTTAACTAACACAAAAGAAGAGAAGAAGTATAAAAGGCAATAATCTTTAACAAAAAGAGGCGAAGTGCCCAAATTCAAATTCAACTAAAAAAAAAGAAGAGAAGAAGATAAATAATCAACAAAATTAACCAAATAATAATAAGAAAAGGAAAATAGATTAACATAAACGAAAAGAGGCGAAGTGCCCAAACTAAGATTTAAATTGAAAATAATAAATGAATAACTAAAATACAATAACAACAAGGTAACTATAATTTAAATAAAAAGAAACAACGAAGTAATAAATAACAAAATACAAATAAAAGAGGCAAAAAGGCCCTTATGAAACAAGAGATAATTAGCAAAATAAAAACCAATTGAAAGGCTTGAAAGCTACGACGGAGGAACTTATTAATGGAATCAAATAAATATATATACGAGTATAATAATGGAAGAACATAACTGTCATCGACGGTCAGCAACGTTATTGACAGAGGAAAAATAATTTTTAGACAAACAAGAAGAAAGTATGCTAGTGAAGCCCTCAACACCAAGGCAAACTAGTAAGCATTTTCACACCTATGAAAACTTACCACACATTTCATCACTTTCATTAACTTTGAACTTTGAACTTTCTTTCATTCTGTCAGATCCTCACTCCACTCATTACATCGGCAAAGGAGGCAAGAACATATCAAAATGCTCTGAAGATGATCGAATAAGATCAAAAGTTCAGCAATTTAGTTGAGGTTTTACCAAACACATTCATTTAAAAGAGAGATTAATAAGGAAAAATGATCTACCATCTACAAGATGAAATAAAAAAGATAGTTAGAAGAAGAGAAAGTTGCCAAAGGAAATTAAGTAAGGCGAAATACACAATGGTCTTCAACAAAAACTGCCTTCAAGAAAGACTGCTACCCAACTACACTATATTATATATATATATATATATATATATATATATATATATATATATATATATATAATGCTGTATCAAAGATAACACTTTTGTTTCGTGCAATTTCCCTGTTCTGACCTGTTTTGTTCTAGTTCTGCATTTTGTGCTTTAATGAGATCCTTCGATTGAATGATACTAAAATTGTAGTATTATTTTATTTATTATTTGAAGTTGTAGAAGAGAAAAAAGATGCATCCAAGAGCACAAGAGTTTGAGAGAAGTGTTAGTGCGGTGTTAATTTGACCACTAATGCAGCACTCCTAAACCTTATACAATAGCTAAATTAAGGATACAAGAAAATAAAAACATGAATGATTTAGCAGCTAACTTTTTTTAATAATTTGATAGGAGTTATTAGGTCTTCCTTTCACTCGATACCTTTAGGCGTACCTTAAGGTCCTATCACTTCTCTCTAGCATTTCTTAGAAGGCGCCGCTCTGCGCAGATCCGTGACCTCAAATAGCGCCTTCCATGAACGTATTGGATTAAGCACGAAGTCCTCCTATAACTGATCAGTTTAACATCGGTTTTTTAAAGGATTCAGACTGGGCAGTATTAAAAGCAATAGCGTTTTAGTGCTGTTCCAAACAATTATTGACTTTCTCCTCCAAATAATCATGACTTCCTGCTATTGAGAGAAAACGAATTCCGAAGGTAATTGATTTAATATGATAGCGGCTCTGTAACGGCAATATTTAAGCAATTATCGTTATTTATTAATGGTTATGTGGCTTTATTAAAGAGTAATGATTAACTCAATTTCAAAACAGTATTTTTAAAAGGGGTATTTATTTAGAACTTCAATTCCTTGTAAATTGAAGTACAGAAAACTGGTTAGAACCTAATAATTGCAAGTATTGCGTGTTGAAATATCGTTTCCGATTCCAGCGAAGTTAGGACTCAACGGATGTGGTTATTAGCTGGCTGGACTCAGCGATTTGGGGAGACTTCGCTATGGTTGTCATACTCTGTGCATAAATGCCCATAGTTCGGATTCCATTTTAAAATGTAAGTTTCTAGTGGAAGATATTTAAAAAGGCGTCTTAATTGAATGCAGATCGGTGGTACAACCGTTAGCAATAGCAGAGTAAATTACAATTATTTCCAAATTTGGCTGATACTTGAAGTAAAGTGTCAATATTAACTTCGAAACAGCGCCGTCTCATTATGGTTTCAATAGTGCCCAGTTAGAATGGGAAATCCTTTAAACCCCAGAGATATGATTGGGACATGTGCTGGATTACTCTGATTGGGTGTTTTCTTGATGATTTTGATGCGGATGAATACCATCTTAACGATTTTGATAAAGATGAGTGTCTTCGTGGTGATTTTGATAAATATGAGTGTCTTCGTGATGATTTTGATAGGGATGAGTGTCCCTTGGATCATTTTGATAAAGATGAGTGTCCTCTTGATGATTTTGATGCGGAGGAGTGTCGTCTTTATGATTTTGATAAGAATGAGTGTGATGTATTTGATACGGCTGAGTTTTCTTGTGATGATTTTGATAAGGATGAGTCTCCTTTTGATGACTAGGATTAAGATAAGTGTCATTTTTATGAGTTTATTGCGGATGAGTGTCCTTATAATGATTTTTTATAAGGATGAGAATACTCTTAGTGATTTTGATACGGATGAGTGTCTTCTTGATGATTTTGATACGGATAAGTGCCATCTTGATGATTTTGATGCGGATGAGTGTCCTCTTCATGATTTTGATAACTTTGGTACGGATAAAGGCCATCTTGAAGATTTTGATGCAGATGAGTGTCATCTTGATTATTTTGATGTGGATGAGTGTCCTCTTGATGATTTAGATAAGATGAGTGATTTTGATTCGGATGAGTTTCTTAATGATGATTTTGATAATGGTGAGTGTCTTTAAATGATTTTGATATGGATGAGTGTACTCTTGATGAGATTGATAAGGATGCGTGTTTTCGCGGTGATTTTGATATGGATGAGGGTCCTCTAGATGATTTTCATACGAATGAATGTCCTATTGATGATTTTCATACGGAGGTGTGCCCTCTATATGATTTTGATAAGAATGAGTGTCTTCGTGATGATTTTGATACGGCCGAGTTTTCTCTTCATGATGTTGATAAGAATGAGTCTCCTCTTGATGATTTTGATATGGATAAGTGTTCACTTTATGATTTTAGTGCGGATGAATTTCCTCTTGATGATTTTAATAGGGATGAGAGTACTCTTGGTGATTTTGATACGGATGAGTGTCTTCTTGTTGAGTTTAGTACGGATTATGTTTCCCTTGATAATTTTGATAAGGATGAGTGTCCTCCTGATGACTTTGATATGGATTAGTGTCCTCCTGATGATTTTGATAAAGTTGAGTGATCTCTTGATAATTTTGATACGGATTAGTGTTCTCTTGATGATCTTTTATCATAAAAGGTATCCTTTGATGATTTTTTTTATAAAGATGAGTGTCTTCGGGATGATTTTGATACGGCTTTGTTTTCTTGTAAGGAATTTGATAAGGATGAGTCTCCTCTTGATGATTATGATTGGGATGGGTGACATTTTTATGAGTTTAGCGCGAATGAGTGTCCTCATAATGATTTATATAGAGATGAGTGAACTCTTGGTGATTTTGATACGGATGAGTGTCTTCTTGATGATTTTGATATGGATGAATGTCCTCTTGATGATTTTGATAAAGATGAGTGACCTCTTGATGACTTTGATACAGATAAAAGGCTATCTTGAAGATTTTGATGCAGATGAATATCATCTTGATGATTTTGATGTGGATGAGTGTCATCTTGATGATTTGGGTACGATGAGTGTCCTCATAGTGATTTTGATTCGGATGAGTATTTTATTGATGATTTTGATAATTATGATTGATACGAATCAGTGCACTTTTGAATATTTTTAAACGGATGAGTTTACTCTTGATAATTTTGATAAGGATGAGTGTCCACTTGATGTTTTTGATAAGGATGCGTGTCTTCGTGGTGATTTTGATACGGATGAGTGTCCTCTAGGTTGTTTTAAAACGGATGAAAATCCTCTTGATGATTTTCATACAGAAGAGTGCCTTCTACATGATTTTGATAAGAATAAGTGTCTTCGTGATGATTTTGATACGGCCGAGTTTTCTCTTCATGATGTTGATAAGAATGAGTCTCCTCTTGATGATTTTGATATGGATAAGTGTATACTTTATGATTTTAGTGCGGATGAATACCCTCTTGATGATTTTTATAGGGATGAAAGTACTCTTGGTGATTTTGATACGGATGAGTGTCTTCTTGATGAGTTTGATACGGATTAGTTTTCCCTTGATGATTTTGATAATGATGAGTCTCTTCTTGATGCTTCGATATCGATAAGTGTCCTCGTGATGATTTTTGATAAGGATGAGTGTCCTATTGGTGATTATTATACGGATGAGTGTCTTCTTGATGTGTTGCTGCGGGTGAGTACCCTCCTGATGATTTTGATACGGATAAACCTCTTCTTCATGATTTTGATACGGATGAGGGTCTTCCTGAGTGGTTCTTTATATATATATATATATATATATATATATATATATATATATATATATATATATATATATATATATATTATACATATATAAAAATTCCACAAACTTTTGTGGCTCTGGATATGCGATACTTTTATTCATGGGTCAAGATTTTTTCCTCCTTTAGACAATAGATGGATCTAAGGATTAACCCTGAAACGTCTTTTATGTGTTAGGGTTGGTTTTAAAGATGGTGATATATCTGTTTATGTTTGGAGTGGTAAATTTTGTTGTATTTGTTTTGGTTTAGAGTGGCATTTTGCATAGCAGTAAATCTATTATATATGTTATAGCATGTAGTGGCGTTAAACATGATGTATATGTGTATGATCATAATGTGCTAAACATAGACTATGTCTTCTATATGTTCTGATTATAGGCTATGCATTTTTTATGGTTTGGCTTGTGTTAAATGTTATAGTGTATATGTTGTATTTGTAATGAGGTGTATAACTCTAATACATCGTGATATATATATATATATATATATAAATATATATATATATATATATATATATATATATATATATATATATATATATATATATATATACATATATACATATATACATATACATATATACATATATATATATATATAAATATATATATATATATATATATATATATATATATATATATATAGATATATATATAAATATATAAATATATATATATATATATATATATATATATATATATATATATATATATATATATATATATATATGCCAAAGTATCAGTTAAATCATCTGCGATTTTTAGATCTCTCCACTTATCGCAGGTAATTAAAAATGTTATAATTTACTTTAGTGCAACAAAACTTTTATGTAAATTTTAGTCATTTTAGAGGGATATCCTTTTACGCCGATGTTCGGATTATTTGTAGTGCCAAATTGCACGGCGAAATAGGATTGCCAATGAAGCTTCACCAATGAGTATCATATAAATCCTATGAAGGCTTGTAATGGACACGCACATAATCATGCACATGCATGTAATCTAAAAATATATAAAATTTTGTCATATAAATAATAATATATAACTTTTTGTAAGATAAATAATAATATACATCATTTGATCGTTTAAACTATAATATATATTGTACTTGTAAAGGGCTATAGGCAAAACAAATTCGAGTTTCTCACACCCTTACACACTCACACGCATATACCTTTACACGCCTCTCACGATATATGTACGTCAAAGCAGGTGCTGTCATTAACACAGAGCTAAAGACAGGAAAGATGCGGACCTTTATTAACTATCCCAGAGCTGCGAAACACAAAATCAAAATCTTACTCTTGAAATTTGAGATCAAGATTTTCTCTCACTACGTGCACACACAAATAAACATTTTTTCGAGTAAGCTTCGCCCAAACTGTGTCATTGGCCAACAGTAGGCCAGGCCCACTGTTTTCGATACATTATATATAGTCTTGGGTAGACCCTAGAAGCCAGTCAGTCAGTCTGTCAAGCAGGAAGTGAGTCAAGGACAGTCGAAAATAGACTAAAACATTAATAGGCTTGCTTCTAATACCCGATAAAAGTTCAATCGAATTCATTGCCCCTAAGCTTACCGAGTTTTCCGCCCAATAAAGAGTCCTTGAATCCTCTTACCCAGCCTATTTTACTAAAATTAAGTGAGAGAATAATCTCCTCCAAAATTTGAGTTAGCCCAAAGTAACCGAATACGCCAATAGCGCTACGTCGAAGTTAAGCAACATTGGGCCTGTGGGGTGGGAGAACACCGACCTATTAGTATAAATTTTTCATAAAAATTCCATTTTGTACCTGAGCGATTGCAAACTGCCCCAAACAAACTTTACAACATAGCCCACCTTTTGTATACTCATAAACCCTTAACTCAGAATATAAGTGTCATTTTTGGCACCTTAAAATTTGGGGTGACCTCGATCGGTGTTTCCCTACTGTAAAGGAACACCAACCAGGGTGTGCGGGAACAGCGACCCTTATATTTGTAGCTCATAAAACAAAAAACATTGTTTTTTTTGCCTGAAATCAACATATATAATAACCCTAGCGCCTCCCTCCCCCCCCCATCATTATTAAGTGATGAAATGAAAGATAAGCGCATAAAAAATTAACATTTATTTGACAAAACAAAATTAACTCTGGCACACAAAAATCCATTTTTGAATTCTTATGAAATTTTATGAATTATTAACAAGTATTTGAACCAGAGAGGGGAGGTAAGACACCTTAAAGTATAGTTGAGCAACTTATAGCCTAATTACATACAAATAGAGGGAATTCAAGCCATAAAACTTTATACAAATAAATACCTTAGCCTGTAGGCTACTACAGGCTAGGAAGTGCATGTTAAAGGCAATCAGAGGGGGTTACACCTTAACCAGGTCAGCCTGCCTCTTGGTGGTATGCTTGGTGGTTACCAGGACACCCTTACACTACCCTGGCTCGACAGACGCTTCGTCCAAGATGGTAGTAAAGGTAAAGGTGTCCTTGGAGAAAGCTGACTTCATGCGAAGGAAAGAAAAATTAAACTTCTCATCCTCCGTGATGGCCAAGACCTGGGCAACGTATCACACCAATGTGCCCACGTTCCTTCCCTCTTCCAGCTACAGCTCAACAAGAACAAAGTCCCCCACCTGAAAAAGAATTGAAAACTGAGATAAAACAAAACAAAAAAATAAATATATATGCCAGATTTGGCTAGTCCTGATAATGAATTATGATAATTGATAAAGTTTGGCTGCAAATATATAAAGTCCCTCACCTCTGGTGCCTTCTCAGCAAGAGAAGGCACCAGAGGTGAGGAGTCATCGAGCTGCATAGGAACATAATCAACATCTTCCTCCTCACTCTACAGAGACAGACTTCCTTCGCTTTGCACACTTTTTCTTCTCTTCTAATGCCTTCTTTTCAGCCGCTGCCTTCTTTTTCTTCTCTATCTTCTTCCTCTTTTCTGCCTCCATCCTCAGATCTGTGATGGCTTCCATATTCTCATTCAAAATGCAGGCCCGTACCCTCTTACGTCTCTTTCCATAAGGACGAGGAGCAGCCTTGGGGAACGGCCTGCCACTCTCTGGGGTGATCTGTGGGAAAGTAAGGTTTGAGCTGCTAGGGCCTGGGGTGGCAGTGTAAGCAGTGCTATGGCCCGGGATGGCAGGGTCAGCAGTGCTAAGGTCTGGGGTGGCAGGGTCAGAAGTGATAGGGCCCAGGATGGCAGGGTAAGCAGTGCTAGGGCCTGGGGTGGTAGGGTTACTGGAGCTGCCAGATTCCCATAGGAGCAGGGTTCCACCATCACATCAACAGGGGACAGGTCATCATCTGGATACATGGGAGATGGCTCAGGAAGATCTACTTATGAGTTATGGCCTTCAGCTAGTCCTTCCTCCCCATCAGAATAAGTTGGAGTAACTTCTACTGCAAAGTTCACTAGTGATGCCGGTCGCTCTGTGACCTGTTCTCCTACAAACGCATCATCTGCGAAGATGTTGCGATTGATAGGCCAGATACAAGTCGACCTGAAACCACCGAGAATGTTGGAGACGGTACTGGTCCAAGCCTCAGAGGCAACTCTGGCAACTGGTACACTGTTATGTGTTCGTTATGGTGCATGGGAGAGTGGTCGTTCAGTAGGCCATATGCGGAGGCAAGGTAACAATCACAATAACATGCTTGATCGCAAACTCTACAGCATGAATGTTCATGTGACATTCAGCTTTGCTCATGATAAGAAGAATTTTGTTCTCTACAGAAGAACCAGACTTCTTATGAAGATGCTGAATTGTCTGCACGAAGAATTCACCGTTTATCCAGCTATTTGGATGCAATATACCTTTAGTACCGAAAATCGTGTTCCTCATGAAAGCTGGGTTCCATCTGGATCTGGTAATTATAAACACTGGAGGGATGGACTTCCGAACAGCATTTATAATACCCACAAACGTCATGGTGTCCCCTCTTTCCCGAGTTACCTGCGTGGCTACTGGCTGACCCCTCGCACACACAACCTTAACAGGCTTCATAACTGTGGACAAAGAACTCTCATCCAAATTGTATATCCGGTCCGAAGTGAAGTCGTACTTCTCCATAACTAATGTGTAAGCCTTAAAGAAGGTTTCTACATTAAAGTTTGTTTAAGGCCACAAGGTTTGGATGACGGTCCATGAACGAGTAGTACCAGTCTCGCGTTGCCATTCTGTCCTTCTCTCAGGCATCAGGGATGGTCTGCCTCCAACAAGCTTTGGCATACTGGTATACCATCCTTCGCGCCTCGTTCATAGGCAGGCCATAGAACATTTTGGCAGCTTGGATGGTATATTCCACTATGTGCAGCTCCTGTTGTGGGGTGAAAACTCTATTAATATGGGTCTGCACAGGCACATAAGTGACCCCGTCAGACAACTTCTTGGACCGATTGAAGGCATCCTGTACCAAAAGAAATGAATTAGGACTTAAAGGCACTTGCTATATATAACGAAAAAATAAAAAACATTAATCTAGACTACAAAATAAAGTTCATAAATGAAATATGGTGCCGAAAATGCTGTCAGACTTGCCTCTTTAAAGATGAAATGTTAAACGAGTCTAGAAACACAGACTGAAGAAGTGAATTCCAGACCTTTGATGTAGCCTGAATGGGATGAATGAATTTTTAAACTTACCACAAAAGTTGTTTTTTTGACCCCGAATTCCTCAAGCGGCCGCTTTGATGCTGGAATTAGTTGCAACCCGGTGCTTGAATGCAGCCTCCAGGTTGGTGCGGACGAGCTGCGTGTGACTTTTCCTGACATACTTGCGAGGCATGATGATCAGGCTTCCAAGAAGGCCGTAGGCTAGATCTGAAAGATTTAATGATATTAGATATATGAATAGGTAAAGTTGAACCGCCCCCCCCCCCCCAAAAAAAAAAATTCCTGTTTATTGTTTAAGAATTATTATTGTTGTGTATTTCACATTAGCAATTAGCTATATATTACAGTATTTTTTACAGTATTTAAACCCTTATTAGTATTTTAAATAATTTTTTTCAAAAATCGTAGTGATGTAGGGGTACACCGACCGCCATGCCTCAAATACATCCGGTGGTAAAAATCTTTTTTTGCAAATTGAATATTAATCCTAGAGTCATTCTAATAACCTAAGTTACTTATATAATAGTTATTTCATGTACCTATAGCATAATGACACTGATATCGCATCATAATTTACTAAAAATGTCCTTAAACTTTACACCAAAAAAGAACCAGTGTTCCACTTCATTTAAATGCACTAGTTCACCACCATCATTTATTTCTATGCAAATATACATAAAGAGTCACTTTTTGTGATGTTTTTCCAAGTACATATTTCAAAGTATATCGAATTTTCAAAATTTCACGCATCGGTGCTCCCTCACATGTTGGCGGTCGATGTTCTCCCGCACCACCATTTTTTCCACATCAATGCCATGGTTGCCACTTCGAAAGGACGCACTTCATTTCACTCGATAACATGTCAATATGGCTAAATATCGTAATGAAACTTAACTCAGAACAATTACGCCATATTCACCGACGTGAGACACTATATGAGAACCGTGAAAAATAACAACAGACATCCGAAAAATTAATTTTCTTACCTGGTAAACACAGACGTTGTAATGGTGAAAACCTGTTGTTCTGTGTTGTTCACTGAGGATGGGTGCTGTGCTGGTGGTGAGTGGTGGAGGGCAATTTGAAATAGTTATCGTACCAGAACATTCGGTCGGTGTTCTCCCTCGGTCGCTATTCCCCCTCCTCACCCTACCGATGAACATTTAGCCAACCGTCTTCTGACCACGAACACCTAACTAACCTCCGGTAAACCAGTAACCAATAACTTATAGATCAATAACCAGCGAACCTATAACTGGTGACCTTGGACTTGTTATGTATACATTTAGAAAGTGTTTCAGTTAATTGCAAATCTGTGATGTTCCCTTCCTATTCTTTTAATATCCATTTTACTTTTTTGTCTACTTTGGCACCATGGTCATGATAATTACAAGCTAATTTTCCTAAAGTCAATGTTACCTCTAACAAGAAAACAAATACAGTGAACATATAGCAATGATTAAGATAAATATAAAAAAACACGTGAATTTTTTTATTATTTCTGAAAGCTTACCTTAAAATAAAAACACTAAAAACTTTCGTTTTCTCTGGTATTTGAAGGTATACATTATTAAAATTTATTGGTCGTTTTTATTCTTTAAATTTCTAGAATTAGTAATATCCCCAAAGGGTGTATCAGAGATCATTAAAGTCAATCGAAGAGCCTCTGCAAGAAGCACCTAACATCCCCAAATACTACAATCATAGGATTGTATTTAGAATACTATTTCTAAAGTATCATCATTCAAGGGTTGTCAAATAACTAAAACATGCAGCTAGAATATACGAGTAGTACACCGATATTAAAATATATTAATTTGGCCCTAAGCAAACCTCTAAATACCCTCATAATCTTCTGCCCTCTTATATTTATCTAACCTGCCCTTGAATACATTTAAATATGGACTACCTACAACTTCCAGTGGTAATTTATTCCAGAAGTTTACCACTCTATAGGTGAAAAAATATTTTCGGAAATCTAACTTACACTTTTTCTTTTTAATTTTGAAGTGGTGACCCCAAGTCTTATTGTCAGGGAAAACAACCGGAATTTTAAAGGTTACACATGTCTATAGGTATGAACCGTAGAAGTGAAATAATTAAAAAACAACACATGAAAAAAAACCCAATATACTAACGATAGTGGTAGTTTAACACCGTCTGGGTAAGCGGATCTGCCTTGGCCGGATCTTAGACTCTGTAGTTCTTAGAGTAAGATAATAGAGATAATTATATTCATTCGGTTATGGAAAATCTGAAATTAAAAAGTACTTATAATATCAAAGTGGATTTAGAAAACATTCCAGAGCTTGGCACCTCTGGAATGGTATATAATGGAAGCCTTCTTCTGTAATATATATGTAATGGCAGTTTATTTAATAGTGAAAAGGCATATGATACTATTTGCCATCATGGTCTTTATCAAAAACTATATAAGGTGGGTTTATTAGGGTGCTAAATATGTTCTCATTTAATAGGTGTGTGAGAGTGAATATGATTTAGTGTTTCAAAATTTGTACTGGGATAAATAAATTAAATTTTAGCAAATCTTTGAGTAGGAAAGTAATAATAGGACTAGGGGCCACCACTTAAAAATTAAAATCAAAGCTGTAGGTTGGATGTGAGGAACTATTTTTTCACCAAGGGAGTGGTAAATTACTGGAATGGTTTACCACAGGAAACAAAAGGCAGTCAGAATTTAAATGTTTTCAAGCGCAGGTTAGTTGAGTATATGGGTAGCAGGGCGGGCTCTGCGCATATGCTACACAAGAGGCTGCCTAGGGCGTCAAATTACGGATTAAAAAAATAAATAAATAAATAAAGGGTAAAAAAAATATATATATATATGTTTAATAAACTTGAAACACATCTTTTACACTTTGGCTACTTGACACGTTTTTTCTTAAATACGCTTTCCTTCTTAAAGTGGAAGAGGGTTAGCACATCAGGCCATCACAGGTTCTCAAATTGATGCAGAAGGACGTCGTCATGTTGTCATTTTCTGCCAACGAGTCCTTTGCTGATCTTTTGTAATGTAAAGGTTGTTCAAGCCGTCAGGTGGTGCTTTCAGAAAGCGAAGAAGGGAGGAGAAAAAACGGTCCCAAAGCTGAGGTATGTAACTTTAGTTAATTAGCTTTTAAAGCGTCACCGTGTTCACTTTTCATTTACTAGGCTAAGAGCAAGAGCTAAACTACACTAGCTACGATAAATACCAATATACAGTCGTCGCAATTACTTTAAAACTTCGTTATTGAATGACGAAGCTTTGCACAAAGTATGACGGTCATTGAACAAGTAGCCTACTACCTCTTATTATAATGAACGCGTCAGAAATCCAGTTGGTTAAAGTATAGGTTAGGTTATGTTATTAGATTATTATAATACCTATTTTTGGTATTATACTAACCTAACAACGTAACCTAACACTAGAAATGCATAGGAGGTGAAAAAGTTGGCAGCTCTAAACGTAAACTCTATGTTAATTGTAATCTTGGTTATTAGCCGCAATGTAACCTATTATCCAAATAAATTAATGTATAGTATTTTCTGATTGTTCATATGCACTGACAAAATATTTAGAACCACGACAGGTACCTGTGAAAGCTGCTACAAGTGAGGCATCACTGTCTTCACCTGAGCCTCTCAGTGAAAAAGAGTGTAAGTTTAATCAAATTTGGAATATGATTGCAGTGCAATTACTTTTCATGAAAAATGTATTATTTATAAATACAATATGAATTTCATATTTGTATCATACTATAATGAAGTACTTTGGAGGTATAATGAATGCAGAGATGTCATTGTATGCCATGTTGTTTTGTATTTTACACAGCGGCATCTATTCAGGCTGAAACAGCAAGCAGAAGCAGCACATGGGCTAGTGAGACAGCTTCAGCACTTGATTGCAGGTGAGTATTTATGCTGTTTGTTACAGGAGTTACATTTATTGATCTATGTCTTCTCTATCAATAATTACAATACTATAGATATTATTTGTATCATACTCTAATAAATTGTAAGTGTTTACCAGGTTGTACAATAATTCAGTCGTTAGCAGAGCGAAACATTGCTATCAGGTGGACCACTGAGAAACTAAACGAACCCAATTATGGTATTTTTTTTAAAAGAAGTAGATCTCATTGCTCATTTTGACCCTGCCCTGAAGGAGCGTGTTGCTAAGGTGGAAGAAGGAACCAAACACACACCCTGCCTTAGAAAATATTTGAAAATGAACTCATGATTGCATCGGTAAAGGGATTGCTAAGTCTATTGTGTTTGAAACCAGACAATCCAAATACTTTTCGATAATTTTAGAATGCACTCCATATTTGAGCCGTAAAGAGCAATTATCCATAATCATTAGAATTGTTTTAGTTGAAAGCACTCCACAAATAAAAAAAGAATTTCTTGGGGTTCCTTGAGGCAGAAGAAACCACTGGAGAAAGCCTCTTAGCCCTCATTCTAAGGAGACTCCAAGAGCTACATATCCAATTTCAAGACTGTAGTCTTACGATAAGGAAGCAAACATGAAGGGGGAAAAGAAGGAGGTTCAAGCCACACTACTTTAAATCAACCCTAAGGCATTATTTGTGACATGTGGAGCGCATAATGTTAATCTAGTTGTTTCGGATGCAGCAAAGAGCTCTGCAGATGCAACTGGCTACTTTGGCTACCGGCAAAAACCTTTCATATTGTTATCTGCCTCTACCCAAAGGTGGTCCATTTAAATAAAAAGCATGTGGACGCAACCTTAAAATCTTGGGCAAACACTCGATGGGAGAGCCGAATTAATAGTATGGCGGCTGTAAGGTTTCAGGCTACAAAGATTAGAGATGCTCTCTTATAGGTGAGAGACAGCACTGCTGATCCAGCCATAAAAGTTGAAGCACAGTCTTTCGTTAAAAAGGTTGGTTCATACCGCTTCTGCATTTGCACTCTTGTCTGGTATGACATTCTAACAAAAGTTCAGAATATTAACAAACTGTTGCAGTCAGTTACATGGATATAACTGTGGACCTACTGAAAAAAAGCTGAGGTCTCCTTAGCCAGCTACATAAATACTGGCTTTGCTGATGCCAAATCCTCTGCAAAAAAGACATGAATGTGGTTGCTGCCCTAAAGCAAAAGAGACTCAGAACTACCAAAAGGCAGTTTTCATATGAGGTCTTCGCTGAGCAGCTCACTGATGCACTGAGGATAATGGAAGATTCTTTTTAAATGCAGTTGTTGATGAGTGCATTTCATCACTAAGAAAGAGAAAAGAAATGATGAGTAACATTGCCAATAAATTTAGTGTTTTCATAAACTTTCCTTATCTGCCACCTGATGAGCTTAGGAAGCCAGCTAAAGAATTGACCAAACACTAACCTTGGAAGATAAGTCGGACTTAATTGTGGAAGAATTGATTGTAGAAATGCAATCTTTTTCAACTTGGTCTAAATGCAAGATGACAACACTTGAACTTTTTTTTTTTCTGGAGGAGAAAAGTCTAAAGGAATTATATCCCAATATGTGCATAACACTGAGAATCGCTGTCACCACTTCTGTGAATGTGACATCTGTTGAGAGAAGCTTCTCCAAACTCAAGATGATTAAAACTTATTTGAGTTCTACAATGTCTCAGGAACACCTGAATGGACTTACATTAATAACTATTAATCAGGAAGTATCTAAACAAATTTTATTGGATGAAACCATAGATGCTGTGAGGGAATCCCCACGTGGAAGATCTTTAGCAGAAGGGAACTCCCATGTGCAGCAGAAGGCCCGGCCAGGCCTAAAGTGGTAAGCCTACCCCCCCCCCCCCTCCACAAGCAGTAGCCTCGAATCGAGTCCCCCACGATTCACCTTTATGCGGGCTAAAATAGCTCTGCAAGAAGATTCAATGCCCTTCGAGAGTAGAGCTGTTTCCAGCTAACCCCCAACTCCGGGGAGAGCCTTGGACATAAATAACGCTCGACTCTCCGTAAGAGACACAGAGTTGAGAAGTCTCGTCCAGAACCCAGAAGATTTCCCCATGTTCCAAGTCAAGTGCTAGCAACAAAGCAAAGTGACAGCTGGACTATTTTGTGTATTTTTCAATTAGCCCCAGCCAGGAGGTAATTCCACTGAACGATCGCCCCGAGTGATTTTTTCCGACTTCTCTCATCAACTCCTGTCGAAGCCCTCATAATTTTGGGTAGCCGGAATACTCTTCCCTGGACCGGAAGTTACCCCCCCTTCCTTGCTTTTGGAGAACCGTCATCACTCCAACCTCCCGCTCTGAAGTCCGAGCGGCATCACCTCAAGTGCCGAAGACATCCGTAAGCCAACCCCTCTCCCCCTTTTAGTAACCCAATTGAGCTAATCCCCCCCCCCATCTAAATAGTTTCCTCTGGGAATACCTTAAGTTCTAACTTCATAGCCTGATTATAACTACAATTCCCCCTTTCATTTACTGATGTGATTTTGCCCGTTAATTCTCTGAGGTAATTTTACCCATCAATTCTCTCATCATTTTTGTGTTAATAAAATTATATTTTTGTACATATCTCTTTAAATATCCTTGAGCTTTGCCATTGTCCATAATTTACCTGACCTCGTTGCACTCTCTCACGCTACTCAGCCCGTCTAAACTCGTGGTTTTCCGTCCCCTTTGTCGGTTCACTTTCAAGGTATTGGTCCCTCCCTCATAGATATAATATGGTATTGATATGATGTAATGTCATACCACGACAGATGCCTTTGCTGCTAGGAAGTCCAGACGTGTGAAGTTTTTAAGAACATTGTCGATATTAGTGCTATTTATCGTTTAAGATTGCTTTGTTTGCACATTGTGTTCATTGTTTTAAATAGTTTTGTTTCTGAATACTATAACCAAACAGGAAAGTAAAAAAGATCCTTAGTGTGCAACTTTTATATTTGCAATTTTCTTTTGATTGCACTGTTTTACATTACTTTTTGGATTTTGCACCTTTTTTTCCAGAACATTTGCACTACACCTGGAAGTTTTACTTATTATATTATGATTAATATAATTATTATAATAGTTTTGCATTTTTCTGCACGTTGTTGTGTTTCATTTAAAATAAATTATAAATGTGTACATGCTGCGGGTTCTTTTTTGGGGGGGGAGAGGCAAAGTACACTCTCGCCTAGGGCACCAAATAACCTAGAGCCGGCCCTGATAGGGAGGGTAAGTTATCATGTTTTTTAAGTTAAATGGGGGCAACTTACATATTTTAATGTGAATTTGTGTATATATTATTGGTATGTGTATTGCAAGATTTATTTTTGACAAGCCATGATGGTGATGCCTTTCTAAGTAGTAGCTACATGATTTAATTTTCTACAAGCCCTGAACGTGATGTATTTTTAAACAGTTCAGACACAATCTTGTAGATGCAGTTTATGCGTTTTGGTTGACTCGGATGACCTCTGAACAGCCCTTGTGTCTTTTCTCATCCGTTGAATTATGTTATATGTTATGTTATAACATCTCCCTAAATTCCTGAAAATATTTATTTCATCCCAAATTAGGAGTTCCTGTAGCTGGACAACTATCATGAAAACTTGGCTGTAGAAATTAATATACCATACGGCAGTGTCATAAATCTTCTTCTACTCTCAATATATTGAATCATTTATTTAAAGATCTAAGAATAAAACACGCTATGGACGCTGACGACGATGCAGTGTGGTGGGATTAAAAAAATATATAGTGAATCTAGGATATAACCCTACGATTTAAATACAATAAAATATCAAATTGTTATTTAACGATAACTAAAGTCGACTCCAAATTATCAGTGACTGCAGAATCTAAGAACAAAACTTTATCATCTATCTTTTTTTAGAATTAATTGATTTCTATAAAATCCTGAAGATATAATTTAAATTTTACAGATGGTTCCAATAGGCGTGAAGGAGTAGCAGGTGTATTAAGTTGGAGAGAACAATAAGGGGTTTCAAGCTCCCTGCATCACTATTCTGTTTTTACTGCTGAGATATATCAAATATTACGTCTACAACATAACATAATATAACATAACATATCATAACACAACCTAACCTAATCACGTAGCGTAACATAACATAACATTCATGTATGACAAAGGACATCTGATTCAATTCACCCCAACCTCCCTCCATAAACTATAGCCAAAGGAGAGTGTAAGTTATCACCATCTCGTCAAATCTCTGCCATGCAACTACAATATAGAGTACAATAATATCAATATTAAAATATGTACAATTATAACCCAAGAGAAGAAAACACAATAGCCTCCCCTCTCCATATACTCGTTTAACCGTCAGATAACTTCATGGGGAAGCCGTATTGACAAAGAATTTCCTTAAATTACCACCTCCATTGCATAATTGGTAGTTATCTTGACCAACACGTGACTGGGTCGCTGACAACATAGAGAAAGTATGGTATGTATTTTGAAATAAAAAAATATCGTGTATATACGTGACTGTGTACACGTGTCTTTATTTTCGCTCCCGGATGTGGTCTTCAATTAAAAAAAATAAAATAGAATTCTAAATTTCTATTAATCAAAATCAGAGAACGAAATACTCAATTATATTTTTCTTGAACATATTTATTTAATTACCATGGAAATCGCGCAAAATATTCTTTGAGATTTTACTTTGATGGTCTTTCAGTTTCATTCCATAAAACATTCCATCGAAAGTTATGGAAGAAAATAATGTGTATCTGAAGAAAAGGTGGTATTACTCATTCTTTAGGATGGCCAAACGAGCAAAGGTCGATAAATCCTTCAGAAAACATATTGCTCAGTAGAATCGTAAAGAAATGATACAGTCTGTTATTTCAAAGCGTTGGAATTAAGTAAAAAGTGTGATTTCGCGCCTAAAAAAAAGCTTCATGAAGATTCCGGGTCGTGCAAGTCGATGAAGAAAACGGGGCGCCCTCGAAAAAAACCCTCCCAGGGAAGATCATACGATGCAACAGTTGTCGATGAAAGAACGAGTTGAAACAGCAGAGGTATTTCGGGTTAATTTGCCGAGAATCTGAAGTTGAATGTCTCGCTAGACTGGCTCACGTCGCTTGAGGGAGGTAAGATTCTTAGTACGCTGCCTTGCTCTGAAACCCCTCATAAGTAAAAACCAAACCAAAGCGGCTAAGTTGGCTTTCGCTACTGAGCATGATCTGTCTAGTGCTGAAAAGTGGTATACTGTAAGTCGTCATACAGGTGAAAGATTAAAGCTCACATGCACGAAATGACGTTTAAATTTGTAAATGGCAGCGTTATGATGTGGCGCATATTTTTAAACGCTCGTGTCCATCCGTTCGCCCGTTACACGATAAATAAACGTTGCGGTATCTAAGAATCTGCTTCAAGAAATGTGATCCCATCTCTCCGAACGTTAGGAATACATGAGCATTATTTTCATGCAGGACGAGGCTCTGTGCCATTTGGCAAAAAGGAAAGTTATTCTTGGATCCTGAAACTATCAGTATGATGTACTGGCACTCGATAGTCCTCATTTTAACCAGATTGAAAAGCAATAGAAAATACTCTTTGATAAGACTCGGAAAACAACGAATGTTGAAGATCATTGGTAAAGATTAGAAAAATATGTGAACAAAATCAATCCCCGAAAATTGCGAAATTTGGTGAATTCCTGCGGCCGAAAATAAGCTCAGATCAGTCAGAACAATGGCCTCCATACTTAATATTTTTTTAAATTGTCTATGAGATAATTATGTTGTTTCCTCGTTATGTATGCACTCACATCTATCAATCTCTAATATTGGACTCGATCATTTTTCAAATACACATTAATTTCCTCAACTTTTTATCAATGTTCCATTAATTGAATCTTGGACACTATAAGAGGCGAATTTTAAAGAATATTTTGTGTACTTTTCATCGAAATTAAGCAAATATTTTCAAGAAAATGTAAATTTGGGTATTTCGTTTCCTACTTTTGAAAACGGTATCGTACTTTGTCCTCAATTAAATATCTATTTTTCGGAAACTTTTATATTTAAAAGAAAAATTACGAAAAAAAGAAATTAATTCTTGCGTAAATTTTAAGTTTTGTTCGGAAACAATGAGTCTTTGTACAGGTGGTCCTACCACACATACACACAAGCTCACAAGCGCTAAAAGATTAGAAATTAGAAGAAAAATGCTTTATTTTTATGACGGTGAAGGAAATGTAAGAATACAGGGAAAGGAGCCTGAGAAGGAGGCTAGACGCAGGTATTTAGGATAAACGGATCCTTGGAGTTAGCTCAGGATCCATAGGTAGCAAAACCGACTATAATATATGGATTAAAGGGGTAGGGAATTGATAAGGCGCTGATACGCTGCCTTGCTCGCAAACCACTCACAAAGAAAAAAGAAAAAAGCGGTTAGTTTGGCCTGAGCTACTGAGCATCACCTGTAAATGACCTGTAAATGTTCGTGGTTACGAAGTTAGATAAAATCACGCATGAAAAAAGTACAGGTACAATAAAGGTACGTTAAGTCTCAAGAAAAATACCGGAAAGAACATGGTATGGGCATGTGGGAAGGGGGAAGGTGATGATGTGGATATGGGAAAAGGTATAAGGAAACCGAAACGGAGATGGTTGGGTTAAAGATGATCTAAGTGAGAAGGGCCTTATGGTAGATAAAAGGATGGACAGAGTTTAGTGGAGATGAATAGCCACACAAGGTGAAAGTGTAGAAGAAGTATGTAACATTTAAATTTAAAACTTATAATTACCTAATAATCTATTACCGTATATTTTTAAAGCGCGAAAGATACCAAAATTGGGAAGTTATAGAAAATACTTTTTCCCTGACAAAAGGTAAATAAAATATTAACGTTTCAGTTACGATAATTTAATCCCTAAAAAAAATTTTTTTTTTTACCCAATCTCTTGAATAAAATAGAATTTTCATTAAGGCTCGGAAGTTTTTTTATTTTGGTGTTATCACAATAAAAGAAGATTAGCAGCCAAATTGTGATTGATAGCTTGTTTTGAATCCCTCAAATGATGCTTGGGTTAGGTGGAGTTTTAGGGTGATTATTTTTTTAAAGTTTGTTTTTATGGTAGGTTAATATTTGGGGGTTCGTTTAATTGGTTTTTAGTAATAAGTTAGATTTTGTGTGTTGTTTTTCCCACCCAAAGGGAACCGAACAAGAAGCCTATTTTAGCTACACGTTGTGGCATAACCTTTTCCAATTTTAGTAATTCGACAGATTGCTACTAAAATGTTTAAATGACCTACTACCCTTAACCTTCGTCATCGTAGTTAAATTAGCATCATCGTTGGTAATATGCATTTTTCAATTCGGTGAAATGAATCACTTCCCCCCCAAGGATTAGGATGTCACAGAAGCAGCAAATAATAGCTTTATGCCTTGGAAATTACAACATTCAACAACTAATAACTCGGAAAACATTGTTTTGCGGAGCGAATAAATAGCAACATACAATTCAAATAAGCCTATAAATTAAAATACCGGATTGTTTTCATATCAATTAAAAGTTCTCCTTGCAGTGTGTCTTACGAAGTTGCATTTATATTACAGAAATACAAAATACCCAAAATACCAGAAATTAATAGTAAAATAAGAAATTATATTCCATTTCCAAGAAACCGACAGGGATTCATATTTACTCATCCTAACTCATAACTTTCAATTTCTCCGTGCATTACTATTTGACAATATTCGCCATGCCAATTTATCGTTACTAATAATAGCAACAAAAACGGAGTTGTTCCTTGAAATAGTAAACTATTCATTTGATAAGTAATATATAAATAGGACTATTTGAAGCCATATCATGGGGAAGCAGGACTAAATGCAACGTCTCATCTGCGCTTGCAAATTTGGGGATGGCATTCAGCCAATGACGAAAGGAAAATTAGTACAAAAACAAACCAAATAGATTTAATAAAATATATAAATAAACAAACGGAAGAAATATGGGTAGACAAAAGAAAAATTCGTTAGATTAGAGCACAAAAGAACTTACATACCAGCCGCCTCATTCAGAAATGTAAAGAAGCTAGCACGATGATAAAATATAAATGAACCATTTTCAGACTCCTTTTGTATGGTACTTAATAGGTTGTGCCCAAAATATGGGTACCAAGAATTAAATCTTATACATAAAATACATATATCATTGACGTGAAAAATAGTGTAAGTTTTATATTATCTATGTATATTTAGGAAAAAATGGATAAGTATGAATTGCAGCCCTATAATCATATTAGGATCATAAATTTATTTTAGAATTTAACGCCATCTTTTACACTAGGTTGGGGCTAAGCAGGCGCAAACAACGGGAAATGTAAAAGAGGCACACAAGACGAGCGTGAGAGCCTACCAGTTTCTCTTGGGGTACTGAAGTTGGGAGGGCGTGGTACTATTAATCCTATGTGAATGTCGTAGAGTTCAACCCTTACTGCGTTTTTCAGCCGAGAGAGATGACCGCTGTGTGCGTGGGAGACTTATAGTACAGACATAGTGCAATTCTAGGTTGGCGAAAAAGTCAGCTATCTTGGAAGGTTCTCGGACAATAGAAAACGAGTAAAAAAATAACTTTACTAATATACAAATTAATATTCTTTTTACAAAGGTTAAAAAAGGGGTTTAAAGCAAGCTATATAACACATTAGATATACACGAGCCTCAGCGTCTTAAAGGGGGGGGGGGAGGATTGGCGGGGATGGTCGCCGTACACACAAACAAAGAATAATGACCGAAGGGTCGCCGAATTTTGCCTTAGCGCAAAGTTCAAATAATAGTCTCTTGATAATGACTACTGACGGGATGAACTTAGATATTTCCTTCGAGTTTAGAACACCGAATCAAGACTGGGCACGTTGAGAAGTTTATGGAGAGCGTTTCTTTCCTAACTCTGCTCATCTCCAATTCGTGAGCGAATTATCTCTCTTTCTTCTCGTTCCTTTTCTTCTGTCTCTTCTTTTGGCTCTTTATCTTCTCTCGTCTCCCTGGATGTAGGCTATTAGATATTTTCCACTGAGTCCGATTGACTCACCTTGGGTCTTGAAAATTTCAAACGACGACATGATGCTGGGTTTACGCGACGAGCACAACAACAAGAATTAATTTACTGCACCACAAAGAATATGGTTGAAGTATGGATTTCTCTACGCACAAACAGGAGTGCGAATTGATTTGCTAAACAAAACGAAAACACGAACAACAAAGGCGGGGAGACACTCGCGAGAGAGCTTTGGGGGTCTAGATTTTATATAAATCCCTCACTGAGATTGAGACGAGAGTTACAGCACTCCTAGCACAACAATACGAAAAATAATACTATTTTTATTATACCTTCAACTTACCGCATGGGGTGAGGCCTTGAAGGACAACAATTCAATTCCGTGGGGGAATAAAAATATTAGTTAAACACGGTCACTCGACAATGAATTCATAAAAGAAAATAAATGGGAACCAGAACAAATTCACTTCGCAAGTAGGTATGCAATGGTTATTTCTCACATTTTAAACTCCAGAATCGGAACCAAGATTAGCCAACAATTAAAAATTTAATCAAGGTTAATCAATATATTGATCAAATTTTAATCAATTGATTAAACAATATTAACCCCAATAAACTTGACACCAGTTTAATATATAATAGATATTACTATATATGTCGTAGAATAGGGTCGAGTTCAACCCTTCCTGCGTTTCTCAGCCGAGAGAGATGAAGGCTGTGTGCGTGGGAGACTTATAATACAGACAAAGTGCAATTCTAGGTTGGCCAAAAAGTCAGCTATCTTGGAAGGTTCTCGGACAATATAAAACGAGTACAAAAATAACTTTACTAATATACAAATCATATTCTATTTACAAATGTTAAAAGAGGGGTTTTAAAGTAAGCTATATAACACATTAGATGTACACGAGTCTCAGCGTCTTAAAGGAGGGAAAGGCTTGGTAGGGAAGGTCGCCGTACACACAAACAAACAATACTGACCAAAGGGTCGCTCTAATGACCTTGAGCGTACACGAAGCCGACGAAGGATGCTTATACTGGGAAAAGGGGGGGGGAGAAAGTTACAAAGGAGAGTTGCGCGTTGCTGTCACCTCGAAGATTTAGTCCGAGGGATTACTCCTTGTCTTGGCGCAAAGTTCAAATAGTAGTCTTTTGATAATGACTACTAATGGGATGAACTTAGATCTTGCCTTCGAGTTTAAAACACCGAATCGAGACTGAGCGCATTGCGTTCAATGATCGGGTAACAACGAGTAAGGGGTAGGCTCACGCAAATTAGACGAGAAAACCCGGAGCTTGAGGAGTTTGCGAGGAATTGTGCAGAGTACAACGTTACGCGAATAGCGGGGACGAACAGGCAAGTGCAGACGGCGGATACCGACTTCCAATTCTGGCGCCGGAGGATTTATAGTAGAGGCGAATGGTTTTTTTTTCCCTTCGCCCGAAGGGGAGGGTTCCAGGATCAAACGCATCGCTATTTGAGGGTAGTCTCGCCCTATTAGAACGAGTGCGGGAAAATTCCTAAGCCGGCGAGGCGAACTTTTTCCTACTCTTAATGGGACCTTGAAGTTTCTCAGAGCTTTCCGCGATGACGGGCTTTCAGGCCACCACGGCGTCTCGTGATTTTGCATCTTCATTAGCGCAGACAAAAAAGGGTTGACCAGGTGTCTGTCCTCTCTCTCTCTCTCTCTCTCCTTGAAAGACGTGGCCGGACGCATCTTTCTCTCTCTCTCTCTGATCTGTTACAGTGAATTTCTCATATGAAAGTTATAGACGCATTAAGACTCATCACAAATGCTAGATAAAATATGTAAATTGTATTAAATTAATATTTCTACATTCGATTAATATAAACTTTTGTTAAATTAAATAATTACAAATTATTAACATATTTTTCGAATAACAAATTTAATGGACAACCTTTAGCACCTGTTTCCTGGTTCAATTCAAAACGTGGTGGAATCTAACCTCCTCTGTGATATACTATGTTCACAAGAAGGCGAAAATATTCTAGAACAGAGATTCACAACTGGTAGATCATGTACCCTTAAAGGGACATTTGCGGTTTTAAAAGGGTACGCAAGATTCTGATAGTACCAATCTATTTCAAGCGTCATTGGCTTTTCTTGCTTTTATAAAGGTCTTTTACATGTTTACAATGGCAACACTAGTTGCATTTGCTTAGATGTTAACTAACTTATTAAAATGAATACAATTTTATTTTGATATCCTCATGTTTAAGTGGTGAATAGGACAATGTCAGAATTCCTAAGGGGTGTGAGGGACCCGAAATATTGGGAACCCTTGCCTTAAGGGCGGTTTTAAACTATAATTCAAATAAAGAATTCATTTGATGCATAAATAATAAATTTGAGCAATAATTTACATTTTTTTTCCATTGAATTAAATACAGGGTGTCCCCCCAAAAAGTAGGCACACTTTAACGACTGATAGCTCCATTGATGGTTTTATTCGCGGGCGACTCTTTATCTCACTATGTCAGTCGGTCCCCGTTTTGTTTTGTTTTGTTTTTTTCTAATAACTGTAACTATTGGGCCAATTCTAAAAAAAAATTGAAACCTTTATATTGCTTTACATTCTCTTTCGAATAATATAATTGTCAAAGTTCTCCCAAGGTTAGCCCAGGAATTATTTTTTTTTGGCAATAACATCATAACTATTCTGTCGAACCTAACGAAATTTAAAACTTTTATCTTGTTTGAAATTCTCTTTCAAATATTCTAAAGGAAAAGTCCTCACAAGATTATTCCTGGAATTATTAAAAGTTTTGAAGGTCGTAAAACGCGACTTACCATCACTCCAATAAGAGTTAAGTTTGAACCTGATGAAACTGTTCAGAATGTCCACAATAAGCGTTCCGGAAGACCAGGAAATCGTCAAGCCCCACAAACAAGAAAGAGTACTGGAAACGTATCACCTAAATCCAAGAAAATCTGTGCGGCAAGTGAGTCGTGAGGTAGGTGTTACAAAATCGTCTGTCCAATATATTATGAAGTGTTATCAATGGAAAAACTACATTCCAAGATTAGTACCTGCTATTAATGAAGATGATCGGGGCCGAAGAGTTGAGTATTGTGAGTGGTACTTGGCAAAATCTCTAGGAGATGCACAGTTTCCAACAAAAATTGTGTGCAGTGATGAGACTACATTTAAATCAAATGGTTCAATTAACCTCACACCAATAGATTTTTTTATGAGGATAATTAAAAGACAAGGTCTACGCTATAAAACCTGCAACAGTCGCTGAATTGAGAGCAACCACTGAACGAGAGTGCACACAAATACTAAACAAAATGTTTAGGGATGTTTGCAATTCCATTGCTCGGCGTTATCGGCGGTGGCTGGACCAGAACAGACGTCAGTTTGAAAACAGGCGTTGACTAAACAATTAAATAGTGTCTGTAGATTCTATTACATTTTGAAATTAAATTTATTTTAATAAACACTGAATTTAAAATTATTTAAAGTGTGTATACATTTTGGGGGACCCCCTATTTTTCTAGTATCAACTGTAATCCTGAGGGAGGTCTGCGCATATCAACGCCCCTAATCGCGTATCGCGGCTAAAGTAACAAAACTTTCTGTTGTGCGACTTCCCAGGTCAGCGGAAGCTATCTGGATTTAGTTGCCTCTTACGACGGCGCAGTAAATCGATATGACGGAAGGAGAAAACGGTTTTAATTAAAGAAAACCCTATCTTTGAGACCCTAGAGGTGAGCAGAGTGCCCATTGCCCTTAATAAGGGGAGACGGAGGGAAGAAAACCACTATATGCTCTAACGCAGCAATCTCTTTTGAATGTTGAAAATTGTCTGCTCTTATGAACTTCCATTTGACCCTTAGGAATATCTTATATGATCACTTGTTCCGTTATTACTCTTGATTGCCATCTTTATTCTCATTTATTCCTTTATCAACCTCTCACTACTTATTTCCCTCTCTTCTAAGGGCAGAGGGTCATCTGGCCATGAAGGATTCGTTTGGGACTCAATGCGATCAACTCCACTTCCCAACCGAGTCATTCTCCTTGAAGGAACTCGCTCACTTCCGCTTTTTTCGCTTATTATTATTATTATTATTATTATTATTATTATTATTATTATTATTATTATTATTATTATTATTATTATTATTATTATTATTATTATTATTATTATTATTATTATTATTATATAAAGCATATCAGCTTAATTCTTATATAGCTTTAAATTTAACTTTGAGAATTCTTGTGGCTTAAAGAAAACTGATTTTTTTATATTATCTTTAATTTGAATATTATTTCTAAGCTTTCGTTATTACTTATGACATCTCCAGAACTTTTAAATTTCCTAAGTTTCCTTGTACAAATATATATAACCATTTGTAGGGGGTCTGGTTTACGGGTGATGCTTGTTACTGATAACGAACGTTGGAGTTCGTGCTCACTTCATCCTGAGAAATACCGAGAATATGATCCTGCGCGTGTGTTCCTAAGTAATAAATTTGGGTACTTCAGCAATTTTTCCATTGTAACAAATTATTATTATCATACCTTTTTTATTTCACTTCCAATTTACCAAATATCTTTTTCGCATTAAAATTCAGTTTTCCTCATGGTTCTTTTTGAGAGGAAAAAAACATGTTGCTTTTATTGTTTAATGCATTTATTTTGAAGTTGCGTCAAAGACACACTCATTTTATACAGGCAAGAGGGAAAGCACATAATATCTAAATTATATATATTATATATAGGTTAAAGTACTTATAAATAGGTTGCAGGACGGATTGTGTTATTACTAAGATCAGATTCCTAGTTTTAATTGAAGTTCATATTATCAAGTTCGCAATTCCTATTTCACGTTCTTTTTTTACTCTTCATCCCGACTTGAGATTTCAAATCTACCCATCCAAGTTCCCTTTCGTACTTGAGTTTAATTTTAATTTCGGAGTTCAATATTGTCCTTCTTGCCTCAAATCCTAAATCAGAGTTCACTTTTGTTCTTTCTATCTAATGTTTGCACTTTTAAATTCACGTTCGCACTTGCGAATTTACATAGGTTGCTACTTATAATGCTGCCTTCCGGGCCCACTATTCCTCTTGTTTTTATTTATTGATCATTATCTTAATCCGTCTGCCTATTCCCACAGTCTCTTCCTTGAATAAAAATGCCCTCCTTGGTCATACCGATTTCTTTTCCTTCGAAAAAGTAAAGAATGAGATGGCAATTGATGTACTGATATTATTCTTCCTAACTTACAGTTGCTTTCACTCTTTGGCATCCCTTTGGTACATATTAACCCCTACCCATCGCTATTCGTACTTGTGGTGCAAAAAATTGTGCTGGGAGATTTTGAAGTACGATATCCTATCATCAGTGCAGTGAATTAGTGTACGATTAAATATATTTAGCAAAATTTGCTACCACCTATTGTTATCACCCACATTCTTTCTGGCCGATTACATTCATCTCCCATCTACCATATTCCACCATAGGATCAAATGTCTCCTTATTCCCCTCATTTGTAATCACCCAAATAAATATTTTGAAAGAATTGTCATGAATATTCTGTAATATGGGTTCCATTAAGTGACAATAGAGTGCAATCTACAACCTCTTCCATCACACTACACCCAGGGGGCTCACATTCCGCCACATACTTGTGAAAAGTATGCCATAGAAAGGAAATCAAGGTCGTCAAACCAGAGAATTCTGTTCGTGACACAGCGTCTATGCATGATTTAAAGTCGAGGAGCGATCTCCGCCTGGCTCGGAAGGTTGGCAACCAGTGCCAACCTTAAATGGCACTGGAAGGCACTGGAGCTCAACGAAAGGCCGGTATATATATGCGGGGACGTCGGCATTCTAGACAGACAAACATTGGTTGAAGTGATAACTCCACGCAAAGATATGGCAGCAAAATTGGTAAGAGAAGTGAATCTTGTGTGGTAGCTGAAATTTACGACCGTTGAGAGGATTTATTATACTTTCGATAGTGGGTGTTTTTAATTCTTGTTCTTCGGAATATCCAAACTTGGTGCTCAGTGTTAAGAAATTTTGTATTAATTTTGGATAACGTCTTTGTTTTATATAAAAATCGAAGTTTAATAATAATAAATAATAATAATAATAATAATAATAATAATAATAATAATAATAATAATGATAATAATAATAATAACCTCTGGAGATTGTGTAGACTCGTTAGAATGTCTGATAATAGAGTCGAAAAGAGAAGATATGAAAGTGTAAGCTGGTATGTGGTTTAAAACAGCCCCGTAGAAGATCGTTTGTTTGCGTTCACGGGTGTTTGGGAGAAAGGGGAGAGTGACTGAGGAACAAATGGAGGGTATGGTGTGTGAGGTAGGCATGGAGGAGGTTTTTGATTGAACGTGCGTAATCTTGCGTGTGGACAAACTCTGTGAAGGAACGAAAGGGGGTTTGTGGATGCATTTATAAGACGGAAATTTAAGATACTTGCGTTTTGTGAGACGAATATGAAGGAGATTACTTGCTTGGTGAGATACTACGTTACATAGACCCACATAGAGACGAAATGCTATGTCGTGGAATACATGATTGGTTACTTTGTGCTAAATCCGGTATAGTTTAGTTGAATTAGAGTACTTTTGTAGGCATTGATATACACCGACCGCATTGGATATGTAAATGATTTAGGTCGACGAAAAAGACACATTGAGGCCCCTACCCCAATTGTTTCTATGTTCGTATCCTTGAGTCCATATGATTTATAAGATTTCCAGTTGGCGAGGATTCATATTTACCGTTGCGTTTATTTAAAAAGAAAAACCAACGAGGGCAAATCCACATCCGAAAACTTTCTTATAATACTATATAAGAAAATGGTAAAATTATGGGAAGTGACACTTCATGAAAGTTGCAAACTTCGTCCGGAAAGGATTAAATATTAAAGGTTTCCATTTAAAAGGGGGGGGAGGGGGAATTTGTAATGTTTAGAGAGGCCAATATGATTTTGTAATCCAACGGGAGGATGTTTACTTTTCGGGTAGTGAAATGAAACCGTGAATGAATTATTGGAAGGAATCGTGGATGTGGAATGCGAGGACACATCCTCCATTCGCGTTCGCACTTATGGACAAATTTACTCATAAGTACGAACAAAAAGCTCTTTGTCAGCGGTAGACATTTTACATGAATCGAAAATTTTGGGGACCGTGAGGTAGATTTGAAGGAATGAGAACCATGGACTCGAATGTACCAACAATCCGTGTGTACGAAGGCACAAAAGTAGGAATGACCTCGATGTGAAAACAACCTCAACTCCGACAAAGCAATTTCACGTCTTTTCATTATATTTTATTGGACGTAGGGTATCACCCGGAGGAAAATGAAGAGTGAGATTCCAATCGCTGAGGTATTTTGCTTTAGAGTTGTTGTCGCATCTCTTATCTCCCCATTCGCTGCCTTTTCCATTCGTAGATTCTGTCTCTCTGTTTACTCTGTTTATCGCTTTCTTTATCTCTGATATATATATATATATATATATATATATATATATATATATATATATATATATATATATATATACGTTAAGCAACTTCTGTATCCTACTTGTTCACGAGCGATTGACAATGGAGGTTTCCACGTACTTTGGAAGCATTGGAAGTCAGTCAGTTACTTCCAACGGTGCTTCTCTGGGTCCAGTTGTGGGGTAGGCGTCTTCATATATATATATATATATATATATATATATATATATATATATATATATATATATATATATATATATATATATATATATATTTCTCACTCTCTCTCTCTCTCTTTCTTTCAATCACGTTTTAACGCACACACGACACACATAAGAGGAACCTAACAGCATAAGGTGCCACCTCATATATCCCTAAGCTAAAACATGGAGGAATGCCGCATCTGCTTCATCTGGCTCCAGTGCCCTCATTGATTTTCACTAGCACTTTGATAGAAAAAAAATCTAGTAACTATTATCTCTCATAAAGCGGGTTACTTCCCCTTCTTGTCCGTCTCACATAACGCACACATCAGGCATTTCCTTCTCTTCCTGCCTCACAGTACTTGTGGGTGACCCTCTTCACCGCCGTACTGGCGATGTTTGCCACGGCTGAACCTGGTCATCATCATCACCATGGAGGACACGGACACCACGGAGGCCACGGACACCATGGAAGGCACGGATGGCACCACGGAGGACACGGCCACCACGGAGGTCACGGTCATCACAGTGGACACGGTCATCACGGATGGCATCACGGAGGACACGGCCATCACGGAGGACACGGTCACCACGGAGGACACGGTCATCACGGATGGCATCACGGAGGACACGGTCACCACGGAGGACATGGTCATCACGGAGGACACGGCCATCATGGAGGCCATGGTCACCATGGAGGGCACGGTCATCACGGAGGACACGGTCACCATGGAGGACACGGATGGCATCATTAACCCTTTGGTATGTATAGGTTTTGTATTAGCTGCTTCGGGATTTGGGATCCGGGCTTGATCGGTGTCTCATCATTTGCAAAGAGGAAAAAATACACCACAGTGAAAGTGCGAAAATAGACACACACCCAAATGTAAAAGGGAAGGGATGGTACATTTTTACCCTTTAGAGATATAGGACAAACCTTTTAGAGGCTTAATCTTAAACACCTGGATCCTCCCACACACAGAGGTGACGACTAATCACTTTTGTCTCTTTGGCAGGTTTGTGAAACGTGAGCCACCGGAGGTTGACTACTAATTGATCCCTTACTCTGTGTGAGGAATGACTCTTTTTGCATCGATTAATTCCGTTGTATATAACGATTGTATATATACCCTAAGAGATTTGAGTGTATACATATCCCAGTAATTAAACTTTCTTCCCTTCTAAAAACTTGTTTAATTTACACAATCATAAAAGAGATGTAGTTAAGGCATTAATTAATGCTCCATTGGTGTTTTGTTTTCAAGAAAAAATAATAAAACCCACTTGGCATTGACCTTAATGAGGGGGAAAAATGAAAATTAGTTGATGTTGTTAAGATGGAAAATAAAAATACTTGTGTTTTTTAAGAGGCGCACCCTTTATTTTATCATAATTTAAATGGAAAGATTTGGTTAAAGCTGATTTAAAACACCACAGCCTCCGATGAGCAAAGTTCGTGAACATGAAGGAATCATTGAATATTTGGTGTAATCTGCTGAAACTAATTGCAAAAGCTTAAAACTAAAAAGAGGGGATAAACGTTTCAAATCAAAAGATCTACCTCTTGATAATCGAATGGTAGGTGGTTCATCGAGAATGCCTGGTTGAATCTTAAACTAAATAAAAACTGATGCTACAAAAAGTAAATGGTCTAAGGGGCTCAAATTACCCACGCACCACTTTTGTGAAAAATATCCTTTAAAATAAATATTTCGGACAAAGATTTTGAAATGAAATGCAAGAATTATGAAGGCAGCAGCATCACTTTAAATTTACTAGTTATTGTTAGTTCAGAATAAGATTTGGAGATGTAACAAGTGGACAGAAGGATAGTGACGGGATAGCATTATTTTCTGTTTCTTTACACCTTCACCAAAGGGAAACTATGTGACAAGTGTTACATTTGCTTCCGTGATTGGAGTAACAAAAATGAGAGAAGAAAAGAAAAAGATCTGAGTACATGAAATAGCATGTAAAAAGAGATGCAGATTAATGGTTAAAGGGCTTAGTTGAAAACAAAAGAATGGCAAAGACAGTGCATCGACACAAATAGAATGGTTTTCCTGTCCCGGTCAATGGATGAAACTGATTTGGTAACAGGTCTCAGCTCTAAGATCTTCCAGAAGCTCCAAACAAGCGGAAGAGAGCATCATCAGAGTATGAATTTTTGCCCCTCTTCAACAGTCCAAAAGTTGAGTCTATCCGTAAGGTTTTTCTTGGTGAGATGAGGCCTCTTTCCAGCCCTTCTCGACTTGAGACCTTTATCAAAAGGTCTCCGCCTCAATGTGCGCACTAAAGCGTTCACACCTACCTCTTTCTAATCGTGGGCAAACTTGCCAGTGGAGCCACCTCTCGTGTAGGTAACCTTGGCGATAATATGAAGCTCTTGTGCGTCCAGATTAATACTTCTTCACATCGGTGTAACCAGTCTTTTTCTTCAAAGTCATTAGTGATCTTAAAGATGGTGCTTCCTGATGCAATTTCCTTTAGGAAGTATCTCACTGTATTTCAGGCCACTTTGTTGCATGGCAACAATGGGTGCGTGCTTCTATGTGCAAAGAACCATTACTAGAATTGACAAAGAGTATAATTATTTTTTTCAATATCACGAAATTGATTATAATTACTGAAGATCATTTATTCATTTACCCCATAGTTGTCATCATTTTACAATTTTGATCATATAGCAAAATCTCCAAGGACTGAAACCTCATAGAGGAACAGGACGAGTGCGATTTTGGTTTCATTGAAGGAATGCACTGTTTTTTCTTATTATTTTGGAAATGTTGACTTTTTAATAAACATGCAATAATTTAAATGTTAGAATAATTATTAATTTAAAAACGAATGGGAAAATTCAAAGTATACATAGATTAATCTCAAAACCTTTGTCCTTGAATGTAGTCAATGTTTGGTCTGAAACACTTTCAAGCTCTGGCAAGACCACTTTTGAAAAAATGACCTCATTCCTCTACTTCAGTATATAGCTAAAACTAATTAGATATTTAAATAACATAACTCTGTGATTTGGATAGTTCTAAGGTGATATTCAAGTTCAGCTTATGAGAGCAGCTCCCAAATTCTTTAAGTAGAGCAGCGATTCCCAACCTGGGGCCATGGCAAATTTCTTGTGGGCTACAAAAAAATTGGGGAGCGATGGGGCCTCAGGTCCAATGAAGAGGGCCACAGAGCTTCATTTTCTTATAAAATTATCATAGTAGTTCGAAAATTATCTAATTATCGGCCTTTTGACAATATGGCATATTTGACTATATGTAGTTAATCTAATGACAAGTAACTATTTACAGGATACTAATCCTAAAACATTGAGATTCTTTTTCTTCGATATACAAAAACGTTGTAATGAATTAGTTATACGTTTGGCAACATCGTATCTAAGTTCCACACCCACGGCACCAATACACGTTGCAGTTGCTAACTCAGTCAGTCAGTATCCATGTTCCAAGTTGTACCATTGTTGCTATGATTAGCCAAAGAAGAGCTAAATTAGACAAAGGTTTAATTGCATCTTACGAGATTTCCAAGCTAATAGCAAAAACTGGAAGACCCGATACTATTGGTGAAGATTTAATTTTGTCAGCAGTATCTTTGGAAATTTCGACTGTTATGCTACATAATTCCAAACAAATTACCAGGGTAATCACGTTAAGCAACAATTTAGTATCAAGACGCATCGATTAAATGAAAAGGATGTAGAAAATCAACTAGTTTCACTTCTACAAGTAAAGAATTTTGCATTACAAATTGATGAAGCATCTGTAAGTGATAATCAAGCCCTTCTTATAGCGGAGGTTAGGTTTTTGGATGATAATAGTGAACTCAGATAGGACGCGATTTTTGCTCGCAGTCTTGTGGCAAATACTAAAGGGGAAACAATTTTCCCAGAAGTGTTGGCCTATTTCAAAGAAAAAATATTCCAATGGGTAATATTATGGCTTGCGCAACTAATGGTTCCTCTACTATGGTAGGCAAATACAGGGATTTCCTTGCATATCTAAAACAAACTGTGCTTAATATTTTTTGCATACACTGAGTGGTTCATCGTCAACATTTGATTGCAAAACGTTCGGGAGGACGTCTGAAAGATGCTCTTGATAGTGTAATCAAAGCTACCAACCTTATCAAGCCAAATCCACCTTAAGAGCGTATTTTAAGACAACTCTGTGCCAACAATGGAAAAGAGTTTGAACGTTTACTTTTGCATACAGAGGTGAGATGGCTTACTAAGGGTAACTGCCTGCGACATTTCGTTGAACTCTAGGGCAGTGTTGTACCATTTTTGAACGGTAAGGCGCTTGGAAAAAAAATCATAGCTGCCAAGTGTGACATATTCTACCTTTCAGGTATATTTGACAAACTAAACATACTGAACAAACAGCTACAAGGTAAAAATACAAATATTTTAACTTGCAAAGAGGCAATCAGCTCTTTCCATGAAAACCTAATCTGTTTAAGATTAATATTGGCGTAAGAAATTGTTACATTTCCCAACCCTCGCCACTATTGAAGAGGAGCTACATGAGGATGATATTTTAGTGTAGATTGATCACTTGAAAAAATTGCACAATGATATGGAAATTATGTTCAAACATCTCTTGGAAATGAACATTCCAATTTGGGTGGTAGATCCATTTAAGTCAAATGTCGCTGATGTTGACATCATACTACCAGTAATCAAGCTGCTCAAGCTTAATTTTACCAAGGCCTCAATAACTTATGGACAAGTAGTGAAATTGCCAAAAAATTTCCATTGCTTTGGCAGGAAGTACAATTATATTTCATTGCCTTTCCAACGTCTTACCTAGTTGAGTCAGGTTTGAGCCGAGTTTCTCACCTATTATCAAAAGCTCGCAACCGCTTAGAAATTGTCAGTCTCTAACAACCATGGATCCTGACATTGGAAAACTTGCGCAACTACATCAGCCACAAGGAGGATCTTACTGAAATAAAACACACAAGGAAAGCTAATATTGCTAAAGGATTCTATTTTTTTGAAGTCAAAAGATAATAATTTTTAAAAAGTTACTTATTTTCTCGGTGTCTATGGAACCTTTCGTTTTGCTGCTCTATCAGAGAAATAATGTATGATAGAATATGGGAGAATGTATGCACATTTAATGCACACTGATATTTTTATGGAAGGTATTATAATATTGAAGTACTAATTTTCTGCTAATAATGCCACGGTGGCCACAGAAATATTAACGATCCCAATGGGGGCCATGAACTAAAAAGGTTGGGAACCACTGAAGTAGAGTACAAAGTGACTTGAAATTCTATTATACTAATAATGCTCGCAATACAATTAAAAAATAGGGGAAATTATTAATAGCATTAAAAATCTTTATTATAATAAAATTAAGAAATTTGAACTAATATTTGCGATCGTGATTTTGTCTTTGAACTCTATCGATCATGGGATATAAATTGTTTGACAAAGAAAGCAACTGCAAAAAAATGGGAAGGTGTAATATTTTTCACTGTCCAACAGTACAAATCCCATAAGAAATGTTTGTCAGTGTTGGTGTGGTACATATTATTTAGGTACCTTCAATACAGCTACAGATCATTTATTATAATATTGTTTACAAAAAAAACCCAATGAACTAATTGGCGCCGAGTAGTTTGATTAATTAAACAAGATCAACAGACCTAGGTCGTGTGCTTTGAATTATTTTGACCTATGACCTTATTACCTTACGACCTTCAAAACTTTGAACAAGTGAGGCAATCTGAACCATAGTTATTTTCCTTTCAATAATTCTCGGCCTAACCTAGGGAAGATCTTGACAATTTCTATCATTTGAAGGAAAATGTAAAACAACATAAGGGTTTCAAATTTCGTTAGAATCGGCTGAATAGTTACGATGTTATTGCCAAAATACTGATTGAAAAGTAAAATGGTTACCACCCGCCAGATCGACTTACAAACCGACATAGTCACTTATTAAGCCGCACGCGACTAAAAATATAACAGAATTGCGAAACTGCAAAGACCTTAGGAGCCACTGGATGTTATTTGAAGATTTAAGGGAAGAGGTGGAAGTCAGAAGTGAATGACGGGTAGATAAAGAGATGACATAAATAAATAATTAGTTTAACAATTCCTGCTGGTGTAAGGTCATATTTAGTGATTCTATTCATGAACATATTTAGTTTAGGGGTAAATTCCCTAAAGGAACTAGAGGTTGTCTTCCTTGACAACCCTACCCCCATGACGTCCTAGACTAGCGCCGTTTCTATGGTTACCTCAAACGATACGCTGTGGAATATGCAGTGCTCAAAAACCAACACAATGTTGGACCAATATTCTCAAGCTTTTGCCTCGAGCGATCAAAATATATCAGGTTGGGACCAAACGGTATATATTATAAATGAAAAACTAATGACTACGCAACTATGTAATCATAACCATAACCTACATTGCTTCCTCAAACTTCATTCCACCTGTCAACAAGCTTAGTAATACAACTCTTGTACAATTCTTTAGGGTTTGATGCAAAATATGAATCTAGCTCATTTTCAACCTCTTCTCTTGATGTTATCCTAAAACGAATCCAAATGGTTTGGTAATTTCCCAAACAAGTAAGAATCAGAAGGAAGAAGGTCAGGAGAATATGAAGGAGGAAGCAATAGTTCCCAATCGAGGTCCTCCAAGAGATCTTTGGTCATTCAACGTGTGTTAGGACGGGCATTATCGAGATGGAGGATGACACCCATTCTGTTAACTAAGGAGGCTCTCCTCTGGACCAAAGCAGCTTTCGATTGACGAAATTGATTGCAATAAATTAATTGTTTGAGGATTGTCTATCAATTCGTAATCGACAATTCCTTCAATATCCCACCATACACTCAACATGATCTTTTGGGGATGAAACCCTCTCGGTTGTTGAGAAATTCTGTTTCTTCGACTGGTCTATGAATGGCGGTGTTTAACCTTATGATAAAGGATCTACTTCTCATCACCAGTAACAAACCTGCCCCAAAATGGTGCCTGAAGGTGTTGTGAAAGCAATGACTCACAGAGAAACAACCCACCGTTGGAGATTCGCTGGGAACTTTTCATGTGGAACCCATTTTCCAAACATTGGAACCCATTCAGTCCTTTTCAGTTGGCGGAGGACAGGCGTATGAGTTACCCTCAAATTGCTCTACAAGTTCCCTAGAGTTTGTAGATAGATTTCCTGCGACAGCAGCTTCCAACTCTTCGGAACCAAGTTCTTTTGGTCCGTCTTTTAGACTGAAATCCCCACTTTGAAAACAGGAAACCACCGCCTGCAACTTCTTTCATTTATTGCATCATGCCCATAAGTGCTTTGATTAGATTTTGCCACTATACTTGCATTGACACTTTTATGAAAATCATAGAGTAATACGAGGCTAATGTGATCTTTAGATGGAAGGAAATAGGGATGAATACCGAAGAAGTTTATAAGCAATATTTATATAATCTGAAATAAAAAGGTATTTGTTAGTCATTGTAGCATTTCTAAACGATAACAAGAGGCACTGCTTTAGAAAATACTATCTAAAACCTTAATTTAGAAAATGGGACATTATTTCGTTCCAACCTAAACACTTCGAGAAATCATTAGACAGAACACTCCTTGAATGATTGGTGAATCATGTAGTAGTCCATGACATTTATTGCAATGTACTGATGCAGATTGAAGCTTGATTAATGGAACGAAAACAACAAATTGCAATTGACCAAGCTGTATTGCAATGGCGATGCGTTAATAGTGATGTAGCACAATGGTGCGGAATGAATTTTTTTAAGCGAAAACCAACAAGTGCAGATCCGGAAAATATTGTGTAAAGAGAGATCTGTAAATAAAGGTATTCTGATAGAAGAAGTGAAATGTGTGAAAGCTATCCTATCATCTTTTATGCATTGGGGCGGGAGGACACGTAATTTGGGGTGTTGGGGCCTGGAGAGCATGCAAAAGTCTGACATGAGCCAAAGCAATTTTATAGATGTGTAAATAAATTATAAGCCAATGTGAAAGTGCGCTAAGTAAATTCATGATGTTTCCTTAGTAACGATCCCGACTACGTGGTTAAGATATTAATGAATGGATGAAATGAGTTTTTTCCAATTGCCCAATCAATTACTTTGTAATTTATATACATTTAATTAATTTCAATAATGTTTGAAAAATAAAATTAATAGGCTATGTAAAGGTGATGACAAATAATATAACTTTTTATTCATAATTGTGATATAGACTGAATGACATCAAATATGCTAATAAAACGATTGAAAAAAATCAATAGAATGAAAAATGATAAGAAAATTTTATCTAAAATATATTATGCAATTGATTGCATGAAAAAAATAGTAACCAACGATAGAATAGTTAAATGATAACATTCGATGCCATAGAACAATGATAATACATACAAAATATCGTAATAATAATGATTATATACATAATACATGGAAGTTGATTTCTCGAAATAAATCAAAGTTACTTAAACATGTCAACGTGTCTTTTGTGTGATCCAGCAATGGAATTTAATATAAACATTTAGTTAAAACCATGAACATGATTTTAAGACTTATTATGATGTAGATCTCAACATGATTGTTCAGGCGTATTTTGTTGTCCTTAGCGTTCTGACTGGTCGATCGTTTGTTGGCTTTGGGTCGATTCCTGAATTTGACACTCTTCATTTCATTGAAGGTCCGTGGCAATATCCAGGATATATTTGTTTTTTTTTCTATTTCATTTTTATCCTCCTATTTCATTTTTATTTTATATTTGTTTTTTATATTTCATTCTTATCCTTTAAATGCCAATTTTCATTTACATTCTTTTTCCCTTAATTGCCTATTTTCATTTACATTCTATTTCCTTTAATTGCCCATTTTCATTTACATTCTTTCGTTGCCTCCATGATCTTCTCGTTTTCTTTTCATCTTCATTCGATTCTTCCTGGGATTCTTCGTTGTTTCTAATTTCTGTCTCGATTGTGCCTTGCTTAGTAATTACTGTTTTTGCTACGCTGAGTTCTGGAGTCACATTTTCTTTATCCTGTTCTACTCGAGGGTAAAATTGAGTGGCATTGCGAAGGTGCCTGTTTTCATTATGTTCAAGACCTGCGAGGATAGGATTCAGGTCAGTAGTGCGGGACACTTTCAGGTGAGTTTGGGCTTCCTTCATATATTTCACAGTCTTTTTTTGCTACTTTCGCAGAAGTTGTGTTTCTCTTCCTTCCCTCTTTCGATTCTTTTTTCTTTCTCTTAATATTTTCCCTCTCTTTGGAACACAGCATGGCTATGTTTCTGTATAGTCTGTAGAGTTAATACATTTTTTGTTGTCTCTCTGCACGATCTCTTTTCAGAACATATTATGTCTCTTTTTGGTGCATTGTCTAGTTAAGTGGTCGTCATTTTGTAACACGTTAAGCATATTTGGATGTATATATGCTTCTCGCGTTCCATGTGTCCGGGAGGAGGGATCTTTATGTTGAACATGATTAGTCCTCTTTGGTTGATCTTGGCATAATTTGTTTACTTCGTTATTATAATTCCTTTATGGTTCTTTTTTATTTCTTTTTTAATTTTTATTTCTCGTGCAATCATACCCAAACCATTTCAGCAGATCAGGCTGAAGATTTGGGGAAGAGGGATTTTTGGGGCACTAAGCCTATCTTCTTCAGAGCCTCCCCCCCTTCTTTAGATACGAGCTTCTCGACGTGTTTCTCGGCATTTCAGATCACAATTTACTAGAACCATCGTCAGATTTTCTTGAATGGTTTCATTGATCTTTCTTTTGTCTGGCTCTTGTTCTGTGCTATAGTGCGTAGTGGTGACAATTTTCCCTAGTGCGAGATGGTCTCCCGTCATCTTGTTTGCGAACGACTAGGTGGTCTTCGTGGTGATCTTTCTTCTGAAGTTGTTTCTTGGTTTAATGTAAAAACTGAAATGAAAGACAGTAGACGCGTTCCCTAATTACCCGACAGCCTATGGGCCCCAATTTGCCTACTAATGGTAAGCACTTCATGACTACTTTCCCTATGTAGACCTACAGTATTAGACGCCTACACAAAATTTAGGGCTCGCGGTCCTAAAGACCTCCAATCTTCACACCCCCTTGTGAGGCTTCCTTCGAATATTCGCTACACCCTAGATTGGAATGGGTCTGGGCGTTGTGGTAGTCTTGTTATTTTGTTTCAAGTTGGTGAAGTAAGTGGAAGTTATAGTTTATGAAAATAAGGGTATTATCCCTCTTATAGGTATATACCTCGCCAGGTGAACACAGAAGGAAGCTTCAATCAGTCCAACGGACGCATATATTTCTTGTTTACTTTCGCTGATTTCAGCCTTGCCCGATTACCTAATTCACCTCCTTTACCAGCTTCTAAGTTCTTCGTAAAGAGTATAAATTGAGCAAACTGATTAAGTCTCTCAAGGCCCAAAATTCATAGGTAAAATGCGTTTGCTAACAAAATTGATAGAGCGGTATATAAAATTAAGGATTTTGACTTAAACCTATACGATACGGGTAAGTTAAGAGAAAGGTGACAAAGACCGCAAGGATGAATAGGCGGGGGAAGACAGACCCCAAGGTGGTTAATGGTTAGGAAAATCAACAAGGCTAGGCATACTTATGCTGGATTAAGAAGAATATTTTTAAGTTTTGAGAGGAAGTTATTATGTACGCTCACTATCCGCAGATTAGATATTAATCCATCCTAGATGTTGATACCTTGATAAGTAACTGAGCGCCTCTTCATTGCAAGTAAATAGTTTGATTTTAACATTGAGAGGCAATCACGTCTCAGACCTGTGTATCTATTTCTCACGATTTGAAAATACGAGGCGATTAGGGGCAGGTCAATGTGATACAATACTTTGTACAGGTGTTCACATGTCTTATATATAAAAGGTTAGGTAGCGATAGGATTTCAAGCTCCTGAGTCTATAGCGTGTGTTTGCTCGAAATCTTTATTTGATAGTATTCGAATAAGAGAATTGGATTTAGATAGTGTTGGCACGCAGTACCCCAGATTGCAACTCCATATGAGTGGTAAGATTGACCGAGGGCAACGTTTGTGTATGCATGGTCCTATTTGCAAGAGTGTGCCTAACTTTTCGTAAGATATGAATGAAGTAAGAGTTCGGTTCGCACGTGACTTCTCTATTGCTGAAAGTTGTTTTTATTGACAATGTTCTATACGAGGGATTTTTACCTTAACGACTTGTATAAGTGGGTTTTCACTAAATTGTAGGTGTAGATTGCGACATTTTCTTGTTTTTTAAGAGAATATAAGGTGACTTTGCAGAGTTTAAAGATAGTTTATTGGCATTAATCCATGTAGGAAGTAAGAAGAGAACTCTATTTAGAGTTTCGTGGATATTGATTTCATTTAAACCTGAAGTTCGGTCAAGTAACGAAAAACATAAAAATGAATTTGTATCGCCAGACTTTCTCACATCACTTTAGAGAGTTGTGCATCAAAGCACGCTTTCTTGTTAGGAAATTGTTCATAAGTGTATAGAATAAAGCGGTTAGGTTGGCTTTGGCTACTGTGCCTCTTCTGTGGAGTGATAGAAAGTGAGAAAAAGCGTTTTTGAGAGACGAGGACAAATTTAAGTTGTTGGAATCAGGTGGCAAACAGCATGTAAGGTGTTGTATAGTTGAAAGATTTAATCACACATGCACAATAACGGGTTAACTTGGGAGGTTGCAGATTTATGATGTGGGAGCAATATTCAAGTGCAGTATAAAAGAATCTGCTTCAGGGATATGTGGTTTCATCTCTTCGAATATCGGGAGTATGTGAGTCTGTTTTCACGCAAGCCAATTCTAGGTGCCGCTCTGCAAAGACAGTGAAGCAGTTCTTGGATGCCGGAAATATTGACTTGAAGAACTGCCCTATGCAGATCCCTAAATTAAATCAGATTGAAACGTTTACCTTGGAAGACACTCGTTGATAAGATTCTGGCTCGGAAATAGACTAACGTTTTAGATCTCTGGCAAAGATTGGAATAAGGTAATACATTCACACTTGGACATTGGGAAATATTGGTGAAGTTCTGCGGCCCAAAATGTAATCAAGACAGTCAGAAACGAGCTGGATACTTCTTATTCATTATTTGTTCAATTGTTTTGTGGTTGTGATTTTATTTATACCTATAGTTCTATAGCATTAGACGGGTCCGTTCTTCAAATACATAATAATTTCTTCGTATTTTTTTAGCCGCTGTTCAAGGAAATAAAACTTGGACACAATCAAAGGGGAATTTCAAAGAATATTATCTGCTATTCCTATGGAAATTAAACGAATATTTGAATAAAATGCAGATTTTGATGTTTTGTTATCGAGTTTTGTAACGCTATTCAATATTAAATATTTACAATATAGGAAATTTATGTATTATTAAAATAAATCTCTTTGAATGCATCAATAATAAATATATAAATCATAAAATCAATATTGGGGGGATCAAATTAAATTGATTTTCTTCATTACTCTTTCATGATTCAGAATTTCTTTTATTATTGGACTTCAATCTAGAATTTTATGAGGGAGGGGGGTGGGATGTTGGTTTCATCACAGTACAAAATAATTTCAGTATGTCACTATGTCACCAAAATCCCCCTGAATTTGTTCCATCAACCCAAGATTTCAAAATCAAAATTTTCACGACCGATTTGTCTTTTGGTAAATTTTCAAAATTTCGAAAAAAAATTCTCACGCTCAGTGGAGGGTGAAACTTAAAAGCGGTTTGCACAGCTTTTTTGTCATTCAGGTACTATATTAGGCAATGAGACCAGAATAAATTGAGTTTCTCTCGAATTCTAATTCCCTACTCCACTTTTGATTTCGTCTAGCCAAGCGCAAAGGAGAAGGTCGGAAGGTGAAAAAAAATAGTAAAAAGAATAGTTAGAAAATGAATTAGTACAGGAAGTTTATCACCCGTATTAGGGGCCCAAGGGGTGAGCAATTATAGGAGAACAAGTTTGCATACAGAAAAATGGAACTTAATACGAACTTGATTTTAAAATTGAGAGAATGAGAGATGAATGTTTGGAATACGATTCGATCTTACACTCGGAACGTACAATGCACTTCTTACACGTCAGTGCAAAGATTTCACGTCATAATTAACCACCCTTGAGTTAATTTCTACGTAATAACAAACTACATAGTTATTTATCTACGTACAAACCGAAAACTGAACAAACTTACCCCTGAGATTCTCTAGATAGAGGATAGAGGAAATACTGTCGCGTACGACTTCCTATTTCCATAGTGACCCTACAAAATACTAGGTATTATTTTATTATTATTAGCATTATTTGTGTTATTAATATTAAAAAAATATTATTGTTATAGTTATTATCAGTATATGAAGATGTTTTTTTCTATGGTAGTGAGGTGAGGGGAAGAAAGAACACAAGACAAAGGCAGAAAAGAGTAAGCAACAGTAAACAAAGGTAGATAACAGTAAGAAACAAAATACAAGAGTAGATAATGGTAAGCAACCGTAGAGTAAATAGTCAACCCTATACAAAGGTGGATAACGCTAGACAACCGTACACAAAAGTAGACAAAGGTAGATGACAGTATACAATTGAAGACAGGAGTTGATAAAGGTAGATATCATTAGGAAACATTATCAAAGTATAGAAGGGTAGATAAGGGTAAGCAACAATATAAAAAAGAGATAACATTAAACAAAGGTAGAGGAAGTTGGATAACAGTAGGCAAAATTAAACAAAGGTAAGATGAGAGTAAAGAAAGTTGGATAATTGTAGGCCACATGAGACAAAGGTAGATATTAGTAGATAAAGATGGATAACCGTAGGAAATATCAGACGAAGGTAGAAAATAGTAGAGAAAGGTGAATAATATTAGGCAGAATTAGAGGAAAGTAAAACTGGGAAGATAAAAATATTGAACAGAATACAAGAGTAAAGAATGGTATAGAAAATTAGGAAACAAAAGAAAATAACAGTTGACAAAAGTGGATAGTACTAGGTAACTATAGACAAGATTAGATAGAGGTAGACAACAGTACACAACAGAAGACAGGCAGATAACGATAAGCAGTAGAAGAAAAAAGTAGACCAAGGTTGAAAAGAGTAGGCTATAGTAGACAAAAGTAAAGGAAGGTAGATAACAATAAAGATGAGTAGATACTATTAGGGAACATTAGATAAATATAGATAGCAGTAGGCAAGAGTAGACAAACATAGACAACACTACACAAAATAGACTACAGTAGACAAAGGTGGATAAGAGTATGCAACACTAGAAAAGGTAGACAAAAGTAGATAACATTATGCAATAAGAGACAAATGTAGACAACAGTAAACAAATGTAGGCAGAGGTAGATAACAGTAGGCAACTTGAAACAATAGTAGACAAGGTAAAAAAGTACTAAATAGTAGAAAATATAGACAACTGTAGATAAAATTAGGCAGAAGTAGACAACATTAAGCAACACTAAGCAACAATAAACAAAAATAGGCAACGGTAGACAAAAGTAGACAGCAGAGGAGCTCCCACTTGTCTTGTTCGTAGGTGAGGAATGTGCGCACCAATTCACTATGGAATATGGATCAAAGGTATTAAGTATTTTATGTCCCAGGGGTATTTTTAGGTATCGTTGGTATTTTTATGTCCCTAGGGTATTTTTAGGTTTGCTGGGTACTTTATGTCACATGGGTATTTTAGGTTTGGAGTAATTTTAGGCTACTTGGGTATTTTTAGGTCTCGTGGGATTTTACGTCCCCAGGGTATTTTTAGTTTTCGTGGGTATTTTAAGCAACTCGGGTATTTTAGGTCTCATGGGTATTTTATGCTACTTGGGTATTTTTAGGTCTCGTGGGTATTTTATGCTACTTGGGTATTTTTTGGTTTCGTAGATATTTTAGGCTACTTGGGTAGTGTTAAGTTACGTGGGTATTTTTTGTCCCTTTTTTTAGTTTTGGCAAAGCAAACCTCTTTTTAAAGAATTAGGGGCCAGGGTCCACTAGAGGACAGTCCAAGGAAGGTAACAAAAAGGAAGAGAAGAACAGAGGAGAAGAAGAAGAAATAGAAGAAGATCCCATGATGCACTCGAGAACAGGTCAAGCAAAGAAACGAAAGAACGAAAGAGAAGATCGTGAGAGGATGAAGGAGAGAAAAGAAGATGAATTGAGTAACAGTTAAATGTGAAATATTAGTTTTTGAGATTATTTATCAGTAATATTCATAATTCTATTTTTAAACCTATTACCAAGGTCGCTTTGAGTAATTTTATAAGCAAAAAATTATGCGCGATTGTAATGTCAAATCTTTTGTTGGCAAGCTTTTTATTTCTAGTGGCCTCCAGTTTTCTAACTCAAATAACAACATTTCTAGTGGCTGTTCAGTTGTCTAATAAAATATAAACATATTTTATATTAATAAAACAATTTAGTATTTCAAAGACTTCTATGGACGAATAGGCAACCGACGAGTTTCGAGGGAAGTAAATTAAGTTGTTTTTTTTAGATTGATGGGATTATTCTAACTTCGTATAATCAAAGAATCGCCGGATTCTTCATATTCGAGTCCCGTATTTCAACTACTTTGTAGAAAACGTAGATTCCCTTAAGGAAAATATACCCTCAAACCGCCGCAGAGAGGTGTTAGTTGTAACACGTACCACCAAGCTGCAGCTGACATTGGCAAGATTGTATCCACTCCCGACCCTGACTCCTATAATATGCTCGTCATACTCGCCTTGGGCCTTCCAAGTACTAACTTTATTACACTGTTATTAAAGGAATTCTGCATATGTTCATTTGCCTAACTTCATCTCTTTCTTACAAACCAATGGTGAATAAATACCTCGTTGTTTTTTGTTTCTTAGGTTTAATTAACTTCTAACAATAATTCGATTTTGGTTCAGAGACTGACCACCTCCGCACTTTTCAGCAAAGCCTAACTTACACTGTAAAAAGAAATTGAAGAAGTCATCCACAATCCGCGCGCGGATCCGTATCCATCCCCAAAATTAAACAACTCTTCCTTGGCCCTTTCACGTGAACTCTCCAGGAATTTATCTTACATCGAAATCCACCAATAATATGTTGAATATCTCGTACATAAACGATCAACAGTGATCACATATCGATTGCCAAACTCTTCTTGGTGGAGGTAATGACAACAAATCTTAAAACAATCAAATGACTCGTGAATTAACCAATAAGTAAAAGAAAACTGGACAAAATTTTCTTAAATTAACTGTAAAACAATTATTATCATCTCATAGAAGAATGACAAGACAACCATTTACCACCTTTCATGGGCCCTCAAGTATTTGCAAATGATCATTATGCCCCCCCCCCCCTCACTAAAACAACGACATGGCAACTCGAGTGATGCTCTATTTACCTCATTCATGTATACAAAATTGTTTTCAGGGTAGAGGAAAGTTCGGAAAAGTACCCCGTCAGGACGATTAGGAATTCAGGTGGAACAAAATGTACAGCTAAGCAATAAAAGCTTAAAGTTCACTGGCCAAGCATTATTTCCCCCCAGAAGCAAAAGCAGAGGCTTGGGCAGTAAACCGTGGAAATAATCTAAGTGTATTAATTAACTGTGAGGATGTGGGCGACCACCATAAGGCAATCACGCTGTCATTTAGATTCCACTATAAACTGTATATCCTTATTGAAAAATGTCCCCAAAAGAGGATATAGTGATATAAAACGCTCAACCAAAACAAAACCAGTCAGCAAATTGGACCATGGTATGAAAATTGAAACATATATTCATATGTATGAATAGTAATATTCGTACATGTACACCTATTCATAACTGTGACCTAAGATGGAACTTTTTGGTACACACTGGAATGTCTTTGTCTTCACTTTATTTGATTTCCCGTCCAACCAAAGTGATCACATTCTATAGGTTGTCTCAAAATGAGGTTAATAATGATAAAAATAATTGTAATACTAATAAAATAATATTAATAAAAATCAATAAACCATTATGCTATTTTCATTATATATTTCCTTTTATTCATTAATTATTCCGAAATTGCCTCTCGGAAATGACTACTTGTGCTTCTATACACTCGCTTCAGTGATTACCCTTTAGAGAGTCTCTAATCAAGAAAGGATTCCTGTAAGGCTCTTCGCCGTCCCTGGTATCATTCTCCTTTGCGCCAGAGACCCAACTAAATTCCGCTTTGTAGGAGTTTGATTACTCCAACCAACATCAAGCCTCGGCGAGCCCTTCATTCCCATCTGAAGCAACGTTGAGTGAGGCAAGCATCCGGAGAAGTTCAGCGAACTCTTTCCCACCAACTTCCTTACTCTTTATCCAATGAAAAATCAGATATAATTATGAAAGACATACTCAATTACCAAGACCATTCTTCACTTAGTATGCAAAACGGCCAGATATTCTAGGACTAGGTGTTAGGTCCACGGTGATGAGGTTACCGGAGAACTCAACTGCCTCATCCACCGACCTAAACAGGTAGTAAACACGGCCCTTGCGTGGGTGTATTCTAAATAGAAAGTCATTATTTGAAAAAAAATGACTAATTTGACGCCTTAATGTAATACGAATTTAATTAATTCGTAAATTTAATTAAAACTTGAAGCAATATTTAAACACGAAGGGGTTACTTTCCTTTTGTAGGTCTCTGAATGTAGTTTGTAGTTCTTAAAATTTCGATACTCATAATGTATCATACCATTCATTAATTCCTATTTTTATCACGCCGCTTTTATTTTATTGTCTACTGATTCTCCTCGTTCATTACTTTGGGTTAGCCCTTCCTTATGATAAATAGTAGATGAAAATGAGTATCCCAAAATAACGAAAAGAGGTAATAACAAAAAAAGGAATTTCAAAAAGAAAAGTTGACGGTTAGGATATCACGTAGTAAGAAAAGCGGTCAAGCGGTCCACTAAATTCTATTTTCATTTTCAATCATTTTCTTCCGGCTTGAATGGGCTTTTTTGGTCGGCCTATTCCTCGCTTATTATTAAATAATATTATTGAGATTTAGAAGCTATTTTGTCTTCATGACCGTAGGATATTTACTAAAAATATTTATATGTAGGGGATCCGTGCTGACACTATTTCAAGCCATATAAAAACCCATTTAATTTACCCCCATCGTTTCAGTAGAAGAAATGAATGGATATTAATTTACTTAAATTTGTTGTTTAATATCATACTTAAAATTTATATATATTTGAATGCAATTAATTTGTTTCAAAAACAAACATTACTTTTAATGTGGTTTTGGTTGAAATCGTGCAAAGAAGTTTTAGTTTTTAAACCATTTAGTATATACGAGTATGACATAAACATACAAAAGGGTTTAAAATTGTAAACATAAGAATAACATAATAGATAAATAAAAGCTAATAATTTAACAAAAAATATATTACTCTTTTTCACTCCCAGCATTAAGAAAATTTTACTCTCCCTTTTTATGTAAGGTCATCTTCAGGGCATCTTTATGTATCATCATCACTATCATCAGTTCAGGCATTTGCCTCCCACTGCTGAGAGAAGACCTTTCTCATCTTTTTTAATTTTGTTATGTCTTGTGCAATTTGTTTCTAATTTTTAGCATATTTTAATGGCTTATCTTTCCATCGTGTTTTTGGTCTTCTTTGCGGTCGTCTTTTATCAAATGGAATCCAGTCGGTAATTTTTCTGGTCCATCTGTCGTCATGGAGGTTTCCTATAGCTTCCATCCTACCATGAAGCTTGGCTTGTTTACGTATCCAAACGGCTCATTTTCTGTTACGCCAAGTTATCCCCATCATAATACATTCATGGGCTTTTTGTGTTGTTCTAAGTTTTAATGTAAGTTTTTGGGGGGTCGGGATTCCAAGTTTCTGCTCCATAGGTCATAGTTGGGATGCTACATTAGTTGTGTACTTTTATTTTCAGGCAAATGAGCATTTTGTTCTTAAACGATGCTTGCCTTCGTTTATGTATAACGGTGTCTAATTACGAGAACCTTTTGACAACCTTGTATCGTTTATTCTTGCAATATCTCTTGCCCATTTCAGCTTCAGAACTTTTATCATTTTTTACTATAACTCTCACTCGTGTTAAAATCCATGCGTTTCCTTTATACCCCCTGTGGGGGGGGGGGGTTATATCTTCTATCTTTCCTTGTGTCTCTGGGTTTTCCAAAGATTCCTTGAGCCTAAGTTCACTTCCATAAATACAAGCAGTTACACATGCATTGATTGACTTTCGCATTTTAACATGTCGCTTAAGAACATGTACTGAGCTCTCCTGCCGTTCTTCAGCTTAATTTTTTCCTCCTGAATCTTTGCTTTCTTCCATCAAGTGTTACTGGCTGTCATAAGAATACGTATTCCTGTACCTTCTGTAAAACTTGATCATCAGTTCTAATTGGTCCATCATCTTCAAGACTATCGATCATTATTTTCTTTAGAAATAGTTAATTTAAAGTGCAATTGAAAATAAAATAAATTTCCGCCTTCAACAAAGCAAAGGGGCCTTAAATGTCTTCTATTAATTCTGAATCCATAGTCATTTTCCACTGAAACACGGAATCCACTGTCTCAGTCCTTTGTATTATTAGTATTTTATTAGTGACGGAGTTTATCCCAAATGACGATGTTGCACGAGTGTATATCTAAGAAAGTATATGAATGAGTTTTGTTAATTTCCTTTTTCTTTAGTGTTTTTAGAACTAAATCAGTTGCTTCAAAGGTTTTTATATGCTCTAGGAATGACATATAAAGTGGTATTTCGGATTTATTTGTTCTCTTAAATAATAGTTTAACAGCATTTTGATGATCATAAGTACTATATTTACTTCTGAAACCTGCCTGTTCCGGTGGCTGATTGAAGTCTTATGTAGAGTACTTCGTTAGGTACTAAATTTTAAATAACACTGGGGAACAATGTATTTGGTGAATTGACAAAAGTACATTTTCCTACCTAATTCGAGCATACTAAATTCAAATCTGAAATCAGATTCTCTCTGAATGCTACAGATTTTTCGTAATATCAATAACTAATATTATACTATAATTTTCATTTTATCACGCCTATCAGCATGCCTCGAAATAATTTTGAATCATCTTTTTGCGTTATTTATAGTAAAGCAGGTTTTTCGCACAAACATTTTATTGCATATGAGAAGAAACTTGAATTACACCTCAGGATTACAAATACTGTAATCAAATAGATGCTAATTTATTAATGACCGTACATCAGGCTGGAGGACCTCATCTTGATTTCAATCGGGCAAAAATTTGCGTTTTTAACTCTTTCTCTTGTAAATCTTCTCTGGTTGATCTCTTCTAATCGTCCAGCGGTACTCCGCCACCATGTGTCTATCCCAGTGACTTTGGTAGCGCTCTTCCATTATCATCAAATCCTGATGGAAGCGTTCTCCTTGTTCGTCGCTCACGGCTCCCAGATTCTCTGGGAATCGGTTGATGTGACTATTTAGGAAATGCAGCTTCACACTAATGTTGCATCCCAGATCATGATAAGCCAACAGCATCTGAGTAACCAAATCCTCGTAGTTATGCGCTTTTTTGTTTCTCAAGAAGTAACGAACAACGGCAGAAAATGAGAGCCACGCTGCCTTCTCTTTTTCATTCATGGTGTTCACGAATCTAGAATCACTCAGAAGTCTTCGGGTTTGGAGACCATCAAATACTCCTGCTTTTACTTTTTCGTATGACAAAGCAGGACACGCCGATACTATGTACTGAACACAATCATTGTCAGTGCTCAGGGCCTTGACATACTGCTTCATTAACCTCAGTTTGAGATGAAGTGGAGGGAAAAAGATCTTCTCTCGACTTACGATTGGCTCATTAATAATGTTTAGTATTCCTGCTTTCAAAGTTTTTCGAACTGGCCAATCCTTTTGGGACCAGGGGTGGCACGGGCTCGACTGTCCCACATGCAGATATAGCATAGAAACTTTGTATATCCCTTCTGCTGGCCAAGGAGGAAGTTGACCATCTTAAGGTCTACATATATGATCCAATTGTGTTCATGGTACTTAGGTAAATCCATCACCATTCTTATGCCATCGTGAGTTTCTCGGAGATTGACAGAGTGACCGAGAAAAACTGTACCAAAACCATTGCCATTATGCAAAAGAAGGACACACTTGTGGCTACGCTTGGAGCTATCCAAAAACAGTCTCCACAACTCGTTAAACATACCAGGAACATTGTGGCAGTATACAAATTGTTTGCTCTCAGAGAAATACTTAACAAATGTACTCTCCCTTGTTCGGTAATATGATACCCGTACAGACCTGTCAAGCATATTTCTTTCACTCAACCTGGAGGTTAAAAGTTCTACAGCTTTCTTGGAGAGCGCTAAATCACGTATCAAGTCATTCAAATCCTATTGATTGAAACAGTGAGGAGCTAATGACTGTTCACCATCCGATGATGAATCTGCTGACTCTGAATCCATTCCGTGGACGTCCATATCAGGTACATCATTTTCATCCTCGAAGGAAGCATATCCACTGAAAATCGGAACTGGTAAAGACTCAGAATGAGGTATTGGCCGGATCGATGGGGAAATGTTGGGGTAGTCGATCTTGTGCCGATTTTTCTTTCCAATCCCTTTAGTATTCACCAGAGAGAAATAACAGTCCGATACATGATCCTTTGGCTCTCGCCATACCATGGAGATTCCAAAAGGAAGACCATTTCTCTTTCCTTTCGTCCACTCACGAAGATGTTCCACAGAACTATGGCAAACAGCATGTTGGGCCCACTTCTTATCTTGATCGCCAAGACGAACATCAAAATATGCCTTATAAGTGCGGATCACAAAGTTTGATATATTGCGCCTTGCACAAACTAGCGTGTAACAGCCACATATGTAGCAGAAGGTATCTGGATCATTAACGCAATTTCCTCTTGACGAAGCCATCACTCTAACATGAGACCTGAAAAAGAAACAATAATGTCAATATTTTGCACAATAACACCTATTACTATCTTACTACTATGTACTGTAAGGTATTTGCTTTCTACAAGCACCCTCTCTGTCCGTCCGGAGGGCAGTTTTCAGGGAAACGAGAAAATAGAAATTACAGAATAACTATAGCATGTAGGTAAAAATAGATTATATATTTCAAATCAGCATCAAACACCGAATTAAAATTAGCAGATAAATCTAAGTTACCAGAAAATGTGATAAAAATTATTCTCCTGTGTAATTAATCTGTTATTGATAAGATACTGAGTGGAATGTAGTTTCTTATGATTTCCCTGAAACTTTTGTTTTATATAAAAAACAAAAACCATCCGTTGAAACATGCCTTTGAAATTCTACTCTCCCTTATTCTCTTTTGTAGAGAAACTACCAAGTAGGTGAGAAAAACGTTCAGTTCCGGTCCTTATAGCTCTGATTGTTACCATTCTTACCATTTTTCGTGCTGCTAGGGGCGTAAAAAATTCAGCCATTCTTTACTGGTCAATTTTCCCCCTTATTTATTGTGAATTGTCACCTGCTGTATGATGGCCATTGGTAGCATATAGTTTTGATAGAAAACAACACTTTCTCCGATTTTTCCTATTTTTTTGTATATATTGTTTTTACGTTTATCCTTAAGCGTTTTTTTTTGTTGCCTCACAAATTTTAGGTGTCGTTTCATCTTTTTTAATGATTGGTTCTTTTCAAAAGTTTGCAGTGCTTGTTTTATATTATATGTTATTTCAGTTCTAACTTGAGTTAGCTTTTAATAAGCTTGCTAACTTTAGTGCATTCGATCCTCTCTCTGATTATTCCATCCTATCTTATTTTCAGCTTTTTGTTTATCCTTTTATAGCCTCATTTATTATAATGTTAGATGACCTTGTGTTGTTGTTCTTGCCAAAGTTTTACAGGGGAACATAATTTCTGTTATAAAGGGTGTTCCATTAAGACGGATCGAAGTTAGCAGTAAACAAAATAGTGTTATTGTTTAAAATTTATTGATTTCACTATTGGATCATGTTATGTGAGTCATGGCAATTATATATCAAAAATAATATCGTTTAAATGTCCGCCAAGCTTCGGCGGCACACCTCCACTCGATGGTCCAAATTTTTGATGACGTCTCTGCATAGTTGCTCTTCGATCTTACCAATATGCCTTATCATCTCATCCTTCAGCTGTTCAATTGTTGTTGGTTTGTTAGCATAGACCTTACTTTTGAGATGACCTCAAAGGAAGAAATCTAAAGGCGTCAAGTCACACTATCCTAGTGGCCAATTGACCTCGTTGTTTTGAGAGATGATGTGACAATTTTCCTAATTGCAGTCTCGGTTGGTCGATTATGTTGACCAAAAAAATCGCGAAGTGCCTGAAATGCGTTTCTGTTTGAACGTCCATTTTCGTAATAGGCTTCGATAACTTGAACACGTTGTTCGATTGTTAATCTTTCCAGGGTTGAAATTGCCAAAGAGTGGCGTTGTTAAATCTGATATAAAAATAAAGAAATCATTAGACGCTTAAATTTAACTCAAATTTAAAATTGGTCCAAGTTATTGGGACACCCTTTATTATTGTTGCATTTTTCTAAAAAGGATTCTATTACTTGATCCTTGAGGGAGGACGTACCAAAATAGATTAAAGGCTGGCTAGAAAGCCGTAGGCACAGTTGTTGTTATTGAAAATAGTTCAACGCGGGCATCATTCACTAGCGGCCTTCCTCAGGCTTCTTTACTCGGACTCTTGCTTCTTTAAAAATGTATGATCGACTTTGACACGAATTTATTTAATAAATTTAGTACTCAGGAAAAAACATCATAGTGGCTGTTTAAACTCGCCAAAAACGGATAGCATACAAGGTGCAGTGGGTAATTTGTCGCCGTTGATAACTCAAAATTCCACGCATGGGTGTTAACTTGCGTCGATTCGCTAATGTTCCTGTCACAGTAGACTCAGCTGTACATCATTTGTGAAGGCAGCAATATCATAGTTAAATTCAATCCTCCAAAAATTTAGAAATTCCAAGCTTTTCAGCTTGGTATTCACGCTTGGAGCTGCAATGCAATGACCTCTACGTAGCTGGATGTCAATCTGAGAAAGGTGCAGAGGAACAGGAAAGAGTTGGATAAGTCAGGCTGTACTTACGAGGGTACCGCGGGTCGGATCCTCACTCTAAGCGTTCTGATACGAAAAATATACCCCGAATTTTTCCTCGATATCTAGGCCATCATTCACAACGATACCAGCAAGTCAATGAGTTGCATAGCTAGGGACAAGGGAGTGTCAGAGTCTCTTATCAGGGAGTTAGACTACAAGAACATCCACTACTACTCATACAAGATAAGAAAGGGCCAGCATCAATCGTAAAAGATAAGGGAGAAGCGGACAGAATGCGCTGCGAAGCTTGTGAACAAATTGAAGCATCCGCTCAAGCCTGGCATAGTCTGATTCTTCTCAGACGAGAACTTCTACCAGGTCTAGTTGAAAACCAGCAAAACAACCAGTGGCTTTTTGTGTCTCCCAAAGGTGTATTGAGAGTCTTAAAGACCAAGTTCCATATCCTCATCATTGTGTTAGGATGGTAAATAACAAAGGCAACGTTTTGCTCCTGTTTATCTCCCACAGGGAGGGGGGGGGGAGAGCTACATCAATTCTTGGCTGTCGGACAATTTGGGGGATCACATCGCTCTAAATATATTGTATCCTAACTCGCCAGACTGCAACCTCATGGACTATTACTTATGGGGCGTGGTTGATAGAGAGAGTGAGAGAAACACCAAGAAGTTCCCGTGCAGCATCAAGGTGAAGCTTAGATCTAGCATCATCACAATTTTTACCCATTTAAACAGTGAGACCCTCAAGAAGGTCTGTAGCTGGTTTTGACGTCATCTAGAGACTGTGGTTGATGCTGACAGGTGATTTATTTGAATAAAATGAAGAGTACAATCCTTCCAGTCTTCAATATGTAACGTTGATAAATATATCTGCACAGATGCACTTTTCGGGTTATTTTATTTTTTATTGAAGTTAGGCGATAAATTACCCACCACACCGTATATCTGACTATTCGGAAAGATGACTGATGCAATTTAATGTTGAAAAGTGTAAGTTGAAAATGCACGTAGTTTATGATGACTCTCGAAGAGATTTTAATATGGTCAAGTTCTAAATACAGTCAACATGGAAAAATATTTAGATTTCTTAATTCCAAAAGATGTAAAAGTTTCGAAGCAATTTACTGTAGCCACGCAAGAGATGCTTCTATAGCTTGAAATAGGAGTTTTAATTGGAAAATAGTAATATTTCCTTATATAAAGCGCTTATAAGACCTCATATGGAGTACGCGGTAAATTCTGGTCTCCATAAATGCAAATGGACATTGCATTATTGGAATGTATCCAGCAGCGAGTGGGAAAATTTATTCCTGAACTTAGAGGTAGATCACACGATGAAAGGTTGAGGTACCTCAATTTATTTGTAATGAATGATAGGTATCTACGTGACAAACTTATTGAAGTATTTATAATACTAAACGGGCTCACCAAAATATGACTCATTATTTGAGATAGATAACCGAGCTGTAACTAGTAAACAAAATATTTAAAACTGCCATAGACCAAAATTTCTGTTCTCATAAAATAGCACAGACCTGGAATGCTCACCTAGGAATTTTGTCGAAAGCAGTACAGTAAATATGTTTGTGTAAGAATAAGGAGAGGGAGAAGGAACCCTTCCTCCCCCCCCTGACTTCCCCATTTCGTCCTTGACCGTTCTAAATTCGTCTGGCCTATATACTGCGAAAATTAGCACAATGGCAAGACTATTGAGGGGGAATCACGACTTCTCGCTATGGGCCCTTATCGCTACCCAAGGCAATTAAGAAAGTCTGTTGGCGATGAACCTCTCTCCCCGTCTAGATAATTTCGGAGAATATATTCGAAACCTCGAAGTTCACAGGAAGATTGTGTCTGAAGCCGCCGTCCAGTACGTCTTCGTTAGTCGAGAGGGAATCGACTATATTTCCGACCAGTGAATAATTGAGTGATTGTCGAAGAGCTAGTCGTCGCTCAGTGTTGTTCGTGGAGATAGTGAGGCGCGTTTCAACCCTTCTCACCACGTATTCGGATTTCAAGGATCGGAAAAGCCATCCCCGAAGCACTCTCCGTTTGCCTCTTAAGGATAAGAGGCCCCCAACTTCAGTTTCCCGAAGTTGGATTGAGCGTCTCGTGAGACTCCACAAGTTCAAGGTGAAATTTGCCTACCTGGTCCTACTCGCCGCACATCAAGATAAAAGGGATTTAACCCCCGGTTAGTCACGCTCCTCCCACCTTTACCAATTCGAACCTCAAGAAACCCCTTTGCTCTAGAATTTGCATAATTGTAAAATCATTACTTAATTAATTATCCCTCGATTCAAATTTAATTGATAATGTTAATCATCTTAGCAGTGAACCGTCAATACTTAATGGCATTGCCATTTAACTTGCCCTATATTAATATATAATCTTTAGTCCTATTAAAGTATATTTTTGTTGCCGTGTTTGAATATTCCTTGGCCTAGCAGCTGTGTATTTAAAAACACTTAAAACCATCCCCAGGTGGAGCCTTAATTTCGGTCGGCCAGTAGGCTAGTGTTTGTATAACAGCGTACACCTGGTTATACCACGACAATGTTGAAGAATAGGATCGATAAAATATCACTTTAATTAAAATATGACCTCGCAGAAATAAGAATTACGAAATTATTCATAATCCATATCCCCATTTCATCTACCTATCCTAGGCCTCTGAGTTTTATCCTTTTTCCCTTTTTTGGATCTGGCTTCGAGTTGATCTTAGGGACTTTGGTGGTTTATAATTCTGTAATTAAAACGGTTTGCTATTTGTAAAAGAACAACCTCTGACACCCCCCCCCCTCCCACCCACACACAATTTATTGTAGACCACGTGCGCTTGTATCCCGCCATATATAACGTCACTTCCAGTTCGAAAATTCACGAATTTTCGACTCTTGAGCGCATTGTTGAAATATTCTCCAATCAGACCTTTCGCCATTTTGGGCACACTCTCCAGAAACAGCTCCAATTTTGGTTAGATTCGTGTAAAGTCCTCCAAGAGTAGAAGTCCCTTCTGGACTTCGTCTTAATAGATCAATTTCTAGCTTCCCTGACCCACAAAATCCATGCCTTCGTTAAGGACAAGCGCTGCTCTACGTTTAATGAATGCCTAGAAGAGGCTGATGTTTATGCAAGTAGCCATAACTTGTATCCCATGGTTAATAAGAAGCCTCCCCTGTCTCCTCCCAAGTTTAAGATTAATAACTCCAGGCCCCCTCCAAGAAATACCCCGAAATTCCTGAAACTTCAAGGCCCCTCGAAACCCAGGGATCTCCCTCCTTCGGAACCAAGAGACATTAAACCCATAATTTCCCCCTCCCCCGTATTTATTTCTCCGAAGGCAGATAATCTGTTTTACCTGCAGAATAGAAGGTCATGTACACACGGACTGCCTTTAAAATTCCTAATTTAGAATCATGTCCTCCCATCAGGTACACCAAGTTAGTGCCACTCCTATTCCCCCTCCCCCGTCTCCTTAAGATACCACTACGTCTCTCTCGTTCACCAACTAATCGGGTCACCAAGTAAATTTTCTCATTAATAAGAGCTCCCCGGGGGTTTAAAATTTGAAAATGGAGCCGTGAACGGATTCCGTATGTCCACCCTTGTACATGACACTGGGTGCCCATGCATCTTGGTATCCGAGAATTTACTTCCCTCAGTCGGTCCTGACCACCAAACGTTCGCTGTGGTCCATGATTACCTTGGCCAAGCGAATCGTTTGTCTATTGCAAATTTCACATCGAATGTGAGTATTTGACTGGTTGGGTCAAAGTGGTAGCAGCCCCAATCAAGTTTTGCTCTGTACTGATTGGTCAGAACCCCCAGGTTACAAGTAACCCGGTAGCACAACCCGTGGCCGTGCCCGTGCCCAGGCCGCCAAGACTTCCCAGGAATCTGTTCCTTTAGAAAACCCCGTCGTTCCAGAGATGGAGACCCTCAGGAACGAGGATTTTGCCCGCGCCCAGAAGGGGTGCGCAAATCTCCTTCCCTTTTGGGAGAAAGCCAGGACTTATGAGCAAGAGTCTTCTCGTGGTGGAAAAAGCATCTCATACCTTGTCAAGGATGAGCTGTTACATCGTAAATTTTCCGACGGAACCGAACCTGAAACACACTCCTTGTGTGTTTCCCGCTCTCACGTCCCCCAAGTGCTCCAGATTTCCCACGATAGTTTATTCTTCGGTCATGTTAGTCATAACAAATCTGCTCAGAGGGTTTTTAAGTATTTTTATTGGCCGAGTGTGGCCTAGAAATTTTACAGAGTACTGCAAATCATGGGATGCCTGTCAAAGGACATCAGCAAAAGGGCGCGTCAAGCTAGCACCCCTTCAGAAAAGCCGGATCATATCGTGACCTTTTTCTCGTGTGGCCATTGATCTTATTGGCCCTATTCATCCCCGGTCTAGTGAAGGACACAGTTACATCCTCACTCTGATAGACCTCGCTACCTGTTTTCCTGAGGCAGTTTTCCTTAAGAGCTTTGATAGCATTTCGTGGGTAGGAATTCCGAAAGAGGTATTGTCGGACTGAGGAAGACAATTTACCTCCGAGCTTATGGAGTATGCCGGCAAGCTCCTCATGGTAAAATCTCTGTTCATCACTCCATATCGCCCAGCCGCCAACGGAGTTTGCGAAAAGTTAATTGTGTATCGATCAACTCCGAAAATATCACCGCTTTTTACCCTTGGTGCTTGTGATAGAACGAGTTGAAGCAGCGTTAATTTCAACTTCTATCACATATTATTTAAAACCACGATGGGCCCACGTGCATCTTCGTTTCGAAGCTTGGCGCCTTATCGCATCCACCGGATGTCAATGTTTAAACAAGGAGGTTATCGTCCCCCCGTTCGCCCCCATACGCCGACCTCGCCAGATTGAGTTAGGCTTATGGGCAGATAAGGCATTGTTCACAGGCTCGGCTGTGCATTCCCTCGAAGCTCCCACTCCATTGTCCTCCACGCCAAGGGAGTGTCCTGGCTATTTATATGGAAACTTTACCACTAAGATCAGATTGGAGATCCAGATTTTCGTCGCGAAACATCACCACGACCCTCTCTCCCTTTGTGCGCCAAGGGACCTCGACCTCGAGATTCACCATCACTTGTCCAGAAGGAGGACAATATCCCTTGAGTGCCAAAGGTTCGAGCCTTTCGTGACGCCAAGTCCCCAAGGCTTCCCCCTCGTGTTCAGAGAAGAACAACATAGAACAGACATTGTTTTTTTGAGCCCTTCGCCAAGAAACCGTTCTCACCCTTCCCCCTCGTTGTTCAGAAAGAAAACAACGAAGAACAGCCATTGTTCTTTTGAGCCCTTCGCCAAGAAACGTTTCTCACCCTTCCCCCTTGTTTTTCAGAGGAGAACAACATTAGAACAACCATTGTTCTTGAGCCCGTAAACAAGAGACGGTTCTCGCCCCTTCCCTCGTTGTTCAGGAAGAGAACAACGTTAGAACAGCCATTGTTCTTTTGAGACCTTGGCCAAGAAACGGTTCTTACCCCTCATCCTTGTTGTTCAAAGGAGAACAACATTAGAACAGCCATTGTTCTTGAGCCCGTAGACAAGGGACGGTTTCCCCCTTCTCCCTGTTGTTGAGTGGAGAACAACATTAGAACAGCCATTGTTCTTTTTGAGCCCTTCGCCAAGAAACGGTTCTCACCCTTCCCCCTTGTTGTTCAGAGGAGAACAACATTAAAACAGCAATTGTTCTTGAGCCCGTAGACAAGAGACGGTTCTCACCCCCCCCCCTCTTTTGTTCAGAAGAGAACAACGTAGAACAGCCATTGTTCTTCAAGCCGTTCATCGAGAACGGTTCTCATTCCCAAGACGCCACGTCACGATCATTTTATCCCCCCCCCTTTCGGCTGGAACTCGCCAGCGGACCGAAAATTCCTTCAAGCCACCTTCGCTGCACCAAAAGCATAAAATTACGTTAGCCAAACGTCACCTTTGAGTACTTAACCCTTTTGTCAATTCTATCCTGTGCTTTAAATGGTTTATCGAACCATCCCATCTCTTTAACTCTATATTTGTTTTAACTTTTTAAATCCTTTAAATCCTCGGATTATCCCGAGTCTTTACGACTCTTTCCATTCTCTGTTTATGTCAATATTTTCCGTCTTGTGTTTGTTGATAGTTATTATTAATAAAACTCTATTTTATTAATGATAGCAATATTATTATCCTTGAGCTCAGTTCCACTTCTTAAGCATATCGAAGATACGTAATATCGGCCGCCAGACATTAACGCACTCTAAAGATAATTAAGGAAGTTCCCTCAACGAATAGTGATATATGGTATATCGTCGGGAGTCATTCTACGACAGTACTGTTTGCGTGTCGTGAAATCCCCCATAGGATTTTCCCTTCAATTTGAATATTATTTCTAAGCTTTCGTTATTACTTATGACAGCTCCAGAACTTTTAAATTTCCTAAGTTTCCTTGTGCAAATATATATAACCATTTGTAGGGGGTCTGGTTTACGGGTGACGCTTGTTACTGATAACGAACGTTGGAGTTCGTGCCCACTTCATCCTGAGAAATACCTAGAATATGATCTCGCACGTGGGTTCCCAAGAAATAAATTTGGGTACTTCAGCAATTTTTCCATTGAAACAAATTATTATTATCATACCTTTTTTATTTCACTTCCAATTTACCCAATATCTTTTTCGCATTCAAATTCAGTTTTCCTCATGGTTATTTTTGAGAGGAAAAAAACATGTTGCTTTTATTGTTTAATGCATTTATTTTGAAGTTGCGTCAAAGTCACACTCATTTTATACAGGCAAGAGGGAAAGCACATAATTTCTAAATTACATATATTATATATAGGTTGAAGTACTTCTAAATAGGTTGCAGGACGGATTGTGTTATTACTAAGATCAGATTCCTAGTTTTAATTGAAGTTCATATTATCAAGTTCGCAATTCCTATTTCACGTTCTTTTTTTACTCTTCATCCCGACTTGAGATTTCAAATCTACCCATCCAAGTTCCCTTTCGTACTTGAGTTTAATTTTGCACTCCACATTTCGGAGTTCAATATTGTCCTTTTTGCCTCAAATCCTAAATCAGAGTTCACTTTTGTTCTTTCTATCTAATGTTTGCACTTTTAAATTCACGTTCGCACTTGCGAATTTACATAGGTTGATACTTATAATGCAGCCTTCCGGGCCCACTATTCCTCTTGTATTTATTTATTGATCATTATCTTAATCCGTCTGCCTATCCCCACAGTCTCTTCCTTGAATAAAAATGCCCTCCTTGGTCATACCGATTTCTTTTCCTTCGAAAAAGTAAAGAATGAGATGGCAATTGATGCAATGATATTATTCTTCCTAACTTACAGTTGCTTTCACTCTTTGGCATCCCTTTGGTACATATTAACCCTTACCCATCGCTATTCGTACTTGTGGTGCAAAAAATTGTGCTGGAAGATTTTGAAGTACGATATCCTTTTATCATTGCAGTGAATTAGTGTATGATTAAATCTATTTAGCAAAATTTGCTACCACCTATTGTTACCACCCACATTCTTCCTGGCCGATTACATTCATCCTTCATCTACCATATCCCACCCTAAGAATCAAATTTCTCCTCATTCCCCTCATTTGTTAATAAACCCAACTCAGAATGGTCCAGAAATGGCCAAAATAAATATTTTTTAAAGAATTGTCATGAATATTCCGTAATATGGGTTCCATTGACGGACAATAGAGTGCAATCTACAACCTCTTCCATCACAATACACCCAGTGGCTCACATCCACCGCATACTTGTGCAAAGTATGCCATAGAAAGGAAATCAAGGTCGCCAATCTAGAGGATTCGGTTCGTGACACAGCGTCTATGCATGATTTAACGTCGAGGAGCGATCTCCGCCTGGCTCGGAAAGGAGGCAACCAGTGCCAACCTTAAATGGAACTGGTAGGCACTGGTGCTTAACGAAAGGCTGGTATATATATGCGGGGACGTCGGCATTCTAGACAGACAAACATTGGTTGAAGTGATAACTCCACGCAAAGATATGGCAGCAAAATTGGTAAGAGAAGTGAATCTTGTGTGGTAGCTGAAATTTAAGACCGTTGAGGGGAGTTTTTATACCTTCGATAGTGGGTGTTTTAAATTCTTGTTTCAGAGGTTGTGAACTTTGTGGACTTGTTCTTCGGAATATCCAAACTTGGTGCTCAGTGTTAAGAAAATTGTATTTATTTTGGATAACTTCTTTGTTTTATATAAAAATCGATGTTAATAATAAATAATAATAATAAAAATAATAATAATAATAATAATAATAATAATAATAATAATAACCTCTGGAGATTGTGTAGACTCGTTAGAATGTCTGATAATAAAGTCAAAAAGAGAAGATATGAAAGTGTAAGCAGGTGTGGGGTTTAAAACAGCCCTGTAGAAGATCGTTTGTTTACGTTCACGAGTCTTTGGGAGAAAGGGGACGAGTGACTGAGGAACAAATGGATGATATGGTGTGTGAGGTAGGCATGGAGAAGGTTTTTGAGTGAACGTGCGTGGGGACAAACTCTGATGAAGGAACAAGAGGGGGTTTGTGGATGCATTTATAAGAGGGAAATTGAAAATGCTTGCGTTTTGTGAGACGAATTGGAAGGAGATTCCTTGCTTGGTGAGATACTACGTCACATAGACCCACATAGAGACGAAAGGCTATGTCGTGGAATACATGATTGGTTGCTTTGTGCTAAATCCGGTATAATTTAGTTAAATTAGAGTACTTTTGTAGGCATTGATATACACCGACCGCATTGGATATGTAAATGATTTAGGTCGACGTTAAAAGACACATTGAGGCCCCTTCCCCCAATTGTAGCTATGTTCGCATCCTTGAGTCCATATGATTCATAAGACTTCCAGTTGGCGAGGATTCATATTTACCGTTGCATTTATTTAAAAAGAAAAATCAACGAGATAAAATCCACATCCAAAACTTTCTTATAATGCTTTATAAGAAAATGGTGAAATTAGGGGAAGTGACACTTCGTGGAAGTTAGCAAGTTCGCTTGGAGAGGATGAAATATTAAAGGTTTCCATTTAAAGGGGGGGAGGGGGCATTTTGTAATGTTTAGAGAGGCCAATATGAGTTTGTAATCCAACGGGAGGATGTTTACTTTTGGGGCAGTGAAATGAAACCGGGAATGAATTAAGTGGAAGGAATCGTGGATGTAGAATGCGAGGACATATCCTCCATTCGCGCTCGTACTAATGAAAAAATTGACTCATAAGTACGAACAAGAAGCTCTTTGTCAGCGGTAGACATTTTACATGAATCGAAAATTCTGGGGTCCATGAAGTAGATTTGAAGGAATGAGAACAAGGGACTCAAATGTACCAACAATCCGTGTGTACGAACGCACAAAAATAGGAATGACCTCGATGTGAAAACAACCTCAACTCTTACAAAGCAATTTCACGTCTTTTCTTTTTTTTTTTTTTAGACGTTGGGTATCCCCCTCAGGAAAATGAAGAGTGAGATTCCAATCGCTGAGGTATTTTGCTTCAGGGCTGTTGTCGCATCTCTTATCTCCCCATTCGCTGCCTTTTCCATTCATAGATTATGTCTCACTGTTTACTCTGTTTATCACTTTCTCTCTCTCTCTGATATATGTATGTATATATATATATATATATATATATATATATATATATATATATATATATATATATATGAACATAAGAAAGTGACTCCACAACAGACCACTAGGGTCCAACAGAGTAGAGCAGACTAACAAAAAAAAATAATTCATAAATAATACAGCTCCTGTTAACAATATAAACAAAAAAAATGAGCTCATATCTTGTTCCACTAAGGAGCATGACATTCATCTCAAACCAAACCCCCACTATAAATTCAATTCCTTTTCATTTTCCGCATTAACACATACACTTATATACACTATTGTACATTGGAAAATATGTTCGTCTGTTGAAGAAATTCATTTCATGCTTGCATGGCCAAAAGTGTAAATAATGGTGTTCTCCAGTCTTTACCAATGTGTAATATTGCATGCTTAAAATACCCTCTGGAAAAAGTTCTCTTGCTTTATACAAGATTTAATCTATTAACTCTGCTTAGAGGAGCATTTTCTTAAGTTACAAATAGATATACATATATACATACATACACATATATACATACATATATACACATAAAATAATTCTTATTATATTATATTTAAATTATCCATATAGATGTCTAACCTATTTTTAAAGTCTTTCGTGCTATTACTATTTACAATATCATATAGCAAACTATTCCAAAATTGAAATATATATATATATATATATATATATATATATATATATATATATATATATATATATATATATATATATATAAGTTAATAACTTCTGTATCTCACTTGTTCACGAGCGATTGTCAATGACGGAGATCTCCGTCGAAACTTGGTTTCGCATATAAAATTATACCTATCACTGTGGTTTTATCCTGATATAAATATAAATATATATATATATATATATATATATATATATATATATATATATATTTATAATGTTTAACAGAAATCCCAAGGCGAGGAAAATAGCTGGTATCATCCTTTTTATTTACCGGCGACGTTTCGACCACAATATGGTCATCTTCTTAGGCCTAAAATACAAATAAACGAAACAAAATATTTTCCACTGTTAAGAGAGCACACTGCTAAATGTACATCTAGCACTCTTTTAGCTAGTATTAGCTTTGAATTGCAAATTTAGAGTTAAATGGAATATTTCGAAATGGGACTCAAATTTACAATAGGGAGACTAGGGAAGGATTTTAAATATTTAAATTAGTTAGCGAGTGTATTATTGCTAAAATCTATTAAGGTAGCGGAGATTTGATTTATGAATCTAATGATTATATAAAACTGTTTTAAAATGAAGTTTAAACGAATAATTGAAGGAAAAAATTGGCAAAACCTAATATACAAAATCACAAACCTTGCCAACGAGCGTGTTACGTGCTCCGGCAGACCCAAAAGTACCAAAACTGCGCCCCGCAACCCACATCCAAATGAATTCAGGTAACAAGGAGGGGAACCGACGAGAGATCATTATTTAAATTCGGGGAGAGCTGTTTTATATAAAGTGTTTCTAAGATTCGAAGGGTAATAGGGCATTTGTGCGAATTCAGAATTTCAAAGTTTTCTAAGGAGATATCACTTTTACACTTTATTACGTGATCTCTTATCGCTGAATTTTCTTTAGTTTCAAGTATCTTGCCGGTTCTATTACTTATACCCATATGAGAAGAGAATCTTGCCTTCAGAGTTGTCATGGACCTCCTGATATATTTGCCTTGGGAACACCCAAGACATTTACATAAGTATATAATCGAACTCTGAAGACTCTTTGGAACCGGATCCTTTATTGTAAAGAAAGATTTTATATTTATTTTGTTGACAAAGGCAATTTGAAATTTTATTTGACAGAAGTATTTCCTTAGCAATATGTGTAATTTTCGGCTAAGGACTTTATTGTAAATACCCAGCTCTGGTATTATTAAATAATGTTTGTCTTTTGCAACCGTTATCTCAGGGTGGCTTGGTTGATACAATCCACTTAAAAATGTGCGAATTGACTTATCTACAATAAAGGAAGGAAAACCATTGTGCATAAAGAAAGATTTAAGGTACTGAAATTCTTTGTGTATAAAATTGTAGGATGAACAGAGATTGTATGCGCGGTGAAGAAGGGTCTTAATGGATGAGATTTTGTATTTCAAATCTAAGCAACTAAAAAAGTTTAATCCTAACCTCGTTTTAGTCGGTTTCCTTCCTATATACTGATGTTTCTAGATTATATTGTTTTTTTCTTATTAAAAGATGTAAAAAGTGGAGGGTGTTATCACTCTCAGTTTCCATTGTATATTTAATACCGGGGTGGATGGTGTTTAAAAATGTAGAAATTCTAAAGCTTAATCTTGTTGTTTAAATATAGCTATGGAGTCATCTTTAGAATTTCTTAATTTTTAAACACCATCCATCCCGGTATTAAATATACAATGGAAACTGAAAGTGATAACACCCTTCTCTTTTTAGATATTTTAATAAATATATATATATATATATATATATATATATATATATATATATATATAACACATACATACATAAGCACAAAGATCTTATGCCCTCGTCGGTTACCATCCTTTTGTCGCTGTATAGTAAATAAATTGAATATCTTGCCCCAAAACAGTGTTCCTTCGAGACATTATTTCAACATGAGAAGTTTACCCGCTTCTAACCTTGCCTAATTTTTCCCCGTAAACATCCTTTAAGTAATTGCATAGTTGCACGTGACTGAATTTTGCATCCTTAGAAAGATTGGAATGGCTACGCCCCCTCCCCCTTCTACCCTTTCCGATGTGAGTCGCTACACCCTCCTGTAAAATTTGAGTCGCCGCTCTGTATGCCTAATTTGAGTTGATACCATACTGTCTGATTTGAGTCTCTTTTCCTCATTTCTGATTTGAGTCGCTGCGCTGCCCCTTCTGTCTGATTCGACTCTCTGCTCCTCAGTTCTGATTTAAGTCGCTGCTCATCTTGTCTGATTTGACTCGCTGTCCCTCTCATCTGATTTTACACTGTCTTTCTTGTCTGATTTGAGTCGTTATCCCTCCTAATTGATTTGGTTCGGTGCCCGTTCTGTCTAATTTCAGTCACCACCACTCCTTTTGACATAAAAAAAGGACTTGGGGGAGGAGAGTAAAAACAGAAGGATATATTTGGAAACGGATTATACTCCAATGTATAAAACCTAAATTCCAGGGCCAAGATTTTTACTTTAATTTTTCAAGACACTACCCTGAAATACCCAAAGAACTGAAGGATGCATGTCAACTAAAAATAATCCGCACACTCGCAACACAGCGAACCATATAATCTCTTTATCAACTCTTCTCCTTCACGACACTCTACCTGGTACCAACCCAGGAAGAAACCCCTGTTCCTGGGCATAAACAGTCGTTCTGGCAATGTTCCGATGGGGTCGCCAGCTAAAACAACCCCAATAGCACACTAGCCTAGTCGACAAATATAACTTCTCTCGCTACCACCAGGAACCAGAGACAGCTTAACAGAAGCTGACAACATTCCCAACAATCGCACAACTTAGACCACACCTAGTGGTACACTGAGGGCTGATTCTCAGGATCAAGACATAACTCCAGGTGGTGGTGGTAGGGTTGGGGAGGGAGGCTTCCACGTACTTTGGGAGCATTGAAGGTCAGTCAGTTTCTTCCAATGGTGCTTCTCTGGGTCCAGTTGTGGGGTAGGCGTCTTCATAGCTCTCTCTCTCTCTCTCTCTCTCTCTCTCTCTCTCTATATATATATATATATATATATATATATATATATATATATATATATATATATATATATAATATATATATATATATATATATATATATATATATATATATATATATATATAAATATATATATATATATATATATATTTATAAATATATATATATATATAGATATATATATCCTCGCTCTCTCTATCTCCTGCACTCTCTCTCTTTTTCTCTCTCTCATTCTCTCTCTCTCTCTCTCTTTCAATCACGTTTTAACGCACACACGACACACATAAGAGGAACCTAACAGCATAAGGTGCCACCTCATATATCCCTAAGCTAAAACATGGAGGAATGCCGCATCTGCTTCATCTGGCTCCAGTGCCCTCATTGATTTTCACTAGCACTTTGATAGAAAAAAAATCTAGTAACTATTATCTCTTCTAAAGCGGGTTACTTCCCTTTCTTGTCCGTCTCACATAACGCACACATCAGGCATTTCCTTCTCTTCCTGCCTCACAGTACTTGTGGGTGACCCTCTTCACCGCCGTACTGGCGATGTTTGCCACGGCTGAACCTGGTCATCATCATCACCACGGAGGACACGGACACCACGGAGGCCACGGACACCACGGAGGTCACGGTCATCACGGTGGACACGGTCATCACGGATGGCATCATGGAGGACACGGCCATCACGGAGGACACGGTCACCACGGAGGACACGGTCATCACGGCGGACACGGCCATCATGGAGGCCATGGTCATCATGGAGGACACGGTCATCACGGAGGACACGGTCACCATGGAAAACACGGGTGGCATCATTAACCCTTTGGTATGTATAGCGTTTGTATTGGCTGCTTCATGATTTGAGCTCCGGGCTTGATCGGTGTTTCGTCATTCGCAAAGAGGAGGAGAACAATATGGCGACCACCAACAAAGGCAAGACAGCTTATGGAAAAGACATAGAGGAAAAAATACACCACAGTGAAAGAGCGAATAGGCACAAACCCAAATGTAAAAGGGAAGGGATGGTACATTTTTACCCTCTAGAGATGTAGGGCAAAACTTTTGAGTCTCAATCTTACGCACCTGGATCTTCCCACACACAGGTGACGACTAATCACTTTTGTCTCTTTGGCAGGTTTGTGAAACGTGAGCCACCGGAGGTTGACTACTAATTGATCCCTTACTCTGTGTGAGGAATGACTCCTTTTGCATCGATTAATTCCGTTGTATATAACGATTGTATATATACCCTAAGAGATTTGAGTGTATACATATCCCAATAATTATACTTTCCTCCCTTCTAAAAACTTGTTTAATTTACACAATCATACAAGAGATGTAGTTAGGGCATTAATTAATGCTCCATTGGTGTTTTGTTTACAAGAAAAAATAATAAAACCCAATTGGCATTGGCCTTAATGAGGGGGAAAATGAAAATTAGTTGATGTTTTTGAGATGAAAAATGAAGATACTTGCGTTCTTTGAGAGTCGCACCCTTTAATTTATCATAATTTAAATGTAAAGATTTGGTTAAAGCTGATTTAATATACACAAAAGCCTCCGATGAGCAAAGTTCGTGAACATGAAGGAATCATTGAAATTTGGTGTAATCTGCTGAAACCAATTGCAAAGCTTATAACTAAAACGAGCGGATTAATGTTTCAAATCAAAAGATCTACCTATTGATAATCAAATGGTAGGTGATTAATCGAGAATGCCTGGTTAAATCTAAAACTAAATACAATCGGATGCTACAAAAAGTAAATGGCTAAGGGGCTCAAATTACCCACGCACCACTTTTGTGAAAAATATCCTCTAAAATGAATTTTTCGGGCAAAGATTTAGAAATGAAATGCAAGAATTATCAAGGCGGCAGCGTCACTTCAAATTAACTAGTTGTTATTAGTTCAGATCAGAATCAGATTTGGAGATGTAACCAGTGGACAGAAGGATAGTGACGAAATAGCATTATTTTCTGTTTCTTTACACCTTCACCAAAGGGAAACTATGTGACAAGTGTTACATTTGCTTTCGTGATTGGAGTGGCAAAAATGAGAGAAGAAAAGAGAAAGATCTGAGTACATGAAATAGCAAGTGAAAAAAGATAAAGATTAATGGTTAAAGGGCTTAGTGGAAAACAAAAGAATGGCAAAGACAGTGCATCGACACAAATAGAATGGTTTTCCTGTCCCGGTCAATGGATGAAACTGATTTGGTAACAGGTCCCAGCTCTAAGATCTTCCAGAAGCTCCAAACAAGCTGAAGAGAGCATCATCAGGGTATAAATTTTTGCCCCTCTTCAACAGGCCAAAGGTTGAGTATATCCGTAAGGTTTTTCTTGGTGAGATTAGGCCTCTTTATCTTCTAATTATCGGCCTTTTGACAATATGGCATATTTGACTATATGGAGTTAATCTAATGACAAGTAACTATTTACAGGATAATAATCCTAAAACATTGAGTTTCTTTTACTTCGATATACAAAAACGTTGTAATGAATTAGTTTTACGTTTGGCAACATCGTATCTAAGTTCCACACCCACGGCACCAATACACGTTGCAGTTGCTAACTCAGTCAGTCAGTATCCATGTTCCAAGTTGTACCATTGTTGCTATGCTTAGCCAAGGAAAAGCTTAATTAGACAAAGGTTTAATTGCATCTTACGAGATTTCCAAGCTAATAACAAAAACTGGAAGACCCGATACTATTAGTGAAGATTTGATTTTGCCCGCAGTATCTTTGCTTGTTTCTTCTGGTATGCTACATAATTCCAAACAAATTACGGAGGTAATCCCGTTAAGCAACAATTCAGTATCAAGACGCATTGATTAAATAAAAAGGATGTAGAAAATCAACTAGTTGCACTTCTATAAGTGAAGAATTTTGCATTACAAATTGATGAAGCATCTGTAAGTGATAATCAAGCACTTCCTATGGCGTATGTTAGGTTTTTGGATGATAATAGTGAACTCAGAGAGGAAGCGATTTTTGCTCGCAGTCTTGTGGCAGATACTAAAGGGAAAACAATTTTCCCAGAAGTGTTGGCCTATTTCTAAGAAAAAATATTCCAATGGGTAACATTAAGGCTTGCGCAACTAATGGTGCCTCTACTATGGTAAGCTGATACAGGGACTTCTTTGCATATCTAAAACAAACTGTGCTTAATATTTTCTGCATACACTGCGTGGTTCATCGTCAAAATTTGATTGCAAAAAGTTCGGGAGGACGTCTGAAACATGCTATTGATAGTGTAATCAAGGCTACCAACTATTTCAAGCCAAATCAACCTTAAGAGCGTCTTTTAAGACAACTCTGTGCAAACAATGAAAAAGAGTTTGAACGTTTACTTTTGCATACAGAGGTGAGATGGCTTTCTAAGGGTAACCGCCTCAGACACTTCGTTGAAGTCTGGGAGAGTGTTGTACCCTTTTTCAACGGTAAGGCGCTTGGAGAAAAAATCATAGCTGCCCAGTGTGACATATTTTACCTTTCAGGTATATTTGACAAACTAAACATACTCAACAAACAGCTACAAGGTAAAAATACAAATATTTTAACTTCCTGTCGTGGTATGACATTACATTATATCAATACCATATTATATCTATGGGAGAGGACCACTAGCTTGAAAGCAAACCGACAAAAGGGACGGAAAACCACGCGTTCAGACGGGCTGAGTAACGAGAGAGTGCAACGAGGTCAGGCAAATTATGGACAATGGCAAAGTTCAACCTTATTTAAAGAGACATGTATAAAAATAGAATTTTATTTCCCCCAAAAAATTAATAAGAGAATTGAAGGGTAAAATTACCTCAGATAATTAACGGGCAAAAATCACATCAATAAATGAAGGGGGGAAGATTAACTCAATTGGGTTACTGAAGCGGGGAGGGAGGTTGGCTTACAGATGTCTTCTGCTCTTGAGGTGAGGCCACTCGAACTTCAAAGCGGGAGGTTGGAGTGATGACGGTTCTCCAAAAGCAAGGGAGGGGGGGAACTTCTAGGCCAGGGGAGAGTATTTCGGCTACCCGAAATGAGTTGGGCTTCGACAGGAGTTGATGGAAGGAGTCGGGAAAATCACTTGAGGCGATCTTTCAGGGGAATTACCTCCTGGATGGGGCTAATTCTAAATGCACAAAATAGTCCAGCTGTCACTTTGCTTTGTTGCTAGCACTTGACTTGGAACCATGGGGAAATCTTCTTGGTTCTGGTGAGACTTCTCAACTCTGTGTGTCTGCCAGGGAGTTGAGCGTTATTTGTATCCGAGGCTCTCCCCAGAGTTGGGGGTTAGCGGGAAACAGCTCTACTACCGAAAGGCCTCGAATCTCCTGGCAGAGCTATTTTAGCCCGCATATAGGTCAATCGTGGGGGACTCGATTCGAGGCTACCGCTTGTGGAAGGGGGAGGGGGGTAGGCTTGCCACTTTAGTCCTACCGGGCCTTTTGCTGCACATGGGAGTTCTTTTTTGCTAAAGATCTTCCACGTGGGGATTCCCTCACACATCTCCCAACTCAAAGATAATGCTTTACAGAGCATTTGCGTAGGAAAGGATCATCCTAACCCATCAAACTAGTATTATCAAAGGTCTAGGGAAATTCTTACCTGCTACGACAGGTGTACACAAAAAAAAACATAAATTTGAGCTCAGCGGGGAATTTACGGGCATAAGCCTTAAACAGGTCGATTATAGAGAATTTAACTAATACAATTTTAAACAAAAGAAAAATCACAGGAGAACATTAGTGACATTTCAGTGGAACCCCCAAAAGGGATACAATTAAAGGGAGGCATAAATATGGGACAAAAAAATCTTAACAATTTAGTGGACCAAAAAAAATCATAATTAGGAACATTGATGATATAATATATATATATATATATATATATATATATATATATATATATATATATATATATATATATATATATATATAAAATTCAGGTGGAAAACCTTCGCTCCCGCCGGAGTATGGATGAGTTAATCCACTGGTCCTCTAGCCTTGAGGATGGGGTAGGATCCCTTTCACTGGCTAAGGATTTTGTTGCTTCCCTTGGGAAGTAGCCCCAGCACCTTCGCGCCAGGCTTTAATTTTCGTTCTCGTGACTCAAGGTCCAATTAGGTCTCAAACCTCTCAATAAGTCCTTTTTCACGGGATACGAGACTCGTTTGTTGCCTCGGGTAGACTCACCTTCGAGGGCTTTAGTTTTCTCCGAAAGGGGGTGAGAGTTGCGTACTCCTTCTGGGCGCGGGAAAACTTATCGCTCCGGAGGGCTTGGAACTCCGGGTCGATATGGGTTTTCAGGGAAACAGGTGCACGGGATTCCAGGGCTGCCTGTGTACGGGTAATCACGGCCTGGGCCACGGGATGGTCTTAAATTATGGGGCTCTGGCCGAATAAAACGGAGCAGAACTGGGTTGGGGCCGCTACCACTTTGGCCCAACCGGACATATAGTCACACTCGATGTGACAACGAATTACTGGGAAACGACTCGCCCGGGCAAGGTAGTCGTGGACGACTGCAAATTTCTTGTGGTCGGGCCCAACAGGGGGGAGTATGTCCTCAGACACTATAATACAGGTCACGGACGAGGATGGATACTCGGCGACCGTTCACAGTTCCGTTCTCAAACTTCAATCCACCAGGGTTGTTCTCATTAAAGAGAAAATTTACCTGATGGACCGGGTCTTTGGCGGGCGAGGGAGGTTCGGGATTCTCCTGAGGCGACCGGGGAGGATCAGGGGTGGCCCAGACTTGGTGTACTTGGTGGGACTGAGAGTTTGCGAATCGGAAGTTTTGAGGACAGTTCGTGCGGTAATGGCCGGGAACTCCGCAGGTGTAGCAGACGATCGGGTTCTTTTGGTACGGCACAACCGGTGGAGAAGAAACTAGGGGCTTAACGTCTTGTTGTTCCGATGGTTGGAAGTTTCTTGGCTTCGAAGGACTAGGAGCTTTGGTAAATCTTGGAAACAATTTAGGGGGGGGGGGGTCTTAGGGCCATAAATTTTTGTTTTGTGGGGCGATTGGGGAGCCTTTTTAACATCCTTAGGGTATAAATCGTGACTACCCACGTAAACATCGGCCTCTTCCAAGCAGTCCTTGAAAGTGGCGCAACGTTTATCCTTAATGAAGGCGCGAATTTCGGGAGCCACGGCAGCTAAAAGCTGATCCCTAAGGAAGAAGTCCAGAAGAGACTCGTAGACCTGGGGAATCTTGCACGCATCCAGCCAACACTGAAGGTTTCTTTGGATGATGTACCCGTGTTGTCGAAAGGTTTGGCCAGGGCGGATCCTTTCCTGACGGAATCGGGAGCGGTAGAATTCGCTATTCATGTGAACAGCGGCTAGAAATTCGGACTTTAACATGGAATAGTCCAAAGTTGCTTCCGGAGGAAGGGATACGAAAATATCCATTAACTTGGCATTTAGAAGGGGAAGTAAGAGAGCGACGCCATTATTTTTGAGATCCCATCTATTGATCTGAAAGATTCTCTCAAAATGGGCCAAAAATGACCCAAAGTCCTTTCCATCATTAAAAGCGGGAAGCTGGACTGAAGGAGTTTGGGGAATTTCAGCCCGAGAACCGATGGACTGAGAATCCATTTGATTTCGGCTCATTTGCAGCTCATGCTGCCTAATTTGTTCACGTTCTTCCATCTCCATCTTTAGTTTGTTCTCCTTTATCTTCAATTTGTTCTTCTCCATCCCCATCTTTAGTTTGTTCTTATCCATCTCCATTTCCCTTCGCTCTGCCCGTTCATTCCTCTCTTCTTACTATACGTAATTTAGCAGGTCTTTGCCCGAAAGACCTAACATTTCACCCTGACTCTTGAATTTTTCGAAGGATGACATTGTTACGCAGTTAACTGAGGAAACACTGATACGCGAAACGAATACTTGAATATTCGTGAAGGCCTTGATCACAAAAAAAATATTAAGATGCAGCTACCTACGTCTGTTGTTTCTAAGAGAAAAAAAAATTAAAATGGTCCTACCGGAATTAGGACACCAAATACCTTAACTCTTTTGGATTAATAACTAGGAGAGTCTCCAAAATTCGAACACAATGAAAAAAAATTAATTACCTGAGGTCCAACACAAAATCTAAATAGATTACGTTCCACTGCTTTGCAAATAACTTGAACTTGCCTTCTGCCAGTACAATACAAAAATTAAAATAAAAGGGATGTACGTGAATAACAAGAGAACTTCTAATGTCGAAATTAAAATGACACGGGTTCGTAAAAACCCCAACACACTTGACAACATAATTATATAATATGTATATTAATATATGTATATATATATATATATATATATATATATATATATATATATATATATATATATATATATATATATATATATATATATATATATATATATATATATATATATATATATATATATATATATATATATATATATATATATATATATATATATATATATATATATATATATATATATATATATATATATATATATATATATATATATATATATATACGTCGTGGTATGACATTACATTATATCAATACCATATTATATCTATGGAAGAGGACCACTAGCTTGAAAGCGAACCGACAAAAGGGACGGAAAACCACGCGTTCAAACGGGCTGAGTAACGAGAGAGTGCAACGAGGTCAGACAAATTATGGACAATGGCAAAGTTCAACCTTATTTAAAGAGACATGTATAAAAATAGAATTTTATTTACACAAAAAAATCAATAAGAGAATTGAAGGATAAAATTACCTCAGAGAATTAACGGGCAAAAATCACATCAATAAACGAAGGGGGAAAGATTAACTCAATTGGGTTACTGAAGGGGGGAGGGGGGTTGGCTTACGGATGTCTTCTGCTCTTGAGGTGAGGCCACTCAAACTTCAAAGTGGGAGGTTGGAGTGATGACGGTTCTCCAAAAGCAAGGGGGGGTAACTTCCGGTCCAGGGGAGAGTATTTCGGCTACCCGAAATGAGTTGACTTCGACAGGAGTTGATGAAAGAAGTCGGGAAAATCACTCGGGGCGATCTTTCAGTGGAATTACCTCCTAGATGGGGCTAATTCCAAATGCACAAAATAGTCCAGCTGTCACTTTGCTTTGTTGCTAGCACTTGACTTGGAACCATGAGAAAATCTTCTTGGTTCTGGCGAGATTTCACAACTCTGTGTGTCTTCCAGGGAGTCGAGCGTTATTTATATCCGAGGCTCTCCCCGGAGTTGGGGGTTAGCGGGAAACAGCTCTACTCTCGAAGGGCCTCGAATCTCCTGGCAGAGCTATTCTAGTCCGCATAAAGATGAATCGTGGGAGACTCAATTCGAGGCTACCGCTTGTGGAAGGGGGTGGGGGCTGGGGGTAGGCTTACCACTTTAGTGCTAGCCGGGCCTTTTGCTGCACATATGAGTTGGTTTCTGCTAAAGATCTTCCACGTGGGGATTCCCTCACACTTCCAAAGAGGCAATCAGCTCTTTCCTTGGAAAACTTAATCTGTTTAAGATTAATATTGGCGTAAGAAATTGTTACATTTCCCAACCCTCGCCACTATTGAAGAGAAGCTACATGAGGATGATATTTTAGTGTACATTGATTACTTGAAAAAATTGCGCAATGATATTAAAATTTGTTCAAACATCTCTTGGAAATGAACATTCCAATTTGGGTGGTAGACCCATTTAAGACAAATGCCGGTGATGTTGATATCATACTAGCAGTAATCAAACTGCTTAAGCTAAATTTTAACAAGGCCTCAATAACATATGGACAAGTAGTGAAATTGCCATCAAATTCTCATTGCTTTGGCTGGAAATAAAATTATATTTCATTGCCTTTCCAACGTCTTACCTAGTTGAGTCAGGTTTGAGCCGAGTTTCTCACTTATTATCAAAAGCTCGCAACCACTTAGAAATTGTAACTAGAGGTGATTTTCGTCAGTCTCTAACAACCATGGACCCTGCCATTGAAAAACTTGCGCAAATACATCAGCCACAAGGAAGATCTCACTGAAATAATACACACAAGGAAAGCTAATATTGCTAAAGGATTCTATTTTTTTGAAGTCAAAAGATAATAATTTTTTAAAGGTTACTTATTTTCTCGGTGTCTATGGAACCTTTCGTTTTTCTGCTCTATCAGAGAAATAATGTATGATCTTAAATGGTTCTTTTATTGAACCAACAAAATATTTTTTTCTGTTAGTAAAATAGAATAAGGGAGAATGTATGTACAATTAATGCACACTGATATTTTTATGGAAGGTATTATAATATTGAAGTACTAATTTTCGGCTAATAATGCCAAGGTGGCCACAGAAATATTAACGATACTAAGGGGGGCCATGAACTAAAAAAGGTTGGGAACCACTGAAGTAGAGTACAAAGTGACTTGAAATTCTATTATACTAATAATGCTCGCAATACAATTAAAAAATAGTAGAAATTATTAATAACACTAATAGGTTTTATTATAATAATATTTGCGATCGTGATTTTGTCTTTGAACTCTATCGATCATGGGATATGAATTGTTTGACAAAGAAAGCAACTGCAAAAAAATGGGAAGGTGTAATATTTTTCACTGTCCAACAGTACAAATCCCATAAGAAATGTTTGTCAGTGTTGGTGTGGTACATATTATTTAGGTACCTTCAATACAGCGACATATTTATTATAATATTGTTTACAAAAAAACACAATGAACTAATTGGCGCCGAGTTGTTTGCTTAATTAAACAAGATCAACAGACCTAGGTCTTGTGCTTTGAATTATTTTGACCTATGACCTTATGACCTTACGACCTTTAAAACTTTGAACAAGTGAGGCAATCCGAACCATAGTTATTTTCCTTTCAATAATTCTTGGCCTAACCTAGGGAGGATCTTGACAATTTCTATCATTTGAAGGAAAATGTAAAACAACATAAGGGTTTCAAATTTCGTTAGAATCGGCCGAATAGTTACGATGTTATTGCCAAAATACTGATTGAAAAGTAAAATGGTTACCACCCGCCAGATCGACTTACAAACCGACGTAGTCACTTATAGAGTCGCACGCGACTAAAAATATAACAGAATTGCGAAACTACAAAGACCTTAGGAGCCACTCGAGGGTATTTGAAGATTTAAGGGAAGAGGTGGAAGTCAGAAGTGAATGACGGGTAGAGAAAGAGATGATATAAATAAATAATTAGTTTAACGATTCCTGCTGGTGTAAGGTCATATTTAGTGATTCTATTCATGAACATATTTAGTTTAGGGGTAAATTCCCTAAAGGAACTGAACGTCGTCTTCATTGACAACCCTACTCCCATGCGTCCCAGACTAGTGCAGTTTCTATGGTTACCTCAAACGATACACAGTGGAATATAAAGTACTCAAAAGCCAACACAATGTTGGACCAATATTCTCAAGCTTTTGCCTCGAGCGATCAAAATATATCAGGTTGGGACCAAACGGAATATATTATAAATGAAAAAATAATGACTACGCAACTATGTAATCATAACCATAACCTACATTGCTTCCTCAAACCTCATTCCACCTGTCAACAAGCTTAGTAATACAACTCTTGTACAATTCTTTAGGGTTTGATGCAAAATATGAATCTAGCTCATTTTCAACCTCTTCTCTTGATGTTATCTTAAAACGAATCCAAATGGTTTTGTAATTTCCCAAACCAGTGAGAATCAGAAGGAGGAAGGTCAGGAGAATATGAAGGAGGAAGCAATAGTTCCCAATCGAGGTCCTCCAAGAGATCTTTAGGCATTCAACGTGTGTTAGGATGGGCATTATCGAGATGGAGGATGACACCCATTCTGTTAACTAAGGAGGCTCTCCTCTGGACCAAAGCAGCTTTCGATTGACGAAATTGATTGCAATAAATTAATTGTTTGAGGATTGTCTATCAATTCGTAATCGACAATTCCTTCAATATCCCACCATACACTCAACATGATCTTTTGGGGATGAAACCCTCTCGGTTGTTGAGAAATTCTGTTTCTTCGACTGATCTATGAATGGCGGTGTTTAACCTTATGATAAAGGATCTACTTCTCATCACCAGTAACAAACCTGCCCCAAAATGGTGCCTGAAGGTGTTGTGAAAGCAATGACTCACAGAGAAACAACCCACCGTTGGAGATTCGCTGGGAACTTTTCATGTGGAACCCATTTTCCAAACATTGGAACCCATTCAGTCCTTTTCAGTTGGCAGAGGACAGGCGTATGAGTTACCCTCAAATTGTTCTACAAGTTCCCTAGAGTTTGTAGATAGATTTCCTGCGACAGCAGCTTCCAACTCTTCGGAACCAAGTTCTTTTGGTCCGTCTTTTAGACTGAAATCCCCACTTTGAAAACAGGAAACCCACCACCTGCAACTTCTTTCATTTATTGCATCATGCCCATAAGTGCTTTGATTAGATTTTGCCACTATACTTGCATTGACACTTTTATGAAAATCATGGAGTAATACGTGGCTAATGTGATCTTTAGATGGAAGGAAATAGGGATGAATACCGAAGAAGTTTATAAGCAATATTTATATAATCTGAAAGAAAAAGGTATTTTTTAGTCATTGTAGCATTTCTAAACGATAACAAGAGGCACTGCTTTAGAAAATACTATATAAAACCTTAATTTAGAAAATGGGACATTATTTCGTTCCAACCTAAACACTTCGAGAAATCATTAGACAGAACACTCCTTGAATGATTGGTGAATCATGTAGTAGTCCATGACATTTATTGCAATTTACTGATGCAGATTGAAGCTTGATTAATGGAACGAAAACAACAAATTGCAATTGACCAAGCTGTATTGCAATGACGATGCGTTAATAATGTTGTAGCACAATGGTGTGGCATGAATTTTTTTCAAGCGAAAACCAACGAAAGCAGATCCGGAAAATATTGTGTAAGGAGAGATCTGTAAATAAAGGTATTCAGTTAGAAGAAGTGAAATGTGTGAAAGCTATCCTAACATCTTTTATGCATTGGGGCGGGAGGACACGTAATTTGTGGTGTTGGGGCCTGGAGAGCATGCAAAAGTCTGACATGAGCCAAAGCAATTTTATAGATGTGTAAATAAATTATAAGCCAATGTGAAAGTGCGCTAAGTAAATTCATGATGTTTCCTTAGTAACGATCCCGACTACGTGGTTAAGATATTAATGAATGGATGAAATGAGTTTTTTCCAATTGCCCAATCAATTACTTTGTAATTTATATACATTTAATTAATTTCAATAATGTTTGAAAAATAAAATTAATAGGCTATGTAAAGGTGATGACAAATAATATAACTTTTTATTCATAATTGTGATATAGACTGAATGACATCAAATATGCTAATAAAACGATTGAAAAAAATCAATAGAATGAAAAATGATAAGAAAATTTTATCTAAAATATATTATGCAATTGATTGCATGAAAAAAATAGTAACCAACGATAGAATAGTTAAATGATAACATTCGATGCCATAGAACAATGATAATACATACAAAATATCGTAATAATAATGATTATATACATAATACATGGAAGTTGATTTCTCGAAATAAATCAAAGTTACTTAAACATGTCAACGTGTCTTTTGTGTGATCCAGCAATGGAATTTAATATAAACATTTAGTTAAAACCATGAACATGATTTTAAGACTTATTATGATGTAGATCTCAACATGATTGTTCAGGCGTATTTTGTTGTCCTTAGCGTTCTGACTGGTCGATCGTTTGTTGGCTTTGGGTCGATTCCTGAATTTGACACTCTTCATTTCATTGAAGGTCCGTGGCAATATCCAGGATATATTTGTTTTTTTGTATTTCATTTCTATCTTCTTATTTCATTTTTATTTTATATTTGTTTTTTATATTTCATTCTTATCCTTTAATTCCCATTTTCATTTACATTCTTTTTCCCTTAATTGCTCTCTTTTCATTTACATTCTTTTTCCTTTAATTGCCTATTTTCATTTACATTCTTTCGTTGCCTCCATGATCTTCTCGTTTTCTTTTCATCTTCATTCGATTCTTCCTGGGATTCTTCGTTGTTCCTAATTTCTGTCTCGATTGTGCCTTCCTTAGTAATTACTGTTTTTACTACGCTGAGTTCTGGAGCCACATTTTCTTTATCCTGTTCTACTCGAGGGTAAAATTGAGTGGCATTGCGAAGGTGCCTGTTTTCATTATGTTCAAGACCTGCGAGGATAGGATTCAGGTCAGTAGTGCGGGACACTTTCAGGTGAGTTTGGGCTTCCTTCATATATTTCACAGTCTTTTTTTGCTACTTCCGCATATATTTCTTGTTTACTTTCACTGATTTTAGCCTTGTCCGATTATTTAATTCACCTCCTTTACCAGCTTCCAAGTTCTTCGTAGGGAGTATGAATTGAGCAAACTGATTAAGGCTCTCAAGGCCCAAAATTCATAGGTAAAATGCGTTTGCTAACAAAATTGAGGGAGCGGTATATAAAATTTATGGTTTTGACTTAAGCCTATACGATACGGGTAAGTTAAAAGAAAGGTGACAAAGACTGCAAGGATGAATAGGCGGGGGAAGACTGACCGCAAGCTGGTTAATGGTTAGGAAAATCAACAAGGGTAGGCATACTTATGCTGGATTAAGTAGAATATTTCAAAGTTTTGAGAGAAAGTTATTATGTTAGATGTTGATACCTTGATAAGTAACTGACCGCCTCTTCATTGCAAGTAAATAGTTTGATTTTGACATTGAGAGGCAATCACGTCTCAGACCTGTGTATCTATTTCTCACGATTTGAAAATACGAGGCGATTAGGGGCAGGTCAATGTGATACAATACTTTGTACAGGTGTTCACTTGTCTTATATATAAAAGGTTAGGTAGCGATAGGATTTCAAGTTCTTGAGTCTATAGCGTGTGTTTGCTCGAAATTTTTATTTGAGAGTATTCGAATAAGAGAATTGGATTTAGATAGTATTGGCACGCAGTACCCCAGATTGCAACTCCATATGAGTGGTAAGATTGACCGAGGGTAACGCTTTGTGTATGCATGGTCCTATTTGCAAGAGTGTGCCTAACTTTGCGTAAGATATGAAGGAAGCAAGATTTCGGTTTGCACGTGACTTCTCTAGTGCTGAAAGTTGTTTTTATTGACAATGTTCTATACGAGGGATTTTTACCTTACCGACTTGTATAAGTGGGTTTGCACTAAATTGTACGTGTAAATTGCGACATTCTCTTGTTTTTTAAGAGAATATAAGATTACTTTGCAGAGTTTAAAGATAGTTTATTGGCATTAATCCATGTAGGAAGTAAGAAGAAAACTCTATTTAGAGTTTCGTGGATATTGATTTCATTTAAACCTGAAGTTCGTTCAAGTAACGAAAAACATAAAAATGAATTTGTATCGCCAGACTTTTTCACATCACTTGAGAGAGTTGTGCATCAAAGCACGCTTTCTTGTTAGGAAATTGTTCATAAGTGTATAGAATAAAGCGGTTAGGTTGGCTTTGGCTACTGCGCCTCTTCTGTGGAGTAATAGAAAGTGAGAAAGAGCGTTTTTGAGAGACGAAAACAAATTTAAGTTGTTGGAATCAGGTAGCACACATGCACAATAACCGGTTAACTTGGGAGGTTGCAGATTTATGATGTGGGAGCAATATTCAAGCGCAAGATTGTGTTCCCTCGTCCGTTTACCCGGAAAAGTAAACATTGCAGTATGAAAGAATCTGCTTCAGGAACATGTGGTTTCTTTTCTTTGAATATCGGGAGTATGTGAGTCTGTTTTCACGCAAGCCAATTCTCGGTGCCGCTCTGCAAAGACAGTGAAGCAGTTCTTGGATGCCGGAAATATTGACTTGAAGAACTGCCCTATGCAGATCCCTAAATTAAATCAGATTGAAACGTTTACCTTGGAAGACACTCGTTGATAAGATTCTGGCTCGGAAATAGACTAACGTTTTAGATCTCTGGCAAAGATTGGAATAAGGTAATACATTCACACTCGGACATTGGGAAATATTGGTGAAGTTCTGCGGCCCAAAATGTAATCAAGACAGTCAGAAACGAGCTGGATACTTCTTATTCATTATTTGTTCAATTGTTTTGTGGTTGTGATTTTATTTATACCTAGAGTTCTCTAGCATTAGACGGGTCCTTCTTCAAATACATCATAATTTCTTCGTATTTTTTTAGCCGCTGTTCCAGGAAATAAAACTTGGACACAATCAAAGGGGAATTTCAAATTAACCGTAAAACAATTATTATCATCTCATAGAAAAATGACAAGACAACCATTTACCACCCTTCATGGGCCCTCAAGTATTTGCAAATGATCATTATGCCCCCCCCTCCTTCACTAAAACAACGACATGGCAACTCGAGTGATGCTCTATTTACCTCATACATGTATACAAAATCGTTTTCAGGGTAGAGGAAAGTTCGGAAAAGTACCCCGTCAGGACGATTAGGAATTCAGGTGGAACAAAATGTACAGCTAAGCAATAAAAGCTTAAAGTTCCCTAGCCAAGCATTATTTCCATCCAGAAGCAGAAGCAGAGGCTTGGGCAGTAAACCGTGGAAATAATCTAAGTGTATTAATTAACTGTGAGGATGTGGGCGACCGTCATAAGGCAATCACGCTGTCATTTAGATTCCACTATAAACTGTATATCCTTATTGAAAAATGTCCCCAAAAGAGGATATAGTGATAGTAAAACCAGTCAGTAAATTGGACCATGGTATGAAAATTGAAACATATATTCATATGTATGAATAGTGATATTCGTACATGTACACCTATTCATAACTGTGACCTAAGATGGAATTTTTTTGTACACACTGGAATGTCTTTGTCTTCACTTTATTTGATTTCCCTTTCAACCAAAGTGATCACATTCTATAGGTTGTCTCAAAATGAGGTTAATAATGATAAAAATAATTGTAGTACTAATAAAATAATAATAATAAAAATCAATAAACCATTATGCTATTTTCATTATATATTTCCTTTTATTCATTAATTATTCCGAAATTGCCTCTCGGAATAATTAGCCGGAATGCCTTTGGGGAATGACTACTTGTGCTTCTATACACTCGCTTCATTGATTACCCTTTAGAGAGTCTCTAATCAAGAAAGGATTCCTGTAAGGCTCTTCGCCGTCCCTGGTATCATTCTCCTTTGCGCCAAAGTCAATTCCTGCCAGAGACCCAACTAAATTCCGCTTTGTAGGAGTTTGATTACTACAACCAACATCAAGCCTCGGCGAGCCCTTCATCCCCATCTGAAGCAACGTTGAGTGTGGCAAGCATCCGGAGAAGTTCAGTGAACTCTTCCCCACCAACTTCCTTACTCTTTATCCAATGAAAAATCAGATATAATTATGAAAGACATACTCCATTACCAAGACCATTCTTCACTTAGTATGCAAAACGGCCAGATATTCTAGGACTAGGTGTTAGGTCCACGGTGATGAGGTTACCGGAGAACTCAACTGCCTCATCCACCGACCTAAACAGGTAGTAAACACGACCCTTACGTGGGTGTATTCTAAATAGAAAGTCATTATTTGAAAAAAATGACTAACTTGACGCCTTAATGTAATACGAATTTAATTAATTCGTAAATTTAATTAAAACTTGTAGCAATATTTAAACACGCAGGGGTTAGTTTCATTGTGTAGGTCTCGGAATGTAGTTTGTAGTTATTAAAATTTCGATACTCATAATTTATCATACCATTCATTAATTCCTATTTTTATCACGCTGCTTTTATTTTATTGTCTACTGATTCTCCTCGTTCATTACTTTGGGTTAGCCCTTCCTAATGATAAATAGTAGATGAAAATGATTATCCCAAAATAACGAAAAGAGGTAATAACAAAAAAGGCAATTTTGAAAAGAAAAGTTGACGGTTAGGATATCACGTAGTAAGAAAAGCGGTCAAGCGGTCCACTAAATTCTATTTTCATTTTCAATCATTTTCTTCCGGTTTGAATGGGCTTTTTTAGGCGGCCTATTCCTCGCTTATTATTAAATAATATTATTGAGATTTAGAAGCTATTTTGTCTTCATGACCGTAGGATATTTACTATAAATATTTATATGTAGGGGATCCGTGCTGACACTATTTCAAGCCATATAAAAACCCATTTAATTTACCCCCATCGTTTCAGTAGAAGAAAGGAATGGATATTAATTTACTTAAATTTGTTGTTTAATATCATACTTAAAATTTATATATATTTGAATGCAATTAATTTGTTTTAATAACAAACATTACTTTTAATGTGGTTTTGGTTGAAATCGTGCAGAGAAGTTTTAGTTTTTAAACCATTTAGTATATACGAGTATGACAAAAAAATACAAAAGGGTTTAAAATTGTAAACATAAGAATAACATAATAGATAAATAAAAGCTAATAATTTAACAAAAAATATATTACTCTTTTTCACTCCCAGCATTAAGAAAATTTTACTCTCCCTTTTTATGTAAGGTCATCTTCAGGGCATCTTTATGTATCATCATCACTATCATCAGTTCAGGCATTTGCCTCCCACTGCTGAGAGAAGACCTTTCTCATCTTTTTTAATTTTGTTATGTCTTGTGCAATTTGTTTCTAATTTTTAGCATATTTTAATGGCTTATCTTTCCATCGTGTTTTTGGTCTTCTTTGCGGTCGTCTTTTATCAAATGGAATCCAGTCGGTAATTTTTCTGGTCCATCTGTCGTCATGGAGGTTTCCTATAGCTTCCATCCTACCATGAAGCTTGGCTTGTTTACGTATCCAAACGGCTCATTTTCTGTTACGCCAAGTTATCCCCATCATAATACATTCATGGGCTTTTTGTGTTGTTCTAAGTTTTAATGTAAGTTTTTGGGGGGTCGGGATTCCAAGTTTCTGCTCCATAGGTCATAGTTGGGATGCTACATTAGTTGTGTACTTTTATTTTCAGGCAAATGAGCATTTTGTTCTTAAACGATGCTTGCCTTCGTTTATGTATAACGGTGTCTAATTACGAGAACCTTTTGACAACCTTGTATCGTTTATTCTTGCAATATCTCTTGCCCATTTCAGCTTCAGAACTTTTATCATTTTTAACTATAACTCTCACTCGTGTTAAAATCCAGGCATTTCCTTTATACCCCCTGTGGAAGGGGGGTTATATCTTCTATCTTTCCTTGTGTCACTGGGTTTTCCAAAGATTCCTTGAGCCTAAGTTTACTTCCATAAATACAAGCGATCACACATGCATTGATTGACTTTCGCATTTTAACATGTCGCTTAAGAACATGTACTGAGCTCTCCTGCCGTTCTTCAGCTTAATTTTTTCCTCCTGAATCTTTGCTTTCTTCCATCAAGTGTTACCGGCTGTCATAAGGATACGTATTCCTGTACCTTCTGTAAAACTTGATCATCAGTTCTAATTGGTCCATCATCTTCAAGACTATCGATCATTATTTTCTTTAGAAATAGTTAATTTAAAGTGCAATTGAAAATAAAATAAATTTCCGCCTTCAACAAAGCAAAGGGGACTTAAATGTCTTCTATTAATTCTGAATCCATAGTCATTTTCCACTGAAACACGGAATCCACTGTCTCAGTCCTTTGTATTATTAGTATTTTATTAGTGACGGAGTTTATCCCAAATGACGATGTTGCACGAGTGTATATCTAAGAAAGTATATGAATGAGTTTTGTTAATTTCTTTTTTCTTTAGTGTTTTTAAAACTAAATCAGTTGCTTCAAAGGTTTTTATATGCTCTAGGAATGACATATAAAGTGGTATTTCGGATTTATTTGTTTTCTTAAATAATAGTTTAACAGCATTTTGATGATCATAAGTACTATATTTACTTCTGAAACCTGCCTGTTCCGGTGGCTGATTGAAGTCTTATGTAGAGTACTTCGTTGGGTAGTAAATTTTAAATAACACTGGGGAACAATGTATTTGGTTGAATTGACAAAAGTACATTTTCCTACCTAATTCGAGCATACTTAATTCAAATCTAAAATCGGATTCTCTCTGAATGCTACAGATTTTTCGTAATATCAATAACTAATATTATACAATAATTTTCATTTTATCACGCCTATCAGCATGCCTCGAAATAATTTTGAATCATCTTTTTGCGTTATTTATAGTAAAGCAGGTTTATTGCACAAACATTTTATTGCATATAAGAAGAAACTTAAAAAACACATTAGGAATACAAATACTGTAATCAAATAGATGCTAATTTATTAATGACCGTACATCAATCAAGCTAGAGGACCTCTTCTTAATTTCAATTGGGCAAAAGTTGCGTTTGTAATTCTTTCTCTTGTAAGTCTTCTCCGCCACCATGTGTCTATCCCAGTGACTTTGGTAGCGCTCTTCCATTATCATCAATTCTGACGGAAGCGTTCTCCTTGTTCGTCGCTCACGGCTCCCAGATTCTCTGAGAATCGGTCGATGTGACTATTTAGGAAATGCAGCTTCACACTCATGTTGCATCCCAGATCATGATATGCCAAAAGCATATGAGTAACCAGATCCTCGTAGTTATGCGCTTTTTTGTTTCCCAAGAAGTAACGAACAACGGCAGAAAATGAGAGCCACGCTGCCTTCTCTTTTTCATTCATGGTGTTCACGAATCTAGAATCACTCAGAAGTCTTCGGGTTTGGAGACCATCAAATACTCCTGCTTTTACTTTTTCGTATGACAAAGCAGGAAACGCCTATACTATGTACTGAACACAATCATTGTCAGTGCTCAAGGCCTTGACATACTGCTTCATTAACCCCAGTTTGAGAAGAAGTGGAGGGAAAAAGATCTTCTCTCGACTTACGATTGGCTTATTAATAATGTTTGGCATTCCTGCTTTCAAAGTTTCCCGAACTGGCCAATCCTTTTGGGACCAGTGGTGGCACGGGCTCGACTGTCCCACATGCAGATATAGCATGGAAACTTTGTAGATTCCTTCTGCTAGCCAAGGAGGAAGTTGACAATCTTAAGGTCTACATATATGATCCAATTGTGTTTATGGTACTTAGGTAAATCCATCACCATTCTTATGCCATCGTGAGTTTCTCGGAGATTGACAGAGTGACCGAGAAAAACTGTGTACCAAAACCATTGCCATTATGCAAAAGAAGGACACACTTGCGGCTACGCTTGGAGCTATCCAAAAACAGTCTCCACAACTCCTTAAACATACCAGGAACATCGTGGCAGTATACAAATTGTTTGTTCTCAGAGAAATACTTAACAAATGTACTCTCCCTTGTTCGGTAATATGATACCCGTACAGACCTGTCAAGCATATTTCTTTCACTCAACCTGGAGGTTAAAAGTTCTACAGCTTTCTTGGTGAGCGCCAAATCACGTATCATGTCATTCAAATCCTCTTGATTGAAACAGTGAGGAGCTAATGACTGTTCACCATCCGATGATGAATCTGCTGACTCTGAATCCATTCCGTGGACGTCCATATCAGGTACATCATTTTCATCCTCGAAGGAAGCATATCCACTGAAAATCGGAACTGGTAAAGACTCAGAATGAGGTATTGGCTGGATCGATGGGAAAATGATGGGGTAGTCGATCTTGTGCCGATTTCTCTTGCCAATCCCTTTAGTATTCACCAGAGAGAAATAACAGTCGGATATATGATCCTTTGGCTCTCGCCACACCATGAGGATTCCAAAAGGAAGACCATTTCTCTTTCCTTTCGTCCACTCACGAAGATGTTCCACAGAACTATGGCAAACAGTATGTGGGGCCCACTTCTTATCTTGATCGCCAAGAGGAACATCAAAATATGCTTTATAAGTGCGGATCACAAAGTTTGATATATTGCGCCTTTCACGAACTAGCGTCTACCAGCCACATATGTAGCAGAAGGTATCTGGATCATTAACGCAATTTCCTCTTGACGAAGCCATCACTCTAAAATGAGACCTGAAAAAGAAAAAATAATGTCAATATTTTGCGCAATAACACTTATTACTATCTTACTACTATGTACTGTGAAGTATTTGCTTCCTACAAGCTCCCTCTCTGTCCGTCCGGAGGGCAGTTTTCAGGGAAACGAGAAAATAGAAATTACAGAATAACTATAGCATGTAGGTAAAAATAGATTATATATTTCAAATCAGCATCAAACACTGAATTAAAATTAGCAGATAAATCTAAGTTACCAGAAAATGTGATAAAAATTATTCTCCTGTGTAATTAATCTGTTATTGATAAGATACTGAGTGGAATGTAGTTTCTTATGATTTCCCTGAAACTTTTGTTTTATATAAAAGACAAAAACCATGCGTTGAAGCATGCCTTTGAAATTCTACTCTCCCTTATTCTCATTTGTAGAGAAACTACCAAGTACGTGAGAAAGACGTTCAGTTCCAGTCCTTATAGTTCTGATTGTTACCATTTTTACCATTTTTCGTGCTGCTAGGGGCGTAAAAAATTCAGCCATTCTTTACTGGTCAATTTTTCCCCTTATTTATTGTGAATTGTCATCTGCTGTATGATGGCCATTGCTAGCATATAGTTTTGATAGAAAACAACACTTTCTCCGATTTTTTCCTATTTTTTTATTTATTGTTTTCACGTTTATCCTTAAGTGCTGGTATTTGTTGCCTCACAAATTTTAGGTGTCGTTTCATCTGTTTTAATGATTGGTTCTTTTCAAAAGTTTGCAGTGCTAGTTTTATATTATATGTTATTTCAGTTCTAACTTGAGTTAGCTTTTAATAAGCTTGCTAACTTTAGTGCATTCGATCCTCTCTCCCATTATTCCATCCTATCTTATTTTCAGCTATTGGTTTATCCTTTTATAGCCTCATTTATTTTAATGTTAGATGACCTTGCGTTGTTGTTCTTGCCAAAGTTTTACAGGGAAGCATAATTTCTGTTATAAAGGGTGTTCCATTAAGACGGATCGAAGTTAGCAGTAAATAAAACAGTGTTATTGGTGAAAATTTATCGATTTCACTATTGGATCATGTTATGTGAGTCATGACAATTATGTGTGAAAAATAATATCGTTTAAATGTCCGCCAAGCTTCGGTGGCACACCTCCACTCGATGGTCCAAATTTTTGATGACGTCTCTGCATAGTTGCTCTTCGATCTTACCAATATGCCTTATCATCTCATCCTTCAGCTGTTTAATTGTTGTTGGCTTGTTAGCATAGACCTTACTTTTGAGATGACCCCAAAAGAAGAAATCTAAAGGCGTCAAGTCACACGATCGTAGTGGCCAATTGACCTCGTTGTTTTGAGAGATGATGTGACCTGAGAACTTCTCATTTAATAAAGCCATTGTTGCATCGGCTGTGTGGCATGTGGCGCCGTCCTGTTGAAACCACAAATCTTCGACATCCATAAAAAGTTGGTTATCATGGCACGGTATCGCTCGCATGTCACCGTAACAGAATTCCCCGCATCATTTTTGCAGAAATACGGCCCAATGATTCCGCTAGCAATAAAGGCACACCAAACAGTGACCTTTTGTGGATGCAGTGGCTTTTCGACAATCTTCCTGGTATTTTAATCAGCCCAAATGCGACAATTCTGCATATTAACGAATCCACCAAGATGAAAATGAGCTTCATCACTAAACGAGAACGCAATGGCATTTTCATGACTGCCACCGACCCCGTATGTTTGAATTTACGAACAATTTTCCTAATTGCAGTCTCGGTTGGTCGATTATGTTGACCAAAAAAATCGCGAAGTGCCCGAAATGCGTTTTTGTTTGAACGTCCATTTTCGTAATAGGCTTCGATAACTTGAACACGTTGTTCGATTGTTAATCTTTCCAGGGTTGAAATTGCCAAAGAGTGCCATTCTTAAATATGATATAAAAATAAAGAAATCATTAGACGCTTAAGTTTAACTCACATTTAAAATTGGTCCAAGTTATTGGGACACCCTTTATTATTGTTGCAGTTTTCTAAAAAGGATTCTATTACTTGATCCTTAAGGGAGGACGTACCAAAATAGATTAAAGGCTGGCTGGAAAGCCGTAGGCACAGTTGTTGTTATTGAAAATAGTTCATCGCGAGCCTCATTCACTAGCGGGGTTCTTCAGGCTTCTTTACTCAGGCTCTTGCTTTTTTAAAAATGTATGATCGACTTTGACACGAATTTATTTGATAATTTGGTACTCAGGAAAAAACATCATAGTGGCTGTTTAAACTCGCCAAAAACGGATAGCATACAAGGTGCAGTGGGTAATTTGTCGCCGTTGATAACTCAAAATTCCACGCATGGGTGTTGACTGGCGTCGATTCGCTAATGTTCCTGTCATAGTAGACTCAGCTGTACATCATTTGTGAAGGCAGCAATATCATAGTTAAATTCAATCCTCCAAAAATTTAGAAATTCCAAGCTTTTCAGCTTGGTATTCACGCCAGGAGCTGCAATGCAATGACCTCTACGTACCTGGATGTTAATCTGAGGAAGGTGCAGAGGAACAGGAAAGAGTTGGATAAGTCAGGCTGTACTTACGAGGGTACCGCGGCTCGGATCCTCACTTTAAGCGTTCTGATACGAAAAATATACCCCGAATTTTTCCCCGATATCTAGGCCATCATTCACAACGATACCAGCAAGTCAATGAGTTGCATAGCTAGAGACAAGGGAGTGTCAGAGTCTCTTATCAGGCAATTAGTGTACAAGGACATCCGCTACTACTCATACAAGATGATAAAGGGCCAGCATCGATCGTATAAGATGAAGGAGAAGCGGACAGAATGCGCTGCGAAGCTTGTGAACAAATTGAAGCATCCGCTCAAGCCTGGCATATTCTGGTTCTTCTCAGACGAGAACTTCTACCAGGACTAAGTGAGAACCAGCAAAACAACCAGTGGCTTTTTGTGTCTCCCAAAGGTGTATTGAGAGTCTTAAAGACCAAGTTCCAGATCCTCATCATTGTGTTAGGATGGTAAATAACGAAGGCAACGTTTTTCCTCTGTTTATCTCCCGCAGGGAGGGGGGGGGGGGTGGAGGACATTAATTCTTGGCTGTAGGACAAATTTGGGGATCACATCACTCTAAATATATTGTATCCTAACTCGCCAGACTGCAACCTCATGGACTATTACGTATGGGGCGTGGTTGATAGAGAGAGTGAGAGAGAGACCAAGAAGTTCTCGTGCAGCATCAATGTGAAGCTTAGATCTAGCATCACAATTTTCACCCATTTAAACAGTGAGACCGTCAAGAAGGTCTGTAGTTGGTTTTGACGTCATCTAGAGACTGTGGTTGAGGCTGACAGGCGATTTATTTGAATAAAATGAAGAGTACAATCCTTCCAGTCTTCAATATGTAACGTTGATAAATATATCTGCACAAAGGCACTTTTCTGGTTATTTTATTTTTTATTGAAGTTAGGCGATAAATTACCCACCAAACCGCATATCTGACTATTCGGAAAGATGACTGATGCAATTTAATGTTGAAAAGTGTAAGTTGAAAATGCACGTAGTTTATGATGACTCTCGAAGAGATTTTAATATGGTCAAGTTTTAAATACAGTCAACATGGAAAAATATTTAGATTTCTTAATCTCAAAAGATGTAAAAGTTTCGAAGCAATGTACTGTAGCGACGCAAAAGATGCTTCTATAGCTTGAAATATGAGTTTTAATTGGAAGATAGTAATATTTCCTTATATAAAGCGCTTATAAGACCTCATATGGAGTACGCGGTAAATTCTGGTCTCCATAAATGCAAATGGACATTGCAATATTGGAATGTGTCCAGCAGCGAGTGGGAAAATTTATTCCTGAACTTAGAGGTAGATCACACGAAGAAAGGTTGAGGTACCTCAATTTATTTGTAATGAATGATAGGTATTTTGCGTGACAAACCTATTGAAGTATTTATAATACTAAACAGGCTCACCAAAATATGACTCATTATTTGAGATAGATAACCGAGCTGTAACTAGTAAACAAAATATTTAAAACTCCAATAGACCAAAATTTCTGTTCTCATAAAATAGCACAGACCTGGAATGCTCACCTAGGAATTTTGTCGAAAGCAGTACAGTAAATATGTTTGTGTAAGAATAAGAAGACGGAGAAGAAACCCCCCCCCCCCCTGACTTCCCCATTTCGGCCTTGACCGTTCTAAATTTGTCTGTCCTATATACTGCAAAAATTAGCACAATGGCAAGACTATTGAGGGGGAATCACGACTTCTCGCTATGGGCCCTTATCGCTACCCAAGGCAATTAAGGAAGTCTGTTGGCGATGAATCTCTCTCCCCGTCTAGATAATTTTGGAGAATATATTCGAAACTTTGTAGTTCACAGGAAGATTGTGTCTGAAGCCGCCGTCCAGTACGTCTTCGTTAGTCGAGAGGGAATCGACTATATTTTCGACCAGTGAATAATTGAGTGATTGTCGAAGAGCTAGTCGTCGCTCAGTGTTGTTCGTAGAGATAGTGAGGCGCGTTTCAACCCTTCTTACCACGTCTTCGGATTTCAAGGATCGGAAAAGATATCACCGAAGCACTCTCCGTTTGCCTCTTAAGGATAAGAGTCTTCCAACTTCAGTTTCCCGAAGTTGGATTGAGCCTCTCGTGAGACGTCCACAAGTTCAAGGTGGAATTTACCTACCTGGTCCTACTCGCCGCACATCAAGGTAAAAGGGATTTAACCCCCGGTTAGTCACCCTCCTCCCACCTTTACCGCCTCGAACCTCAAGAAACCCCTTTGCCCTAGAATTTGCATAATTGTAAAATCATTACTTAATTAATTATCTTTCGATTCAAATATAATTGATAATGTTAATCATCTCAGCAGTGAACCTTCAATACTTAATGGCATTGCCATTTAACTTGCCCTATATTAATATATAATCTTTAGTCCTATTAAAGTATATTTTTGTCGCCGTGTTTGAATATTCCTTGGCCTAGCAGCAGTGTATTTGAAAACACTTAAAACCATCCCCAAGTGGAGCCTTAATTTCGGTCGGCCAGTAGGCTAGTGTTTGTATAACAGCGTACACCTGGTCATACCACGACAATGTTGAAGAATAGGATCGATAAAATATCACTTTAATTAAAATATGACCTCGCAGAAATAAGAATTACGAAATTATTCATAATCCATATCCCCATTTCATCTACCTATCCTAAGCCTCTGACTTTTATCCTTTTTCCCTTTTTTGGATCTGGCTTCGAGTTGATCTTAGGGACTTTGGTGGTTTATAATTCTGTAATTAAAACGGTTTGCTATTTGTAAAAGAACAACCTCTGCCCCCCGCCCCCCCGCGCTCCCACCCACACACAATTTATTGTAGACCACGTGCGCTTGTATCCCGCCATATATAACGTCAATTTCAGTTCGAAAATTCACGGATTTTCGACTCGAGCGCATTGTTGAAATATTCTCCAATCAGACCTTTCGCCATTTTGGGCACACCCTCCAAAAACAGCTCCAATTTTGGTTAGATTCGTGTGAAGTCCTCCCAGAGTACAAGTCCCTTCTGGACTTCGTCTTAATAGATCAATTCTTAGCTTCCCTCACCCACAAAATCCATGCCTTCGTTAAGGACAAGCGCTGCTCTACGTTTAATGAATGCCTAGAAGATGCTGATGTTTATGCAAGTAGCCATAACTTGTATCCCATGGTTAATAAGAAGCCTTCCCTGTCTCCTCCCAAGTTTAAGATTAATAACTCCAGGCCCCCTCCAAGAAATACCCCGAAATTCCTGAAACTTCAAGGCCCCTCGAAACCCAGGGATCTCCCTCCTTCGGAACCAAGAGTCATTAAACCCATAATTCCCCCCCCCCCCTTTTCCCCGTCGTTATTCCCCCGAAGGCAGATAATCTGTTTTACCTGCAGAATAGAAGGTCATGTACACACGGACTGCCATCAAAATTCCTAATTTAGAATCATGTCCTCCCATCAGGTACACCAAGTTAGTGCCACTCCTATTCCCCTTCCCCCGTCTCCTTAAGATACCACTACGTCTCTCTCGTCGACCAACTAATCGGGTCACCAAGTAAATTTTCTCATTAATAAGAGCTCCCCCTGTGGTTTAAAATTTGAAAATGGAGCCGTGAACGGATGCCGTATGTCCACCCTTGTACGTGACACTGGGTGCCCATGCATTGTGGTATCCGAGAATTTACTTCCCTCAGTCGGTCCTGACCACCAAACGTTCGCTGTGGTCCATGATTACCTTGGCCAAGCGAATCGTTTGCCTATTGCAAAATGTCACATCGAATGTGAGTATTTGACTGGTTGGGTCGAAGTGGTAGCAGCCCCAATCAAGTTTTGCTCTGTACTGATTGGTCAGGGCCCCCAGGTTACAAGTAACCCGGTAGCACAACCCGTGCCCGTGCCCGTGCCCAGGCCGCCAAGACTTCCCAGGAATCTGTTCCTTTAGAAAACCCCGTCGATCCAGAGATGGAGACCCTCAGGAACGAGGATTTTGCCCGCGCCCAGAAGGGGTGCGCAACTCTCCTTTCCCTTTGGGAGAAAGCCAGGACTCATGAGCAAGAGTCTTCTCGTGGTGGAAAAAGCATCTCATACCTTGTCAAGGATGAGCTGTTACATCGTAAATTTTCCGATGGAACCGAACCTGAAACACACTCCTTGTGTGTTCCCCGCTCTCACGTCCCCCAAGTCCTCCAGATTTCTCACGATAGTTTATTCTCCGGTCATTTTATTCATAACAAAACTGCTCAGAGGGTTTTACGTATTTTTATTCGCCGAGTGCGGCCAGAAAAATTGCAGAGTACTGCAAATCATGGGATGCCTGTCAAAGGACATCAGCAAAAGGGCGCGTCAAGCTAGCACCCCTTCAGAAAAGCTGGATCATATCGGAGACCTTTTCTCGTGTGGCCATTGATCTTATCGGCCCTATTCATCCCCGGTCTAGTGAAGGACACAGTTACGTCCTCACTCCGATAGACTTCGCTACCCGTTTTCCTGAGGCAGTTCTCCTTAAGAGCTTTGATAGCGTTTCGTGCGCCGAAGCCCTCGTTTCCATTTTTTCTTGGGTAGGAATTCCAAAAGAGGTATTGTCGGATCGAGGAAGACAATTTACCTCCGAGCTTATGGAGTATACCGGCAAGCTCCTCATGGTAAAATCTCGGTTTATCACTCCATACCCTCCAGCCACCGACGGAGTTTGCGAAAAGCTAATTGTGTATCGATCAACTCCGCGAATGGCACTGCTTTTTACCCTTGGTACTGTTTGCGTTTCGTGAAATCCCCCATAGGATTTTCCCATCAATTTGAATATTATTTCTAAGCTTTCGTTATTACTTATGACATCTCCAGAACTTTTAAATTTCTTAAGTTTCCTTGTGCAAATATATATAACCATTTGTAGGGGGTTTGGTTTACGGTCACGTTTGTTACTGATAACGAACGTTGGAGTTCGTGCTCACTTCATCCTGAGAAATACCTAGAATATGATCCCGCACGTGGGTTTCCAAGTAATAAATTTGGGTATTTCAGCAATATTTCCATTGTAACAAATTATTATTATCATACCTTTTTTATTTCACTTCCAATTTACCCAATATCTTTTTCGCATTCAAATTCAGTTTTCCTCATGGTTATTTTTGAGAGGAAAAAAACATGTTGCTTTTATTGTTTAATGCATTTATTTTGAAGTTGCGTCAAAGACACACTCATTTTATACAGGCAAGAGGGAAAGCACATAATTTCTAAATTACATATATTATATATAGGTTGAAGTACTTATAAATAGGTTGCAGGACGGATTGTGTTATTACTAAGATCAGATTCCTAGTTTTAATTGAAGTTCATATTATCAAGTTCGCAATTCCTATTTCACGTTCTTTTTTTACTCTTCATCCCGACTTGAGATTTCAAATCTACCCATCCAAGTTCCCTTTCGTACTTGAGTTTAATTTTGCACTCCACATTTCGGAGTTTAATTTTGCCCTTTTTGCCTCAAATCCTAAATCAGAGTTCACTTTTGTTCTTTCTATCTAATGTTTGCACTTTTAAATTCACGTTCGCACTTGCGAATTTACATAGGTTGCTACTTATAATGCAGCCTTCCGGGCCCACTATTCCTCTTGTTTTTATTTATTGATCATTATCTTAATCCCTCTGCCTATCCCCACAGTCTCTTCCTTGAATAAAAATGCCCTCCTTGGTCATAACGATTTCTTTTCCTTCGAAAAAGTAAAGAATGAGATGGCAATTGATGTACTGATATTATTCTTTCTAACTTACAGTTGCTTTCACTCTTTGGCATCCCTTTGGTACATATTAACTCTTACCCATCGCTATTCGTACTTGTGGTGCAAAAAATTGTGCTGGAAGATTTTGAAGTACGATATCCTATCATCAGTGCAGTGAATTAGTGTATAAGTAAATCTATTTAGCAAAATTTGCGCCCACCTATTGTTACCACCCACATTCTTTCTGGCCGATTACATTCATCTCCCATCTACCATATTCCACCTTAGGATCAAATGTATCCTCATTCCCCTCATTTGTTAATAAACCCAACTCAGAATGGTCCAGAAATGGCTCAAATAAATATTTTGAAAGAATTGTCATGAATATTCCGTAATATGGGTTCCATTGACGGACAATAGAGTGCAATCTACAACCTCTTCCATTACACTACACCTAGTGGCACACATCCACCAATTACTTGTGCAAAGTATGCCATAGAAAGGAAATCAAGGTCGCTAATCTAGAGAATTCGGTTTTTGACACAGCCTCTATGCATGATTTAACGTCGAGGAGCGATCTCCGCCTGGCTCGGAAGGTTGGCAACCAGTGCCAACTTTAAATGGAACTGGTAGGCACTGGAGCTTAACGAAAGGCTGGTATATATATGCGGGGACGTCGGCATTCTAGACAGACAAACATTAGTTGAAGTGATAACTCCACGCAAAGATATGGCAGCAAAATTGGTAAGAGAAGTGAATCTTGTGTGGTAGCTGAAATTTACGACCATTGAGAGGAGTTATTATACTTTCGATAGTGGGTGTTTTAAATTCTTATTTCAGAGGTTGTGAACTTTGTGGACTTGTTCTTCGGAATATCCAAACTTGGTGCTCAGTTTTAAGAAATTTTGTATTTATTTTGGATAAATTCTTTGTTTTATATAAAAATCGATGTTTAATAATAAATAATAATAATAACCTCTGGAGATTGTGTAGACTCGTTAGAATGTCTGATAATAGAGTCGAAAAGAGAAGATATGAAAGTGTAAGCAGGTGTGTGGTTTAAAACATCCCCATAGAAGATCGTTTGTTTACGTTCACGAGTGTTTGGGAGAAAGGGGACGAGTGACTGAGGAACAAATGGAGGATATGGTGTGTAAGGTAGGCATGGAGAAGGTTTTTGATTGAACGTGCGTAATCTTGCGTGGGGACAAACTCTGTGAAGGAACGAGAGGGGGTTTGCGGATGCATTTATAAGAGGGAAATTGAAGATACTTGCATTTAGTGAGACGAAAATGAAGGAGATTGCTTGCTTGGTGAGATACTACGTCACATAGACCCACATAGAGACGAAAGGCTTTCTCCTGGAATACATGATTGGTTGCTTTGTGCTAAATCCGGTATAATTTAGTTGAAATAGAGTACTTTTGTAGGCATTGATATACACCGACCGCATTGGATATGTAAATGACGTTAAAAGACACATTGAGGCCCCCTCCCTCAATTGTTTCTATGTTCGTATCCTTGAGTCCATATGATTCATAAGACTTGCAGTTGGCGAGGATTCATATTTACCGTTGCATTTATTTAAAAAGAACAACCAACGAGGACAAATCCACATCCAAAACTTTCTTATAATGCTTTATAAGAAAATGGTAAAATTAGGGAAAGTGACACTTCGTGGAAGTTGCAAAGTTCGCACAAAGAGAATAAAATATTAAAGGATTCCATTTAAATGGGGGAGGGGGCATTTTGTAATGTTTAGAGAGGCCAATATGAGTTTGTAATCCAACGGGAGGATGTTTACTTTTGGGGCAGTGAAATGAAACCGTGAATGAATTAAGTGGAAGGAATCGTGGATGTGGAATGCAAGGACACATCCTCCATTCGCGTTCGTACTAATGGACAAATTTACTTATAAGTACGAACAATCAGCTCTTTGTCGGCGGTAGACATTTTGCATAAATGGAAAATTCTGAGGACCGTGAGGTAGATTTGAAGGAATGAGAACAAGGGACTCAAATGTAACAACAATCCGTGTGGACGAACGCACAAAAATAGGAATGACCTCGATGTGAAAACAACCTCAACTCCGACAAAGCAATTTCACGTCTTTTCATTATATTTTATTAGACGTTGGGTATCACCCCGAGGAAAATGAAGAGTGAGATTCCAATCGCTGAGGTATTTTGCTTTAGGGCTGTTGTCGCATCTCTTATCTCCCCATTCGCTGCCTTTTCCATTCGTAGATTCTCTCTCTCTGTTTACTCTGTTTATCACTTTCTCTCTCTCTATCTGATATATATATATATATATATATATATATATATATATATATATATATATATATATATATATATATATATATATATATATATATATATATATATATATATATATATATATATATATATACATATATATATATATATATAAGAACATAAGAAAGTGACTCCACAACAGACCACTAGGGTTCAACAGGGTAGAGCAGACCCACAAAAATTAAATAATCCATAAATAATACAGCTCCTGTTAACAATATAAACACAAAATGAGCTCATATCTTGTTCCACTAAGGAGCATGACATTCATCTCAAACCAAACCCCCACTATAAATTCAATTCCTCTTCATTGTCCACATTAACACATACACTTATATACACTATTGTAGATTGGGAAATATGTTCGTCTGTTGAAGGAATTAATTTCATGCTTGCATGCCCGAAAGTGTAAATAATGTTCTCCAGTCTTTACCAATGTAGTAATATTGCATGCTTGAAATACCCTCTGGAAAAAGTTCTCTTGCTTTATACAAGATTTAATCTATTAACTCTGCTGCAAGGAGCATTTTCTTAAGTTAAAAAATAGATATACATATATGCATGCATACACATATATACATACATATATACACATAAAATAATTCTTATTATACTATAGTTAAATTATCCATATAGATGTCTAACCTATTTTTAAAGTCTTTCGTGCTATTACTATTTACAATATCATATAGCGAACTATTCCAAAATGAATCACGTTTTAACGCACACATGACACACATAAGAGGAACCTAACAGCATAAGGTGCCACCTCATATATCCCTAAGCTAAAACATGGAGGAATGCCGCATCTGCTTCATCTGGCTCCAGTGCCCTCATGAATTTTCACTAGCAATTTGCTAGAAAAAAAATCTAGTAACTATAATCTCTTTTCAAGTGGGTTACTTCCCCTTCTTGTCCGTCTCACATAAAGCACACATCAGGCATTTCCTTCTCTTCCTGCCTCACAGTACTTGTGGGTGACCCTCTTCACCGCCGTACTGGCGATGTTTGCCACGGCTGAACCTGGTCATCATCATCACCACGGAGGACACGGACACCACGGAGGCCACGGACACCACGGAGGTCACGGTCATCACGGTGGACACGGTCATCACGGATGGCATCATGGAGGACATGGCCATCACGGAGGACACGGTCACCACGGAGGACACGGTCATCACGGCGGACACGGCCATCATGGAGGCCATGGTCATCATGGAGGACACGGTCATCACGGAGGACACGGTCACCATGGAGGACACGGGTGGCATCATTAACCCTTTGGTATGTATAGGTTTTGTATTAGCTGCTTCGGGATTTGGGATCCGGGCTTGATCGGTGTCTCGTCATTTGCAAAGAGGAAAAAATACACCACAGTGAAAGTGCGAAAATAGACACACACCCAAATGTAAAAGGGAAGGGATGGTACATTTTTACCCTTTAGAGATGTAGGACAAACCTTTTAGAGGCTCAATCTTACGCACCTTGATCCTCCCACACACACAGGTGACGACTAATCACTTTTGTCTCTTTGGCAGGTTTGTGAAACGTAAGCCACCGGTGGTTGACTACTAATTGATCCCTTACTCTGCCCGAGGAATGACTCATTTTGCATCGATTAATTCCGTTGTATATAACGATTGTATATATACCCTAAGAGATTTGAGTGTATACATATCCCAATAATTATACTTTTCTCCCTTCTAAAAACTTGTTTAATTTACACAATCATACAAGAGATGTAGTTAGGGCATTAATTAATGCTCTATTGGTGTTTTGTTTACAACAATAAATAATAAAACCCAATTGGCATTGACCTTAATGAGGGGGAAAATGAAAATTAGTTGATGTTTTTGAGATGAAAAATATAGATACTTGCGTTCTTTGAGAGTCGCACCCTTTAATTTATCATAATTTAAATGTAAAGATTTGGTTAAAGCTGATTTAATATACACAAAAGCCTCCGATGAGCAAAGTTCGTGAACATGAAGGAATCATTGAATATTTGGTGTAATCTGCTGAAACCAATTGCAAAAGATTATAACTAAAACGAGCGGATTAACGTTTTGAATCAAAAGATCTAACTATTGATAATCGAGTGTTAGGTGGTTCATCGAGAATGCCTGGTTGAATTTTAAACTAAATACAAACTGATGCTACAAAAAGTAAATGGTCTAAGGGGCTCAAATTACCCACGCACCACTTTTGTGAAAAATATCCTCTAAAATGAATTTTTCGGGCAAAGATTTTGAAATGAAATGCAAGAATTATCAAGGCAGCAGCGTCACTTTAAATTAACTAGTTGTTATTAGTTCAGATCAGAATCAGATTTGGAGATGTAACAAGTGGACAGAAGGATAGTGACGGGATAGCATTATTTTCTGTTTCTTTACACCTTCACCAAAGGGAAACTGTGACAAGTGTTACATTTGCTTTCGTGATTGGAGTGGCAAAAATGAGAGAAAAAAAGAGAAAGATCTGAGTACATGAAATAGCAAGTGAAAAAAGATGAAGATTAATGGTTAAAGGTCTTAGTGGAAAACAAAAGAATGGCAAAGACAGTGCATCGACACAAATAGAATGGTTTTCCTGTCCCGGTCAATGGATGAAACTGATTTGGTAACAGGTCCCAGCTCTAAGATCTTCCAGAAGCTCCAAACAAGCGGAAGAGAGCCTCATCAGAGTATATATTTTTGCTCCTCTTTAACAGTCCAAAATTTGAGTCTATCCGTAAGGATTTCTTGTTGAGATGAGGCCTCTTTGAAGCCCTTCTCGACTTGAGACCTTTATCAAAACCGCTCGGCCTCAATGTGCGCACTGAAGCGTTCACACCTACCTATTTCCAATCGTGGGCAAACTTGCCAGTGGAGCCAATTTATACCTTGCGTGTAGGTGAACTTGGCGACAATATGAAGCTCTTGTGCGTCCAGAATAATACTTCTTCACATCAGTGTAACCAGTCTTTTTCTTCAAAATCATTAGTGATCCTAAAGATGGTGCTTCCTGATGCAATTCCCTTTAGGAAGTATCTCCCTGGATTGCAGGCCGCTTTGTTGCATGGCAACAATGGTTGCGTGCTTTTATGTGCAAAGAACCATTTCTAGAATTCCAAAGAGTAAAAAAAATTTATTTTCAATATCACGAAATTGATTATAATTACTGAAGATCATGTATTCATTTACAATTTTGATCATATAGCAAAATCTCCGAGGACTGAAACCTCATAGAGGAAAAGGACGAGTGCTATTTCGGTTTCATTAAGGGAATGCACTGTTTTTTCTTATTATTTTGGAAATGTTGACTTTTTAATAAACCTGCAATAATTTAAATGTTAGAATAATTATTAATTTAAAAACTAATGGGAAAATTTTAAATATACATAGATTAATCTCAAAACCTTTGTCCTTGACTGTAGTCAATGTTTGGTCTGAAACATTTTCAAGCTCTGGCAAGACCAATTTTGAAAAAATGCCCTCCACCTTCGACTTCAGGATATAGCTAAAACTAGTTGGATATTTAAATAACATAACTCTGTGATTTGGATAGTTCTAAGTGGTTTGGATAGTTCTAAGGTGATATTCAAGTTCAGCGTATGAGAGCAGCTCCCAAATTCTTTAAGTAGAGCAGCGATTCCCAACCTGGGGCCATGGCAAATTTCTTGTGGGCTACAAAAAAATTGGGGATCGATGGGGCCTCAGGTCCAATGAAGAGGGCCACAGAGCTTCATTTTCTTATAAAATTATTATAGTAGTTCGAAAATTATCTAATTATCGGCCTTTTGACAATATGGCATATTTGACTATATGTAGTTAATCTAATGACAAGTAACTATTTACAGGATACTAATCCTAAAACATTGAGTTTCTTCTACTTCGATATACAAAAACGTTGTAATGAATTAGTTATACGTTTGGCAACATCGTATCTAAGTTACACACCCACGGCACCAATACACGTTGCAGTTGCTAACTCAGTCAGTCAGTATCCATGTTCCAAGTTGTACCATTGTTGCTATGACTAGCCAAGGAAAAGCTAAATTAAACAAAGGTTTAATTGCATCTTACGAGATTTCCAAGCTAATAGCAAAAACTGGAAGACCCGATACTATTGGTGAAGATTTGACTTTGCCCGCAGTATCTTTGCTTGTTTCTACTGTTATGTTACATAATTCCAAACAAATTACGGAGGTAATCCCGTTAAGCAACAATTTAGTATCAAGACTCATTGATTAAATGAAAAGGATGTAGAAAATCAACTAGTTGCACTTCTACAAGTAAAGAATTTTGCATTACAAATTGATGAAGCATCTTTAAGTGATAATCAAGCCCTTCTTATAGCGTATGTTAGGTTTTTGGATGATAATAGTGAACTCAGATAGGACGCGATTTTTGCTCGCAGTCTTGTGGCAAATACTAAAGGGAAAACAATTTTCCCAGAAGTGTTGGCCTATTTCCAAGAAAAAATATTCCAATGGGTAATATTATGGCTTGCGCAACTAATGGTTCCTCTACTATGGTAGGCAAATACAGGGATTTCCTTGCATATCTTAAACAAACTGTGCTTTATATTTTTTGCATACACTGCATGGTTCATCGTCAACACTTGATTCCCAAAAGTTTGGGAGGACGTCTGAAAGATGCTCTTGATAGTTTAATCAAGCCTACCAAACATATCGCCAAATCCACCTTAAGAGCGTCTTTTAAGACAACTCTGTGCAAACAATGAAAACGAGTTTGAACGTTTAATTTAGCATACAGAGGTGAGATGACTTTCTAAGGGGAACTGCCTGAGAGACTTCGTTGAACTCTGGGAGAGTGTTGTACCATTTTTGAACGCTAAGGCGCTTGGAGAAGAAATCATAGCTGCTAAGTGTGACATATTCTACCTTTCAGATATATTTGAAAAACTAAACACACTGAACAAACAGCTACAAGGTAAAATTACAAATATTTTAACTTTCAAAGAGGCAATCAGCTCTTTCCTTGGAAAACATAATCTGTTTAAGATTAATATTGGGCGTAAGAAATTGTTACATTTCCCAACCCTCGACACTATTTAAGAAGAGCTACATGAGGATGATATTTTAGTGTAGATTGATCACTTGAAAAAATTGCACAATGATATGGAAATTATGTTTAAACATCACTTGGAAATGAACATTCCAATTTGGGGGGGTAGACCCATTTAAGACAAATGCCGCTGATGTTGACATCATACTACTAGTAATCAAACTGCCCAAGCTAAATTTAACAAGGCCTTAATAACTTATGGACAAGTAGTGAAATTGCCATCAAATTCTCATTACTTTGGCAGGAAGTAAAATTATATTTTATGGCCTTTCCAACGTCTTACATAGTTGAGTCAGGTTTGAGCCGAGTTTCTCACCTATTATCAAAAGCTCGCAACCGCTGATAAATTGTAACTAGAGGTGATTTTCGTCGGTCTCTAACAACCATGGACCCTGCCATTGAAAAACGTGCGCAAATACATCAGCCGCAAGGAGGATCTCACTGGAATAAAACACACAAAGAAAGCTAATATTGCTAAAGGATTCTATTTTTTTTAAATCAAAAGATAATAATTTTTTAAAGGTTACTTATTTTCTCGGTGTCTATGGAACCTTTCGTTTTGCTGCTCTATCAGAGAAATAATGTATGATCTAAAATGGTTCTTTTATTGAACCAACAAAATATTTTTTTCTGTTAGTAAAATAGAATAAGGGAGAATGTATGTACAATTTATGCACACTGATATTTTTATGGAAGGTATTATAATATTGAAGTACTAATTTTCGGCTAATAATGCCAAGGTGGCCACAGAAATATTAACGATCCCAAGGGGGAGACCATGAACTAAAAAAGGTTAGGAACCAGTGAAGTAGAGTACAAAGTGACTTGAAATTCTATTATACTAATAATGCTCGCAATACAATTAAAAAATAGGGGAAATTATTAATAGCATTAAAAATCTTTATTATAATAAAATTAAGAAATTTGAACTAATATTTGCGATCGTGATTTTGTCTTTGAACTCTATCGATCATGGGATATAAATTGTTTGACAAAGAAAGCAACTGCAAAAAAATGGGAAGGTGTAATATTTTTCACTGTCCAACAGTACAAATCCCATAAGAAATGTTTGTCAGTGTTGGTGTGGTACATATTATTTAGGTACCTTCAATACAGCTACAGATCATTTATTATAATATTGTTTACAAAAAAAAACACAATGAACTAATTGTCGCCGAGTTGTTTGCTTAATTAAACAAGATCAACAGACCTAGGTCGTGTGCTTTGAATTATTTTGACCTATGACCTAATGACCTTACGACCTTCAAAACTTTGAACAAGTGGGGCAATCCGAACCATAGTTATTTTCCTTTCAATAATTCTTGGCCTAACCTAGGGAGGATCTTGACAATTTCTATCATTCGAAGGAAAATGTAAAACAACATAAGGGTTTTAAATTTCCTTAGAATCGGCCGAATAGTTACGATGTTATTGCCAAAACATTCATTGAAAAGTAAAATGGTTACCACCCGACCGATCGACTTACGAACCGACATAGTCACTTATTAAGCCGCACGCGACTAAAAATATAACAGAATTGCGAAACTACAAAGACCTTAGGAGCCACTCGAGGGTATTTGAAGATTTAAGGCAAGAAGTGAAAGTCAGAAGTGAATGACGGGTAGAGAAAGAGATGATATAAATAAATAATTAGTTTAACGATTCCTGCTGGTGTAAGGTCATATTTATTGATTCTATTCATGAACATATTTAGTTTAGGGGTAAATTCCCTAAAGGAACTGAACGTCGTCTTCCTTGACAACCCTACTCCCATGCGTCCCAGACTAGCGCAGTTTCTATGGTTACCTCAAACGATACGCAGTCGAATATGAAGTGGTCAAAAAACAACAAAATGTTGGACCAATTTTTTCAAGCTTTTGCCTCGAGCGATCAAAATATATCAGGTTGGGACCAAACGGTATATATTATAAATGAAAAAATAATGACTACGCAACTATGTAATCATAACCATAACCTACATTGCTACCTCAAACCTCATTCCACCTGTGAACAAGCTTAGAAATGCAACTCTTGTACAATTCTTGAGGGTTTGATGCAAAATATGAATCTAGCTCATTCTCAACCTTTTTTTCTTAATGTTATCCTAAGACAATCCAAATGGTTTTGTAATTTCCCAAACATCTCATGTTAGATCTATTTTCATCTTGTTCCTAACTAATTAGCACTCTCGTCCTTTGTTAAAAGAAATGATAAGCAAAATGTACTTAGATTTTTTTTTTCTTTTTGAAAAGTATATGATCGATCTTTGTTAATCTACTTGTCCGTCTTCTACATTGTTGCTTCTAGAAAACGGAATATATAAAGGTTGACTCAATTTTTATATGCATCGACTGTCGTGTCTTTATTTTCGAGTGAATATCCTCCGTAATCTTGCCGTCCTTGTCTTTAGAATAAACTATTTGATCTGTGAAAGAGCGTTTGCTTCTGGGAGAGCAACAAAAAAAAAAGGCTAATAAAAATACGCACATGCATTTTCGTTCCGTAAGTCAGAACAACTATACACCGTACAACGAATGACAACCATCACCCTCGATCTACCTAGGATTACCACGATAACCATCATCCTCGACATACTTAAGATACCCTCGACAAGCCCGAATTAGATTTTTTTATCGGATGTCCTCAACTTTTTCATCTGAGTGAAATTTATTTTGTTGCATTAGTTCGCAGTACTCATGAGGAATATCCATTTGATATTTAAATTACTGGTTTGTTAAAATCTATATGATAGTGATATACATGTTAATTCTGTATTGAATGAGTCTTTGCTTAAGTGTATGGTGAATCTTACGCAATTAGTAAGTGTATCTTTTCTATATTTCTAATAAAGTATTATAGCATTTTTGAATTGTATAGCTTCTTCTCCTTTGCTTCGTACTTAACTGTGGCTAATGATGCGTAGTTCTGTCCTCTTAAGTTCTTCTTCAAGTTCGTAGATCTTAGTGTCACTTGAGAGTGTGTCAATAATGAACGTAGCCACAAGCACCAACTGTTGGTAGCCAGTTCCGTAAACTAAGGGAAGCTTAGCACCCTCTGCAGCAGAATGCTAATTAAAGCAATCATATTTTTTAATTTTAAGTAATATAAAATTTACATATCATATTTTAATTTAGAAAAAAATCCCTTCGAAATTATATATAGTAAAATATGATGCAATGCCAATTGACAATGTCACTGTGAATTCCATATTATCCATCGTTTCAAAATGTGACTGTCTTCCATATTTAATGTCGGCACTTCGACTACACTGGTCTGCGTCAAAAGTGTACCTTACATTTTCTATAGTGTTTCTTAATAAAATTGACCTCCTAAATCCGAATCTGTCATCCGTTTTTGTCTATCACCTCCAGTTTTTGCGATACAGGGGGTGATAATAATTTTATAGTTTATACATCTCCTATATTACATCAAATTTCAATAGTTTTTGCACTGCTCTATTCGCAGTAAATTTTGTGTACATTTTAAGTAATTATGCAAATAGGTTTATATTTTGCAGGTTAAAAATTGCTTAGCATTATAATAATAACAATAATAATAATAGTGGTTCAGTTAAAAATGAACAGAAAATGTAAGAATAGCTCCGACAGATTTTGCTATGTTTGCGGCAAAGGGACTTTTTCCGAGCAGCAAAGTACAATCCCTCCTGTAATTAAATCTTTGTATCATGCATATTTTGGAGTAAGGCTAAGAGATCAAGATAAAAGTTTTGCACCACATATCTGCTGCAAGGGATGCTACATAAGTTTAAGACGCTGGAGTCAGGGCGAACAGAAGTCTCTCTCTTTTGGTGTTCCTATGGTGTGGAGAGAGGGCAAGGACCACACTACGGACTGCTATTTTTGCATGACAAATCTTAAAGGTGAGCATTGTATCAAGTATTTAAGCTTTCTGTATTATACTGGCTCCTGAAAATGTCATTATTATGCATAGACTTAGCATAAAATTAAAAACTAACATAGTTTACTTCAGCATGAACATATCTTTTACTAAACATTTATGTACTATCTGCAACTCCAAATCAATTCCTTTATGTAATATGCAATTATATTTTCCACAGGTATAAATAAGAAGAATAAACATAGTGTGACATATCCGGATGTTCTTTCTGCTATCAAACCCCTTCCCCATGGCCCAGGAATTTCTATAACTTCTCCCTCTGAACATATAGAGATACATGAAGAGATTAATATGGAAGTTGACCAAGATTATGACACATCTGAGTCTTAACAGATTTCAACACATGATATGGTCGCAAGACCATTCACTCAAGTTCAGTTAAATGACCTGACCAGGGATCTAGGGGTTTCAAAGAAGAATACACAACTTCTTGGCTCTCAACTTCGTCAAAGTAATCTTCTCGCTTAAGAAACAACATTTTGGGGGGTACAGAAATAGAGAACAAGAGTTTCGAAGCTATTTTTTACAGCATTTTTCCAGCTCTTTAGTATACTGCGCCAATATTAAAGGATTTGTTGAGGCCCTTGGAATTCCCTACAACCCATTAGAATGGAGACTGTTCATAGATTTCTCCAGTAGAAGTTTAAAAGCTGTGTTACTGAATATTGGTAACAAGATAACTCCTGTTCCTATAGGCCATTCAATCCAACTTACTGAAAGTTATGAAAATATGAAAAAAATGCTGGATGCAATAAATTACTCTAGCTATAAGTGGAGGATATGTGGTGACTTAAAGGTATGATCATTTTACACTTGGCATTTCTAAGCTTTTTGATATTGACATTTTCATTTTTAATTGTTAATACTTGTATACACCTTTTGGTCAACTTACATTTTACAAGAATGCAAATCTGGAAATCATGAGTCATTTTTGAGTTATATTTTTTGTTGAAGTGTGTCCCTATAGGTTAATGCATCCTATTGGGTTAATGTGGAACTTATCCTAATTGAGAAGGTTTACAACACAACTCAATAAACTCAAAATAAGATGTACATATATCCAATTAGTTCCAATACGATGATTTAATGCATCGGCATACATGATTTTTCAGTACATATTCATATTCTTATTGTTTTAAGAAATATTACTTTGAATTTGTTTTTTAGAAATATTACACTGAATTTACATACCGTGCTAAATTTTTTTCAGGTAGTGTCTCTTACGCTTGGGACGCAAACAGGCTACACGAAGCATCCCTGTTTCCTATGTTTATGGGACAGTCGTGCAGATAGTATGCACTATGAGAAGAAGGTTTGGCCTCCACGAGAAGCATTTAGAATTAGATCAAACAATGTGATAGCTGAACCTTTAGTGCCTCCTCAAAAAATACTCCTCCCTCCACTGCAGATAAAGCTTGGCATAATGAAAAATTATGTCAAAACCCTTAATAAAGTAGGCCAAGCTTTTAAATTTCTTCTTCAAAAATTTCCACAAATCAGTGACGCTAAGCTCCATGGGGGAATTTTTGATGGACTTCAAATCAGGAACTTGATCAGCAATTTGATGCATCAATGAAGGACATATAAAAAGATGCCTGGAAAGCTTTCAAAGCTCTAGTTAAGAATTTTCTAGGCAATAAAAGAAGCCTAGAAGAATATGTTGCCCTGGTCAATCAGCTCTTAACAAGTCTCAAACATTTGGGAGCTCGAATGTCTATAAAGATACACTTTTTACAGTCCCATCTGGATTATTTTCCCGACAACTGCGGGGATTACAGTGAAGAACAGGGGCAAAGATTCCACCAGGACATAAAAACAATGGAATCCAGGTACCAGTGTAAATGGAACGGAAACATGCTTGCTGACTACTGTTGGTGCTTGAAGCGTGATGCACCAGATGACAGCCACAAACGAAAATCGTCAAGGGCGTCTGTTCTTCGAAATTATAATTATTTTCTTTATTATGTTGCATTCTTTTATTTTTTGTTTATTTAAAGAATTATAGTTTACATACGTGTATTCCTGTTTATGTGATATAACAGTAATAATGCATTATTAGATAGAGAAAGTTTTTTTTTTTTTTAAATTCAGAAAAAATGAGGTAATCTCAATGAAAATGGTGTATGCTGTACTGAGAAAATCTGACCTGATTGAACAAATATACATTCATTTTTGAGCTCAGGAGGTTGCATTCATTAAGAAATCACAAAGAAATCCTGGGGAACATAAAAATCTTTTTCAAACGCAGGTCTGTGCTATTAGACAGTTGGAGAGCAACTATCTCCCATATAATGGCTCAATAAATTGTCTTAGACATTCATAAAACAAGGTTTTCTTTGATATAAAACAAACTACATGGGTAACTACAATAATAATTTAACATATCTAGGACTGTCTTTAAAAATTAAACTTTCGTAATCGGAAAAATAATATAACGAAAAATGTATTTGTTAGTTTGAAAGAACGGTTGGAATTTAAACCTCTTAGGAATTAGAAATCTCTTTTGAAAATTTAATGCATCGTAAGAAGGAATAAGACACCCAAAGACACCTCAAAAATGAGCACTTTGAAGTTTTATGAAATTTTATAATGGATTCACACGTTGAACCAAAATAACATTTGAAGTAAGAGAATCCAAATGGATCAGTGCTCCAAAACACAGCACTCTTCCCGTATAGTATTACATCTCTCATGGGAAAAGTCCGAAAAGGGTAGTGGTCAAATGACCCGGGTTTTTTTGTTTTCCTTAAGCTGCTGCGATCTGTGCAAGCAAGGCAATCATTGTTGCTCTCCACCAAAGATGCCCGAAATGAAAAGAGATAGTTTTCAAGGGTATTACATCAAGGAGAACTATCTTTAGGATCGTTACTGATTTTAATAAGACTGGTTACACTCTTGCGGAGAAGTTTTCTGGACGTCCAAGAGCTTCAAATGAACGCCAAGATCGCCTCCTGGTAAAGTCCCCCCAGCTCAAGGATCAGGTTGCCTCCAGGGCCAAGCTTGCTCATGAGTAGAAAGAAGCCGGTGTGAACGCTTTTGCGGACACAGTGATGAGATAGCTTTTCGACAAAGGTCTCAAGTCGAGAATTTCCGTTAAAAAGCCTCATATGACCCCAAATCACTTTAAGGATAAGCTCTACTTTTGTAGGAAAAATAAAGAAAGAACTGGTGAAGACTTGGGCAAAATAAATTATCTGATGAAGCTCCCTTCCACTTGTTTCATGAAAAAAGGAGCCATTAAAAATCGCCAGTTAGCCCGAACATCCTGAATAATTAGTACCTTTTTTTTCCACTAATAATTTTATTGCATTATTTCAATTGAAATTGTTTCCTTTCGTTCAGATCATTTTAGACATTGGAATTTTTCTAGTAAACTGCTCCTATGCTGACAACTTTCGTTTTATTCATCCAAATTTGCATCACCTTTACTCATATGCAATTTATACATGTAGCAGATAGTACACCAATTTTAGAAATCATGGATTCTCTCATGCAAAACTTATATAAGATGTGATATAAAAAGAGGCGTTCTGTTCTTTCAGGACGATACTACTTATATATCATTGTCGTTAGTGTCTTGCGTGGTGATGTGATGTGATTGAAAAGTTATTACATAATATGGGTACTGTTAGTGAGTGCATAGCTTGGTAAGTGTGTTTTGTGTTTGAAGGCATCTAGTTGTATATTTAGTTTGATTTTTTAGTACTAGACGTTCAATAAATTCGGAGAGGGGAAAGTCAGTGTTGGGAAATGTGATGTGGGATTAATAAGTGATATATTTTTCTTGAAGCTGAGTTTTATGTGCGCAGATTTCCAAAATTTCAGAATAAGTTTTGGAAGAGAGAATGGTTGAAGATTTGTGTGATGGCGTTCATGCTTCGTGTACTTAGATAAATACGTGTTTTAAGGAATTGTATAATTGATACATTGCTAAAGGGAGAGGCTGGAAAAAGTTTAACTAACGAAGGGTAGGATATCTTTACCGAGATGAATGGTATGGAAAAGTTGTGGTTTAGACCGAATGAGTGTAGGTGTTTGTTTATGACGTTTGTGAGAGAACAGGTGCTTTTTTACTATTTTTTAGTGTTATATTTGGGTGTTTGCCTGTTTTGTGAAGTTGAATAGTGTGGGCAAGGCGTGGTCTATAGCGGGTGAGTGTAGGTGCTTATTAATGGCGTGTGTAAGACAGAGGGAGATTTGTTACTATTTTATTTTCAGTGATCTCTGATGGTGCTGAAGTTGGCTGTTGTTCGTGTGAATGTCTTCCTGCATATCGTTTTCCCTGTTGATAGATATGGCAAGTCTCCTGCTGAAGTTGGCCCTGTTGTTCGTTTCAAAGGCTTCTTGCGTGTCTTTCTCCCTGTTGACAGATATAGCAAGTCTCTTGCTGAAATTAGCCATGTTTTTCGTGTGAATGGCTTCCTGTGTGTATTTCTCCATGTTGATAGATATGACAAGTCTCCTGCTGAAATTGGCCTTGCTGTTCCTATAAAAGGCTTCCTGCGTGTCTTTTTCCCTGTTGATAGATGTGGCAAGTATCCTGCTGAAATTGGCCATGTTGTTCGTGTCTTTCTCTTTGTTGATAGATATGGCAAGTGTCCTTCTGAAATTGGCCCTGTTGTTCGTGTGAATGGTTTCCTGCATGTCATTCTCCCTTTTGTTAGATATGGTAAGTCTCCTGATGAAATTGGCCCTTTTGTTTGTGTAGATGGCTTCCTGCGTGTCTTTCTCCCGTTTCTTAGATATGGCAAGTCTCCTGATGATATTGGTCCTGTTGTTCGTTTGGTTGCTTCCTGCTTGTCTTTCTCCCTGTTCTTAGATATGGCAAGTCTCCAGGTAAAATTGACTCTGTTTTTGCGTGTGCATGGCTTCCTGCGGGGTTTTCTCCCTCAGGTTAGATATGAAAAGTCTCCTGATAAATTTGCTATTGTTGTTTGTGGAGATGGCTTCCTGAGTGTCTTTTCACTATTGTTACAGATGGTAAGTGTCCTGATGAAATTGGCTCTGTTATTCGTGTAGATGGCTTCGTGTGTGTCTTTCTCCCTTTTGTTAGATATGGCACGTCTCGTGATGAAATTGGCCCTGATGTTCGTGTAGATGGCTTCGTGTGTGTCTTTCTCCCTTTTGTTAGATATGGCACGTCTCCTGATGAAATTGGCCCTGATGTTCGTGTAGATGGCTTCCTGCGTGTCTTTATCCCTGTTGTTAGATATGGTAAGTCTCCTGCTGAAATTGGCATTGTTGTTCATGTAGATAGCTTTCCGCGTGTATTTCTCGCTATTGTTAGATATGGCAAGTCTCGTGATGATTTTCCAGAATTTCTTGCCTTCTTTTTTGTGACGTCCAGGAAGGTTCTTCGTTTTCGGGTGTTTTTTTTCCTGAATCGATGCTTACATTTTAGTATTTTGCTTATAATGTTTCTGTTGGCTTTGTTCGTGGAAGATGCAACTCAAGATCACTTAACACAACAGACGTGTAATGACAGAAATACAACGATATCAAACTATCTCCTTGAACTAATTAGACCATAGACCTAAATCTTATAGTATAAAAATTCAAAGTAATATAAAAACAACTTTTCTTATAGCCTCATAAATTTTAGAATTTATGGGTAGAACTATGTCATTACATTATTAGTAATTAAATAGAACTAAGATGCGAAAAGAAAGGAGAGTATATTAAAGAGGATGTTAATCAATTGAAGCTTGTCAAGTAGTGAAATTATAGGAAGTAAATACGTGTTGGAGGTCTATAGCCCGAGTAATGTAAAGAGGAGACTTTTTTCGACCCTTGGAACCGTGCTGTTGTGTATCTCTCTAAAACCTACCAAACTTCACAATTATCCCATTGAGATCTCACGTTACATATATACAACATATTTTTAGACTTAATTAAGTTAAAACAATTTAAGAAATGACAGAATTGTGATTTTTCTATTATAAATAATTCAATGTACAGAGTGTCTCTAAAGTCTGGACACACAGGAAATATCATTATTAATGAAATAACTATATTCTTTTTTGCCCCACAGATTAACTATGACTTAGGACGTGAAGGATAACCATATCGAAAGATAGCAAATCATTTTAATGCACGTCAACCTAGGAGGACCCCATTGGCTTTTTCATCGTGAGGAAGGTGGTTAGTAAGTTTAACGAAACAAACAGTGTCATGGACAAACCCTGTTCAGGAAGACAGAGTGTATCTGGCTAAACGAAAGAAACTGCCATGGCTAACTTATACGCTAGCCCCCAAATAATCTTATCTCAGAACATCCATGGAGCTGGAGGTTTCATCCGTACCAATTACAAATCTTGCATCACTTTAGAGAAGAACCTGAGAGACGACTCGAAATGTGTGAATGGTTTTCAATTAATTCGATGAGAACAACCGTTTCATCGAAGACTATGAAGTTCAGCGACGAAGCTCTGTGTTATATGAATGTTGAGGTTAACCGAGAGAATGTTCGATAGTAGTCGCCAAACAATCCACACTAGGTGGACCATTCCAAACAGCAATGAACGAAAAAGATTATGCTGTTGTGTAATTTGTAGAAATCTTACCTCTTGTGACCATATTTCTTTGATGATCATGCAACTGGTGAGACTTACCTCCCGTGTTTAGAGACCAGCTAATGCTCCAACTTGAAAGGCTAGATGAATTGGTAAGAGAATGGGTGAATGACAACTCCTCGTTCACCAGACTTCTTTTTCTGGGGTATGTATATAAGGAGAAGATGTACTCAATGAAAATTAAAACTACGAGACACCTGAGGGAACAGCGCATCATAACTGAATGTGCTCAAATTGACGAAAGTTTGAAGTTAATGCATCGGATTCATCGGATGAATCTCGCAAAGCGCATTGAAATTTGCATCACAAAGTTTAGCAATCACATTGAAGATGTTATTTATCGATATTTCAGTTAAATAAATTGTAGTTCACTTTATTTTTAGTGAAAATATTCATTTTTCCTGTGTCCAGACTAAGGGGACATTCTGTATTTTGAATTTTCGACATTCTTTTCATAAAATTTGCCGTGCACTTGGCAACTCTAGGGGATTCTATTTTTCAAAAGATATCTAGTAGTGATTCATAAAGGTACAGCCATACCCCTAAACAACTCCTTTGCCTACTTTTTGTTTCAACATTAGGCATATACTCGTATTCGCATTCATTTATATTATTTTCGTTTTAAATATACCCTAATTTCTTGCGATATATATAAATTTGGAAAATCCTATTACATAAACGCAGCACTATGTAAGTGTATGTATAATCAAAATTAGTTTCGCTTCAAATTATATTTTCTTTGTTGAATTTAATTTAATGGAGTACTAATGTGTTTTTATTCTAGCATATTATCATTTGTTCTTCATTTGACTCATTAATGATTAACTTAAACTTGTCTACATTAAACCTCCTGTTAATAGGCACATTCCTGATGACATTAGATTGACGGTAAACATGTAGATCGGCGGTGCGCCTGAAAAAGTGGATATTTGTGTGTTTATATTTCGTCTACCCGTGCATGAATATTCATGCGCATTTGAGCCCTAGTTCAAATATACCCGGCGCTATTTTTGTACAAAAATGCCCGAAAATACCCTTCCAAAAAAGATTGTTTACTTATTTTATTGTGGTGGGTATACTTCTGAAAAAGCGACGAGGAAAGCGTGGAATCTTCTCTTTAATTCCCGTTTTGGTAAAAGGGAATCTGTAGGGGTGCGAAGATGTATCAGAGAGAAAAATCCTTTCAACGCGAGAATATAAATAGCCCATTAAATTACCAACTCAACGGACTCGCCTTAGCATGACGGCAGAGTGCTGGCATTTGGATTCAAAGACCCGCGATCGATAATTCTCAGTCCACAATTTTTACGAGGAAAATTCACGAAGAAAAGGGAGACCACGGAAAACGCTTTAAAGACAACTCTAGAAGACTCAAGACAAATGGATCGCCTCCAGAAGAAAACGGAACTCAAGGAAAATGACTTCAAGGGCTAACTCATCTCAACTCATAAAGAATCAAGGAGAAATCATCACGTCATCAAGAATTTGGAAGGAATCATCACATCAAGATAAATGCAAGTTAATATGAAGATACATCAAGAAAAGAAAATCGAAGATCAAGAATAACTCCAGCCAACTAGAATATGGAGTCCAGATAATTGGAAGACAAAATTTGTTCAAGGGGCATCTCAAGATGAAGAATAATATTGATAAATAAATAACCTGATAATAAGAAATGCCCCCTCCCCTATAAATCTTTTGCAGAAAATGACGGTTGCGAGATAGACATCAAACTGGTTGGTTTTTCCTTCGTATTTGGGGATTGAATTTCTAGCATCCCGCCAGACACGTTCAATAATTTCATGGGACAGAACTTCTAATGTCAATTGGTTGACTAGAAACCAGTAAATAATTTTCATAATAGTTTCTACAGAGAGCCGGGACTTTGAGAAAAAGGTCCCATTCAATGTCTATTTCTTAAAATAATGGCGATCACTTGAGTCACGTTTATTTTAGAACATCTAAATTCAAAATTATCGATAATATCCAATGCCTGGCCACAAACCTCGCAATCGATTTTAATCTTAAGTAAATTATGACAGTCCAAAAAGGTTAACAATTTATCTCGATCCGAAAACAAAGTACAATGTTCGACAATAGACGAAGGGCAAATTTTACATACGGAAGCCTTATTCAAACTGAGTTGACCTCCATAAAAGTCGTCTTTTCTCCACCCAAAGAGGTCCACAAAAACTAGTTCCTTTAAACGATCTAGCTAAGTATATTTAAATGTATAAAAAGGTAATAAAAATAGCAAAATGGGGAAAAACATATTGACAAATAAAAATGACTACAAATGAGGATAATAAAAAGATATTAAGTGAAAAACAAAAATAAAAATTCAATTCATTCATTTCTGTCGTCAGACCCTACCCCCACCCGATTATAATTCGCAAAACGATTAAAGTCGCAGCAATGATTTGGTTAAATCATTTACTTCTGTAAACGTTAGAACATTATTCTATAAACAATTATAATTAGATACTCGGGGATGTGCTCCCTAGAACCCCAAATTGATTGAAACTCAGGATCATCGTAGGGGGGTCCCCTTGCAGTGTTCAACCGCCTACGAGCAGTACCCTTAATTTTACTCCAAAAACGTGAAACATATTGAAACACGGACGAAATAGTTTACGTCCCATCGTTCGCGCTGTCGATCTACATGTTTACCAGATTGACTGTAGCCAACACTTAATAAGTTTCATAAACTGACGGGTTCATAGATTTCGCAAAGGTGGTAGGGTGCAGTGCCTGTCCCTTGCGCTGTGAGTGAAATGAGGCAAAAAAGAGTTATTGTATTTTAGCCGCAAAAGCCATCCTGGGAAAGTATAAAGAGTTGTTACCCTGTGTTAATCGTTTTGTTACCAATAGCGATTTGTCACTGATATAGTGATCATCAGATGGTTCGTTTTAACTTTGGAATGTGAAAGGTAGAACATCGACAAACTCCGCGAAAACTCCAAACTTTTATAGTGGCGATTACGATAAATTAAGCAACTTGCTAAATCATATTAGTTGAGATATAGAATTCAGTGGAAAAAATACTTTTGAGATGTGGGACACTTTTAAGACTATATTAAAGAGTCCAGGAGCAGTGTATTCCAATGATGTTTATTTGGAAAAAATGTAGGAAGCCATTTTGGTGGAATCAGGAGGTAGCTAGGAAAATTTCCTGCAAGAAAAGGGCATACCAGAGATTATAGAGATAAAGTAATTTTGAAGTTCTTGAGAAAATAGTTACGAGTAAGAAGGGAATTTATGACCATCTAGAGAGTGGTCGGTTAATAAATGATACTCAGAATGGGTTTAGAAGAGCTAGATTGTGTTTAACAAATTTACTGGATTTTATGGATTATGTAACTAAACAATTTGAGAATGGATAGAATGTTGATGTAATTTTGCTTTTGATAAGCTTCCACATAGGAGGCTAGTTATGTAAAATTCTGCCTGCTATCCTCACAACGCTTCTTCACCTGTTCAACACTTCACTTGCAATTGGTCTTGTTCCCTCTTCCTTCAAACGTGCCCATATCCGTCCGATTCTTAAAAAGCCTCAACTGAACCCCACTGACCCTTCCATTTATCGCCTGATTTCGAAACTTCCTTTCCTCTTTAAGGTTCTGGAAAGAGTGGTTGCTTCACGCATCAACAGTCACATGGTGGCCTGTAACATTGATGAAACCTATCAATCTGGTTTAAAGTCAGGTCACTCCACAGAAACCGCCCTTCTCAATGTGTCCGATTGCTTACGAAGAGCCGCGGACAGGAGTTGTGCCTCCATCCTCATTCTACTCAACCTCTCCTCTGCCTTCGATACTATTGACCATACCGTCCTACTTGATCGTCTCCACTCTTTCCTCGGCATATCAGGCATCGTGCTTGACTGGTTCCGCTCTTACCTCTAATCTCGTACCCAATCCGTTGTTATTGACGACGTTTCATCCGACTCTACCCCCATTCACTTCGGAGTGCCACAAGGCTCTGTCCTTGGTCCTCTACTATTTTGTATTTACCTTCTTCCTCTTAGTTCCATTCTGCGTAATCTCGGTCTATCCTTCTACCTATATGCTGATGACACTCAAATTTTCCTTTCCTCATCCCCCACGTCTCTTGCCTACTCTATCACTGACCTCCTGGCTGCCTACTCCTCCATTTCTGACTGGCTCTCTACCAAATTCCTCAGGCTTAATCACTCCAAAACTGAGGTCTTCCTCGTCGGCACCCCTGCTCTTGTCAAAAAATCTAAATCTCTCTTTCCCTAGCTTACTCTGGGCGGTAATACTATCATTTTCTCTGACTGCGTTAGGAATCTGGGTGTTGTTTTTGATGAGCATCTCTCCTTTAAGCCTCATATCCACAATGTCAGCAAATCCTCTCTATGTTTCCTTCGTAACTTCTCTGGCATTTGCTCTCACTTTGATCGCCAAAGTCTTGAGACTGCTGTTCATACCTTGATCACCTCACGCCTTGACTACTGTAACTCTCTGCTTGTGAATCTACCATCCTCCTCTCTCCGCCCCCTTCAACTTGTACAGAACTATTCCGCCCGGCTTCTCCTCCGTCGCCCTTGCTTCTCTCCCTCGAAACCCTTGCTGCATGAATTGCACTGGCTTGCGGTCAGATCTCGTACTCACTTCAAGATACTTCTCTTCACATTTAAGGCCCTGAACAACAAGGCCCCGTCTTACCTCTCTTCTGCCCTCTCATCACGCCATGTCCCTCGGGCCCTTCAGGCATCACATGCACCTCTTTTGAATGTTCCTCGTTCACCCCTCTGCTCAATGGGGGACTGCTCCTTCTCAATCTGCGCCCCTAAGTTGTGGAATGCTCTCCCTGCTGAAATCAGGTCTTCTCCCTCTCTTACCACATTTAAGCGTCTCCTGAAAACGCATCTTTTCAGTATTGCCTTCTCCCCCTTCTTGAATTTCCATTGAATTTCCATTCTCATCTCAGCACAACGTGCGCTGTGGGAAGGCCTCAGGCCTCGAAGAGCGCATTACAAAAGACTTATTATTATTATTATTATTATTATTAAATGTTTTTAATTGGATAGCTGAATGGCTGAAAGACAGGAAACAGAGAGTGATACTGAATGTGATGAGGTCATAGTAGAGGTATGTTATCTGTAGCGTACCTCAGAGATCAGTTCTAGGCCCTTTATTTTCATAGTTTATATAAATGATCTTGGGAAGGCTGTAAATAGCAAAGTACCAATTTTTGCTGATGACACTAAATTGGCAGCTGTAGTCAAAGAAGTTGAGGGTAGCTTTAAAGTGCAGAGTGACTTAAATAAGTTATTAGCTTGGGCTCATAAAAAGTAGATGACTTTTAACCTTAAAAATGCAAAGTTATTAACATGGAAAGGGATAGTAGGGAATTTATCTATGAAATGGATGGACATTGGCTAAATTCAGTTGAAGATGAGGACTTAGGCGTAGTAGTTGATAGGTCACTGAAGTTTTCAAAGCAGTCTATTGAGGCAAAATATAGAGCAAATAAGGTGCTACGATACATTAACAGGAATGTTAGCTACAAAAGTAAGGAGGTTATCCTTAACTCTACAACTCATATGTCAGACCACATTGAGAGTACTGTATACAAGCATGGTCACCACATTTTAGACATGATATCAACCTTCTAGAGTCAGTACAAAGAAAAGCAACATAAATAATACCTTCCCTGAAGCACCTTGAATATGAAGATACACAGAGGGTACTAAATATGTTCTCATTTGAAAGAAGGTGTGTGAGGAGAGATAATGATTAAGCTTTATAAAATCAGTTCTGGGATGGATAAGTTTGATTTTAGCAAGTTATTTGAGTTGGAAGGTGGTAATAGGATTAGGGGTCACGACTTAAAAATTTTTTAAAAAAAACAGAGGTGCAGGTTGCATGTTAGAAAATATTTTTTCAACAATAGACTGGTAGTTTACTAAAATAGTTTTCCACCTGAGACAGTAGACAGTCCAAACTTGAATGTTTTCAAACCCAGATTAGATTATTATATGAGTAAGAGTTAACTTTTATTATCTGTGAAATTATGTTGTTATGTTATGTTTGGTACCACTACTGAGTAGCTAGATAGGTTTTTTATTCGTATTGGTTTCTACCAATTCGATTCTTCGGGAATTGCCTTTTACGTGAGGTACTGCCACTAGGGACTCTAGGTGATAGAGTCATTTTTTATTGATTGAAGACTCTCTTTCTTGATTGCAGGCTGGCTAAGGGTGATTAGGGTCTCTTTGCGGGTTAATAAATCTTCGGCGCTGGATTCAGTATTCTTTATTCGGCGGGAACTTGGAAAGCCTTTAGATGTTTCTATCTCCATCTTGAGGCACTTTCCAATTCCACTTTTATATCAATTGGCTGCACGTCTCGAGGCAAACATGAATTATAAGTTGAACCAGTCAATGGCTTCGCCACTTCCCCAATTTGGACCACTAAGCTTACTTGTTATGAACTGATCTTTGAATAAAATCGGATCTGAATCCGAAATGGATTGAGAGTGTTCTAAAGCAAGAAATCCGAAAACACTTTTATAGCTTTGAAAAATTCTTCAAGATTCATCAAGCAAATTACTGAGCAATAGTGTCAACTGTTGATTGGTTCCTGTGGTAGGAGATGTTAAAGCAGGGGTGGGGAACCTTTGGCACCCGTGCCAAACGTGGCACGCCAACGACTTCTACAGGCACGTGAAGCCAAATGCTTAACTTAAGAAAACTAAATAAATGTATCTCCAATTTAATGATATAGCAACCGCATTGTGTACAACCTGTTATAAATTATGATATCAGTGAGGCAGCAGCAGAAGTCTCATTGATGGTAAATACATGAAAAGTTCCACAATTTTTCTTTCTCTAGTTTAGATTTGTTGTTTTCTTCTTGAAATAATAAAGATTCAATTCTATTTAATATAATATGTACATTTTTAGGTAAAATGACCATCGTTTCCTTGTAATTTTTATGCATCATAAAGGATTGGGAATGAACAAAAAGAACATCTTTAATTTTCTATCCTTTCATTGTGTTTTAGTCAAGTATTGGCACGTGAGAAAATTTTCTAGCAAAGATTTGGCCAATTTTGGCACACCCACTTAAAAAGGTTGCCCACCCCTGTGTTAAAGAAATACTAATTACTTATAACTTTTATATATGAGTTTCAATGGTTATTTAATTTCCCCTGTTGTTCGAATCATATTGTGCACTTCAATTTTTCTAGTAAATTGCTTATTTGCTGATAACTTTCGTTTCATTAACCAAAATTGTATAATCGTTTCTCATATGTACTTTATGCCTGTAGATTATTGTAGAACTTTTTCCTGCGAGATATAGCATACATATACAAACAAATATACTGATACACACATAAGGAAAACATTCGAACATAAACGTAAACAAATATACGAACAAAAACCACAGAATGTCGCCGGAAAACAGATTTAAAGCCTTTTGAATGATGGACGTGCAACTGATTGAATAATATCCTAAATGGGCTAAATCAGGAAATCAGCAACAACAAATAAGAAAATCAAATGATCAGAAAAGGTAAATTAAGAAATAAAGAAATTATCACATCAGTAAATCAGGTAATCGTATAATCACGAAATCAATATTAGTAAATCAAATAATCAGTAAATATAAAATAGTGAATCATAAAATAAGTAAAGTTAATTTAAAATAATTAGAAAATAAACACATTATTAAATCATAAATTCACGAAATCAGTGACAGCACATCACGAAATCCATAAATCAGTAAATCAATGAATCACGAAATCAGTAACCGTAATGGAAATCTGCAACAGGAAACCAGAAAATAAGCAAATCAGTAAATCACTAACAGTAGATGAGTAAAGATGTATATCAGTAACAATGAATCGGTAAAACAGGAGATAACGAAATAATCCCCCCCAGTCAATCCGAAAAGCAAAAATCAGAAACAGTACATCAGAAAATCAGAAATTAAAGACAGGATACAACAGTAAATCAGAAAATTCGGAAACCAATAAAAGTAAATCCGAAACACTGTAAATCAGGAAATGGGAAAACCAGTGATATCTTCTGCATCGAGACCGAAAAATTAATGTCTTAACGAAATGCGTCTAATTGTTAATTTTAAAAGACGGACGGACGGTGAAGCGAAATTTCGAATGGAAAACAAAAGAAACGAAAATAAAGACTGGGGAAGCAGTTATTTGGTGATCTGCGAATCAAAGCGCGCATCATAACGGAAATAGGAAGTTTACATGCATAACGAATCACTTTAAATGATTATATATTTTCTAGATTGGTGGAGCCATCGCCAGAGAATGTCTCTTGTTGCCTAATTTGAATGAGAGATGATTGGTCAAGTGAATATAAAGAACTGGTAATTGAAATAGAAGTCAGTTGATCAACTCGATCTACTAAGTTAATAGCCAAAAACTTCCTTCGTGGCATCATGGTAAGAAACAATGAATTTAGTTGTAAAGGAGAAGTGGCTTTTAGAGGGGTCTAGATTAGAGGAAATACAGACATTAAGAAACAAAAATATAATTTATGTAATATTTTTACCTTCTATTGCTACCGTCTAAACCTTTTTTCGATGGTAGTGAGCAAGAACAATGATGCTTGGAATTGTTTTTAGCAACGTTTGGCTCAGGATAACGTGTATCGCAGTGGGATATTTAAAAGTGTAATAGGTGTAAATGATCTAGTAGATTTGGAAGTATTTAAACTTTTATTATAGTAACCTAGGAGCCAAACCATGGGTCATTTTACTTAGCAACAGTCGTTGAATCTTGTTTCTATTCATATTTTATCCCGTTTCTGAGTTCTTTCTTGTCTGCCTTTTCCCCTCTGGTCAGTTCTTTCGTCTTTTTGATCTATTTCGTCTATCTCATGTCGTTTTTCTTTGTCTGTGTACCCTAATCCTCCGTATTCTTCTGCCTTTCTATTTCCATCTGTCATAGTCTGTCTATTTCCATCGTTCTGCTTTTGTCTGCCCTGCATTGTTTGCTTCCTTCGTTCTTTTGTTTATTGCGCTATTCTCTGACAGTTCTTATCCCTGCCGTCTCTTGCTTGTGCTCATTTATATTTTCCATCAGGTAATTTCCCTTCCCCCCTCCCCTCTCCTGCATATTGTTTATTTTCCCTGGTTTTTCCCTCTTGATGCTCGTGTATCGTCTCCTGGTGGTCTTGTTCATGCTGGTAGCCCTGGGCGGGTTTGCCCTCGCGTTTTCCCTCCCACACCCCGACCCCAGTCCCTTATGGAAGCGATACAAAGGGGCTGGCCAGTCCCGCTGCTTCAATAGGCACTCATGCTATGGCAAGAAAGTAGGGTGCCACTGTAGGAGCTACGGCCTCACGAGAGCTACGAATGTAGAAAAGTAAAAAAAAAAGGAACGGGAAAGGTTAGAAATGTTCTTTTTTATTATTTTTCTCTTTTTATATAATTTATCGTACACTGCTTTTCATTTTGAGTATATTTTCTTTTCTTTATGATATATATTTTTTATTTTACTTTATATATATTTTTGTTCTTTGTAATTTGTTTTATATTGTGTCCTTTTAATGTTTTTTAATATAATTTTGTCTTCTTTTTGCTTTTTATTTCATAATTTTACCTATATATTTATATATTCCTTTTGAAGTACTTTTGCTTTAGGTATTTTTCAATGCCCTTCAATATATCTTTACATATGTTTGTTCCGGCTTTTCTTTGCCATTCATTTATTCCATCATTTAAGTTTTCTCTTTGCATTCTTTACTTTGTTAGTTTCAATTATTCTGCAATGAAAATCAAAGGTTGACAAAAAATACAAGAAAATTCTAATAATTGTGTTTATTCGTCTTTTTTTCTCTTTTTATATAATTAATTGTATACGGGCTTTTCATTTTAAGGAAATTTTCTTTTTTATAGATTTTTGTTCATCTTACCTTATACAGAAGTAGGCACTAAATGCATTTAAAGCATTTAAATACTAAATATAAAATACATGAGAAAAATGTATTTAGATACTAAATACATTTATAAAATGTATTTAGTATTTAAATACTGAATACATAAAATGTATTTATATACATTTTTAAATACATTTCAAATACATGCTAAATACATTTAGAAAATGTATTTAAATATTGAATACATAAAATGTATTTAGATACATTTTTAAATACATTTCAAATACATGCTAAATACATTTAGAAAATTTATTTAGCATTTAAATATTGAATACACAAAATGTATTTATATATATTTTTAAATACATTTCAAATACATGATAAATACATTTAGAAAATTTATTTAGTATTTAAATACTGAATACATAAAATGTATGTATATACATTTTTAAATATATTTCAAATACATGCTAAATACATTTAGAAAATGTATTTAGTATTTAAATATTGATTACACAAAATGTATTTATATACATTTTTAAATACATTTCAAATACATGATATATAATGACAATCGATAAGGACCATGATATCACAAAAAAATAAAATATCCCTTTAAATGAAATTGTATATTATAATTAGAAATGTAGGATTTGATGACAATTGGACTTAGGTACAAAAATATACAAAGTTCCATGAAATGAAATTTCAGTTCGCTATTTATAGCAGCATTACTTTTAAGTAATATTAGTTGCGGAAATGCTTCGTCAGATAAAGAACTCCGTTTTGGAGATAAGGTCAATCCTCCTAAAGAGAGGAGCCGTTCCACAGGAGCAGACGACGGAAGGGTGGTGCTGTATTTAATAAATAACTTTTTTTATTTTTGGATATCTATCTAAACTTTGGAGTGTTTTATTTGAATCCTGAAGGTAACTGAACAATTCTAAATCTGCAGTTTATCGTGTTTGAGTGGGTTTTGTAAATCCAAAATAATCGTCACTGTCGGATACACCACTGGATGATTCAGCTTCGGATACCTCTGATAAATTCTCACTCACTTGAATCATAATATTTTAACAGAGTCCTAGTGGATTGAACTGTCCCATGAAATACTGATATCCAACCAGCGGAGTTTTAAGAATGGATGGCTTTTTGATGGCATCTGTAACGCTGGCTTTATTTGCAAGGTCAAATAAGATTGGTAGCACTTTCCAAAGCCCTTAGTGACTGCACTTAGAAGAGGTTGGCAAAATTTCAGAGAACGTAACTGAAGGCTTTTTAGCTTTTTCTCCACAGTGAGCAAGGTAGGGAGCAATTCTATATAAAACAGTTTTTTCTTCCTGTAAGCGATCAATGTCACTGCAATAGAAGCCAAAACTGAGACATACTCCCCAAGAAATTTATTTTCGTGACTTATGAACACTGGAAGTTGAAGGAACCTCATGAGTTGATGTAATTTGTCCTTGTGTTTTAAAAGTAATGATTTTCCATCAAACAGAGAGTTCCACCTTGTAATGCTAGGCAACTTTAATGAACAGTTGATAACAGTTTTGATAATCTCTGCTGATATTTTTAGTGCCTGTGTTGCATCAGTTGTGGTGACGAGAGTGAGTGTGTGTGAAGCACAAAGCACATACTTTTGTAGACTGAAGCTGCATGGGTCAGACGAAAGGTCTTCTTCCTGATCTAAGGTACTTCTCATTAAGAAATTATCCTCCAGCTCGTGCTCACCCTGATCTTCTTGCCCTACCTGGATTCTATCTTCTAAATCTGTGGACACATTTGCAGCAATGACTGCAAATTCCTTAAATGCTTTAACAAAATTAGAGCCGTTATCAGTGACGGTGCTCGTGATTTGTTGCAGGGGGATATCATATTCATTGATGATATTCTCCATATTTTCAGCAATCTTGATGTAATTATGTTTTTCTTTGAAGCAACAGCATGCCAATACTCCACTGTGACGGACAAGAGCAACTTCCTCAAGCTGAAAAAAAGAAGAAATATGAGTCCAATGTTTGTCTCATAAATTTCTCCATATATTTTACATATTAATATAATCGAAATAAATTCCACCAACAAATAGGTCTGCTTTCAGCCAAGAGCTGATAACTCCCTAACTGTAAAGACATTTTCAATTTCATATTTCATAAATTGCAAAATCTTAACATACCCAATGAACTATAACGCCCAAAAGACTACGGTGACGAGTTGACCAAATATCTGCAGTAAGACATAAGTAAGAGGTGCTGTCTAGTATATTCTTCAATAGAGCACTTTTCACTATCTCTTTTTCGTAAGATCGAGACGTCAACTAAAAAATTTAGACGTGTGGAAGTGGAATGTGTGATTATTGTGAGCGAAATTGATTTTCACAGTGAAATGAGAATATCTGGTATGCATATAAAATTTTATATATAAAATGTAGCTATATGAATATCCTATAGCTATATAGGAGTAGTACATAAATTCATAAATATATTATTAGTCTTTTATATTCAGAATTACATAGTAAAATATTGACTTTCAGTATTGTTAGGAATATATATATTATCAAGCTTTATTTCATACATTTTTGACCGGCTGGCATGCTAGTTTTGACATAATAATATACAGGTATTCGTATTGCTACTATAGCGAAATACATCGTTATAGGGATTCGTATAATAACAACATAAAATTTATCAAGAATTCTACTAATTAATTCTGAAAAAAATGTATTCAATAATATCTTCAAGTAAATGATTGCGTGCTTTAAGTATATATGTATGTGGATTCTCATGAAATTATTGCAATATATTAACCTCTGTTGTTTGTGTATGCTTTCCTATATTTAACTTCGTTATATAACCTACGTAGTGACCAATGATCCAAACGATTTAGTATTCGGTCGTTATAAAAGCTTAACCTCTACATACTACTAATACTATAATTGTAAACAACATTTGTAACTCAGAACTCACCTTTAATTAATCTCACAAAAGCTGGTTGCTCCATGATTGATAGGGGATGCACACCTTGTATGATAAAATCTGTAATTAGCTTATCAACAAGAGATTGTTTGACTTTCTTAGTATTCACCGCAAAACACTCTGGTAATGTCTTTACTTTAACACCGCTGCATGAAGGACCATCGTCTAATACTGAACCTTTTCTTTTTGAATCTTTTATTTGAGCTGTCACGTAGTTATCCGCTTTTTGCACCAAATGAAGCTGTTTTCTCTGTTGATAAATGTACATGATCAGATAATTAAAGGACATTTGTTTCATGTTTCCATAATTCACTTTGAATTCAATCAGCATATACTATAAATAAAGGTGTTGCAAAAGGAAGCAGGTAGGTTCACGCATGGTAAACCAACGCTACTTAACATTTTTCGTTAGCTACTAGCATTTTGCCAATTTTTTAAAAAAATAAGAAATAGTGAAACTTGTCACTTCAAGTAAGTATCATATAATTAGCTTTAATAAATTATTACCTACAAATGAATGCGTAGGTTGGAAGTAGCATTGCTCGCCGCAGAGATTTAATTTCGTCATTGTATGATGTACATACATACTTGACTTTTTTTCCGTCGGAAGATTTACCTCTAAATAAAATACCATGTAGTGAAGGATGACTATAATTACATGATTCTTTATCTTCCTCGTCTTTATTTGAAGGAGCTGAAGTTGCCGTGCACAGTTGAAATAACACTGAGCGCTCTTACTATACAACCGAACACAACTGTAACCATCTGTTAACTGAATTTAAACTGATGCAAGCAATCTTACTTCACCGGCTCAAGCAGTCAAACGTTTGTTTCATACAAGTTGCGACAATCTAAAACATGCATTACACGTTCTTAACAGCTATATATACCTATTATCAGTAAAGTATTTGCAAAATGTATTTAAATACTGCCCACCTCTGATTTTATATATACTTTTCCTTCCTCGTAATTTAAATATATTGTTGTCTTCTTTTTGCTTTTTATTTTAGAATTTTCCATTGTCGTAGAATGGACTCTCGACGGTATACCATATATAACTATTCGTTGAGGGAACTATTCAATTATATTTAGAGTGCGTGGCTATCTGGTTGACCGATATTATTTATCTTCAATATGCTTAAGAAGTGAAACTGAGCTCAAGGATAATAATATTGCTATCATTAATAAAATAGAGTTTTATTAAATAGACTATCAACAACACACAAAACGGAAAATATTTACATAAACAGAGAATGGAAAGGGTCGTGGGAAATATCTGGCTAATCCGAGGATTAAGATTTGGGAGAGATTTAAAAAGGTAAAACAAATAAAAATTAAAGGGATGAGATGGTTCGCTAAACCATTTAAAGCACAAGATAGGGTTGAAAAAAAGGTTAAATACTTAAAGGTAATGTTCAGCTTACGTAATTAAAAGTTGTTGTGCAGAGGAAGGCGACGCGAAGGAATCTTCGGTCCGCTGGCGAGTTCCAGCCGAAGGGGGGGGGGGAATTAAATGATCCTGACGTGACGTCTTGGGAATGAGAACCGTTTCTTGACGAACGGGCTTGAAGAACAATGGCGTTTCTACGTTGTTCTCTTCTGAACAACATGGGGGTGATAACCGTCTCTTGTCTACGGGCTTAAAGAACAATGGCTGTTCTAACGTTGTTCTCTTTCTGAACAACAGGGGGGGGAGGGTGAGAACCGTTTCTTGTCAACGGGCTCAAAGAACAATGGCTGTTCTAATGTTATTCTCTTTCTGAACAACAGGGGGGGAGGGTGAGAACCGTCTCTTGTCAACGGGCTCAAAGAACAATGGCTGTTCTAACGTTGTTCTCTTCCTGAACAACAGGTGAGGCCTTGTGGATTTGGCGTCTTGAAGGCTCGAACCTTGTCACTCAAGGAATATTGTCCTCTTCTGGACAAAATAGTGGATCTTGAGGTAGAGGGCCCTGGTGCACAAGGTGAGACCGGATCGGCGAGATGTCTCGCGAGGATAATCTGGATCTGAATCTGCTCTTATTGGTAAAGTTTCCATATAAATAGTCGAGTCATTTCCTTGACGTAGGGAACAATGGAGTGGGGCTTCGAGGGAATGCCCGGCCGCACCTGAGAACAATACCTTATCTGCCCATAAGCCTAACTCAATCTGGCGAGGTCGGCGCATGGGGCGAAACGATGGGGGATGAACCTCCTTGGTTAAGTATTGATTCAGTTGGGGCGATAACGTGTCCGGCTTCAAGGCGAAGATGCACGTGGGTAGCAACGTGTTTCTAAACAACATGTGATAGCGGTTGAAATTAAGCGGCCTCAAACCGTTCTATCACATCCATATATATATATATATATATATATATATATATATATATATATATATATATATATATATATATATATATATATATATATATATATATATATATTCCTTTTAAACTAATTTTGCTTTATATATTTTCTAATTGCTTTCAATCCATATTTTCGTCTGTTGGTTCCGGATATTTTGATCATTCGTTTATAGCATTCTGTCAGTTTTTCTTTGCATACTTTGCTTTCTTACACTCGAGTATTATACAATAAAAATCAAGGGTTAACGAAAAATACAAGAGAACTCAAATAATTGTGTTTATTCTTCATTTTCTCTTTTTATATAATTTATTGTATACTGCTTTTCATTTGTGGTATATTTTTTTCTTTTATATCTTTTCTCTAGGATTTTTCCTTTTTTTCACTTTACCTTATATATATCTTTTCCTTATTTGTAATTTCTTTATAGTTTCCATTTGAATTTTGTAAAATATATTTTGGACTTCTTTTTGCTTTTATTATATAATGGCTTTCTTTTCTTCTTTTAAAAGAAATTAATTATTTGGGTAGCCTCTGAAAACCTTTCAATTCATTTGGAAGAAATGATTTCTTCGAACTACGAAAAAGAAATCTTTTTTTTTTTAACTGAAAGAATTAATAGATAATTTTAACCTTCCATGGTAGTTCCAATAAATAGCGATCAACTTAAAATATTCACTTATGATCAATTAAGGAAATAATTTATTAAATATCAAAATAAATTACATACATTTAAATAAATATATATAGATCAAAGGTAAAAATAATGATTTTAACTTAGTACAATAATTTCACCAAGCTCCACAAACTACTGTAAGTAACCCCCGAGGAAATTGCGCTTACACCCTAGCATTGCTTTTATTTTAATAGTGCTTCTTTCAATAATACCCTACAGTTTGGGTATTCATACCGATGGGTCGGGTCGACAAAGTGGAGTGAGTGGTTAAAATGTCAATGCCACTTGTCACAAAATAACATGGTAATACCATAAAAACGTAGTTAGTTAAAGGAAAAATTATTATATAAGTTTGTAGTAGGAAACGTTGCGGATTAAAAATATAATACGCCACAATCCTCTGATCATATATAAGTATGGTCAAAATAAAACTTATTTTCAAATAGGTTTTCACTTTGACCTCGAAGTATTAAAAAAATTGTAGATTAATAACTTTTATTCATATTTATTTTTGTTTTTGCCTATATTTTCTGATTTATTTAATTAATCAAAATCTGTATATCTATTTGATAAATATTAAAATGTTGCAAAAAAATGGCACAGTAGCTAGTGCAAAAGCAGGAGGGTTCATTAAACATAGCTCTTTAAATTAAGTGATTTCAAACTGATTTATATTTCTGAAACTCTAAATCGGGTGAACTCTTTTTCTTTTGCTTTTCAATCTGATACCGATGACTTAGCAACATTGCAATGGTTTTTCGGTCAGTCACAACCTTAAAATATTTTACTTTGGCTCATGGTATATGTGCATTTTTCATGCATTTTGGTGTCGGGTTTCTTTACTGGTAATGCCTTCATTTTCTCAAAAGGCATATCACTTTTAACGTAGCTAAATCTAATTCAAAGGTTATATATACGCTTCGGGTAAAGTATTTAGAAGTGGATTGATAATTATCAGATGTACGAACAAATTATGGTGTCGATCTTAAAAGGAGACATGTTTCCTAATTTCGAAAGGCCTGAATCTTAAAACAATGCATGTATAGAATCTTTTAAGAAAGCTAAAGGATGCTGGAATTTGTTGCCAGAAAATTCCCGTTCAAGTTGAACTACCTTGACTGCCCCCCCCCCCACCTTTTTTCAAGCAGAGACCGCGTTGTTTCAAATAAAACCCTAAGGAAGGAAAATAACGAAGATTCTAACGTGGAAGCCGTTGAGACACCCCACCTGCGTTTGCCTAAATCAGCCAATCCCATCCATCACCGGCGGACAAATTATCGCCCGCCAGACAGGAGCCTCCAGTCAACCCTATGCTTCGAGGCCAGAATTAGCGCCAGACGAGCATCTTTTCAAACCTTTATCTGAAATAGCTAATCTGTTCGTCGCCAGGATTTCCCTTGAGACAGCAGCCGTGCTTGGAGGCCTTTTAGCGACTTAGCCGGCGGAGTACATATATATTCAGGATCCACCGTTACTCGAGAGAGAGAAAGAGTACAGCTCACGCCCCTCCAAGATACGTCCCCCTTTCGTCTCGAGTCGAGCCCCTGAAGTTTGAAGGTCTCGTCGGCTAGATCACCACCGTAAATCTTTGACCATTCTCTATAGGCAAGTTCGTGAAGAGTTCGTTTTTTCGAAGAGTTTGTGCGATATACTCCTCTCATGCCGTTCACGAAAGTACGTCGCCCCGTCCGAGTGCACTCACCCAAACTTAAGTGTATCTTACTACTCCGCCTACGAGTAATTCCTCTTGCTCCAATCTCACCGAGATCTTCTCCCATTGCAAGATCTCATCGCTGCGCTGCAAGATTTTCTCATCCCGTGCAATCCCAGTCTTGGTTCTGCCACCACCTTTCCCTTCTCCGAGAAGCTAGTCCGCAATGTAAAGGTCCTTCCGATCATTTGTTTAATCCCCCCTAGAGGTTATTCCCCGGTGGCCATAATTTGTTAATTACCGAGTCTCATTTTTATTTCCAAATTGAATTTGTCCGTGTTCGATCTGTGCATTGCAATTGCTTAATACCTCAATCTTGACCTGTGTATATATTTTGTGATTACCTTTTTTGTTTTTTTGTAATTAAATCATTTATTTGGGGGTAGTCTCATTAAATAATCTTTAATGGATCCTGGCATTATACGAACCCTTTAAAACCAACCTCACGCACTTGCTTACGCCCCCTTTTGTTTGAGCCTCCCATTGAACTGGAGCGAGGCCTACCTACCCACTCTTCATTCACGCGCGGCCTCTCAGCTTTCGACCGCCTATTTATGCGTATACGGGCCCACGGCCTAGGTTGTACACCTATAATTCCTCGACACTCTCTACAAACCACTCGTTCCTCCTCATTTTGAGTAGGTGGTTCAATTTGGGTCTTCGTACCTGAATACAAAAGTCACTGGTAGAACAGTTGCAACATGAAGCAATCGCATTAGTTCCCGTGCTAACGAATGAGCCGTAAAGGGGAACCTTTGCTCCTCAGATTTATTGTATCACTCTAAAGTCTGTGTTTTGATGGCCAAATGATGTAATGTTCGAGAAAGGTGGAAAAACTATACGGAAAATAAGATTCAAACTGGTAAATAAGCGTTTCAACACCGTAATAGTTAAAAATGTCTACTTTTGAAACCCCACAAACGTGGAATAGTCAATCTTCGCAGGCAATGGAAAATACATAATTTTCATTTTTTAAATTCGGTTGGATGAGTCTTTTGCAAGTGTTAGAATTCAAATAAATACAGTGATAAGAACGTCTACTGAACTTGCTAAAAGGTTAGAGAGGAAAATGATATTAATCATGGGTTCTTTTGAAATCATGTATATACAGTGTATTTCATACTTCTCCAACTTTCCCGCCAGTACAGGAATATATCATCACTAGCAGACGATGGCGTGCGGGAAGATCTTTTCTCCTGAGTCATGAATGCGTACTCGAGAGGAGGCGTCACGCCTAGAGTAAATTCAGAGTATATTTACATATCTTATATACAAATGTGGATAATTGTGTATAGGTATTCTCAGAAATAACAGAGTAAATTGATTGATCTTCCGTATGCATTTAGATAGTTTTTGTACATGTATCTCTGAAAAGCACGCTATTACACTCCACTTTCTGTCTGTATCTCCTTCATATGCATAGTAACTAATGCGGTTAGTCATCAGATATAGATTGCTTGTGCTAAATATGTCTAGTTATTCTTCTCTATGTTTGGTCTTAAGTCTACCCTGGTCTTTGTTGGTATTTATTGTGCTATTTCTTAGTCTTGTTAGCCAATTTCTACCAACAGTTTTTTTTTAGTGCAACCATTGAAGATATCTATGCTAGAAAAACTGTTTAATTGTTAGTCGTGAAGTTATAGGAAGTAAAAGAGAGAAGGAATATTCGCTTATTATGTCAGAGTTATAATCACCTCATTATCAAAGCTGGAGAGATAGAAAGAATTACTCCACTTCACGTTGTCAGGTGGAAGACAGCAAAACTTCCCACCGATCCAATCGCATAAAACATTCATCGGATTATTATTTTTCAAAGGAGCTGGTTTCTACTCGTACTTCCATCGTCCCCCATATTTTGCTTTGGGGACTTAATAATTACTCAGTTTTTACGACACGCAGCTGTCACGCAGTACTGGTATTCCTATTTTATTTCTAAACAAGAAGTCATTGTACAACAGACCATTTCGTATTACTTCTCGCCACTTGACGGTCATTTTTGCGTAACGTCACATTGACTGTCCTTAGATCCACAAATTCCACTCCTATCAAAATCTCTGACCTCAAAATTTCCTGCCCCTCAAGAAGTGGACGTGCCTGGGGTCGGAGAAAGCTCTGCGATCAGTCGCCCAGAACGGATTTCACTATCAGGTCACCAGTGATGAACCCGCATCAAAATCCCATTTTCATCTCCCATGTATGGGATTTGCAAACAATCTCAGGAAAAATGAGAAAAGCAAATCAACAACCCAATGATCGATAACCACAAAGTGTTTTTTTTTCAAATATAACGATAAACTTCTTTGCATAACTGAATTTGGGATTTGAGCGAATCATCTCCTTTTGTAAATATTCAAACGATGGAGGTAACCAAGAAGGCATCTGGCAAACGCAGAAATCTGAGAAGAATGCACGAAATAGGACAGTAAATTAAGTCACTTCAGTGTAAAAGGACAGAATTAGTAGGGTCATTTCGAATTGAAATAACATTTGAGCAATCATGAGAGAAAATTAGGACATTAGACCGTAAATGGAACATTAAATTGTGTGTAGAACAGAATCAGGTCATTTAACTTTGAATAGGATGAAATTAGAACAGCTAGCTAGCATTTAATAGAAAAAAAAATCGACGAAGAAACTTTAGGTGATGAGAAACAGGACACTAAACTTTCAAGGAGATAGAATTAAAAGGGTAAATTATGAATAGACTAGGATTGGGACAATCAAATCCTAATAGAATAAAATTAAGACCACACTGCAAATAGTAAAAGAAGAGACATTATACTGTAAATAGGACATAACTACGAATTTAATTTATAACTGGAAAAAAATTAGAACATTACGGCGTATATGTGGCCTAAATGGGAGATTAAACTTTGAATAGGACAATATTAAGAAAATAAACTCTCAAAAAGAGAAAATTACAAAATGAAATGGGAAATGGGTTAGAAAGTGGAAATTAAATTGTGGCTAGGAAATAATTGGGATACCAAATTATGAATGAGATAGATTAAAGACAATAAAAAGAAAATAAGAGAGAGTCAGGATATTAAATTGTGAAAGGTAGAGAAAGAGGACTATAAATTATAAAATGGAACTGAGTTAGGACATTAGACAATAAAATAGAGAGAATTAACTTAATAAATCCTAAATTGAATAGAATTATGACGTTTAGCTATGAATTGGACAGAATCAGGACCGTGAATTGTAAATGAGACAAGATTAGGACAGAGTTTTGTGAATGAGACAGAAATGGAACATTAAACTCTGAGTGAGAGACAATTTGGTCATTAAACTTAGATTTACTTCTGTTTCATAATTGGGACACAATCAAGAGACTTGATTACACCGAGTAGTCTCCGCCTATTTATTTTTGCTTTTAATTAAAATATATAACCAACAAGTGCATCTCGTACACAAACAACTTGTAAAGAAAGTAATGAAAATGGAGGAGTAAAAATGTATGGAAGATAACCGCAGAAGTTCCCACAGGAGGGCACACGATGCTCAAGATGTCACCTACATCATGCTGTTCCATACACCTGACATACCAATACAACTTTACATATTTACACTTCCCCTAATTTCACCACTCTTAACGAAACCCTTTCCAAACACTTTTCAGGTGTGATGAGAAGTTGTTTTTCGATTATATATATAAAAAATAATAATAAATTTAACAAAAATAAACAATTCAGGAATTTTCGCTAGCCTGATAGACATGGTATTTCTGGCGTCTAGGTGTCGTGTTCAAGCTCAAGTGAGACTGGACACAAACTTCAACGCATGTAGGGATTTACCTGGCCAGGGATTGGTGGAATGACTGTGCTTATCCATCCACAGGGGGTTAGTTTAGCTGCTCACAGCACTGCTGATTTTCCTATTCCGTTTTTACAATACAACCCACAGAACTCTTCTCGTCCGTTACAAGTAATCCTGATAACAATACGTAGTTGTATCCACATAACCCTCACACGGAACAGGTCTCTTCACCCACTCCACTCGGGTGGCAAAGTTTTCTACCTGATCGCTGATTCGTGTAAAACAAACAAACTTCCTGACTCCCCCTCCCCCATCCTAGCGAAAATAAAGCACCCTGGTGGCCTCGGGGTCATCAGTGATTGTCATGTTGATTTTTGTATTGGTTTCATTATCTGGTAGTGGTCAAGAGGTGGTAGGTGTTCTCTACCTACTGTAAATAAGGGAGGAATCTCATTAGGCAAAAATGGCGTCCAAAGGAAAGGAAAAGATTAAAGATCACGTCATACAAAGGTTGTTTATTGCTCTCAGGAAAATGAAAGGTTGGATTTCGAGCAGGTTTGTTTTAATGTTAAATCTCCCAATCTTTATCCTCTAAAAGGAGCAAACATTTGGAATTCGGTCATCTTGGCTTATGTTTTAAGACTCTAAGGAACTATTTTCCCAAAAGTTGCTGCATATTATCTATTTTTTTTTTCCATGAGTGGAAATTGAAACGCTGCCAGAAATCTGTCCCCTCTCCCCTCCAATTAATTTAGTTCTTTTGCGTTTGTTTTTTGCTCCTTTTTTGTGTTTTTGTTTTAAAAAAAATAATTTAATCGTAGGTTAAAATTCATTTCGGAGACTAAGGTCCTTGATGGCAATCGCAAATGTGACCTCCATTAAAAAAAAAACATCTTGAGTTTCTCGTATCTTCCTCCATGTTTTCGAGATCCTTATTACTCTCAGGAAAATGAAAAGGTGGATTCCGAGTAGTGTTGGTTTAATATTAAATCTCGCAATCTTTATTATCTGAAAAGAGCGAACATTTGGAATTCGGTCCTCTTAGTTTGGGTTTTAAGCCTCTAAGGAACTATTTTCGTTAAAGTTGCCGTTAAATTATTTATTTCCTCAATAACGGGAAATATAAGCGATACCAGAAGCACCATAACCAATACTTTGTAGCCAAATTAATGTATTTTATTAAGTTACAAACAAATTCCAATTTTGTGCCTCTCTTTTGTCTTTCCATTTCAAGCACTCACATTGGTCCTAAAGTCGAAAAAACCACGACCCGAAGCTCTGACCTTGGTTATATAACCACTCAGAGCAGAGAAACAAGTTTGTTTTGAGAAGAAAAAAAAGTAGAGAAGAAAATTTAACAGATAGGATTTTATTGACATCTAATCTTCGCCCGTAAATAGCCGTGATAGTCCGTTAAGGAGTCAATAAGTAAGGTAAAAGCGTTTCGAATCACACTCTTTCGTTTTCCTAAAGGTGAGCTTCAGTCTTGAAGAAGCAATTCACAAAGTGATTAAATGTGGGTAAGTGAAAATGGGTTAAAGATATTTAACCATTATCAAAGAACGGGTCACTTTACACTTGGTAATTTAAAGTTCCGCAAGGAGGTGCCAAATATCACATCGGCAATTATGCTGCAGCGAACATCTGTAAGGTTGCGGGCCATCTCTGCGCTCGTTGGTATTGGATTCATAGTTTTAAGTAACAACAATTCTACGTCAAAGATAATAAGGACGCACCACTTGTACTGATGGAGTACAAAGGAAGAAACTACAGTTTAAAAAGGACACGATTTGAGAAATATGAACTGTGGTAAGATAGGAACAAGAAAAAAAAACAACTTATGTCTGGGGGGCACTTGAGGTGGAAGAGGAGTAATATTAAGGATAGTTTGGTGCATTGTCCACAGAACAGTGGCATTGGGCCGGAGGTTCCAAGGTGGACAAGACACAACGTGGAGAGGGGGATGGAGGGAGAGATTGAGCGTAGCGTGGGATGGAGAGAGGAAAGTATATATATATATATATATATATATAGAGAGAGAGAGAGAGAGAGAGAGAGAGAGAGCGAGAGAGAGAGAGAGAGAGAGAGAGAGCGAGAGAGAGAGAGAGAGAGAGAGATTAAAAGAAAGAGATTGAAGGAGTAAGAGAAATTCTGAGAGGGAGGGAAAGAGAGAGAGAGAGAGAGAGAGAGAAAGAGCTACAAGGAAAAGAAGTCCCCTTGGAGACCTTACGGTCCATTCAAAGAGGGTACCTTTTGGCTAACAATTGAGCAGGCAAAGTTCTTCACAACGACTTAAGGGCCCAAACGGCCACTTTTCAAGACTTTATCCAGTCTTGACTTGAACAGAATTGCTGTTGACAACTTCCACTGGAAGTGCGTTTCAGCTACCGCAGATTCTGTATGTGAAAATTTTACCACACAGATCACGGTTGTAGCCCTTCAGTTCAAGTTTGTAGCCGTGATTTCTCGTTCTGCCCTCGCTAATTTGGAAAATATCCGTGTAGTCTACATTATCGAAGCCTCGAAGTATTTTAAACACTTCGATAAACTGACTACGCAGTCTCCGGGTTTCCAACGAGAACAGATCTAATTCCCTTAATCTATCATCGTGAATTTTGAGTCCGATAGAGGGAATCATTTTGGTTGACGTGGCTTGCACACGTTCCAATCTCACAATAAGCTTTCGAAATGAAGGACTCCAAAATTGTACGGCATATTCCAGGTGCGGTCGGACAAGTGAGTTGTACAAACACAGTACAATCTCCTTGTTTCGATATCCAAAGTGGCGCTTTATGTAGCCTAGCATCCTTTGGGCCTTTTTCTCCGCCTCAATACACTGTTATGAGAACTTGAGGTCACTAGTGAGATTAGGAGTGAGATACATTGAGAAAGATATTTAAAGAGATAGTTTGAGAGAGAGACAGAGTGTTTCCAAAATACAGAAAGAGATTAAGAGAAAGGTTGAAAGAGACTTTGAAGGAGATATTGAGAGCGGTTGAGAGAGAGAGAGAGAGAGAGATTTTGAGATAGATTGAAAAGATTAAAAAAGAAATTAAGAGGGAGATTGAGAGAGAGAAAGGGGGGGATAGAAAGGGAGATTGAGAGAGATTGGTAGTGAGATTTAGAAAGATATTGACAGAGAGAAATTGCAGCAAACGTCTTACTACATTTAGAGAAGACATCTATCGTTAGAGCCTCACTACCCGAGCGCAGAAAAACAAGTTCTAAAATTCCTGAGGAGTTTAATGAAGCTTTAAGTTAAAAATATCGTTCAGAACAGTTAGAATGAAACTTAAACATCAAGACCTAACAAGATGCCAGGCGGAAAAAAAGCCATGGTCAACAGAATATTCATGTCCGTTGGAACAAAGTTCACAAAAATTGGACATATGAACAATGGCCTAATGTCAGATGAAAGTAATTATCAGGCATGTAGGAAATACTCTCGTATTGTTGTTATACGTTATTTATCTAATTCCATATAAATATATCTTGGAAGAAAATGGAGCGTCCACCACAGATCCAGACTTAAATCCAGTAGAACACTTTTCGGGTGTGCTTGAAAAAGCAATAAGAATAACCCAATTTGCAATTGAAACAGAACTGTATGAAAATTTACAAGTTGTGTATGGAAAGATAGCGTCAGCAATTTGGGAAAAATTGATGAAATACATGCCACGAAAATTTATGTCTATAATTAAAGCAAAAGAAGTACAACTAAATATCAAAATAACAAAAAATAAATAAATATATATAAGCTCACCGGACAAAATATTAGTCCCTAGTAACCATATTAAAGGCCTCTTGCACGCCACTTTGCTCCATATGTTCATGCCATGGAATTCCCTGCGTAATGTTCTTTCTGAAATGGGTGATGAACGACCAGAATGGACGTTTTGTAGCAATTGCTGCTTGGAAGCAAATCGATTTGCAATTCCAACCCTGAAGATTCTACGACGGTCCCTGTTTGCCAACACTTTCTTCCGTCCGCAATTGTGGCGAGACTGTTTCGCATTGGGGGAGTTCTGCCATTGCATGTAAATCCGGATGACCGTATTCGTTGAAACACTGCCAAATTCCGCCACCTCCTTCACATGATGACCTTTGACGTGGCCAAATGCAATCGCATCTTTATGACCTTCCATGACGTCCCATTTTAAGTAGAGCTGATTTGGTATCTACAGTTCTTCACGCCGTCCGCAACACAAATAAAGCCTAGCTACCGTTTCCATGTAAACTAAGCTAAGCCTCTCGGCTGCCTTAGGTTCCTACACGTTTTTCAGTTGTTAAATTGTGCTTTTTCTCCCTAGGTGACTAATCTTGTGCCGGTGAGCTTATATATATATATATATATATATATATATATATATATATATATATATATATATATATATATATATATATATATGTAATATATATACTAGATTCGTTTCAGATAAATGTCTAATAAATTATATGAATGATTCCATAGGATGTTTTATTCTTTTGGCCAAGGGATTATACGAGTAATGTGTGTATTCGTAAGTTGTATTTGTGTACATAATACTCTATAGGGATTTTTTCCTGAAAACATAAGAAAAGAAGGAGGCTGCAAAAGGCTAATAAATAGCCTATTCGACGAGGCAGCTCCTGTTCCCACCACCCAGTTTAGTCCCACCTAGCATCCTACTCCTCCATAAATCTACCCAATCTATTCTTAAAACTCTACAGGGACGACGCTTCTATCACATAACTAGTGAGCCTATTCCATTGATCTATCACTCTATTTGTAAACCATTGTCTACCAATCACTTTCTTAAACCTAGGCTTGTCCAAGTTAAACCTATTGTTGTGTCCTATCCTGTTCACTAAAAATAAGAACCTTACCTAGGTCGTCTCCCCTATTATAACCTTTTACCTGCTTGAAGACTTCACTCAAGTCCCCTCGAACGATTCTCCTTTCTAGTGTACTGAAGATTTAGTCTCTTAACCCTTTCAAAATAGAGGAAGCTCCCCAACCCATGAATCATCTTAGTCATCCTTCTTTACACAGACTCAAGCAAACCAATATTCTTCCTATAATAGGTGACCATAATGGCAGAGTCAAGATGGGGCCTAACTAATGCCAGGTACAGTTTCAGAATGACATCAGCACTCCTATTACTTACACTCCTCCCAATAAACCACAATACCTTATAGCTTTATTCCTAGCACTTATGCACTGCTTTCTAGGCCGGAGGTCATAACTCACCAGGACACCTAAGTCTCTTTCGTATTCTGACCTTCCTAAAACTCAACCATCCAGTTTACAATTATTCAGTGCATTACACCTACCTAAGTTCACTACACAATTGCCTATGTTAAATTCAATTTGCCATTTCTCTGTCCATTAAGAGAGTATGGTCAATTCATCTTGTAATACCTCAGCATCAGAGTCTTACTTTATAATCCTACCTAATTTTTCATGTACATATATGTGCTGGTGATTCTAAGGGTTTGGTGTATGTATGTATCTGTGTGAGCGTATGTAAGTTATGTTTATTAGCGTATTCCAAAATTTAGAATTTCGTTATTTGTTTACAAAACTATCTTTAATTGGTGGCAATTATATTTTCCTCAGCACGCATGGATGTGCTTATTCGTACGCGTGTATGAGACCTGTATGCCTCTGTATGCCGTGTCTAGAAGCTTATACAGGGTGCGGCAGAAAGGTTGCCCCGATTTCAAATGTTAATAAAAAACAAACACATGATCATACGAGAATAAACTTTGTATTTATAAGTACATTAAATGTCATTGTGATTCAAGTGATTTTGAAAATTGTATCACTTAAGTGACAACCACCAATGTTGATGCAGTTTTGAAGTCTCTCTCGAAAGTTCACCATAGCCCTTTGAACCATGTCCCATGGAATTGCGTTGATTTCCTGAGTTATTCCTGCATTTAGATTTTCTACAGTTGCTGGCCGGTGTTGATACACTCGTGATTTGAGGTGCCCACCTAAAAAAAAATATTAAGGGACTAAATCCAGGGAATGTGGGGGCCACCCAATATCGCCTCGCAGAGAAACAGGATGACCCAGAAACATGTCATGGAGGATTCCGAGTCAACGTCGATACGTATGCTATGTGGTACCATCTTGTTGGAACCATACATCATCCAGATTATGAGCGGCGAGTAACTGGACGACTTTAGGATGGAGAAACCTTTCGATGAGTTCACAATAACGGTTCGATGTAACAGTTAATGTAACACCTTCTTCTTTGAAAGAATAAAGACCTCACACGCCGAAATCACCCATGGCACACCAGACAGTAACCTTAGCACTGTGGAGTGGTCGTTCGTGGAGTTCACGAGGGTTATTGACTGACCAGTATCGAAAGTTCTGTTTATTAACGATCCCCGATAAATGGAAGTGCGCTTCATCACTGCAGATCAGAACAGCTGTTGAGAGGAGAGTCTGGAGAATGTCGCGACACAAGGTTGTACGGGTTTCATAATCCCTCTCGCTTAGCTTCTGTAAAACATCATCTTGTAGGGACGCATGTGGATAGACCTGTGTAAGATTCTGCGAACACTTCGAACGGACATGTGTAAGGCAGATGCGTGTTTCGTGCGGAACGTCTGAGAGACTGCTGTATTGAAGATGTCACAGCCGCAATATTTTCTGGCCTGTAGCGGTCCACGGACGGCCAGGAGTTTTCTTGTGTAAAGCCGATGATGTTTGTCTAAAGTTCGAATCCAACCGAAGAATTGTTATTCCATCGGGGACGGGATCATGACGACGAAGCGCGAAGTGTCTTCGGAAAGAACGTTGCGTCGTTGCGACAGACTTACGAAACTCTTCCAAAACAAATGCACGATGCTCTCCACTCTAGGCAATGTTGGGTACTACATGAAACAAAAAATAAATGGCATTTAATATACTCCATAGAGATACGAAGTTTTTTCTTGTATCTTCATATGTTTGGTTTTATTAACCTTTGAAATCAGGGCAACCTTTCTGCCCCACCCTGTACATATAACCAGCAAGAAATGAGCATATTCTCCGTCACTTAACTGTATTCAGCTTTCGAATTCGTTCGATTGACTAAGATAGATAGGAAAAAAATGATTTAAAATTGGCCTATTTCTATTTATCTGGATTAACATGGTTGGTTCCCTGCCACCTGTCTGTTTCTGTCTGCAGCCTGCTTGCTGCTTGTCTGCCTCTTGAATGCCTGTTTCAATCTGTCCGTCTGCCCTTTTTCTATTTGCCGAATGTCTGCTTGCATGTCTGTGTCAGTGTATCTGGCTGCCTGTCGATCTGCCGCTGGCCTGTCTGTCTATATATGCCATTTGTGTGTCTGGCACTCCCTCGAGTGCCTTATATTTTCTGGCCTCTTTCTTTCATTCTAAATCTGTATTTAAGCATCACTCATCGTTAGTTAGTGATTTTTCCCCTAATGAACCGTCTGATCATTTCGCGATGACCTGCAAGGGATCTCGAGCTCTTCTGTTGCCTTTAATCTCTACTAGTAGACGATACATAATTTGTAAGAGTAGAAGTAGACTTGATAGTAGCAGTTGTTGCTCTTCATTAATTAATCAATTATTATCTATTTACGATCCGTGAAAATAAATGACTTGCAAAATTAACGGGTAAATTGGGATGTATGTTCAGGTGTTTGTTTGAGGTAATTTAGAGTGACCCAAAAGTGATCGACCCAAAGGAACGAAAAAATGATAAAAAAAATGCAAGACAATGAAAAAAGGCACAGAAAAAGAAAGAAAATGATTGAACAACGAGGGCAGCGAGAGTGAAAATATATCGAGAATGGAAAAATTTGGTTATTTAATAAAAAGAAAACCATCGGTGGAAACTGCTAGAAATGGGTGAGGATAAGTGATGTGAATATATTTTAGCTTGTGTAGATGAGTGATAGAGACCCTTACACCCCTGACAACAAGGTAGCAGTGTCCTTTGCAGGTAGGACGACAGAGGCTGCATTGAAAGACCCAAGGGCCCAATAGTACGGACAAATAGTCATAAGAAGCCCACAAATACGACCATTAACTTCTAATCTCCCTGAACTCGAAATTTAAGCGAAAAGATCCGAATTCAGGGCATTCGGTCCATTTCTGAGAACAGAAACTTGAAAAATTTAATCACTTTGGTGGTAGGACCGAAAAAAAGTGACCGAGTGTTGTCAGAAGAACGAGGCCCCTTTCTTAGTCACGGTCCTTATAATTAGACCAACTTAAAGGTCTCGGTCCTTTTGAAACTCAAACTTCCCAATGCCAAAAAGAACGACGCCGAGGGTTGCTTGACCTCAGACTTGAGTTTGACCGTTAAATGAGTAACTTTGTGGCAGATATTTTGTCTCCCACCCCCCCTCCCCGCTGACTAAATTGTATTGGTGGCCTCAGAATCCCCTCCCCCTTGGTGACCCAATTGAAAGGAGCTACCCACTAGATTGGACATCCTTCGAGCTATTTGCTGTTGACTAATATTGGCTGAAAGCTTCCATCTTTTCAACCATCATTGATCCATTAAGAGTACCTGGGGTTTAAGAAGCCCCATCCCCCCGCCCTATTTCTTCCTGGTGCCACTATCCTTTAGTGCTCTTTTGACTGGAAGGGGGAGCAACGGGGAAGTTGACCCATTCTCGAAATAAGGGTAATTACACATTCGAGTACAAATATGGGTTGTGATATTTTGTACTTTTGACTACCAATCGTGAGTACTTTCATGTTTACTCTTCAGAGTACAAAGTGGACTTCTTATCGTTGTGAAGGAATGTTTGGAGCTTTTTTGTGGTGATTCCTTAGTTGGCTTTCTTTTTTTTCTTGTAAATATGAAAGAGAAGAAAGAGCACGAAGGAGATGATCATTTCAAAAATAAAATATTATTAAATAAAACTTCATAATTAAATATAATATATTTAAAATTCAATGGCCATGGTCGGCAACTAGTAATTGAATTAGGCTGGTGTATTTCGTGAAGATCGCATATTCAAAATGAGTTTATAAGAGTCACAAAAAGAGCATCTTAATACCCCTACACACAAAAGGCGTATGTAATCATGTCATAATGGACAAATTGTGCTGCTTGCTTATCCTGATTTTTTGTAAAAAAAGTACTGGAACATAACGAAATTTAGCTATTTTCAGTATATAAAAACCATTGGATCTTGCGTTAAGAGCAATGAACTCGATATTTCACACACATATACACATCAAGTCTTTCCACTAACCCTATTTGCATAAGAGGAACAAAGCTGTTTACATTTCCAAACAATCATCAATTGAAAGTCGAGAAGCAGATTCCTCTAAGTTCATTACCATAATAGAAATAGCAGGAATGATTTATGCAAGTGTTCTTCATGACTAAATGATAAATATTTTGATTCAAAATTGCCGATTAGCTTTTTGAACATCGAGACAAGCAAGTAGATTTTTCAATGAACCATAAATTAATTTTATCATTGCTCCAGCATAAATGGAAAATGACATCATTCAATGCAGGGGATTTTATCAGTTACTAACGGAATAGTATGTTAAAACAAAGAGGGGAAATAAATTAATGAAGAGAGGAATTAATAAAAAACATGGTGGGTAGCAAAGATTTTGTAACAAAGCTACTTAAAAATAGCGAAGAAATAGTTAGTATATACTTAAGGAGGATGAACAAAATATTGGAAATACTAGCTGTTTCTCCTGTCATAATTTTGTTAACAATTATACATAAATAAATACTGTAATATTAAACAACTGATGCTGTTAAACATAATTTATTCTCGTTTGCAGATCTCTGTAATAATACAAGACAAAATGAGAGATCTTTCAGATTTTCAGAAAGGGAAAAGTGTTATAGAGCCGATGGCTGGAACCTCAGCCACGAAAAGTGGTGAATTTTGATATGATTTGAGATCAACTGTATATGACATATGTTGGTCTACCAAAATTCCCTACATAACATCTTTGGTAAGCTGGTACCTGAACAAAAGGTGAAATTTAATTACCACGATCACAGAACAATAATACTCATTGTGCTAAATCGACAGCTGTAGGAGTGATTACAACACTAAACCAAGACTTTTTCACAAAATGGCGACCTAAACAGTTCATCGAGAGATTCATGCAGCTGGATATGATGGAATGGATGCTATTGTCAAACGTCTCGTATCTGATAACAATATTAAAACATTCAGGACTGGACAATGGAACTATAGAAGACTGTCATTTAGTCTGACAAATGGCTCTTTATGTTGTTCCATCCTCAAGACGTGTTTACCAATGGAGAGAAACCAAAGAATCTTACTATAATCCCGACTTCTTGATTCTAACTCTCAAGAATAGAGGCGGGACAGTAAGGATTTGGGTAAACAATGTGATGGAATTTTCTTGGTCATGCTGTACTAGTATATAAGCTTGTCACCCCCTGTTGATATTGTTTTAATTTTATATTTCAGAGGGCTGACACGAGTACCTACAGATTGTAGGAGAGGCTGATGGTCAGTGTATGGGCACATGATTGTGTGCATTCTAGAAAGAGCATGGAGGATGTACGACATGACTTCACTGCAAGATTCAGCAGACTAGACCATCTGAAGAGGACGATACTAGGTTGCGAACATAAACTGTTTATGACAAGATCAATTAAAGACAAACCGAAAACAGGACAAACCTCAACGCGAAGGGACACATGTGTAGAGGTGGAGGCATCTGTGCTACGATCACCCTCGAAGTCATTGCCAAAATGGTCTTCCGAGCTACCAATTCCAACAAGGTCTGCTAACCAAAAAGTCGCGAGCTCTCACTTATTCCGAAACTTACGACCTTCAAAACTTTTAATAATTTCCCGACTAACTTGGAAGAACCTTGGCAATTATATCATTCGAAAGATAGTGTAAAGAAACATAAGAGTTTAAAATTTTGTTGGAATCGGCGGAATAGTTATGATGTATTCGAGAAATAATTCCCCGTGTAACCTTAGGAGGTCTTTGGCAATTATATCATTCTAAAGAAAATGTAAAATAATATGAGTTTCAAATTTCGTTAGAATCGGCCAGAAAGTTATGATGTTATAGCCAAAGCAGAATAATTCCCGGGCTAACCTTAGGAGGACCTTAAGAACTATACCATTTCGAAAGAGAATGTAAAACAACATAAGGGATCCAAATTTCGTAGGAATCGGCGGAATAGCTACAATGTTATTACCCAAACAAAATAAAAGCAAAACGGGGACAGACCAACCGACATAGTGAGATATAGAGTGGCCCGCGACTAAAAACTACAATGTTAACGCACATGGCAAAGGATCTGCATTTTAAATCGTTTAGGCTAACATTCATCAACGAACTAAGCGATAACGACATATGGACAGTTTCTTGGTGTGTTTCCGACAATTCCACAACGCAAAAAGGTGGGTTTTTTTTCGATGAATGTGCAATTTACTGGAGTGGTCGGGATAGGAATATTTATTTCTGGAGCAAAGAAAATCCGCACTATAACGAAGAACTGGAGCACAACCCCCGCATGCGATGATTTGGGCAGCTATATCGAGTAAGCATTTGATAGGATCGTATTTCTTCGAGGGCTCTGTTAACCGGCATTATTACCTTGCCATGTTAAGGGAGTGGTTTGTTCCACAGCTCTAAAGGTTAAAGGTGGATTTGAATGATCGTTGGTTTAAACAAGATGTTGCCCTTTCTCACTATACCATCAATGTCAGGGAATAACTGAATGAAGTTTTTCGGAATAGATGAATGGGGCGAGGCTCACAACAACTTCCAGCGCCTCTCAATCGGCTTCCCAGAAGTCCAGTCCTCACATCTTGCGACAACGCTCTGTAGGGTATCATCAAGGAAAGAGTTTCACAATAGCGATACCAAAATACCCAACAGTTGAAGGATACTGTTCAAACAGTCTTTGCAACAATCACCAAAACACAGTTTCGTAAACTATCACACAGGACAAGGCGCCGCATCATTTTGGGCCATGAAATTATTATGGTCTTCATACAGACCTTATCGATTTGTGACAATGTCAATGAAAGTGAATACACTAAAACTAGTTATGTGTTTGTTATTATTACATTGTTCCTCTATTATTCTTTTTACTTTGCTGTAGTAAGACTTTCAGACCACCCTGTAAGAATAACACTCAGGAGATTTGTCGTATTTCAGGGACAAAGTCCACCCTACAGGATAAGCATTGTTCCCCAATAGTGGCTAGGTCTTTCAAGATAAGAATAATTTGATCCAAACTACAAAAGTTATTAAAGACATCCAGAGAGGATGAGAGCAAAGGGGTACAAAATAAGATTTTACTCCTCTGTAGTTTTTATTGGAACAAAAGATGGAAAACTATATTCATCTGCCAGCATTACTGAAGGAATTGGAACTAGGTTTGCTTTAACAAAAGTTCAAATTTAAACTAATTATTATTAAAAATCTGCATTATTCAATTTCTCAACACATTAAAAAAATTGGTACTGCCAAAGAAATGAATCAATATTGAATAAAAAAAAATTGCATTTAACGATGCGTATTTATAATTTTGTCTCTTTTTATCTCTCACACACTCCTATCTGCCTCTCCCTATATTTGTCTCTCTTTCTTCGCTCCCTATGTTTCTGTCTCTTCCTGTCTCTCTTTGTCTCTCAGTTATTCTCTCGCTCTCTGCCTTGGTCTCTCTGTATGCGTATATGTCTGTCTCTGTCTCTCCTTCTCTCCTAATAATCCCTTGGAATCAATATATTGCTTAATTATGGATGTTGAGAGACTTATCGATAAAATGAATAAATATAAATCACCTTCACTCGACAGAATCATCCCAAAAGTTCTAATTAAGTTAAAGCTTCAATAGTCGAACATTTAACGAAAATCTTAAATTCATCTCTCAGGACTGGAATTGTCTCTGAAAATTGGAAGCTAGCTACTCTAATGCCAAAATTTACAAAAGGTTGCAAAGAGATAGCAAGCAATTACTGGCCCCTAAGCTTAACGTGTGTTGTAGGGAAAATGCTCTAAATCGTCATGACAGAGAAACTAATTAACCATCTTGACCGGATTATTGCGTGACCTGCCACGTTGTTTCCAGAAACATAGATCCTATGTAACTAAACTCTTAGAATTTTTTCATTATATAGATATGATTTACGATAACAAGAGGCCAGTTGATGTTTTGTATTTAGACTTTCAAAAAGCTTTCAATAAAGTGCCACACAAGAAGTTAATATCTAAATATTGAGCATTATATATTGTTGGAAAAAGAGTAAATTGGATAGAAAACTGGCTGCCTAACCGTAGACAGAGAGTAGTGGCCAATGAAATAGCGTCCAAAAGAACATCTTTAAGAGCGGAGTTCCACAGGGTTTGGTTCTGGGAGCCATCCTATAAATCATTTACGTAAACAATTTAGACATTGGTTTGGTGTCCGAAATTTCAAAATTTGCTGATCATTTAAGTTGGTTAAGGAATAGTGAAGAGGATATCAAAAATTTGCAAAATGATGTTGATCAAGTGAATAATTGGTCTTTGCAGTGATATTTGCTATTAAATCTAGAAAAATACAAAATATTGAACACTGGAAATAAAATTTTTAAAGCAATGACAGAACAATGGCAGTCACAGAAAAGGAAAAAGACCTCGGCATTTATGTGTCAAGAGATCTTAAATCTTCGCAGAAATTCATAGAGGTGGGAAAGCAAGGTTAAAAAATACTATGTTACATTACAACCAAATCAGTTTACAAACGAGACAATAATTCTAAACACGTATAACGCACTTATAAAACTCTAGCTAGGTACTGCGCACAAGTTTGGTTCCCCTATTTGAGAAAAATATTGAAAATTGGAAAAAGTTCAAGCCATGGCCACAATTATGAAACACGGCTATAAAAGTTAAACCTATTTACCATCGAAAATCAACAGATGAGAGAACAATTATTCGGAGTTTTTCAAAATTTAACAGGAATAGATAATGTAGACCATTTAATCTGGACTGAAATTAATAAAATCCTACACGTAACTTGTTCCTAAGCCATTTAGAACAGGTTTATGTGGAAAATATTTCTCAAATAAAATAATTAATGTCTGGACCAAGTTATCAAAGAATCTTTTTAGTATAAGCGTAGAAACATTTAAACTCAAGTGAGATAAAGTTATCATAAAGTTATAGCAATAAAATCTGAATTCAAACGATGGTACTAAATTATCACTTTACTATAAAAATTACCAGTTGTTTTCTTCATTTCGACTCGACTAGGTATCTTTTCATATTTTCATACCCGCTGTGGAAGCGAGAGATAGGTTGAATATGCCTTCGTCTTCACTGTCCACCTTTCTTATACACTGCTTAAAAAAGAACATATATTATAATGGTTAAGGTCCGTCTCCCTAAAAAGCACCTCCGCGTTAAGGATTATAAGCCTTATAAGGTGCATACATTCCTTGTAACACATTTTAACTCTTTCTAACCTCTAATTTTCTTTCTCTCTTTTCATTCTCCCCCCCTCACCTTCCCATCTCCTCCTCTACTCCTCCATCTCCCTCTCTCTCCCTCTTCATATCCCCTCTCAATCTCCAACTCGTGGAAATAATGTACTTGAACTTGCATTTGCAACAAAAGAAGACCTGGTTCATGATGTTAAAGTTGGTGAAACTTTCAGTAATAGCGATAATTATCAAATAACTTTCTGTATTAATTTTAATAACAGTAAACCAATCACTAGCTATGAGACTATTTAAAATTTAAAAAAGGCAAATTTTTGCAAACTTGAACAATATTTAGCAAAACGGACTAGAGCTGTCTGGCTAATATTAACAACATAAACACTTCTTGTGAACTATTCCCCAACATTTACTTAAATGCGGTGCAAGCATGTACACCATTGAGAAATACGTCCAGTACATAATGATAAACCCAATCGGTGGAAGCTCGTGAATGTAACACCATTATTTAAACATGGTAGCAAATCTATACTTGCCAACTATCGCCCAATTAGCTTAACATCAGTTGTGTGCAAAAATTCTTGAAACCTTTATAATGAACAGAATCGTGAACTATTTGAGGCAAACAACATTCTTTAAGCTACCCAGCATGACCTTCGTATCAACCATTCCTACCTCACACACCTTTTAGACTTCTTCCACGATGTCTTTAGTTTAAACAATGAGAGTAAAGCTGTTGATATCATATACCTTGATTTTCAGAAGTCATTGACAAAGTTCCTCACAAACGTCTAATGATAAATTTACAATCACACTGAATATAGAGCGAGAAATCAAGATGGACTGAGAATTGGCTCAGCAAAGGAAGGCAGAGAGTAGTCATAGATGGCGAGGGGTCTAAATGGCCTAGTGTAACTAGGGGGATTCCACAAGGCTCAGTTTTAGGGCCTCTTCTCTTTCTAATCTACATTAACGATATTGATAAAGGTCTGACATGCATAACCGTAAAGTATGCGTATGATACAAAAATCGTCAATGCTGTAAACTCACATAAGAAAGTAGAAGATATTCAATATAATTGAGACAAATTATCATTTTGAGCACAAACTTGGCAAATGTGCCTTAACGCAGATAAAGGCAAAGTGTTCCACATAGGAAATCAAAATATAAAAGCATCTTATTCAATGAATGGAACGCGATTGTGAGGCATAGGCAAAGAAACAAATTTTGGAGTAACAGTATCGAATCGCCCCAAACTCAGTCAACAATGCACAGAACTTAGCAAGAAGGCGAACAAAATAATTTATTTAGAAACAGGTCATTTGAGTATAATTTGAAAAAAATAATACTCTCTACAAATCTTTATTCTTGCCTCTTTCGGAGCACTATGTTCAAGCCTGGTGCGCTTACTACCAAAACTATATAAAAAAGCTAGAGTTACTAGAGTTACTAAAATGATACACAGTCTAAAAGAACAAGCCATACAAGACTCGTGTTAAGAAATTAAGTTAGATCTCTTCCTATTAACCCAACGTAGACTAAGAGGTGACCTAATTTAAGTATTTAAAATCATTAAAGGCAAAGTAATGCGAACTGTAACAATTATTTTATAATCGACCGATCTAATTACAATACATGAGGCCATGTAGGTAAAATTAGAGGTAAATCGTTTAACTTTCAAGAGACTAAAAAATATGCCTGAACGAATAGTCAATTTATGCAATGGTCTCCCACGTAACGTCATTGACTGCACTACAGTTGGTTCGGTTAAACACAAAACCAAGAGTGATTAAATCTCAATGAATCTCTCTATGATACACACACACATTTCTTCTCCCTATCCCACTCTCTCTCCCTGCCTTTCTCCTCCCCTCATTGAGGCAGAGAAAAAGACCCAAAGGATGCTAGGCTACATAAAGCGCCAGTTTGTATATCGGAACAAGAAGATAGTACTGTGTTTGTACAACTCACTCGTCCGACAATTTCGGAGTCCTTCGTTTCGAAAGGATATTGCGAGATTGGAACGTGTACAAGCCAGTGCAACCAAACTGATTCTCTCTATCAGACAAAAAAGTTACGATGATAGATTAAGGGAACTAGATCTGTTCTTGTTGGAGACCCGGAGACTGCGTGGTCAGCTTATTGAAGTGCTGAAAATATTTCGAGGCTTCGATAATGTAGACTACACGGATATTTTCCAAATTAGCGAGGGCAGAACGAGAAATCACGGCTACAAACTTGAACTGAAGCGTTACAACCGTGATCTATGTGGTATATTTTTCACATGGAGCATCTGCGGTAGCTGGAACACACTTCCAGTAGAAGTTGTCAACAGCAATTCTGTTGATCAGTTCAAGTTAAGACTGGACAAAGTCTTGAAAAGTGGCCGTTTGGGCACTTAAGTCGTTGTGAAGAACTGTGCCTGCTCAACTGTTATCCCAAAGGTACCCTCTTTGAATGGACTGTAAGGTCTCCTAGGGTACTTCTTTTCCTTGTAGTTCCTTGTAGCTCTCCTTCACCCACTCTTTTTCTCTATCTCTATCTCTTTCTCCCTCTCTCTCTCTCTCTCTCTCTCTCTCTCTCTCTCTCTCTCTCTCTCTCTCTATATATATATATATATATATATATATATATATATATATATATATATATATATATATATTTGGTTGTACCACGTAGGGATAGAGAAAGATTAATTTCAGATAGTACTTTTGTTATCTTAATAACGAAAGTACTAGCTCCAATTAATCTTTCTTTTTCCCTACGTGGTACAACCAAATATTTATACTTATTCACGTGTTACCTCCCATGATTTTTACCCATATATATATATATATATATATATATATATATATATATATATATATATATATATTCTCTATTTAACCTTAACTAACATCCGACCTCTATACCTTTGTTTATAGTAACTGGAATCTTATTCTCTCGTTATCTCAGATTATTTTTCCACTGAGTTGTCTATAGTCCCTAAATTTTGAAATCGTAATGAACCAAAAAATAATTAAAGCATTTACATATATAAAAAAAAATAGGAACCCGAGTGCTTTGGCAATCCATAAGTGACGCCTTCCATTATGTTGTAACTGCCCTTTTCACTTCCTTGTTTTCGTTTTTCTAAGATATTTCGTATCAATCTTAGTTATTCTTGGTCATTTTTGCGTTTCTTTGTTACTCTATACATATTTTTATGTTTTTTTATTCTTTATAGGTTGTTTTTTCCAACTATTGCCCATAATCTAATTAATGAGACTGTCGAAGAAAGAGAGATCGAGTAAGATTTTGTTTAAAGGAGTCGTGTGAAACGAAAGTTATCGGTAACGCGCAATGTCCTACGCTCGTCGGCAGACTTCCGGCGAGATTAGACGAGAATTTCTTCGGTTCAGTTGTTCAGTTGGACCATCAATACTCCGCTTCCGAGCTATAAATGCCGAGGCGGTGAGACTGTTCTTAAATGCTTCCGTTAGCAAATATAGGAGTTCCGGTGAACCCCTATATATTCCCCGTCACAGAATTAATCGAGGAAGTATTCCATCAGAATCCGCCCAAGGAAGAGTACCGAAGACTTCCCCCCCCCCCCCACCCGCCTTGGATTGCGGAAGACTCCAGGTCGTGGTGGTGAGCTGTCTCTACGTTGCTCCCGAGTGAGCCTAGTCCGGAAAATACAGAAGGTATTCGGCGCCTCTTTTAGGACGTCTGTGGAATCATCCACTGACGGCGCATATCCTCGACCGATAGACCACAGTGTTATACCGGCCCGCAGCTAGGATCTTGTTTGGAACGACGGCGTCAGGATCAAAGGACCCGTCCAGAAGAATCGCACAGTCTCAGCCCCACAGGAGTTTTCCCCTCGAGAGTATACAGGAGAAACTTCCTCTTTTGACTGTCTACTTGTATAATCTTCCCCGAGCGTCTACCTGTGGTAACTCCGTCCCCTAAATAGTAAGATATTTACACCTTTCCTTTCCTCGTCAAGGCGGTGCGACGCCCTCTGACTAAGACTCGTCAAGTAGTCTCCTGCCGAGTCATCTCACATAACTAAAGTGAATTATTGTGCCTCTAAGGCTAGGATTCCATTCGTAGTTTCTTCCTAAACCCTATCGGGTTAGTAGTCGGAGTATTGGAAATTATTGATCATTTTCCCATTGCTGAATTAAGAAATAACTGGAGAGTTTAATTATTTGTATTATATGTTTTGTTGTGTAATTAAAGATTATTTTTGCAATTCTTGTTTAAGTCCTCCAACGACCAAAGCCTAATTAAATAAGCCCATCCCGGCCAACCATATTTAGACTATTCGAATACCAAAAACGCCGCGCACTCAACGAAATTCAATTCAAATTATTATTTTGGGCTGTCGTAGTCCTTCCACGAACAAACGAAGAAATCGAGAATTAGGCGATAACTGCCTAATTCCACTACAGAGACGCACTTTTTATTTTTTTCTTTGTTAAACTATCCGGCAATTTTTCGACTTAAGCTAAGACCGATATGAAGGAAAACAAAAAAAAAATTGTCGTATCTCTGCTCAACAATGATTTAATGAAGCAATTAAATAAATATAATAAATAACAGCAAAAAAACAAAAGAATTCTAACTGTTAGATTCTTCCAGGCTAGAATTATGCTGAAAGAATTAACCCACGCGTTGGAAGCCATATTTCTTCGAAGATTGAGTCGTTATTATTGGTCTTTTTTGCGTTACTTTGTTACTCTATACATATCTTCATGTTTTTTATTCTCTTTACGTTTTTTTTTACTACTATTTCCCATAATCTAATTAATGAGGCGCACTTCTCATTTTTATCTTTGTTAAATTAACCGGCAATTTTTTGACTTAAACTAAGCCAGAAATGAAGGAAAACCAAAATAATTGTGATATATCTGGTCAACAATGATTTAATGAATCAATTAAATAAATATAATAAATAACAGCAAAAAACAAAAAAAATCTAACTGTAAGATTCTTCCAGGTTAGAATTATGCTGAAAGAGTTAAGCCACGTGTTGGAAGCCATATTTCTTCAAAGATTAAGAAAGTTTTATTAGACTTTCTATGAAATGGGGTCCGAACCAAAATTATCGTGGATTGTTTGGAAGTGGAGAGGCTACTATCCATCTTCGATAGTATGTATTATGTGATTACATCCTCACTTCTCCTTTAACATCAACCTCAAGATCGAATGGCTATTGGAATCATTTCGCCCTGAGGGTTTCCTGGAAATATCAATGGAGCTGTAGAACGGCGACTGGGTCGAAAATTTACGATGGAGGACAGGAGGCCCCCTGGCCCAAACTTGTCCTCTAATTTGCTTCTAGACGGGGTAGTAGTTTGAGATCCAAGGGTCCCTTTAGTTACTTCGGTGGTTGGAGCAATATAGGTTGTTTCGCGAATAGTAGTTACGGGAACTATTGTAGTTGGAAAAAATGCTGCAGTGTCCTCTGTTTTTTTAGTCGTAACTGTAGATTCTCCCTCTGTAGATACTGGAGAATTGGTTGTTGTTGGGGATGTTGCCTTGTCCAAGCCTGGTTTGGATGTAGTAGTTTCGGCTTCTCCAATAGCACTGGTTTGAGTAGTAGGTCGTTGTTCTTCGTTTTCATCCTCGTCAGTCTGAGGTCTTTGCGTACTTGTGATATTTTCTTCAGGGATGGAAGTGCATAGCTGTTCGTATTCCAGACGACATTGGACAATTGGCCCTTCCTTCTTTTCTCTGCAACTGGAATCATGTTCTGAAATGCAGTTCCCAACCTCCTCGTTCCAATGAAAGGATAAGGGACAGCTCCGATTCATTTGGATGAATGAACCCAGACCAGTATCTATGCATTCGTAGAATTGGCGACACTTTTGTGGGTTTCCAAATCTACCCTGGGCTTTGCAGGAGAACTCTTTAAGTGGCCAATTGCAAGGATCTTCACATACCTGCGTGTATTCATTAAAAAGTTGTTTCGTTCCACACGCGAGTTCAGTTTGGAGCCATCCTTCAAGCGCGTAAGTGCACATGTAGTATTTAGTGCAGGTATTAGGATAAGGGAATATCCCTTTTCGTGTACAGGCTGGGGCACCGTATCGGTTTAGACACATCTTCATATTCTCATCAAAAGTCATTTCTGAAGGACAATTGTAATATTTAGGGATAGAATCTATAGCTTGACAGAAGAAAAAACCTTGTTCTGAGTAGGGATCCTTGTGGTATGTATTAGATTGGTTACATGAGCACTTATCGCCGTGCTTTACATGACAAACACCACCGTTGAAGTTTGGGATGTTATCGTTGCACCTCATATTGGTGTCACAGCTGACCTCATATGCTTTACCGCTGATACAGGTTACCTGCGTACCACAATCTCCGCAAGCATACTTCGTTGTAGCATCTTTGCATATAGCATCGAATCTCGAGGTTGAGTATAAGAAGTGTCGGCTCTCCCTCACGTGACATCCCTTGACCTGAAATGAAAAATCGTCAAAATCCGGAAATAATTACACTATACCCATAGAAATATTTAGGGCACAGGGTCAGAACCTTTTTAACTATGCATGACCAAAATCGGGTAAATACTTTTTTCTTAAACTACTCCTGTAAGTGATTCGGGATATTGAATATTTTTTCAAGTTTGAGTTGAGAAAGAAATAATAAAAATAATAGAAGTAAAAAGAGTACTGACGCCATCCGTTAAAAGGCCTGATTAATTAGCTTGTTTTCTATCCTATTTCTATTATTCTATGTAGCTCGCCAGATTAAAAATGAATTATATTAATGGAAAATCCATGACCTTGTGACGGTTTTAAGATTCTAAGTCCTTAAATCTGCCATGCGCGTCACGTGTCAAAAAAATTACAGGCGTGGCACAGGTTGGCCACCCCTTAATAATGGTTATTAAACCTAAATTTCCGAACATAGTTATAACGAGCGTGGTAGGAGATTAAAATAAATGGTTATTATTATGAGCAAAAAATATAAAAGCCAGCTATTGTGTTCCGTCAATACTATCAATCCAGAAGTGCGGCAAAGCACAAAGTGTGTCGCAAGCTCTTCCACAAAATGAGATTCTAACTCAGCTTCCCGGTCCTAAGAGACACTAAGTCCCTCTCAGATAAGGGGAGTGTAACGCCTTGACCTGGTTTATTCTCTCTTTCTTTGTTATTTTCACTTTTTTGTTGTTTTATCTCCCTCTTAGCCAGCCTCTTCAATTCTAACAAAGAAGCGAAAACCAACGAAGCTCTTCACCAGAAAAAAGGATGAGTAAAAAAAAATTGGATAAATTAGAGGAAGTGAAAAGATGTGAAAAGAGCATCGTCCAAATTATACTAGCTGGGCCCTCAGTGCAGGCGCGCAACTCTCCTAAAGATGTTCAGCCTCCAGAACTAAGAGATTTCCCTGTGGATGCAAGTGATTCAAGGATGAGTAAATGAATAAATATTCGCCCACACACTCACTCGGGAGGGTTCTACGCAAGTTGAAGTCTCGGAGTGGAAAGCTCTGCCATAACAGGACCTCTTGAATCGCATCAGTTCGCCCATCCCGTTGGTTACGCACTCAGTGTAAGACCCGCAGTCGCTCGGATCCGGGAAGCGTCCCTCCGAGAGGCAAGGGAGGCTGAGAAAGGGGCAGATGGATTTATTAATGGATTTTTTTATTAATGAATTCATGTGCAGATGGATTATTGGTAATGCGTATATGGATTAATAAGAAGATAAATTTAGTTATTGGGATTGATGTGTCAATGGATTTATTGGTTAATAGATCGATATGCGGATGTATTATTGGATATAATGGGGATTCATGGGTAAAATTTAGTGATGTAGGTTTGTATTCATTTATTGGAGAAGTGATGGATTAATTTATTAAAGAATTCTTGCATTAGTTTATTGATTAGTTTATTCACGAATTACTAAATATATTTATTGTTGAAGTGATGGATTAATGAATTGAGGAAATGGTGGATGGATAGATACAATTTACTGATTGGCTCTTTTTTTTAAAAGCGGGAGTTTCTTTTAAAAACCAACGTGGGAATCTATAACGGAAATATAAAAAAAAATTGAAAATGAAAACCTGAAGTCAAGTGATCTGAAAGTGATGGGAAGAGATACTCAGAGGAACCAAAAGATGAAACTTCTTGGTGCAAATGGGGCTGGAGTGGGGAGGGGACACTCGCGAACCTGCCCTCGTGTTTCAACGAAGGTGGATGTCAATACGTGTTAGAGGGAGGGGTAGCAATAAACCATTAGGAAGTGAATGAACATAAGAAACAGATGAAGGCAAAGAACAGTAATAAAAAAGGTAAGGGAAATTCCTGGTTCAAGGTTATGCAAGTGAAGGAAGTCGACTGAAATCATAATACAGTACAGCAAATTGCCTCGAAATTCACAAAAGAAAGTATTGAAGTTAAGGGAAGTGAAAATGGGCGTAGGGTAACTCTCCGAAGCCCAACCATGCCCCTGCAAGGGGGAAGTGGCATACAAGGGATGCCTATGTAGCTCTGCCCCCTGAAGTTACAGTAGTCCGGGTACCAGGCGAATAAAGGGAACCCCACCTGAAAGCAGCCTAGGCTGGTATTTAACTCCATTTTGATCCTAGTCGAGAGGGAACAGGGAAAAACTATCAGTCTTTTCCTTACCAAGATATGTAACTAGGACCAGGAACCAGTATATTGAGGTTAAGATTAAGTTGTATAAATATAAACTTACCAATTTTAGCTAGGACAAGTAACTAGAACCAGTGAGGCTAGGATCAACTTGCCCATTTGAACTACGACCAGTACTAGTATAAAAGTGAACCTTTGACGAAAACATGGAATTAGTACCAGTGCAGCTAAGTGTAAGGTTAATCTATATAAGGAGGAACCCATTACCTTGATTTGAGATCAGGAAATAGGACTAATAATAGTTAGGGTTGATTAGTATAATGATAAACCTACCAACCTGGATTATAACAAGTAACTAGGACCAGTGAATAGTACTAGTGTAACCAAGGTTAGGGTAAGATCAAGGAATAAAACCATCAATTAAGACTAGTAACAGGTAGGGTTGCTTGGTATAAAGATAAATTTACCACCAGGGACAAGACTATTAACTAGGGCCAGTGCAGCTATAGTGTGAATCTGTATAAACCTTTACCAACGCCCTTGAGGAACCTCGAGGAAAAACGTAACTTCTGTAGCTCACCTGTGAACCAGAGCAGCATCCGATATAGTTCGAAGCTGCTGGAATAAAAAGGGGACAACCTCATTATAAATCGCACTCTTTTAATAAATCAATACAGATATTAGTGTTGCCCCAGATGGTTCTTTCTCAAGTTGTCTAAGTCCTAAAGTGAGTCTAATCCAGTTATTGAACAATAGTACAGAAGTTTTGAAGTTTGATTTGAAACTTTAAACACATCTGATATGTGAAGTAAAGATAGTTGTCAATGAATGGCACTTTAAATTTTGTTTTAAAAGACCAACCCCTAAAATTTATGTTTATCATTTGCCCCTCCAAGGAAGCATAACTAGAGATAAATTATTGAAAGTGTGAAAAAGATGAAATTATGTGAATCCTTACCGTAGCTATGCATCCAAAGATGAAGGGCAAAGTGTAGGGTCTCATTTTGAATACCGAGGAAGACAAGTCTGCAAAAGCAATGCTACCAAGCCATCAAACTACATCTCTTATATAGCCCGGACGGACCCAAACCCAACTTGAAACCAGTGTTTTGATTGGCTTAGAGAATTCGTCTCCACCAATTTAAAACCAGAATACTTCCCGCGGGTTTCTTTTGTCCATGGCTGAATATTTTGTTTGACCAGTCATGAAAAGAACACGTTAATGCATTTTAAAATATCATTAAGGCACCCATGCGAGCGCGCACACACTTTTTTTCAACCCAAGTTCTGACGTCACTCTAAACACTGTTTCTCAGACAGATGAGGGATCTTGGAATGATTAAGGATCAAGGAATGATTAAGGATCAATAAAGGAAACTTAACGTCGTTAAATTTTTAAAGTCATCCCCAAATTTCCAGTTTTAAATAATATTAAGTCATGCCATAAGTGTTTGCCGAATTTGGGTTAATTTCTATACAAATTTCGTCAAATACTTATGGGCTGATATAATAACAGTAAAATTTGAACATTTTGTTAAAAAATAATCCTCAATATTTTTAAGTTTAAGAAAGTAATCCGTAAATTATATTCTTATCACAGTTATTTTTAATTAATCTAATAATTCTTATTTTTAAGATATATAAGTGTCGTGGTACAACCACTCTATACCATACACTACCCCTATATTATATGGGGGGGATGACTTAATCAGCTACTGCAACGCGACCCGTTGAAGAACTGTTCGCAGGGATTAACGACCGACTAAGAGGTCACACATGAAGCGTTGGGTTTCATATCCTTAATAATAAGACGAGTACATAAATGGTTGACGAGATTTACTTGAATAGGCCGAGAATATCGTTCAAGGTTAGTTGAAGATGAAACAACAAAAATATAATTTTATATACAAAGATTAAAATAAGAATAATAATAGACAAAAGGGAATTATTTAAATTGAAAGAGTGTCTTGATAATTATTATGAGGGATTCTCAAATTGAATTAATTGATTAATGTTCATACGCTCAGATCAAAGGGGGAACTTGACAATACTAATAATGGAGGACGTTTTTAGTCTTACGGGTCGATGACTTTGAGGAAGGTCCTTCTTGCGATGAGGGGAATGAAAAACGATCCGATAAGGCAAGTGGGGCACGATCCGAATGAGGCAGGTGGGGCACGATTCGAACCAACCTTCCGATCAAGATAACCAAACTTCTAAGATGACATTCGACGGGGAATGTGGGAATTCTCGTTATTCCATTGAAAGAAGGAACTTATTTTTCCTCAAAGGTAATCAATCGATGGAGATTTTTTTCGGTTCGATTAAGCGAAGAGAGACTGTTGCACAAATTCAAAAGCTTGCCGTTCACAGAAGCTACCAATTGACTTGGGTAGAATCACGGCTGAAGAAGGCTTGCTGTCTGAAAAACGCTCATGGGACGAGACGATAAGGACGGCCTTGAGGTGCGAGGTAGACTCGTCGAACTAGAGAATAGCCCGAGTATTTGTATGCCCGATTCTGGAGGGGAAGGGGAAGTTTGAAGAAAGGAGTCACAAGATCCAGACATCTTAATCCGGATGCGGAGTCAATTCATCATTTAGCAGCAAGGGGCGAGACTTAGAGGCTCTTTCGCGACTCGTCACCGGGGAGGAGGGGGGGAAGGCTTGGGACTAGTCGTAGGATTGGAGAATATTTTCCTAACATGCTCAGGAGTCGAAAATTCGATAATGTTCAAACAGGAAATGATGTCGTCCATGGCGTGATACCATAGCACGTGGTATCCGATAAATGGAGAGTGGGGGAGGTCAGAGGTTGTTCTTTTACAATAAGTTTATATTTTTTAAAAGCTCTTAATTACTCTGCACTCTTAAAATTAATCCGCAATTGGTGTTTTTAAAAGTATTTTTTAAATTTAAAAAACAAAACAAAATACATTGATTTTTATTTATTTAAGTAAACAACAAATATAAATTCTTATAAGGAAACATCAAATTTTAATTTATCTAATTTGCAATCTATGTAACTACAGATGGCACCCAGCTTCTCTGTGCGCGCATGCGTCATCCATGATCACATTGTTAAGTCGTTACAGACCGTCTCCTCTAAACCTCTGAAAACAATGACAGAAACAACAACAAACGATTTTGAACCCGTCAACTAAGTGCCTTTAAGAAGATCTTTCAGAAACCACAGCACAATAAACCTCACTTGATTATTTTAAAGGCTGCCTTCATGCTTGATTTACGTGTAGACTTTGTTTTTCGAGAATTATATTGTATTTTTCAAATTACTTGACGAAGTAAATATGTTGGGTCAGGTTAAATGTTTCAGTGGGTAACAATTTGCCCCGAATAAAATATGACAGTAACAACTAATCCCGTATCGTGAGATTTTGATATTTAGATGGTGTCTTTTCATTTCCGAATTAATACACTTGTTTCGTACCTACTAAAGAAAAATAGATCGAACCTAGAGTTTGAAGACATGAGTTATGGACCATATAGCTGGACGTGTGATTAGTTGGGGAGTTTACAGAAATCTGCTAATGATAACAATGTAGGGCATTCAACATTCAATCTCAATGCAAGATGTGAAGAGCATTTTTATAGATTTTCTCAAATAAACTGAAATTATACTTTTGGCGTCAAAATTGTCTCAAAAAACTTGATGTTTGGCTTTCATTAACAGGAGAAAGAGGAGGAGGAGAAGGATGAGATGTGACGGCCATTTTTAATAATAATAACCTCTAATATAGCCTAACCTACTTTTCTAACTTTATTGATCAATAAAACGAAACTTCCCTCAATATTTTAGATTTTCTTCCCCTACATCGATACAGCAAGAAAAATAAAGCTTGAGGGCAATAGCAGCTGGATGTAAACAATGAAGAATAGTGTTTAACTGCCTACTAGAAGTTCCTGTTCGAATATATATATAAAAAAAAAATAACTTACTATGGACTGATACTGAAAGAACTGAAGCAATTATCTTATTAATTAACAGTCACAACAATATCAATGTGCCACCATATGGACTGAAATTGAAATGGTCTGGCAGGACCATTTGCTAAATTTCATTAAATAAAATCCTACCAACTCACTGCGACATCAGAAGCTACAAGTCTCAGCAGAGCCGCAATCTTCAATAAACATGATATTTGGCTCCCATTAACAGCCTTGCTGACGTCTCAGAGAAAATCAGGTTCCATTGCCACGATATCTATGATGTACACACACGAGACTGGTACAACCACGGTCGTCAGATTTAAATTATTGCTCGAAAAGAACTAAACCAAATTATGAACACTATTTACATTAGTTCTTGCAGGTAGCACTTATGGCAACACAATACCACCAATGTGTGCTCCTGTGTTAATTTCAGTCATCATTTTATCAGAGATGGACCTCCTAGCTGCATTAGAGCAGCACCCCAATCTGGATGAAGAGAGCAAAACTTCCTGGGATGATCACGATCATGTCATCTACGTATCTAAGCCATTTGATGGCTGGTACAAGCACTTCCCTTATCAATCCCGTCTTCATATTCTCCATTAAAAGTTAGGCTAAGAGGGCGGAGAGAAGCGATCCCATGACCATTCCGTACACTTGTTGGTACTCCTATGACGCCTAAATCATGAGAGCTTCTTCCACAGGATCAATGAGCTTCACCCAACTATCAAATTGACCGCGGGGGAAGAGGGAGATGACGCCGCGCTTCCATTCCTAGATGTCAAGTTACATAGTACTGACGAAGGCTTGAAATTCTCTGTCTACAGAAAGCCAACCGACAGAGATGAAATTCTCTACTGCCTACCTCTCGTCCCACGACTCTCAGACCGAAATGGGTATTGCCATCGGATTTTTCCTGCAGCACAAAGGATTTGCTGGCAAAAGTTTATCACACATGAGAAATAAATCCCAGACTCCTTCCAAAAGCTTGGATTTTCTGCTTTTTTTCATCAGGAGGGCAAAGATCAAGGCCATTAACACCAGCCAGCGTGCTGCAGCAGCAGGAGAAGTGAAACCTAACACAAAGTTTAATTCAGCTCCTACTAGCTATCTCTCCATCGCTGTAGGAAGAAGGTTGGCACCAACCACCAGTGTCGCCCTTCAAACTGGTGTCAAAATTGGAGAAATCTGTTGCTCCAAACGACTAACGGAAATCAATAGGAACTCCGTAGTATACTGGGTGCCCTGTAGCGACTACCCTCTGGCTTACTTTGGTTATACCTACAAGGGCGTGGACACCAGAGTGAGGGAGTACAGGCAGGATATACGGGCAGGCAGGTTAGGCAAAGCTCTCACAGAATACCTGCCAGACGCTGACCATCAAATCAAATGGAGGGAAGCAAGACCAGTCTCACATGAACCAACGGAATGAGGAGGAAGGCAATGGAAGCAGCGTTCATAGGCATATCAAAATACTTGAACACCAACTAAGGCTTCTTCAATAATTTCGATAAGTGGCTGAGCAAGTAGTCTTGCACTTTCCTTTGTCTCCTTTAGCGTGAAAAGATGTACGGAAACAACTTAATGGCTATGGACTGCCCCATATATCAGAGTAATCTATAACTTGAATCTGTCTTTAAAAAGCAAAAGAGAGGGATCACTATGGGAGCACAACAGATCTTTTAGTCAGAGAGGAGAGGTTCGAAAATAACTTAAGAAGGGATAGGAAGGGTTAATAGGTTGGTGGCTATACACCGATGTGGCGTGTTCCTAGGTGTACTTTTGCGTATGTTTTTTGACTGGAACGGCTAGGGGAGGCTAGTAAGAAGGGAGGCTAAAATTCACGGAAATGCATACATTCGCAACGTTGTCACATTTGTGTGTATGGGTATGGGTTCGGTGTAGTCTCTTGCCTTGGTGTACCTAGGTGCCTGCAAAAGGATTATGTCTTATGTGAATATGTAATGTATATGGTGTCTCTTCCGAGTTTGCCTAGTTGTCTAGTCAGTCGTGTGTAAGTGTAGGTATTTAGTGGGGCCAGCTTGTTGTTTTTGTGTAAGGTCGTCATTCTGTTGTACATGTGGGAGCGACAGGCACGCTTCAGAGCGGAGCTCTGGATGCACTATGCTTCCCACTGCCTTGTGTGACTCGCAGCTAGAAGTATGATGGGTGCATATGTTAATGGTAGATTGACAAGGGTCTTGAATAGGTGTAATTGTACTTTTTGGCTGACAGGATAAAACCTGCGCAGCTACCTGTTGTATTTTAGCCCTTTCCTGTATAATGGTCTGGTGTGTGTAGAATCTTAGGGAATTTTTTAATATTACCCTCCATATTTTTGTCTGGGGTGTGTAGGTAAGTCTTGCTTGGTTTGAATAGTTGTGATCTGGTGTTTGAGAGTAGACTTGTAAGTTGTGTATGTAGTGATCGCTGGCGCCAAAGAGTGTCACCTGTGTCTTCTGGAGATTCGTGGCAATGAGACTCTAATCCTCGTATTCTGTCTTATCGTTTAGTATTCTTTGTCCATGGCATTCGATCATCTCTGGTCCACGTCCACAGACGAAAATGGTCCCGTTATCGGCGTAAGACAGTGTGATGTGTGTCTGCAGTCTTTTGATGGGTGTGGGGTGACATTTTTTTACATGATGTATAGTGCTGGCGCTCGAACGCTACTCTCGGGTACGCTTGAGCGTGGTGTAAATGGGTATGGTGTCGTGTTGCTGTATTTAGTGAGGCGCCTCCGGTCCATGAGGTAGTGGGATAGAAATCTTTTAGGGCAAAGTCACAAGAAGTCACAAGGAAAAGTAGTACCTCAAAGTACATTGCTAACCATACCGTGGAGGGACTATTTTGGGAAGACCTTAAACTATAACATAAAAGAAAGCATAGCATAGATAAAGGCTCTCCCCACCCACCTCTACCAATTGCATTTGCGGGCCAGAAAGCGGAAACGATACCTGAATGTGAGGTAAAAAAGAACAGAATCCTGATTTTTTATAGAAACGTTAAAACATATATAATTGCCTCTAATCTATAATCTATACAAAGTTGGTACCATCTAGGTCAAGGTGTGAATTATCTCGTCAAGTCGAGATTTGAACTGCGCTACTATCGAACTAACTTTTCGCCACTTCTAGCGGTAGACGGTTCCACGTCGCGCAGATTTTGTACGAAAAGAAGTTGCTACAAATGCTACTATGGAATTGCAGTTATTCCAGTTTGTAACCGGGGATACGTGTAGCATTTGCGTTTAGCATGAACTGCCTCTTGTGTTCTATGTTTTTAATTCTCGCATTATCTTAAAAGTTTCAATCAGCTGGCCTCTTAACTGGCACGTTTCCAGGGATAACATCGCTATTCTCGTAAAGGATGCTGATAACTTTTAGGTCTAAGCGAAGGGGTTAATTTTGATGCTCTGGTCTGTACCCTTTCCAGTCGTTCAATGTCCTTTCTTAAGGCTGGAGGCCAGAATTAAACGGCGTATTAACTAGATAACTTTAGGTCACTACTGATTAGCACGCCTAAATCTTTCTCAAGGTCAGTGGCATCTATCTGTTTGCCTAGCAAGGAGTAGTTTTCCTAAGGGTTTGCATGGCTGATGTGTATTACCTTGCACTTGCCTATCCTAAGGAGGCTAGTTCGCAGGCATTCCACACCTTCTCGCGAGCACACAATACCTTTTAACTTGTCATCGTCGGCGAACTTGGCTATCGAGCATAGTAGTTCTTCGTCTATGTCATTGATGTAGATATTGAACAATATAGGCCTAAGTACCCAGCCATAGGACACCCCGGTACTGACCGGCGCCAATTGCGAGGTTACTTCGTTGATCTTTACTCGTTGCCTCCGTCCTGAGAGACAGTTTTTTATCTATTCGGCTACCTTTGTGTTGTTGGCGAATTCCCAAATGAGTCCTGCATGCTACACTTTATCGAAGGCCTTCTCTACATCCTTACAGATGGAGAGTGCCTTTCACCGTGTTTGGCGTGCTCTTTTTATGATATCATGAACGATATTCACAACCGCCTGAGTCGACCGGTCTCTCTTAAAGCCATATTGGCAAGAGATGAGCCAGTCTCTTTCATTAAGAAAATTACGCAGGCAGCTGTTGACCATACGTTCAAATATCTTGCCTAACTGCTCTAGCAGACCAATAGGCCTGTAGCTGTTGTGGGTGTGACGTCTCTTTTTTTTCTTGTGGATAAAATGTTGTGTGAAGTTTTACCTATTTGTGGTAAGTGATCAGAGGCTTGTGTGGCATTATAGAGGTGTGTTAGTGTGGGGTAAATTGTTTCGAGAAAGTGCTGTCTTAAGGTACCAGGAAGGCCGGAGGGACCTGAGGGGCCTGGGGTGCGTTTTAGTGTCGATTTAATGTAGTGTTTTTTCTCCTCGACGGTGATGGGAGTGGTTACTGTGGTGGTGTTGTCGAGCACCTCCAATTATATCAGGGGGCGGGCTCTAGTTCATAGGCGTGGAGTCGGCGCAATTCCTGGACTTCTTGGAAGTGCTATTGTTCATGAGGCTTCGGTGGGATTTGTTTATGGACTGTGTCCCAATGGGACCTGAAGATGTCGAGGATTTCGTTAGTGATAGTAAGTGTCTGGTTGTTGGTAGTGAGGGTTATTGGTTTTTGTGCCTCCGCACCGAACACCTCCCGTATGCGCCGCCCGAAGAGAGAAGGGTCAGCGCAGCGAGCGTCGCGTGCAATACGAACTACCTGACGATTCCGGTCCTGTTTCACGCAATGAAGGATGCAAGCACGTATTTAAGTTATGTTCTGTTGCCATGGGCCTGTGGTGTAGTGATTATTGTATAGTGTAATGAGGGCTTGAGTGTGTATCGAGTATGTGGATTGGCTAATGGAGTGTATTTTTTCTGGTGCATGTCTGTCTCGTGAGGTCTTTATTGTGTCCAGTATAGTGGACCAGTGAGTTTCTATATGGCTAGGGTTTGTGTTCTCTAGGTTGATGATGTAGGGTGTGTTTTCCGTTATGTGTCTACTGAACTCCGCCCAGTTCGTGTTTTCTAGTAAAAGAGGGGGCTGTAGGTATAAGTATGGGGGTTGGTGAAATCAACACGCATATAGGAATTTGTTCAGATAGTACGTGGGGTCCTGGTGCAATGTGAGCGTAGAAGCGTGTAGCATGGTCGTTGCGTTGGACTACATCATGGGATGTGGTCCATCCTCTGGAACCAAAATATGTGGGGAAGGCCGGGTCGATGTGTTCGCAGCGAAAACGTTGCAGGCACTAGCCAGATACCTCCTGGCTCATTAGGGTGTTTGATAATAATGTGGGTGGTGAGCATTCAGGTCCCCCACAAAGAAAAGAACTAGGTGGGGCTGGAAATGGCCCGGAGTGGTGCATCTAGGTTAAGTTGTTCTCGTGGGGGTGTGTAATGAGTGGCCACACGGATGGGGTCGGAGCTCGTTTGTATTTTGCAGGTTAGAAAGGATCACTTGAGGTATCAGGTATGTATGGTAGCGTGCAATGAGGAGTCTGTTATTTAGCTGTATTACGATTAGATGTCTTAGAGTCTAGAGCGTAGTAAGCGCGGTGCAGCCGACCTCTTCTGCGCGGGATCTTCGAATAAGAAATCAGAGTTGGGAGCGATCACCCTTACGCGTGTCTGAATCGGGTGGGGTTTGGCGGATGTGCCGGTGGGGGCAGTGGAGAGGATGGTGGAGTAAGTGGAGGATGAGGGAGTGGTGAGGTAGGTGTTAGAGGAGAAGAGAATAGTTGAAGGAAAGGCATGGAATGTGAAAGAGGTCCTGAGAGCAGAGGTAGTTCTTTTTACAGAGGAGGCAAGAGTGGAGTTTTTCTGCAGAGGTAGAAGGATAAGTAGTTAGGGAAGGGTTATTTTGGTAGATGTAGAAAATTTTGCAGAGGAAGGAGTAGTGGAAGGAGAGTTTACAGTAGAGGTAGAAGGAGTAGTACGATTGAAAGAGGAGTTTTTAGCATGCGTGGAAGGTTTATGAGGCGTAGGAGTAGTTGAAGGAGGAGAGGGATCGATAGTAGAGGAGGCAGGAGTAGCTTGAAGAGGAGTCGGGGCGGAGGAAGATAAGACAGAAGTAGTGGGGAGCGTAGTTGGAGTGTATACAATGGCAAGATAAAGGGGAGTGGTGAGGAGGGGTGAACGAGCAGTAGATGGAGAGGAGCGTGTAGGGGCAGGAGCTGTGTACGGGTTTTTAGTTATTTCAGAGTTACGCCCAGCGTACACAGAGACGGGTGTGAATTTATTCTGTGGTCCTGGCTGGGTTGTAACTCTGGTCCAAATCGAGCATGGCTCTGATTTCGGGTTCCGCAGTAGGCTAGACCTCAAACCTCCTACCCTGTTGATTGGGCAGCTTGCTACGTCTGGGTGTTGGGTCTGCTTCTTAGTCAGGCCGGTCCTTGGCAAGGAGTTGAGATGGAAGACGCTCCGTCTGGCATTCCCTTTCGCTTGCCCCCTGATCTGAAGGAGAGGGGAAGAGCACGTAAATGCGCTGTTGACTCCTGGAGATCACGGTGACAGATCAGCGTAATGTTTAGTCCTGTGAGGATATAAGACGGCGATACCGTTCATTTTTTGTCCACTGTTCCTGGAGTTTCGTTCTCTTACTTCTTGACGCAACTTTCCCTTCTCCGCTCTCCTTTTTGTTTGTGTATATTCATCACTCTAAACCTAAATATTCTAATTTATATGTAATTTTTTTGTTTTACTTAGGTATAAAATACTCAATATATACTTTTTCTTAATAAATCGTATCGTATTTTTTGACGTGAATTTACCGCTTGGACCGTCTTCGCTCTCAGCGAATACAGCTTTGGATAAAGCAAATCCACGCAAAAGAAATTAATTTTTAAAACTTTGAGAATATTACACACTAATAATCAAGAGTCAATTAATACGAAGAAATGAAAGAAGAACTCAATGAACTGCATCTCATTCTTAATTATCAATTTAAATTTTATTTTCACCTTTTCTCTCATTCATCTTTTTCCCTTCCACACCCAAAAAATCATTCTATCAAGGAAAGTACTTAAAAGAGAGGTAATTAGTTTTTTCACGGTTGGTTGGTCATCCACATTATGACTGGCTAATTACCCCGGTCCTATCCTCCCACTCACGGCCAAAACGCCTTGGTTAATAGACACTGCCATTACAACCTCGCTGCAGCTATGCGATGTAGTCGAGATTTAATAATTTGGGATAAGGAAGGAAACAGGTTTGAGAAGTGTCTTACTGCTAGATAGCCGTGGCAGAAGTGTCCCTGGACAATGGGCTGGGTAGCAAACTCTGCTGGGGACTGTAGCACTTTGCCGGTATCACACAGTATACAATAGTTCTGTATCTTTACCTGGTGGCTGAGTTTGAGACAAACTCCATCTCTTTCAAATAACGCCTCTGAGCTGTTGTTATCAATTTCTGGAAAAAATGTACCAAACTTAAGATTCCTAAGTATATTTTTGTAACTAAAAATATACCTAATTTGTGGGATTCTTTCTCTAATTGTTTCATCGGGTATAATTTTTTTGTTATGTCTAGAAGTTTTTTCGTAGCTTCGCTTATTTTTCTGTTAGTTAATATTGTCTCATCGTTATTTGCTAAGTCTATTTACCACATGTATTAACTTTGTAGCTCTTCTCTGGACTTCATCCAGCATATCGGTAAGTTTGAGAAGAGATAATGGATGAATTTGATAGGTGAGGCTCGACCCAATATTCTTTATAATAAAACAGAAACGCATAAATAAAATAAAAATAAAATAAAATAAAAATGCAGAAGTCAGAATGAACTATTAACGAGAATAGGAGAATATAGTCCTGCCACTTCTCTCATAACTAAATAAGTCGAGTTATGAGAGAACTTAATAGTCTAACTTCTCTTATAGCTACATAAAACTAGTTATGTGAGAGCATAATCCTGTTGCTTCTCTCATAGTTACAAAAGTCTAGTTATATTAGAGAATAATCCTATGACTTCTTCCATAGCCACATAAGTCGGGTTATCCGTGAAATGCGCTTTGTGGCTTTTCCAGGACTCTCCCCCGACGTCTCTGCATCTTTGGCAGTATTCAGGAGCTGATATCTGCATAACTTTAATCAAACCAATTATATTTTAACTTATTTAGAGTCACATAAAATTGAAATCGCAAGAAGTGAATTTAATGAAAATATGCTTGGGCTGATGACAAACAGGAATAAAAACAAGATATGGAATAAAGAGAGCAGATGGTGAATGTAAATTTTCATCAACCCTGTACAATACATTGCCTTTTCTCCTTTGTTTTTCTCTTTCTAATTCCCCTTAAACATATTTGTTCACTTTCTTCACCTTCGTAACCAATGTGTTTTCATCTTTGTTTACCGTAAGTTATTTATAGCAGCTTTGCTTCAGCCGTGTGAAAAGTTTGCCCCAAATTTTGCTTTGTAATTCTGGAATACATGAAAGGAATTCCTGAACTTTCTTCCCTGTTCTTAAATAGGTCACTTATCTTTGCATATTCTCACATCTTATCTTTCCCTATTAGATACAAGGCTTTACATAAACCCAGTTACATAGAATAGTTACATGCCAATACGAGTATGTGCCTGAAATTCTCAATACTCAGCTTAAGCTATAGACAAATAGTGGTAATTGGATGTAGAGAGTAACACTCTAGCCCCACAATTGGTTTTCCTATCCCAGATAAGATAAATAGTGTAATGATTATAATCTATATTCAAAAGGCTCATATGTTAGAGGTTTTAGCCCCGTTTTTCTCTGTTTGGTTCATATCTCAATAGGGAGCGAGTTTAACCTAGGATACAAATCATGTGCCACTAAAACTCGCCCAAGGTTCATCCGAATTGGGACTCTATCTGCCGACTATCCACGCGCAATTCGTCTTAGCTTCGCTAAATAAATACGCGTTGTGTCCACTCAGCTAAGGAATAGCACTTAAAATTATATAGAGAGGATGGGATGAAAGAAAGGAAGAAAGAGCAAGAAAAAGAGAAGGTGAAAGAGTAAGAGAAAGAGCACGAGAAAGAGATTTTGGGGCTCATTTCTGAACCTTTCCTGACACATTCTCTGTCCTTATCAATTAATATATATTCGATAGAAAAAACAGAAAGATTGCATTCCGAGACCGTTTTCAACCGACGAAGTGCAGTCGGAGGGCATCAACATCTATCTCACCCACGCATTCATGCTCTATTTAGCACAACACCAATCCATTTTATCCATGATATTGTATGTGCATAACGATGGGGCACTATGCGCTGTAACATCTCCTCCTACGGAATTCCCCCTAAACCGAAGGGAGCATCTCATTTTCTTACGGTTCATGCTCGGACATTTATGGCCCCAAGTCCTGCCCTTCACAAACCCTATCCATGCAACCCTCTCATTCCCTTATATTACCTACAAATAATTTTAAAGTTAGGTTAAGTTCAATTGACTGTTAAATTTAAAGTCCCTTTTTAATTAATTTGGCAATATTGAACTGAATTTAAAGTCCCTTTTTAATTAATTTGGCAATATTGAACTGAATTAAAAGTTTCCTCAAATTACAGTAATTTAATAGGATTTTATTTACTTAAAATTGGGTAAAATTAAGACGTTGGCTTTGATTAGATTAGATTTCAATAGGGCAAGGTACCTTATGAGACGGATATTAGGCTTGGTTGAAGTTTAATTTGTTTTCTGATAAAATGTTTCATCGAATTTAATTATTAAGTGAGACTTCTCGTTAATTATCTTCGTAGTAAGTAGAAATAAGTTTTGTATTTCGCCCCTCGCATCGTTATTTAGATCTAACATAAAAATCAGAATGATAATCGAGTTTAGAGGCAGCAGGGGACGGGTAACGTTGGAGAGGAGATATGTCGGGTACTATCGTGCTTTGACTCCATCGGCTGGGGTCCGAAACACAAGAGGAGAAAGGGGGTATGTTGTGGTGTGAAGAGGGGAGGGTAAATATATCCATGTGCTAAGTGGGTATGTGTGATGATGTGTGTGGATCAACTTACTTATACGTGGGTGCGAGTATCAGCGTATCCTCCCAATCGGCGGCCAGCAGCTCATGGCGCCAAGAAATGTTCTGCGTCCGCTTTAGCTGAGAATTAAACTCGACCTTGACGTCAGAAGTCCAACGCCTCGTCCACTGGGTAAGTGAAAGCTCCTTTCGCTTCCTTTTCCCGACCTAATTGAGTTGAATGATTTTAAGGCATTTTTAACCTCGCTATCGAGGAATCGGTAGATTTTATGCCATTTCAGATCAACTTTAGGGTTTTTCGTTTATCTTAGCCACTTCCTTTTGGTGGCTTTCAACCATAAATTTTCTCCAACTTAGACTTTAACGTAAAACTATATAGTGTCAACATATTTTCACCATCCCTAACTTTGCCACTTTTGTTAGGAAACTCCATCAAATAAGTCTTGCGCTGATGTGCTCGTTGGTTTTCTCTTTTATTTTTGTATAATAATAATAATAATATAGAGCATTTCTGGTTGATGTAGCTAACTAGAGCAAAACAATTAGTATCTCCAATTCATTCTCAATTATTTCTCTTATTTACTAATCTTTATGAACACTAATTATCTTTTCTTTTTATTTCTGTATAGCAAACTCCTATAACAACATTTCTTAAATAAACTAATTCAAATTATTTTATCTTCACCAAGAAAAGCCCAATAATTTAACAATCCCACTACGATATCCTTTGCTCTCTACATTTGGTCGATTATGTTTAATTACTTGTTGCTCCTGGGGTAGATTCTCTCACCGAACTAACTACCCATCTCCGTCCACATCACGGGGGTTTCCCAAAGATCCAGAACTGGGGGTATCTGCAGGTTGTTTCTTAAGGGTGCGAATGTTGGTTAGGTTGTGAATCTGATTGAAACTGGGTTACCATCGCGGTGGAATTGAGACCAGATGATGGTATCGGTTAAGCCGATGTCGTGTTTAGGGAGTGTCTTGGATGGTGAACGTATCAGAGCCTTGCTAGAAAAACCAGTGTGTCGTGGAAGGATCCTTTACTGGGTGGATTTCTGGTCAAATGCTATTTAGGAGATGGTTATGACCTATAGAATCGAAGGCTCGCTGTGTCATTTATGTTGGCGTTCTGTATGATGGGGGCCTGATTTTGTGTTTGTAGGATAACTTGAAGCATTTTAATGAGTATACATTCTAGGCTTATGCATGTCTTGCAAAGCACGGTGGTGGATAATTGCAGGAGTGTCTCTATGTAAGTGTCGTGTTTTAATAAAATGCGCTCAGATGATTTTAAGGTGTTTTAGGTGTTTTTTTCAGGTCTTCCCCGATCTTGAGCCTCTTCACGACTTTGTGGACGGTCATCCGGCTGATGTTGAGCCACTTGGTGATTTCGGACTTGTGGTCCGCGCGCAAGAGAGCAGAGCTCTTGATTTTTTTCACTTCCATCTCGACAAACATGAACAAAATTAAAAAGATCTTTGATGAAAAGTGCTCGAAAATTAGAATTTTAAGTTTTTTGAAGAAACTTTTTCTATCCCACACGTAAATGTCTCAAAAAATAAAAAGAAAGCAAGTGTAGCAGAACTTTAATAAGACCAAGTACAAGGATGAGCAACCTGCGGCCATTACAAAGTCAAAATGCGGCCACTTGAGTATTTTTAATAAATCATACATTTTTATAGCTTCTGTTTTCTTAGTTCTATTTTATGAAGATAACATTTTAATCCTTTATCAAAAATAACTCATCTCTAAGTATTTAATACACCTGTACTTGCTAAAAAATAAATGCAAAATAAAATTTTTACCGCCCTCGCTTGGCGAAAACAATATTCCTATTTTTGCACGAATAGCCATTCGTTTCTCTGAACCAAGATAATTGTAGTGAAATCGTATCTTCTTTATTTTTTGACCAATCTTTCTGAAACTTTCAAGAATGATAAAAGAATGATAGCTTTATCAGAGCATATCTCTTACGTTTTTACTGCTGCTCGTTTGCTTGCTACAAGCCGCAAAGTACGGTAATGACCATTTTTGTACTTCTTTGGTACACCTTTTAAATATTCTCAAGTTTTATATTAATTATTATTTAGTATGGAAAAGTATTGATTTATATTTTGTGGCACAAATGGGCACAAAATTGAAAACTATATTCCAAAAATCATTACTCTATCATCATTAGTCGCGATTTTATTAGCATTATTCCGCGCTCTCTGGCAAATCTGATTGCCAGTTGCTTTGAGATCTTTAATGTTGTGTTACTGCCTAGTGATTTGTCTTCTTTAGATAGTTCTGATTTGTGCGTTATGTTTACTTCATTTTATAATGATGAATCTCATTTTAACGTTCTAGAAAAGGTGCTCAAATTCGTCTGAAACTTCAAATTATTATTTTAAGCTTCTTTCTTTAATTCAAACTTAGTTGACTATTATTTGGACTAAGAATGGTTCCAAAGACAACAAAAATTAACCAAAGAAGGAAGATTATTTACTGAAGATTGGGGCTTGCGAGACTTCCGTGTGCCCAATAAAGATTTTTTTTATTGAGATACAGGCGTGCAAGGGCCAACCGACCCACTCGAAGCAGCCCTAAAAGTTTTGCCAATTTTTATGAGTCATGATGACAATTGTTTATTCTCCTATATTACCCCACAATTTTCGAAATACTTGTCTAAACGATTTTTGAATATATTCAATGATTTACTTCCCGCCACTTCAGCTGGCAATCTGTTCCACTTGTCTATGATTATATACGTGAAGAAATTCTTTGCTATAACAGTCTCAAACCTACGACCATCGAGCTTGAAACCGTTATTTCCGCGGGTATTGTTCACTTCACTGAAGGTAAAGAGGCGCCCACAATCGAACTTATCGTAACCTTTCAGTATTTTAAAAACTTCGATCAAATCTCTCCTTAGTCTACGCTTTTTAAGAGATGGTAATTTCAGCTGTCTCAATCTTTCTTCATTCTCCAAACCGCGGAGCTCTGGAACCAATTTAGTTTCTCTTCTCTGTACCCTCTCCATCCTGTCACTATGCCTGACGTAAAAGGGTCACCAAAATTGAAAGGCATATTCGAGATGGGGTCGAACCAAGGATTTATATAGCGGCACTATTACGTCACGAGATTTATAATCGAAATTGCGCGAGATGAAACCCAGAACCCTATTTGCTCACTTTGATGCCTGCATACACATCTCAGAGGGCTGGAGATCCTTGCTTATAAGGACACCCAAGTTCCGCTCCTCCTCCACAGAATCAAGATTTCGACCGCTCATATTATACTGAATTTTTTTATTAAAATAACCCATGTGCACGACTTTACACTTTTCGACATTAAAATCCATCTGCCGTTTCTCTATCCATTGAATAAGCTTTTCTAAGTCTTCCTGTAAGGATGCCCTATCCTCATCTGTATGTGCGCTTCCCATGAGCTTTGTATCGTCCACGAATTTAATCAACCTACTTTTTAACCCTTCCATTAAGGTCATTAATAAAAATAAGAAACAAAACTGTACCCAGAACCGACCCCTGGGTAATGCCACTCGTAACTTGTGTCCAATCTGACCGCTTGCCGTTTATTACCGCTCTTTGTTCTCTATTATTAAGCCAATCTTCTAACCCGTGCAATACATTGCTACGCAGGCCGTGTGCGTGGCATTTCTTTATCAACCGTGCATGGGGGACTTTGTCGAATGCCTTCATAAAGTCCAAATATACTAGGTCTACAGCTATATTATTATCGTACATGTTTACTACATCATGAAAAAAATCTATAAGATTCGTTAGGCAAGATCTTCCCTTTCGGAATGCGTGCTGCGTGTCCTTGTTGAGGCCATTGTTCTCCAGATGTTTAACAATTTTGTCTTGCACAATTTTTTCCATCAGTTTACCAATTACCGACGTCAGACTAACCGGTCGATAGTTCCCGGCCCTGCTTATGTCACCTTTCTTGAATATTGGTGTGACGTTTGCCAGTTTAAAGTCGCGCGGGACGACCCTCCCATGAAACAACACCTCGAACGCCAACGCCATAGGCTCCGATATTACATCTTTTAATTGTTTCGTTAGTCTCATAGTAATACCATCCAGACCTGGAGCTTTTCTAATTCTAAGTTTCTCTATGTACTTCTTCAACTGAAAATTTTATATCGCTAAGTACGGTATGATCTGCCTCCCTAAAAGTTGGATTATCCAAATCCGGAATTAGGCCATCCCTCTCGATTGTGAAAACGGATGAAAAAATTTATTTAAAATTGTCGCCATCTCATTTGATTCGCCAATTAACTCCCCATTTTCATTTGACAGTAGACCTACCATGCTCTTTAAAGGATTCCTATTACTTACATACTGGAAAAAAATTTGGAATCTTCCTTACATTGATTTGCGATTTTAATTTCAAAATTTCTTTTTGAACTTCTAACTAGTCTCTTAACCTCTCTCCTGAGGTTAATGTACGCGTTATAATTAGCTTCTGTTCTATTACTTTTTCAGCGTTTATAGGCAGTGTTCTTATCCCATAATTTAATGGCTATATTATTGTTAAACCACTGAGGTTTATTCTCAGTGTTCTCGCGTTTTATTTTAAATGGAACGTTCTCTTTTTCTACAGTTTTTATTTCGCTTGCTAAAAATTCGTATGTTTCAATCCCCGAAAGACCCTCAAAACTTTGCCTGAAATTTCGGTCGTCTATAATCTGGAATTTGCATACGGTTATCCTGAGTCTTGGTGTCCGCGTTTATTTAAAAACGTATGATATTATGATCAGAAGTCCCTAAATTTTTCCCAACCTCACATTTTGAAATGAGAATTTCATTATTCGTCATCACTAGATCCAATACTCTGCCATTACGCGTTCCTTCGCTAACTTTCTGAACTAAATAGTTTTCTTGCATAAAGTCTACGAGTCTCGCCTCCACTCCATCGTCGCAATACAACGTCTCGTAGTTTACATTCCCATTATTGAAATCACCCATTATGATGCGTTGTTTATCGCGTATGAAGTTACTTAAAGAATTGTACAAAGTTAGATCGCTCTCTTCGCTACAGGATGGTGGTCTGTAAACTAAAGCGATTCTCAAATTTAAGCTTTTTGACTTAATATCGACACCTACGAAGTCGAAAAAATCGTTATCTTCAACATGTTTTAAAATAGGTTTTAATTTATCAGAAACGTATATTAAGACGCCCCCTCTGATTCTATCTCGTAGGTTTTTGTTAAATAGTTTGTATCTTACTATCTGATACTCCCTCAAAAAGTCCCTCTCAAGGTTTAGCCATGATTCTGAGATTGCTCTAATATCTAATCTTTCCGCTGAAACTAAGGCTTTAAACTCCACTATTTTATCTCTGATACTACGAGCGTTTGTATACAAAACTTTGAGGGATTTATGTCCTCTAATATTTGCTATATTTACGTTTTTCCGCTAGATTCAAGACTTGCGAGTGTCCCTGCTGCTTCGGGTCTTTTATTTCATATTTCCTAGCTGTGGTGTCGAGTAGGCGCCCTATCCGACCTATGCCATGAAAACCAAAATGAACCCCATCTCTCTCGTAGAGCCCATCATGATCCATAAACGCCCAATAGTTTCCAAACTCTATCCCCTCCTGTCTACACATCCAGTCTCGTATTAATGAATATTGCCTTAGACGCCTTACGCAATGGCCATGATTTCCTTGGAATTATACCAACAAAAACGCATTTATTTGATTTGTTTTTCATTTATTTCATAAAATTTCTGTACCTCTTCAAAATTTCCTGAGTTTCCTCTTTTCTACCTCGTTAGTTATGTTTTCAATTTTTCCTCCCGACACACAAATCCGTTTGCGTTTGCTTTTCACACCACTTCGACGAGCAAATTCTTTATCCATGTGTCTAATTAACGAATCACCAAACAAAATTGTTTCGCATTCGTAATCGCATTCCATACTGTCATTTAAAGCTGAGAAAGAGTTCCTTATAGGCAACTAAAAATCAGAGAAATTTCTAGGTCGAGCACTCCCTTTAACATTCACAAACTGATTGTTTAAACTAATCGTGTGTCTCACTATATCTACATCATCCTTAAGGTTACTAATTTTAATATCGTTTGATATTTGAGCTTGTTTCACTTTTGTATCTACGGCTGCTATTTTGCATGTTAATTCTTTAGCTGTAGCTGAGATTACAGACGTTACGCGTTTTTCAACCTCACTAATCTTTTGCAATTGCTTTTCGATATCATTACTTTTTGCAGTGGGAGTTACGGAGTGCCTTTGCGCGTTTCTTAGAACTTTACTTGTTATCTTTTTCATATCTGATCGGACACTTGCGATAGTATCGTCTAAACTTTACAAAGAATACACAACTTGCAGAAGGCTGATTTGGACGGGTTTTCCTTAGGTTTAATATAAAAAAACTCGGATAACTAAACTATGAGACTTAGCGCATTCGAACCTTGGGGTGGGCGTCATAATGAATTGAGCTTAAGTTTTCTAGCTAAATCTGACGTTTTAAAACCGCCGAACTTAAATCAGAAGCCCGTAGTTTCGTTAAACCGGAACGAACGCACTAAGACGTTATTTCGGGCGTTATACCAAGTGGGGAGCACGTAGGTGGTGAAATGCAAAGATGCTAAGCAAAATATTCTAGATCTTTTACAACATTACTGTTGCAAACCACCAACACTAAGTTAAGTTAAATTTCACACGGCACGTCAGCACTATCACTGCTATCACTACAAAAATAAGGACCAACACGACAAATGGTTTCGGGCTTAGAGAGAGAGACATCTAACACATGTGCACATGTGATACTATAATTTCATTTGTGAAAAAATATAATGATAAAATTCATTATGAAATACCTGCAAATCATAAATATCTTAAATTAGAAGTGGATGAGCGGAAGGTTTCGTTTTGTAAATTGAAGGAAGAAAAAAGAGCGTAAGCAGCAAATATTTAACAAGCAATTTCAAAATAAGAATGATGCCATTGAAGCCACCTATTAAATAGCTCTTTTATTAGAATAAAGAGGAAAACCATTTAATGATGTTGAGATTATAAAAGAGTCAATCATAGAAGTTGTGAATTTCTTAGATACTGAAAAGGGTCAAGAGTATAAAGAACTTTCTCTCTCGAGAAAAACAATAACAAACCATCAACATGAATTAGCTTGTAAATAAAGGAACAACTTAATGCAATCATTAAAAAGGAAGTATTTTATTCCATAGCAGTTGATAAAGTGGATGAGTGCCTGGAAGATGAGGTAGTAAGGTTATATTTAAGTTGTCGAGTACATGGAGGATGTAATTCCTTTAAGCGTAACTGGTGGATTCCTTAGATTGCTAAAATGGAGTGATTGTGAGAAATCTGTGTATTTTCCTTGTAGAAGTTGGGGTAGAAGGAGATAGTGAAAGTTATATACAGTAGTAGGTAAAAGTTTTGTGGGTTGAGCGGATCATCTCATTTTTTTATGTTTCATTTTATTTTTATTATTATATATTTGATTTTTTTATTGTTATTAGAAGGGAAGATGATTAAGATTACGCATGTTTTGCCTTTTGAGTGTTGGTCTTATCGTCTAAAAATGCCCAGACAGAGCCACTGGTAGTTGTTCTGTGGGAAGCAGGTAAACTTTGTATCGATCTCTAGGTTGGCTTCTCGTCAACTCGGCGAACTTTTGCGGGAGAGTTTCCTCAAGCCTCTTCTAGACGTTGACGCTGCGTCATTTAGCTACATGTTGATTGAGCGAATCTCGGTCTAAACGTGCAGTTCTTTGGATTTGTGTATAATAATTCGTGCCATTTGTTGTTAGTGATGAATCAAATTGCTTTGTTTTGTACCATCTGCAATAATGATTGGATTTATTTTGAAGCAGTACTTAGTGGACCGCACGGTAGATCATCATGGTTTTTACCCTGGCCAAATAGAATTCACTTTTATTCTTTTCTCTATGCTTTTTAAGTCAGTGGAATCTTCTTAGTTCGAGATTTGTCATTTCAATTCTTAACACAATGCGTCTTCACATGCCTAAATTGTAAGCTTGAAGCCGAAGATGTCGGCATTCAGGGACTATGATACGAGAGGTTCTGTCTGGCATTTTCCAATTGTGACGGTGGTAACTTTTCACGATTGGTCTGGATCTTCTAGCGTTGCAGATCCGCTCATTCCCGGCTGCAGTGGTCCATGAGATCAGTCCCTCGTACCTTGTTTGAAGTGTCACAATTTGAGTGATATCTTCACTTAAATCGGCGCCGTAGGTATTTCCCTAATGTACAGTGAACAAATGTGGGGTTCTGGCACCAACCTTGAGGTAAACCAGATTGGACATAAAAGGCATCCCATATGAAATCTCCAAAAGCGTTTAGTACTTGTTTGTTAGTGAGGTAATTGATAAGGGTTCTCTCGAAATGAGCTGCAAGCCTGTACCTCGAAAGCTTGTATTTATGACTATCAATCAATAATTTACCGAAGGCTTATTTTACTTACCTAGAGACTACATCTACCATGCGGCCAGATAAAAGCTCATTGGCTGCGTATTGGTACATGAGATTGATCGTTCTCTCCGTGATTTTTTGGCAAAAATAATGCTGCTAAAATTTAATGAGAGATTAGGCCGATAGATAAATTACTAGCTTGTCTTTAAAAATAATTTTGAAAGACATTTCAATTTGTCTCAAGCAGCAAGATCAAGTCCGGGAAGTAACCTGAAGCTATAGACATATTAAAAAGATCCATCACTCTGCTCCTTGCTCTTCCCGAAGCCTCTTTAAGATACTTAATGGTGATTGGCTGAGGCCTGCAGCTTTATGTCTGGAGATAAAGATTGCTGAATCCAGCACTATTTTGGTTATCAATCTTACTTCCTGGCGCTCTATTGCCGTCTGGTAAAGTTTTTACTTCTGTTCGGGGTGAATTTGTCACTACAAGACTCTATGTAATGTTGAGCTCGTTCCTCAAAGTCTAGGGAGCACCGACTGAACATCTCTGCGGGGCGATTTCCTTGTGCCCTAACAAAAAGTCTGAGTGACTCAAGATGAAACAAAAGCGGTCGCAGCAATATTGACCCCTATATAATGAAGACCACAGAGTCAGCATTCATTGCTGCTAGAAAATGAATGAATACATCCTCCAAATTAGTATAGATAAGAACATTTCTACTCAAAAAACTTCCTGAGAACGCAAAAGGGGCATGAGGATTCACTTCCTTCTCGATAGTGTTGCCTCTTCTACCTTCATATAAACGAGGTGACACAAATCGCAAACTAAACAATAAAAAAACAAAAGTAAAAAATCATGAACAAGAAATCTGGAGCAGCCCTGATTAAGTTAATTGTTCATCCAAATAATTCTGTCGATTTGTAACTATTCTTCATTTTCTGAAGAATCTTTGTTAGCGAAACTTTTAAATAAAGTCACACTTCAATAGCATTCGTCTCTCTCCACCATCCACGGAACTTTTGTGGTGATGCTAATTGTCAGCTTGTTGTGGTGTATTTATTACTTGATAACAATAATCGACATTAATTTTAAAAGCGGATCCATATTTCCTTCCACAATAAAATGTCTTCGATGTTTTATCAATTAATAAGGAATTAAATAAAAACCTCAATATAATGATATTTTCTAGCAATATGCCTTATAATTTATCTTCCTAGGCTTTTGCTTTATTTACATAAAAAATAAATATTGGTTTATTGTACTGTCTATGGCTACTTTAAGTTAGACACCATTATAGCAAATTTCAGATGTATTTTAATATTTCAAAATGTCTTCTATAATACGGATTTGTATTTATTTCAAGCTCGAAATTTTTAAAATACAATATTTGATATTTTATTTTCCCTTAAGATTTTCGCCAAATGAATACTTATTTGCCCTCTTGATATTTAAGAAGCCATACTCATTTGAATTCTAATGACTTTGACATCTTTAGTTTGGATATAAAAATGTACTTAAATATCTATCGTTACTAATAGAAATTAATGAATCGGTTTCGCTGTCATTATTCTCCGTTGAAAATTTATTAAAAACTGATTCTGTGGTTTGTTCTCCAACACCATTTATATCTTCAGTAGAATTAAATATGTCATTTTTTGAAGTTATGGCTGTTGTGCCGACATCTTCAATGTCTAGATCAGTATGCAAGATGTTTGAACTGCTTTCCTCAAGTGTCGTAAAGATTTGTTCCTCTTCATAAACGACAGTAGACAAGTTGTATTCCTCTAAGGTATCGTTAATAAAGGATGGAGATTCATTCGTAGTTTGTGTGATATTTTCGTCAAGTTTGATTGAATCTTCTAATGGATTGGAATAGCTCTCATCATTTTCATCCTCACACCAGTCCGGTGGGACATCGCAAGTGGTAGAAGTAAACGGACGGCACCTTGACGCATCCACGCTAACGCAAAACCCTTTATTTTTGCTCTTAGAATCAACTTGCCAATGAAAGTCATCCGGACATCTTCGCTTCATCATCTTAAATTCATTTTTCTCCATGTCTATCTCGATACATTCGAAAAATGCCTGACAATCGGTTTTATCTCTGAATCTTCCTTCTTCTTTGCAGGTAAAGTCTTTCCTAGCCCATCTACAAGGGTTTTCGCATTTGTAATTTCGCTCGCTGTACATCGTTAGATATGGACAATGGAATAGCTTCTGAACCCATCCCCTATGAGATTGGATACAAGCATAATAACGTCTACAGTCAGAATGAATAGCAAACACGCCCACCTGAGTACAGGGCTGGAGTCCTTCAGGATGTAAACATTGTTCCGCAAATTTATCGTAAATCATTTCGTCAGGACAGAGGTAGGAAGTCATAATTTCGTGAGTATCACAGAAGTAAAAAGCTCTTTTATTGTATGGATCGGGTTGGAAGATATTGCTTTTCTCACACACACATTTGGGTAGTGTCTCGACGTGGCAGACAGCGGCTCCAGAGAAGGACGGTCTGTACTGGCAGGTATGATTCACTGGGCAGGATTCACTGATTGCCTCTCCTTCAATGCAGTTAACCAGAGTATTGCAGTCGCCGCAGAAGAATCCAGATTTTCCTTCGCAGATATGGTTAAACCGGGTGTCCACTTTGACCAAACGGCCAGATCGATATTGACAATCACTCTTCAGCTGAAAGAAGAGAAAAGAAAATCTTAAGGGATTACCTTGAGAAGATACTAAGATTGAAACTATTTTCAAATGAATTTTACTTTTTAGCGAATGTTTAGTACTCAAAGTATACTCATTACAATTGCCACAAGTTGTTTGTCTTCAAGTAACAGTCCAAATATTGCAATGTAATGGACACCAGGAAGCAAAAATAGAAATACTGTTATCTTCCTCAATCTCCCAGATGGGCCATGGAGGATGAAAAATACCCCCTCAAAGCTGAGTTAGTGATGCTTAAGGGGGTAGTTTATCACCCTCCCTTAGTTTTCATTATTTCCTTCATACATAAGAAGATAAGAGCTGGCGAGTCTCCTCATTAATAGTACCCGGCGTCTCGTGATACAAAAGAAGCCTGCGAGTATCCCTATCCAACTGTAACCGGCTAGTTCCCCGATCCCGAGGGAAACGGCGAGTCTCCCGACACAATCGAAGGCCACTTAATGCATTCATGGGATTCTAATATACGAGTACGAGTCTGACCCAGGGTGTTATAAAATGAGCCTCAACGAGGAAATATCGACTAGAGTGAATTTAAAAATAAAATTGGAAGCGTTGAAGTTAGGAAAAGTGAAAATGAGTGAAAGGTACGTAGTGCAAGTAAACAAAATGGAGCAAAGACCGAGAGGGGACGCAGTTCTCCTAAACTTACCCTCTTTCAATCCGCCAGAAAAGCGAATCTCCTTTAGATGCCCTTACTCTGTATTAATGACGTCACACGAGTTGTCTTTTATGACGTGCAGCTTACAACACGAGTTAATAAAATCATGACCTTACCTCGTACACTCAAAAGGGTCGGGAGGGTGTATCACTGACCTATTGGTAGGAACAAGTTCGTTTCTAAGAGAAAGAGGTTCAAAATTATGAACTTGAACCCTCTTGCCAGAAGTAGTATTAATACTAGTAATATAAATAGTAGTCATAACATTATATGTAGTAGCAGTAGCATTGAAATTTATAGTAGCAGGAATGTTAGTAGTAGTAGGAATAATATTAGTTGTATTCGTAGTAATGGTAGCAGCATTAGTTGCCAAAGTATTAATACTGGTAACAATAGTCGTGGTGGAGCTCACATCACATGACTGGAGCGTCTGTTCGAAGCCTCCCTCGGGACAATGGCCAATCCTCGCCTCGAATCTTCCTTGGATCCGATGAAAGAGGCAGTCGATGTAGGTGGAGCAGTTGGAGGGATGGGAGAAGCGGCCCTCTTTTACACACTCGAAGCTAAAAGAAGAATGGAGGATTTAGTTGTGCAGAAGGAGTGTAAAATTCACTTGCACACATACATAGATTCAATTCTGGTAAACAAGATGAATCAATTTTGAAAAAGAGACTAAGAAATAATTTCAGGTTTATTTACACCGGGGCACTAGACACTAGTGCGGTAGAAATACACAGGTTTGACGACCATATTACCAGGCTTTGTTTTTTTGTGTCTGTTTTCATCTTTCTTTTTCCTTTTCTATTTTTTTCTTTCTCATTTTCTTTTATCTTGCTTTCTATTTCTTTTTTCCTTTCATTTTCCTCATTTATGTTTTTCTTTCTTTTTTCTTTTTCCCCTTTTCTATTGTTTTGTCTTTCTATTTTTGTCTTTCTCTGTCTCTTTTTGTCCTCTTTCTCTTTTTCTTTTCTTTTCTTTGTTTATTTTTCACATTTTCTTTCACATTTTCATTTTCTTACTCTTTTATTCTTTTCTTTTTTCCTTTCTCCTTTTCTCTCCTCTCTGTTCTCTTCTTTTTTTTTTTGTCTCTATTCTCTTAAAATTTTCTATCTTTTCTCTCGAACTTTTCCTATTTTTTCTCTTCTCTCTCAAATTTTCCTCTTTTTTCCCTTCTAGTTTTCTCTCTTTTTCTTTTTTCTCTTTATTCTCTTTCTTCTCTTTTTCTCCTTTTATATTTATCACTACATATTCCATTCTCTCACTTCCTCCTTTTTTACCCTTTACTTCCTCCTTTTCACTCCTTACTTCCTCCTTTTCCAACTCTTACTTCTTCCTTTTCCACCTCTCACTTCCTCCCTTTCCACCTATCACTTCATCGTCTTCCTTATAGTTTTCTCGTTTTCCCTCATTTCGTTTTTCTTTCCCCTCTTTTCGTTTTTTCCCGTCTTCTTGTTTTCTCTTTTCCCTCACTCCCTTCCTCGTTCCCCTCCTCTCGCTTTCTCTTTTATTCCTCTACTTCCTCCTTTTCTCTCAATCTTCCTTTTTCCCTCGCTCTCTCTCTCTCTATATATATATATATATATTTATATATATATATATAACTTTTTATGGTTCTGCCTTTTACTTCCGGTTTTCTTTCTCTTAGTTTTAAGGTGAAGGAAGAAAATTTTAGAAAAATTCATATATTTGCATCGGGTGTAAGTTTTTGTTCAAAAGGGATGAAATTGTGGAATTTTCATTATTGATTTCAGACTGATCTTTTGACCCTAAAATGGTATAGTATATGAGTGTCCTTGTTTGAACAGGTGTAGTATATTAATACCGACCAATGGAACCCTGTGGTGAATAGATAACAAAGAGGAAGATAAGACTTACATGTAAGTGAAATTATTATTCAAAATGAATAGACTTTCAATCCAAGTGCACATGAGCGTAAATGTGACGTATTTCAAAATCGCTTCTTTGGAATGTAAAGCCTCAAAATCTGTTCGATTGTTTATTTTTGATCGATTAAATGTTCTTAGCTCTAATTCTGCTTTGATCACACCAGTTTTTATTTCTAAATCTGACTTTATATTTGTAATCTAAACTAGAGTTTAGTATTTTCATAATTCACATTCTTATAATTTTTCAGATTGTTTACCTGGTTGTTTTTCACAATTTTAGCATTTTCTCTCCAGATCTCGATGCACTTTATATTTAAGTTCCCCTATTGTAATTTCCTTAATTGAATTTGGCCTCATTTCACTCTAGAAATTGTCACAGATATCGTGAACTGTAACTTTCCTTTGCAATAACTCCACTACTCCTAAATGATTAGCTAAATTTAAACTTCCTTTTCTAAATCTAATTCCAGAATATTTTAGCTTTGAAAATTGTGTTAATTATTATTTAGGAGATAATGGAACTTGGTATTTGCTTCCAAGGAATTTCACCTGAAATTTATGGCTTTACAATGAGGCATACAGAAAAGGCTCCACCATATCCCCCACCCCAACTCACAAACATTCCACTCCTATTATTGCTTACCAAGAGGCACCAAAGTACGGCCCTACTGCATAGAAACATAATGAATGTTTTTTTTCCTAAAAGCTAGGGTGAGTAGAATGAAATTGCGAGAAAGTGAGGTGAGTAAGTTGAGCTGAATTATAAGATGGCATTAAGTAGAGGTGAGTGAGAAAAGTGACTCTCTGTCCACGAAATGTAATAACATGATGGGGTATAAGAGAATAAACACGCTCATTTACAAAACTGCACAGGTCTGAGGAATTTATTAGTACGAACCTCATTTTTATACTTGCGTCTGTTACATTTTTTGTTCTTTCGGGTTCTTCTCTGGTTATATACTCCTCCAAATGATTTCGAACTAGCTGTTATGGTGGGGATTTCTGCTTGTACAAACCTGTTCCTAAAAGGTTTAACTGTATTCATCCCGTCCACAACCATTTAAATCAAAGATGTTTAGAATGGCACCTTTTTTTTCTTTTGTTATTCCTACTCTTTCTTCTTATTTACCTCTTTTTTTTCTTCTGTCTGTAATCTTTCTCATGTCATGGTCTTTCCTCGATAGATTACACATGTTCCTTGCTCTTTCTCACATATAAGGAAAAATGTTCTGTTCGTATGTCTTACATTAAGCTTTCAGTTATCTCTGTCCCATAGAGTATGTTTATATCTCTTACTCTTCATCTCTATCTATTAGTCCCCCCCCCTATTTTTTGCTCTCTCTCATCACCATCCTCCTTTCTCCCTCATGAGTTTATTCTTTATCTCTGCACCCCCCCCCCCCACCCTCCGTCTCTCTCATGAGCTTACTCTATCTCTTTCCAATGAGATTAATCTCTCTCATATGTTTATTATCTCTTTCTCTTATAAGCTTATATTCTCTCTTATGAGATTTCTCTCCCTCTCACTGTCTCATAAGCTCACTCTAAAGATCTGTCATGGGCGGGTTCAAAATCAGGTAATAGGGCGGTTCATCGCCGCTAACTCATCGCCGCAGACTCCTCGAACGCCAATACATAGCCAAACAACTCATTGCCCACCATCTCCTCGTCAGTCAATTTATCACCAGCTAACTCATTGCCAGCCAATTCACAGCCAGTCAATTCATCGCCAACCAACTCATATCCAGTTAACTCATATCCAGCAAACCTATAGCCAACCAACTCATCGCCAGCCTAGCCAACTTATCGTTTGCCAACTCATCGTACACCAACTCATCGCCATCCAATTCATCGCCAGCCAACTGATCGCTAATCAACTCATTGTCAACCAACTCATTGTCAACCAACCAACTCTTCGCCAGCTAACTTATCGCCAGCTAACTCATTGCCAACCAACTCATCACTAGCCAATTCATCGCCAGCCAATTCATCGCCAGCCAACTCATTGTCAACCAACCAACTCTTCCCCAGCTAACTCTTCACCAACCAACTCATCGCCAGCCAGCTCATCGCCAACCAACTTATCGCTAGCTAACTCATCGCCAGTTAACTCATCGCCAGATTAATATTTTATATTATTGAAATGGTGATTAAAGTATAAAGAATCAAAAGGAAAATAAGGCATATAAAATATGTATTCTTATTAAAAATCTTATTTTATTTTATCTTGATGTTATTTTCTATTTATAAATTTATTGAGATAGATTAATTATATTATGGATAAGAAGATCATCATTAATATATGCTTATATTTTACGAAAATTATCATATTTGATGGTTAAATTTGGATGTTTGCCTTTAATTGGAATTGCTTCTGCTGGTTTGCTTCCTTGTTTGCTGGTGGATTTGTAAATAATTTTTTTAGGTTTCCTGATATGTCGTTTATTTTTTCTTTGTCCATGTACAGTTCTTAAGTGTTTACTAATTTTGCTAAGTTTGAAGCGATGTTCTTAAGTATTTTTAAATAACAATCGTGTGGTATATGTGTAAGGAGCGTGTTATATAATAGGTAGGTTCCTGACACCAAAATTGCAGGATTAATAGGCTCAATGAGAAACTCCACAAAATTGTCGCTCGATGAACTTAGCAAATCCGAATAAATTGCATTTCATGTGAATAACAGGAATACTATGTATAATATGAGAATAAGTAAATAAAAACATATGTCAATTTGTGTATATTAATTTGAATACAGAAATGAGAATATATATATTAATGTATATGAATAAAAATGAGAAGAGCGGTCGTCGGAGTAGCGCGCGGCTAAGCACAAATATACGAACACGAAAGCTATCAAATTGGACGCCTGTATCAATAAAAAGAAACGCATAAACAAGCAATTCGCGTCTTGTGATAGAGTTATCAGAAGACGGAAGTCTACGAAGCAGCTGGATAAACACAAATTCCAACCAAAGGAAATGATATAACAGATCTGCAAAATCAGTTCATAGAATAGAGATAAAATTATCTTATATATGTAACTATATTTTAAAAATACATCTGTTCAGTAACTCCGCCCAGGGGGTATAACTAATGAGCCCGATGACAAAGGCTTGTCCCGCAAACGAATCTAGCCCCTCCCCCCTGGAAATAAAACCGTATATATAGTCATGTAAAAGAAAATGATCATTAGCATCATTATTATTAATTTAGAAAAGGAGAAGTCCGATTTAGTTAAAACATTATGATGAATTCGTTCTAATCTTAGCGTTATGAAAACCCTTTCAATTCGCCTTAATCTCGTCGCTCCAGAATTCAATACTTCGCTTTGAAAAGGAAAACATGCTTGTCCCCCGCGAACTACTGCTTGAGGTGCCGCTTGCCGCTTCAATAGGCCCTTATAAGAATAAACGTATAATTTTGCTTCGTCGTTTCTCAAAGTCCTTCTTTATCTCGATAACTCGTAAGCCTTCGGTAAGTCCAGCCAACAATAAGAATAACCTTAAAAAATCATCTTTAGAGTGAAATAATTGCCCATTCAAATAAACTGGTAATCAACCACCCATATATGTATCACTTCAACTGTCCTCGTGTAGACTGTACCTCGTCGTATATCCAATAAATGATGAGGTAAAGTGTACATATCTTGTATGCTTTATTTTCATTTAGATTCTTTATACTTTAAGCACCCTTTCTATAATATAAAATATAGCTATGGAGATGAGATAGTTGATGATGAGTTGGTTGGTGATGAATTGGCTGACGATGAGTTAGTTAACGATTTGCTGGTTGGCGTTGAGTTTGTCGGCAATGAGTCGGCGGCGATGAATCCTACCTAACCGTAAGACCACATAGGTTACAGTACCCTGAATTCCATTTTTATGCTAAGGAGTGAATTGTTACATAAGATAGGGATTTTCCTTCATAGAAAAAACATGATGGTAGAAAAAGAGCTGAGAGGAATACTAATGGAAATTTGAAAAACAAAAGAGTAAAGGGAAAGAAAGAAATTAAAACAAATGAAGAAATGATAAGAAAGATAGAATTAGAAAATAAAAGAAAAAACGAACAAGAAATTAAAAGAAAGAAATCAAAAGAAATTAAGAAAATTAAAGAAACGAAGAAATAAATAAGAGCAATTAAAGTAAATAAATAAAAATAATGCAATTAAAATAAATAAAATTAAAAGAAAGAAGACATATAAATACTCACGTTAGAGAATTCGATGCAATCTGAAAAAAAAACAAAAAAAACTCAAATTACACATTCACTAACTGGTGAAAAAATAAGGTATATATATATATATATATATATATATATATATATATCCATTATGAATTACTTAATAAACTGTGAGGTAACAAAAATGAGCTTTTTACCCTAGATCGCACCGAGTCGAGAAAAGAAAGAAAGAAAGAGTAGTCTTTTCGTTAGCCTCTGGACATTATCTGCATTCCAGAGCTAACAAAGTAAACTTGATAGTCAAGAAAAAAACAGTGTCCAGATTGTTAATATGAGGGATGTCTCGCCACATTTAACACCTTTCACTTGAGATCTCACATTTATTAAAGATTCATCATATTAATTAGGCCTAGAAGGTATGTCCATGCTGGTCGTTTGTGCTTTATAAATTTATTATAACTCGCCCCCTCCAAATTGTGGCCTATTTATAATATGTTCCACTAGACTAGTATCACCATCATCACTGAAAGAGCTGCGCGAATAGGTAATAAAATAAAAGAGTTGATAGCTCATAATTAACGGTCAGTCACGCGTGAGCGTAAACTGTCGGGGCGCGTGGTGAAACATTAAATCATTTTAAGTATATTATAGTGAAAGGGAGAGTCCGCATCTCTCCGGAATCTGCTTTCAAACTAAAAATAATAATAATAAGCAAGTAAAGATATTATTTGACAAAATATAAGAATTTTAAACAATGTGCATCTGCATTTATTTGCCAAGCAACGCCTGGGATAAAAATCCGTCTTACTCTATTTCTGAACGCACATTTTTTCCTAGCAACCACAGGTATCTATGCTAGAATATATATATATATATATATATATATATATATATATATATATATATATATATATATATATATATATATATATATATATATATATTAGTGTAAATGGGTAGCAGACCTTCTTGTATGCAAATTTTGTTAAAGACCATAGTATATTTCGCCTTTATTAATTGTCTTTGCAAACTTTCCATTTTTCTTATTATCTTGTAGATGGTAAACAACTTCTCCTACGTCAATCTCTTTTTTAACTGAAATTGGTTTAGTAAAAAACAAACTTTACTTTAATTGCTAAGCTTTCGATCTATGCGATCATCTTTAGAGTGCCTTTCCTCTATTATCGGTGAAGAATGGTGGAGTCAGAATGAAAAATAAATAGATTTTAGGGGATATTTATTTCTCCTTGCTTAAACGTTATTTCAAGGAAACGGGCCATCCTGTGTAAACGGAATTTTAAAACAAATTTAATGTTCGATTCCAACCCTAGTCTGGATGTTGATATCTGGCCTTTCTTCGTTAATTAAGATGGCTTATAAGGTGTTCAGTCTAGCTTTATTTCCCTCTTTTCTTTTGATCGTTGTGTTATTAACCAATATGTCCCTGGTTAAGCTGATGTTATGTAGAGTCTCTATATGATTTGGGGGAGCTCCATCTTGCAGTTGCATTGTCAAACGCCTTGAAAGTGTGGTGGTAGTCATACCAACATATTTTTGAGTTTTTTAAAGCTTACAGTCTTCATTCTGGCAGGTATACTACTGAACTATGTTCGTAGACTTCAGGATCGAGGAGTTTTGGCAGATGTTGTTTTTCATAATGAGATTGTTAATTTTTGTCGTTTATTAATGTATGATCATCTGAATTTTGTCTGTTTAATTCTTCACTTTGATGTTACGGTTAACAATCTCCTTGTTGTTTTTTTTGTCTATTTTGTAGACCGATGACATTTGATTTCTATAGTACAGTTTTATGTTATTTACTTCTTCCTGGTTACTTTTCATTTCATCCGTGTCTTTGAATCGCCTTCTTAAAAATGATTGAAGTTGTTTTTCAATCATGCTGTTCGGGAAACCGTTGTCCACGAGGGTTTGTTTTTATGCGGGAGATCTCTTGATAGAACCGTTCCCACGGATGTATGCTCGGCGGATGTATGAGCCGATTACACTTTTTTTGTAACTTTCATGACATTCACTATCCGCGTTGAAGTATCTTCCCATTTCTGTAGCTTTTCTGTACACTTTTGTGACGTAATTACCGCTGATTTTTTGTACCTCTAGGTCCAGAAAAGGTAATTTATTGTCCATGCTCAACTCATAAGTGCATTTTAACACGTTTTCCTCAAATTGCGGTTTGATGTTCTTAAGACGTTCTTTATTTTGGACGTTGATGTAGATGTTGTCTACTTATAGGCAGTATGTGTGTGGCTTATTTTCGATGTTGTCTAATAAGCTCTCTTCAAGTTGACCCATATAGTAGTTTACAAAAGTCAGCCCCAACGCGATCCCATATCTACTCTCTCGAATTGTGTGTAGAGATTTCGGCCCTAGAACACAAGAGTTACGCTCGCGCCAACTGGAATACGGATAATCGACTACTCAAAAACTACATCCCCAACCTCTTAATTGACGCAAATTTAGAAGAAATTGACGAGGATTTGAACAAAATTAATGATAATTTATTGAAGGCCGACAAAATGCAAAACACTTCCTGCCCCTAATTGGACGCCTATAAAGAAAACCATCGCGAGGGAATACAGAAACCGGAACAATGAAGTGAACCTCACTAGCTCCAACATGAATACGAACAGACGAATACGACAGATACGTGACGAACTAATGACACTTATTAGGGACCAACAGAGAGCACTTTGGGTCAATTTAATAGACAGACTTGACCTAGAAAATTACATGTACATTCTGGCAGACTGTAAAAAGACTAAAAGGAGGACAGACACAAACAACAATAAATTTTACACGAGACAATACGGAAATTACTGAGACTCAAGAAATCAAAGAAGAATTTCGACTCTTTTGGGCAACTATTTTTAAGATATCCCCGGAATGAGAATAATAACTTTGATTTAGACTTCGAAAACGGAATTATAAATGGTCTGAATGACCAGATACACAGAACCTATCCTCACCATTATGTATCGCAGGAAAGGAATATGGAGGGACTCGGCGGTAGAATTACTGCCGAAGAACTCTCGAAAACCTTAAAATGCTTTCGTCAACGAGCAACTGGGCGTACAGGACTGACACAGGAGAATTTTATAAGATCCCTACCCAACATCCTTCAGGGGTTATGGATATCATGAATGCGTGCTTGAACGTGAGTTACTTTCCTGACCACTGGAAGGAAGCAAAAATTATATTCATTCCCAAAGCCGGTAAGCCACCGGACAGTCCAGGTAACTTCAGGCCTATATCTCTCTTAGAATTTGCAGGGAAAGTCTTTGAGAATATATTGGCCAACAAAGTGAATACGTTTCTCGAAAATAATAATTTGCAAAATAACCAACAACATGGTTTCCGAAGGAAGCGAGGAACGGACACGGCGCTAGTCGTGATCACTGAGAAATTAGCAAAAGTAAAAGCAGAAAGACGCCATGCAAATCTAAGACTCCGCGACGTCAAAAAGGCCTTTGACAAAAAATGGAGGAGAAGCCTGCAATACAACATCTTACACCTGGGTCTCGACCCCATACTTGAAAGGATTCTATGCGACTGTGTAATGGAGGGAAAAGCATTTGTGAACATTAAAGGATTCAATGACCCGAGTTCGAGCTCGAGGCGGAGTGCCACAAGGCAGGTGTATAAGTCCCTTGCTCTACTGCATATACACCATCGACCTTCCCCAACCTTTGACTAAAGGCTCGTTACACGTCCAATTTGCGGACGATATTACGATGATCTGCACGACCCCTTATCGGAATGTGAATTAAATAGCACAGAGTACGGCGGTAGAAATCGAAAATATCAACTCTTTCGAGAGAAGGTGGAAGATATCTACCAATGCCAAAAGTTCTGTGTAATACCACTATTCCGACAGACCCTCGCAGACATCCGTGTGGGGAGTGTACGCATCCCATACTGCATGGAGGGCACGGTTCTGGAACTCTATATTAGGACTGGGGGATATGGGAGACATCTAGATAGATCTTAAGCGAATGCACAGGGGAACTTGAATGAATTAATCTGATTCCTAAACCTGAGTACCTCCAACAAGCTAAAGATCTACAATGCATGCATTCGTTCAAAACTTCTGTACACTCCGGTCCCTATAAACGTGATTCCCAGGACCCAAGTCCTTAAACTGCAAAGGGTTTAAAATAAGGCTGTCTTAATTATAATGAGAAGCCGAAGGAGAGAGAGGAGAAGGCAGAGTGAGCTCCATGGTGAACTGGGTTTGACCCCCATGAACGTGGAGCTTCACAGAAGAGCAAATAAGATCTTGGAGACCGTACACCGACGCCTCCCTCTGGACTTAGTACTCGGGCACATGGACTTTAATGAAGTAAGACACGCTAATTTTTTTAGAAGCAGTAGACTACTCATTGAAAATGACGTAGACCCAATGTTCATTTATATTTATCCAATATCCCACGACAAACAAAGCCAACACATTCACCTTTCCCTTCAAAATTAGCCAATAGCTAATTCCAAACTATAGAGCGATTAACTCGTTATAAATTTTAAAACATATACAACTAAAATAAAAAACAACAACACAAAATCCTGGCGTAATAACCCCAGATAAAATAAAAAAATAACTTCACCAAGCTGTAGGGACCAAAACTACCTCTGTTATAAAGGCTTGAATGCACTTCATACATATATATATACAAAAAAAATAACAAAGAATATATACCAAAAAGCAAAGAAAGCCAGAGATACCCTATCAACAGGGACTTGTCTTTCATTCTACTTTTCATTTTTGCTTTCTTATCGTTTTCACCAATTTTACCCACTATTTTTCCTATTAAAATCCTCTACTACTAAATTCCTTACTTTATGTATATGTCCAATGTCCATTTTTCATTACACAGTTGAGAATGGCAGCTGACAGCTGAAACTAGTTCTATGCATTAAAATAAATTCAGATTCATATATTGTGGTTTAGCAATACTCTTTTGCATTGTTATATATCGCGTTAATGCGATGTCTTCTAATATATATATATATATATATATATATATATATATATATATATATATATATATATAAAGCAGGAAAAGATTCTTTTTTAAGGAAATTGTTAATACTCCTTATTTATCCTTCTCCATTTTTGTCGGCCAAAAAGCTTCGTACACACTTGTAAAATGACCTCGACGAGAATTATCCTTTGAATTCCATATTACTTTCTCTCTTTTTAATAGTCTCAATCGAGCATGCGAAGCATACCTTAAAAGTTTGTTTATTGGGAGGATTTTTGTCTTCCGCTTAGCCCAGTGGTCTAAGGGACTGTTTAATTGAGATCCAAGCGGTTGCTCGCTGCCTCAGTGTGCACGATTCGAATCCCACCCCTGTACGGAATTTTTGAAAATTAGGAAATAACATTTCTGAATACAAATGAAACTCATTCAGATAATAATTGAAAACAATATATTAAACAGTCGAGTATATCGCATCTATAATTAGTCTTTTCAAGGTTTTCCTTTTGCTTTATAAGCACTTTAATGCGTTATTACGTATTGTGCATAAGTGGTTTGGGCAACCTTCTGCCATTCAATGTGTGATACTAACGTTTATTCCTATTTTTTCAGTGATTATCTTATTGGTAACTTACAAGTTGTATTTTTTTTAAAATGTATCCGAAGAAACAATCCTAAAGTTCAAAGAGCTCAAATCATTGCATTGTCCAGAGAGGGATTATATCAAGTCAAAATTGCAAGAAAAGGTATCCAAACAAGCATTGAAAGGTACAATGAGACCAATTCTTTCAAAAATCATGGTAGTTAAGGTCGCAAAAGGTGGACAACTCCGAGAAATGAGAGATTGCTGTAAAGGACATCTCTGGATGATAGGAAAAAACCTATTTTGATGTAGCTGCTGAGTTTCTGGCAGCAACAAACAAAGAGATATCAAAACGCACAGTGAGAAGAAGGTCATTAGAAGCTGGGCTCAAATGATTTAAGGCTAGGAAGAAACTGTAGCCGTCTTAGGGGAATAAGAAGAAGCGATTGTCTTGTGCAAAAGAACATGAACATTGGACTGATGATGATTGGATTGATGAAATCAACTTTGAGATAGGTTCTACATATTAGTTTCCACCAATCTATTATGCTTGTACACATTTTAATTGGCTAAAAAAAAATTTACTGGATACAAAAAATGATCAGTAAAGTCTGTATTCTCCTCAGATCGTCGAGGAGTCGGGGAAGCTTATAATCTGAGATGTGTTGTCCCAACAGTCAAATTTGGAGGTGGCAGTGTAATGGTTTGCGGCTGCATGTCGTCCTTAAGGCCAGATTTGCTGTTCACTTGTGATGATAGAATAGAATGAATTCCAACACTTACATCAGTATGTTAGACTAGGTTTATCAACCTCCTTTAGGTAAAATTGTCAATGATAAGATACCAGATGGTGTAATCTTCCAACAAGATAATGATCCATGCCACACCTCTAGTCTCACAGGAATAGATTGAAAAGAAAGGGGTGACGTTGATGGAATGGCCCACTCAATCTCCAGACCTCAACCGCATGGAACTTTAGTGGTCACAAGAGTGAGGGTGCATAAATGTTCCTCACAAAGTGAATTAACAGTCCAAAGTCATGAAGAGTGGCAGAAAATCGAGCCAACCACCTGTGTCAACTTAGTCCCAACTACATTATGCAAAAACGTATAAAAGCGGTTATAAAAGAAAAAGGGATACACATCACATGTTAATTATTGATAGAGTATACGCAAAAATGTTTATTTGTATTATGCCAAGTATGAAATAAATGAGTTTCAATCATATTTTTCACTTTTTCATACCTGCCCCATAATTTTGGCCAAGGATATATATATATATATATATATATATATATATATATATAGAGAGAGAGAGAGAGAGAGAGAGAGAGAGAGAGAGAGACGAGTATATATATATTCATATATTAGGGTGGTCCAAAAATATATGTAAAAAATTGAAATAAATTGGAAATGGTCTCCACATGGCTAAAATTATGCTACAAGATTTCAAAAGAGCTGATGCAAAATATTGACTAAATTGGTGAATATTTGTCTTCATATTTTTAAATTTCAGTCAAAATATTGGAACTTTTTAAAAGTAGGCATTTATTGGTTGTTACTTATATACTATCATATATTTGTCATTGGTAATCCATTCCTTATTAATTACAATAATTCGCAAAAAAATCAAGATATTGCATTATCTGAAAAGTGGAATGACATTCACATACTCGGCGTATGATGCAATAATAATTGTTGTTTCAGCTTGTTGATTTCTGAGCCAATTTGTAAAGTGATGACGCAATAACGCCCCCTCGTTTCAAATGGTGATGCAATTGCACCATTTCCTATATTACTCAGCGAGGACTGATTAATTGTTCATTTGTAGTTTAAAGTTTAACAGTTGACGTAATACAAGTGAATACAAATGATAGTTTATGCAAGTATATATATAATTATTTAGGTAAGTAATATACTTTGTTTATTCAGTGCATAGATAATTTGCAGGTTTTATCAATATCAGACATACTTAAAGAATATTAGAATTATATGTTAACACACTTTATGTTCATATTTTAATTCACAATATATATCTATATATATATATATATATATATATATATATATATATATATATATATATATATATATATATATATATATATATATATTAATTAAGCATGACTGCCGTAATTTTTTACAAACACAGGAGCCTATTTATTTATGTCAAATGAAAGCTTATTCTTTCATGAATATTGAATATTTAGATATTTTACAGTATAAAAAATAAATATCTTCTAAGTATGACTAAATGGAGGGGAACCGTGAGCTCACTCAGTTACAATAAATTTTTATTTCTGTTGTTTCAGATTATGGCTGGAAGTACTCGTTTATCTGCGGCAGTCTGGCTTTTAGGACATCCTACTAGTGAGCTTTCATATGCAAGACTACCAGTATGTGGTGATGTGCTTCGTGTTGTTCAGTACCACCATCAAGTGGAGTCAATGACTTTGACACAAAGTTACAACCTTGCTTGCCAAAAAGTCATAAAAGTATGGGAAAGAGCTCGAATTCCCACACAGCGAATAGACTCTTGCGCTAGGAAACTCTCAAAGTTGTATGAAGAATACCTCTCTTTGAAGAAGAACCGCAAAACCGAACTTAACTCATGTAGAATGAATAAGCGTAGTTTCGAATCTACTCTTTCAAAACTATTTGACATAGCCTCAAAAAATGCTTTAAATGTGGCAAAAAATGAAGAAGACCGCCAATTTCTGTTGAGGCGGAGAGAGAACATTTTCTCCTGCGGTATGTCGTGCCGTGATAAGATTACTTCAGCCAAGGAATCCCGCAAAAGATATCGAGATGAGAAGGCTTTACAATACAAAGAAAAAGTATATAATTCTAAAAATCAAGCAGAGGCTGCTGCTCATGCAGATTTCGAGGCATCATCATCTGAAGAAGAAAGTTAATTGCGACAGACAAAGAGTTTTGTCCACCTTCTTCAACTAGAAAAAAGAATGCACAATGTAGTCATTCAAATTCAAAAAATATCTTTACAACTTCAGGTGTGGCTGCTGTTCTTTATCGTCCAAATATTACGGATGGAAAAGCAATAATGGTTTCTGGATCAATAGCACACGCCTTGGGTCAGAATAGTGCAGCTATGACACTTTCCAGGAGTTCTATACAACGTTCCAGAAAGCAAGTAAGAGAGGCAACATACAATGAAGACAAAGCTTCGTTGTGGGTTGAAGGACCGATCCTTCTCCAATAGAATGGAAAACTAATACCTACTATTGATGGGGCAAAGGAAACAGTAGAACGAATTGCAATAATAGTTTATGTAAATGGAATGGAAAAACTTCTTGGTATGCCAATAATAACACGAGCAACAGGAGAAGAACAGGCTATGGTATGCATTTCATCAATTAATGACTGGAATATTCGTGACGAAGTTCAAGGCCTTGTATTTGACACAAGTGCATCGAATACAGGCCTACAAAAAGGAGCCTGTACCATAATTGAGAAAGTATTAGGAAGGGAGCTTGTTTGGATTGCGTGTCGTCATCATATTTTCGAAATTATGTTTTCATGCGCTTGCAATATTTTACTTGGGCCTACAAGTGGTCCAAAGAGAAGTCTCTTTGAACGTTTTAAAGAACAATGGTCTTCACTTAAAAAGGATTCTTTTTTAGATGCGGATAGCAGTTTATTCGTCAATCCAGTAATACATAATCTTCGAGGAGCAATAGTCCCATATTTTCAGAAAGCTTTGAAATCTCGTCAGTTGCGTGAAGATTATGAAGAATTGCTGCGACTCAGTCTCATCTTTCTTGGGGCATTGATAAGACAGAAGTTACATTAAGAGCCACAGGAGCGACTCATAATGCACGCTGGATGGCTAAGGCTATATATGTCCTGAAAATATACTTGTTTAAGCATCAACTGAAACTAACGGAACGGGAAAAGGCCAATATTACAGAGTGCTCTCTTTTTATTGCTTTGGTCTACTCGCTTTAAATGACATTCTGCTTCTTCAAACTTTTCAAAAGTACTCAAATCAGGCAATATCTAAAGAAGCAACCACAGCCCTTCACAGACATCTTTGTTATCTTGGAGAACATCTTGTTGGTCTTGCATTTTTCGATCATAAAATTAATGCTGAGACCAAACAGAAGATGGTCTCCAATCTCCAACGTAATGAAAACACCAAAGTTGTTCGCCGATTGAATCTTACAAAAAACATCGAGGATTTGGACTTGCATGAACTGGTAATTCAAAACACTAAGCTAATCTTCAGTCTCCTTATGAAAGATGGATACAAGTTTGCAGAGGATACATTCCTGAAGACTAACCCAAGTTCTCGGGAAGAGAATACGTGCTTTCAAGAATTTCAACGTAGAGCGATTAACTTAATGGTTGTTACTGATCCAGCAGAAAGAGGTATTGCACTTATCAAATCGTATAATGCATCCCTAACAAAAGATGAAGAGAAACAGTTGCTTCTCAGACTTGTGGCAAAACATCAGAAAATTTTCCCTCATGCTCAAAAGGATCAATGTTTAATCAGCAATTTTAGTTATAATTTGCCATTTAGCTATTTTATTTTCACTTTAATATAAATATTTTTTTAAAATTGTCTTTCAACACCAACGTCTGTTTCAAATAAACTAAGTATTTGCAAAAACTGTTCATTTCTATCCCAAAAATTAATTTACCAGCAGACTAATAAGTTAAGATCCTTATAGCGACCAGTAAATATTGTTCGATTTTGATGAAATTGAGTATGTGACCTATTGTTCAATGTGGTAATACAATCAGGCATGTGGAGATAATAAACTTAAAAAACTTGGGGGGGGGGGGAGACCACCTTAATGTATATATATATATATATATATATATATATATATATATATATATATATATATATACTTTGTAATTACATATCAACATTGACATCCAGTATCATCAATATCTGTTATTGCATACATATCATCATCTACATGTAGTCATCCGCATACTTCATCATTCACATGGATTCATCCACATACCATCCTTCATCTATGTTCATTCTCCGCATTTTATCTCCATTGATATTTCGTGATTTGCAAAGAACTGGCAATTAAATTAAATCAGTAATAATTATCATCATATACGGCTTTTCCCACAGAGTGTGGTCGGAGCGCATCAAAGCATGTTCAGCTCCTGCTCCTTCACTCCAAACATATCGATTTTTTTAATATTTAGTATTAAAAAGCCAAATAATCGAGGACTTAAAGAAAATGGTGAAATGAAGAAAGGCAAAAATGCGTGGCGGACACTTATGTCTCATTTGGGCGCACAACTCTCCCAGATATGATTGGGCTTCTCAAGGAAGGTTTCATTCTATGCAGAGGAACGAAGAGTAAACATGGAAATTGACCAAATACTTTTATTACGATTAGGAATATGCTATTTTATTATTATTTTCTTAAATATTATTAGTAGTAGTAGTTTTATTATTATTATTATTATTATTATTATTATTATTATTATTATCTTAAATATTATTATTATTAGTAGTTTTATTATTATGAAATTCACTAGCATAGTGGATATAGAGTTGGATTACTGACGTCGAGGTGTCGCGATCATTTCCAGCGAATGCGGGCATTCAACTTTAGCGTATGTAAGGAATCGGTCGCCTATTAGGTGGATGCTTTGATCCTACCCAATCAAGATGAACTAATTCTTGCACACGCCACCACGCACATTGCCAATCAACGCGCCACTATCCCTTCACGTTTTCACAGTACGTCCACTCGCACCTCGGTTCCAGAGCCCTGTCGATGGGGTACGCATACCCATGGACATCTTACGCAGAAGGGCTAGTTGTCTAAAACACAATACTACTACCCAGGCATCTTCCCCTCTCCCACACTCGACGAAGACCGCCCACTGGTGGCTGGTAGCTCGCCAGCGATTGTCATTCTGATCTTTATGCAAATTTAATTATACGATCTGAGGGCCCTCGTCCATGATCGAGGGATGGGTGGCGTGACATAGTTCTTGTAGTTATTATTATTTCAATTATTTTTATCATTATTATTAATTAAAACAAAGCGAAAACCAACGAGGGCATCTCTGCCAGATTTCTTGGATGGAATGATTGGGAAAAATGGAGGCAGTGAAACTGTGTGGAAGACCTATAGCCGCAGATCATCCTACGAGCATTGGAGTCAGGAGAGCACGACATCCTCCAGATGTAAGCCGCAGCTTGTTCACCAAATCCACATCATGCCGCCCCATTATGGGGCTAGACGGTGCGAATTGGTATAAAAAACAGAACAAAATATCTCTATGGATGTCTTATTTTCCGACCAGAAATACAAATAATTTATTACCCGCAGACCCACAGAAAAGTTATTTTTATTATTTTTTTTCGATTGTGGTACTTTTTTACCATTCATTTTTCTACGCTTTTATCACTACATTTTTCTATCAATTCCCATCTATATTCAGCAATATCGCTTCTTAACCCTCCTCCTTTCCTTCAGACCCTTATACCTCCGCTAATTGGTGCACTTCACTTTTGTCTATCACCTAAATTCTTACATCAATCTTAACAAATCGAACTCGGCTGAACACTACCAAAACATACACTAACCTGATTACCCAACTCTACTTATAACATTCATATCATTAGGTCTAAACACGAACAAATTCTCACCGGAAGAACGAGAGGGAAGATAAAAGTAAATAAGAAACACGTTGATCGACACATCTTCCCTTCCATCCGGTCGCTCGACGAGTGACCTAAACCAGCGAGCGCCGCCGAGCCGGCAGAGACGCAAGCGCCTCACACAACCGGTTTTGAAGGTGAGATTTGATGTGCATTTTCGTGTTTTGCCTATGTGTAGGTAATCGAGTGTCTAGCTTGTATTTTCTCTGTTTTCTTGTGTAAAAGTATTTTACTAGACTGTATGTATGAGTGTTTTCGCTGGTAAATCAATGCATGTTGGTAGTGTGTATGTGAGATTTTTGTCTGTTTATGTATGAATGATCGCCATGTATGCTCGGGTGAGATTGCATCTGTGCAAGCTATCGACCAATGTATATGTCGACGAGCGTTTTGCGAGTGTTTGAGTTATATGTATGAGTATTTTGCTTGTATGCAAATGTCTTGCCTGTCTGGCTGTGTGCAAATGTTTTGCCTGTGTAGATGTGCGCGAATGTTTTGCCTGAGTGTATCTAATGGAGTGATTTGCTCTTATGACTGTGTATGAGTGTTCCGCCTCTGTGCATGTGTTAAATTGTTTTTCTTTATATATGTTTTCGAGTGTTTTGCTTGTACTCATGGCTTTGCTTCTATTTGCCTGTAGTACGTGTGGGTTTGTTTTGTCTGTCTACGTGTGAAAGAGATATCCATGTTTGTATGTTTTCGAGTGTTTTTCTTGCGTGTATGCGTGAGTATTTTCCCCTTGTGTATGCACGCAAGAAAATGTTAGGAGCAGTATCGGACAGCATGTTGCCGCTGGCATTCGAAAGATTATTTGCTTTTCTGTCCCCAATGCCTGCAGAAGGAACCGCAGCTATTCAATCTCCACACATTTGCTCTTCTATCTCCATCACTTTATTCGTAGATAAATCTCTCCTTACCATCTTTCTGTGGGAGATGCGCCTATTAGATTTCGCTTTATAAACAAATCCCTTTGCGTATATGTGACGGTGATTGGTATGTGTGTATTTGTTCGATTGTTTTGCTTGACGGCTTTTACATGTAAGTAAAAACCCTGGAATACGAAGGGCGGTCAATAAGTTTTGCGAATCGGTAAGGCAAAACAGAGGAAGGGGGATGGCTGTTTGTTGGGGTGTTAGGACAAGTTAGGACAAGTTATGACCTGCAGCCGCACGCTCCTGGTATACTAAATGCATATACTTCGTTAAATTACAAATTTTACTAATTTTGTGAATGTGAACTTCTGTGAGACGAATTAAAATTAGTTTTTAAATTGATTTGCTAATTTGTATTCTTTCACTTTTTTATTCTTACCACCAAAAGTAAGATCTTTGGATAAAGATGGGAGATATAGAGTAATAAATATTTTAAAATAATTGCAGGTTGAGTAAGGAAAATAGTGATAAAAAGATATTAAAAAATATAGATGATGCAGGCAATGGTAAGAGGAATAAAAGGAGAATTATGGAAAAGAATCGAGAGGTGTTTGTGGATAAAACGTGTGGATTCGGCCCTTTTCTAAAGCTGTTTTATCAGCTATTCCATCTAACTTGTTTTTCTTTTATAACAACCTTCATATATGCGCAGGGCGTTCCTAGAGTCCGAACGTATTGTGAATATCACAATAGTCTCCATCTTCACCAAACCTTACCTTACCCCTACCTTGCTTAACTTCTTTTTTCTGACGGCTAAAAGAGAAGGTGAATTCAATGATACGATACACCTGAGGGAACAGCGCATCATAAATGAAGGTGCTCAAATGAACGTAAATTTGGGGTTAATGGATCGGATTTATCGGGTACATCTCGCAAAGCGCATCGAACTTTGTATTACAAATGGTGGAAATGAGATTGGAGATGTCATTTTTTTAATATTTTAATTAAATAAAATGCAGTTCAAATGAAATCAAATGTAGTTAAATTTTTTATAGAAAATATGTATTTTTTTATGAGTCCAAATTTTAGAGGCACCCTGTACATTGAAGGTAGAAAGGTAACTAGACCATTGTCCATAGAAAGCAACACTCATCAAAACAAGGTCTTCTGACCAAAAGGTCGAGTGCTCTCACTTATTCTGATTTATGACCTTCAAAACTTTGAATAATTCTCGTATTAACCTTGGAGGGACATCAGCAACTCTATCATTTGAAGGAGAATGTAAAACAACATAAGTGTTTCAAATATCGTTAGAATCGGGCGAATGGTTATGATATTATTGCCAAAAAAAAAATAATTCTTGGGCTAACCTTGGAAGGACTGTGACAATTATATCATTCGAAAGAAAGTGTAAAGCAACATAAATTTTCAAATTTCATTAGAATCGACTGAATAGTTAAAATGTTATTACCCCCTGCAAAAACAAAACAATGCGGGGACCGACCGACTGACATAGTGACATCTCGAGTGGCCCGTGACTAAAAATGTGGACTTTTTTATAGTTATTTGGGTAGAGGTAATCGAATTGATGAATTCTCAGACAATCCATCCACTATATGGTGGCACAAGTAGGCCAAATATTTTATAATATTGATATTTTCTCTAGTTTAGGTCTTTATTTATAGTTTTTAACTAATTAAATATATAATGCATGGGGATCTGGCCATAGGGATATTATTTATTATCGCACTATATCCTTCAAGAGTTTGTGAAGGTCAACTACATCTGGAAAATAGTAACTCATACTCAGCCTGAAAAGAGATAAGTATTCTAAACACTTTTGTAATTTCGGCGCTATCAGGACCTAGCAAAGATCAATATCCCCAGTTTATCCATGTAAAGATTAGCTTGTAAAGTACCGCAACCCTTTTACAGAGCTTATGAATAAAATCGTCGAACAGTTACGATCAATCAATCGAGGATATTCAAATAACAAGGTAATAGAGCATTTTATTAAAAAAAGCACATCCAGATTAAAAAAAGAGAACATGTAACAATAAAACGTTAAATTTAATTATATTGATCGGCAATAACTCTGCAGAAGGCATGAAACGTGTCATGTTTATTTCTTTATCTCCACATAAATTCTTGAAGAAATAAATTTAATAATTCTCTTTTACACCATTGCATACTCTAGATAGCTGATTTATGCTTTCTCCAATAGCTTTCAATTGATTGTGTATGCACACCTCTATGTGGGTCCGCACCACATACAGAGACCGAGGTTTCGTTGAATATTTAATTATGCTTTTCACTCGTAAATGTGAATAACTATTCCAGGCCTGACCACTTTTTTCCTTAGGGCAATAGGGTCATGGCATTAAAAGATTCTCCTTTTTCCATATAATAACTTAAACAAGGCACTGTACTTGTATCTAGAAGACCGAAAACCATTTGAGTTCATTTGGCCCTCGAAAAATAATTAAAATGTCTACGACTGAATACTCTCGCAAGATTTAGACAATTTGCAGTCTGATTCTGAAGTGAAAATCTTGATCGTAAAAATAACTAATCCTTACGAATCGAAGCGGTTTGTTTGTATTTTGCGCAGACTTTCTGTTTACATTTCTCTATGTATTTATCTTATATTGATGAACATGTTGTACAATTTTTTACAGTCTTACACTGTTTGCACTTCATTTCACTCTCAATAATCCATACTGCTTCAACCAGTTTATAACTGCCGGTGGATTTTCGAACGGTGTGCGGTTTGAGAATAATATCTTGGTATGGGGCACCACCCATAATTATAGGATGTGCTCTTAACAAATATATGTAAAGAACTAATTCCGTATATATATATATATATATATATATATATATATATATATATATATATATAAAAGGAAAAAACTCACAAAGTAGCACGTAAGCAAAGCAATAATATGAGAATTAACCCACAGGAAAATGAAAAGATGAATCCAAGCACTTTCAAGCTTGGATTCATCTTTTCATTTTCATATATATATATATATATATATATATATATATATATATATATATATATATATATATATATAAAGAAGTACTGTTACGTACATGTAAATATAGGAAAGAAACCAGGGTTAGGATCAATTTATTTGCGAAACCAGGTTTCGACGGAGACCTCCGTCATCTGTAATCGCTGGTAAACTAATGAATACAGAAATTCTTAGCCTAGGGACACACTAAATAAACAGAAGACTTGCCCTTCCTCCATTCAAAAGTCCCGCTGCTTCATACCACCCCTACCCCCTTATTATATTCCGACTTGTAAATTTATGTGCTCCTCGTCTAAGCATCTTTCTGTATTCATTAGTTTACCAGCGATCAAAGATGACGTAGGTCTTCGTCGAAATCTGGTTTCGCAAATAAATCTATCCTAACACTGTGGTCACTTTTCTGCATATATATATATATATATATATATATATATATATATATATATATATATATATATATATATATATATATATATATATATATATATATGTGTGTGTGTGTGTGTGTGTGAGAAAGAGAGAGAAAGAGAGAAGATAATTAGAAGCCATAATATTTGAATCAAGATTTAATTATGACCACAGGACTAGTTTCAGCAAAATTATCATTGCCATTTTCAACTAAGTAATGGAAAAGCCAAGCAAAGAACTCAGTATATATAAGGCGAACCAAATACTAAACAAAGTAAAAACGCAGGAAATAATTTGAAAAAGACAGTATATATAAGGCAAACAAATTACAAAACAAAATGAAAACGCAAGAAACAATCTAGAAATTTACTAATCTCTGAGAGCAATTGCCTCCAGGGATCTATAAATACGATTGGCGACTTTATCATCACTAACTCTATAATTTTGAAGGGGATTATTTTGAATATTTGAATAATAATTTCATCTTAGTTTATTTATGACTTATGAATAATATCAAAAACAAAATGATGAAGTTCAGAAATAAATATAAGTATCGAAATTTTGTGAATTTTTAAAACTCAAAGAATTACAAATGGGGAAGTTCAGAAAATTTATTTTTATAAATCTTCTTCTATAACTATATTTATATGCTGAATTTGATTAAGAAAGATTTCATTTCATAAAGTTCATTTGAACATTCACTAATTTTATCATGGTAGGTCACATAATATTGGTAAATGTATTTTTTTAAATAAATGTTTCTTTATTGTAGGCTTAAAGCCCATCATTAATATATCGTTGTAGAAGTTCAGAAAATTTATAAAAATTTAACTATGGCTGCTTTTGTTTAGATTTTAAATTTGAAATCTTAGTAGCGAAGCGCAAGCTCCCCCCGTAGGGAGAAGTGGTGAAGCAATTGCCTGGTTCGATATATATTTGTTGAATTTATATTGCTCTCTATATGAATTGAAATTACCAACTTTGTTAATAATGATAGATTCCACAATTCTCCTCTCAATATAATTGTTTGATTTATAAATGATTTTTGCTTTGTTGAAATCGATTGTAAGGTCGTACTTTTGCATGTGCGTAAAGAGACTTGAAGAGTCTGTACACCTTCTGATATAGGCTTTATGTTCTTTTATACTCTTATTAAAGTCGTCCGACTCTCCAATGTATGCCAAATTGCAATTATGGCATGGTATACGGTATACCCCAGCGTCGTGATTGATTGGACGCAGTCTAGTCAAGGATTTTCTTATGGTATTAGAATATTTAAATGTGATATTTATGTCACTTCCGTTCACATACGATTTTAAGGGGGCCAAAGCTGGAGCATATGGGAAACTAATACATTTTTAAAATCGTCCCTTCGCTATAAAGGTTAGTCCATCTGTTTAATTCGTTCACATTTGTTTTTTGGGGGGTATAATTTAATATAATAAGTTATTTTATTGTTTTCCTCTATCCGTTTTTTATTCAAATTTAAAGTTTTACTTGATCTAAATAATTAAATAATAATCATTTTAATTATATTTCTAATATTTCTTGGCGGAAATATGTTAACTAATTGGATCAACGCGGAATCGATTGACTCATTTTAAATGCTTGAAAAATCTAAATTTATGGTTGGTGTCTATGTTTAATATAAGGAGGCAAAAAGACGATTATACGCTTTCATAAGATAGAATGGATAAAAAAAGAGTAATAACTCTTTGTATAAGGTCAAAATGATAAAATGACCTGTATTTTGGTATGGCAAATTTGCAAATTAAGAGACTTCAACGATGAGAAGTAAATGATCCAAATTCTGCATTGAAATTCATTAAAGTATTGATTTATCATTAGTATTATAATTAATATTATTATAATTATTATTAAAATCATTATTGTTATTAGTAGTAATATTTATGAATTTATTATTAATAGCATTTAATTGAAACAAAATCCCTAAAATGAACCGGAGAATTTATGCCAGGTCGTAATGAAAGCGTTGAAGATTGTGAGAGTAAAAATATTTCTAAAGTTAAAAACTGTAATATCCTAAATACAAGAAAAATTACCTCATCGGAGTGCCTAGGACACAGGGCAACACAATCGTCATCAAGCATCTCTGCCCAATGGGTTGTGGTACACATTATGCGAACATAGGAATTTCAATGTACGCATTTAGAACACATAAATTTCTTACTCAATGAAGTTTTTTGGCATTCGAGGAAGTTTTATTATTCCTTAATTTACGATCCCAGAATAGACTTCACAACACTATTTATGAAACAACTCAATTTTAAGCTACGTTTTACCTCAATCTATGTAATTATGACCAAATTAATGCTCGCCAGAGTCCCTTTATCACGCAGAATCCGCTACTGTAAGTTCCTCTTTTATTTAAAGAGCCCATTTGGTGACTGCCTACTGGGGCGAAAGTCGCCGTAATCCCATTACAGCCTTAATACTAAGTTAAATTTAAAAAAAAAAATATATAAACAAAACAAAAGCAAAGTCAAGCAAACAAGTAAAAAACAATAAGCAAAAGGAAAGAAGAAGAAGAAGAAGAAGAAGGAAGCACGCTCCGGTGAAAGTCACCATAATCATGTTGCTGCCTAATAATTACCTATATTAAAATAGAACAAAAACAAAAGAAAGAATAAATAAAAATACAAAAAACTTACAAAACATAGTCAAACAAACAAACAAGCAAATAAAATAATAAACAACCAAGCAAGAAGAACAAGTAAGCATGTTCCGGCTACGTTGCAGGAAGATGCGACCTACAACAGAGTTAAATATAATGGGGTAGGTCACCCTCCTTGAAAAGGTCAGATAGTCCACAAGTCTGTGTAAATAAACCCCTCCTGAGTACAAGGGAAAAGAGGGAGCGACCCCGCTCGTCTCGATACGAGGACAGGTAACGTGCACGATGATCACCCAGACTGGGACATTCAACAAGAAGGTGGCCAACAGTCTGGGAAACAACACACTCGACGCAATAAGGCGCAGCCGAGCGCTCTATCAAATGGCGGTGCGTCGTGCGAGTGTGCTCAATTCAAAGATGACAGAAAGCGACCTGAAGCCGTCGCTGTAACTCCCATATATATGTTTGTGACTTTGTTATTATGATGTCATTATAGCTGAGCTCTCCGGATGTTCTTTTGGTGAGTTCAGGAACTGCCACAAATGGGAGAAAGCAACCTCATTTTCACACTTCTGGAAGAAGTATCAGGGAGACAAAAATAAAGCCAGACATAAATAGGAAACGTTTTCTTGTAGCGGAGTGAAACTCTTTCATTATTACCATGTTTTTGTGCTTTATATTTATGTGATACTTGTTTATGTCCTGTTGTTTTCTTGCAAGCCGACGAAAGAACCTTACAAACAAAATAATAAAAACACTAAAATAAATTATAGTATTCATGCTGCTTTTGGGATTAAATAATTTCCAGTGTGAAATAAAACAATGAGATTATTTACATGCATTTCCTTGACCTTAAACGATAGCGAATTCTAAAAATAATAATCCCACCCATTCTTTCAATACCATAGTTTGATATTCACTTCGATTAATTGAATTAACACTAAAATTTAGTTGATTGGTATCTGATAGATCAGAAACCATTTTTGCAAAAATGCTCAAAACAATTCCACCATCAATGTTTTGCATAAACCTGCTTAAAATAGAGCTAAGAGCACCAATAAACACGCCTGATAGAATTGAGTACAGATAGATGATATATAAGTTAGGAAGGAACAGAGAGAGAAGATAGGGTAGGAGAGTACTGAAACAACATATAAGGGAGGTTAGGCAGAAAGAAGGAGGTAATAGAAAAACAAGTCAAGGTATAAGAGAATAGAAGGAACAGAAAAGAAAGTAAATTAAAAATGAAAACAATGGAAATAAAATGAAGTTAACATGATTCACTATCTGTAGCGAAAGAAAAGGTTGGTTATAACAATAAAATCTGAACAAATTGATGTATATCCAGTTAACAGCAAAGCACAGTAAATCTTCTACATTGCATCTGCACAACCTGTGCATATTATTAATTCATGAAGTTTAGCTTAACAGGATTTATGTCCTGATTTGTTGGCTGAGTAGTAGACGAGTTTTGACAAGTGTTTTGAGTTCTTTTTAGGAGGATCGAAACCACACTTAGAAATTATAAAAACAGGTGGCATAAAATGCAAATGTAGGAAATGAAACCTAAACATGTCAATATCAAATTCTCTTTTAAATAAATGTTCAGTTGGAATTAATTATTATTATTTAACGTAGGCAAATGGAAGAATTTGTATGAATGAATCTTATTGCAACAAATGTTTCCTCAAATGCCCTTCGTTTCCTCAAGTCATAAATTTCGTCAAGTATTTTGTTTTCCAGAATTTTTATGCCAATAATAATAAAAAATAATAATAATAACTGCTTATGTACGGAGTTTTTAAATGTCAAAGGCATTCACTAATGAAAAGAAAAAATTTTAGTGAAAAAAGGAAACTTGACTGGTGAAACCGAGGCCATTTTTCACACGGCGAAAGGAATTTCGGGGACATGTTTCGTTCTCCTCCAAGATGGTCCCAAGAATTCCCGGTGGAGGCCCCAACGCGATTTACCGTTGCCTCAGCTAAGTCACGAGTGGGCATTGGGAAAGATTTCGTGTCTGATTTAGAGACCCCGTCAGATGGATGACCTTTATAGAAAGAGGAAAAATAATTGCTCCATGGGAAAATGGGATGAAAAATTACTTCCAAATTGCAAGAGAGTTGGGTGTCAGTCGCCATACAGTAAAAAAAGGATTGTGAGATCAAATTACGAATGCCACCTTGCAAACCATTATGGGAGAATAAGCCAGGAGAAGACAACTGCATTGGCATTGAAGTTGAGTTCAATCTTCAAATCATCATCTATACCATTAGAAGTAGACTTAGAGACGCAATGAGAGCATATAAACGCTGATTAAAGCCATTGCTTTTTGCAGCTCATCAACGACAAATGTTGGCTTTCGCCTAAGCTTATCAAAATGATGGAGTTGAATTTTGGAGGAAGTAAATGATTTGTTTCGGCTATGCAATGTTGCATGCAGGGCTTTAAAGGCTACACTCTATTATTTAAAAATGTAAAGAGATAGTTGGTAGATACATAGTAAAAGTCTTTTATGCTGTTTTGCTTCTCTTAATCTACAAACATAACTAATTTAGGGTAGGCTATATTTGGCCAGATTTTTATTTTTCAACTTAACCGAGTTCGAAAATTGCCGCAATTGACATACATTGCAGTTATATACATATGTGCTTATTTACACATTTTTGTCGTTAGTGTAGCATAGAAACTCTTATTCTGATTCATTTTCACTTCTTAAGAAAGGAAACGTATTAAAATCAAATTAAAACAAAATTAGGCTATGTGATCATGAAAATGCATTTAACTTGGTGAGGTTTTGCTGAAATTTCTTATGTTTTAGATGTACCTGTGTCTTCGTGTTACACAATGTCCCATAACTATAATTTAAATATGTATGCCATGCAGAAGAATAATGGTCAAACTACCATGCGTATGTATGGTGTGCGTGCGTGTGTGTATGGATAAGCCGTCACCTGCAATGCATTAAAGCAGTTAGCACACAAACCTATGAATAAAACAATTTATGTCGGTTTTGGGGCAACAAATTTATTTCCTAAAATTTGTCTTTACAATTTTGAGTGCGGTTAGGATCATTTTCGTTTAGTCAGGCCTTGTTGGAAAAGGAGATTTCTTTATATTTGTATATATTTTTACTAAAAAGACTCCCAGGAAATACAAATTAGGCCATCATCCTATAGGTAATCATAGGTATCGACGTAGGGCATTCATTCTCATACGTTGCATCGAATCATAAAATGAAGAATTTCATGTATCATTGCTTCACAGGTGAGAAAACATGGAACTCAGCATTCAATTCGAACAAATATATGAGGAGAGAGAGGTGTACTAAGTATCACTCAGACCACATAAATAAGGACAGGAAAAGTGGAAGAATTACAGATGGTATTTTGGGATGTTTTTTTACGCTATCGCAGGGAATTTGTCCAAATTGAAGGATTTCTCACGGCTCAAGATTATGTGTGGATTCTGGATGAAGTATTTTTGCCGTTTTGGAGCGAAAAGATAGTGTGGACTCCTAGTCCTCGCGGACACTTTGCCACCCTCATCTGCCCGTCATTCCCCGCAATTCCTACATGTCCAGGGACATAAGAGAAGATAAACTCGATATCCACCTATCTGGTGGCAACGGTGGCGTCACAGATAGCACGAACCAAGGGATGCAGATATCACAATAACCCGATAACATAAAGCTCCCTTAATGTTATCGGGTTATTGGGTCACAATTTGCTTTCGAAATCAGGCACAATAAATTATCTCCCATACAGAGCAGTGTATTACAACCAGTTTGGCCATGAAGAGAGACGAAGCGCCTGGTAGAACCCCGCTGATTTCAAACAGAGAAGATACGGCGTGGAAGCCGACCCCATCTTGGGAATTGGATCTATCCGTGTACACTAGCAGGGATAAGTGTGACACTAAGTGTGCTTCCAAATGGTCGAACACAATACTCACTTTGCGAGCAGAGGCGTGGCGACAAAAAGACAAATATGGTACCATCATAGGTTGCGTCCTTGGCAGAACCAGAGGCGTCACCGGGGCGAGAGCGACACTGATCTCTCGAAGAAGCTTCCTAGCCCTAATCCTAAAGGGCTTTGGTTACGCTTGGCGTCTCTCGGCGGCATAGGCACCGTCTAGATCAGCCGCCGATACAGTGAGAGCCGTATGTGACTGAGAGAGATGCCACCTCCGCGCGCACAAGCACATTATCCACTGTTTACAGAGCAGAGAGAGTGGCATTTCTCCACCATCGACAAGCACGCTCTCAATAGCAGACGTGCGGAAGACACTGGTCGCTAGACGGATAGCAAGGTGGTGGACCAAGTCCACGTTGGACATTACACGCTCGGCTACAGATGCGTAAAACTCGCATAAGTAGTGAAGATTTTAACGAACAAAAGATTGGTAAAAAGGTAAAGCAATAAGCCTATCACCTTCACAAAGGCTGAAGATCATGGGACGAAGTGTGCTCATGGCGCAGGTTGAAGAAAACCTAAGGATGTGAAAATGTGCCTTCCAGGTGAAGCGTTAGTAGAAAACAAGACTAAGGAAACGATGCGAATCTACCACTTTCAGGCGAGTACTATTTAGGAACAAATTTTACTTGAGGTAGAGCCGTGGATGGTGGCATAAGTGCACTAACTTAATCTTGGGCAAGGTAAACCGAAACTTGTGCGCTTCGGCATAGCAAAACGAGACATGTGGTGCTATGCCTGATGAAGTCATCGCTCCAGTGTTGGCATCTTTTCTGCCCCAAATTAATTCGACAGGTTGTCTATGGAGATCGTAGTGAGAACATCTTCCAGCATCAACGAGGTGATACCATTGATGCACAGGGCATAGCTTTCTGCATAAAGATAGCTAACGGGAAAGGGGAGAAAACGATCCTCAACAGCTCTTTTCTCTGTTGCTTCTCTTCGTTGTAAAGACCCTCACGGGAATTGCGTTAAGCTTCCGGAGACAGAACTCCGTGAGATGTTGACCATACAAGGCGGTGAAAGCGTTAACGCCTTTGAAGACTTATCGCGTGAGATTGGTCTCGATATGCGATTCTTTTTATCTCTCCGGATAGAAACCTTTGGTGATCGGAGCGGCTTCGGAGGTGTTGGTCCCTTAATTGGAATATCCCGTTCTCCCAAGTCGCCCTGCCCAACCTTGGGTAGGGACATAGAAACCAAAGCTCTTTTGATGCTGTCCTACTTTCTGGTAATAGCTAGCATTAGTAGTTTCATAATATGACCTCACGAACATCTTCGATGGGGAGGGTGCCTGGATGGGTATCTGAAGACTCGGTGTAGATCTGCGGCGGTTTCGTCGTCCTGGAAATGGTTACGCAATGGAGAGAGCACTGATTTTAATCGAGGGTAAGTGTGAGCAGTTTCTGCCACCAGCTCTACCATGCAAAATTCCAGGAGTGGTGACCCGTAGATTGCGTCCGAATGGGCGCGAAATTGACCGTGTTCGTATGCCTATCGCAGTCGGTAGTAGAGGGTGTTTTTATTATTTAAATTGAGTCATAAGTGGTCGCAGGTAGTGCTAGGTGCACCAGGACCAAGACTTTGGCCTCGCGAAAAGAGAAAAGATCAGATCCGCAGTATTTCCTTTTATAAGAGATACGCGCTACGTTGAGGAAGCATGCTGCGGCTTTACACAATTGACATCCTTGACCATACACGATAATATCTTATCGTGTAGTGTCTTAGAGAAATTTATACAGACCAGCGAAACCAACATTCCATGTCTACATGAGTGACTTGTATGACAGAAACTGTGGCAGTAGTAGCAATGGCATGAATGCTTTCACACGGTAGCGATACCAAGGGGCACGCTCTAACTCCGGCAGCCTGGCATGATTAAACAAGATGGAGAGCTTAGGGGTATGTCTTGAGCCCCGTCCCCAGTTCTTTGGTGTTGTTTTCTAAGACGTAGACTACGATATTCCTTCTTGAAAGGGTGCGGTGTCACATTCACCGGCGAGCCATTGAGTGTCCGAAGAAAGTTAATCATGGCCACCTCGGAAGGGTGCGCCGCCTTCACCCAGAAGGGTCCCGTCAAAGAAATGGGTCACCTCCGGCTGTTCACCAGTAACCTAGCTAATGCTATCTTCTGATAGAACGTGTGGCCTTTGAAAAAATTGTTGCCATAAGTGGATCAAATAACTAAAAAGAGTTTAAAATCAGCGTGCCGCAAAAATATCGGTGCTCTCTGAATGAAGGGCCCCGACGTAACGAGGCTCCGCTCATTACACGCGTATTTGGCCTTTCTTCTGGGCCTTCTCACTCTAAGGCACCTCGAGGACGGACGGACCGATCTTTGTCTAAATGCTTGCCGAAACTGCAGCAGATACGTCCGTTCCCGTATCCCTAGTGGAATGAGAGAACTCCTAGTCGCCTTATATTTCTTGTTTTTCTTTTTGAAGAGGGGGGAGAGTGAGTCCGGTTCCATTCACACCGGTTAAGGACTGCAAGGTCGTACCATCCTCGGCCAGATCTTTTTCCGATATGGAGAAAATCTCGGCTGTAAGAGAGGCATCAGGCGAAAGGGTAGGTCCCTCCTCTCCTTGTTATTCGTCAGGGACCCATGCCGCCTAATAAGGACCTTGCACATGGGCAGAATCATGTTCAATTTCTTGCACCGAGCCCAAGTTCACCCAAAATGAATACCTTGCCATCTGGGACGGGGTCACTTCTGGCATCATCTACACCTTGGGAGAGGCCTCTAACTGCCCATTCCCGCTCCTCGGTGACGTGTATAATGGCTTGGGGGTCATACGGCCCATGGCCCATCACGTGTGTCATTGGGGCCGGCATGTTACATAATGAAACAAGGTGGATCGAGCATGCCGGCTCTCATCAAGGTCACAACACTCGGGTCTTTGAGGTGTCAATGTGTTCAGCCCATCAGACGTTGCGAAGTAGTTATTGGAGGAGGGGGGGTCGATCTGCTTATTATTCACGTCCTAACGGCAAGGGCTCCTCAAGTCCTTAAGCCTAGACTGAGGTTTGAGGGGATAGTCATAGAAAAAAATGGAATGTTTAGAGGGAAAGAGGTGTGAATACATTATATATATATATATATATATATATATATATATATATATATATATATATATATATATATATATTGGTTTGGGCTGCTCCTGTAGATCTTCAATTTAATTTGTAGGATAAACGAAAGGACATAGCGGTATAAATTCATTTCATTGCTTGATAACAACAACGTTTCGAGTGTAAATTTCGCCCATCTTCTGGTACTGGAAAAAATACAAATTCTTGAATAGATTATCATTTAAAGTTAAAATTCAAACATTCGAATTAATATAGGCAATAGTGTAAAACTTACAGGTTATTGCCTCAAAATTTATGAGGGAGAATTTAATTAGGAAAATTTGGCTATATAAATTTGAGGAAACACAAGATGCACATCTCGAAAACACTAACCTTGTACAAACAGCTGTGAAAGCACGAGGAAAGTAAGAAGAAAGTGATGATTAGAGGTTGGTTTATCTTTTATAGCAAAAGTAGTGGATGGGAAGAGAAATCTAAATTTAGAGTAGAAAAGTAATTTATATACATTGATTCTTGAATTCGTAATGATTCAGGATCTAGGATGGTTTTCATTTTTTTTAAATGTTTTAAGGTGATATCGGTTTTACATTGGATAGAGTGTAGCAGAACCGGTGAGAACTCTTTCTTAGAAAGAACTTTCCCAGTCCTGTGGCTAATTCCTATATAGGAACAGAACTTTGTCTTCTTCAGCGAGCGCACCATGCTGCCAATATATTTCCTGAGCTTACATCTGAGGCAAGTAAATTCGTATATGACGGTGCAGTTCGCACCTAGTAGGATTCTGTCCCTACAATTGAAATTGTGTCCTAAGTGGTGTTTATTTCTCAAAATTGGTATGGTAAATGAATTACTTCAATAAAGTTGTAATTTCTTTTGACAAGTTTTAGTTTAAAAAGACCCATATCTTGAAAAAAGAAATACTCAAAGGATATCTTTACAAACAGTTGGGAGTTTCCTGTTGAGTTGCAGAGAATCGGTGAAAGGGAATATCTCATGCTAAGGCCGTAACATTGACGATAAAACGATGTCTGCAGGTGAAAACTTTACATGTTACAAATAAACGTACAAGGTTAATAATTTTCGCACACGGGAGGGGCAAATTAGTATCTTATTTAGCAAGGTGGGCCGAAAGGAGATTACGAGTTTCCTCGACTGGTGCTTTTGTGAATAGGTTATTAACATCGAAACTCACCATTTTGTTGTGGGTCAAATATAAGTGACTAACCTCTTCAACCAAATCTCCTGAATGGATTAAATGAGATTTGAGTATTTTGTCAACTAAATTTGATCAAATTCTCGCTAGCCATTTTGAAAGATAGTGAGAATGGGACCCATGTGCTAATATTTTAGGTCTTAAGGGTTTTCTTTATTTGTGTGTCTTAGAAAGACCGTATAAATAGTACAAATTGGGATTAATCCCTCTTTGCCCTATTTATACGCTCTTACATCTTAAATTTAGAATTTCAAAGGACTTGGGTTTGTCTTACAAAACTTCTCGTCCTCTCTTTATGCCAGATATTTCATCTATCATTGCGATGCACACCAACATTCTATTTTCAATTACTCATTTTCTCTCTTGTCCTTTCTTTATAGTTACCGTTTCTTTTGAAAGCCTACTATATGTATTTAACCCTTTTTAAATTTTAATAAACTTTCATTCTACACTTTGAATATTTATTACCACACTTTTATATATTTTATATGTATTTATGTTGTATTTTTACTCTTCTTCATTTGAAAACATGTAATTTAGATGTAATTTCACTTTCAAAAGTTGTATGCGCTTTACTGTAGACTCCTTAAGATTTTTCTACGTCCCTCCATTGCTTTTTTTCTTTTATTTCGAATTTTTAATTACCTTTTAATTAGGTCTTTTTACTTAGAATTTTCTGTTTTGTTTAGCTACTGTAAGTTTGTCCTAGTTTGAGGTATGAAACTTTTGGAATATATATGATTGCCGGCACTGCTAAGGTCTCCATTTTCCTTCTGCGATAAGATTTTCAGTGCAGAAAAATCTTAAGAAGTCTACAAATAGTTTGCTTTCAAAAGAAACGGTAACTATAAAGAAAGGACAAGAGAGAAAATGAGTAATTGAAAATCTAATGTGACAATGGAGATATTATGCATAAATCTTATCCGCCTTTATTTATATATATATATATATATATATATATATATATATATATATATATATATATATATATATATATATATATATATATATATATATATATATATATATATATATATATATATATATATAATATATATATATACATATATATGTATATATATATATATATATATATATATATATATATACTATATATATACATATTTACATATATATATATATATATATATATATTATTTGTTACAGGAGTTGACCGACTTGTTTATCTTTGTATTCAAGATCCTCCAGAATTTTTTTCCTTGTATTATCCCCAGAGGAAGCAAACCTTAACCCTATAGAAACCATCCAAGTCCAATGCCTCAAGAATGGAACAAAGAAGTCTTCATTAGAAATGGAAATGCGGGAGTTTTCGTAGTAATCCCACCATTATGGAAAATTTCATCAATTATGCACTTAATTCTTGGAATATAAATTAACCAGACAAAAGTATTGTAGTCAGGAAAACAGAAAAAATATAGATTGCATTTCTTCTATAAAGAATATCTTTGGTGCTAAGACTAGTATTTTATATCAGATTTTTCATCATTATTAACCACGTTCCTACAAAATATAGTAGGCACCATCAACGACACTTAAAAACTACCTAACCTCACCCAACCTTATGTGACCCATAAGTACAAAGCCAACCATAAGTTCCCACGCCAAATGGCCCTTCGTAGCGAGATGAAGTGTTATGTCCTGTAGCATCTCGTAGCACGCGCCTTCATACACACCCTTTGCACTCTTAAGTTAGGACGAATTACAGGGCGCTTTTGACTCCTTTACCAATTGTTCATAGAATCATCCCGTCATAAAAATTGATTATATAATCATTGAATGGGTGAGACACAATTGCCTTAATCGGCTGTAATCCCTCTTCAATTTTAAACATCTTCACATCTTAGCCATCATGACAACGACTAGTATTACTTAGTTATAGATTCGTCTCCTGAACCAGAAATTCATCTCTGTTATATCAATTGAGTGCTGCGATTTTTAGGGATCGATCGGCCTGGCTGAAACCGATAATGTTCCTGCGGAATTCTTCCCTATTGCCCGATCACATAATTTCCCGTACAAAGTGAAGCTCAAAGTCCGAAATAACAAAAGGCGTGGTAAGCTGTTTTGGATACGCAGTTCACCTTCTTCAAATGTCATTTTCTTTTTTCTGAAACTCAACTAAGCTAACAGTGCGTCCAGTGCGGGTTTTTTTTTTTACAAACCCCCTTTGCCCAGAATTAATAGAGATCACGGGAGGCGGGGGAGATTTCTAAATTTGAAACCTCGTCCAAGCCTTCTGCTTGGATCAGTGAAGTTTGTACTGTACTGAAGGCCTCTATCTTTCGAAGCACACGATGGTTGATTCATTGTGGGCGCATGTAAACCTGAGTAATGTAATCTGTCGGGCGGGATGTTGCTTATTCCGTATGTCCCGCATCTATCCGTCCTTGATGAATCCAAATCAACAGCAAGGCCGTTAGATTTCGACAACACAGATATAGGAGTTTTCAGAGCCAGAGAGATGTTGGAGATCAAAGAAACTGCCGTAAGGACCCTGAGAGCATATTTTCTTCTATATTAACTCCTAAAGTATTTTCCATGAGTGGACATAACCACTAGGTCATGGAAGTGGTAACCAGTTTTTTTCTGGATAGAACGCCTTCAAAGTGGGACAAGTTCCACCTACCCGAGTATCGAGTAGAGTGGGGACGTCCCTCTACATTTGTTCCTGGTGGATGAGCGCCCCTTTTACCACCTTATCACATGAGCCTGACTAAAACTTCCTTAAGTATTTCTTCCTCTGTCTATTTTTCTCTCATTATTTGTGGGTAAATGAGCATCAATGCCCCTTACTATCCATCCATCCAGAACCCTTTAAGTAGAGATCTAAATTCGATCTCCAAATTACGAAACCAAAACGCTTCAAAACTCGTAAACAACTTCTGCCAATCATCAGAAGCGCTGAGTATAAAGCAAGGGTGTAGGTTGTTACAAACACCACAACCATAAGCAATCGGAACATCTTGATCTCTTTCACGCCTTCCTTCGTAAACACTCTTCCCTCTACGCCGTAGGAGCTTTTTTTACCACACTTCCCCGCCGCGCAACAGATAGCTATCATTTGAGCCACATGCAGTACTATCACTCATAATTATTTCCTGAACAAGAACACAATTTACATTCAATGGAAGAAACAAGCTCCAACAGATGGGGACGTGATTGGTACACCACATGGAACAACATTATCGAACTTCTACATGGCGAAAATATAAAATAAAGCAATATCAGAAAACAGAAATTCTAACCGCGCATTTTATGTGAGGTCTGTGAATGACACAATTCAAAGAAGCTAAACAAATCCCCATCTAAATCGATCGCCGGCAAAAACGGAGCGACTAGAATTTAGATATGATAAATCAAAATACAAAACTTTCCACTTCTTAGACAGTAAACATTATATTTAAAAAATAACGAAGGAGTTAATACAGAAATATTAACGAAAGAAACAGACAAAGGGGATAACCTGTGCTTTAACTTCTACTCACTAGAAATATACAAACCTTGCATCATTAAAATTGTAATTTAGCGTGCATACAAAAACTTCATCTGTATAATATTTAAAGAAAGAAATAAAAACTATAAAATGTAACTTTAGCAACAACCATTTCTCACAATATATTATCTAAAATACTATCCTCAAAACTATTAAAACGCTATACAAAAATGACAAAAAAAACTCATGAAAACAAATCATTTTAGAATTTTAACCCCAAAATGCAGCAAAATGACAAATCATCCCTATGACGAAAGATAAATAACACGTACGACCTAAAAGAGATAACACCCAAATTAAGATCGAATGTTATTATAAAAAATTAAAAATTTATCAATTAAAATCACAACATGAAAAAGGAACTGAAATGAGAGTCACGTCTTATACCAATTTAAATGTACGTGAGAAGATTGTACATCATCATTGGCGTTTTAGCTCAACTACCCTTGAAATTCGCGCTTATCAACATCGTTTTAAACATTGCAAAATTAAAGACCATCTTGAAATGATCTACAATACGAACCTCCCCTCCCCCACCAAAAAAAAAACATTTTAAAATCTTTTACAGTAATTTACAACTCTAAAAACGAAAAAAAATTGAAAATCACAGAAGCAATTTTTATAAAGCAAAATAAAACCAGACTTGAAGATAAAATATAAAGAAATTATGTACATACTATACATCATATAATTTAATCTTTTAAAAATTATGTAGTTTTTTTATATATTTTAGGCCTCCCCCAATTCCCGCATCTCCCCAAACTCTATCTATCCTGTATATTTACATTGGATATCTATTAATTTCAGTTTCTCTGAAGATGTCAAATAGCGTTTGACAACGCGTCAGAATAAAATGCATTACACATTAAAATCATCATATTTTTCCTTTCAAAAATAATCAAGAAGAAATTAGTTTTTAATGCGAAACAGATTTTTCCTAAATTACAAGTGAAAGCTAAAAGTATTATAAAATAAAAGTTCATATATATTTTCTACAATAATAAGAATTTGATCAATATAGAGAAAGGGGAGGAAAGAGAGAGAGAGATGGAGTAGGCAGAGAGAGGAGGACAAGAGAGAGAGAGAAAGGAAGAGAGAGAGAGAGATATATTGAGAGTGATGTTTAAAGAAATGTGGAGAGAGAAGTATAGTGTGTGAGAGAGGAAAAGAGTAAGAGATATGGAGAGGTAGAGTCTGTGAGAGAAAGAAAGAGAGAGGAAGAGAGTGCGAGGGGGATAAAAGAAAAAGAGAGATGGAGAGAAGGGGAAAGAAATAGAGAGGAGTAATAAAGAGGCAGAGGGAGAGGGACAGAAAGAGTGTGTGTTACAAGGGAAGGTAGTACCTCAAAAGATTTTTTGAACCATACCGAGGAGGTACCTTATTTAAAAATAGAAGACTCTCCCCGCCAATTTCTGCCTCCCACATTGTTCGGGTATGAAAAATTGAAACCTGACCTAGGCATGTTGATAAATTACCATATGTAGGAATTTCATTAGGAAAGCCTAAGTTACATTAGTATTTTATCAATAGGTCTCGCTAATTTTGTTTTCTTATTATGACATTATCAAGTTGCCTTTAGACTCATCAATGGTGTTGCTGTGTACTACCGTTTCAAGGAGCCAGTCCCATTTTCTCCACCACTAGACTAGTTCAAAAAAGCTTTAACTCCAACTTCCTTGTCTCGTTCCGAGTCCTATTCTGATTCAGGATGAACATCTTGGTGTGACTAATCTTTTCGAAACCTTTAAGAATCTTAAATACCTCTATCATTTGACCGCGAGGTCTCTAGGTTTGTAGCGAGAGGAGACCTAATTCTAGCAGATGCAGATGATAATTCCTACTCCTACTTACTGGACTCAGTTTAGTATCACAGTCTTGTACCTTTAGATAGAGGTGGGGCTCCCTAATTCTTTACCTCCCTCAATTCCTCCAAAGGAATTTTAACTCATATTGGATACTGTGACCCTTTCAATCCTCTCCTTTGTGAATACTGATTAGAACTAATCATTAAGAATATTGACAATTTCAATATTAGAGACTCTCAGAATCCCATCATATACTTCCAATGAGCCATTTTGTTGAAGTAGTATATTTCGCCTGATTACGTAGGCGAAAAACTACTTCGGGCTTTCTTTGCACATGACACAGGAACTTCTTCAGTGCGCTTTGGTTTCCAGACACCTTAATTCGATTGCAGTGTCAGTATCCAGGTCGTTAGTACTGTGAATTGCCTACCACTTACTCTACGCAGCTTTCCTAAATCTGATTATTTTTTAAAATTTCGATGCTGTACCATTTCTGCTGGAACTTGGCGGGTTTAGCAGACTTCATCGTCACTAACGAATTTGGTTTGCGCCAATCTATCATCCATATCTTGAAACATCTGAAATTGGCTTCAGCCTCTTTGCTTTAGAGGGTGAAAGGCTACGAGAGAGCAACCCTATGTTTGCTCAAATCCTTCAAACTGAAGGCCAACTTCTCCTTCGCCGTACGTTCTGGCTCTGGCATACGTCCTTAGTGACGTTGCAGACAAGATCATCCTTGGTCGCGAAGAGTTAATAATCTATCATCAGCGAAGTCCAGGAGCCACATCGGTTCTCTATCGCGGGTCCTGCTCTCACAGTCCACCTGAAGGTTGAAGTCACTCATCACGAGGGTGAGACTGGCACTTATCTATTGGAACGTTGCCTGTTTAATTCCGTATCCTCCTCTGCTATCCGAAGCGGAACTCGTGACATTGCTACGATTCTATCTTCGTCCGTACAGACCTTAAGTTTTGCCTCTAACATCTCATGCCCGTTGTCTACATCGCATGAGCTAAGGCACAACGCCTCTCTTACATAAAATAGCACTCCACCTATTACTCGACCAACTCAATAATTGTGGACCATGAGGTATTCTGGAATATGGAAATCCAAGACGCCGTAATTTCTACGATATCTACTAGTTCGGGCGCCATCAGCGCACGCGCGCGACAGAGAGAATAGAGAGAGGTATAGAGAGAGAACAAGCTCTGCTGCCTAAACGTCGCGTGCTCTCACTTATTCTGATTTATGACCTTACGGCCTTCAAAACTTTCCATAATTCTAGTATTGACCTTGGGGGAGGGACCTTGGCAAATCTATCATTCAAAAGAGAATGTAAAACAACATAAGGGTTTCAAATTACGTTAGAATCGGCTGAATAGTTATGATGACATTGCCAAAACAAAATAATTGCCGAACTAACCTTGGAAGAAGCTTGAAAATTATATCTTCTAAAGAGAATGTAAAACAACATAAGGGCTTCAAATTTCGTTAGAATCAGCTAAATAGTTACAATGATATTACCAAAACAATTAAAACGGCCAAACGGGGACCAACCGACCGACATAGGGAGATGTAGAGCCGCCCAAGACTAAAAAAAGTGAGTGTGTATTACAAAGAAAGGTAGTATCTCAAATGATCTTTCAAACCATACCGAGGAGGTACCGTATCAAAATATGAAGTCTCTCCCAACCCACCTTTTCCTTCCACATTGTTCAGGTTTGGAAAATTGCAAAGACAAATAGGAAAAATCATTCGTTTGTTAAAGGATGTTTATTTCATTTCTCCATTGAAAGTCTATGATTTTTAAATCGCCAGTTTTTTATTTTTCCCAATGAAATTTTCTTATTTTTTAATGGGGATTTTAATTTTTTTTGTCCTATTTTAAAATGGAAATTTTCTATTGAATGATTCAAAACGGCTATTTTCTATTTTTTCTTTAAAAGTCATTTATTTTTTTAATGCGTCTTCTTTTTTTCCATTGAAAGACTGTGAATTAAAAAGTCGCAATTTTCCATTTCTGCAAAGAAAAGTCGTGATATTTTATGTAAAGAGCAATTTCCCATTAAACGTCTTTTTTTTTTAATGTCCGTCTTTTTCTTGCAATTAAAAATAGGAAATTTATAAAAAGTCGACTTCATTTTTTAATTTAAAATCTCTAAAGTTTAAATGGTAGAAAAATAGTTTAGCTGCTAATTAAAATGCGAGATTTGACATTGGTTATCACGATTTCGCCGAGGAAATATTTCCAAAAGCGCAATGGTGAAGACCCCTGAGCATTCAGAATCTGCAAGAAACTCCATTGTTAAACTGAATAAGGCCTGTCATGGAGATACAAAGATTTCCTCTATTGTGAACATTATACGTAAGGAACATTATATTTGTGAAATATAAATCTAATGGCATCGCAGTAAAGCGTCCGCGTGAAGGTCAATCAAAGCAACTGGGCCCAAGAGACGTTCTGTCTATGATGAAGACAAACAATCCTAAGACTTTATCAAAGGACTTGTAAGCAAAGCTTGCAGCACGAAGCGTAGATGTATACGATTCAACAGTACAACGTTTTTTACACCGGGAAGGATTTCATGGAAAAGTCACTAGAAGGAAGACTGTTGAAAAGAGCTCATAAAGAGGCTCATTTGGCCTTCTTAAAAAGAGCATCTGGAAGATAGCCAAGCTCGATATGATTAAATACTATGGTCAGATGAGACAAGAATCGAGCTCTTTTGTTAAAAGGACGAACGGTACGTTTGGCGGAGATATGACGAAGCTCTCATAGAAAATAACACAGTCTCTAACGTCAAGCATGGCTGAGGTTCGATGATGTTGTCGGGATGCTTCACTGCTGCTGGCACTGGCACATTAAAAGTGATATAATGAGACCATGAATTCGGAAAACTATCATCGGATACTTGATGAAAACGTGAAGCAATCGGCAAGGAGTCTCCTTCTTTTCTTATGTTCTTTTCTTATATGTAGAAGGAGCTGAAAAAGCGTGTGTACAAGAGAGGCAGGACCTCACAGCACTGTTAAATTGGAAAAAATTTGTGAAAAAGAGTGGAATAAATTCCCTCCCAAAACGTGGACGAATCTTGTACATTTTTTACAAGAAGCGCCTTACGGTTGTTCTTGAGGCTAAAGGGGGTCATAGCAGATATTAATTTCATGTTTTCCGATAAATAAATTGTTACCATTGTTATACCCACTTTTATTTCATCAATCTGTATTGATATGTAGTCGTAATGCAGTAGGAAGCTTATGTAATACCTATACATTATACAAAATAAGTCTAAATCCCAAAATATTTTAGAAATATCAATCTTAGAGGTGTTGCCTATACTTATGGCCACATCTGTGGGTAAAATCATCGAAATCAGAAACCGGTTTTGAAATACCGTTGTGGTTTAGTAGCACTTCCTTAGCGGTGAATCTCAACGTTTTATTGGTCCCGTTCACAGCAACGTTAAGGCGGGGATAACAAGAGGTTAATATACCAATGTCGAAGGTTCACTGACTCCTAGTAACATTATTATTATTCCTGTACCTTCTGGCTCCAACGCTTGCAAGGGAACTTGCCGCGATATATCTTTCACTCATCGCTTCCTCCATCTTCCACTCATCTTCAACACTCATCACCGCTCATCTTCCACTCATCTTCATCACTAATCGCCGCTCATCTTCATCACTAGTCACCGCTTATCTTCCACTCATCACTTCCTTTTTCTTCAGTGCTTTCTCTACAGATCTCCTAACAGCCTTCCAGGGGTAGATCCTTCGTTTTTTTTGCTTTCTAGTTTTAACCAATCCTACTACTATTATCATAGTCATTATAATAGCCTGAATTTTAAAGCTCTTCGGCACAAAGGTCATATACTATTTCTTGAAGGATAGATAGCAATTATGTTGGGGTGTGTAGGGCATGTACATATTTACATGTGGTGGTGAGCAGCAAAACAGCAAAATAAGTGCAACAGAGACTTTTACAGGTCCGAGGATGAGTTCGCATATGCTGAATCTTTATGTTCGTATAGGCGGCTTTAAGTTCGTAGATATGGATGTTGTGTGTTCGCATACAGGCCTGTCAGTGCGTGTATCCATGTATTTGCATTCATATAGGCATTCTTGTAAGTCGTATATGCGTGTCTTTGTGTTCATTCATGTGGATGTCTATGTTCGTATAAGAGGGCCTTACGGTCATGTTTATTTGTTTCCGTTCCCTAAAGTGTTTTAGTTCGTTGGTGCCAACCTAAATATTCAATAGAAGGTGCCAAGTTTTAATGGTATCAGGAAATGGAAGGAAAGCATTGACTAATTCACAACGAAAATACAACAACGATAATTTTGGTTTGGAAGAAAAAATTATGCTTCCATAAGAAAAACTTCAGCTGATTTAGGTCCAAAGTCTTCCTTGTTAATAGGGTAAGAAAATAGGGCATGGGTGGGCAACCATTTCAGAGTGAGGGCCAGATGAGACTTTTGGGAGCAGGCCGCGGGCCGGAGAGACAAACGAAGTCCCCAAAATGACCCCAAAATCCCCAAATGACTAGAATACTTTATACAAGAATTTTATTGAAAAATATACAAATCAGGGAGATGGCTGATGCCGCTTGCCCTGAATAAGTATTTCAATGTCCAGCTCGATGGACGAGGTCGACAACAGAAGAATGTCATTGATATGGCGGTCCGAGAGTTGGGAGCAAAGTTGAGACTTCGTGTACTTCCTTATGGAGAAGAGCTCTTCGCAACAGTAGGTGCTACCAAACACGGCTACGAGGCGTTGAACATGCGCAATGTATTTTGGAAAATTGCTAGAAGGAAGGACGAGGTGGCGGAAGAGGACAGAGGAGAAAAGGTGGTGGGCCAGACGCTAGGCCTTCATGGGCCTGAAGCTACCCGCCTCTGAAATAGAGGAAAATGTGGTTAGAATAAAGTACCATGATATATTATATATATTATATAAATACATATATATATATATATATATATATATATATATCGCTTAAGGTTTGAAGTTTGCTTGTCTGTTAGTTAAGTTTTCTTAACATTATTTGAAGTTTAATGTTAGTTTTTATCTTAACATTGTTTGAAGTTTGTTTGTTAGTTATCTTAACATTGTTTGAAATTTGTTTGTTAATCCCTTTGTTTAGACGTCAATCGTGGGAGCTAAAGAAGCAGATAGGTAGGGGTTGTTTGCCCTAATTTTCTACTGTCTTTTATCTCTGAAAGTGAACACACTTACTGGTCTTATAGAAGGCACTTAGGTATAGCTAGCTCAGAGGGAATTTTACTTGAAGCGAGGCCTGGTTATATCTGCCTAACTTATCTAACTTTATCCCTAGTCTCTGTCTGTATATGTCTTTCTCTCTCTCTCTCTCATATATATATATATATATATATATATATATATATATATATATATATATATATATATATATATATATATCTTCGGTCTTCTGCCCAAATTGACTGCTCCAAGAGTCTTCTCATAGAGATGGGGGAGTGACTCAGTTTGATTTTTCAGGCACATTTCTTCCGGGCCTGGAGGTCTGTCCCGGTCGCCCTCTCGTGAAAACAGTCATAGGACTGTCTGAGAGAGATAAACCGTCTTTGATTTCCACCATTTGCCCAAGAATCAGTAGTGGATTGACCCTATAGGCAAAATAAGCACGCGCTTAGGGCATCAAGGGAAGGAGGGGCAGGACACTTAAAAAAATGTTCATAGCTGAATTTACGATTTAAATTAATGAATTAATTAGATTTATAGCCATTTTGAAGATTAAGTGAAAAATTAATAAGTTCTGATTATAAAGCGTTCTCTCCTGTGTCATGTTGGTCCTTCAAAATAAGGTAGTACTCTGTGCTCACAGATTGGAAGTTATACAAGTTTTGAACAAGTCTAGAACGCGTTTGAAACAGCGCAAGTGAAGGGCAGTAGCTCGTAAGTTCTTAGAGTAGTTGTCAACTGTCACTGGTGTTAATTGCATGTGCATTCATTACCTCAATGTGCTTTAAATTGCCCTTTGACAATTCCAATAGCACAGTCAGCTCTGGCTGTTACATTTATCAAAATGTAAGAACGTTTTATATATTTTCAATGCGTTTAACGTAGATATATTTGTAAGGGGATAGTTTCAGTAAAAATTGCTAACTTTCCTATTATTATAGCTAGAGTGATTATATTTGTACATACTCATGGAAGAGGTGAAATACAAATCGAAGTTTTTCCCGTAATATTTTCCTATTTCTCCACAGAAACAGAGATATTAAAAAAAAAACACACTCGAAAAAATGGCATTTTAGGGGATATTTTAAAATCGCTAAAAATCCGAAGTTTTCTCATTTCTTATTCTGCAAGTTGAATTATGTACACAAGGCGAAAAACTATTTTTTTGTCATAGGTTTTTACAAAATTCGTAATGATTATTATTTTATGGCTACTTTTGTAAAATTTCCAAAGAAATCACCAAAAAGTATCATTTTTTTATGTCTAATGTTTTTTCTCAAAAGATCTAAATGATATCGTAAAATACCTTAAAGTATTTGTAGAACTTGAAAAGCCGAATCGAATGCACCTTGAATCATTGCTCTACGACCAATACTTCTGAATCCTTTTTTCATAATTTTCTTTTTAAGCTAAAGTGTTGAAAGGAAACTCGATTTTGCTCTTGTGAATTTTTCCGATTTCGTGAGAGAAAACGAGATATCCCTAAAAAATACGAAAGAAAAACCCTTTTAGGGGTATATTCAAATCGCTACGGCTCTTTCATTTTACGTTATATAGTAATGATTTAAAGTTTATTCGATATTTTTTTACAATTTATACAAACTGTATCATTTTTATTAAGATATCATCCATAGTTTTTATTTTATAGTGTCCTTTGAAAAGTTATTAAAAAATGAAAAAAGAACATTTTTTGTTTGATGTTTTTTTTCTCAAAAACCATAAGCGATATATTTATCTCCTCCATACAGCTTGTATAACTCCTAAAGACGATTCTGAAACAAACTCTGTCTTTATTAATTATAGCACAAGATTCAGCGTCAACCTGAAAATAAAATTGTCCATATTGGTCTGCCATGATATATGTAGCTGTGTTGATTGCCGTATAATAATTCAAACAAAATAGTCTTTTTATTTCTATATTTAACACACATCAAGAACCAAGACGAAATAGATTAGGTTAAGTAATGCACCTAAACGAAAACTATCAAACAAGAAACAAGTGAAGATTTTGGAATTAGAGCTTAAAACTACAAATCTGACTGATTTCTTCACACAAGTTCCACAACATGATATACAGATTCAGGATCAAAACCAATCTCCGTCATCAGCAGTGGACAGAAATACGGTAAATATCACTTCAATCACTTCAGAATCAAAATATGAGGTGTCACAAACAGGTTCATCTAGCACATGTCTCATAACTGACCTCACTTTGTCTGTAAATTCTCTTGATACGGATACTTCTACTGCAAATGTTGATTCGAGTTATTTTACAATACATTCTAAGGCTCAAAAAATGCTGCAAATAGAAATTTAGTGGATCATGGCGATGAAATTATTATCTGTAAAAGATGAAGAAAATCACAATTCAGCAAAAGATCCAAGGTTGTGGCTCGATTTCTCTGTTGATGATGTGGCTTATTGGATCGCTTGTGAACCCATTAACTGTCAACACCTCAATAGGTCATTTGACATGTCTTACTGGCATTTTATTAGTGGCAAACCAGGAAGGTACTGTTCACGGAAGCTTTTTTATTGGGACAGGAGCCAATGGTGAGAAATACCTGAGAAAGTGGTTACTGTATTCACCATCAACAGGATCCGTTTATTGTTTTGATTGTAGACTGTTTGTTCATAAAAAATTCTCAAATTTTGTTACAAGAGAAGGGTTCAGTGACTGGTGAAATACTATTGTAAGTGATAAGCATGAGAAAAGCACTACTCACCGAGACTCATTGCTAAAATATTTAACTCGCAGACAAGGTGCGGCGGGGTTGAAGTCACAGTTGGAGACACGAAGTCAAGAAGAGTGTGATTACTGGGAACATGTGCTGAGGCTTGTCATAGCTGTTATTTGTACGTTAGCTGAACGTGGCTTGGCTTTTCGAGGAACAGAAGCAAGGTTTGGATCATTACAAAATGGGAATTTTTTAGGACTACTTGAACTAATAAGCCAGTTTGATCCATTTTTAGAAGACCACATAACGAAATATGGAAATTTTGGTAAAGGAAATCAATCTTACCTGTCAAAAACCACCTGCAAGGAACTTATTCAACTAATGGCACAAAAGGTGCATGCGTTTATTGTTGACGAAATTAAATCTTCTGGTTATTTTAGTTTGTCCTTTGATTCAACACCAGATTTATCAGCATAGCGATAAGTTAAGTGTTGTAAATAGGTACTTAAAAGATGGACAGCCTATTGCAAACCAGGGGTTGTAGTACTTACTTGAAGCTTGTAGGTTAAATTTTTCGAAATGTAGGAGTAAGTCTTATGACAATGCTGCTAACATGTTTGGGCGTTATAAGGGGATGCAGCAACATTTTTATATACAAACAAGTTTGCTATCTATGTACCTTGTGCCTCTCATTCACTAAATCTTGTTAGCCGAAGTGCTGTTGACTGCTGTCAAGAGGCTGTTAATTTGTTCTCGAAGTACAATTACTCTATACTTTTTTTTCAGCCTCAACTAGTCGGCGAAAAATTTTTAAAGATCGTATTAAAGATGAAAGTGTCTTGAAATCCCTCTCTGGTACAAAATGGGAGGCACATGCTATGGCAACAGCAGCAATTTTGAAATCTTTCCTTGAAATTTTAGAAGCATTAGAATATAAAGCAAAAATCAGTCACAAAAGGGAGACGCTAGAAGAGAAGCAAATAATAATGCAGATCAAATGCAAGAGCTGGAATTCGTTTTTATGATGAAATTTTGGAAAGAGATTTTTCAGACTTTTCCAAAAGTAAGTAAAGTTCTACAAAATGTGGATGTGAACTTAAAAACATGTGCAGATATGTATGTATCATTAGGTTACCAACTGTGCACTTCATGAGATGAATTTGAAAAAAAGATTAAAAAGATGCAAAGGAAATGTTTCCTAAATGTTGATTACAAGGCAGCTACAACTCGAAACGTATCAGAAGGAAGGTACCCAATGACGAAGATACACTAGAAGTATATCTGAATACCAGAGATAGATTTCGTATCACCATCTTTTACACAATTGTTGACAAACTTACAAATGAAATGAAAAGAAGAGCAGAGATTACAAAGAAATAGCAGAGATTTTCTTTTCTAAGTGATGTGCCATATAATGTGACTTCATCCTCTACTAACTTTGAAAGGTATTCTCAGTGCTGGCAAATGCTGATTGATGCTTACCCAGAGGTCGTCAACAGTAATTTCTCAGGTGGAGCTTCAGCAGTTTCATTTACATGTGCGCCATAAGTTCAGTGCAACAGAAAATGTAAGAACAAGATTCAGTCAGGCTGAACTTTATAAAATAATTGTAGAAGACAATATTGAGTGTGCCTTTCCAAATGGAGACATTCCCTTCCGTATATTCATAACATTAATAGTCACAAATTGCTCAGCTGAGCGTTCATTTTCACGGTTCAAAATATATTTTAAAAATCCCCTCAGAACAACTATGCAACAAGGGAGGCTGGATACCCTATCTCTATTATGTATAGTAGCAGATGTGTTACATAAAATTGACTATGAGGATCTCTGATCAATGACTTTACAATGGAAAAAATAGGAGAAAATTATTCAACTATAAATAAAATGGAACCATAAAGAAATAAATATTATTTTCCTTTTGACTGTAGGTATTGTTTAATTTCGAACTTTCGATAAACAAAACTTTATTTTATGGTTAATTATTGTTTATATTTTAAATTACAAATGTATGGGGGCACCAAAATGCTTTAGTGCTTAGCGGCTGACAAAAGTCGACGTTTTCGTGATAATCCAAAGGACCAGGTTAGAGCAAAAGGGTTTGTGTATTTGTATGTGTGTATGTGTGTATGTGTGTGTGATAACGGTTGGGTTTATCGCAATTTAATAAGGCAGACCAGTTAATTCGCGGATGTCTTTGTATTCGTATAGACAGGCCTGTACGTTCGTATATGTAATTTTTGTGTTCGTCCATGGGGATGTTTATGTTCGTATTTGCAAGGCTGTAAGTTCCTATAGTTGGGGCCTTTCGTTCATTTAAACATGCCTGTAAGTTGTTATATGTGTGTCTTTGTGTGTTCGTTCTTAAGGATGTTTATGTTCGTATAGGAGAGGCTTGTAAGTTCATATATGCGGATCATTGTGTTTGTAGAGGCAAGCATGTAAGTTCGTGTATGAGGAACTTTGTGTTCGTATATACAACGGGATAAGTTTGTACGTGTGGGTGTTTATGTTCATTCATGAGGGTGTGTGAACGTTCGTAAAAACAAGTCTTTGTGTTAGGATATGCAAGTATTTAAGCATGAATATGCATAAATTTACGTTCGTAAATTTCGTGTATGTTTTTTTGTGAGTACAAGTGAGCTTTAAGTCGTATATAAGGGTAATTTGTTCAAAGGCACTTCGTGTTTGTATATACGGGTCCTTATGTTCGTATGTTCAGGCCTCTTTGTATGTGTGGGTCTTTACGGGCATGTATGCAGGTTTTACGCTCGTTTATACCTATCTGTATATTAAAATATGATTCATAGGAGTTATCACCCACTGAGATAGGGATCGGACGGTGCGGATCGATTGTAGAGACCGAGAGATAAGTAAAGACTCAGATAGACAGACAGAAGGGCAGAGTGAGAAACATACAGACAGACAGATTGAAAGAAGGAAACATAGATTAATAAACGCACGTCGATCTCTCCCACCCGCAGGAAAATTAAATGCGATTCCAAGCGTTGTTGATTTTATCGACCAAGTCCTCTTTCGTGGGGTGAGGCCCTCGGGCATGAGGGGGTCTAGGGTAGGAGGGAGCAACCCTGCTGCGAGTGAAATATGGAATGTCGTGTGCCTCTCTGGCCTCTAAATTTTACAAGGGAAGAGTTGCCCATCCACCCCTCTAGAGCACCCAAAACGCCTCCTCTTTAGGATACACGAGCCATCTTTCACACATTTTCATTTCTCCTAATTTTACCACCCTCCTTTCGATTCGATTCTCAAACCCTTTCTACCGAAAAGCCAGCCGTTGATTTTGTTTGCTTGATAATAGTAATAAAAATAATAATAATAAATATTATAATAATAATAAATCCAAAATAATAATAATAATTAATTCGATATTCTCCTTTCCACCCAAGTCTCGGGATGTACAGATGCTCCAAGAAGTCTCCTCTTATGAAAACTTTGGCTCCTTAATATATCACTTTTGGCGATGATTGTTCTTGTGCGTGTTTAATCTGTAATCGTCTTCACTATTTACTTGCCGTTTATATGATTGTCTGTTCCTTCCTCCTTTTTCTATATAGTTAAAATGTTTAGGGGTTTTCTTTTCTTTCTGCTAAAAAAGAGTTTGGTTAAGTTAGGTTAAGTTAGGTTTTGTAAGGTTACCCTTGTCTTTCGATTGTTAGATTAGCTCAAGTTAGGTTTTATAACAATAGCTTTGGCTTTGTACGGTCCAATTAGGGTTTATAAAGTTAACTCTGGTTTTATCAGTTTGGGTCAAATTAGGTTAGTTTTTCTTGGTGTTCCTTTTCTTTTTCCCCTAGTTTTCTGCTGGCTTAAATCGTGCATGATCTCTAGGATAGTCATCAGGCTTCCAGTTCACTTCAGGATGTTTGTCACGATGGTAAGTACATCCATTTATTTCTTCTTTTTCAGCATTCAACCAGTGACTTTACCTCATACCAGCTTGGTTGACTAACTAGTTACATGGAGGTGACAGGTAACCCCCTAATATAAAAAAGAAAATTGCTCAAAAATGGAATTATGGAAATTGGTTTCCCTAACACAATTATGGATTTGATTTTAAATTGGGAAATTGGTCAAAATTATGAGATAGGAGGAATGGCTGACTACATAGTTACCAATTGAACTTTATACTTTTATAATGTATAGGTGTAATAGTGAAACATACATTGAAAAGTTTCTTTAAAAATATCAAGCTATATTGATAGTTTATTTCAAATTCCCAATTGCATTAAAAATACTAGAAATTGTTTTATTTGGTTTTCAATTAATTTAGTTCGTTTTAATAGACCTATAAGAAAACTATTAAATCTGAAGTTTAATGAACAAATGAGTCACTATTATTATTAAAAATGTTTTACCAACACTTAACAGGGAGAAAGATACATTAATTAAAAAAATCGGTTGGATTTAATGAAATATTAGCATTAATATCACTCACTCCCTACGCCCTTCCTACCTTTATCATTTGAGATGCTTTAGTCATCGGAAAAAAAATAATGATTAGATGATGGTTTAAGATATAGAAGATAAGGGAGAACTCCCCATCCGAGGAAAATTATAGTCGTTTCCTTGGTCACGTAACGACGTCAGAGCAGTCATTGTCATCAAGATGAATTACTTTCATACCCTGGCATAAATAATAAGGGTTGAATCAATTTTAAATTTTAAATTGTTATCTATATTACCAGGACTTTTAGATGATTTACACAATGTGTGGAACTCAAGTCGTTTCAAAGTATCTTTAGAGAGGGCATTTAACTTTTCAAAACCAATTATTCCAAATATTTAACTACTTTGAAGCCTTTTCAAACAAATAAAATTAGCCCGTAACAGCGGCTAGATACTAACAAATTAGAAAAGTTACATGATGGGATTGATTATGAAGAAACTGTCTCTTCAGTGAGTGACTCGTTGGTTTCTTCTTTTTCGCTTGCTCGAACGCAGTCATCATAAACTGGTTTCTTCTTTCAAGTTCTTCCCTTTCAAATGGGAAACGGTCGATGGTTTGTTTACGCTCGGAAAATTGTGGTCTTCGCGACAAAGTAGGTGCTTTCTTGGAAATTCCTTCGTTGGCTTTCCACACTTTCTCTACGAATATTAAGTTTTTTTAAAATACTTTTTCCACAGACTTTTTATTTTCTTTTCTAATTTAATTTCTATACAAAATAACGCGAGAGAATTTAGTCATTCTTCATTGCAAATTCGAATATTCTGTTTCAAATTTAGCTAAAAGTTGTCGTTTAATTAAGAGAAGAATTATCTTAATTTTAATTAAATTCAGTACAGTAGTTAAATTAGCTCCCATTTCCGAACTTGAATTGCGTTAAACGACCAATGTTGTACAATCCCTCCTTGTTTTTACCGAATAAATAAACGAACAGATAATTCAGAATGCATTTCATCATCACGAACGAAGTTAATGACTTTTTGTTCGAAGAAGAATTGTTGTCTCAAATTGACTACGACTTTCAAATCGAATCAAATTAAACGATCTTTCGAGGAAACAAAAATTCACCTCACCTAACTCTACCAATTCCGTCTTCCACTCGAAATTGGATCTCAATGAACTTTATAGCAACTTTGCTCCGAATCTGTTGAAATTTTCCTTCAGTACATACTGTTTCAGCGCCTCCTTCATCGCCAAACTTTTCATAGGAGCCTCTTTCCTTTCCAACATTTACCACAACTCTTTCAAATTTCGGGGGAGGAATTTCTAAATTTCAAATTTGATATCCAAATTTCTCTTCCTATGAATGGTTTAAATCCTCACACTAAACCGGCGAATTCTTCGGAGGACGACACACTTTAGTTGTCCTTCTGTGCCGTGGAACTCTTTCGCTTATCTCATCTGAGCAGCTTTTACATGGCGAAGACGCATGCTTCGGCCTACTGCTCATCAACAGCATGCTTCGGCCTACTACTCATCAACAGCATGCTTCGGCATACTGCTCATTAACAGCATGCTTCGGCCTACTGCTCACCAACAGCATGTTTCGGCCTACTGCTCATCACAGCATGCTTCGGCCTACTACTCATCAACAGCATGCTTTGGCCTACTACTCATCAACAGCATGCTTCGGCCTACTACTCATCAACAGCATGCTTCGGCATACTGCTCACCAACAGCATGCTTCGGCTTACTGCCCATCAACAGCATGCTTCAGGCTACTGCTCATTAACAGCATGCTTCGGCCTACTGCATATCAAAAGCATGATTCAGACTACTGCTCATCAACAGCATGCTTCGGTCTACCCTACATTAACAGCATGCTTCGGCCTACTGCTCATCAACAGCGTGCTTCGGCCTACTTCCCATTAACAGCATGCTTCGGCCTACTGCTCATCAATAGCATGCTTTGGCCTACTGCCCATCAACAGCATGCTTCGGCCTACTGCTCATCAACAGCATGGTTCGACCTACTGCTCATCAACAGCATGCTTCGGCCTACTGCTCATCAACAGCCAAATATAATCAAACATCGGGATGAAATAAGTGAGAAGTGGTGTCGTTGGTCTCAGTGCCTGAAAATTGTTGAAGGCTTAAAGCTTCCTCTAAATTCAAAATAAATTATCTGCTTCCAATTTGTATTAAAGACTTTGGATTGGTGTTTGAGATCGAACCTACTACTTACAAAAGTTTCCTCTTAAAAGGTAATCTAATGGAGGTACACTTTAACATTCCAAAAGTCAAAGTGAAGAAGTTTTAAAAGCTCATCGAAAATAAAGGCCTCCACCTTGTACAAATGTTTTTCTCTAATATTTTAATTTAATTAATTACTTGTACAAATGTTTTTCTCTAATAATTTAATTATTTTCCAATATAAATTTATTTATGTTGTCGTTCATATTATTTTGAACATTTCCATTTTTCTAGTAAATTGCTTATAATGTTTATAATTAGTATTAAGTATGGTGGCCTATATTTTCGATGATGCTTTGACATCTCCTCCCACAGGACCAAACCAACTGCTAAAACTCTTGTGGAGTTATCGTAGACCAATTTGGAAAATTTGAAAGTTTCTCTTTTGCAAAAGCTATGGAAGATGTTCAAATAAAATTACAGGCGTTCTGATCTTTGGGGACGGTACTATATGTAGATAGGTATACATGCATGTAGGTTCAAAAGAGAACCTGCGACCACAGACACTGGAACATATGTACATCGTTACATGTGTATGTGTCCTAAAAAGAGAACAAGAGAGAACATAAATCTGTGCACACATACATAATTACACATTTAATGAGCCACATGTAGACTGTACAGCGACACGCATGAATGCAATCTCAAAAAAAGAATAGTAAAACACGGGCGTCGGCATGCATAAACATCCTCACAAATGTAAGCCAACCTTGGCTAAGATGTACAGAGGTACACACCTTCAGCTAAGAACGGTAGACCACATACATTAGAAAACATGTACAACAGCGGTCAAAGGTTTTCGGACAACTGGAAAATTTTAGGAAATTAGATAAATGCACAGCAGTAAACTTTCTATTTGCATATCAATATAAATATAACGGTGGAATAAGAAGAAATAAATAGCAATAAATCATATATGCCCCCCCCCAAATAAACAATAATTAACAAAATAAAAATTTGACAAGACAAATAACATAAGCAATCTATAAAAGCTAAGGGGATGAAGCTGTTTGGAAACAGATACGAGAAGCTCAGTAGCATTTCGAGAGTCTCTGTTGCAGCTGGACTGCGGTTTTGTTACGATCCTAAAGCACCATACGACGAAGGGATCTGTCGTCGCATATTGTGTTGACTCTTGGTTGTCCAGAACAAGGTCTGTCTTGGATAATTCCACGTTCTCGGATCCTTTTCAACACGTCTGCAACACCAGGATGTGATCCGGCGACCTTCCGTCAATTTTTCGACAGCTTAGACCTTCTTCGTGCAACGACTGTATCATACTTCTTTCTTCCACTGCAAACTTACATGTTTTCGTCATTATCATATCAGATCTTATCGAAATGCCATATCATATTAATCATCAAATATGATGTGTTATATGAAGACATTTTGGCTCTAACATAACGATTACTGATACCAGTATTCCATACATTTCAATAGGATCTCCTTTTTCGATATTTCAAAAAGAGGTTAAAAGGAAGTTAGTACGTTTATTTTGCTTTCCAGATGCATTGGACACATATATGCAAACCCACTCCAACATATTTATGGGTATAAGAAAAATTCCAAGTGTCAGAAAACTTTTGCCCGCGGATGTATATCGACACACACGTATACCAACGCTGTCTCCCATATACAAAAGAACACATACATGTGAGTTCACTAAAAAATTGTATACCATGTATGATGACATACTTGTACATATAAACATATATATTCCAACGTTGGCACAGAAGTGCAGAGGTACAAATGTATCCGCACCCAAATAAGAACGCTAGGCCACATACTTTGGCATACATGTATAGCGCCATATGTATGCCAAAGTTGGCACACATACACATGGCGAGGGAGGATACGCACCTCTCTTTATCATCGAAGACAATCGTTAAGAGTTACACATGTATGCTGGATCAATTAAGAACGGCAGACCTCGTACGTTGGCTTACATGTACATAGACATAAACTTATGCCAATGCTAGCACATAGATGCAGTGATACAGATGTATTCGGACTCAAACAAGAAGGATAGACACGTACGTCGGCATGCATGATCATCGACACACATGTAGGCTAACGTTGACAGAAATGAATACAGACACACATGTATGCGGACCCTTTCTTTTTAGCATACACGAGGCCAAGTAGTGTGTAAGTTACTAATTATACATAAATGCTAGCGCGATCGAGAATATCTTATTAATTTACATATATCTGTATTGGCTCGGCGCAGGAACCAATGTTTTCGTTTGGTCAAGTGGAGGGATAAGAAAGAAATAATGGGGGGTCGCGATAGGGGGGGTGGGGGCAGTAATTTTTTTAGTGGCTTAAAAGCGTAAGATTTTGGGCCCTCTTGCTTTCGAATGCCACAAGTAGTGTCCTCACCACTGTATTCGAGCTACGTACCTTCTGTGCATTTTTCCTTTCCCTTACCACTATTTTTAGGTTCCTGTTTTACTACCTCACTTGTGATATTATATTTGCTCTCATTACATACATAGTAATATAATATGATAATTTATAGTATGGTTCGAGTGTACAAGAGAAGAAAAAATGCAAGAATAAAGAAAATTGGGACGAATTGAATAAAAGAGATTGTGGTTAATGAGGGAATCGTTGTCAATCGAAACGTCGAGAAAAGTTTAAATGAGCACCTCAAATTTCTCTCCTATACATTCCTGTTCTAGAAAGTGTGATATTTAATCACATTATTAGTTCCTTTTTTTTCCCCATCCAACATTATTCATCACTTCCCATCCTGCATATCTTTCCTTATATATTATATTTTACCCTCCTTTCATCTGTTATTTTTTTTTTATTCTCTCTATCGCCTCTTTTCATTATTGCTTCGAACACCTCCGTACCTTCTTGGATAACAAGAAGTGACGTCAGCAAACCACAAACTCTCTAAGAAAGCAGCGCAGTGCCTCGTATGGCGAGGTTTTAGTGGCTAGGAGAAAGCCACGCCTTTTACACTCACAGATGCGAGTTCACTCTTTTGATTATTTTGTTGCCGCCAATTAGGTCGTTGTGTTAATTATCATGAAGTAGAGACTTTGAAACGCAGTTTCTTCCGGTTCCATTCGTATTTTTTTGTTCTTCTTTTATTCATCTTCTTTGAATCTTGTTTCAGATTTCCAATATGAAAAGGATTTATTTTTCATTCAAACAAAATGGGAGTATAGAAAGTCCAGGCTTGATCAAATTTAGTCTATTCACGTTGAATTAAAAAAAATGCGTTAAATGAGGGAACGATACCAGGAGAATTTAAAATGACTAATGTAAATACAATATTTAAGAAAGGAGAAGGGAGTGAGTCCGGTAAATACCATCTCGTGAGTTGTGTTTGGTAAATTTTTCATCCATTTTTAGAGGCAGCATATAAACGGTTGAAAATTGCATCAAATATTTAAGAATCCAAGAAATGGATTTCAATGGATACGATCCTGTTTGATCAACTTACTGCAAATTTTCTGGCAAATATTATTTACATATGTGGAATACAAAAAAAGGTAGACATTGCATATCTAAATTTACAGACAACGCTTCTTACCATTTCTCCTTAATAACTGTTATAAGAGTTTCAAATCATGCAAAAAATAGATTACATAGGTAGATTAAATACTAGTTATAAATGGGGTATAGGTAACTATTAATTTCCAATCTATATTAAGACCTCGATTGCGCTATTTCAGCAAACATTTAAAATTGGCTAAATATGTGGAGATAGATAATAGAGTTTTATAATAATGAAATATGGTAGATCTACATCACAAATATAAATTTAAACACACCTACACTTAAGATGCCTAAAATTGAGAGTGGAGTACCAAATTGACCGATCACATACTCAAATCATTTGAAAGCATCGATTTAAATGTATCGAGACAGTTTAAACGCTAATTAAAAGAAAGCATGGGTATTTTGCTTGCTTATTTTTTGTAGAGTCCCTTTGCCCTCGGCTATATGCTAGTTTTTTCAAGGGGGGGGGGAAAATCCTGAGGGTCTATCTACGTTCAGGTATACTACTTATTTTGTAATGGTAGTGGCGTGCAGGTGGCTAATTGAGATGGTCCTTTTACTCTTGGGTTTATTGCATGTTTTATTTGCGGGATGGTGGGTGAGCCTTTTCCCCTGCCTCTCCCTGTCTTTTTCCCAAAGAATCGCCTACCTATCAAAAACTAGGCGAATCGTAAAGCTCAAATAGCTCCCGACACGCCCACAGCCCCACGTCGCGCAAGGAATCCAGGGCATGTCTCATGATAGAAGGACACAGAGGACCTGAATTCGAGCTAAAGTTAGGTGTTCCTCAGGGAAGTTGCCTGAGCCCGTTGCTTTACTTGGTCTTTACCATTGACCCTCCAAAGCCGGTGCATATGGACACGATGTATTTGCAGTTTGGAGATGACATCACCCAGATCGTCCCGTGCCCGGTGAAGAAAGCAACGGAACAGGCAGCGCTAACAATAGCGGAAATAAACAACATCCACCAGTACGAGAAGCGCTGGAAGATAAAAAACAAACATGGACAAGTTTAAGATCGTCCCACTAAGCCGCACGTTGACGGACCCCATAATCATCGAGGGGAGGAGATACGGCTACTCCGCCGAAGGCACTGTCCTGGGCCTAAAATTCTCCGATCACGGATACGCGAGACACTACATGGAAAGGCTGAAACGGGCAAAGAGAGAAATCTCCAAGCTATACACGTTTAGAGACCTTAGATCGGCCAAAATCAGGAAGATATACTTGATGTATGTCCGGGCTAAGCTCATCTATCCCGCAGTAGTGACTCAAGCGGCAAACAATACCTCAATGAGAAAATTGCAGAAAGTGCAAAATACTGCATCCCTACTGATTAACAAGGTCAGAAGGCGAGAACACCGCCGTCAGAGGGATCTCCATATAAGAAAGAAACTAGACCCTATCATCATCTTCACCAAGAAACTGGGAAGAAGGGTCTAGTTAACACTTACTAATGATGTCATACCAGAATTACGGGAAATAGGGGGCAGAATGGGTACCCCTGCACGACTCCGTGGGAAGGTCACAAGATGCACCCGATTCCCAAGCACTAAACACTGTACACAAGAAATCATAACAGAAATATACACTTAACAGATACCCCAAGATACAACACAACTGTAACGAGACAAACAGAGAATATACATGATACCAAACATTAAAAACACAGGTAAATTGCCGAGCCAAAAGCTAAAAAAGGCTTGAATGCTCACAATTTTCTAACAAAAATAAGTACATCATCATCCGACACACGAACAATAAGAAGAACTCCCCTGCTACACGTAAATAGAACAATACATGATAGACAATACATAACACACTAAGTAAAATAAAATAACAAAAAGTAACAAGTCTGCGATGCCCTCCTACTAGGGCACCCCCCCCCCTATCTTAAAACTTTTATTTTTTCCCCTACTTTTATCTACTACTATCCAAAATCTTTCAAAGAGTAAATATACCATCATCGGACAAGATCTGAGAGCTTGCCCTCAGTAGAATCTCTATCTTGCATCAGATTGTATAATAATAAATGGATTCAGTTCTTTTTAAGGGGATTAATACGGTCTTTTGCACCCATACTCTATGGAGACAATGAAATTTTAAAAACTGACGATGGCCTAAAGATTAGATCTCTAAAGTATAGCGATAGCAATCTTTATCAACCCTCAATTATGTTATCGGGTGAAGTCAGAAAAAAACGAATATGGAACCTCAAACAGGAAAATGACTTCGGAAGCATAGTGTAGCGAGGGCTGGATTTAAACGTGGTAAAACTCTTAGCTGAATTGGTGAGGCCTTAAGCTGTATAATGGTCGGACGCCCCTTGCTAAAAAGTTATACGACAAAGTTACAAATCAGTAATCTGGTTTGATCTCTTTCATAGATTAAAATATTACTTATATTCTATAATTATCTTACCTATAAAAGAGGCTTTGTTTATTCTTATGTGTTTGCTCCATATTAGGTGGTCACATATATGGACTAATCTAGGTGAAATTGGGCACAGTAGTACAGTTGGCGCGACTCCCGTGTTTAACACTTCTGTAGAGAAACGTTTCGGCTATGTTAAGCTCCGCCATCTCACTTACAACCCCTCCGCCTCCTTAGAAGCCTGAAGATACCGCATGGGTCTGAAAATTCATAGTAGGAGCGTGAACTTTAGGTTCTTTATGAAGTCCAAAATTGTAGATTACCTATAAAAATGGGGAACCGTACCAGGACAAATCTCATCTCCGAGTGAACCAGTGTTTGCTAAGTAATACTGAGCGTGCATTTCAATCTAAACTTTGCCCCGTCCATATTTTGTTCACTATAGGAAATTGTTGAACTTTGAAATTTTAACTTAACTTCATAATATCAAGTGTTTTATAAGGAATGTAAAAGTGATTTTCATGTAGTATTAAAGCAGTATTTAATGATGAAATTGGCAATAAATTTAAAATTGCAGTATAATGCATGGTTTGCACCTGTAGTTAATTTTCTTCTACGAGACGTACGAGAAAAGTTTAAATTTTTAACTAGACATTTCTACAGGACCTATAAAGTGAGGTGGAGACAAATGATTTTGTTTGATTCATTTTTACTCACTTTTTCTATTTCCCTTCCCACTCTCTCTCTCTCTCTCTCTCTCTCTCTCTCTCTCTCTCTCTCTCTCTCTCTCTCTCTCTCTCTCTCTCTCTCTCTCTCTCTCTCTCTCGTCATCACCTTTCTAAGCTTGGATATTAATAATATTGATTTCTAACAAATTATTAATTTCTAAAAAATTAAGATAAATAAGCAACATTCTACATCTTTTATTGTAATTTTCATGATTTCACCATTGGTTTGTGTCATGGATCAAGGTCAGTGGCTGCTTCGTGTCGTCAGTTCTCGTTCTTATTGTCGATACTTCGCCTGCTCAAGTGAATCATCACTGTCAAATTCGGGTGAAAAAAATACTGATATATGTATACATTTCCAATCTAAATTTTGTCCCATACAGCGCCGAGTAAATCAATTAGGTGTATATAAAGCTCTTTTAAAACCTAAAACTATGGATAAAATCTACATAAAAGAAAAATTCGTAAATTTTGTCATGATTAAATTCTAAATGCCCAAATCCAGTACTTTACGGTGTTCATTAAATATAGCACTCAAATATAATTCAATAATTTGTAAATATTTGATTGAACAGAAAAAATAAATATAACATTAGAAAGAGTAAGATTTTTATGTTTCTTTATGCTACAACATCGCTGTGGAAAACAGAGGGCATGAATTGCCTCATTCAAGAATTGGTCGGAGGCAATCGTCTTTGCCTATGCCATCTAAAACTTAAGAGAGGAATTGAATTGAATGTTACTTAAAAGCTGAGATTTACATAAACTAATATATTAAAATTATATTTCATTATTTCTAAACACATTATTATTTCTGTCTTATTAAGGTTCTACGTATCATGGAATTTTGTTTTTTGTCACCTATCCACTGTACACCCTGTTATGTACAAGCTAGCTAGTGTTCGAGTTACAAAACAGAACTGGTATTTGGAAGAACAGTTTTAAACTGATAAATAATGAGTTAATACATAATTGTGCTCTAAAATTGTTTTTAGGCACATTTCATACATATAAATATAATCTAAGACATTTACACTTAAGCCACATATGTAGTATGTGATTAGTGGCAGGTTGGATCCAGAAGGGTCAACTTTCTTTGGCAGCCCCCCCTATACTGTACCTCCCGGTGGTTTAGTTCTCATACCAAGCTATAGGTCCTGTCTCAATCACACTGGTCAACAGTTTTATTTATGTTTGCAATGTTGATTTTTAAGAGAACAATTGCTGAGACCCAGCTATTGTTTCCCTTAAATATAGTTTTGTTTATATTTTTGTGTTATGAACATATCTAATATATGTTTCCGAGATGTTTTTTACATTTTGTATTTTTTTATATTTGATCAAAGTTATACTAGTAATTATTAATATATATATATATATATATATATATATATATATATATATATATTTGTGGTGTATTTTACACCTTTTGGCTTTTCCCTTGTATCCATGAAATGGATGATCTCTACTCACTGGCCAGCAGTAGTCTGAAAGCATGGATTAATTCCAGTTGTCAGCGCAAAAGATCTTGATTAATATGTTGCATCCCTTGCATGTGAATGCCTTGATGAGAATTTCAATTAACTCCTTATATTCGTCCACTTTATTATTTTAAAAAAATCTTGTTTCCATCAACTTGAACGTTACCAACGGTTTCTTCTCTTTGCTTTGCAGTGCACCGCCAGATGCGTCATTTTGAAGAAGCTCACGTTCATTACGCTTAGGCTCACTTAATTTCAGAAATGTCGTAGTGGGGAATTTGAAAGCCTTTTCTGTTCTATCCATAGTCTTTACGAAGTTCTTCATCAGGAAATAACCAGTGGTGAATGCTGAAACTTCATCGTTTCAGACTCCAATGACGAGTGGAGTAGTCTTTCTTAACATACTATAAATCTCTCACACGTTCACAAAGAAAACAGCAGTATTTGTGTATGTAATCTTCACAGACCCATCACAATAACAACAACCTTCCAGTCGCGGTAGAAATGCCATTGTTGTTGGTCATAGTTTATTCACCTCAAAAGCTGCTTCATGGTGTCACGTGTCAAAGTTTCATTCCTATTGGCTGTATAACCCAATGAAATTGACTGCAAATAATCCCCATTATGCAGCAGAATAACTTTGAGACTTTTCTTGGACGGACCTATGAACAGCCTCCAATCTCATGGATCCTGAACAAAGTTGAGAGCTAGCATTACACCATTAATATTCAACGTTGCTTTCCTTGAAAACTGTTTTGAATCTATTTTTGCGGTGATGAAATGAAGAAACCCTATCATTTGCTGCTGGGAGATTCCAATGGTGTTTCCTAGAGCCTTACAGTTCCGCCTTCTTCTCGGGTTGCTCTAAATCCATGTCAAGCAATGGCTCGTAATTCACATTTAGTTATGGCATGTGGTTCAAAGGAGTAAATTGCCTCGAGATTTGGGTCTTGAGGCATTGATGGCCTTGGAGTAGAACTGTCATCTTCTTTCTCATCTGACCCAAGTGAGGATGATCCCAGTGCACCCAGAACTGGTAGGCCTTTTTTCATGGGGTACTGAGCTGATGCAATATCTGTCTACTGCAAAGCTTGCCTTTTTTGCTTTGACATACCTTTATCAAATAGAGACAACGTAAAAAAATAATAATTATTCTTAGGATCCTTTGGTTCTCTCCAAGCCAGTGACACGGCAAAAGCCATACCCGTCCAACCACTGGATACTTCCCACTCCAGATGGCAAGTCAAATTCCATCCCCAGCTTCAGCATTTACGATAACAAAGTTTCTTTTTTCAGTTTTAATAAATTTTAAAATTTATATTATTTTTATCTCTTTATTCTTTATTCAGTATTTTTTTTTTATGTCTGTCCAGTTCCTCTTGATTTTTCAGGTGTGGATAGACTCTGGACTATACAACTTGTCGCCTTCTTCTCATTTTTCAACAAACACAATTATTCTAGTGTTCTCTTAATACAACCAATTTTTGTAGAAACTCGTAAAACAAAATTTATGCTTGTTTGTGGCTTTTAATGGTGTTATTTTTTATGGTCTATATAAGTGGTATTCTCGTATTTTTATAATAGGAACCTAAGGTCTTGAGTTCTTTAAATTTTCCGTAATTACATTTTGAGGACAATTTTCACCTCAACATTTCTTTGCATGTCCCACAAAAACAAATATTTGATATACATACATCTACTAGTTGAGTAAATTGACTCTTAAATCACATCATTAAAATCAAATGTATCTATTTACTTTGTAAAGCCGACTTGTTTTCCTTTCTCATCATTCAATTAACCTATTTTAACAATATTCTCCCCACTTAACACATTCCATATCCATTTAGTGCCGTTAACCGATAATGTTTTTGTTTTTTTTAATTTCGCTAAATAATCAAAATTCCCATACGTAAATGGCAGTATTCGTTTAATCTGGCAATATTAAGGTATGCGGAAAAATTCTCATAATTCCATCATTTCATGTGATAAGAAATATGTGAAAATACATTCGAAAAACCTAATTCCAAGCTTAGTCCCTGTTTACGCTAGGCGATCGGCCAATCAGAGGAGAGAATCGGCTGACATGCGCAGTGACGTTGCGCCTTCGGATTCGAAGGGGTGAGCGAGCAATGCAGATTTTAAAGTTACCCGCATTATTTTTCCTGCCAGTGGTATTTGCAAGTGCTTAGCAGAAAAGTTTCCGCATTATTTATCTTCATCATTAGTAATTTTTAGATAATTTGTTTTATAATGAGATCCATTTTGAATTATTCCATTATTGTGATTTTACACACTCCATTATAATTGATGAATCTTAGAGGAACTAATCAATATCTTCAGTTTTCCTTAAATACTAGGTATGCATTATTAGACCAATTTACTTAATAGTGACTAAACATTTTTACATTTAACATCATTCGCTAGAAAATATCGAATCAAAACAAATACACAATGTTTTTTTATTATTACCCCTATTTTTGAAACAGTTAAAATGACCAGAAATAAATCACTTCCAGTGCTTTGTATTATACTATTGACTCAGGTGAGTTTTCCAATTCCTTTGTGATGTTAATACACGAACCACTGACCTGCATTGGCTTCAGTATCCTTTGTAACCCCAAATTCACAGGGTGGCCTAATTTTCGGCGCTAAGTTCACAATGCAAATGAGACTCAGGAATGTCATTGTAAAACAACTGCCTTAATTAACACAACCTCACTTTCAACCAGTCCATCAAGACCAGCATTTTTTCCCCACAGTTCTTCCTAATGACTGAATGCATTTACCAGAGCTTTGGCCATTGAACGAGAAAAAGTAGTTATTGGATTGGTGTGACATGGCATAATTTTGGCCATTATAGACAGGATGAAAATGTCGGAAATATTACTCAGTGCGTGCGTAAGCGAGGCGGGGGCTGTCATGTCCAGTGCAAGAGTTGTCAAAGTGATTTACTTAAACGATTCAATCTCAACCTTTTACCCCATTACAGAACATTACACAGACATTCTTAAATCATTCCCAAATTTCAGATTTATTTTCACAATAAAAATACTAATAAATAATTTTTAATAGTGAATTGAATATATTTTTGGTAGATTCGCGAATATAGGGTGAGATTTTTGAGGGGTATTCGGAATGACTCTAATACTAATGAATATTGTTTCGCTCTTGACAGAGAATTGTCATTGTTTGATTATGATTTTACTTGTGAGTATTTTTTGTATCCAACCTATTATCATATTAACTAATTAATTGCGTCTCCTTGTCTCAATCGTGGACGACGTCTTCGTACCGATCGGATAATGAAATTCACGTAAAGATTATAATGACACTCGCGGACGAGACCGAAGGCACCAGGATCGATCCTCGTTCAGAAGTCAAAAGTTTTGCATCGCAATTCTTATTTTTCTAGAAAAAATTGTTTCGTTGTTTTTGTTTTCTTGGTTTTGTTTTTCAAACCCCCAAAATGGGAAAAGGTTGTGGAACAAATTGATAACTAAATAATGGATTAAATTTATGTATTTTAAAATATTATTATTGAATTTCTCAATATATATATATATATAAATGCAATGTCCCACAGAAAAAAGGAAAGGTGTTTCCGAATACTTTCGAACTTTATTTAGTTTCTTATCAAAAATAACTACAAGTGAAAATAATATAATAAGGTTATATATAAGACAGAAAAAATAAGAGACCGCTGCTAATAAATCGTTATGTGAGTTTACCCTCCCTCTTCTACTTCCTCATTGGTGATTTCTTGTCTTAGAGGCGGCCTTTTATTTTTTTTATTAGTTAAAGAAATCTTAGCAATAGAGTTCAATTCTCCACGGATGGGCTTCTCAATAGTGTCGAGTTTTCAATTTAATCATGTGAAGTTATGAGCAAAGTCGTTAGTGGATAGAAATGTATCATACTGAATTCGTGTTTCCAACGTGTTAGGAACACACTCACCCATGATACCAACTTGCTCAATCGTGTTAGGAACACGCTCGACAATGTTACCAACTTTCTCAATCGAGTTAGGAACACGGTCAACTATGATACCAACTTTCTCAATCGTGTTAGGAACACGCTCAACCATGTTATCAACTTGCTCAATCGTGTTAGGAACATACTCAACCATGTCAGCAACTTGCTCAATCGTGTTAGGAACACGGTCAACCATGATACCAACTTTCTCCATCTCGTTAGGAACACCCTCAACCATGATACCAACCTGCTTAATCGTGTTAGGAACACGCTCGACCATGTTACCAACTTTCTCAATCGTGTTAGGAACACACTCACCCATGATATCAACTTGCTCAATCGTGTTAGGAACACACTCACCCATGTATCCAACTTGCTCAATCGTGTTATCAACACGGTCAACCATGATACCAACTTGCTAAATCGTGTTGGGAACACACTCACTCATGATACCAACTTTCTCAATCGTGTTAGGAACACACTCAACCATGATACCAACCTGCTCAATCGTGTTAGGAACACGCTCGACCATGTTACCAACTTGCTCAATCGTGTTAGGAACACGGTCAACCATGATACCAACTTGCTCAATCGTGTTAGGAACACACTCACCCATGTTACCAACTTGCTCAATCGTGTTAGGAACACACTCACCCATGATACCAACTTGCTCAATCGTGTTACGAACACAATCAACCATGATACCAACTTGCTCAATCGTGTTAGGAACACACTCACCCATGTATCCAACTTGCTCAATCGTGTTAGCAACACGGTCAACCATGATACCAACTTGCTAAATCGTGTTGGGAACACACTCACCCATGATACCAACTTTCTCAATCGTGTTAGGAACACACTCAACCATGATACCAACCTGCTCAATCGTGTTAGGAACACGCTCGACCATGTTACCAACCTGCTCAATCGTGTTAGGAACACGGTCAACCATGATACCAACTTGCTCAATCGTGTTAGGAACACACTCACCCATGATACCAACTTGCTCAATCGTGTTAGGAACACACTCACCCATGATACCAACTTGCTCAATCGTGTTACGAACACAATCAACCATGATACCAACTTGCTCAATCGTGTTAGAAACACGGTCAACTATGATACCAATTTGCTCAATCGTGTTACGAACACACTTAACCATGATGCCAACTTTCTCAATCGTGTTAGGAACACGCTCGACCATGTTACCAACTTGCTCAATCATGTTACAAACACACTTAACCATGATACCAACTTGCTCAATCGTGTTAGAAACACGCTCGACCATGTTACCAACTTGCTCAATCGAGTTAGGAACACGTTCAACCATGATACCAACTTTCTCAATCGTGTTAGGAACACGTTCAACCATGATACCAACTTTCTCAATCGTGTTAGGAACACGCTCAACCATGTTACCAACCTGCTCAATCGTGTTAGGAACACGCTCGACCATATTCCCAACTTGCTCAACCATATTTCCACCACCTTAAAACAACATCGACGATTGATTCCTTCTGCAAAGCCGTATCAGCTGCAGCATGTGCAAGCATGGTTCTTGCTTCTTTTTTTTAAGAAAGTAATATTGAAAATCCATTCTTAACACTCGGAGGGCGGGGAGGGGGCCTTCGTCCTTGTCCTCAATCCTCTCAAGTAAGTTCACTGGTGTTAGTTGGTTGATGGCAAGATGATATCCACCAATCCTGAAACTTTTTTAATAAGGTATTATTATTAATGTAATTATTATAATTACTATTATTTTAATTATCAGTCTGGTTACTTCTACTATTAATTTTATTAATTATTCTTTTATTACCTTTATTATTATCCAAGAATTCAACGAAGCCCTTGAACAGGGTTAAAATATGTAACACTTTGGGGCAAAGGTAAAAAAACAGGTGGATTTGATCGCCCTCATTGGAATACATTTCGTGCGTTTATTTCTAGGCCAGCTCTTACCACACCTTCGCACTGTGTGAGGAGTATCTCAGTGGGAAACTACAGTTAACAATTGATTATTGAATCCTAACCAGGGGACGCTTCCTGAACACTGACTGTCCTTCTAAGTCGACTTTAGGCAGGACACCATTCGTCTGCTAACCGCACCCACTGTTACTTAACTTTCTCAATCGGCTGCAGTGTTTCCATATGGACTAAACTTTAATTCATGGATTTTTATTCCGTTGAGCGAGAGAAGTATTGTCACAAAAAATGTGACGAAGTAACTTAAAAATAGAAGATGAAACCCTAGATGTAAACAATCCTGTTCATAGAGCATTTAAATGGAATTAGATTTGGAATTTTTTCTCCGCCTTGAATCCAGGAATCAAGAATTCATTTATATCATGCAGGAGTAGGGTTTTTAAATTTCTTACCCAGTCAACATCAACGGAATGTTAGTCAAGCTTCGAAATATGGGTTCTAGAAGCACCTCTATAGGTTATAATGGTACTTTGTCTTTGTTGGTTTGACTTTCCAATATCTGGATAAATCGAAAACATCCGTCATTTTATAACTAAATGCAAACTTTATAAAATTAAGATCCTTCGATGGCATGGAAGGCACCTAATAGATTACTTATTTGTGAATCGAATATTAAAAAATTAGTAAAATCCTACCCGTCGCCTCCTTACTAAGTTTTTTTAATAAACAGTCATGAACCAAAACAATTTGGGATCCAAATTATTACCTTCAGTTCAACCGCGAATTAGTTTTTCAAATTCTCGCGGAATAAATTTTGCGGTCAGGCTAAGCTAATTTGTTCAATCTTCTTAGGAAATTGTTGGTAAGAGCAGGTTTTCTCTTTAACCATTGTATTGTGATTATAGAAAACAGTATATTTTTAACTTCCGGCACTTGTGGTATACTAAGCGGTAGGAAAAAAATTCTCTCCTTTTCGCTTGGCCTCAATTCCAGTCCAAAGAAAACATGTGCAGAACGTGTAATAAACTAATCCGTCTCCGTCGTACTGGTTTAATTTCTTAATTTTGGAATAAAACCTTTTATAAGAGGTGCACCATAATGATTTTTTTAAAAATTTCTTTTTAATGTTTTTAAGTCCTTAATTGTATTTTAAAACTGGTTGTAATTATTCACACTCTCTCCCATATACACACACATTCATAGACTCTTTCCACATTGCCTATTCGTACAGAAACTGATGAACCATTAATTTAATTTATAAATAAAATTTATGCAAATAAGTCAGAACTCTGCTTTCTTACACTGCTTAGAAAATTTCACATTTTTGCAATGCCGATCAAAAAATACTACTTATTCAAGGAACAATTTGTTTATATCTGTAGCTTAATGTCTTCCTATTTAATTCCTTGATAAATTTCATGCCATGTCCAAATTTTGATTAGGACCTCAAAATGTAGCCTCAACCAAAAGTTTTTGAACATCTAAAATTTTTCCTTATAACTTTTTAGGAAGTATCTAAAATGGCGATGCTATAGACATGTATAAAATCCTCGTATCAGTATACGATATGATAGTCAAAATGTCTACATATAACATGATATTTGTTGATTAATATGATATACCATGTCAACAGGATGTGATAATGGGGAAAATAGATAATAATACCGTTTAGCAAAGAAGTCTGATACACACGTTGAAAGAAGAAAGTCTCGGCTGTCGGAAAATCGCCCGGAGGGTCAGCGGGTCAAAATTCGGTATTGCAAAATTCGAAGATAATCCGAAAAGGTGGGAATATCCAAGACTGACCTCATTCTGGACGACCCAAGGTCAGTTACGCAACGCCACGACAGGTCTATGGGTCACAAAAGGCTTCAGGATCGCAAGAAAACTAGAGTCCAGCTGTAACATGATTGAACAGATGGTGGCCAGGTTAATGTGTCCGTCAGAACATTCCGTCACAGAATACTTGCATAAGGCCTGAAGCCGCTGGTCAACCTTCAGCAGAAGCGACGTCCACTGGCTTGATTGAACACGTGATCACTGCAATTTGACCATCTTTCACCGGGGAAGTATCTTATGGTCCGACTAGTCCACGTTCTTGACTTCAGAGAACGTTAGAGTCCACAGGAAACCAGAGAAACAGTGGAATCGAGAGCTCATAGTGCCACCAGTAAAGTATGGTAGCTGCTCTAGATAGATCGTATAACCGTTTTTTATGGCACCATGAATTTAGAGAAGTTCCAAGCTGTCCTGAGAGCTTGAAGGATTACATGAGGCCCTCAGTACGATACCTCTTCAGAAATGCCTCATCTCACCACGAAGAACCTTACGGATAGGATCCACTCTTGTAGGAAATCTAAAGGGTGTACTGTTAAAACCGGTACAAAGTAATATTCTCTGTTGAAGCTTCTTCCACTTTTTTAGAGCTTCTGTAAGATCCCCTCTCGTTAGGAAGTGAAAAGGGGGCGCGCTTTCACGAGTCCTGTGTCGTGCCCACGATGAAGTACCTGGACACCCTTCGTCTCTGGGGTTGATTCTTATCTAAGGAAACTAGGGCACTAACAATTTGCCCAAGAACACTGTTATGAGCTCAAAATGGTACCAAAACATGCTTCATAAGCACCTTTTTTCCAACAATTCAGGATCATTTTGTGGAGGATAACTCTATTTTCAGCATGATGGCGCACCTTGACACAAAAAAGCAATAATAAAGTTCTTGGCTGAAAATAACATCGAACGATTGAGACCTTGACCCTTGAATTTGCCAGATTTGAACCAATGGAGAATCTGTGGGCGTTAAGCAAATTTGCAGTTGATAAACAGAAGCCATCCAGTTGTGGGCAGTTGCTGGTGCTTATTGAACAAAAATGAAGCAATATTAGTCAAGATACCATCACAAATTTGGTCTCTTGTATGCCAGAACGACTTAAAGCCGTTCTGAAGAACAAGGCACATCATTGTAAATATTGACTGCGCGCATCAATAGGTTTGGTTCTAAATTTGTGTCTATTTGACCTTCAAATTATGATTCAAAAATACCAAATCAAAATGCATTGATTGATTATGTCTCTCTTTTTTATATGAAAAATTATACTATTCTCAAAACATTTGGCCATAACCTATTCATCCATTCAGATCTACAACCATTAACAGGTACCTCTTCCCAACTCCATCCATCACTTGTCCTAAATCATTCGTAAACCTTTCTTTCCTAGCTCCCAGTTTCACTCTTGCAACTCACAACTTCATCCACATATCCTTGAGCTCACAAATTCATACCCAAAGGTATCATACCACACCTTCTATACTCCTAACCCTTATTGCACGCCCTTTACTCCATCTCACACAAACTCTTCATTCCCTTTCTGCAATTTCTCTGATTTAAAATCATTATCACTCCACTCTTTCCCACATCACATATGTTTACCCGTCACATTCCGTACATCCATTCAGTCCACGCATTAACATGGATTAACAAGCCTGACTATGAAGTCCATGACTACCCCACGCATTACCGAACGACCTTATACTGACAGCAACCTTAACATTTATCATCATCAAACAAGTTGTAGCCTCTTGCAAGGTTGGAGGCATCGTCCGTTCGTCTACCTGTGGTCTGATTTAAGGACTTATTTTTGGATTTTTTAACATTTATCGCTCTTCCTCTTATACTCAATCTTCCCTTTCATTCGTTATCCCCCCTCACCCCCCCTCCTTTTCTGAGAAAAATGCCCTCGTTGGTCACTTGAGTATATAATTATTTTTTTTTATGGTTTGATAACTCTTCGTCTCCTGTTATGTCTCTGTGTTACTTCAGCCGCTCCTTTATGCAAAATTGTCCCCATTCTGGAAATAAATAAAAACAAATTGGAATAAAAAATAAAGTAAAAATTAAATATATAAAGTCAAAATTAAATATATAAAGTCAAAATTAAATAATAAAGTAAAAATAAATTGGAATAAATAAATAAAGTAAAAATTAAATACATAAAGTCAATATTAAATAAATAAAGTAAAAATAAATAAGAAAAATTAATAAACGCGAGATAAATACATTGACAAGTAAATATACAAAATAAACAAACCGATAATTAAACCTGAGCCCCCTCCCTCCCGCCCCCATCATCCTATCAGCAGTCTTCCCTTCCCACGCAAGGAGATGCCAGATGATGCAGGGTCGGCAACCATGCTGCCCCTGACGTCTCGAAGATTGCGTGCCCTACGGGCCCTAACGCTAGCAAAATGAATATTAGTTATGAGGTTGGGCAGGTTACCATGAGTAGCGCCCCCCGTCCACCGGCTCCAAACTGGTCCTGAGTGCACTAAGTAGTTCCTCCCCACACTCCTCGAGCTACGTATACGTATTTTTACTTTCACCAACTTCAGCACTTTCTTTATTCACCTCATAAACCTGGCGGAGATTCCCTGGTTGGTTTTGACTAACATTTAGTAATAACAAAACATAGCGATATATCGTATATGGGTTTGAGGCAAGTGGAGAACGTTTTGCTGACCAATAGAAGTGGTTAATGATACCTAACGAGGGTATGTTCCTGTTTTGCTTCTCCCTTCAAGGGAAAATGCTGTAGGGTGAGACACGATATCGAGAGTTGCGTCACCTGCCAATTCCTAGCATTTTCACTTTCCATAACTTTACCGTTTTCTTTTATCGTTTGATTCATATAATCATGTGCCTCAGACGCACATAATTATCTCGTCTTCTTCAAATTAATACATACATGAGAACAGGTGTCAGGGCGTTCAAGGCATTTGCTCCGAACGGCCTCACTGGACATGCTGACTGCCAATACCCAGAAAGAGTGGAATAAAACAGTGCATGAATTACTTCAAACTTCTCTTTCAATGCGTAACACTTAGTTGAGACATTAAACTAGACAATTTTAAACTGTGGGTGTGGCCCATTTCGCATTCAACGAGTTGACGTCAATTTCCTCGAGTCCAACGTGCTTGCAATATGTTGTGAAAATTACAGGCATTGTCAAGGCCGGTTAATTACCGATAGAATGATCAAATTACCGGTTTTAGTTTATTTTTCTTTAGCGTGAGGCACTGACCTTTGTAGGCGCCCTTTCCCATCGCACAAACTCATTTCACATATTTTCTTGACGCTCCCCCGACAATATCTTATTCATTGAAATCCTTTTTATTACGCGATATCACGAAAATTTATATAAAGCACCATTTCATGACAAATTGCAATACAAAAAAAGAATTGTGTAGGATAATATATACAATAATCTTAAGATTTATGTTTAAAGGCCAAAATACACCGCAAATTCATCTACTGCTTTGTTTTTTGTGACAATTCACAACAAACCTTTAACACAAAGTTACCAGTGAACGAAAATGCCCCCTGAGAGTCACATAAGCAATTTCACATATTCTCAGAGTACGAGGAATTCAATTCCCTGTAACTCAAAATCATTTCCATCAGTTGGTGTATTTACCACAAATCCCAGCAGCACTTCTCACTTAAATCAGTTTTAAAAACTTCAATGGAAATTTTTTTAAAGATTTCGAAAATTCTTCTAACCTTTGAAATTATCAGAAAAACTCGCTTGAATATCTGCAACGCTGATTCGATTATAATTTGATCCAGCAGAGCCAACGGCTATCTATGGATTCTATCATAATTGTCCTAATCTTCAATGATTTATTATTTTCTTCTCCCTCTATAGTAGTATTTACTTTAATACTGTCGTCAGGTTGATGTTTTTTGTACAAAATATCACACAGTTAAATTCTATGAGCTAAAAACTGATGGGTAAATCCATTTTCTTTACTAAATATGACCATGAAAAAAGCGCCATCTGATGCGACACCGACAATGTCGCGCTTCAAATTTAATCCAAATTCACATAATCGTTTCTTTAGGACTTGTGTGATCCTTTTGCTATTTAATCATCCTTGAATGATTACTAAACATAGAAGCCAATGTTTGTTTTTTTTTACATCATGTACATTTATATTCATGAACCGACGATTTTGGGAGGGTGTACACTGTACACTGGCACGGATCCAGGGGTGGGTGGGGGTACTGAAGCCCACCCCCAACTTTAAGACCAGTTATATTTCTTTTTTTAAGCCATACCTGTATTCTGCTGTTCAAAAAGAGTTAGGTTATAATATAGAATATAAATATATATATATATATATATATATATATATATATATATATATATATATATATATATATATATATATGCAACAAAGCCCACAGGGAAAATTAATACGAGGATTCCAAGTACTTTCGAGCTTTATTTCGAGTTCTTTATCAAGGAATAACAGAAGTAGTGAAAATTGTAATATTTTAAAAAAAGCAAAAAACCAATCAACAAAATGCATTATTACGAAATGGAAAACTTAGGAAGAGTGAAGATAAATACAAAATAAGATCATTAAATCAAGTAAATTCAAAAGACTAAAGGTTGACAAGGGGATTAAAATACCGCTTAAGCAATTAGGGAGGGAGAAAATCTGAGCGATAACTTAACACCAGAGGTCAGGATTGAAAAACCAAGGTAGAATAAGTACAAATGTTATAACCACACACAGCTGGGATTAACGCCACAAAACTAAATCTCCACTCAAAAGCAGTTGGTTGTTATGGTATTAGAAACAATCTGTTAACTGTTAACACTAAATAAACGGGTTAATTTGAAGCGGCCACTCACCGGGTTAACATTGACTAACATAACTCCTCATAACTTAACCTCTTATCTTGGTGTTTAAGAGAAAATCTTTAGGGAGGCAGTCAACGGCATGTTTAAACTTGGTTGTTCTTTTAACCGTAAAAATAATAATAACTGTCGAATCTACGGCTAGCGTAAAATTTGGTCAAGCGAGCCCCAAAATGAAATTAACTTAAATGCTAATTAAAAAAATTTATAATGCATACACAAGATTATATTTTTACACAATAATAAACAATTTAGAGGACAGTATCTATTGTTTATATTGCAGTTTGCATGAGGTGGGCTGCGCAAAGGGGTGTGATGGTGTAGCCTTTATTCCAGCTATTGCTGGTGCACTATCGGTTGTTACGAATTCTAGCTTTGATAGCTCCAGATTTATATCTTTATGTAGTACACTGAACAATGATTTAGAATTCCTTGTCTTGTGTTAGTGTCTTTGAAAGGTACCAGTTGAACAAATTAATTAAGTTTGAAATTGCATTCACATTATAACAAACACTGCAAAGCTGAATGCCAATTTTTACTTATTTTAAACAAAATTTTAAAATCCGTTGACCTTTCGTTTATTCTTCGTGTAATTTTCCATATAAACAGATTTGCATTTAATACAAATACAGTTTTTTTGCGAGGAGCTTAGGTCTACAATGGCCATCAAAAACCTTTTCTTGAAATCCCGCCCCCCTCAATGAAAAGCTTCGTTTTCTATTTGTAGCTGGCATATATCTTTTTATTATCTGTTTTGTTTTAGGAATACCGAATTTTGTTTTTCTAAGCTCAATCCAAGTTTATGAACCGCATCCTTGATTGTCCATTACATATTTTAGCTGAATTTGGGAGTACTTTCCCCTTAGCGCAGGTTTAGGGGAAACTTTATTTTTCAACATCACTACATGGTAAACAGGACATACATCTTTACAGTATTCAGTAAAAAGTACTTTTATGTCGATATGTAGTGGAAAGTTCGGCACTGAACATCAACTTTCTCGCGCTTGGTTGATATTTGGCTTTGCTGAAAATAATTCAGATCACAATACACCTATCATTATAACTATATGTATGAGACTTTTAACTGTCCAATTTTTATAATTAACGAAATAGATAAAATATCTATTTAATTAATTACACACGCTAATATGTACAGGGTGCGTAAGGTAATTTTTCGCCAAACTACAATACAAAAAAGATAAAGGACTTCATTTATACACACATATTTCTGATATTCATGAGCTATAAGCGATAATCATCAACATTAAAACACAAGAGCCTTAAAATATTTTACTCTACGCGTAATGTATATAGTGTCGTGGTGTGACATTATATTATATCAATACCATATTATATCTATGGGGAACGGACTAATAACTTAAAGGCGAACCGACAAAGGGGCGGAATGCCACGAGTTTCGACGTGCGGAGCAGCGAGAATAGATTGCAAAACGAGGTCAGGTAAAATTTGGGCAATGGCACAGCTCAAGGTTATTTAAAGAGGCATGTACAAAAATATAATTTTATTTACATAAAATAAGAGAATCAATGGGCAAAATTAAATTGGTAAATGAGTGGGGAATTGCAGAGATATGCATCAGACTCTAAAGTTAGAAATTAATACGCTACCGAAGGAGACTATTCCAATGGGGAGGATTAACTCAAATGGGTTGCTGATGGGGGGAGAGGTTGGCTTACGAGGATTCCGGGTGAGACGTCAGGGTAAGGTTTCACGGATGTCTTCTGCAGGCAATAAAAGTGAGGGCCAGGGCACTCGGAGCTTCTGAGCGGGGAGTTGACTTGAAGACGGTTCTCCAAGGGGGGGGCGGTCACGTCCGGTCCAGGGGAGAGTATTTCGGCCACCCGAAGACGAGGAGGGAGCGAGGAGGGCTTCGACAGGAGTTGATGGGTGGAGTCGGAAAAATCGCTCGGTAACGATCGTCAAAATGGAAATACCTCACTGGCTGGGGTAATTCCAACGACACGAAAAGTTCAGCCGTCACTTTGCTTCATTGTTAAGCACCTGTCTTGGAACTAGAGGGAATGCTTCTTGGATCCTGGCGGGACTCCTCAACTCTGTATCTCCCACCTAGAGACGAGCCCTATATATCCAAGGCTCTCCCCGCAGGGGTGGGGGAAACATGGGGTGTTTGGCTAGCACTACTCTCGAATAGCCTCGAACCTTCACGCCCAGGAGATTCTAACCCGCGAAAAAGGTGGTCCGGGGTGGACGCGGTTCGAGGCTACCGCTTGTGGATGTGTGGAGGGGAGGCTTGCCAATTGAAGCCTAACCAAATTCTAGAATTTTCTTTAACGCATGGACGTCACTTCCGTGCTGGAAAAGAAATTCCATGTGGAATTTCCCCACACATCTCCCATCCGAAATATGATGCTTTACAGGGCAGTTGCGTAGTAAAGGACTATCCCACCCGTTCAACGAGAATTATCAAGGGTCTAGAGAAATTCTGACCTGCTACGACAGGTGTACACACACAAAAAAACGTGAATCTGAGCTCAGCGGGGAATTCACGGACATAAGCCTTAACGGGTCAATTCTCGAGACAATTTAACTAGCACAATTTTAAACAAAAAAAATCACAGGATAACATTAGCGACATTTCAGTGGAACCAAAAGAAAATGATGCAATTAAATGGAGGCATGAATATGGGACTAATGACTAAACAACTTAGTGGACCAAAAAATCATAATTAAGAACATTAATGAGATAATATATACATAAGGGATTATAACATCGGCAAACTTTTGCCAAGCATTTAACCTCTAGGTTATAGGAGAAATACCATATAGAGGGAATAAGCACTAATTCTCTAACCATTGCCCTTATATCATTTATTATACATACCTTACATAGATTATGGTTCATTATCCAATAATTGTAAGTAAAGTTACTTATTTGAATAAAGTGAGCTAAACCAGAAATTGTATGTTATTACAAAATAATTATCAAATGAGATCCTTAAAGGAATTGGGAAAAGTAGGCAGATAAAACTTAGAGGGGTGGTGTATCAATGATAACAGGAGAGTAGGTAGTAATTCTGGCAAGGGAAGGTCTTATATAATGTAATCTTCAGAGATTATGGTGTAATTATAATTGAATAAAATGTTCCTGAACAGAATAGGAGTCGAGTTAAGAGATTAGTATAAATTTCAACGTATCCAAAAGATGATTAATAAAACATTGACTTTTGAATCGCCTCATTAAATGTGTACTTCAGGCATTTCCGTGGACCTCATGTCACTCTACCGGAGTTTAATTTGTTATTTTTCCCTAGTTTTTGACCAATTTGGCTAAAATTTGTATTTCTTTAGTAATAATTGATAATGGGTTTTGGTCAAGATTTTCTGCATCATAATTTATTTTTTAATACAGAGGTAAACCAATAATTAAATAAGATCACAATTGTGTGCGGCATGGTAAGATTATACAAAATAACGTTGCAACTAACTTGCAAAGAAAGTTTTAATTGTAATTGAATAAAGAGCTCATGGTAGAAATGCAATTGTATATTATTGGAAAAAAGATATGTTTCAAATCGAGAAGACAAAATAAAAATAATTGAAATGCAAAATTGTAGAAAATAATCCCTCAGTTCGAGAATATATACAAAACAACTTAAACAAAAGATGTACAACAAGAATCTTTCATAATACACTTCAATTTCATCAAAATACGCAATCAATTTGGGGACACCCGGTAATTTGATATTAGCCATCGATCAACATTTCAGCATAGATATAAATCTTATGCATCTACCTCTACTTATTTGAACTGATAAAGCCAATTTTTATATCGACTTGCGTTAATTGACATTTTTATCTTTATTTGTTTAAATCAAACAATAGAGTACAAAACTAATCCTTGTAACGATTTTCTAACTCAGAGAGAGGATCGAAATATTTTTTTAGAAATAACACTGTTATTCAATACTAAATGGAAAGACTTAATCAAGAATTAAAAGTATACTTAGAAGTATAACATAGAAATTTAAATAAAATATTTCAATAAATGTTAAAATTTTACAAGTTTTCTCAAAATTGGTGAACAAATTGTGAAGTTATAACTATTTCAAAAGTGTCATTGATTGATGAGGCAACACATATATACAAAACGTCTTAGAAACATAGTGACTTTGTTGTGAGATGATGATATTGTTTGGAAATCTGAACCTGGAAGTCACCAGTAGTCAAGGATCGACCTGTTTGTAAAATATGTGAAATCTTTGATCTGGATTAGAGATGAGACAGGGGATCGACTCTTAGTCGCAGTCATTAGACAATAAGAGAGACACTTTTGATAATGGCAAATGCAATTCCAACCGCATTGAATTACTCCGAAACTTGTGATTGTGAGAAAGACAATCAAGATTGCTATTCTAGTTACTATTGGAAATAGTTAGTGAGGATGCCTTAAGGATTTGGTAACAATAATCTGTTCCATTACGAAAATGGCCTCAGATACTTCAGTATTTAATACACATATTTTGACGTTGAGTAGATAAGAAACAATTGAGAAAATATTTAAACACATTTAAGGAATCCCGGGTGTAAATTTAAAAGCGAAATCCGAAACTTTTTATTCATAAAGATTGTCGTGGGAGAGCTTCAATACTTGCGGGACGTATTCACGAGGAACACACAAGATATGTGTTTCTTGGTCTGTGACTTCCGAGCAGGCACGATACTTCTTCACTAGATATGACACTCGTTTGTTACTTCGGGTGGACTCACGCACGAGGGTTTTAGTTTTCTCCCAAAGGGTGGGGGGAGTTTCGCACTCCTTCTGGGCGCGGGCAAACTTGTTAATCCGAAGGGCTTGGAACTCAGGGTCGATAGGGGTTTCCAGGGGAACGGGTGCATTGGATTCCAGGGCTGCCTGTGTACGGGTAATCACGGGCTGGGCCACGGGATGGTCGTGGATTACGGGGCTCTGACCGATCAAAACGGAGCAGAACTGGATTGGGGTCACTACCACTTCGGCCTAACCGGACATATATTCGCACTCGATGTGACAACGAATTACTAGGAAACGACTGACCCGGCCAAGGTAGTCGTGGACCACGGCAAACTTCTTGTGGTCGGGGCCAACAGGGGGGAGTAAGTTCTCAGACACTACAATGCAGGTGCACCTGGTGTCACGGACGAGGGTGGATACTCGGCAACCGTTCACGGTTCCGTTCTCGAATTTCAATTCACCAGAGTTGTTCTCATTAAAGAGGAAGTTTACCTGATAGTCCGGAACTTTGGCGGGCGAGGGAGGATCGAGTGTCTCCTGAGGCGACGGAGGAGGAGCAGGGGCGGCCCAGATTTGGTGCACTTGGTGGGACTGAGAGTTTGCGAATCGGGAGATTTGAGGACAGTTCGTGCGGTAATGGCCGGGAACTCCGCAGATGTAGCAGATGATCAGGTTCTTTTGGTAGGGCACAACCGGGGAAGAAGAAACAAGAGGCTTAACGTCTCTGTGTTCAGATGGATGTAAGTTTCTTGGCTTCGAGCTACTAGGAACTTTGGTAAATCTTGGAACCAATTTAGGAGGGGCCTTAGGAACATAAAATTTAGTTTTGGGGGGTGATTGGAGAGCCTTTTTAACATCCTTAGGGTATAAATTGTGACTACCTGCGTAGACATCGGCCTCTTTCAAGCACTCCTTGAAATTGGCGCAACGTTTATCCTTCATTAAGGCGCGAATTTCGGGAGCCACGGCAGCTAAAAGCTGATCCCTAAGGAAGAAGTCCAGAAGGAACTCGTAGACATGGGGAATCTTGCACGCATCCAGCCAACACTGAAGGTGTCTTTGGAGGATGTACCCGTGTTGTCGAAATGTTTGACCATGGCGGATCCTTTCCTGGCGGAATTGGAAGCGGTAGAATTCGCAATTCATATGAACAGTGGACTTTAACGTGGAATAGTCCAAAGTTTCTTCCGTGGGGAGGGATACGAAGATATCCCTTAACTGGGCGTTTAGGAGGGGGAGTAAGCGAACGACACCATCATTTTCGAGATCCCATCTATTGATCTGAAAGATTCTCTCAAAATAGGTAAAAAATGACCCAAAGTCCTCTCCATCATTAAAAGCGGGAAGTTTGACTGAAGGAGTTTGGGGAGTTTCAGCCCAGGAACCTATGGATTGAGAATCAATTTGATTTCGGCTCATTTCCAGCTCATGCTGCCTAATTTGTTTACGTTCTTTCATTTCCATTTTGTTCTTATCCATCTCCAATTTGTACTCCATCTCTAGTTTGTTCTTCTCCACCTCCACCTCCATCTTCAGTTCGTTCTCCATCTCCGTTTTTCTTAGTTCCTCTTCCCTTCGCTCTGCCCGTTCGTTCCTCTCTTCTTCCTGTACGTAATTTAGCAGGTCTTTGCCCGAAAGACCTAACATTTCACCATGACTCTTGAATTTTTCGAAGGATGACATTGTTACGCAGTTAACTGAAGGAACACTGACACGCGAACGAGCTAGGACACTACCCACGCAAAACGAATACTTGAATATTCGTGAAGGCCTTGTTCACAAAAAAAAATATGATACAGCTACCTAGCTCTGGTGTTTCTAAGAGGAAAAAAAATTAAAATGGTTCTACCGGAATTAGGACACCAAAGACCTTAACTCTTTTGGATTAATAGCCAGGAGAGTCTCCAAAATTCAAACACAATAAAAAAAATTAATTACCTGGGGTCCAACACAAAATCTAAATAGATTAAAGGTCCACTACTCTTCAATTAAATTGAACATGCCTCCTGTCAGTACAATACAAAAATTAAAATAAAAGGAATAGACGTGAATAAAGAGAGAACTTCTAATGTCGGAATTAAAATGACGGGTTCGTGAAACCCCCAAACACACTTGACACCAAAATTATACAATATGTATATTAAGAAATATATATGTCGTGGTGTGACATTATATTATATCAAGACCATATAATATCTATGGAGAAGGAACTAATAACTTAAAGGCGAACCGACAAAGGGACGGAACGCCACAAGTTTCGACGCGCGGAGCAGCGAGAATAGATTGCAAAACGAGGTCAGGTAAAATTTGGGCAATGGCACAGCTCAAGGTTATTTAAAGATGCATGTACAAAAATATAATTTTATTTACATAAAATAAGAGAATCAATGGGAAAATTTAAATTGGTAAATGAGTGGGGAATTGCAGAGTTATGCATCAGACTCTGAAGTTAGAAATTAATGCGTTACCGAAGGAGACTATTCCGATGGGGAGGATTAATTCAAATGGGTGGCTGAATGGGGGAGAAGGGTTGGCTTACGAAGGATTCCAGGTGAGACGTCAGGGTAAGGTTTCATGGATGTCTTCTGCAGGCAATAAACGTGAGGGCCAGGGCCCTCGGAGCTTCTAAGCGGGAAGTTGACTTGAAGACGATTCTCCAAAGGGCGGAAGCGGTCACATCCGGTCCAGGGGAGAGTATTTCAGCCACCCGAAGACGAGGAGGGAGCGAGGAGGGCTTCGACAAGAGTTTATGGGTGGAGTCGGAAAAATCGCTCGGTAACGATCGTCAAAATGGAAATACCTCACTGGCTGGGGTAATTCCAACGACACGAAAAGTTCAGCCGTCATTTTGCTTCGTTATTAAGCACCTGACTTGGAACTAGGGGGAATGCTTCTTGGATCCTGGCGGGACTCCTCAACTCTGTATCTCCCACCTAGAGACGAGCCCTATATATCCGAGGTTCCCCCCGCAGGGGTGGGGGAAATATGGAGTGTTTGGCCAGCGCTACTCTCGAATGGCCTCGAACCTTCACGCCCAGGCGATTCTAACCCGCGAAAAGGTGGTCCAGCACTTCCGTGCTGGAAAAGAAATTCCACGTGGAATTCCCTCACATATAGAATATATAAAAGTTTACTTTTATGAATTAAATGAGATATTTTTTTTTAGCGGCATTAGTAGAGTACCTCCCCCCTCCCCCCAAAAAAAATCAGAACGCCTCTATTTCTATCGCAACATAATCCAAATATTTTGCCAGAGAAAAGCCAAGGTTTCCAAAAGTTGGTGTACGATGACCTACAGCTATAATAATAGTTATTTATAATGCGCCCTTTATGTCTGTTAGCCCTTTCAGAGCGTATGGGAGGGCAAGGTTATGTATATTCGGTTGGATAAGAAATTTATCAACAGATAAGCAATTTACAATAAAAATAGAGGTGTCCAAAATGATCCGAACGTTTAGGTTTCTTGTAGAGTAAACTGACATTGTTTTCATAGCAACTAACTTAAGTTCAATCTTGTTTACGTTAACTCATTATTTTTTTTTTGCCAGCTGTCACCCGTCGCCCAGATAACATGCCTAAGACATCTCTCCGCGAGCTAATCGTAAAGCTGCGCTACCGAGATGGTCTTCCAATTGGAGCCATTGCAGAGACTGTCGAACCCTCCAAAAATGCAGTCTATAATATTTTGTCAACCTATGACAAGGTTTATGTGAAGCTGGTAAGCCAAGGAAGACCTGATAAAGGAAAGACTGAACCATCACCCAAATTTTGGAGAAGAACCTTTTCAAGATAGTGGTAAATTTTGGTACGTCCGCTGGAGGAAAACAATCTCAAGCTCGCACACCTGGGATCAAGCCATTGATTAGTCCAAAGAACAAGACGAATAATAAATGGAGCCAAGTCCACTTCAGTGACGAATCTAAGTTGAATTTCTTCGGATCCGATGGTAGGAGGTTCGTTCGTCGCAGAGAAAGCGACAGATTGTCTGTCAATTGCACCAAAAAGAGTGTAAAGTTTGGTGGAGGAAGTGTCATAGTCCAGGGCGTGATTTTCGTAGTAAGCACTGGACCACTTGTGCGCTTACGGGGCACATTAAATGCACAAATGTACAAGGAATTGCTACGACAGCATGCTTTACCTCATTTGCGAGCCTCCGAAGCGCAACCTGCAATTTTCCGGTAGGATGACGTCCCCTGCCCCACGACTAAGTCGGTGAAGACTTGGACGACATTGTCATAAATTGGCCTGCAGAGAGTCCGGATCTGAATCCCATTGAATATGTTTGGGAGACACTCAGATAGATGTCTAAAGCGAAGAATTGTAAAACAGTACTTGGACATTGTTTAGTTCCTGTGACAAGAGATGTCAAAGCATCATCGAGAATAAAGGTCTCCACACTAAACACTAAATTATTTATAACTTGTAAAAATGTTTCCCATTTATTATTATTCAATCGTTATATTTCAAAATAAATTTGTTTCCCCTGTCGTTCGGATCATTTTCGACACCATGATTTTTCTAGTAAATTGCTTACTTGCTGCTAACGTTCGTTTTAATCATCCAAATTTCCATAACATTTATTCATAGGTTTATACCTGTAGGTTATCTGGCACACTTTTTTCATAGAAATACCGGCGTTCTAATCTTTTGGGGCGGTACTGCATATCTATGTTCTTCCTAGAGTTGTTTTTTCCTAACCTTATTGAGTTCGATAAATTCGATTCTCTCTCTAATCGTTCAATCCCGTAACATTTTCATCTTTAAAAGCCTATTAGTTTTGTATTTAATGACTGCCTTGTTTTCATGATCAAAAGCTTTTCTCACTAGATTTGTGTCACATATTCTATGTTCCTCACGGACTCGTCTTTTAATAACCTTTAATTGAGTTCAGTTTATTAGACTCTTTTTGCTAATCGCTCACTTATATTTCACTTTTCGCCCCTTTACTCAAAGCTTTTCACTAGTCTCAGCTGTTTTTGAAATTTATGACTTAGTCTCCATCTTGTTTTTAATGATTTATTTGCCTAAATTTGTTCTAGGTTTTCCCAGAGTCATTTTTTTGATAAGCTCCATGGGTTGAGCATATTTGAATATTTTCCTGATTGTTCTATTCGACTCATTTAAGCCTCTTATCTAAATGTCTTTTAGTAGCCTTGATGACCTGTTCCCGAGTTTCTCTATCAAAGTTACATATTTCATATTTTGGCTAAGATTACTAAGAAGGACTCTTACTTGATTTTTCCCATCGTAATCAACATGCCCTCATCGGATTACACATGTTGCAATTATTTGGAAATAATTTGCTTCTTTCTAATTCCAAAACACGAGAAACTCCTAACGTTCAAACTTTTCTTTGGCAGATATTCAAGATGGCGCATTCTGCAAACAGGTGAGCTGTTGGGCATAAAATCTACGGTTCGGATCCCATGTAAAGACGGTAGGACTCAATGCGATAGGCATTGGTGGCCTATTGCGCACATTTCATTTTCTTTACAGATTTCTAGTTACAAATTTTCTGCAAGAGGTACCCTCGTTGGTTTCGCTTTTTAATCTTAAGTAACAACAAGTGTTCTTAGGTATGGATTCATTCAGAGTTGATACGTGGTCCCAACTTGAGAATGTGGGTAAAGATGACCCCGAGCAACACGGGTCACCTTCACTTGTGAGGGGCCACAATCCTGCTTCCTTATTTTTACCTATCTAGCGGGTTTAGAACAAAATATGTTACACTCGGGGGCGGTTTCTATCTTTCAAAAGGTTTACGTATGATAAAAAAATTTCTGTCAAACAAACTTAAAGTTCTACTTTTCCAGCAAATGTCATTAAAACGTCTTTTCCATTGTGTGGCGAGATGGAAGTGAAAAAGAATCGAGATCTCTGCCCTTCTGCGCGCGAGCCACAACAAGCAGGACATCGCCAAGCACCTCAACGTCAGACGGATGACCGTCTACAGAGTCGCGAAGAGGTTCAAGAACGGGGAAGACCTCAAAGATCGCCCTTGTTCAGGCAGATCTCAAGTTGTCAACCGATGGGCTGTAAAAAAGGCCATCGAAAGTGCTCTGAAACTCCTAATGACAGCGCTGGCGAAGAAGAAGAGCATCCCGGTGGCCACATTGTCCAGGGTCGTCAAGAATGAGGGCGGCAAGTGTTGAGGTGCGTGCAAAAGCCTCTACTCACCGACCAGATGGGAGAACATCGTCAGGAGCGCTGTCGTCGCCTCCTCAACGATATGAAGATATGGCAATCGAATTCTCATTTATTTTTTCGGATGAAAAAAGAAACGACCACGTGAAAGTTCGGCCAGCATTTCTCCGACGTCCGTTACGTGTCCACAACCAAGCACCAAGTCTCGGCAGTCGCCCGACCTCACACTTCAGCGTGTGAGTGCATGTCGAGGGCAAGGCCTAGGGCAAAGTCCGCTACAGCAACGCCGATGAGACGAAGTCCTCCATCAACCGCGTGTGGGCCAACATGAGGAAGGACTTCGTCCGCAACGTGCGCGTGGCCTTCAGGTATCGTCTGGAGCGCCTGCTCGCCGCCGAAGGCAGCCACATTGATTTATATTATAATTTAAACACATATTTATATTTTGAAGCAATAAAAACGTCTCTAGTTGCTTCAAAGCTATTAGTGTGTACTTTGATGAGAGCGTCATAACGAGTGTAACAAGACTTTTGCCATACCCGGTAGTGGTTAACTCGCCTTGTTTTCTCAAGGCGAGGGAGTATTTAGAGATTTAATCAAGAAGGTGGTCTTTGCAGTTTTTCTGAAGCAGAGGGTGTGTTGTGTCTTTTCAAGGAGAGGGGGATATCTTATGTGTAATCTCAATGAGAGGCAGGTTGTGTTTTTTCAAGGAGAAGGGTCATTTAAGAGTTTAATAACGAAGGTAGTCTGTATTTTCTTAAATAAAGGGAGTTTGTGTTTTCTTAAGGAAAATAGGATATTTTTGTCTTTAATCAAGAAGGCGGTCTTCTGAATTTTGTTAAGTAGAGAGTGTTTGTATTTTAATAGGTATATTTAAGTTTTAATCTAGGAGGCTGTTTTCTACGAGTGAGAAGTTTTGTTTTCTCAAGTAAAATGGGTATTTAATCAAGGATGTGTTTTCGTAAGGGAAATGGGGTATTTTTGTGTTTAATCAAGAAGGTGGTCTGTATTTTTTCAAGTCGAGGATCTTTAGTGTTTTCAAGAGGCAAGGAGGTAATTATGCTTTAATTTCGGAGTTTCTCATTACTTTTTCAAGGAGAGGTAGGTTGTATTTTCTCAAGGAAAATTGGTTTTTAATCAAGGATGTGGTCTTTATTTTGTAAAGGGGATGTTTTGTGTGCTCAAGTGGAAATGTATTTAAGTTTTGATCTCAGAGTTTTTACCTGTGGCGAAGCGCCAGGTCTAGGCGTCGCTTTTTTTCAAAAGGAGTACAGTTCAACTGTACCCATTTAGAGCCATGAAATAACCTATATGACCATGGGACATATGGTTATTCACCCTGGATATTTCAAATCTGCCATGGATTTGGCGCTGGGTGGCGCCATCTAGTGGCAGAAGCCTCATTTAGCCATTCAAAGGCACTTGTAAATGATTTGAACAATGAGAAACCATCAATGCGATAACCACTTATCATTTTATCACAAAACGACGAAGATCATTGGAAGGGGGGTGACTTTCACTCTAGTTTCTAAGAGAGGGGCTGTGTTTTCCTAAGGAAACTGGGTATTTCCTTTATTAATTAAACATATGGTCTGTATTTTCTCAAAGAGAGTAAGGTTCTATTTGCTTAAGGAAGAGAGGTTATTTTGTGTTTAATCAAATTATGTATTTTCTCAAAGAAAGGTTTTTTGTTTTCTCGAGGTTAAGGGTTATGCAAGTGTTTAATTAAGCAGGTGGTGTGTATTTTCTCAAGGCGAGAGTATTTGGTCATTTATCTGGGTGTTATTTTTGTGTTTAACAATAAGGGATATTTGCGTTTTCCTAAGGTTGAGGTCACTTTGCTTTTTATTAAGGTGTTTTGTATTCTCTTAAAGGGAAGGTGTTTTGTGATTTCTCAGGAGGTGATATTTTGTGTTTTCTTTAAGAATGGGTGTTTTATTTTTAAGTGTCCATTTTTGTATATTATGTAGGGGGGAGTATTTAGATTATTTTTTAGGGTGTGGTCTTTAGTTTTTTTCAAGATCTTTGTTTTGTTTTGTTAATTCCTGGATGGGAGATTTGTGATTGATCAATAAGGAGGCATTTTGTATTTTATCATCGCCAAGAGCTGTCTTTTCTCCTCTAAAGAGAAATTTTGTGTTGAATCAATCAGGGTTTGATTTGGGCTTTCCAAGGGTTCATATATGTATTTCACTATGAGAGGATTTTTTGTTGTTTTTTTTCTCAAGAAGGCATTTTTTTTGCTTAGGAAGTTGTTTTTTATTGATTTCTCATTTTCTCTAAAATAAATATTTTGCATTTACTGCAAGATTAGTATTTTGTTTACTCCAACGAGTATTTGTTTTTCTCAAGGTGGTAAGTTGGTCTTTTCTCATAGAGGAATATTTTTTCCTTCTCCAAGGAGAGCTGTTTTTATGTTATTTGGAGCTTTTCCAGGGAAGGTCCTTTTGTGTTATATCAAAAAGGGGTTATTTTATGTTTTTCCAATATTGTTTTTTCTTACTTAATCAAAGGCGGAAGGTATTTCGTTTTCATTATTTCAAAGTCAAAGACAGGAGAAGTTTTTCAGTTTCTCAAAAATAATTATTTTGTGGGTTCGTTCTTTACTAAATCATTGTGTATAGCTATTTTTGTTTTAATGTATAATATGAATACTTTCATTTTCTTACAAACTAAAGGGAAGGGAATATTTTTTTGTTTTTCTCTATAAGTTATAATGATAAGTTTGTTTTCTTTCTTAATTTGTCAAATGGAGGAGGGTGGTCCTAATTCAAGGAAATGTGGTATTCTCGTGTATTATTTCTTAAGTAAAAGGAATGAGGTATTTATGCGCTTGTGGGTTGTTGTTTTTTTCTTATTAAATCAAGTTTGAGGATTTGGTACAGAGGGGGGGGGGGAAGTCTTAGTAAAGCAAGATGGGAGGTGTGTTAAATCATAGAAGACTTAATTTTGGAGTTTTCTTTCTTAATTATTTCATTGAGGAGTTGTACTTCACCAAGTCAACAGAAGTATTTTGACGTTTTCCTCCTTAGTCAAGGAGGACGAGTGTTTTATTTTTAGGAATTTAATGGGAAGGCGTATTTTTTAAATACCTTCGTTATATAGTCATATGACTGGAGTCTTTTTTAGTTTTATTCCTAATTATGTTCATGTGGATGAACTAGTTTTGTGTTCTTCCTAAATTTGTTATGGGAATAACATATTTTTATGTTTTAATGATTTATTTACAAGAATAGGTAATTTTTCTTTCCAATTTAATTAATCGATATGAAGTCTTTGACTGTCATCCTAATTTAGTCATGGGGAGAGGGTATTTTTTGTTTTGTTTTGTTTTTTCTAATTATGCTCATAGGGATCAGGGATTTTTGCGTTCTTTTCCTAATTTAGTCATCGTGTTGAGGTATTTTGGTTTTCTTTCTACTTTAGTCATGCGAACGGGACTCATGTGTTTTCTTTCCAATTTATTATAGTTATTGAGCAGAATAGCCAGTTTATCATTGTTATTGGACATAGTAACGAATTCATCATTGGTCTCAAGCAGGGTAGCGAGTTTCTCATTGATATTGAGCAGGGCAGTGAGTTTGTCACTAGTATTGAGCAGGGTAGTGAGTTTATCTTTCGTATTGAGCTTGGTAGCGAGTTTATTTGTCTGTTTTCTTCTCAATTTACTTCTGAGAATGTGATATTTTTGTTTTTTTTCTTAATTTAGTCATAAGTATGGATGAATTTTACATTCCTTCCTAATGAAATCAGCGTGATGGCGGTGTATTGCGTTTTGTTCCTAATTTAGTCATGAGGATTGAGTATTTCTGTTTTGCCTCCTCATCCACTTTTGTTTCTCTCTTTCTCTCAGCCTTCACACATACACTGGACTACCAAGCCTTATTATCACGGTCGGCTTTATTGCAATGTATTGCATTAGCCAAGAACAGATAAGAAGGGCCCTTGCAGCACTCCTCAACACATTGTTAGGCTCTGCATTTACTTTACTGTTGTCAACTCGTCCTTATGTTCTTTTACCCGGATCATTTACTCCTGCATGAACGTCCATACCAGCTCTACTCGCCGACAACGTGCCCCGTGGTTCTTAGCCACTATTCAAGTTGCCAAGAAACAGAGACGAGCGTGTGGGAGGTGGTTGAATTTGCCTGTTTTGGGGCAGTAAAGCAGAAACCACCCCATTGCCTACTCTCTTGCTGCTACTTACTCTTACACTACCGTCCTAACGTCCACCCTAGTGGCTATCACTCGCCGTATCCTTGCAACAAACAAAAACAAGCCACACACCTTGTTCAAGATACTTTCTAATCTCTCTTTCCAACCTGAAACCACAATCTCTTCCATGTTATCTCCCCTGTTGAATTATCTGACAAGATAGTCCATATTCTTTCTGGGATATAACCTCTGTTTTCACATTCCTGGCTAAAGGAGGTAACTCACTCTTCTCCCCCACCCGAATTTATTTCTCTCCTGAGGAATTAAACTCTTTTCGAAAAATACTCGTTCTCCTCTAGACTCTTTACCGCCAGTTCCTCTCTGTCGTTATCCCATACCTATTTTATGGATCTTTTCAATAACTACCATCTGATTTCAAACTCGCAGCTGTTCGCACTATCCTAATTAAGCTAAACCCGAACCCATATGGCCCTCCAAACTACCGCTCAATTTCTCAACTCTTTTTCCTTTCAAAAGTCCTTGAAAGACTCCTCTCAGCGCCGATTCTTGACCACCTGTCATCCTCCAAACTGTGATGAGTTATGAGATTTTCCAATCTGATTTCAACGCAGGACATGTCCCTAAATCAGCTTCCCTATATGTAACTGTACTACTTGGCCATGCGGCCTAGGCTGTTCAGCCTTCCATTCTGGTAATTATAGAGTTCTAGGCACTGCTTGACACTTTTGACCACACTAATTTTCTTTAGTGCTTCCATGAGTTGTTGGGTGTCTCTGGAACTGCCCTTATCTGTTCCCTTCGTATTTTCAATGTGATAGAACGAGTTGACTGCGTTAATTTCAACTCCTATCCCATATTATTTAAAACCACGATGCTGCCCACGTGCATCTTCGATTCGAGGCTTGGAGCCTTATCGCAGCTACCGGATGTCAATGTTTAAACAAGGAGGTTATCGTCCCCCCGTTCGCCCCATACGCCGACCTCGCCAGATCGAGTTAGGCTTATGAGCAGATAAGGCATTGTTCTCCAGCCCCGCTGTGCGTTCCCTCCAAGCTTTCACTCCATTTTCCCCCACGCCAAGGAGATGTCCTGGCTATTTATATGGAAACTTTACCACTAAGATCAGATTAAAGATCCAGATTTTCGTCGCGAAACATCACCACGACCCTCTCTCCCTTTGTGCGCCAAGGGACCTTGACCTCGAGATTCACCATCACTTGTCCAGAAGGAGGACAATATTCCTTGAGTGCCAAAGGTCCGAGCCTTTCCGACGCCAAGTCCCCAAGGCTTCCCCCCCTGTTGTTCAAAGGAGAACAGCATTAGAACAGCCATTGTTCGTTTTGAGCCCTTCGCCAAGAAACGGTTCTCATCCCCCCCTGTTGTTCAAGGAGAACAGCATTAGAATAGCCATTGTTCGTTTTGAGCCCTTCGCCAAGAAACGGTTCTCACCCCCCCCCCCCTGTTGTTCAGAGGAGAACAACATTAGAACAGCCATTGTTCTTGAGCCCGTAGACAAGAGACGGTTCTCATCCCCCCCCTTTGTTCAGAAGAGAACAACCTAGAACAGCCATTGTTCGTTTTGAGCCCTTCGCCAAGAAACGGTTCTCACATCCCCTGTTGTTCAAAGGAGAACAACATTAGAACAGCCATTGTTCTTGAGCCCGTAGACAAGAGACGGTTCTCATCCCCCCTTTGTTCAGAAGAGAACAACCTAGAACAGCCATTGTTCTTCAAGCCGTTCGTCGAGAAACGGTTCTCCTTCCCAAGACGCCTCGTCAGGATCCTTTTATCCCCTTTCCTTCGGCTGGAACTCGCCAGCGGACCGAAACTCCTTTGCGCCACCTTCCACTGCACCACTAGTGCAAAAGTTACGTAAGCCAAACGTCACCTTTGAGTACTTAACCCTTTTGTCAATTCTATCCTGTTCTTTAAATGGTTTATCGAACCATCCCATCTCTTTAACTCTATATTTGTTTTACCTTTTTAAATCCTTTAAATCCTCGGATTAGCCCGAGTCTCCACGACCCTTTCCATTCTGTTTATGTCAATATTTTCCGTCTTGTGTTTATTGATAGTTATTATTAATAAAACTCTATTTTATTAATGATAGCAATATTATTATCCTTGAGCTCAGTTCCACTTCTTAAGCATATCGAAGATACATAATATCGGCCGCCAGACAATTAACGCACTCTAAAGATAATTAAGGAAGTTCCCTCAACGAATAGATATATATGGTATCGTCGGGAGTCATTCTACGACATTCAACTTTTACTCAATTTATTCATATCAAAAATTATATTTCTCGACCGGTTGAAGTGTTTTTTGGTATTCCGCAAGCTTCACTTCTTGGTCCACTTCTATTCACATTTATTTTCTGCCTCTTGGTATTCTTATACGTCTTCTTCGTCTCTTACTTCACTGACATGTAAATCTATCTCTCTCTATCCCCAGCATTGTTTGCGGGGACACTTAGAAAACAACTAACGTTTATAAGATCATCACTGAATGGCTCTCGGACAAATTCACGAAACAACCTTACAAAACGGAGGTATTACTGGTGTGTACTCCAACGGTTATGGCTCACTAAAAAACTAATGATCTCTATCTTATCCATGGCGCCTCCCATGACCGTTTGCCAATACCGAAAAAAAGGCTGGCCGTCATCTTTGATAGTCAGCTATCTCTCAACACTCGTGTTGCTGATATCGGCAAATCTTTTCTCCGTAAATGAAACGAAATTTCACCTCTCCAACTGGTTCAAAACACTACAGCCCGAGCTCTTCTCAGCCGGGGACGTTTAACTCTTGCCCCAAATTCTCGAAATGCACCGGCTGCCTATTCGATATACAATCACCTTCAAAGTCTCCATCCTTTCCTAAACAAGATTTTATATGCCACGGCACTCTCCTACCTGTCTTCTGCCAGGCCTGTATCACAATAGCCGAGAACCTACGATGTGGCTCCCCCACCACCTCGCCAACTCGTTGTTGCTCGTAGTCTGTGATGTATGGGTGATCGTCCGTTACGATCATCGCCCCACCCTGGTGCCTTTAAACGTCCTTTAAAGACTCACCTCTTCTCTCAGGCTTTTCTTTAGTTGATTGACAGGTGCTCTGTGAATCCTTGTGTCCTTGAAGAGTGCCATTATTATTATTATTTATTCAGGGGAGTTGGGTTTTGTTACCTAGTTTAGTCACGGAGATAGGGCATTAGTGTTTTCGTCCTAATTTAGTCACCATTTGATTATTTTGGGAAGTTTCTAATTTAGTAAGGGGGTGATTTTTTTTTTAATTTTGTCAATAATGAGGTGTTTTTCTGTTCACTTCATTAGTCATGAAGATGGGAATTTTTTTTTGGGGGGGGTCTTCTTAATTAGTCATCAGGATGGGGTATTTTTATGTTGTCTTCCAAATTTAGTCAGAAGAATGAGGTATTATTGTGTTTTTTTCTTAATTTAGTCATACAGATAGAGTATTTCGTGTTTTCCTAATTTAGTCCTGTTGGTGTTTGAGTTTTCTTCCCAATTTAATCATGCGAATGGGCTATTTTTGCTCCTTCGTAATTTAGTCTGAGCTATGGTTTTGTGGTTATCTTCCTAATTTATTCATGTGAATGGGTTTTTGTGTTTTACACCTAATTTAGGCATGACACTGGCCTATTTTTTTGTTTTCTCACATTAATTTAGTCATAGGATTGTTATATATTTGTGTTTTCCTAACTTGTATTATTGTGTTCTCTTCCTAAATTGCTCATGGGGAAGATTTTTTTTGTTCCTTCCTAATTTAGTAATAGAGAACGGTAATTTTGTCTTTTATTTATAATCTAATCCTAGATAAGAGCAATTTTTGCATTTCTTTCGAAATTATTTTTGGTGATGGCCTATTTATTTGATACGTTCCTAGTTTAGTCATAGGGATTGGATATTTTGTGTTTTCTTTCTAATTTAGGCTCTGTTTTCCTAATTTCATCGTTAGGATGGAGCATTTTGATGGGTTTTTTTCTTAATTTAGTCTTGTGAATGTGTATTTTTGTTTTGTTTTTTTTATAATAGAGTCATGGAGTAGGCGGTATTTTTGTGTTTTCCTAATTTAGTCATGATGATCTGGTATTTTATTTCTTATTTAGTCATGGGTATTAGGGCATCTCAAGATTTTAGTTCGTTCGAATCGAAAACTTTAGGAACGGAAGCTCAAAGTCCACAAAATCCTGTCAACTTCTCAAGATGTGAGGACTCAAATTCCCCAAACTCATGTCAACTAGTCACCAAGCGGCAACTCAAGGTGCCAAAACCTTGCCAGCTTTTGATGTAACCGCAACCATAAAGTACCAAAGGCTTTACATCAGTTTATCACATCGCCGAGCGGCAACTTAACTTAAAGTACCAAAAACCATGTCATCTGCTCACGGACATTCAATCTCCTCCTTATGCCGCACCGTAGAGAAGAACTTTCTCTTCCCGTTAATAGCTCGCGACCCCTCCCTCTTTATCCCTTTGGGCAGACCTCAGCCGGCTAACTATTATCATTCTCCGTATTGGTAACACAATTAATTGGACCTTTTGGGCACCATCACGACTATTCTTAGTCGTGGTAGTTCGCCAATATTCCTTTAACCAGGAGGATCCCGGATCCGTTTGCAAAATGAAATTGACATAAAAGTCAGTATGACAAAATTTGGTAATCCCGAGGGGACCAGGGCCGGTACTCTTTGAGGAGAGGTGCCAAAAGTATTACGTTCTTGACACTAAACATCGTACAGGTGTAACCTTCGTCTGTTCCGCGTTAGAGGTATGTGGATATAGATACGCATCAGAAGGATTCCTTGGATCAGAGTGTGTGTGTGTGTGTGTGGGGTGCTGAGAAGATAGGAGAGGAAAGAAAGCAGTGTTTTAGTTGGCTATCTGTGTGATGATAAGTGTAAAATCCACCCGCCCCAGTACAGGGCTGAGCACAGCGCGTCCACCAATGGGTAGCCAGATCTCTTCCTGTGCTAACGTTTGTGTCCACTCTTGCCGGGATCGAACCCGGTTCCGCGACGTTGGAAGAACAACGCCGTATCCACTCGGCTAGCAACAGCTCTTAGTGAAGTTGTGTGGAGTACTAATTAAATAATGGCAAAGCAGTGGAGGTGTATGCCAACGGCGGAAGCTTCCTATCCTATGCCATCCTGAGAGAAAGTCTGCGAGGAAAAGAGATTTAGAAGAGTTGTGCCCCTCCCTGTCCCCTCCCATGAATACTCGTGCTATAAACCTTCCGCACATTTTCACTTCCACCTAGCCCACCCTCACACACTCTTAACAAAAGACTAAAATGGCAGAGATTCCCTCATTGGTGTTCGGTTTTTGTTTTTTTAAGTGAATATTTATTATTTTTATTTGTTATTTTTTTATTATTATTATTGTTATTGATGATGTAATTGTTATTATTGTTACTATTTATATTATTATTATTATCAATATTATTATCATTACTATTATTATTATTGCTATTATTATCATTATCATTTATATTATTGTTCTTAGAAAACTATTATTAATTATTATTATTGTTGATATTGTTATTATAATTTATATTATTATTATTAGGCTTGCAGTAAATATAACTTGCTCCAGATGAGCTACAGTGTAATGATAATTATAATAATGAAAATAATAATAATAAGAGTAATTATCATTAACCGCTTTCCCCAAGAGGCGTCAGCGCGCTTCAACACCACTAAAACGTCCCACCCGCTTCATGCCCTCTTAAACGCAGGAGCACCCATCTTTTTGTCCACTCGTAACATCTACCATGCTCAATATCCTCCACTTCCTCCTCGATCAAACCTCTCCCTCTCGCATACACTCATACACATTATCAACTAACCTATGGCGTGCTCTTCCAACACCCTCTCACACCCTGACAATCACTCTCGTAGATTCCACCACACAAATCTATTCACATCCATTCCTCTTATGCGCCCATATCACCTGACATCACTTCTCGCCACAACCTCATTCACACCATCCAGTCCTCCTTCATTCTAGCTATCTCTAGCTCATACCGAGCATCCTTCTCAAGTTGTCCACTTGCACTGATCTCCCTCCCACATCTTTCTTCCTCTTTCCATACCACAGTCTCACTCTCACACAGCGAGGTTACCACCATCATACTCTCCCATGCGGCTTCCTGACACATTTCACACTCAAACCACATTCACTAATGCTCTGATCGCCCCCAAGACTTACCTACCATTTTAAAACCTTGTGGTTGCCACCTGCATCATCCCTACCACTATCATTTACAATGAATCCGAGATACTTAAAACTTCACACTTGTTCAAGATTGACACCGAACACCCACCACATTCTCACCCCCGAATACCATTACCTTACTCATTTCTGCACTTTTTTAGTCCCCCTTCCTCCCACACACCCTGCCCAAAGCTTCTATCAACGTGCCCAAATCCCTCTTACTCTCAACCATCACCAGGTCATCACTACATACCCACATAGACAGAACCCATCCCTCACTATCCTCATCACTCACACACGCCTTTACTTAACGTAATCTCTACCTGCAACTGAAATACGCTTCACACTATCCAATAGGTTCCCTCTCACCCCATTCATACTTATCACATGCTATGCATACTGAAGGCGTGTCATACACACTTAGCACATGACATACATACTTAGCTCCTACAATACATAGTTACCACATAGCATATATAGTTGTTACATGACATAGATACTTAGCACATGCCATGCATGCATAGAACATATCATACATACTAAGAACATGTCATAAATACTTAGCATATGCCATATATACTTAGCTCCTGCAAAACATACTTAGCACATACCATACATACTTAGAACATGTGATACATACTCGGCATATGTCATGCATACTCAGCACAATTCATACATATTTTTCACATGCCATACAAACTAAGCACATGATATAATGCTTTTCTAACTAATCGATCAAACGTTTTCTCCAGATCCATAACCCTAGCATACAATTTAATGCATCTATTTTCCATTATTTTTCACATCTCTCTCTCTCTCACACACACACACATACACACACTCAGTGCAAATATTTAATACACACACCACACATCAACTCTACCCCCACCTCCACCCACCCAAATTGCTCGTCCCTAATCAATCCCTCAGTTATCCTTCTTGGACCCTCAAACATAATTTTCCATACACTTTAAAATAGCTCACCACACAGCCCACAAACACATTGCATGATATAATCAGTACTTTTATTTAGCATCTCTAACTATATCATCTACTCGAGCTGCCTCCCAACTTTCAAACCTATCACAGAACTAACAACCTCTCTTTCCTAACCCGATACAGCATCCGATTTAAAACCAAAAGCGAATCATAAATTTGCGTAATCTTTCATACCCACCTTATAAAACTCACCAAGCTATTCTCGCTATCTACTTCTGACATCTTCGTTGGCAACGAGAACCCCGTCATTCTTGGTCTTGATGTTCACACAGCTATTCTTTTCCTGGGTTCCACACCTTTCTCACTTACTCCATAGAAAAACTTCCTGTTCCCTTCAGGATCCTCATTCATCTTCTTGTTCCCTTCAGGATTCTCATTCATCTTCCTGTTCACATCGGGATCCTCATTCCTTTACCCTCTTCTCATCGGGTTCCTCATTCAACTTCTTATTCCCATCAGGATCTCCATTCATCTTCTTGTTCACATCAGGATCCTCATCCATCTTCCTCTTTACATAGGAATCCTGATTCATCTTCCTGTTCCCATCGGGATCCTTATTCAATTTCTTATTCCCATCAGGTTCATCATTTGTCTTCCTGTTCATTTTGGGATCATCATTCATTTTTCTGTTCACATCGAGATCCTCATTCAGCTCTACGCCTCATCAGGTTCCTCATTCATCTTCCTATTTACATTCATCTTCCTGTTCACATTAGGATCCTCATTCATCTTCCTGTTCACATCGAGATAATCATTCATCTTTTGTTCAAATGTTTCCTTTACTGCATTCCTCCTCTGTTTACTCACTTGTTTCCCTTTCCTTTTCATCCCCTTCTATTCATCCAACCGCATCTCCCTGACATCCTGATATGAACTATTAACACACTTCACATCTCCATTCCACCATTCAGCATTTTACTTACTTTTTCCAGTTCTGGTACACGGCCACACAGCTAGTGCACACCCTACTACCACCTCATTCATTTTGTTTTATAACCTTTCTCTTCTCAGTCCCCCTTTCTCGGCTCTTCTCTTCCTTACATCAACCATTTAAACCTTACACAATACAATTGTGTGATTTGATAGTCCCATACTTATGATCTTACAGCATTCACATCAAATACATCCCGCACCATATTCTTTCTTACTTTGCATATATCAATTATATCCTTATATTGAAAGAATGTATTGATACATGTTTCTTTTATCACACAACCTGACCACCTTCTCTTTATTTCCATTCTCTTCATGTTTACCTAAACTCCATTTATTTTCTCTCTCATTATGTCACTTATTCGTCCATTCAGATCTGCTTCAACCATTAAAAGGTACCTCTTCCCATTTCCATCCACCACTCATCCCAAGTCATTCGAAAACTTCTCTTTCCTACCTTCACTTCTACCATTACAGGGTCCATACACTACAACCAAGCACAGTTTTACCCTTGCAACTCACAACTTCACCCACATATCCTTGAACTCACAAATTCATACTCAAACATTGCATCGTACGACACCCCCGCCCATTGTTATTGCGTGCTGCGCTCTAGGGATAGCACTTTCGAGGGTGCCGCTTCCCGGGCCACTGGCCCCTTATCCCGGTTTAGTACCCTTTTACGACGGTGGTAGTGAGAGTATGGGTATTATCCCTGCCCCACAAGCTGGCATTAGTCTTGGGTGTGGCCTGATTCACCGAATGACGATTGAGTTGACTTTCCTCTTTACAGAGTCGGCAAGGAGTACTACACGGGGCGATTGAATACTATAAACCTCCAGACCCCATCCAGAGGAAAAGAATCTCTGCCCCTAGTTGAAGAACACACTGCCCCAACCCCGCAACGGGATCCCACTCACGACTGGGCCTGTGTGGGGGTCTCCAATGGGTTCCGCTGTGGGTTTTGCAGCATGTCCCTCCTCTGTCTTGGGGGAAACGCCTACAAGCAACCCTGTCCCCCGGATACGAGTTGTACTCATCGTCCGGACTTCTCAGGTGCGGTGTGTCACACGGATATTCCGAAACAGTGCCAGTGTCGAAATGCCAACAAGCTCCAACCGGATCCTTACAATCCGGCTTCGTTCATCGTGTGCACATCCATCAGTGCCAGCCCACGCCGTATCGAGATGTGCCCTGCAGGTTACTTCTTTAATATAACTACCGCCACGTGCCAAAGAATGCCATCGTTCCCACCTTGTATCATGATTGGTACCTTCCCACTTACAAGCGATTGCCAGTGGTATTATACTTGTACCATCGATTCCGCTGGTAAATGGATGCATATACCAGCTAAATGCATGACGCCGGGTTACGTGTACAGTATTTCTTTGTCTGGTTGTACTCACCCTCACTTTTTAGCACCTACAGATCAGTGCTTATTGAGATCTGCAAAAGCTCGGAAAAGGTACATTTGTACAATCTTCGGTTACATTATTGCATCGATCTTTCCATCGCTTGTTACAACTTTGTGTACGAAAGTCTAATTAAATCCGCGCGTAAACAATGTGCCTATACTCTTTTTATATATTATTTATAGAGTGCGTGTGCATACTGACCTAATACACATCTACAGAAGCGTCTTATCCTGATGGAACCAAGGAAGGGCAAGTGAACGCAGAGGAAGGTAGATCTTTCTGAAGCAAATAGGACAGCTACTACTATAGACTTCAATTTTAGTGCGTGATAAGAAGTTATTAAAGAAAGGTATTGGGAGGGCACCCGGTTGTTCGTTTTAGAATGGCTGGCAAGACATAGAGAGAGAAAGAGAGAGAAAGAGAGAGAGAGAGAGAGAGAGAGAGAAAGAACTTGACGACTGAACCACAGCGAGTCTAAACCGAGTTTACCTTGAGAGACGCCAAAGGGTCTATAAATACATTACCCTATCCTTTCTTTTTCTATTTTCCTCTTATTTTGTTTTTTATATTCGCCTCTTTTCTCATGTTTTCTGTATATTCCCTTCCCTATTCCCTTATTTTCTTTTCCCTGCCTCTTTTCTCTCATCTCATTTTCTCTTTCCTCCAGCACTGTTTTCCCCACGCGACAAATTTGCGAATTAATAATGATTTTTTTTCATGAAATTTAGGCTGAATATTTTTTTAGTTTTGGGGGTTCATCCGTAAAACAAGAATCCACACCATAAAGACCCCCAAATCACTGTTTGAGATGTTTCCATTGTACCTTGTACATATTATGCCTTTGCAATTCATTATTTTAAATATTAAGGGAAATGGCCCCAAATACAATTACATTATAAATTTTCAACCAAATTAATTCCTTTCCTTATACTTATGTGCTCTTAATCATTTGCTCGCTTCACAGTTCCGTCACAACATCAAGCCAATTAATTACCATAGCTACTAGGGGTCTCCAAAAGTTTGTAGATAAATGGAATAAAATTAAAAAAGGGGTATAAATTTCATTTTTCAGCATAAACTCCATTGAGGTCAAGCGCTTTTGCAAAAAATAATACCCTTCATTTTAACCAATCATATAAAACTGAGAATTAAATCAATTTAAAACAATTCTTTTAACAGCATCAACAGAAGAAAACAAACCAAAAAATGTCGGATATCCAACTTTTTGGGAAGGGAGAGGGGTCCAAACCTTAAAAAAGCATGAAGGGCACTCGTTTTTCTTCTATTGATGATGTTAAAAGAGCTGTGTTAACTTGCTTTAATTCTCAGCATGAAGGGAACTCTCTTTTTCTGTTACTCATGTTAAAAGAGCTGTGTTAACTTGCTTTAATTCTCAGCATGAAGGGAACTCTTTTTTCTCTTACTCATGTTAAAAGAGCTGCGTTAACTTGCTTTAATTTTCAGCATGAAGGGAACTCTTTTTTTCTGTTACTGATGTTAAAAGAGCTGTGTTAGCTTGCTTTAATTCTCAGCATGAAGGGCACTTTTTCTTCTGTTGATGATGTTAAAAGAGCTCTTTTAACTTGTTTTTATTCTCAGAATGAAGGGCATTCTTTTTTCTTCGTTTGATGATGTTAAAATTGTGTTAACTTGCTTAAATTCTCAGCATGAAGGGCACTTTTTTCTGTTGATGGTGTTAAAAGAGATGTGTTGAGTTGCTTTAATTCTCAGCATCAATGGCACTTTATTCTTCTGTTGATGAGGTTAAAAGAGCTCTATTAATTTGCGTTAATTCTCAGCATGAAGGGCATTTTTTCTTCTGTTGATGATGTTAAAAGAGCTCTTTTAACTTGCTTTAATTCTCAGCATGAATGGCACTCTTTTTTATGATGATGATGTTAAAAGAGCTCTTTTAACTTGCTCTAATTCTCAGCATGAAGGGCACTATTTTATATGTTGATGATGTTAAAAGAGAAGTTTTAACTTGGTTTAATTCTCATAGCTCTCAGTTTTTTTAGTAATGGTTTAAATGGATGGTATCATCGCTTACAAATTGTTTTGACCTCAATGGAGCTTATGTTGAAAAATAAAATTTAGACTTTTTAAATTTTATTCCATTTTCTACGAGCTTTTTGAGGACCATCTCGTACAGTAATGCCATAGAGATGTTTCAAAATTAAGTGTCAGAGCTGAAAATATCCAAGTGCCTTTCTTGTTAATCATTATTTCTACTATATGTTTCCTCAAACCGCATCACCTTAGTTCATATGCAAACGTATCGTTACTATTTTTGTATTACACACAAGTGTGACGGATAGTGCAGTAACTGTTCTTATTGCTAATCAATTGCTCAACATCTCACAATTTAGATAAAAAAAAACATTGTTATTCTATCTCTGCATCTACTTTATGCCTACCTTAAAATCTGTATCATGTTTAGCCAATTCTAATAATTGTGTTAGATGGTTTTGTTAAAGTATATTATTAAATATGTAGTTGTTTTAGTCTACCTCAATGGCATACTCGTATGTACAGTTTTACTATAGATTCACACACTATGTATGATACAAATTTCACTGGGAATATACAGTTAATATGTTTAAAACCACCAGTAACTAAAATACAGCAGACGTCTCAAGAGTGACCCAGGTGGAACATCAATCGCATGACCAACCATACACATTTGTGGTCTCCACCTAAAAACTTCCCGAAATTATTTCAAAACCAAAAAAATGCTTATGGAAAAAGCATGACTTTTCCCTTGTCGGATTTGGTGATCGGATTTTCCTAAACTGATAGAGGAGAATCTGTGTACTCCCGATGCCCTTTCTCGTCTTTCGGTGAAGACAGGTCTTCTTGATTCATTATATCAGGCCCCTAGGGGACCTGAAAACTGCGGCCCGCAGAGTCTTTTAATGTGGCCCGTGTTTCATTTCAGAATTCGACAAAATGCTGTCACATTTGCGTGCAATATTAACAATTTCTACGACTGAGCTGACTCCTGACTTCGATATACTTGTTAATGCCCAAAAACCTACCTATTCATCTCATTATTTTTTATGTAAGTGCTACATTCTTAAATCAGTCATTTTCAAATACATTTTCAAAAAATATGATACTTTATAAATACTTATTCGCAGCATTACCATTATCGCCACGCTCTCTTTCGTTCGCGTGTTAAGCTACGTTGACTGTAGTTAGTACTTAGATGCGAGACGCCTTGGCCTTAGGTAAGGATCCCATGATGTAGAATTGCAAATCGTGGTTTGGATTCCACGTTAAACTGTATGTCCCGACTCTGACATCCTTCTGAAAACAGTTCAATAGGGGTAGCCAAACTATGTCAAAAAATTCCCCTTGGTTATTAATGTGTAGCGATATAGTGATGGCAAATGCACAAAAGTAATTTCAATTAACTTATTTGGATTCGAAATTTGCATCGTTTTTTTAAGTGCAGCCCACAAAGCTTTACATAAGCTTCAATGTGGTCTGCTGCTTAAAATTATCGCCCATCACTGCATTAGGCGAAGGCGAGTGCTGCATTTAGTCGCTTTTGTAGTGCCCGGTGAAACTAAAGGGAGCAGATGATAGTTGCCGCTTCGGTAAGTGAAGGGGTCACGAGTTCCCCTGTGAGCAATGTCAACCTCTACGATGTATAACTACTTTAAATGGTAGGAAGACTTGGTACCGCACTAATATAAAAAATATATATATTTATACTCTAAGGACAATGAAATTAACTCGCCCTTCAAACGTTGAATAAGTTATTTTGACTTAGAAAAATACTTAGTGGCTTAGACGAGGTGTACCACATATATTCTTTTAGCATGACCAACCATAACGAAAGAACAAAGAGTAATTTTTACACGGCATAATTATTAATATAAATAGTCGTAGTATTATTTTAAAGGGAAGTGAAAATATGTGGAAGATAAATTAGGTTGGGGCACCAGAAAAGTAGCCTAATTGGTGAGTAAGGACACAAAACACAAAGGACGAGACAACTAAAAAGCGTTTAATATGATGCCAAAAATGAGACGGGGTAGATCATTTAGAGAAAGAAACGATTATATTGAACTTCATGGGTAGATCAAACAACAAGGATCATAGAACATAAATCTATTGGAGAATGGCATGGAAAACCAGTCACAAAAACAAGAAATGGCACCTAAGAGGCAAAGGTCTGTTTCCGATGACGTTTATTTCTTTCTTTTCACTAAAGACTTATCATTTTATACAAGGCTAAAGTACGTGCTTCATTTTGTCTATCTTGTAGTACTCAGTGAAATCAACCATCAAGAAAGCTCCTACAAAACTGAAATTCCCATGACACTACCTTTTGCTAAGCAGACCATAAACAACTGGCCAATTTTCCTCAAAAGATCCTTGCCGGCCTGTCGAACATTAGTACGACCTAGTAAGGAAAACCGCCCTGCCTCTTTCGTTATTCAGTTGGAAACTGCGGCCTCTAGGGAGTGACTGGTCCATTGGCGACCTTCTGATCGATGTGCGTCACTGCACAAGTGCGAACACCAACCTTTAACCCCTCAGGATGGAAACCTAAAAAGTTCGAAAACCAGAGATGGGAGTAGTTGGGCGTGGCTTATAGCCCACCAACCCTTCTTTTTGTTTCAGTAGTCACAAATTTCCGAAATTTTAATTGTTGCCTAACATTCAAACTATAAAAAATTCCGATTACGTCCATAATAGTAAACCCGCGTACGACTTTGGTATTAAGACACGAGGTAAATAGTGACCAGTAGAAGGGTTCCACCCACTCAAAAAATCTTTAAGCGGCAAAGGGGTTTCCCATTTGACATCTTCTAAGCAGCCTTCGGGCAAGTCCGTTCCTGTGATGGAGCTAGGCATCATACTCCCTCTGCTTTCTCAGGAGTCCGCCAAGAATCTTCCAAGGAAATGGGCGTTTCTCCTTCACCTACAGGTTCGGTGATTTCACCCTTACCTCCTTCTGTAGAGTTGCCTCCTGGGGAAATTTACCTGCGGCGTAAATTTACAATTAACTACAGCACCTTAAAAGCTGAGTTATTGGCCGCCCATAATATGACTCCCGATTTCTACCGCCAAGAATTTCGAGGAGAGCGTATTAAACCTGGATAGACGTTCCGTCAATTCGGATACATTCTTCAGAGGAATTTTAAATTTTGGTTAGAATCCTCAAAGGGTGATCCGAACTACGAGTCCTTAACAAACTTCGTGTTGCAGGATCAATTTTTGGCGTCTCTCCCGACGGAGATCCGCGCGTTCGTCAAGGATCGTCGGTGCCAGACCTTTAAAGAATGTACCGAAGAAGCGGATGTCTATGCTGCAAGCCATAATTTATACCCAAAGGAGAATCAAACTTCTCACTAATCCCCCTACAAGGAAAGAAGGAAGGATTCGCGCCCCTTCACAGGAAAGCCGACGAAGTTTCCGAGCCCCGTAAAACCCCAAAACTTCATTCCCCCAAACCAACAACGGGACCCCAAACCTCCCGTTAAGATTTCTCCTCCATCTCTTTTCCCGAAACGACCAATCATATGCTTCACCTGTGGTGTAGAAAACCACATGAGCTGGAATTGCCCCCAAAATTCTAGGCTTAAGAGCGGACCAGCCCACCAAGTTCACCAGATTAATGCCACCCCGGCTCCCCCGGTGGTGCAGACCCAAGCAGAAACTTCTCCCCCTCCGTCAGGCCACCAGGTAAATTTTATTTTTGATAAAAGTTCATCGGGAACTTTGAAATTTGAGGAGGGCAGCATGAACGGCTGCCGAGTATCGATTCTCGACAGGGACACAGGATGTACGTGTTTCATCGTGTCCGACGAGCTCCTCCCCTAATGGACCCTAACCACGAAAAATTTGCGGTGGTACATGACTACCTTGGGCGGGCGAACCAATTCCCCGTCGTTAGATGTTACCTGCAGAGTCAATATTATGATGGCTGGGCTGAAGTCATTTCAGCACCCATACAATTCTGTTCCGTACCTATAGGACAGAGCCCCCAAGTAATTTCCGACCCTGTGTCTCAGGCCGCCCTTCCTCGAGGCCGAGCTAAGAAAGAAGCCCAGGAGCCCGTCCCCCTCAGAACCCCGATACCGTCCGATTTCTCGGAGACCCTTAACCAGGACTTTAGGACGGCACAAAAGGAGTGTGAATTACTATCACCCTTAGGTGATAAGGCCCAAGACAAGGACACGGAGACTGTCCGTGGACCCAAAGAAAAAAAGTACCCCCAACGCGCCCATGGAGATACATTTGTAGCACTGGACGAAACATCGGCGCTTGAAGAAGATTACCCCGCGGAGTCCCTTAATGTAATACAGACAGTGTGCATCCAACCTGATGCCGATTACCCTCCTCCTTCCCTACCAGGCGAGTCTTTTGAACCCTCTGACCTGGATATTGATGCGCAGCTGACACCACATCAAAAGAGTCAGCTACAAGAACTATTTGAATGGAGTCACCATTTAACCACCCTATTAGCTCTCTTCGAGCGACTGCGCGAAAATGGCCTCACCATTGGCCCAAGCAAATGCCATTTTGCCCACGAAACCATAAAATACTTGAGTTTCAAAATAGGAGAAAGCAAGTTAGGTCCCCAAGAGAACAAGATTAAGGCAATTGCCGACATGCCCCTCCCGATTACAAAGAAGCAATTAAGATCGTTCATAGGATCAGCTTCTTAATATCGGCGATTTGTTTCGTATTTCGCTGCAATTCCGGTACCCCTCAGCTCCCTTCAAAAAAAGAATTCCCCCGATCGTTTACGTTGGAATGATGTCGCTGTTTCCCATTTTAATCAGCTCAAGAGTAAGCTAATTTCTGTCCCCATTTTAAAGTTGCCCAACCCGGAAAAATTCTTTGGGATTAAGCCAGACGCGAGCAACGAGGGCATTGGAGGTGTACTCCTTCAATACGAGGATGACGGAACGAGTCATCCAGTTGCATATGCTAGTCGCCAATTATTACCACATGAAAAGAGATATGCCACTATAGAGAAGGAAGCTCTATCAATTATCTGGGTTATAGACAAATTCAAAATGTACTTGATAGGAAAAGAATTTCAGAGAGGAACCGACCACCGTCCATTAGCATATATTCGGAATGTACAACACTCCAACGGCCGAATTATGCGCTGGAGTTTACTCTTGCAAGAGTATCAATTTAAAATAAATTATATAAAAGGTTCCGATAACCAGGTCGCTGACACACTCAGTAGGAATGCGTTACAGAATAGCGTAGAGTAATTGTATTCATAGGATTAGTATCTCCATGTAGGTATATATCGTCTTGTACAACTTAAATTAGATTCTCTTGTAATATAATTAGTTAATGTATATTTTGTAACACTCAATGTCTATTTTTTTTTGTATGTATATATATTTGTACCCATTAAATTACGTATAAATTATTTTGTCCCATATGTACTAATTTTATATCATGTCATTGTTCCATGCCCCTTTTTTTATCAAGTTGTATTAAAGGTTATTTTCCCCTATAATCAAAAGATCAAAATAATCATATGTATTGAGGTAATACTAGTTAGCTGCAGGAAGGTATGGTTGGTACAAGAAAACGAGTTCCCCACAACGGAGCTCTATCGTTGTCCCTTCTCTCTTTTTTCTCGAAGTGACAACTTTCCCAGGAATGGAGGGGTATGATAGAACGGGTTGAGGCCGCTTAATTTCAACCACTTCTCACATGTTATTTAAAACCACGATGCTACCCACGTGCATCTTCGCTTTGAAGCCTGGGGCCTTATCGCAGCCACCTGAGTCAATGTTTAAACAAGGAGGTTTATCTTCCCCCGTGCGCCCCAGCGCCGACCTGGCCAGATTGAGTTAGGCTTATGGGCAGATAAGGCATTGTTCTCAGGCTCGGCTGTGCATTCCCTCGAAGCCCCCACTCCATTGTCCCACACGCCAAGGGGATGTCTCGACTATTTAGATGGAAACTTTACCACTAAGATCAGATTGGAGATCCAGATTTTCGTAGCGAAACATCACTACGACCCACTCTCACCTTGTGCGCCAAGGGACCTCGACCTCGAGATTCACCATCACTTGTCCAGAAGAAGGACAATATCCCTTGAGTGCCAAGGTTCGAGCCTTCGTGACGCCAAGTCCACAAGGCTTTCTCTGTTGTTCATAAAGAGAACAACATTAGAACAGCTATTGTTCTTTTGAGCCCGTTGACAAGAAACGGTTCTCACCCCCCCTCCCCCTGTTTTTCAGAAAGAGAACAACGTTAGAACAGCCATTGTTCTTTTGAGGCCGTTGACAAGAAACGGTTCTCACCCCCCCCTGTTGTTCAGAAAGAGAACAACGTTAGAACAGCCATTGTTCGTTTGAGCCCGTTGACAAGAAACGGTTCTCACCCCCCCCCCCCTGTTTTTAGAAGACAACAACGTAGAACAGCCATTGTTCGTTTGAGCCCGTTCGCCAAGAAATGGTTCTCACCCTTCCCCCTTGTTGTTCAGAAGAGAACAACATTGGAACAGCCTTTGTTCTCGAGCCCGTAGACAAGAGACGGTCCCCCCCCCCGCCTGTTGTTCAGAAGAGAATAACGTAGAACAGCCATTGTTCTTCAAGCCGTTCGTCAAGAAACGGTTCTCATTCCCAAGACGCCACGTCAGGATCATTTAATTCCCCCCCCCCCCTTCAGCTGGAACTCGCCAGCGGACCGAAAATTCCTTCACGTCGCCTTCCTCTGCACAACAAGTATAATTACGTAAGCCGAACGTTACCTTTGAGTATTTAACCCTTTTGTCAATTCTATCCTGTGCCTTAAATGGTTTAGCGAACCATCTCATCCCTTTAATTTATATTTATTTTACCTTTTTAAATCTCTTAATCCTCGGATTAGCTAGATTTTCCACGACCCTTTCCAATTCTCTGTTTATGTCAATATTTTCCGTTTTGTGTGTTGTTGATAGTTATTATTAATAAAACTCTAATTTATTAATGATAGCAATATTATTATCCTTGAGCTCAGTTCCACGTCATAAGCATATCGAGATACATAATATCGGCCAGCCTAGACATCCACGCACTCTAAAGATAATTAAATAAGTTCCCTCAACGAATAGTTATATATGGTATATCGTCGAGAGTCCATTCTACGACAATCATTTACTCCCACATGCGTAATCACAACTGCATCCCTCTTACACCCAGACATCAGACTATCATACCTCTCAGACACCTCATCTACACCAGCACCTGGCAACAAACTCTCACTCCCTTCCATTTACTCACACTCAACTTCCTATCTAAATATCTAACCTGAGAGTCACCCATCACAAGCACCTCAGTCATCCTCCTAGTTTCCCTAGGCCTAGCATTAGCCTTCCTCCTGTTTTCATTCAAACTACCCCTTATTTCACTTTCTGCCACAACCACATCAGATAAATCACTTTCAACATCTTCCTCTCTCAGGGCATCAAATCTGTTAGTCAACCTAACAGGTTCCATGTCCCTCTTACTCACAGACCGAACCTATCTATTCTATCCATATTCACCCACCATTTATCTTCACTCACATCAGTCACTTCTTTCTCTCCAGTCCCTAGTCTAGGCCTATCTTCCACCCTCCTGGTACCAGCCACATTCTTCATGCAAACACTCTCATCTTTTCTCACTTCATTCACCAACTCACCTCCACTACCAAAACCACATTTGCACTAGTCACATAACACACCAAGCATTCAGATGCATTTGCTCTTCTTTCAACACCACAAACTACATACATACTGCTTATATTAAAAGGCATACTCACTTCATCCAAAGCAACAGCCATACTGAGAAACTTTTCAAAATATAATTAAAAATTCCTTTAGTATTATGTCCTAACACTCAAAGTTAACTATCTTCCCAAACTTACAATATATTACACCGAAAAATCCCTAATGAAATGTCACTGAATAGAGAGCTCGCTGAGAACTCATCCGATCACTACCGACGTCGTGAGCTGATGGCAATACACCACTCGGTGCGAGAGATTGTGATTTATAGCAACTCATAAAGTGCCCTGAGTGCTCTCGGGGCATTGGAATCTCGTATCCCCTTGTTCGCTATATCTGTGACATCACGGTTTTGGCAAGCTGGGTGGATGTTGAGATTATCTTCTGTTGGGTTCCTGAACATGCAGGAATTGCTGGAAATGACACGCCGATGAGGATGCCAAAGAGTCCGTAAGGACTGGATGACTGGACCAGCTGTTTGCTCTTCCTTACACCGATTACATGGCAGGAATACCGGTAGCTTTCTGGGCTGCTTGGCAAAGAAGATGAGAGACGGTTGAGGGTAATTTAAAGTTGCATGCCATTGCGCCGTGACTGTTTGCATGGACCTATCCCCCCAATGCCGTGATGGCCTCAGGTTGCTTTCTTCCATCTCCAAATTAGACACACTTGTGGGATGCACCGCCATTTGATGGAGTGCTCGCCTGTGCCCTGCTGTGAAGAATGTTGTTCACCAGACTGTTTGGCACATTCTTGTTGAATGTCCCAGTCTGGGCAATCTTTGCGCACGTTGCCTCTCCTTGTACCTCTTGACTTGTAGACTTTTGGAGAGATGCTGGCCTTCTTCCCTTTATTTAACTAGTTTTTAAAAAAAATGTCTTCGTATGTCGCACATCCCTGCCCTGGGGCGAGGCGGACCTTTCCCTGATGCCGGAGCTTGCTCCATGCCCCTTTCCTTTTTTTTATTATTGTTTTTTTCCTTTGCATATTTTTGTTTTAAAATAGCCTAGTCCTAGGCTGTCATGATTACGGTGACTTATGCCCAAGTAGGCAGTCGCCAGATGGACTCCTAAGAAAATCCTGAACTCTTATTCTCTCTAAATCAACAATGCACTCACACAATCCACATAGACTATATGTATTCCCCTCAGCTATCACACCATAAACATTGCAAATACTCACAGATTCATGCCTAGCCAATAATTCCATGCATTCAGCCATTTCGCATAAAAACAATAGAAAAACTAATTCAAGTGAAAAAACAAAACAAAACAGACTTTAACTCCTTTATTCAAGTGAATGAAAAAACAGAAAACATTTCAAAATTCTTTAATGAAGCGCTTGATTTGACGATTTAATTTAAAGTTTAATTAAAAATTCCTTACCTATACAAAGCTAAACAACTTTATGTGGAGAAAAAAAAAGTGAACTTTCACAATCGTTTGATGTAAGAGGGGTCACCAGTTATGGTTGTGTTGTGTTCAAAACCCATAACCGATTTGTGTAGATTAGAATGATTTCACTGCAAAGATTTTGCTGTTCTACGGTTGTATTTTACCTTTTTTTCAGTACTGGGGGGTTGTGAGTGAAAATTTAAACAGTTGCAGAAGGTTTGCAGAGTATTTAGACTCCAGAATTTTAGCATTTAATTGAATTTTGTTTGGAACTCCCTCAAAATGGCACGAGTAGCAGCGTGTGTTGACAAATCAAAGGATGTTTGTGGTCACTGCAAAGAGAAGTGCATGGAAAGAGGGAAACAGTAAAGAAGAACTTTACAGAGATGGAAAGCAAAGTGAAAGAGGAAATAGAGATCACTGTTGTGGAAACCATTGCTAAGAAAGTCAAACATGCTTGGAACACAGAGAAAGATAGGGCAATTAGGGCTAAAAATGTGCTGCTCTCAAATATTCCTGAGTTTGAGGCTAGGCTAGGTGCACAAAGAAAGGAGGAGGATGAAAAGACTTTCGGACCTTTTCACAAATACTTTAAATATCGATGCTAAAGACATTGCCTGAAAAATTGTCTCTATTTTCAGACTAGAAAGAAAGGATAGTGATGGGTCAAATAGAGGCCCTAGCCTGGTGAAGGTAGTAATGGACCATGATGAGGAATTAAAAAATTATAAAATCTTTAGGGACATGACCAGGGAGGACAGAGACAGAAGGAAAGTGTTGGTTGAAGAAATGAAACAAAAAAATGAGGAGCTCCGATGACAGGAAATAGCATATTTAAAATGGATCATCAGCGGCGAAACTGTAGTCAAAGTGAGAGCAACTCAGAGAAATTTTTAGCTGCCCACACCACCCTCAAATGTATCTATACAAATGCTGATTGAGTATACAATAAGGCAAGTGAACTTCAGGCCTTGCTTGATGTTCTCTGTCCAGATATTGTGTGTTTAATGGAAACAAAACTAAACGAACATCTCAATTCAATATACCAGAGTTTGATATTGGTTATTGTGGACTAGTAGTTGAAGACATTGAAATGGATACTAACATGGTACAGGACCTCATGATGAAAATTAACAGGAATAGTGCCAAGGGACCTGATGGAATACACCCAAGACTTCTAAGTGAATGCCACAGCGAACTAGCACTGCCAGTGTCACTAATCATCAGGAAATCACTTGATTCAGGTCTAGTACCAGCTCTCTGGACTCTTGGATCCCTGTGTCCAATCCACAAGAAAGGTGATATTCTCAACCCTCTGAATTATCAACCAGTTTCGTTGACCTGTGTACTATGCAAAATATGTGAGAAATTGATAAGGAGAGCAATAGTGAACTACCTAGAGGTCAATTAATTTACGATGGACAACATGGGTTCAGAGAGAAAAGGAGCACGCTCACAAACCTGTTGTAATACATGGAGATACTGACAACAGCAGTGGAAAACCAAATTCCAGTGGATGTAAATTACCTTGACTGTAGAAAAGCCTTCGATACTGTACCACATATGCAATTGCTTAGAAAACTGGAGGCAAAATCTTGCAGTGGATCAAGGCCTTCTTAACAGGAAGAGAGCAATATGTTCGAAATAAGAGGCACAAGGTCGAATAATTTCCAGGTAACCTCAGGAGTACCCCAGGGATTGGTCTTGGACCCTGTACTATTTCTCATTTACATCAACAACCTGGTAAACAAGCTGGAATGCCCTGTGCTGCTTTTTGCAGATGATGCAAAAATTTTCAAAGAGATTAGATAGTTGGACAATATCAAGGCAATGAAGAGAGATCTGAGGAAGCTATAAACTTGGAGTGAGAAGTGGCTGTTGCAGTTTAATGCTGATAAGTATGTCACCATGCATATTAATCACAGTAATCCCCATAGCAGCTATAACCTCAACAGAGTACAGCTAAACGAATCAGCTGTGGAAACAGACCTGGGAGTCTATTTATCAGCAGATCTAAAACCCTTGCAGCATGTTAATGTGGCAGCGGCAAAGGGCAACTCTATGGTTGGTCTAATTAGGGGAAATTTTCATGAAATCAATTTGGCTGTATGTCATACCCTGTATTGTGTCTTAGTAAGGCTGCACCTGGAATATGCTGTCCAAAGTTGGTCACTGTACTACAGGAAGGATATACGAGAATTAGAAAAAGTCCAGAGACGAATGACAAAGCTTGTTCCTGAACTGAAAGACCTTGAGTATGAAGCAAGATGTGAGCATTTGGCCCTCACAACACGAGAAGGGGTGATCTAATTGAGACGTACAAGATTATAAACAGATTCAAGAACATCGATTACAAGGTCTTCTTCGAGCACAGTGAGACCAACACACGTTCAAACTCTCTAAAGCTTAAGAAAAAAAAGCCACTGGAGGACCCTAGTCAGGGTCAACTCCTTCAGTGTCAGAGTGGTCAATAGTTGAAATGCCCTCCCAGAGGAAATAGTGAACCTGCCAACTATTAGTCAGTTTTTCAAAGCTAGACATGAATGATTGCTAACTGTGATATGTTAACCAGTACTTGAATAGCAAACTAAGTTAGATGTATTTATATTTTGATATCAATAGTATTTTCTGTAGTGTTAAGGAGATTTATTTTTCGAGAAGTGAATGAGTTAAAAATATGATTTTGTAACATGAGTTCTACTCATCTATGCATCGCAAGAGTCAAGATGGGAGTACAACAAGACAAGTCTCTTAACCTCCCATGTTATTGAAATAGGTAAGCTTGTCTACCTGCTTGGCAATAAGGTCTTCTTCTGTCAATTCTGTGTTTGTTATTCATCAAGAACTTGGAATTTCTTCCTATGGTGGTACTCCATTCCGTGGAAATGTCCTCTGATGAATTTTTTTCTTGGATTTGTATCTTCATAGATGTTTGGTCTTCATGGAATTGAGGCCTCATCTAAATGTATATTATACAAGACCATACAGTTATCAACACTACCCACTTCAAAAATTCAGTTTAATTACCCATTTAAATTAATGGATGTGGATTTGGTGGAATATCCAGGCAGAATTTGCTTTGTGGTAGTGGACCACTTTTCCAAATGGGTTGCTATGGTAACACAGTGGCTAAAACAGTGGCAGATGCACTGACCCAGCAAATTGTACCATTCTTGCCAAAAGTACCTGAGCAAATTTTGTCTGACATTGGATCCGAGTTTCTAGGGGCCAGACTATACAAAATCCTTAAATGACACGGGCATATGCCATTTTTTTACCTCAAAAACTGTATAAATTGAGTGTCTGCCTACCTTAAGTGACAATGAAATTGTTGCTGAACTAGAGCGATAAAAATGAGTTTTTAGGTTTTCAAAAGTTGACTGTAAGCAGCATACTGGAATCAATGGTTTGATTAGTACCACAACTATCTTATTCATAATGTTCATGCTTAAGATGAAATTTCGTTTGAAGACAGCAATGATCCGAACTACAGTTTCTCTACAGTTTTGTCTGTTCCTTTCTCTCAAGCTGATGGTTTGGCTGAGGCTCAAACATCTTTGTTTGATACCTCATTCAGGGAGATTTTTTTGGTAATCAATTTCCTTCTCATTTGGAAGATCTGATTGAAGGTCTTTGGCTTCATGAACCGCTAATCCCTGGTCTTGAACTTGACTTTAAAGGATCCTCGGATCATGGTTTGCAAGTGAACAAATTACTGGTTAGTTCACCCTCCAATTTGGAGACTACTTCAAGAGATAAATGATTGCTGGAGAGCTAGAATTCTTCTCCCATTCGTATTAATAGGCTAAATTTATTACAGCAACATATGCCATTGGTGGCTAAATTAATTATAGCAACATAAGCCCTTGGTAGCAGTTGGCGTTAAAAAAAAATCTAGCAAAATCACATCCCATTCCATGACACTCTCTCTGACATTTTTTGGTGCAATTGATAATCTTTTGCCGGCTCTGTGGCGAATCAACCTCCTGCCATTAAATTAGAACAAATTGAACTTAGATCTCACTGAAGTGGACCAGGCACAATTGATCATCTTCAGACTGATTATAGCTTCACAGGTGTGTGACCATGAAGATTAGCTTCCTCCAGCCAATGTAACAGTTTGCCTGGAAACATTGATGCCTCAAATCTCTTTAGAAACTGCTGCAGCCATCTTGAAATAGTCCTTCACAATTTGGCTAATAGCTCAGTCAGTCTTTCCTTAATTTACCATTGATTTACCACACTTATATAAACCTATTTTGTCATAGGTTGACATGATATTTCGGACTACACTTTTGAGGTGCTTGATAGTCTCTGCAATGGTTCTATTTGAAAGATCATCTTTGTGTCACAGCTTTACTATCAGCTTGCAGAAGTCATGACAGATTTCTTAATGACCCAAGATACAAAGATTGAACTGAAGTTAATTGCTATACAAACAATGCCATTTTCTCTTAGAAACCCAAGTATTTGGATCATTTTGAATGCCTTTTTTTTTTTTAGTAAATTGCTCATCTGATGATAAATTTTGCTTTATTCATCAAAATTTTCATAACTTTTGCCCATATATAGTTTATACCTGTAGGTTAGGTTAATACCTGTATTTTGGAAACTTTGGATTTGCTTCAGCAAAAGTTAGGTATGGAAGATGCTGTGATAGAAATACAGTCCTTATGATCTTTTTGGATGGTACTGTATACTGCCTACATATATTTTTGATAAAATAGCTTTCATTTACTGATTAAGGTCCTGCAATACTGAATGTTCAATTTTATATAAGTAGGCTTCAAAATGGAATTTTTCATTTGAACATGATTCTGAGTTACCAATGCTAGTTCATTCAATTGTTGAAGTGTTTCAGGTAATGTGAACGGCTACTTCATAGAGTGCCTGTGTTCCTGTAGCAATGTGCTCATTGCTCAACAAAATTCAGTTACTAACAGCTAAAAATATTTCATTATCCAGCAAGAGAGAGAGACTCTTTTCTTCATTAAAGATACAATGCCTGCCATCAGCAATTAATCCTTTGTTGTTCAGGTGATATATCAATTGTTTTCACACCATTAAAAATTTATTAAAGGTGTTAAATCCTGAGATTGCAACTTCTTAGTCACAGTAAAAGAGTGACTAAGTAGATTAATTCTGGCTTTCAGTTAGTGAGACATTTATTCAAGCACATGTTTTATAATATAACTGCTTCTCCAGCATTTTGCTTGATCCCAAAGAACTCCTTTTCCATCTCATCTCTGGAGAAGAGCTTCAACAGGCCAATGTAACTACCTGTATGTTAATCTTTCAATCCATTTCTTATTGCTAGTAGCAGTATATTTACAGCACGATGCATATATTAAATTCTAATTAGCTTAGATGTTTCTTTAGCAATACCATGTATTTGTCCCATTTGTGGATTACTTGCAGTAATGGATCTTCATTTAGTATTTGTGTCTCTTCATCAACTTTATTAATTTTCTCAATTGTGCTTAACATATTTAAAGCATTATCTGTTACAATACATAGAACCTGTTACTTTTTAATTTCAAAATCTTCAAAAACATCTTTCAATAAATTCTGAAAATATTTCCTGAAGTAATGTATCTTGGGGCCCCTTTATTGCTAATGTCTGAGTTATAATTATATTTACTTTCTTCCATTTGGCTTCTCCAACTATGTTTCCATACACTTTCCTTTCTAGAAAAATTGAGTTTCTTAGCTATGTCTCAATTTAAGCCTAAAAAGGCTGCTTGTGAAATAAAAGATAGAGGTTCACTATTCTCACTGCCATTTCAATGATATGGTTTTTAACTTTCTGGCATCATTATAGATACATACATATATGTCAGAACCATGAAAACTACTAAATTTTGCCTTACTGTTTTTTTTTACACACTCTTTTATAGCAGCGCACATTTTTCATCTCTTGATATTGGAGTGTTTAAAAAGATCCAACTTTTTTTTACACACTTTAGGGTGCCACTTTCATTTTATTTTAAGGCTCCATACATGCTTGCATGTGTCTGCCCTATTTACCTAATGGCAGCTTTCCATGCTGCTCAATCTCTGGTTGTTTCTCTATTCAAACTCATATGTCTGAGGTCCCTCTGTATGACCTCATTCCACATCTTCCTTGGTCTCCCTCTGGCAGCTACACCCCCAACCTCCAAACTCCTCACACCCTTCACCTAATTATTATCCCCCATCCAAACCACCTTGGCCTACTTCTTCTCAGTGCCACACTAATGCATTCTATCCCCAATCTATTGCTTAATTCACAGTTTGCAACTCTGTCACCTCCAGGCCTCAAATTCAAAAATGTTTTGCACAGCCATCTCATAACATAATTTCACGGATGACAAAAGCCACAAGGGCCTATCAAAGGTCATCCACATCTGTCAAAACCCACCCACAAAAAGCACCATCGCTAGGGGAAGACAAAATCAAAGCCTTTGGATGTCCTCTTCCTTCACAGCCCAAGTTTCGCTGCCATAAAACATTGCACTTCATACGCACACAGTGTACAAATGTCCCTTAGCTCAGAGGGAAAAACCCCTCAGCATCAAGAGAGAAGGCAGCTCTCTGAACCACTTTTAACCCTTGCCACAGAACTCACCCTAGCACCCCCCCCCTGCACTGATCATATCTCCCAGATAGCAGAACTCCTTTATGCATTCAAGCGATGCACCATCAAATACAATCCTCTCCACTTGCTCTCCTCTACACACTGAAACTCTCCATCATTCTGTAGCCTACCCCCGATACCACTACATCTTTTATGTACCCACAAACCACATCCATTATACAGGATAGAGTTATTCCCTACCCATCTGTGACAGACTGCACATGGCCACATACCCTCAATGATGTCATTACCACTACCCACTCTTGAAATCATCATCTTTGTTTTATCCAAATTCACTCACAGCCCCATGGAATTCAACCCTTCCCTCCACAACCTGAACATCGCAGGTGCTGTCCTCTCATCCTCAGCAATCAGCACTAGGTCATCAGCTACGACAACTCAAATGGCAATCCTGTTCTAAAATTCTGTGACAGCACTTCCAGGCCCATAACAAAGAGCAAGGGACTCAAAATGGATCCCTGATGCACACCAGCCTTCACAGAGAAGTCATCACTCACTTCTCCATTCACCCTCACCTTGGTTGTCAAACCTACATACATAGCCATGACCACCCTAACCAACCACTCTTCGATTCCTAATTTTCTCATTACGCACCTCACCACATGTCTTGGTACCCTATCAAAAGTCTTTTCCAGGTCAACAAAAATATAATACAATGCCTTTTTCCTAGCAATGTACTTCTCCTGGAGCTGTCTAACTATAAATATAGCATCCGTGGTTCCTTTTCCAGTCATGAACCCAAACTGCATGTCATCAAAGTTTATCGTTTCCCTAATCATTTCTTCTAGAAGACGCTTCATATATTTCATAACATGATCAAGGAGCTTTATGTCTCTGTAGCCACCCCTTTCTAGTGCACCACCTTTACCCTTATACACATTCACATTCATATATGACAGCATTTCTAAGGTCTGTGACCAACTGCACACCGATATCTCCAGATGCTTTCAACCTCTCGACATTTATCTCAGAAACACCCACTGTGTTTGATGGCTCTACTCACCATTTTGTCCTCAAATGATGGCCACAGTCCAGCCACAGGTTCCGCAGAATCCATAATTCTCCAGTCCCAGTCAAATTCTACGTTTAATAAATGATTATAGTGTTCCCTCCAAGCGTTTTTTTATATCGTCCTGCCCAACCACAACTCTACCATCATTTTTAATGCACTGCTCACCCGCTATATCACTATTTTCATTTTTCATCTGCCTAGCCAGTTTAAACACCCTCTTCCTACCCTCAGCACCATTGGGGCTCGCAAGAAGAGTTTTTTGGGCCTCTGACTTTGCCCTATGCACTTCCCAGAATTGCCCTTCTTTTCGCTTCCAAGTATACTTCCTTACTCCTCCCCTGCTTCCATGCCATTGCCATTAATGATCTTTTTTTTCACAAATCTAAATATCATAACTTTTTGAAATTTGCAGAGAACTTTATATTAAAATATATCCTGACAAAAATAGCTTGATAAAATTATTATTTGTGAAAGAGAAAATGTTTACATACGAGGAGCGGTCAATAAGTTTTGCACTTCGGATATAAGGAAACAAGATACAAGGAAAAGTGTTTTATTATTTTTTAATATTACTACCCTCGACTTCAATGCCCTTGCATCACTTGTCCCTGAGGCTTCAAATTCCCAACAACCAGAAATATCCTAACTGCTGTTCAATCCACTCCTGGACAGCAAGCTGGACATCTTCATCGCCCCCAAACCGGCGTCCACGCAGTGCAGCCTTGAGCAGGCGGAATAAAAAGTAGTCGCTAGAGGCCAGATCGGACTGTAGGGGGGATGGTTGAGCTCCTCTAATCCGCACTCACGCAGGGCAGCTTGTGCAACTATGGCCTTGTGGACAGGGGCATTGTCGTGGAGGAGCAGGACGCCGCATGTCAACCTGCCGTGCCGCTTCTGACGGATGCACTTCTTCAACCCAGCCAGTTCCTCAGAGTAATATTGGTCTGTGATGGTCCTTCCACGAGGCGCATAGTCCACCATCAACACTCCCTCAGAATCCCAGACTGAGGATTGGGTCCAGAACTTGATGGGGGTTAGAGAGCCCCTGTGCTTCCAGGCCATGCTTTCGAGCTTGGTCTCGGGATCCCAGTGATGGACCCATGTTTCATCACCTGTCACTATGCGTGACTCAAATCCCGCCGGGTCTTGGTTGTACAGGAGCAGCAGCTCCTCCGAACTTTGATGACGTTGAAGTCGATCATGGGGCGTCAGGTTTCTAGGGACCCAACGGGCAGAGACCTTGGTCATGGCCAAATTGTCGTGGATGATGTTGATAACACTTCCATGTGATATTCCAAGTTCCTGCTCGATTTCTTCGGCCTTCACCCGTCGAATTTTGAGGATCATCCTCTCTGCACAGGCCACATTGTCCTCGTTGGTCACGTCTGATGGGTGTCATGGACGGGGGTCATCTTCATGGGACTCACGACCATGGTAAAACTCCCTATTCCAGCCAGCAATGGTTGCATAGGAAGGGGCGGTGTCGGTGTACACTGCAACCATGCGTTCATGGATCTCTTTTGCCTTCTTGCCTTCCTTGGTAAAAAATTTGATCACTGTGCGGTGCTCAACCTTCTCCATTGTTGAAAAATTTGTGACTGATGATCTGCGATCAGCTACTGCTTCTTAAATAGACGAAGCAGGAGCGTGCGGCTGCAAGTCCTGACTTGTCATAACTTTTCCTAACAGCCATCCCCCTTCCTCTGTTTTGCCCTACCGATTTGCAAAACTTATTGACCGCCCCTCGTATATTAGCAGGTATGTTTAGATTAAATTTATTAGGAGTCCGTCAGTAAAAATGATCTGACTCTAACTCTCATAACCCAAGAATTGCTTACAACTCTGACTCCACAGTGCCACTTACTAGAGTCTACAGTTTGTCAGAGTGAACCCAAAGAAGTCAATATTGTAAAAATAAAGCAAAGTAAGCCAAACCAGAATAGGCAGTGTTTTAACTAGAAGCAAAGTCTAAAGGGTTTTTTTTTCTTGTGCTTCTCCTTTCACAGAGAGGGTTTCCATTGTCCTGCAAAGGTCTTTGCAATGAATGTAAAAAGTGTCATAAAAATGTTGTGAATCTATTCAAGGTTAATGAAATTCAAGCTCATTCAAACTAGTTCTACTATATCTTTATGAAAGGTAGGATTGTGCCAATGCTTGATAACCAGTATTTTAGTGGGATTACAGTCATTATGCAGTTAGTTTTGTAGTAGATAGTGAGCTGGATGTTATTGCCATACTCGATGTTTAATTTTCTTCTTTGTGTGGTGAGCTTCAGTCTAGAGCAGAGTTTAGGGTTTCATGGCCCTGTGGGACGGTGTTGTTTGTTTTAACCAAGTTAAATTTGAAACTTGGGATTGATGATAGATAAGTCAGTATTGACTGAATTGTACCTTATTGAAGGATAAAGCTCTTAGGCCAGGGGTGGGCGACCTCCAGCCTGCAAAGGCTAACGTCTGGCCTGCCACCTTGCTTGGCATTAATATTGCAATCCGGCCCTGAAACCCCAGCAAAAAAAATAGAGAAATTCTGCCAAACAGCATCTATCTCAGTAGACTCATAGAGGGAGAGGGGAATGAGTCTTACATCTGGCAGTGAAATTGAGTACAAAATGAGACAAAAATGCATTTCCCTCAGATACGAAAAATTTCATCAAGACCAAAGTTATAGAGGAAGCAATCCTAAACAAAAAGGGCTTATAACTTTTTCCACTGCAATGAATCCCTACTGAGATATGGGTGCGAGCATACAATTCTTGTATAATGTATACTAGTATATATATATATATATATATATATATATAAGAGGAAGAAGAATTGGACGCAAATGAGCAAATGAGAGAAGAAACCGGAGTTTTTAAAGGCAAGGGAGAGGGACATTAGAAGAATCCAGAATCAAAGGGAGCAGAGGGCGGCACAATGAAGGAGATCCTTTACTGAGAAGACAGAAATAACGCCAGGGGAAAAAAGTTTTGAAAATTCCTGGCCGGTAAAGCATCTGACTGGCAATCAGCAGACCCGGGTTCGAGTCCCGGCCAGGAATTTTCAAAACTTTTTCCCCTGGCATTATTTCTGTCTTGGTAAAGGATCACTTTCACTGTGCCGCCCTCTGCTCTCTTTGATTCTGGATTCTTCTAATGTCCCTCTCTCTTGCCTTTAAAAAAGTCTGGTTTCTTGTCTCATTTGCTCATTCATGTCCAATTCTTCTTCCTCTTGTACTATATGTATTTATAGTCAGCTATACAAGGTTTCTGCATCTTTCTTTCTGTCTTCAAATTTATTTGAAAGACAGAAAATAAAAATGGCATAGCCCCGTGGTGGTTGTACTATCACCCGCAGACTCTGTAGTTATAATAATAATAATAAGTCTTTTGTAATGCGCTCTTCAAGGCCTGAGGCCTTCCCACAGCGCACGTTGTGCTGAGATGAGAATGGAAATTCAAGAAGGGGGAGACGCTTAAATGTGGTAAGAGAGGGAGAAGACCTGATTTCAGCAGGAAGAGCATTCCACAACTTAAGGGCGCAGATTGAGAAGGAGCAGTCCCCCATTGAGCAGAGGGCTGAACGAGGAATATTCAAAAGAGGTGCATATGATGACCGAAGGGCCCGAGGGACATGGCGTGGTGAGAGGGCAGAAGAGAGGTAAGACGGGGCCTTGTTGTTTAGGGCCTTAAATGTGAAGAGAAGTATCTTGAAGTGAGTACGGGATCTGACAGGGAGCCAGTGCAGTTCATGCAGCAAGGGTTTCGAGGGAGAGAAGCGAGGGTGATGGAGGAGAAGCCGGGCGGCATAGTTCTGTACAAGTTGAAGGGGGCGGAGAGAGGAGGATGGAAGATTCACAAGCAGAGAGTTACAGTAGTCAAGGTGTGAGGTGATGAAGGCATGAACAGCAGTCTCAAGACTTTGGCGATCAAAGTGAGAGCGAATGCGAGAGAAGTTACGAAGGAAACATAGAGAGGATTTGCTGACATTGCGGATATGAGGCTTAAAGGAGAGATGCTCATCAAAAACAACACCCAGATTCCTAACGCAGTCAGAGAAAATGATAGTATTACAGCCCTGAGTAAGCGAGGGAAAGAGAGATTTAGATTTTTTGACAAGAGCAGGGGTGCCGACGAGGAGGACCTCAGTTTTGGAGTGATTAAGCCTGAGGAAGTTGGTAGAGAGCCAGTCAGAAATGGAGGAGTAGGCAGCCAGGAGGTCAGTGATAGAGTAGGCAAGAGACGTGGGGGATGAGCATAGAGGTGGAAGGATAGACAGAGATTACGGAGAAGGGAACTAAGAGGGAGAAGGTAGATACAAAATAGTAGAGGACCAAGGACGGACAGAGCCTTGTGGCACTCACGTCGTCAATCACAACGGATTGGGTACGAGACGAGACGTATGAGTGGAACCAGTCAAGCACGGTGCCTGATATGCCGAGGAAAGAGTGGAGACGATCAAGTAGGACAGTATATATATATGGTCACTTTGAGGATTTCGTTTGTCACTCCAGCCTGCGGCCTGCTCTCAAAAGTCTCATCTGACCCTCACTCTGAAAAGGTTGCCCGTGCTGTCTTAAACCATCTAGTTCTGGAATCTTTAAGTATCCTGAAGTGGCTAAGGAGTTTTCACTCAAATTACAGTTTCATCAAAGAGTACACAAAGATCGTCTTATCAATACAATTGAAATATTAACTGCATACATACCTACCTAGGATATTTCAGTAAACCAAGTTTCACTTTTGTACAATGTTTTTTAGTATTCAAAATATCGGCCTAAAATTTGACATAAAGCGTGATACACAGTTTAGCCCCACAATCTATGGTATTGTGAGAATAACCAAAGGTTTTTCTATCTAAAATAATTTGTTAAAGGGGAAAGGTGTAAAATGTGTTGTTTATAGTACCTTAGCTAGCTTGGCTACTGCAAACAATTTTTTTACAAGTTTGAGGTTAACTGGATTTTTTTCAGATTCCTTTTTACATTCAGAATTGTGTCATCACACTACATTTATTACTCCCTTTGGACAGTACTAATTGATTTCCCTCACACGCACACAGACAAAGTAGTATAACTGAAATATACACCAAGGAGAAGTAATTTACTAGATGGTCATGAGGGCATTAAGGATTTATTGGATTATGTAAATAGTGGCGATATTGACACAGAATACAATACAAAGTACAATAAACAGTATATTCTAAGATATATTAGCATTAAGTTGGCAATCATTTACATACATGTTTTCATTGTATATTAAAAAAAGACGTTAGAATTTTTTGTAAATCCTAAAAAAAATAGTCACCATTTTTTTTAAGAAAACCCCAATTATATTAAACTAACAAAAATATCTGATCATAGATTTGTCTTGGCTATGGAACAGTATCAAACTAATATATATATATATTTATGTTGATTCTTTTCTTTTCCATTTTTAAAATGCCAAATTGTGGCAATTCTTTTAGTAAGAATATTAAAAATTCTAGTTAACATAGAAGATGGTAAATATTCATTTGCTCCTGTATTTCCAAAGGTAAAGCAATTTTCAGGATAAATTGTTAGTTATATTTGAATGGTTATAATTAATTGCTTTGCTTTTCTTTATGAAATATTTTTTATAGAGTATGTGGAGCAGAGTGAATGATGAGAAAACTCAGGAAGATTATATCACAACAGAGATTTTACATCCCAATTTTGTATGATCATCACACTTGGATCAAAGTAAGATATTTTTTTTCCTAAGTCTTAAGTGAGACCTAAATAACTTTTTAATAGTGATGCCTCTGATGGATACTGCCATAACCTATTCCACCTGATGCATGTTCTTACAGCCCATGTGTCCCCATTAGTCTCAAAATTACTGCAGCTTTATTCCTTTTACACATATCTTTCATTCCTTTCCACCACTTTAAACCGTTTCTCACTTATTTTCTTCTTTTGTCTTTTTGAGAAAAGTGTGCCTTCCTGCCCCAATGCCCACAAGGAAGGCTTAGGCTGTGGTGGTAACTGTCACTCGTGCAGCCACTGTCTAGGAAACTTTTGCCCTCTCTCGGCTTCTCATTTGCACCTTAACAATTCCAACTCACTTCTTTAACTAATCTTGACTAGTATTAAGGACCTGACAAGCTTCATAATGCTGTGTTAGAAGAGGAGCTTTAGAATCTCTAAAAATCTGGCTTTTTAACAATGTGGTTGCAAGAAACCAGGCAGGAGGGGTCCTTGGAATTGGGGCACAATTTATAGGATGAGTGGTTTGCATCCTATAACCCCATCCCTGTGTAATGGGCTGACACTCCCTCACTTTTGGCCTTTCTTGTGTTCCTATGACTGTACTGCTTATGGTGGGCAGGTCTTGGTTGCCAGGCTAACTAAAACTCCTGGGTATGGCCATGTATATGTACACTATGCAATAAACTCATCATAAAAAGACAAACATCCATAATGTGCAACACCACAACAGGTACATCTCAAATGCACAAATACTAAAATCAAACAATACACAAAATACTGGATATGCCCAAAACACCAAGCACCACATGAATCAACGCCCACCCAACCACAACCTACAAACTCACAACCCATACTTCCACAAACATCACAAACCCCTAGACAATCAAACAAACACGGGTGGGATCGGCAGTTAGCCTGGCTGTCGCTCCCACCTCTCAAAAACCAGATGTCAACAACTGTTCTTAGCAATACCACAGAGCTAGAAAAAAGAATGCATTTTTAGTCACCGACTCACTGCCACACTCAACATCCCTGCGCCTAACACTCTCTGAACCACACCTACTCACACACAATTTTCACTCACCTATTTTCTGCCCAGGCAGCTCTTCCTTCCTCAGTCACATTTATGTAATGGACAATGAATTTAAATTATTATTAAACTGAAAGAATCCGCCCCCCCCAAAAAAATTGAGGTGAATGGGGGAACACGATAGAGGTCTATCGGGGTCCCCTCCACACAAAGCAATGATGATGTATCACGCGATCCACATGTATTCTGAAAAAGAAGAAAGGGATTAGACATGGGTGAGGGGAGGCAGACAAGCTAACTACTACAGCCCTCCCACTTAAGTTCGCCTCACTTCACCATGTCTTAATCCCTATCTTCACAGACACATTTCATTCATTTACAACGTTTTTGGCATCACCCAGTCATACTCTCTCACTTTGCCTCTCCTCCTAGTCACAGGTCTGACAACTGTCTCTTCATCATATCTGCCCATGGCTCCTTCTCTATGTACTTCAACCACACACACATCTGACATTCCCTGATGAATCTCACTAAAATCCTCAATAAACCTCTCTACTTCATCCATCAAACCTTCCCATTCTTTCATAGTATTCATCGACTCTTGCTCCAATTGCACACTTATCCATTTATACTCACTAGCATAGACTTCAAACTCATTCAAAGGAAACTTACAAATACTATACATTCTATCATATACTCCACCTCAATCTTGCACAAATCCTGAAAACTCCTACCTCACTCTCACCAAACTGATCATCCTTTCCCAACCGTTTACTCTTACGCTTCCCCCTTCCATGTTTAACTAACACTAACTGCTTTCCCTCTACAGCACTAGCTATATCATCCACCCTTTTACATTCTTCCATGCTTTCAGACATATTCATTCACCAGGTGTTGCACCAAATATTTAGGAGGTTCACACCACTCACAACTGACACTAATGCGCTCTACATTCATCCAAACTCCCATCCTCTCTTTCACGAACTATCACATAACATACCCCATTTGACCAAACCTTTCTCACCACAAAGGACCTTCAAACTTATCTTTCAACTTATCCACATTCAGTATACCTTTTGTCTCAATCTCTTTCAGTACTTTATCACCAACAGAAAAAAACTCAAACCTTTCATTCCCTTTTCTCCACAACTCATGATCACTCTCACTAAGGTCCATACATGGCCTAATCATTCTTTCAAAGTTCAACAAATACTTACACAGTGACATTCCAATGGCCTTATGAACTGTCATGTTATACACCCAAAGCACTCTTCCCAAACACTCATCCCATTCTTTGCCATCTTTCACCATCAATCGCAGCATCTCACTTGAAGTTCTTATCATCCTTTCAGCCAAACCATTCACACTAGGCATATACAGCGTTGTTTGTACATAATCTATCCCCCATTCACTCAATATATCTTCAAAAGCATGCCCCACAAACTCAGGTCCATTGTCACTCAACATTCACGTATGCTTACACATGCACATAGGCAACATTCTCTCACTCACTACTCTAGCAACACTCAAAGATGATTTATTTGTCATAGGTGCAGCATTAGCAAATTTACTCTTATGATCCACCATCACAACCGTTCCTACATACCCACTCGCAGTCCTTGGTAAAGACACACGATCATTCGCTGCCATTTCAAAGGGTTCATTCACGCTCAACTTTAAAACTGGTGGGGCAACATACACTGATACTTTCCCTTCTGGCATACATTCACACAAATATTTCTCAAAAAGGGACTAAATACACATCCTTTCATGCATTTCCACAGTTTATTCTTCCCATATGTCCAAACCTATCGATGCATAATCTTCACCATTCCAATCATTCCACACACAGAAAACACCTGAATATATACATCCTCATCATCTATACACAAAATACACTAACCCTTGCATACTACAAACTTTCCAATAAACCTAAACTCTCTTAAGGCATTCATTCACAAGAACACTGATCATCATGCTATCTTTCAATTCACGCATCATCGGGCATGACTCTTGCATGCTCTCTATATCTTCAGCACTCAACAGTTCCACTCAAATCTGCACCTGCCACTCCTACAAATCCAGTTGAACCTACAAGCTCACTCTGCAAATTCCCAACTGCTACACCATCTTTCACTAAACATTCATGACCTACATCCACTGAAATCTTATTCTTACACAGAAAATCAAACCCAAACAGAAAACAATATGGTAACTCATTCTCACTTAACACAACAAATTCATGCAATACGTGATTCAACTTCCCCATGCTTACAGACAAACTCACTTCTTCCCTTGCCATAATACGTCCACTTCCGAGTCCACTTATTGAAACTGTCACACCTTTTCTAGGAACATTCCAACTCATACTATCAGCATCATGCACTACTTTTGTATTCACCAAGGAAATCTGCGCACATATATCAATCCTTCCACAATATCTCTTCCCATTTATAGTCAAGGTAACTTGCACTCTCTTCAATTCCACGCTCTCACACATTACATTCAACACTTCTGTCCGTTCAACAAACACTTCTGTAACATCTAAACCTCCCCCTTCACTAACAGGAACAATTTCTTTGCAAACTTCATCAATCTCTCATCTTACATAATTCTTCTTCTCAATCAACTGATTATAATGCACACCACTCAAACATTGCAGATGCAACTCACACCCATTCTCTCGATCTACACCTTTACCCCATAATGAACATATACTCTTACACCAAACAGCTTACTTACTATCACTAACACTTCCTGAAATGTCATGACTCCTTGCATACACATACTTAACTCTTTTCTTAACCTACTTGAAATTTCCATTTCCAATTGCTCTGGTCTTTTACATGTTTCTTCCATAATACATTCACACTTTCTGGCACCTTCTCAAGCAATCCATCTTTCATCAAATCTCTCAAAGAAAGTAGAGAGAGAGGTGACGCCCTCTTGTCGCCAGAAGAGAGCTTGTGCGTACCCCTGGCAGGGTTTTCCTTGTCGATTTGGTCGAAAATTAGGTTCCAGACTAAGTGCGTCTTTCTTTATCCTACTCTATCCTTCCTCTCTTTTTTTTACATTAATCCTATTTCTTCTACTTATACAAAAAGAAAAAGCAACAACCCCCCCCCCTCCTATTCCTATCATGTCACTCCTACCCTTTTTTCATCTATCTACATATAAGGACCTGGTAGCTACCTCATGCGTCAGAAGAGAGGCTTTGGAACCTCTATAAACAATGCCAATCAACGCTCACTGGTTGCAAGAGACTAAGACTTGAGGGGTCTTAGGCGCTGGGGCACGATGAATGGGATGAGGGTAGTGCCCTGTTAACCCCTTACCTGGTGCATAATTATGGACCATTCCCAGTGACCATTGATGGGTGCCTCTGGTAGCATTGGTCCGTAGTGACGGCCCTTTGTTCCCATGTTGGTTGCCAGGTGCCTCTGGTAGCATTGGTCCGTAGTGACGGCCCTTTGTTCCCATGTTGGTTGCCAGGCCAACAAAAAGCCTTGGGGCGAGTTTCTTGGTGTGGCGGGATATCCATTGAACGCTGCTCCGAGATCTTGGCCGTCGCAAAGGGAAGTAGTAACAACAACAAGGAGTAACAACGAGGAAAGAAGGTACCCTAGGAGACCTTACGGTCCATTCAAGGAGGGTACCTTTGGACTAGCAATCGAGCGGGCACATGGCTGCTGCTCAATTGTTTAGTACCGAGCGTGCTTTGTTGTTGTTCACCTGGTGACAAATCAATGGCCCCTTCGGGGACCGTCAGTGCTGCTTGGTTGGGAGCCACGGCACGCCGAGGCTTGATAACTCGGTCGGACAAACAGCAGCACATGGAGCATGCCTTCTGAAAGATCCGAAACGTCTCCGATCGATAGGCGGGAGTGACTCACGTGGGGAGAACTCACCAACCCCCTTTTTTTCTATTGATTGGTCGCAAAGTTTTGAAGGAGAGAAAGGGTTAAAAATGACAGGGAAAAAAGGTCCAGCTGCACTCAAATATACATGTGCGATATGCCAGAAGGATAAGTGTTGCGTGGACTTCCCGGAAGGATGTTTTTCAAAATGCCACCCGGGAAGTATATGCACCGACTGGATCCTTAAAGGAGAGGTCCGAGAGGCAGTGGCATACTGCAATAAACTCAAGGATCTCTTCACAACCTCTGAAGAAAAATCTAGGGCAATGGAAAGTAAAATACAGACCCTAGAAACGCAGCACGCGCTTCAGATTCGGCGTCTCGAGGAAAAAATCCTAGAGCTAGCCTCTAAACTAGAGGCCCAGTCAGCTCAAGCTCGAGACGAAAGTCCCACTGACTTGGGCGGTTCCGGCGATGTGACTCCAGCTCAAGGAGGTGAAACTGCATTGGCAGTCCCACTTCAGCCATGCAAAGCCAATGAGAAGAAGAATAAGAAAAGGAATAAAAAAAAGAAAACTGACCTTAATGCAGCTCACCCCAGTGTAGAGGATTCGAGCGTTACTGGTGCGCAAGGGAAAGTGGAAAGAGAAGAAGAGAAAAAGAGAAACGGAAGAAGAGAAAACAAATGAAGACAAGAAAAATAAGAAGAAGAAAAAAAAAAATGTAGAGATACAAGAGGAAAGCGGCAAGTCGCTTCTGAGAGGAAAGACTAAGTCGCCTGCAGACAAATCAAATGTGCAAGAGTCACCCTTATTGGTGATTCTCAAGCATGGGGTCTGCAGTCCCTGCTAGCGGCCCGCCTTCGCACTAGTGTGAAAGTAAGCTGCCTGCCAGGATGTGGTAACCACCACATCAGAGTAGAGGCTGAGAAATCACAGATTTCTGAGAGCTCAGTCGTTGCTCTGATGGTCAGTGGAAACGACCTCTACCTGAGAGGAGGTATGGTAGGCCCTACAGATAAAATCCTCTACATGGTCATGGGTGCCGTGGATGACTGTGGGCTGAAAACCTGCAAGCTTGTGGTAGTCGGGATGCTCCCGAGGAGAGGTCCAACATGGACCGCTCACTCGATGAATGTCTCTTTAAACCGGCGCCTGGCAGATTTGTGTACGGCAGAGGGGGTCTTTTTTGTGGACCCGTATCGCACCTTTTATGGTAGAAATGATCTCTACTAAAGGGATGGGGTACATCTTTCCTTTAAAGGAAAGGCCTTTCTGTCGAACATCATCCAGGATGTCGTAGAGAGGACCCAAAGGAGTATCCGGCCCAGAGTGAGGGCGGACGTTCGCCAGTACGCCCGTGTCACTCCAGGAACGACCTTCTCAGAGGTCGCAAAAAGGGGTGCCTCGCTAACAAACAAGCCTGGAAACGGAAGAGCGTAGGGAGTCCTACAGTCGGGGACTCCCTGAAAGTTCTTCTGTTCAATGTGAGGTCAATCAGGAACAAGTTTCCTGAGCTCCGTGGCCTCGTAGCGACGGAAGAACCCGAAATGGTAGCAATAACAGAATCGTGGATAAAAACCTCAAACCGAGACTTTGAAGGCGAATTCACGGTTCCTGGCTACCAACTCTTCCACAAAGATAGGCCAGACAGAGAGGGTGGCGGTGTAATGTTGTATGTCAAGGATACAATCAAATCTACGAACTCCTGTCAGATACAGGACCCTGCTGCTTTACAGACCCCCTTCCCAACCCGTTGAGAAGTACAGTGAACTATACCAGCTGCTGGGTGAGCTTGTTCAAGGCAGAGTGTGCATCGTTATGGGCGACTTCAACAGACAAGTTAACTGGGAAACCAGAGCAGCCTGTGGCGAGAGCGTGCTACTCCTGCAGTTCGCCAACAACGAGTTACTCACTCAATGGGTCACAGAACCGACGAGAGGAGACAATATCCTCGACTTGGTCTTCACCTCTGAGGATGGTATCGTTGAGGATATCTCTGTAGGCGAAGAGCTCGGTGGCAGTGATCACCAGCTAGTTAGATTTAGCGTCAAGATCCCAAAGGTAAGGTCTGTTGCCAGTCAATCAAGGAAACTTGACTTGAGAAGAGCAGACTTTGCAAGCCTTCGTGCTGGGCTGACTGATGTAAGGCTAGCGGTATGCGAAGAGGTTGAGGATTCGTGGATCAATTTCAAAAATAAATTTATGAGTCTTCAATCAAGTTGCATCCCTCTGAAATGCTTCCGTGGGTCTTCTGTTCAACCAAAGTGGTTTAATCGAGAAATCGGCCAACTGCCTAGGGAGAAGAGAAATGCGTACCGGCGATCGAAGATCTCGGGTGCCTTTGACGAGTACCGGAGGCTAGCCAGGAGAGTGAAGTCCAGCATAAGGGCGGCTAAGCGTACGAGGAACTCCGAGTGGCGAGACTCTGCAAGGAGAATCCCAAGGAGTTCTTCAGCTATGTAAATAGCCGTAAACCAATCTATCGTAGGATTGGGCCCTTAGTGGACGAGGAGGGTGCATTAACTCACTCAGATGCAGAAAATGCTAACCTTCTCAATGACTACTTCTCTTCAGTGTTTACTAAAGAGTGTGGTCCCATCCCCCAGCCCACGGATTCTTACTCGGGGAAAAAGCTGGAGGCAATGGACTTCACCGAAGGAAAAATAAAGAAAAAGATCGCTGACCTAAAGATGAATAAGTCCCCTGGACCGAACAGGTTTCTATCCAAGGTGTTGAAGGAAGTGTGCGATGAAGTATCACGACATCTGTGCGCTATCTTTAACATGTCAATCCGGACCGGATGCGTTCCTAGAGACTGGCGTGAGGCGGAGGTGACTCCGATCTTCAAGAAAGGAGACCCCAGCCATCCGTCAAACCACCGACCTATCAGTCTGACTTCGATAGTCGGTAAACTCATGGAAAGCATGATGGAGGACAAAATAACGTCGTATTTAGAGTCAAACCTGAAACTGAGGAGTTCCCAGCACGGCTTCCGAAGGCAACGGTCATGCCTGACGAACCTTGTGGAATTCTTCCACTTCGTCTTCAGTGAGCACGATTGGGACAAGGCGGTGGATGTGGTCTACTTAGACTTTCAGAAAGCCTTTGATAAGGTACCACACCACCGCCTTCTCCGAAAAGTGCGAGCGCTGGGCATAGACGGAATAGTAGCCGGCTGGATCGAGAACTGGCTAAGTGGCAGACGGCAACAGGTGGTGGTGAATGGACAGGCTTCTGAGTGGGTGCCCGTTACTAGCGGGGTGCCTCAAGGTTCTGTCCTGGGACTACTACTATTCATCATCTACGTCAACGACATGGACGGTGACATGGTTGCCAAGATTTCCAAATTTGCCGACGATACCAAGCTTGGTATGAACGTTGCAAAGGATGGAAATACTGCCCACCTGTGGGAAGATCTTGGGAAGATTGGGGAGTGGTCTGACACGTGGCAAATGCCTTTTAACGGGGGGAAATGCAAAGTAATGCATATCGGCCACAGAAACCCCCAATCTCAGTATATCCTTAAGGGCACTGCTCTTGAATCGAGTGACACTGAGAAGGACTTGGGTGTAACAATCACTAGCGACCTCAAGTTCTCGAAACAGTGCATTGAGGCAGAGAAGAAAGCCCAAAGGATGTTAGGCTACATAAAGCGCCAGTTTGGATACCGTAACAAGGAGATAGTACTTTGTCTGTACAACTCCCTCATTCAGCCGCACCTGGAATATACCGTACAATTTGGGAGTCCTTGGTTTCGAAAGGACATCGCAAGGTTGGAATGCGTACAAGCTAGGGCAACCGAACTGATTCCCTCTATCCGACATAGAAGTTATGAGGATAGACTAAGGGAATTAGTCTGTTCTCGCTGGAAACCCGTACACTGCGTGGTCAACTCATCAAAGTTTTCAAAATACTTTGAGGGTTCGACAATCTTGACTACTGGGATATTTTCACACTGAGTGAGAACAGAACGCGCAATCATGGCTTCAAACTTGAACTGAAGCGTTACAACCGCAATCTGTGTGGAAATTTTTTCACCTACAGTATCTGCAGTAAGTGGAACGCACTTCCAGTGGAAGTTGTCAACAGTGAATCTGTTGACCAGTTCAAGTCAAGACTAGACAAAGTCTTGAAAAGTGGCCATTTAGGGACGCAAAACAATTGAGCAGCCATGTGCCCGCTCGATTGCTAGTCCAAAGGTACCCTCTTTGAATGGACCGTAAGGTCTCCTAGGGTACTCTCTTTCCTTGTCACTCCTTGTAACACACTTTCAAATATACAATGACCTCCACCTTTACAATTCCTTCCAACAACTACACCCGCTGGCAAATACTCAGGATTTATGCTTACAGTCTCGTTATCATTCAAACTACATGGCAAATGTGTCACATCAAATCAGTAATTACATTCCTTTCAACCACAAAAGCAAAATCACTCAAATTTTCCATTGTCCTTGCAAGCCTACTATCAACTAATCTCATACACTGCAAATATGCTAACACTAGTTGTTGGTGATCTCTTCTCACTACAAATCGTACCCCATACCGAAATGGTCGTAATGACTTGAGACAGAATCTTAATGTAGCCAACTTTCTTTTAATCATCAAATACGCATGCTCTGCCACACTAAATGCCTTGGAAATATACACAATTAGTCACTTCCTTTCAACCCCATCGACAACCTGATCTTGTATCAAGCATTCTCGCATTTGTTCCATATGCTGGATATGCAAGCTCCACATCTTTTGCAACTTCCGCTTTCAACTTCTCAAATGATGCATCCATTCCACTTAATCACAGTTCTTTTTCCCGTTCCATACACTCAAAGGTTTCATCACACCCAAACAATCTTAGGGAAATTCCCAACCTTTTCCACAAACTTCTCTGATTTACGCAATCCAGCCGCACTCACCTTGTATCCCCAAAACTCAACTTCACTGGCAAACTACACACATTTAGACAACTTCACTTTAACCCCAACCTCTTCCCACTTTCTTAAAACATCACTCACCAGAGTCATATGTTCTTCCATATTCTCATTCATCACCAAAATATCATCCAAAAATACTCGTACATTCTTACACAGAAAACTACTCAACTCTACATTCATAGCACGCTGAAAAGCATCTGGGGCATTCTCTAACGCAAAGCTCAGGTTTCTAGACTGATAATCTTGCTTTGAGATGGAGAATGCCGTAATGGCCTACTCTCTTCAGCCACTGGCATCTGGTAGTAACCATGTACCAGATCCATCTTAGAAAATACTTTCATTCCATATATACTGTATACACACTCAGAGGGAAACTTGTGTTTCAACATTCATTCATTCACTCTTCTATAGACAATACACAGTCGCAGACGTCCATCTGGCTTTCGTACAGGTACAATCAGACTATTCCAGGCACTCACACTCGGCTCAATTATACCAATTCTCTCTAATTCCTCACACTGTTCCTTGATCTCTTGAGCCATGGGGGGAGGGAAATGACCAGGCCTTTGATAAATTTCCGTATCATTGCTCAAAACTATCTTAACCCTTAAGACACAGCTAATTTGCTTGAAATCGCCTTGGGGGAAATTACAAATGGTATATGTTATCAAAAATAATTAAAATAATTTATTTAAACCCTTTTTTATAAATCAAATAATATATCAATTTAATTGAAAAGAATTATTCTATTGATATAATTAAAATATATTAATAACCTTCTACCTATTTATAATTATGATTGATAATTCTCAGTTCTTCCACAAATTTTCATCGAAACCCATGGTTAGGTTAAGCTTTTTAAATCAGTTACACTTTAAAACCTCTCTAATTATAGAAAACAGTAGTGCTATTCATGGGAGACTATTTTATATCAACTTTTAGGAAAATTTTGTTCAGGGCCTATTTTTGACCTATAAAACTATTTTCCAGACAAAATAGGCTTGCTTGTTTGTGTGCCACCACCAAGGACAGCCCTTAGTTGTGTCAGTTTGTCTCCAAATGACAGATCGTGGACATCCTGTTAATGACTATTAAGAGTAAGTTAGGTAGTTTTCTGAGTTATCCTGCCTCTGGTTGCTTAGTTGGGATCTGCAGCTGATGCGTGACTTCAGTTGTGAGCTGTATGGTCATGCGTCCAACATCTTTTCTGCAACTGAGGAGGCGATACCTGAAAGGTTTCAGAATCTTAGATGTGGTAGGTGAGAGTGGCTGGATTCAAAATATAGCTTACAATCATCCTCTTCCTTATTTTAAATTCTGAGGTCTTGAGCTGTTCTGAAATTTAGGTACACTTGGGTGGTTTTCCAAACTATTATATCTATATAAACACTTCAGGCCGAAGCATTTAGGAGTGAAACCTCTTCCCACATAGATGTCAGGGGTTGGGGGTAAGGATGACTATGGCCCACCTCTTTCTGGAGGGGGGGACATCCCTTCCACCACTGCTTCCCATATTGGAACCTCTAAGGTGAAATCCACCAAATTTGTACTTTTCTCTAACACACAGGGGGTTACCTGTGTAGCTTGTTACACTTGGGTATCCCAAGGAGTTCACATCCTCCTGACCTGAGTGCAAATTAGGGAGACCTTGACTTGAACTCTCTGATGGAGCCTGGAATGTTGATGGGTCACTTTCCCCTCACCCACACTCAGTAATACTTTACCTTTTTATTAGTATTATTATTATTTAGTATGATTTTCATATTTCTTATTTGTATTTATTGATATATTATGTATTATAATGTAATAGCATGGGTACCCGGCATTGCCCTAGGTAAAAAGCCCTGTCAAAAATAAATATAGAATTATATTGTTTGAAATTCTTACATTGTGGCACAAAAATATCTTTACTTGCTGATTCTATTATTATTATTATTATTATTATTTGTGGAATGAAGGCAGATTCAGGAGTTTCAAACTCTCCCTATTATACAATAAACAATATTTTTAGTGTGTGATTGAGAGTTTGCGTGACTCAAATGCTATATAGGAATTGTCTAGCCCGATTGTGGCCTTGAAGTATCTGCAGCTCTTATCAAGTATTGGTTTGCATTTTGACAACCAGGTGGCGCCACTTTTGCCAAATCTGAGTAGCCTAAAACCAAACTTAAATTGATGAACTTTCGATCTATTTTATCATCTTTAGAGCGTCTTTAGGTATTCTTTCCTTCTTTACAGATGAAGTATGGTGGAGTCAGAATCAGGTTGAATGAAAAGAAAAGGTTTTTTAGGGAATATTTATTCCTCCTTGCTTGAGCGTAATGTCAAGGGAAATGAGCCAATCCGGAGAGTGGAATTTTTAAAACTTTAATATTTCATTCTAGCTTGTAGCCTGAGTGTTGAGGGCCAGGTTTTCTTTATTTATTTAGATGGCTTCTAAGATGTTCAGCCTAGCTTTATTTAATTTTCTTTTAATTGTGGTGTTTTCAACTAGAATATCTCTAGTTTGGTTATAACAACCAAACTAGATTTTTTGGGCCCTCCGCTTTCCAGATGCATGGTTAAATGCCCTGAAAGGGTGGTGGTTGTCATGCTAACATATTTTGAGCTATTATGAAACTTGCAGTCTGCATTGGGGCAGTTAAACTCATAAACTATGTTGGTTGACTTTAGATTCAAGGAGTTTTGGCAGCTGTTGTTTTTCATGAAGAAATTTTTAATTTCTGTCATTTTATAGTATTAAGTTGAATTTTGTCTATTTGATTCTTAACCTTGATGTTACGGTTAACAATCTCCTTGATATTTTTTCATCTATAGGCCATAGACATCTGATTTCTGTAATAGGGTTTGATGTTATTTACTGCTTCCTGATTACCTTTTATTTTATCCGTATCTTTGAATTGCATATTTAAAAATGATTGAAGTTGTTTTTCAATCATGCTGTTCGAGAATTCGTTGTTCATGAGGGTTTGTTTTACCGGGAGATCTCTTGGTGCAAAAGTTCCCACGTAGAGCAACATTTGTATGCTCGGTGGATGTATGAGCCAATTACACTTTTTTTTGTACTTTTCAGGACATTCACTATGTCCATACCTTTTCTATATACTTTTGTGATATAGCTTCCATTGATGTTTTGTACCTCAACATCCAGAAAAGGGAAATATAGATTATGACTAGTATTAATTATTATTATTTTTATATTAGTAATAATGATATACTATTATTATCCTTATTCATTATGTATTATGATTATTTATGATTAGTATTAATTATTATTAGTATGCTATTATTTTTTATTATTATCATTACAGCTCTCTACTCACATTTTCTCCCCAACTTCTGCAGCAGGAGGCGTTTTCCACCTGTAGAGAGTTCAGTCCAGTAGGTATGGTGCCTTGTGGGCTTCATACCATCCTGGAATCACATAGTAATAGAATATGATAATAATATGTGATCACTCACCCTACTCATTAATGGACCAGCCTATCTCTACTCTTTACTACATACCTGCCTATTTCTACTTCTCTTTATTACATACCCACTTACCCGTTTGCCCATCTATCCACAAAGGTTCTGGCTGCCAGCACACTTTTGTCCTCTTATGAGGCTTATTTGAGTGGTAGTGTTATACCATGAGGTCCCTACCTGCTGCAAGGGTCAAAAGTCCGCTGGCTAGGTCATTTATTAGGTACGGGGTGTGCTGGACCATCAACTCTGCTCACCTTCCTCCCATACACATATAAGGTGGCTATTCCAGCACCATCCTTTATAGTCAAAGTTCCAGGACAATTTTCCCTAAATGGCAGGCCAGGTTGACAAAGCCCATCAATGTTGCACTGGGACCGATTATATCTGTAAATGATCATATTCTGGAATTTCTGATCCTAGAGAGAGTTTTCTCTTAACTCCCCACTCATAGGAAGGTCATAGATCTACTTTCCATGAGGCTGGCTTTTTATTTTTTCAATGTAATCATGGTGACAACTGTAAGCAAGAGTGGGAAAATGCATGGAGATCTGCCTCCAAGCGCAGCCTCCTCCTCCCTAAATGTCAGGGAGGATGGGGAAAATCGAGACACGTGATGCCACACTCTACCATGAGCTATGTGAAAGGAGTGATCTACATCAAGGAACTCATGGACAAATGCGGAGATAAGCAATTTGCTCGTATCTCCTGAAGAAGGGAATCCTAGCTGTTCAGGCTATGGATCATCTCTCATTTTGCCAGGTTAAGGACTTGTTCCTGTCACACCCAGCACTGCCTAGGAATGTCCATTTTTAAAAGGCACTTTCTCTTCTTGGCGCCTCCAGGCCTACGAGCACTGTTGTTTTCACAACAATTCTGAACCTTTATCTGGGTTCTACCACCCCAGGCTCTCACACCCAGCCTTGGCTAATACCAGGGTTTCACAGCTGCGTACCTCCACCGAGTCGTTAGATTCACGGGAGGCAACACCCCCGAAGATGACCGTGCGGCTGTCTTCCAGGGTTCCTAAAGCTGCCCCCTGAAAGTGGGACATGACCAAAGGAGCTTTGGCTCCTACACCCACACCCAAGGCTAGGCTGGCTGGTTCAAAGATGGTGATCCTCCAAACGAGGGACCCCCGCCTTCGGGGCCGCTCTGCCCATCTAAGGTTTCGAGGCGGAGGGAGGAAAAGACTCGCATAGTGAGCTCAACCTCCTCCTATTACTCCTTGAAGGTGTCGGCACTTTGTTCAGCCAACATTGCCCGGAGTTATGCCTCCGGGAAGCGTATGGCCATTCCCGTGAGGTTCTTCTCTTCGAATGAGGCCCCTGCATCTCATGCGAGATGGGCCTGGGGGCAGATGAGAGAGCTAGGGAGGCTCGTTCGCCGTTAGCAATTTTTTTGCAGGGAACCATGTTGGGCTTGTACCCCCTGCCCACCCTCTCAGGATATAAGGGTTCTCGACCCCACAGCCACAGGATGGGGTCCGGGCAGGAGGATGCACCATTTACACCTCTTTGCTTTAAATAATTCCTTTCAGGCAGTAGCAGTACAGCTGTATAGGAGGTACTGTTATTTCTGCTTACATTCCGCCGTCATCCGACCTCGACGCAGAGAACTTCCACCGCACCATGGCACGGTTGCCAAGGCCCTTTCTACTGCTCAGGGATTTGAACAATAGATACCCCTTTTGGGGAGACTACTTGATCAACCTCAGGGGTATGTCCCAGTTGAGCTGTTAAGGGAGGTGGATGAGGCCATTGAGATTTCCGGCAGCTTCATCGCCGTGGACCTAACTACTATTCCTAGAACTTCTGGCCCTTTTTTCATGTCGACCGCTTCCATGGTGGTCAGCTGAGTGTGAGACGACCCTCAAACAGAAGCGTTATGCTTACCCTCTATATAAGCGCCGCCCGAACGATTTCACTGTCGGGGAATTTCGTCGAGTTAGGAATAAGTTCTGGTATGTTTCGAATCACGCCCGCCGTTCTTCCTGGACGGCATACGTTTCATCACAACGGAAAGACCTCTCTAGCAGAGGTGTGGAAACGAGTCAAAAGGATCCGGGGCAAGTTTTCGCAGGATCACCAGCCCGTTCTCCAGGAGAATGTGAGTTCAATCTCGGACTATGCGTCCTTCGTGACCGCTTTCTCCCGATTCTCTAGCCGGGATGCCCGCATTTAATGCACGTCGTCATATCGCTGAAGGCCGCCGACTGGAATTAACCTCCGGAGGCGGAGAACCCTTAAACATGTTTACATTTAGTTGCGCTTCGTGCGCAGACACCGCCCCTGGTCCGGATGATGTCTTGTATGCCATGATTAGACACCTAGGTGAGCGAGGCATGGCCTTTCTGTTAGATTTGCTCAGCAGGACCTGGACAGAGGGTATCTTCCTAAACTCCTGGCAAATTGCTACTGTGCTCGCTTTTCGCAAACCGGGGAGAGATCACTCTACCAGGCCGGTTTCCACCCAATCTCTCTAACCTCTTACGTGTGCAAGTTGATAAAGTTAGACTAGCCTTTTTCTTGGACAGTGGAGGCCACTTTTCTGCACAGTGCGGCTTCTGAAAGTTCCACTCCACGGTGTTTTTCGATCTAGAGAAGGCCTATGATATCTCATGGCGCTACGGTATCATCGTCGATTCCGCGTATGGGTGGGGAGAACTCTCTGACCAAATTGAGCAGGAAGAGGGTCTCCCACAGGGCAGTGTCCTACTCTTTGCCCTGAGAATCAACGGCATGTCCTCGGTGCTGCCGGAAGATGTTCTCGCTACGCTTTATGTGGAGGACCTTTCGATCTCTTTTAGTGTGGTCCACATGCCAACTCTGGAGCGTAGACTCCAACAAGCATTGAACCGCATCTCACGCTATGCCGAAGTGCACAGGTTTCGGTTTTCCTTGGCAAGACTAAGGTGATGCACTTCTACTGCCAACCACGGCTCCACCCTGACCCGCATTTGTTCCTAAACAGGGTTCGCCTAGAATTGGTGGATTCACACCGTTTCCTTGGTCTTGTATTTGACCGACGCCTCACCTATGAGGCTCATATTGGCAACTTTAGGGTCTCTTGTACCTGCGCCATAGACATTCTTCGTTCCGTGACGTTCAGCGCCTTGGTTGCTGATAGGGCTACTACCTTACTTTTTATCGATCCTTTGTTCATTCTAAGCTTTGGTACTTAATGCGAGTTTTATTCATCCGCTACCGGGCGTGTATTGCGGAAGGTGGATTGAGGGGCACTGCCTTACTTTTTTATCGATCCTTTGTTCATTCTAAGCTTTAGTACTTAATGCGAGTTTTATTCATCCGCAACCGAGTGTGTATTGCGGAAGGTGGGCTCAATCCACCACACCGGTCTCCGCCTGGCGGCTGGTGCCTTTCGCACGTCCCTCATTGAGAGTCTACTTGTCGATTTTAGGGAAATGTCACTTGCTCTGCACCGTGTACAGTCCATTATGCGTCTGTAGGCCAAAGCCTGGCGCATCTTTCAGTCGCCAATGGCTCTTACTGCATCCGCAGCCGATCTCGACAGTGCCTATGCTGTCGAGAGAATCCAGTCATACCCTAAGCCCCTTGGGTTTAGTGCTAGGAAACTCCTTCGCGAGTTCGGTGTAGCTCTTGGGACGGTGGTGCTTCTGTCCAGGACGCTACCCTTGATGGTACCACTTTGACTATTTGTCTCCACGCCTTACGCACACAAAGCTTCTACAGCCCCGGGAGTATTTCGGTCGGCCTTTTGGATCCACGTCCCAGGAGGGGTCGGTTTCCACGCCCGATCCCCTCTGTTTGAAGTCAGCTGGACTCTACCAGGCTCTGCGTATGTGTTCACGGCCGAGCTGGTTGCAATACACCGCTCGGTGCGAGAGATAAAATGTCGGGCCAAGTTCGGAGACCGTATTACGATCTTTAGCGACTTACAAAGTGCCCTGAGTGCTCTCGAGCCATTTTAATTTCTACACCCCACGAGCCTGGTGGATGTCGAGATTATCTTCTCATTGGTTTCTGGACATATTGGAATTGCGGAGAATTAGGGCGCCAAAAAGTCAGCGAGGTCTCGGTAACCAGACCATCGTTTGGCTCCTCACATTGACTACATGGCAGGAATAATGGCACCTCTCCGGGCTGCTTGGCAAAGAAGATAGGAGACAGCCGAGGGGAACTTAAAGTTGCGTGCGATTGTTCCCATAGACCTACCCCTCAATGCTGCGCCAGTTTCAGGCGCTTTCTGTCGTCATCGCGGGACGCATCGCCATTTGATGGAGAGCTCACCCGCACCTTTTTGCGACGACTGCCTGCGTCCCCAGAGTGTTGGAATATTCTTGTTGAATGTCCCAGTCTGTCTGATACTCGCGCACGTTACCTGTCCTCGTATCTGGACGAGTGGGTTCATTACCGCTTGTCCCTTGTAGTCGGGACTTGTTCATGCACACATAGTTGTGGACTATATGGCTTTTATGAGGCTGGCCTCCTCCCCTTTATTTGACTGATTTTTTGTAGGTTGCTTGTTCCTGCGCCTGGGTGAGGTGGGCCTCCCCCGATGCCGGGGAGCGCGCTTCCTTCTTTTCGCCTTTTTGATTTTTCTTTTTTTTTTCTTTTTTTAGCCTGTGAGACTAGGATCTTATACCGAAGCGACATCAAGAGCCTCGAACGCTTCCAACAACACAAATTAAGACAAATCCTTACAATCCCATGGGAAAGCCATACCACCAACATTGAGGTCCTGAGGCGAGCTCAGGAACCAGCGTCCAACCCACCACCACCCGCCATCGTCTCCGCTGGGCAGGCCACCTCCTGAGGATGGAACCATCCGGGCTCCCCATGATCATGCTGTATGGCGAACTAACTAATAGTACGAGACCACGAGGAGCCCCAAAGCGCACCATGACCGTAACTAACATTGATCCCTCCTCGTGGGAACAAACTGCAAGGGACCGTTCAACCTGGAGGAGAGCTGTCCGTGATGGTACCGCGGCGTTCGAGGAAGAGGAGATAAAAGGACGAAGAAAAGAGAGACTGGAACCACCTCGCCTGGCTCCCCCTTCTCCCATGTGATCAGTGCTCACGACTCTTCCATCACAGATGAGGCCTTCTAAGTCACATCACCCACAAACATCAACAGAGAAAAGAGGATAACAGATGATGGAACCAATGCTCGGACACGAACTGGTGCCGACGACGACGACATATTGTTATTTGTTTTTTAATCTCGCCTAGTATTAGGCTGTGCCCTGATTACGGCGACTTATGCCCTAATTGGCAGTTGCCAGATGGGCTCCTTAAAAACAAAAATCTTTCTTGGAGCGGCCACAGCGCCGAGGGCGTCCACATTGTTTAATATTACAATCTAAACATTGATATGTTAAACCAATAAAAACGTGTCTAACCTCTTCGAAACTATCATTGTGTCCTTTGTTGAGAGCGTCGTGACGAGTGAAACGGGATTTTTGCAACACTTGCTAGGGCCGGCTTGTTCTTGCCTCCTACCTGAAGAGGCTGGCAGTACTCTCACTACGTGAGGCGCAGCCAGTCGTTAACTAGAGTTTTAATCATCCCCTTCCCACCACTTCTCATCTTTCCCATTACTTTCCTCTGCCCCGTTTCCTTACTCTCCCTCAACATCCCAACCCCCTTCACACACACCTCCAACTAAGCCTAAAAGAATGCGCACCTCTAAACATCCACTTAATATTCCCTGCCCAATTTTCGAGCTCTGCCTTTATTGCGCTCTCCCCCATAAACTGTTTTCTGGTTTGGAAATTGGCCTCCGTAGCCCCTTCCCCTGCCCTCAAATCTGAAGCATCTTTTTCTGGCACTCCACACAAACACCTGCCCCCATTCGATGGTTCGTTACTCCTAAATTCCCGTTCGTGTGACCACAAATGCCCTCCCACAGGTGATGGGATGTGCATTTTTCGTGACCCAGCATCCCCGCCTCAATTGGTGCTTAGCTACCATTTTTGCCAAATTCCTCTGTGACTTACCTCTAAGAGCAGGTGTTTTATAGTAGTACCTCGATACCCTACCCACCTATCCCTCCCCCTAAACCCTACTCACTTATCCCTTTCCCTGAACCTTGCTCACTTATCCCTTCCCTAAGCCATACCCAACAAGCGCCCCCCTCCTTTCCCCAAACTCAATTCTCCAGGCTGCTCCTCAAAACCCAACCCTAACCCCCTTCTTCCCAGGCTCATTCCAATCCCCTCTTTCCAAAGCTACTTCACCCGCCAGACCTCCCTAACCATATCCCTCTTGTCTCTCCTCCCCCAGACTCTCCTCTCACCTCACCCCACCCCACCCCAAATTTCTCCCAGCAGATACTTTTCACTACATAGTGTCACTACCCTGAGGCCCTTTCTCTTGTTCTGGGATGTGAACGGTCGACACTCCCTGGAGGGGGGGGCGCTACACGATCAAGCCCAGAGGGTCAGGTCATTGCCGACCTGATCAACGAGCTGGAGATGGGTGTCCTAAAAACCTAGATGAGTTTACGTACAACTGCTGGAGAATGAATTCATTTTCCTGCCTCGCTCTGTCCCTGTGCTCTAATGATGCATAGCCTGATTTGGGGCGTGAGGTGGTTTATGTCCTTCATGGTAATGACCACTTTCCCATTCAACTATCATTTTAAGCCAGTTGCCGCCATAAAAAAACGCCCCGGTGCTTTTTGGAGCGAGCACAGTGTAACGCATTTCAGGAAATGACGGCTTTCTCTATCCCGTTCGAGGAGTTTAGGTTAGTGGAATAGGCCATTGTTTTTCTCCGGTAAATTCATCGCTGTGGACCTAGCTATTATTTCTAAAACGTCTGGTCATTTTGCACGCCGTCCACTTCCTTGGTGGGCGGCCCTCAGACAGAAGCGATATGCTTACATGTGCTACAAGTGCAGCCCGAACGATTTCACTGTGGGAGAATTTCGTCGAGCTTTGGCTAGGTTCCGCTATGTCTCGAAGCACACCCGCCGCTCTTTCTGGGGGGGCATACTTGTCTTCAGTTAACGGGAAAGATCCGTCGGCCAAGGTGTGGAATTGACTCAAAAAGCTTGTGGCAAGTTCTTGCCGGACCCCCTTCGTGTTCACCTGGATAAGAAGATCGCAATCTCTGACCCCATGTCCTTAGCGGATTCTTTCACTACCGCTTTCTCTGCATTCTCCTGCCCATATGCTGCCCTGCAAGTCGGTACCTTGTGCAGCTTATGACATTGGTAGCCGGAGGAGCTGCGCATTCTCCTGACCTGAGTGCAAATTAGGAAAATCCTGTCACTGGCTCTCAGGGTGGCTAATCGTTCCATTCCGTTATTATTATTTTTATTACTATTTATTATTATTTTTAGATTATTTATGTTTATATATTATTATTTATTATGTAATATAATTATTGTGATTACTTTTATTATTATGGCTATCCCTCAACCTTTTCTATATTCATACTTTTTATCAGGAGGACTGTTCCCACCTAGGCAGATTTTGATCCAGTTGCCATGGTTCTTGGTGGACTGCATGCTATCGTGAGATTACCAAGCGCCAGGTTATGGTAATAAGAGGGGATCACTCACCCTACTCGTTAGTGGACACGCTTATCTCTACCTCTCTTTATTAGATACCCTCCTACCCTTTTCCAAACTTGCTCTTCTATCCACAAAGGTTCTGGTTGCCCAGTGCACCACTTTCGTCCTCTTATGATCCTTATTCAAGTGATAGTCTATACTGTGAGGTCCCTACCTGCTGCGATGGTCGAAAACCCCCTGGCTAGGGCAAATATTAGGTACGGTGTGTGCTGGGCTGTTGAATATGTTCACCATCCTCCAGTACACACTTAAGATGGCTATGCTAGCACTCATTTATGTTTAAAGCTCCAGGATAATGTCGCCTGAATGGCGGGCTTGAGTGGAAAAGCACAAGTCCCAAGAGGGTGGGTCGGTTTCCAGGTCGTATCCCCTCTGTTTGAAGTCAGTGGAACCCTACGAAGTCCTGCGTCAGTCTTCACGGCCGAACTGGTTGTAATACACTGCTCGATAGGGGAGATAAAGCGTCGGCCCAAGTTCAGAGACCGTATTGTGATCTTTAGCCACCCACAAAGTGTCCTGAGTGCTCTCGGGGTCATTTTAATCTCCGCACCCTACGAGCCAGGTGGCTGTCGAGATTATCTTCTGCTGGGTTTCTGGACATGTGGGAATTGTGGAGGTATCGGTGACCAGAGCATCGCTTCGCTCTTCCTCACATCGACTATATGGCAGGAATACGGGCAGCTCTCCGAGCTGCTTTGCAAAGAAGATAGGAGATGGTCGAGGGGAACTTAAAGTTGCAAGTTGCGTGACATTGCTTCGCGATTGTTCCCATGGACCTAACCCCCCAATGCCTCGCCGATTTCAGGTCGCTTTCTGTCCTCGTCGAATTGGGCGCACTCGCGGGACGCATCGCCATTTGATGGAGCGCTCGCCTTTTTGCGACCTCTGCCTTGTTCTCCAGACTGTTGGAATATTCTTGTTGAATCTCCCTGTCTGGCTGATATTCGCGCAGGTTACCTTTCCTCGTATCTGAACAAGCGGTGTTACTACCGCTTATCTCTTGTAATCGGAACAGGTTCGTGTGCACAGACTTGTGAGGCTGGCATCCCCCGATGCCGGAGCGTCCTTCATTCTTCTAACTTTTTAGAGGTTCCTTTGTTTTGTTTTTATTTTTTCTTTGCCTTTGTTTGTTTTTGATCTAATTGGGTTTTTGCATGTTTTTTAATCTAGGCCAGTATTAAGCTGTAGCGTGATTACGGCGACATTTGACCTAGTAAGTAGGCACTACCCAGATGGGCTCCTAAAAAAAAGGCTATTATCCACTGCTAACTTGAATTCTGGTGTAGTATTTACACTTGTGATCATTCTCTGACTGTCAGTATGGGTGCACTGATTCAGGCTTTCTTTTCCACAAGTTGTTCATTGTGGAAACAGTTTACGGTGAACTATGTATGGTAGAACAAGGATGTATAAATCATCATGGAGTAGAACGTCTACTCTAACGATTCTAAAGTAGTTTTCCTTTATTTTCCTTAAGTAATTTGCTATGGAGGGCGCATTTCTTAGTGTACAGATTAAATTCCTAATATTTATTTTTCTTATTTAGTTTAGGAAGGTATATGCAAATAGATTAAACGTGTTCTTTTAATACAACTATTTATGGGTAAAAATAATAAAATCTTTTCCCAGAGGCCCCAGGCTTCTGGTTCCCGTGCCACCAATGACCGTGATTTTCATAGACTCTATCCTTTTGGTTCCGAGGTCGACGATGATCTTGATTATGATAGATTTGTAGTTTTAAAATTAGCCACTGATACACCATTAAGTTTTTCAATGTCTATGAAGACTTTGTTGCCAAATGTGGTGAACCTGCCCAAATGTGTCCTAGGAATGATGGCTGCCTTGTTGTGGAGTCCTCTTCATTTGATCAGCATCAAAGAATCAAAGCACTGGATTTTCTTGCTTCCCCCAATATATCCTCGTCAGCCCATCCTACCTTTAACACCTGCAACGGGGTTATCAGGTCGGGGGAGCTTATTGAATATGATGTGGACCGGCTTGTTGCTAAACCATGCCAAGTTGGTATGGTTTCTGGAGAAACACAACCGTATTTCTCCCTCACAGTCAGGTTTTAGAAAGAGACCATGCACCACAGACCTGCTGGTCTGGATGAAGGATTGCATTCGCCATCTTTTTCAAAGAAATAACACTCCATTGCTGTTTTTTTTATATAGAAAAAGCATATGATACCACCTGGAGGTATGGTATCCTGAATCAACTATATGACTGGGGTATCAAAGGCCATCTTCCTAGGTTCATACAGCAATTTCTTGTTGGACGCACGTTCCGTGTTAGGATAGGAAATGTCATATTGGAGCCTGTTGATCAGATAGAGGGCGTGCCACAGGGAGTCGTTTTGAGCGTCTTTATGTGGATGAACTGGCAATTTTTTCAGCATCGCCTCGGCTGCCATTTGTCATCCGTAAATTGCAACTGGCCATTAACATCATTGCCAAGAATGCCGCTTCAAAAGGCTTCCGACTGTCATCCTCAAAAACAAAGGCAGTTCATTTCTACAATTTCGGGCCAGTTGACTGGGAACAGCCAACCTTATTTTTGTATGGCTCCCCCATCTCGTTTGAGCCTCATTGTTAATTTCTTGGGGTTATCTTTGACTCAAAGCTGTCCTGGATCACCCATATAACTAACTGCCTTGAAAAAATCCTGGTTGAAGAGAATGGATAAATTAAAACTTCTAACACATGTTTCGCCGTACCCTGTGGCTTTTGTATACAAATTTGATCCAGTCTAAGCTGGATTATGGGTCACATGTGTACTCTTCAGCCTCATCCTCAAACCTAGATAAGCTCAATTCTATTAGGAACCAGGGAGTGCGTCTAGCTTTGGGAGCATTCATGTCCTCCCCAGTATGGAGTCTCCATGCAGAGAGTGTGGTCCTTCCACTATCCTTTCACCGCCTTAATTTTAAGCTGCAGTACCTTTTCAGGCTACAGCAGCTCCCCCACTCATCTGTATATGAGTGCGCCTATAATATTCACTCGGTGGCCTCATATGACAGGTTTCGTTCGCTGACTTGTCCCTTTGCCCTGCGTATGACTGGAGATACAGGTCAACTGAGGGAATTATCAGTTATTCCATATTAGATCCCTAAAGTACCCCCATGGCTATTGCCACCCGTGAGGGTTTGCAAGGTGCTTGCAGGCGAACCGAAGACCAAGTTCTTGCCTTCGGTTCTACGAAGCCTCTTTTATGAACATTCTTTGCGCCACAAATCAAGCACTTTTATCTACACAGATGGATCTAAATCCTCTGATGGGATAGGAGCTTCTGCTATCTTTCCCTCCCGCCATGTGTCTGTGTGCCTGCCGAATACATCCTCTTATCTTCACGGCTGAGCTTGTCACAATACTGGCTGCACTGTATACCATCGCTTCTTCATCACCGGGATCTTATACAATATTCTCTGATTCCATCAGTTCTTTGGAGGCTTTAGTCCTTTTATTTCCAGATCACCCGCTGATTTCAAAGATCCAACAGTGGCTTTTTATTTATCCTCGTTCCACGAAGTTTTATTCTGTTGGGTACCTAACCACATGGGTATAACAGGAAATGAGAGAGCAGATGCTGTTGCCAAGGCAGCTGCATCTCTAGGAACTTCCACTCCTGCTCCTCTTCCTTTCCGTGATGCCGTGGTCAGCCAGTGGCAGAGGACTTAGGATGGATTCCCCCCAACTAAACTGCATGCCATCAAACAGTCAATCCGCCCTTGGCCACGCACTACTAAGACCCGTACTCAGGATGTTATTCTATGCCGTCTGAGAATTGGGCATTGTCTTCTGACACATGGCTTTCTAATGGAAGACCTTCAGCAGCCTCCAATGTGCACTCACTGTGGAGTACCAATATCTGTAAACAACCTATTTGCTGAATGCCTACGTTTCCATACTCTGAGGCAAAGGCTTCTTTCCTTTTATTTGCCAAGGGATGTTCCCAGCAGGTTCTGAGGAGCATCCTTTCCGAACATGAGTGCACCTTTAACATGAATCGAGTGTTTAAATTTTTATCAGAGACAAATCTCTTAAAGGAAATTTAATGTTTTATCATTTTTTGAGCCAGATAGACGTGTCGGTCGTGTCTTATGATTTTACTGCATTCTAGAGGCATTTATTTTTCTACATTTTTACTCTCTTCCTTTTTTATATATCTTAGATTTTTAACCATAGTCTATGTTTTTAAAGAACATTTGAAATTTTAATGAATCCTCTCTTTTTGAAAATGGCTGCGAGTTCCCCCACTTAGATCTACGCAGCACCCCTCTGTTTTGCACCATTCTTCTTCTTCTCACACCGAGATACACCTAAAGTTGCTCCCCTCTCTCTGGCAGCTCTAGCCGGAACCGACGTTCAGGGTGAGACACTTCAGACATCAGGCATTATCTGAAAATCTTCTATATCGACCAGTGGAGGTTCTTCTACCTAGCCTCGGGACCCAAAGTCCAGTGGTAAGAGGAAGGACTCCTCACCTGGGTCATCGGCCACCAATAAGTGCGGGCAGCCTCTGGAGCTGACTCGGCCGAGCCTCGAGAATCTTCAATGGATTCTTCTTCTGTCGCTGAATATTCTCTGCCCTTCAGAGGACTTGGCCCCTACCAGTCCAAACGGTAGCAGAAATCGACCCAGTTCCTAGTATTTTATCCAGATCACCTGCTCCACCCACTACCCTCCTACTCATGAATCCGGATCTACCGCATGAAAATCTCTTCTAAACCTTCCGTTTCAGGGCCTCGGCGGTTCCTCGAAACCATCGGGCATACCCCTTGTCACTGCTCCTTCCAGGATCTCTTTCCCTGCTATAGCAGGCTCTTCGTTCTCAAAGCTCTTGGGGATGCACTTCAAACTTAACCTCAGCTTTACCTTTACCGAAGTGTCTGTCATGTGACGTTAGCTACCATGGAGCGCTATTCTTCTCTATCTTCTCCCTTCCTGACTAGATCTGTCACAGTCCATCTTCTGTTCATGTTTTCCATTAGGGTCTCCATGAACTTTTTCCTTTGTCTTCTTCTGGCTCTTCTGCCTTCAATTCTTCTTCCGGATACTTCTCATTAAGCCCCTCTCCAGTCATGCACGTCCTAATACTTCCTCATTAGTTCTTGCTCTCCATGGGATTCTTTGCATCCTTCTCAAAAACCAGGCGGATGTCGAGATTATATTCTGCTGGGTTCCTGGACATGTAGGAATTGCGGGGAATGAGAGCGCCAAAGATTCCGCGAGGACTCTGCGACCGGACCAGCGTTTCGCTCTTCCTCACACTGACTACATGGCAGGAATACGGGCAGCTCTTCGGACTGCTTGGCAAAGAAGATGGGAGACGGTCGAAGAGAACTTAAAGTTGCGTGCCATTGCGCCGCGACTGTTCCCATGGACCTATCCCCCAATTCCGCGACGGATTCAGGTCGTTTTCTGTCGTCTCCGAATCGGACACACTCGTGTGACGCATCGCTATTTAATGGAGCGCTCGCCTGCGCCCTATTATGACGACTGCGTCCTATTGTGACGACTGTTCGACACATTCTTGTCGAATGTCCCAGTCTGGGTGATCTTCGCGCACGTTACCTGTCCCGGTACCGGGATGGGCGGGGTCGCTACCACCTGTCCCTTGTACTCGGGACGAGTTCGTGCACTTTGACTTGTGGACTTGTTGACTTTTGGGGGGAGGCTGGGCTTCTCCCCTTTATTTAAGTAGTTTTTATTTTGTTTTTTGTTTGTTCTCTTTGTAGGTTGCACGCTCCTGCACCGGGGTGAGTGGGACCTCCCCCCGCTGCCGGAGATTGCTTCCTAATTGTTAAGTTTTTTATCACAGTCTGCCTCTTCTGACACAGTACTTCCTAAGTAATTGAATTCCCTGACTTGTTCGATTTGTCTCCCTCCAATATATACTCTCACTCTTAACCTCTTTCTTCGTTTTGTTACACCCAAGATCTCCGTTTTCTTAATATTTAACCTCAAGCCCCTCTCTTCCCTAGCATCTCTCAGTTCATCCACAAGTCTTTGCAACTTCTATTCTGATCTGCTAAAAGAACCGTATCATCAGCGTAACATATGTTGTTCATATTTCGTCCTCTAATATTCAGTCCTTCCAGGTATTCCAGATTTTCCATGCATTTTTGTCCATACAACGAGAAGAGTTCTGGGTGAAGTACCACACCCCTGCTTCACTCCTCTCCATATGTCTATCCATTTTGACTTCCTTTCTTCTTTTTCATGGCTGTTCTGGTTCCAATACAAATTTACAATAACCTAATATCCTTAAAAATCCATTCAATTTCTTTAAGTATTTTTACCGAGTCTCCTCCATGTTTTACTGTGTCAAAGCCTTTTCAAAATCGACAAAACACAAATATAGATATTTCTTCATTTCTATCGCTCTCTCAAAAATGGCTCTTAGGCAGAAAATGGCATTTCTTGAAACTGTTCTCGTGCTACATTTAACTCTACCTTTCCCTTTAGTCGGAAGTGGGTCACAGTCCAATTCAAGGTGCGGCGGGTAAGGGTTTAGCGCCCTCTCGCTGATTTGGGTTCGGAGCTCCACCATGACTCGTCTCGCTTCGTTATCGCCCCGGAAGTTTACCGAAAGATGTCGGTTGGAGATCCGTTCGTCCGTGAGATACCCACTTAGGCTTCTTTGTCCGCGTGAATCTATGACAACTGGAATTAACCATAAGTACCTTGTGCATACATAAATTATAATATAAAAGTATACTACTATTAAAAAACAAACTTATTTTACTTTACATAAGTGGCCAATTTTCGCCTTGTTTTAGCTACAACATAACGTGTATTGAACACGAGACCGCTTTTTAAGAGGCTTGTGAAACGTACACACGTCTAACCCTAAGATAACTTTTTATGTAGATTTTAAAATCTTTCTTGACTATTAGATAAGCGTTTCGTCAGTGGAGGTTCTGGCAGGTATGGTGCCTCTCTTGAGCAGCTTGGGCCTCCTACAAAACAGTCAGGAGCAACTATTATTCTGTTTATTACTATTATTCATCTATTTGGAATAACACAATTATCATTGCTTATACGTGTAACAATAAAATATATTTATAAATACTAAATAAGTACACAAACTATATACAATAACAACCATAAATAACAAAAAGTAACGATAGAAAAAGGAGGGTCGCCATCGGTACTGGGTGTTCGCTTCCCCACTGCATTTCACTCCACCGAAGGATGAAGGCGGATCGCACGTTGTCTACTACATAACAGTTTGGCATTCGTCGGTCCATCATGAATTGACTAGCAATGAGTAAGATCACTCGTTATAAATGTATAGAAAAACAAATATGGGCTTTTCATTTTACTGGTTGCTACGTGGGGACTTATCCTTTTTACACGTTCAGATCCAAATCCGTAACGTTAATAATTATCTTATACAATGCACCGTCGAAGAGGTTTTATGCTTTCCGACTACAAAGCTTCACCTCATCATCCCCTCCCGTTTTCCACCAGGTAAATGTTGTGATACTCATAGATCGTACCGAAGCATTTCATTGTAAATTAATTCCTTTGTTGAACGATTAGTTTTCCCATAGTGTATAAATTATTGTTAAATTCGGTTATTTGTTTGTATAATAGTAAAGATTATTTTTATTTCTCTTGTTTAAATCCCAGAACCACATAAGAAGCCAGTAATCTATTTTCTAAATCGGACAACTGAATAAACACACTGGAATATCCCTTATACTTAAAAGGGGCCTACCCGCGTCCACGGTGGGCAAGCGAAGGTCAGAAAAACCTACCCGACTTACGACACCAGTAAAGGATAAGAAGACTGATTCAGTGGATAGCTCATAAAAAATAATGAGAGAATATCATATGCATTCAGTAAACAATGCGTCTTTTTAACTTTGAAACATACGATTACTATACATTCATGACAAATAAATTTGACAGGCGCCTAAATTTCAAGATGAAGTGAAAACATTGCTCACAAGATTGTTTTGTAATCTACCACAACTCGCGAGTAAATATAGCAAAGACCACGTTTTAAAGCTCATCCCACGGTCACGGCTTAACGTGAAAAAAAACGAGGATAATATTCCTCCATTCGTCAATTTGTTTACCTGGGGGTTTAAGATCCAAAAATGATATTTCGCAAGCATTGTATTACATCAATGTATTACAATATTAATTTCTACAATTTAATTTTATCCAAGAATATTCAACATCTACTTCGCTGCTATAAAACACTAGATAATGAATAGGCGACATGCACAGTCGTTTGTTACGTATTTTACTCGTCCAGAATAATTATGGGCCGGTGAGGATAATTTTCTGTAATCCCGACTATGATTCTCAGGGGAGTAAATACACATTTTCATTTAGAAATCTGGTGATAAAACCACATTCGTTGTAAGCAATAAATTGTTGAATATTAAAGATTGTACTAAGTATTTGGAGGTGGGGGCAATTCGGTGTAACCCCAACACAGGATATGGAAGGGAAGAATCCTAGACAATCAGTTAAAGATCAAATGAGCTAAAATAAGTATGCTATAAAGATTTTTAAAAAGTGCAACCAGTTATCTCCGCAGGACAAATAAGAAAAAAAAGAGTAGTAAGCTATTGGGTATGAAAAGGAGGGAAGCGGATTATAATATTTATTCCTCTCTTAATTGTAAATCGTTAAAAACGATTTCCTACCAATCAGATTTCTTCATCGGTTCAGTAACACGAATAATACATGATCTTTACCTATTTCGTCCCGTCTGTTTGAAGAGTGGGTAAACCTGAAGATCGGCAGCACGTCCGAAAAAGTGTATTTTTTTCAGCTGAGAGCTATCGGCACCAAGTTGTGTTTATGTTTCGTTCATCCGCGCATGAATATTCATGCGCGTTTGAGTCCTAGTTCAAATATACCCGGCACCATTTTTTTAGAAAAATGCCCGAAAATAACCAACCGAAAAACTCTGTTTACTTACTTTATTGCGGTGGGTATACTTCTGAAAGAGCAGCGAGGAAAGCGTGATATCTTTCTTTAATTCCCGTTTTGCTATACGGGATCTTTTTGCCGAAGATGGCCGTTGCGAGATAGGTGTCAAACTGGTTCGTTTTTCGTCCATATTTCGGGATTGAATTTCTCTCATCCCGCCGGACCCGCTCAATATTTTGGGTGCTTGCTCCGCTTTCCGGGTCAACAAAGTTCTTTGAATGGTTGACGGTTTGATGTTTGTAGCCCTCTAATTCCAAGCCCACCAACAATCAGAAATGATTTGTCTTCCGAGCACAATCCACTCTTTAATCACCGACTCAAGTTTTTCTTTGGTTCGATCGGGAACCGTGACCATAAAAATGTTTTTGGTTCCCCGTACGAAGCTCGCGAAAACCCACACCCCCTCAACCACTTCACTTTGTTGTATTTTCTTTTCCCAAACTTAGCCTCATCGACCTCCACAACTTTCCCCTCGCCGCCAATCTGCCTATTTTGATCACAATAATGAATAGCGACCTCTCTGCAGAAACAACCAATCAATCAAAGTTTTTTTCTGAAACCTTGATTTCATGGTATATAACTGCGTATAACTGCTAATGTCAATTGGTTGACCAAAAACCAATAAATAATTTGCAGAATAGTTTCTACAGAGAGGCGTGACTTGAGAAAAAAAGTCCCATTCAGCTGATTTTTTTAAATGGCGATTGCTGGCGCCAGTTTCTGAGTTACGTATAGTTTTTGCACATCTAAATTCGTAATTATCTTTGACTGCTAATGCCTGACCACAGACTTCACAATCGATTGTAACTTTAACCAAATTATGATCGTCCAAAAATGTTAATAACTTTTCTCGATCGGAAAATAAAGCAGAAAGTTCGATAATAGATGAAGTGCAAGTTGTACACAACGAATCCATGTTGAAAGTGAAATTGCCGCATAAAAGTCGTCTCTCTTCCACCAAAAAGCCTCCACAAAAACTAGTTCCTCTAAAAAATCTAGCCAAGTATATTTAAATGTATAAAAATGGTAATAAAAATAGTAAAATGGGGAAAAAATATATTGACAAATAAAAATGAATACGAATGAGCTTAATAAAAAAACATTAAGTGAAAAACAAAATAAAAATTCACTATTCATTCATTTCTGACGTCAGACCCCCACATGGATTTTCGCAGAAGCGATTATAGTCGCAGAAATGATTTTGTTAAATAAAAACGTTAAAAAAAGTTAGAACATTATTCTATAAATAATTAGGACCAATGAACATCGGTCGCGACCGCGTGCCGCGGATTTTGAGGTTTACCGAAGAGTGAATTGGAACGCTTCACCCTTCTACCGACTGACCTCTATTACCGATACTACTGCATAATTTTTCCAGGTTAGTGATATCTTTGCAGATCCTACTCTTATTAAATATGTATGTATCATGAAGTAGCGAACATTTTATAGATCCGAGTTATATTTACTTATATATAAAAGCACGAATTGTTCAACAGATGGGGGGGAATCTTTGAAGAGGAGGAAAATGTCTACCTCGAAAATAATATTCACCTTAACAGTGTGGGCATCTATTTAAATGAAACGTCGATTTCGATTATCGTTACAAAACATATTTTGAAACTATTCTACTAAGAAAATTCGGCATTTCTTTTGACTGCCTGGTACTAGAATTCAGAACGTGTTAAAGAGAGGTATGCAAAGTCCTGAAAAAGATGATTGATGCATACGAGAAAATAAATGCTAACTTTTTATTGCAACTAAAAATATTGTTGACGCTTTATCAATAGAAACAAAGTTAAACTGTTCGTCTCACCCTTTCACCATCCTCCGAATCACATCCAAACGGCGAGCGATAATTCTAAGAATGGAAAGCTTTTCTATGCAAGAAAAGTACGTTGGTCGCCTTCTACACAAATGGGCATTGGAAAAGAATTGCTAAGAACAGCAAAGTTTCTAATTACCCGTATAGAAATAAAAAAAACGGGTAGTGAACAGAATAAGTACAATGTCAATTAATAATATTTTCAGGGGAAAAATACCGACACGTTTGGTCATCGGAATGATAGAGCATAAGGCATTCCTTGAAGCGATGGCACTTCTCCCTTTGATTCTATGCATTTTAATAAAACAAAATCACTCCCTATATTAACGGCAATGAAGTCGAAAACCAATTTAGCTAGATCTGTCCGATGATATAGCTCTGTAGCGTGCGAGAATTTCAGGCGAGCGGCTTAAATGCTTTGCTTGAATATCTATATTTGGGACTCAGGATGGCCGATTTGTTTTAGGACTCACGCTAATGGCTGTCCCGCGGTGCGTTAGGGGCGTTCGAAACTCGTTTCGCTAATTTTCTTTATTTTTCTTTGCGCCCCTTTCCTACTCTAAGCTATCTACAATGATGCCTGCCACAGACCCTGGAGGCCGGGGAGGGAGAACTTTAGTCCACAAATAACATTTCCAGACGCTGTTCTCCTCAATCCTCAAAATACGCCCGGCTTCTAGGAGGGGGCTTGTGTGGCGTGCGAGAAGTTCAGGCGAGCGGCTTTTGGGACTCAGGATGGCCGAGTGGTTTAGGACTCTCGCTAACGGCTCTGCCGGGAAGCGCGTTCGAAACTTTTCGCTAATTTTATTTATCTATTTTACTTTGCGCCCATTTCCTACTCTAAGTTATCTACAGCCCCTATTGCAAAGGGCATAGTATTTATTCATATCTAAAACAATACAATACTGTTACTCTTCTTCCATGATAAATGGTGATATCAAATCTGAAGAAGACCTCTAATTTTCTGATATGGAAGTGCCCGTCTTTTATTAAGCATTCAATTTAAAATGTACAAGGATTTGAGTGGAGCAAAAAGTGAGTGTTCAGTATAGATCAGCGTTTCCCAAGCATTTACAGGTATTGGCGAGTTTTCTAACCCTATTAAATAAGGAACGCTTTCTCTATTGCTACAATCTAAATCTCCATTAATCAACTTATGACACACATTATCTACATATGCTGAATTCCAATCGATTATTGAAATAGATAAATGGATGAATAACTTACTAAATTTCTTAATCATGGATGAGTTGGAAATATATAGAATTTTATTACAAAATTTATTGCGCTTCGCAAAAGATAAACATTGAGGTATACCTTCATAACTACCTGCAGCGTATATAATAAATTTAGATAATTCTAATAAAGCAGACTCGCACTGGGTTTCATTTTTTGTAGAAGGCGATGTGGTTTTATTTCGGTAGTCTTTGTCTCGGATATAAGGAAGAACAATTATATAAAAATCTTTCTCAATTAAATGTTGTTAATCCATTCAGCTATCAGTTGCTTCACTAAATGAGTGTGGTTTGTAGTGTATCCACTTTATTATAGAGATAAGTAGTGGAAAAAGCTATTGTGAATTTCTCAATCAGTTTAATTACTATAATCAAATGAATGAAAATTTAATTCTCAATAAAGCATATAGATTTTACAAATTTGTTTTGTATATCTCCTGAACAGTAAATTTCAGGGATAGACTTGGAAAGGTAAAATATGATCATCGAATTACTTGACAATATAAACTTATGGGTAAATAGTTCCGCAAATTGATCATGGTTGAAAAAATTTATAGAAATCTGCGATTTCACACGATATTCAAACTCGAGGCTTGATAAAGGGAAGTTCTTCATGTTCAGCAAGAATAAGATACACAGGATCTTCTGGAAGAGGCAAATTATGCCTTTGGCTCCAGGGTTTTGAAATCAGAGTTATCCTTCTCCTAGGTGGCTGCCTACCAGGGCTATGAACTCGACCTGCCCGTCCCCACCGTGATGCCCAGTCACGGAGGTAACCTCTCTAGTAAATAGCGTCAGCTTAAAAAGAATCCAGACTGAGATTCGAACTGCCGACCCAACGAATGCAGGGCAAGCACGCTAACCACTATACAGGCCATTTCTCACTTTCTCTCGATACGACTTTATAGCTGTGAAGAGCGCGCCACTCCTAATTTATAGGTCACGTAGAAACAAACATTACTGGTCGTACTTTTATTCGCGAATATTTATTTTTAATAGACTCGCAGATTAAGCTTATTAACTACCTTTTAAGCAATTTTCACCTTATAGCCTCTGGCGTGGGAAGGGTCAAGGTTAAAAAGGACAGCAAAACAAGATCTTATCGATGGTCAGTATTCAGGGAAATGTCTGCATGCGTGTATTGAGATGGGATTTTTTTTTATGTATAGCATACATTATCACGTATATAGTTTACGTTCTTATTTTCTTAGTGTGCAAATACTATTTGTTAAGTACTAATGGCTAAATAATTATATGTAATTTGAGAATTTATTATTCTTAATACTGGCAACCCTTTCCTACATTGATATAAGAATACCTCCCCTGATTCATACGCAATTTTAAATTGATGCAATACACCTGTTCCTTTCTCTCAGTCTAGCATCTATTTACATGTGATAGGTTATTCTTAATTATAAATAATCATTCATGGATGTCCTCGCCAAAAATCTTGAAATATTTCCGAGGAAAAGACAACGTAAGCAGCCGATTTGCAATGCAATAATCCTTCTTACTCCCGACCCAACTCGTATGGTTATTTTCGTGATTTGCTAAGGGGTGATACGTGTCTTATGAATTTTAAGTGTTAAAGACTGACTTCTCTAGAGTATTCGCGTTCAAATATACTTACATGGATAAACATCTGAAAGATAGTATATATCTTTAGTCAACAATTATACGAGGGGCGGTGAATAGGTTTTGCGAATCGGTAAGGCAAAACAGAGGAAGGGGGATGGCTGTTTGTGGGGGGTGTTAGGACAACTTATGACAAGTCAGGACCTGCCTCGTCTATTTAAGAAGCAGTATCTGATCGCAGATCGTCAGTCACAAATTTTTCAACAATGGAGAAGGTTGAGCACCGCGCAGTGATCAAATTTTTGACGAAGGAAGGCAAGAATGCAAAAGAGATCCATGAACACATGGTTGCAGTGTACACTGACACCGCCCCTTCCTATGCAACCATTGCTCGCTGGAATAGGGAGTTCCGCCGTGGTCGTGAGTCCCTTGAAGATGACCCCCGTCCAGGACGCCCGTTAGACGTGACCAACGAGGACAATGTGGCCCGTGTGGAGAGGATGATCCTCGAAAATCGACGGTGAAGGTCGAAGAAATCGAGCGAGAACTTGGAATATCACATGGAAGTGTTATCAACATCATCCACGACAATTTGGCCATGACCAAGGTCTCTGACCGTTGTGTCCCTAGAAACCTCACGAAACTTCACGCCTCATGATCGACTTCAACGTCGTCAAAGTCCACAAGACCAGAGTTGCACAAGCTGCCCTGCGCGAGTGCGGATTCGAGGAACTCAACCATCCCCCCTACAGTCCTGATCTGGCCCCTAGCGACTACTTTTTATTCCGCCAGCACAAGGCTGCACTGCGTGGACGCCGGTTTGGGGACGATGAAGGTGTCCAGCTCGCCGTCCAGGAGTGGATTGAACAGCAGTCGGGAGATTTCTGGTTGTCGGGAATTCGAACGCTTAGGGACAAGTAGCGCAAGTGCATTGAAGTGGAGGGTAGTTATATTGAAAAATAATAAAACACTTTTCCCCATATCTCATTTCCTTATATCCGAATTGCAAAACTTATTGACCGCCCCTCATATATCATAAATAGATCATACCAGTTTCGGTTTAAAAAAGCCTTTAAACATGTATATTGCATTTTTAATCCTGCATATGATAGTATGTCGATGAAATATGCACTCTGGGCTAAACTTGATCCTTCATCTATACATTCTAATTTCAACCAACTCGCGCGTTACTACGATAACGTGTGATTTCTTCTAGACTGGATGAGTGTAGCTGAGTTGTACGCTTTCACATATTTGGATAAATGAAAACAGCGCAAGTAAAAAATGTATAGAAGGACAAATATGCAATGGCAGGGTACCCAACCCTCCTGAGTTCATCATTATTTAGAATAAAAAAGCTTTCGATGATATAGTGGGCTTTTTTTCACTAACAGAGATAAAGTTGTGAGACTCATTTTTAAAATTGATTCTATTTTAAAATGTCTGCACTACGAGCATTCTTGAAACGAGAATCTGGGTGGAAGATGCCTCGCAGGAGTTGTATAAAAATTGAAAGCAACAAGGTGCACATTAAATTCTAAATAAATCGCTAAAAAATATACACGTTTCCATTTATGGCTATGAACATTTGTTTTCTTCAAGGATTTAATAACTACGTAACATTTTGTTTTGCAAAAGTTTTATCTTTATTTCTCTAGTGTTTACTAAACAGTTCCCTGCGTTGATTAAAAAAAGATTATTCTTTTCTCTATCATCAACCGCTACATTGATTCTTATATTGTTAAAACTAGCACTTTAGGATGATTCATATATTTTAATATTTAATGTATTTTTTTCTGCTTCATATTGTTTCCTAGGATATAATTGAGCTTTCTTGAGTATAGTAAATAGATGATGCGAAAATTCTGCAGATACATTTTTGTTACGTGTATGGATATTATTTTGGGCTAAAGCATATATCACATAAAATCGTGAAAGGAACTAAAATCTGGATAGCGTACACGCTACTTTGGAATGACCATAGGTGTGCAAGTTAATGCACGGTGTTGTTTCGTTACCAATTTGTGGGGGTACCCAACTTATATGAAGGTGAATTAAGTATCTGACTCCAAAGAGGATTTCTTCACTGTGTTCTTATTTTGCCTGGGCTTACCGAAGGTTTCAGGGTAATGGAGGGAAAGAAGGACCTTGCAAAAATATAATTTACTCTAATATTGCCTATAACGAGGCAAGCAGCACGTCACAAAGTTACTTTGCGGGCGACTAGCAGTCTATATTTATTCAACGCAAAGTATTAAATTCTGGAGCGACAAGATGTGGCGAATTTACAAGGAGGAACGTGAACGGGGTAATCTTAATGACAGTAATATAATAATCTTAATAATGCAATGATCATTCTAACATAGCTTCTCTGACTATATATATTCTTAATTTGTAGAGGGTGTGGCCTAGCATCGTCTGTGGGATGAGCTTCAGTTATCGAGTTTTTCCTCTCCACCCCTAAGGCAGAGCTACTGAAAGCTGTGTATGTTGAATTACTTACATATCCCAAGTGTTTATCAATATAACAGGATACGCTTGTCGCAGCTTTGTGATACAATTCCTTTTGGTCAACGGGTGTATTTACCCAGGTGCTTCGTAGACTTCCGTCTTTTGATATATCTATTCAGACCCGAATCGTTTGTTTATGTGTTGTCTTATTATCACAGGTGTCTATGACTTTTCGCGCGTTCGTATATTCGTGTGTCGTGCGCGCAATTCCAACGGCTTCTTGCCTAATATATATATATATATATATATATATATATATATATATATATATATATACACACACAAATATATTTACAATCCTTATTTTTGTATTCAAATTCATAGATGCACATTAATCTATACATTCTCATTTCCTTTATTCCAATTTTAGAAATATTATTTTATATGTGTGGAAAATGCTGAGATTTAATAAGGCCACCGCGCGTCCATTTTGTAGAGGTTTTCGCTCGGCCTTTTGAATCCTGCAATTTGGTGCCAGTAGCCTACGTATTATATAATTCGATCACCACAGACTGCTCCTATGATATGTGGAAGCTGTCGATCTAATCTAGGATGATGATTGAGAGATGCAAGAAGGGCCATGCCTCCTGCTATTCTCAGAGTATGGATGGAGCCGAAGAACCACCATGGTCACTACTATTTTTGCTTGATGTTAAAAAGTACAGAAAAGTTAAAGAAAACAAGCTCTTCAGTATCCAGCCACAGTCGTGGATCCAAGATCGGGGATCTGAGGGGGCCTGAAGCCCCTTCCCTTCCTAAATTTGTTCTTTCATTAGTCCATATTGAAAAGCGAAGTGGCTTAACTAAGCGCCCCCTAATAAAAATGGGAACATTGTGTACGAATGAGCAAAATTAGGAGAACAATGATAGCGAAGTTTCGTAGGTGTGCGGCCGTGGGTATGCTAGAATATTCGCTCGCGGCGATGGTTCATTGCTTCACTCATCGACTGAACCTTGTCCTGACCAAGGCTTATGAAACAAAAGAGGTAAATCTCGCTCATGGAACTCTCAGCAAAGTGTACAACTAATATACTCCTCTAACATGTGCTCTATGAGGTTTGCTGAGTTCGTTAAAGTCCACGCATCCACGAAGCGAAAGCAGCTGGTCAGCCTCTGCGCTACTAGATAGGTTTAGCAACACGATTCAGTCATTGTATTCATCAAATTCTTGCCGGTTATTGCCATCTTTATGGAGGATGAGAGCAACCCGGATTCGACGGAGGGACTCTTACTGAGCGCAATCCGAGAGCCGCGCTTTCTGCTTGGCCTTGTCGCCGACTCGGTTCTAGTTGTCACCGTGAAACCGAACCGCGCCCTGCATTCTCTTGTGAAGTGGAGACGTATCTCAACAAGACCCGGGAAGGTGCGCTGACCCGCTTCCACGACGTCTTCAAGAAGTCAGGAGATCGGTTCGTCCTATGACACCATTCTCGTGCCATGAGTTTGTTAGCTGCAAATGCTTCCACCAAACGTACCTTTCCAGACATCTAAGGAATATTACCGCCGATCTATTACGTGTTCATTGACCTGGTGTTGACTTAGCTGCAGAACCGGTTTTGTAGTAACACTATTCCGGTCGGCTTCAACATCAAACATCTGCTCGTTAAGGCAGAAGCAGAGCACTAGTTTTTGTCAACATCAAGTTTGACTCCTTTTGAGATGCTTTTGCTTCATCCATACCTTAATGTATCCGAACCTGGCTAGGTTACTCCAAATTCTGATCACTCCCCCAGTCTCAAATGCGGAGGTCTAGTGTTCATTTCCGGGCTGAATCGACTTAAAACGTACTTAAGGAATTACATAGATCAAGAATACCTCAACGGGAGAGCGCTGATCGGTATTCAAAACAAAATTGATAGAATATATAGCGTAATCAATGTATTTGGCGAAAGGAACAGGAGGTTGATGTTCGTGTTAAATACTAAATACCATGACCAAAGCTGTGTTATAATGTATCTTAGATGCTGTTATTAACACTTTCAGACCCGTTTATGTATATATTTCTTTTTTAAGCCATACTTACATTCTGATATTCAGAAAGTTATGTAATAATATGGAATAAATATAAACAAGTGATTTAATGTACCTTATATGATACATGTCCAAAATACAGGTAAATAAATCTCACAAATATTTATTAAAATCAGTATTCTACGTTAGCTGACGTCCAAAAACTGCAATAAACCGCAATTCATATTTTTCTGATGTGTGGAAAAAAAATCGCATTTGAGAGTTAGTGCTAATTCCTGTATAAGTTAACCTGTAGAGGTATCCCCTAGAATAATATTATTTCTCCACCTCCATAGGTATTACTTTGGGAGAGAAAGCGAGACGTTACTCCCCCCCCCCTCCGACTTCACCCTTTTAGGACTGGCCGCCAAGTCTCCGCAATATTTTCACCAAAACATGATGCTGAAATTGAGGCTACCTCCTGGCCGTCTCATTCTCTCTTCCCCCATCGGGTTGGGAGATTACTTTGTAGGTTCTCCGTGAACAGCTTTTATGGCTCCAGCCGCTGGTCATCCATCTGGCTTGCTGATCCCTGCCGTAGACACTTCCCCGTAAGAGACGCTCGGTTTGTCACGCGCGATAACGAGGGTTTGAGGAGGCCTCTCTCTCTCCCGGTTTTGGAGAACTCTGGGTATATATTCACCCTCTCTAAGATTACAGATAGATTTTGTTAGACGAGAATTCCTCGAACGGAGTTCAATTCAACGAAGCTCTTTCCCGAGAAGTGTGAGTGACGGTCGCAAGCCACGGAAGGGCTGGACATCACACCCGTATCTTCGGATCAGGGAGAAGAGTCTCGTGAGACAACGTCAGCCTTTCTCAACCACCTTTAGATCAAGGAATGGAGAAGCAGTCCTCCGGAGTTCTTCTGGTGACCTCTTGAGGACGAGGCCCGTTAGCTCGCTCAAGCCGAGTGTGGAGAAATCACCCCCCCCGCCCCTTCGAAGTTCGTTTGGTGACCTCTTGAAGACAAGAGGCCCGCATCTCGCAAAACAAGTTCGAGAAAGTAGCCCCACCAGCTGCAGGTTTGTGGCTACCACTCCTGAGTAACCAAGGTTACCAAGACCTCCCCCAACTTTGGCCCACCTTACTCTCGAGGTTCAAAGAAACTAAATCACTCACTACCCTAAATCTCCCATTATAACCATTCAATAACCCAAGTTATCTAATTAGTAGTCGGAACTTAATTCCGTCTTATTCATGTACCCATATATATATATATATATATATATATATATATATATATATATATATATATATATATATATATATATATATATATACCCATATTTATTGTTGTTCTTTTTATTTAGTGTGTATTAAAATCTATTTTTGTCGTTGTGTTTGTTATATTCCTGGGTCACGCAGCTGCCGCTATCTATTCAAATCGCACTCTTAGAGCAATAACAGTTGTCGCCTTACTTAGCCTACCTTAGAGCCTGTGCGCGCATATTCCTGTACACTTGGCCATATTTCGACATAACCCTTATTAATGATCAATGCCCTTTTTCCCAGACTACCCAGATGGAGGAATTCAGGCTAGCCCTCCCCCCCCCCCAATTTTTTCTATCCTGGATCCGCCACTGTCCAGACATACCATCATTTGTAGTGCCTGTCCCTCATGATGATAACTTACCAGTAACACATCTACCAGAAAATAAAGTAGAAAAACTTTTCGTAATCTTTTACATCATTTTTTTTATGTAGAATGGAGTATCAATTTCATTCAAGTCTTGGTGGAAGTTGCTAAATGTAACCATTTCTTTGTGTTAGACTGAAAAGAAAGTGGATTTTTCATCAGAAGAGTCAGCAAGTAGCGGCAGCCAAAAAAGGATGAAGCATTCATGCCAAGAATGAGTACACATCTCCAATTTCCAAATCAAATTGAACTGGATGATTTGATCAGGGATTTAGATCACACTAAGTCACGATCTGAAATCTTAACATCCAGTCTGAAAAAAAATGGAGTTTACTAGGGAAAGACTATAAGACATCTGTACACTGGTAACGACATGATGAATTTGAAATTTACTTTGATGTTAGTGGAGATATGTGATTCTACAAATATATAAATGGTTTGTTTAGTGTTTACTTCTGAACTGAAGCATGGTCCTCTAGAATGGCAACTGTTTATTGACAGCTCAACAATGCGAAGTCTCAAAGCAGTGTTACTACACAATACAAACCAATTTTCATCTTTGTCTCTTGCACATTGTGCACATAGGAAAAAAGACTACGATAATGTTAAATAGATTCTTGACAAAATCAACTATGATGAATTTAAGTGGGATATTTGTGAGGCCTTTAAGATGCTTGCGTTCTTACTCGGCTTGCAAGGTAAATGACAGAATATTCGTGTTTCCTTTGCTTACAGGATAGAAGAGCTAATAATAATCATTACAGTAAAGTTCATTGGCCGCCTCTACATGAATTGCAGCCAGAGAAGTTAAATGTTTTCAGACAGCCTCTTGTGGAATCTGCCAAAGTTTTATTACCCGCCACATTATATAAAATTGGGATTGATAAACAGATAGTGAAGTCCTTAGATTTTGAAGAAGCCTTTCAAGAAATCCGTCTCATGTTTTCAAAGCTTTCTGAGGCTAAGACCAAAGGTGGCATATTTGTTGGACCACAAGTAAACGCAATGACGAAGTCTGAGAAACCTGAAAGTCCGATGAGCAAAGTAAAGAGAGAAGCAAAGATTATTGAGAGTTTCAAGGAACTTGGCTTTCGTATGTCCTTGAAGGTAAATTTTCATGTACATCTAGTCTACTTTCGTAAAACTTGGATGGTGTCAGTGAGGAGTATGGTGAGAGATTCAATCATGAAATCACACTAATCTAGAGAAAGATACCGAGGAAGATGTGATACTGCATTGATGCGAGACTTTATATGGTCTCTAGTCAGGAAAGGTGAAAGTGTTTACACAAGAAAAGCACGATCTTCAAAGCACATCTAATGTAAATATTTTTCGTTATTTTTGGCTCTTATTTTCTTTACAGTTCTTAATGGGTTACAATACGTGAAAATACACACGTTATTGTCCCAATATCCTTACAAAATTATAATAGATTGAACTAGATATATCGCCCTAGGGTAAGATTGCTTATATTAATATCAAATGTGTAAAACTAAGAAAATCTCTAAATATATTGGTGATATGCCATAACTAAGGTAATATGTATTTGAAATCAACGGCAAAAAATACATATAAAAACATAAACAAATGCATATAAACAAACCCATTATTGCGTAGTGCAATATATGCTCAATAGAATGAATGGGCTTCCTATGTTCGATCCAGTAGATTTTAAACGAAAATTGAACACACGCAAGGTCCATCGTTCGAATCCACTTTCTGAGTGCTTGTTATAATATCTTATTATCATTATTCGTAAAAGCAGGGAAGTGAAGTGAAGTGAATGAGGAAAGTAAAGAAAAAATAAGGACATGAGAAGCGCTTAAGAGAGAGTGGGTGTAGATGGTGGAAGGAAGTTGCGTCTGGTGCTAGAGCTGTGACGTCACCGTGTGAGAATGCTGCGCAGGCTGCTAGGTATATGGAAGAAGGGATTAGAGTGGAGGGACTGACGATTCCTGGATGGATATGGGCAAGTGACGGCACAAGATAGATGGGTTAGGGAACCGGGTGGAAGCGGGGGTGAACTGAGCCAATTAAGGCAGTGTCACCCCACCGACGAGTCTTGACCGACGTATGGGTTAAGGTAGGGTGGTGGAGGTAAGATGGGGGGGACTGAGGTACTTAACGACTAGTCACCACATCGACGAATCTTGACTAAGATATAAGCTTGAGTATGGTGAGTGGAGGTGACGGGAGAACTGAGCCACTTAACACCGCGTCACAGCACCTACTACTCTTGACTGGCTTATGAAGTGGAGTGTGGTGGGTGGAAGTGAAGGTGAAACGGCGCCACTTAACGTTGTGTTACCGCTCCCGTGGGCCTTGGCCGATGTATCACCTTGTCGGTGCGGTGGCCCAATACTACTCGGGTCAAAATAACTTTAAAGAATTTTTAAAAATTTAACTCACACGATTTTTCCATACATGGTTTTGAAAAGTTACAAGAAAGATGGAGACTAGTGGTAGAAACTGGTGGAAATTGTACTATAAAATTAATAAATAATTTACTTATTCAAACATAAATAACTTTAAAGAGTTGTTTTCTATCCTTAAAATAATAAACATTAAAAAAAAAATGCCCAGTACTTATGGGCAGACCTTAAATACGGTGTGAGTCGGAGTTTGCTGGCTTGTGCCACTCTTTGTGCTGGGCAATGAACTTTTGGTTCATCCTACTTGGCCACCCTCCAGCAAAGAGGTGGGTGTATAACCGGAGTAACGCTACTCCAACTGAAACCTGGGCCAGCGCTACATCCTTAAGACTCCAGTGCTCCAAGAGAAACTGGTGCTCTCACTTTGATCGTCTTTTACAGCTCTTTTAACTCTACCACTAACTTTTAATCGCCTGTTTAGAACAAACAAAGGATGAAAGAAGCCGTTTAACATTATACTCCCCCCCCAAAAAAAAAAATAAATATATTGGCCCTCTTAAGTGGTTACGAATTCTCGTCTTCGGTATTCTGTGTACCAGCTTAATCCTGGAGCCTTCCACTGCCTTTCTTACTACATCGTTTCGGAGTGACTTTGTAGCTGTAGTAATCTTTGCACCCCTGATTTTGTTGTTTTCTACATATTTTCTTTTATCTTTTGTCTCTTCCCGCATTTCCCTTCTCGGTTTGAGGCAGAATAAGGTCAAGGGGCAACCACGTGCCCTTCTGTACCTACGTGGTCCTGAGATCACCGCATGGAGCTTGAAAGCACGGATGAACCAGGGTAAGGGTGCAGCCTACGCCGTTACCACACCCCGGCTGTATTAGCTTAGGGACAGATTTTATCGTCTCCCATGGCCGCCTTTCAGCCAACATTCCTGCCTTCCTTCATAAGATCAAAGTTCGTTGAACATTCCCCGCCAAATTTATCACCCCCGCAGCCCCAAAAAGAAGGCGTGACTGACTTTTCCCCAAAATTGCATGCGTGTGTGGAGGCAACCGCCAAGCCACCAAAGGCCACCTTGACGGGCGTCTATATAATCCTTCGACTCAGTTTAGTAAGGAGCACTAATAGACTTCCTACTTACCACCGCGAACGAGTTGAACGACGCTCGGCTCACCCCGTGATTGGAGACATCGACGATTTCGATTCGAGAACGAAGGCTATATCGACATCCGTGAACTCTACCATAGTCAATCAGCGAATATCTGACGAGGATTCCCATCTCCAAAGGCCATCTACGAGTGCTCCCTCATCTGAAGCGAGAGGTAATATGACTTCCCTCTTCGCAGTTATCGTATCCCAATTTGGCCCCTTTCCTGCAACGAGCACGTAAGCAATTGTAACCGCTGCCGCCTGCAGATTGATCTAGAATCTGGTTTACCCAATCGATCCCCCTTTAAATCACCGACCTGAATCGGACCTCCCCAATCCCCTAATTAACCCAGCTGTTTCTCGCGTAGACATTTAACTCCATCTGAGCGACCATTCCCTTTAAACCCAACATTTGTGTATATTTGAATATTATTTTTTTGCCAGTAGAGATATATTTTCGTCATTGTCTTTATTTTGAAATCCCAACGCGCACCAGCTACCTGTTAAACTTTGGTGAATTTGCACTCTGAAATATTTGTTTTAAAAAGAACACCGCAAAGTTAATAATGAACCATCCTCACTGGACTCATAAAGATTTCCCAATTCACTAACGGTCTTCAACCAACTTCGGCTCAAAGCCCCATAAGTATCATCACACACACACACACGCACACACACATATATATATATATATATATATATATATATATATATATATATATATATATATATATATATATATATATATAGAGAGAGAGAGAGAGAGAGAGAGAGAGATTGTCTGGCCATTACACGACTTATATATATATATATATATATATATATATATATATATATATATATATATATATATATATATATATATATATATATATATATATATATATACATTTATCTATTATAAAATCTAGTGATCAGGCGTGTCAAGGTCTTTAAAAGTTCTTGAGAGAGATTACTAAAGACAACCATTTAACTATATTGTAATTTCAAAGCTAAGTACCATTTGAGTTGCAAAGACAAAACAAAACAGGAAACAACCCTGCCATATTTATTTATCACTTAGTGTTTGTATGTATGTTTAGACCGAGAAACTTTAATAGGAAAATTTTGTTAAGAGACAGAGCTTCTTCCACGGTCACTCTAATCCCTGAAGGATTAGTAGAGTCTGAGCCCTGCTCATCTCACGAAGACTCAATTATTTTATTTATTTATTTGTTCAATCGTGTATTATATTAGTGTGAGTATTTGGATAGCAAAGCTTCCGCGTTTAAACAAGCATATTCCTCCGTGTGTCAATAATTTGTGAGCCAAGCTTTCTCCGCACCGTGTCGACGGTCCATTACACCCTTTCTTTCGGACAAATTACGCCCCGTGTTACGCGTAACATAATTTCGTCGTTCGAGAGATTTAAACTCTAAGGAGAATCCCTAAGTTTAAGGGACAAAGACCTTGTCAATTATATACAGAAAGAAGAGAGAAATGAGACAGTTTATAAAAGAGAACGAGAAGAACAAGAGAGAGATGAACGTGAACAAAAAGAGATTCGAGAATCAGCTGAACAAAAAGAGATTATAGATGAGCAAATAGAAAGTAGAGAGAGCGAAGAGCACGAGAAAATTCGTCAATATGAGTTGGAATTAAATCGCGATCGGCTTGAAGGCCGTTCAGTAAATTCCCATACAGAAGCCCCTTAATCCACCTCTGTTAAACTCCCCACGTTCAAAGTAGGAGAGGACTTCGGATCTTTTCTCACTCCAAGAAATTTTTTGAAGTTAATCCCTTAGAAGTCGAGACGGACGGTGTCGCTAAGCTTTTCTCACTCTTCAGATGGCAGCTCCGAGACCTATATGTATCCCTTCCCTCGGAAGCTACGGTGGATCATTCTACCCTCAAATCTTAACTTCTCGCGGCGTATAATATGACGCATGACTTCTACCGCGCCAAATTAAGCCACTCCCGCATCCAACCAAATATGACCTGTCATTTTGGATATACTCTTTCTCGTAATTTGAATTTTTGGTTAGACGCATCGAAAGTCCCTCACGATTATGAGTCCCTGGTAGATTTTTTCTAAGGGATCAGTTGCTGGCGTCGCTAACACTAGAGATCCGCTCCTCTGTGAAGGATCGTAGGTGCAACTCTTTCAAAGAGTGCATAGAAGAAGCAGATATCTATGCGGCGAGTCACAACCTATACCCGAAGGAAAATATAAAGCCTTCCCCTTCATCCACCAAGAATAAAATTAATAACTCGCGGTTCCCTCCTAAGAACTCCCCGAAATTCAGCAAGGTTACGGGCCCCTTTAAGCCGAGAAGTTTCCGTCAATCGAACACCGTGATGTCAAGCCCCTAATCTCTAATCCCACGGCGTCAACCTTTCCCCGTAGGCCAATCGTATGTTTGGCCTACCCAGAGGATTTTCTAGTTTTTCTACTCGCCTGGTGCTGCAGTTGACATTTCTGAATTATACCAATCCTGTGACATTTGCCAGAAAACCACGGCAAAAGGGCGTATTAAACCACATCCTCTTTCAGAAGTGACCAATCATATCGGAACTCTTTCTTTTCCCGAGTGTCCATATACCTTGTCGGCCTCATTCATTCCCTTCCAGCGAAGGGCATAGTTATGTACTTACTCTTGTGGACTGTGCTACGCGTTTCTTCGAAGCAGGATTCGATCCGCGGTAACAAGACAGCCTCATATCATGAAAGAAGGCTTGCTATATCGCGATTGCTCGGATGGCGTCAACCCCGAGACTCACGCCCCATGTGTTCCCCGTCCGCATGTTCTTCTGGTCCTAAGAATTGCCCACGATAGTGTGTTTTCTGGCCACTTCAGCCACAATAAGACTGCTCAGAGGATTTTCCGGTATTTCTACTCGCCTGGTGCTGCTGTTGACATTTCCGAATTCTCCCAATCCTGTGACATTTGCCAGAAACCACGGCAAAAGGGCGTGTTAAGCCCCCCCCCCTTCAGAAGGGACCAATCATATCAGAAACCTTTTCCCGAGTGGCCATATACTTTGTCGGCCCCATTCCCCCTTGTTTCCCTTCCAGCGAAGGGCATAGTTATGTCTTTACTCTTGTGGACTGTGCTACGCGTTTCCCCGAAGCCGTACCTTTAAAGAGAATCGACAACGTTACCTGTGCCGAAGCCTTAATTTCTATCTTCTCTAGGGTAGGCATACTAAAGGAAGTATTGTCCGACCGAAGTCGGCAATTTACTTCTAAATTGATGGAATATATCGGAAAACTGTTGATGGTAAAACCGGTATTTACTACCCCCTATCACCCTGCGCAAGTGGAGTTTGCGAGAAATTTAATGCGGCCTTGAAGTCAATATTAAAGAAGCTGTGTGCTGAACAGCCCGTGAGTGGCATCGCTTCTTGCCCGTGGCACTATTGGCATTCAGGGAGATTTTACATCGTACGCTTGGATTTGCTCCTTTCGAATTAATCTACGGACGTAGCGTGCGAGGTCCCATTAGCATCCTCAAGGAGTTATTATCTAACGCCAAGTTAGAGAGGGAAATTCATTCGACGAAGATTAGAAAAGTGTGCCGAGATTGCATACCAAAATGCCGACGTTAACTTAGAAAAGTACCGAACGTACTTCAATGTCAAATCGAAGAAAAGTAAGTTTAAGCCCGGTGATGAGGTTATATTGCTACTTCCTACGGAGAGCAACAAACCTTTGAGCCAATGGAAAGGCCCTTCCAAATTTTCAAAGCGCGAGGACCAGTGGATTATTTAATTAAGCCCTCCACAGGAGAGAAGCTGTTCTACGTCAACATGTTAAAAAGATATCACCGCCGCGCGTGTGTCAAAAACATTTATATCACCGACGAAGAGACAGCTTGTGAGTCCGACTACACGACGGATGCCCTGAGCCTTGTACAGTCCGTGTGTGTCGAACAGGATAGGGATTATTCACTACCTGCCTTGCACGGCTCCATCCATTCACCCTCCACTAGTTTGGATATCAATAAGCAGCTAACTCGCAATCAAACTAGCCAGTTGCAGCTTATTTTAAGCAAGTTTAAGGACGTCATTTCTGTGAACCCTGGCTGTGCTATTAACTTCGAGCATGATATAATACTTGGTACCCAAGAACCTATTCGTTCAAGATCTTACCCCCTTCCAATTCATCTGAGAAATGCCTCTTTACGCCGAGGTTAACAATTCGCTCAAACCCCATATCCTTGAACCCTCCACGTCAAATTATTATTGCCCAATAGTTATGGTACGGAAACCAGATAACTATTTCCACATGTGTGTAGATTTTCGCAATTTAAATTCCGTGACCGTTTTTGATGCGGAACCAATTCCTTTAATTGACCAAAACCTTCACTTGTTCGAAAAGGTAAAATTTATTAGCGAGTTCGACCTATGTAAAGTGTATTACCAGGTTCCCCTGAAAATGAGCGTAAGGAAATACACCGCCTTCCCCACTGACAAAGGACTTATGCACTTCCGCCGACTTCCTTTCGGGTTAATGACTGCCTACAGCAATTATAATCGGATAATGTGCAGAGTTTTGGACGGACTGGATAATGTTACCTTTTTTATTTTGACAACATTTACGTTGCCACTTGTGACTGAGACCAACAGATGGCTTCCTTTCAGGCGCCCTTAAGCCGTTTGCGAGAGCACGGCCTTACAGTAGGCCCAAGTAAGTGTCACCTCGCCTATAATTCGATCCAATATCTTGGTTTCCACATTGGAAACGACCAATTTAAGCCCCAAGAAGACAAGGTCCGGGCGATAGCTGAGATGCCCCTCCCGGGTATGAAGAAACAGTCCCGTTCTTTCATGGGGTCTGCCTCATTTTATAGGAGGTTCGTCCCTAATTTCGTGTCTTTGGTTGCCCCGTTGTGCGAACTACTCAAAAAGAAGTCCCCAGACCGCATCATATGGAATCCGAGGGCTACTGCTTATTTCAATCAACTAAAGGGTAAATTGGCATCTGCCCCAGTCCTCAAGTTGCCTGACCCCAGTAGGCCCTTCGGAATCCGAACGGATGCGAGTAACGAGGGCATCGATTTTGTCCTTCAGTACGGAGACGGTGATGAGAGTCACCCTGGGGCATACGAGAGTTGCAACTTGCTCCCACGCGAGATGAATTATGCAGTGATAGAAAAGGAAGCTTTAGCTATTATTTGGAGTGTGCAGAAGTTTAAGATATACTTGGTAGGACCAGAATTCGTTATACAGGGTGTCTACAAAGTCTGGGTACATAGGAATTTTAATATTTTATTTATTTATGTTATTTTTCCCCCTCAGATCGAATGATGGCTCTGTCTAAAGAAGAAAGAATCGAGTTGGTACTCTTAAGTGGACGAGGAGGATGGTCTTATCGTAAAATCACCGATGAATTTAACCTTCGACACCCTGATCAGCAACCTATTTTTTTTACTGCCGTCAGGAAATTGGTCACGAAGTTTAAAGAAACAGGCAGTGTCTTGGACAAACCCCGTTCCGGGCGACCAAAGACTTCAGACGAAACGAAAGAGGTTGTCATGGCCAAGATTGGTGCTAGCCCAAAGAAATCACTTCGTCGGACGACATCCATGGAGTTGGGTGTTCCAAGGTCAACTATCCACAAAATCCTGGTAGAGCAGAAGTTACATCCGTACGAATTACAGATATTGCATCACTTAAATGAAGACGACCCCGATAGACGAATGCAGATGTGCGAATGGTTTTCAGATAAATTGGATGAAAAAATCAATTTTACTGAAGACCTTTTGTTGTTCAGTGATGAAGCTTTGTTTTATGTTAATAGTGAAGTCAACAGACAGAATCTTCGATACTGGTCTCAAGACAATCCACATTGGATGGATCTATCCAAACAGCAAGGCTGCCAAAAGGTGATGGTGTGGTTGGGTTTGTGGAAAGCTCATGTGTTAGGACCCTTCTTCTTTGATGAACATATAACCGGTGAGACTTATCTGAACATGTTGAGAGACAAATTAATGCCTCAAATTGAGCGCCTAGGCGAGGGACTTCCGGACTGGTTTCCGCAGGATGGAGCCCCTGCCCATTTTGCTACAAATGTTAGAGATTGGCTGAATAGCACTTTTCCTCACTGGATTGGAAGAAGAGGTCATGTGGAGTTGTCCCCTCGTTCACCAGACCTTTTTTCCATTGATTTCTTTTTCTGGGGTATGTTAAAAGAGAAAGTTTACTCAATGAAGATTGCAAATCTAAATCACTTGAGAGAACGCATTATCAGTCAGTGTGCTGAAATCGACGGCAATGTACACCTATTCAATCGAGTTTACAAGAATTTAACAAGGCGCATCGAATTATGCATTGCAAATAATGGAAATCATATTGAAAATATAATTTCTTAACATTATAATTAAATAATATTGTTTTGTTCTAAAGGTATGTATTTATCCCCTATGTACCCAGACTTTGTGGACACCCTGTAGAAACCGGTCACCGCCCGCTGGCATACCTCCATAATATTAAACATCATAATGGCTGAGTAATGAGATGGAGCTTATTATTGCAGGAATTCCAATATAGGATAATGTATATAAAAGGGTCGGAAAATTGTATCGCCGATACTCTTAGCTGTAATCCATTGGGTGACGACCCCACCTAAATTTTAATTGTAATTGCTGCATAGCCATTTGTACCTCTTGTAATTATTGTAACCGCCAGCTATAGATGAGCTTATATTCAATTATTTCTGTTTATGTATTTTTTTTTTCGATTTGTACGTCTAGGACGCACATCGCCATTGTATATATAAAATTAGTATTTAAAAGCCTGGTTCAGCACCCCTATATGTGTATATGTACCCCCGTAATCCTTCTCTCATTTATGTAAAATGTATCATTGAATATCCATTTCATTCGGAGTTTTTTTTCTTTTGCTTTGTATAGCTTAGTGTATAAATATTATTTTCATTTCTTTTAATTATGTCCCCCTTAATTCTCTTATGGTCTGCAATAATTAATTTCTTTTTCCGTTTATATGTACACACAGTGGGGTAGAATTAGCATGTACACCTGCACGACGTCAGGTCAGGAACTCCCTTTACTACAGTTACCCTGTTGCCCAGTTGCGTAAAAGACTCCGCTTCCCCAGGTCATTCGTCTTAGGGGATGTTACTTTTCTCCCCCTAACTCCGAAGGTGCCATCTTTTTGGATGGAAGGGATGCAGCAGAATGAGGTCAAGGGGCGACAACATGCCCTTCTGTACCCACGTGGTCCTGAGATCACCGCATGGAACTTTGAAAGCACGACTGAACCAGGGTATGGGCTCAGCCTACGCCGTTATCAAACCCTAGCAGTATTAATTAGTGACCGATTTTATCGTTTCCCATGGCCGCCTTTTCAGCCAACATCCCTGCCAGGCCGCCAAGCCACCAAAAGCCCCCTCACTGGGCGTCTATATAATCCTTCGACTCAGTTTAGTAAGGAGCACTAAAAAGACTTCTTACTTACCACCGCGAACGAGTTGAACGACGCTCGGCTCACCCCGTGATCGGAGACATCGACTATTTCGATTCGAGAACGAAGGCTATATCGACATCCGTGAACTCTACCATAGTCAATCAGCGAATATCTGACGAGGATTCCCATCTCCAAAGGCCATCTACGAGTGCTTCCTCATCTGAAACGAGAGGTAATATGACTTCCCTCTTTGCAGTTATCGTATCCCAATTGGCCCCTTTTTTTGCAACGAACAGATTGATCTAGAATCTGGTTTACCCAATCGATCCCCGTTTAAATCACCGACCTGAATCGGACCTCCTTAATCCCCTAATTAACCCAGCTGTTTCTCGCGTAGACATTTCACTGCATCTAAGCGACCATTCCCTTTAAACCCAACATTTGTGTATATTTGAATATTATTTTTTTGCCAGTAGAGATATATTTTCGTCATTGTCTTTATTTTGAAATCCCAACGCGCACCAGCTACCTGTTAATCTTTGGTGAATTTGCACTCTGAAATATTTGTTTTAAAAAGAACCCCGCAAAGTTAATAATGAACCATCCTCAATGGACTCATAAAGATTTCCCAATTCACTAACGGTCTTCAACCAACTTCGGCTCAAAGCCCCATAAGTATCACATATATATATATATATATATATATATATATATATATATATATATATATATATATATATATATATATATATATATATATATATAGAGAGAGAGAGAGAGAGAGAGAGAGAGAGAGAGAGAGAGAGAGAGAGAGAGAGAGAGAGAGAGAGAGAGAGTCTGGCCATTCTACGACACGGTCGAAGGGGGAAAATGGGCCAAAACAACTTCTAAAAGCCCCTTCGTTGTGAGGGAAGGGAATTAAAATCGAGAGTAATGAGTGTTGTCCTCCCTCACCCTCCGAGATTCATCCGAGATCCAGAACGCGAATCAACTTGAATAAATGATTCCAATCTCTGTGGTTAATCGCGCTTCAAAGTTAGGGTCATTCTCATTGACCACAGACATAAATAAATCATGTTTGTGTGAGAAAATAGGAAATAGTTGTCTAGACTCGTTACCATGAAAACCACCATTTTAACTAGCTCTTTCTCTTTAAGCCGAAACCTTTGTTCTTTTAGCTTGTATTTTGTTTTTAACCACCAAATAGTGTCATTTTTTGCATCTCTCTTTCCCTAGGTTCCTATAATTTGACTCGTGATTCAAACCACAGGATCATAACCAAGTTCAAACCTCTTAACCCTCGTCGCTCCTGAAGAACTTCAGCAGAGAATCTAGCAGTAAGTGCCGTTGATGCGCGCTAACATGTCCTTGTGGGAAAACTGTTCTGGCAGTGTCGGGTCATGTTTTACACAGTTGTTATGGTAGAGGAAACAATCGATCTCTTACGAGAGAATCCTTTGTGTTGCCTTCTAAATTGCAACCTTTCATTCCTCCTTTCATATCCCAAACCACAGACAGGACATTAAAAGACCCAAATAAAAACGCCCATCAACCGCTTCTAATGGTTTGATTTATGGTCTTATTACAGTATAATCAAGAGAAAGGGATCCAATTCGCCGTGATTAGTATTTATAAGTGTTTTTATTACGGTTGAAGAGGTGATTGTTGATCATTTTGCTATTTTTCTGGGGGGGAAGGGGGTCTCCTTCCAAACACCGGGTCCAATTACCTGGAAAAAAGGGCGCTTAATTACTTAAAAAGGCGTTTAACTTTTGGAGAGCTGCACGCCTTCCCGATCTAAGTAGTTTTCTCTTCAGGCTACTGGGGTGCCTTGCACATTTTACTGTAGCTTGGGCAACCATGGTGCAGCTGACATCTGAAAGATTGCGTGCCATCTTAGTACAATTCTCACTGTTGGGTCTGCGGTTATATACCATATTTTAACGTCCTCCAGTGAAAAATTCTAGCGTGCAAAACCCATTTTTGCTTAGCGTTGATGCGCACCCACCCCAATTTCTAGAGAGGGGATTGATGACGAAGAAACTTCAATTTCCTTTCCTTCCTTGCCTACTTTAAGGTTAATTCTCTTTCAAAGATGTGATCGGAAGCCACGGAACATCCCAACTGACTATTTGAGTTCAGAGACACGATTGGCGACGGAGGAGAACCGCTACTAGGTGCTAGGTGCTATGGTCGATATCAACGGGCAGGAGCTTCAAGTCCGCGTCTTCACCGCGAAAGCTTTTTAGTCAAGTGATCACGACTCTTATAAATTACTATGTTGGCCATCGGATGGTAATCATTTTACTTTTCAATGAGTTTTTGAAAGTTCTGAAGGTCCTAAGTCAAAATAATTGAAAGCACGCGACTTAGGTCTGTTGACCTTGTTCCAACCTGAGAACACGAGATATCTAGGATCACTTTGCAGAGGACATTCATCGTGTTCGATGATCGATCTCAGCCAGCAGTTGGGATACATTGGGTCAGGCGGGGCTCTGAAGAGAGTTGGTAGACGAGAATCGATCAAAAGCGGAGAAAACAAACGAAGGATTGAAGTCGAGTGACATCTTAAGAAGCTCCATTCAAAGAATGATCCACTTTAAACGACAAGGTCCTTATTTGGAGCAGGAAAGCCGCAAAAGGGTGTGACTAGCAGGGGTAAAGCCCCTCCTCGCGGCCTCAGTCTGCACCCTTCAAAGGGTATCAGATTGGGGCATGGGTCAGTAATCCACAGTTGATGTCTAGAGGATTACTTGCGCTCCCATCTCTTATGCCCACAGATGATCTCTGGCTAATATATCTTCAACACAGTTCACGTCCATCTTCACCACTTTCTTTACAGACTTACAAAAATGGTCGCAGTTAGCCTCGTTGGTTTTTGCTTTAAATTTAAAAATGGCAAATGGCTTGAATGATGATCTAGATAAGTGATAGCAATTTTGTGAATTCTAGATAAATTATCGGAGGATGACACCTTGGCTGGCAAACCTTTTGGACTGTTTAAGCAACAGGTCCAGCAGGTGATCCTATCCTCCAAAACTGGAAGACAACACTTAGGGATGGCCCATCCATCAGCCCCCCAAAGCTATATATATATATATATATATATATATATATATATATATATATATATATATATATATATATATATATGGGCCAATGGGCCATCCCTAAGTGTTGTCTTCCAGTTTTGGAGGATAGGATCACCTGCTGGACCTGAAGCAGAGCAGTTGTCTAATTATGCCATTATCTTAACCGCACTATTTTGTCTTGGATATTTTTCCATATATATATATATATATATATATATATATATATATATATATATATATATATATATATATATATATATATATATATATATATATATATATATATATATATATATATATATATATATATATATATATATATATATATCGTGGTATTGTAAGGGCCGAGTGTTGTTATATACGTATATGTTTGTGTAGGGAAATCGATATCCTCCCCCTCAAAACTGAGGCCCTGTTAGGTAGCCACAACGTACTGGCATTTTGGCGGTGTAATCCTATTACTTAACCCCCCTCTCTTCCCTCTCTTCGAGTACCACCCGAAAGGTCTTCCACAACCACATAATGCACGTATCATCCCATTTCGGGTCCGGTGAGCCTAAAATTGGTGAAACCAGCAATATTTCCCCTAAGAGAGGGTATTTAATTTCACTTCATTGAAAAAATTAGAGGACAGTTGACCAAAAGCCAGAAGGTGCTTTTAGGGCTAAGTGAAAGACGCTCTGAGAAGAACCGTTAGAGGAGGAGTATTAATTCCAAAGACCCAGTGGGGGTGGTGAAGTATATATGCCGATAACTGCAGAAGAACGTGGAGATTGAATTAGTCATCGAGACAATTTTCGGTGATCACACCGAAAATTAGCATCTTGTCTCAAGAAGATCGAGTTTGTGATCGAGACAACGAAGTCCGCCTCAGTGCCCGGCAACCCTACGAAAAGAACACAGAAGAAGCTCATGCTGAGCCAGTTCCTGGTGGTCACACCGAAATTTAAGTTAGCTGGTAGTGAGAAACAAGCTCAACTATATCTCGTCAGAGAAACCCCCTATGCCGGTTTACAACAAAACCCGGATATAGTCCTCGCCATTGAGGTATATTCCAAAGTAAACTCCCTCAAACACCCCCCAGTCGTTAAAGGATTCACTCGTTTGCTCATCGCTCATCAGTGCGAATTATTCCAAGATTAACCAGAAGATTGGAAGAAGCATATTTTCTCTGCCTGGTGGGTGAAATACTCTTACCAAGATAACGTGCTTAGCGCCATCCGTCGCCCGTACCGAATTCATATGTGGTTCTTTAATCATATTCCCACACCAGACAAACATCTGGAAGGTCTGTGAATACGTCCACGCGTATGCCCGCAATCACTATTCTTGCGTCTACCTAAAAATTGAGGCTAAATTCAGTCTCTAACCAGATTCCCTGGTGATTGGTTTAAAAGGTAAATTAATTCCATTATCTTTTTTTTTGAAGGTCAATTAGCGTTTAATATTAAAGTGAGCTTTGAGGCAACCATTACTCTATATTCTTTTGTGTAATTTAGTAAGTCTTACTTAAACACGTTTAATTCATAACTGTGTAGTTTGTTTTGTTAGATTTCATTTTTTTGTTGAAACTAAAGGTCTAGTTGTTTAAGAAGTATTTAATTCAATCCTCGAAACGCTGAGCATGGCAACAGAAACCCTCAAAGATTAAAAACAATGTAATAATAATATAGCACTCTTAGAGAAAACTTAATCAAGGAGTTTTTTAGTACGTAACAAACCTAAACGTACGTGCACCACAACTCGGTCCTTGCAATACCACCACAGTTTGTTACGTACTTGAATAACTCATTGATTACTTTTTCTCTAAAAGTGCTATATTTTATTTTATTACGTTATTTTTATATTTTGATGATTCCTAGTGCCATAATCAGCGTTTCAAGGATTGAATCAAATACTTCTAAGAAAAATATATCTTTAATTACCACATGAAAAAAGTGAAATCTAACAAAACAAACTATATATCTACGAATTAAACTAGTTTAAGTGAGACTTACTAATTTAAATAAATAAATATAAAGTAATGGTTGACCCAAAGCTCACTTTAATATTGGACGTTAATTGCCCTTAAAAAATAACGGAATTTCTTTCCCTTTAAAACAACCACACGTGACTCAGGCTGGATACTGTCCTTGGCATTGAATTTTTATGTAGACGAAAGAATCTTTTGCGGTCAGACGCGTGAATGTGTTCACAGACACCCCAGCTGTTTGGCTGGCTCGGGGACAGGCTTGAAGCAACAGGTAATTTCGGTGCGGGCGATGGCTGAAGTTAAGCACGTTGTCTCAGTCAGATGATTTAAACAACGGGACCATGAAGGTATGCTATTTATTTCCAATCTTCTGGTGGTTACTCTTGGAATGGTTCGCGCTGAGGAGCGATAAGCAAACAAGTGAATCCTTAGACGAATAGGGGGGGGGGGCTGAAAGAGTTCAATTTAGGGGTATTCCTCAATGGCGAGGACTATCTATGGGGTTTGTTTTAAACCGGGATAGCGGGTTTCTATGACGAAAGATGATTGAGATTTTCCTCAAGACAAAATAAACTAATTTTCGTTGTGACCATCAGGAACGGGCTCAACGTGAGCTTCTTCTCTGTTCCTTCCTTTGACTGCCAGGCACTTTAGCAGGACTTCGTCGTCTCGATCGCTGACTCGATCTTCCTCGTTATCCGCCTATATACTTCACCACCCTACTGGGGGTAGGGGAAGGATGAGGGGGCGATAGGTCTTAGGAATTAAGCCTCCTCCTCAAACGGCTCTTCTCCAAGCGTCTTTCACTCAGCCTTAAAAGCATCTTCAGGCTTTTGGTCGCCTCTCCTCTAATGTCGTATAAGGAAGCGAAATTGGATCCAAACTCTTAGGGAAAAATAATGCCGGTTTAACCAATGTTATGCTCGCTGGCCTAGAAATCTGATGATTCGTGCATCTCGTGGATGTGAGGGGGCCTTTCTGGTGGTCCGTGAGGCGAGGGGAGAGATGGGGGGAATGAGCAATCGGGTTAAGCTGAGAAATGCCAGGACGTTGTGGTGATCGAGCAGGGCCTCAGTTTTTAGGGTGGGATATCGATTTCCCTACCATATATATATATATATATATATATATATATATATATATATATATATTTGGTGGCAGGTAAAGCTGGTGGAACAGAATTTTTTTCTTTGATTGATCTTTGTGTTGACCATTTTATTTTATTGTGTGTGTTGTTTTTTTTTTCGCGGGGACGATCTCCCCTAAAAACCCCTACTAATCCCCATGTAGGATTAAAGGCCTGTAATCATTGGTCACATAGATATCAAGTTTTGAATTGTTTTCTCTGTTATTTTCTTTATTGCGTGCAATTTGTGTGTAACAAAATCTCCATTAGGATTTTTTATACGATCGTCAGAGCTTCATAATCTTTTCCATAAGTTCCTTGGGTGCACCTAGTGGCCAGGTGTGCATTTAGACTAACAAGATGTCCTCATTTGAGTGTTTCTGTCAATAAGGTTAGATCCTTGGGAGGTCAGGCAAGGTTCTAGGTCAATATGTTCAGGAGGAAGAAAGAAATGAAAAGGCAGAAAAAAAGAACTAAGAGAAGTTGAAAAAGAACAGAGAGAAGCTTAAGAGAGAGAAAGAATTCGTCAGCATGAGCGTGAACTTAACAGGAATCATTTGGAGACCCTATCTGTTAGCTCGAGAAATGAATCCCCCCAAACCCCTTCGGCAAATTTGCCAGTGTTTAAGGACGGCGAGGATTTCAGCGTCTACTTAACTCCCTTTGAGAAAATTTTCGAAGTGAACCACCGGGATATTGAAGTCGATTGAGTCGCTCGACTACTTCCTCTCCTAAATAGTAACCTCCGAGAAATCTTCATTTCACTCCCGGCCTAGGCTACTCTCGAGAACTCATCCCTCAAGTCCGAATTATTATCAGCGATTAATAAGAATCCCGATTACTATAGGTCAAAGTTCTGCCAGGAGAGAATAATCCCCGGCCAGACCTGCTGTCAAATTGGATTTACCCTCCAGAGAACTTTCCAGTTTTGGTTGGACTCAGGTCAAGTCAACCACGGAATCAATTGAAGGCTGCACTACCCTCTGAAATCCGCGCATTCGTGAAGGACGGACTCGTGTCTTCTTTCAAGGACCGCATAGAAGAAGAAGATGTGCACGCATCAGGCCACCATCTTTACCAGAAAGACCCCAAGAAGTCTCATCCCCCATCCCCCCAAAGTAAAAATAACCTCTCCAAATTTTCCCCGAAGAATTAACCCAAGTTTAGGAAGGTACCTGGTCCCTTTAAACCCAAGTTCCATTCCTCGCCAGAATCGAGGGATATTAAGCACCTCATAAGTAATCCCCCAGCGTCGAATTACCCTCGTAGGCCCATAATTTGTTTTTCTGGCGCAGTTCTCGGTCATGTGAGGACTTACTGTCCCCAAAACTCCCAATTTCGTTCTGCTCCTAGTCATCAAATCTACCAAATAAGTGCCTATCTCTCTCATCCACCCGCTCGCCCTGAAACGCCAGCAACTCTCCCATCTAGCAGTCCCTTGGGACAGCAAGTTAATTTCCTTTTCAAAAAAAGCTCCCACGGTGGGCTTGAGTTCGAAAATGGAAGTGTTAATGGTTGCCGAGTGTCAACCCTCGTAAGAGACACGGGATGCACTTTGTGATAGAACGGTCTGAGGCTGCTTAAATTCAGCCGCTATCACATGTTTAGAAACACATTGCTACCCATGTGCATCTGCGAGAGGAAGCAGAGCGCGTTATCGCCACCTTAGCCAATATTTAATCAAGGAGGTTCCTTTCCCCGTTTCGCCTCCATACGTCGACCTCGCTAGATTGAGTTAGGCTAATGGGCAGATAAGGCATTTTCCCAGGCGCGACCGGGGCATTCCCCCGAAGCCCCCCACTCAATTGTCCCCTACGCCAGGGGGATGGCTTCGACTATTTATATCATAGCTTTTCCGATTGAAGCAGATCAGATCCAGATTATCTTCGCGAGGCATCACGCCGATCCGGTCTCCCTTGTGCACCTTAGGAGCTTTCTACCTCGAGATCCAGCTTATTGTCCAGAAGAGGACAATATCCCTTGAGTGCCAAGGTTCGTGCCTTCGAGACGCCTCGTCAATAAGGCCCCCCCGTTGTTCAAGAAAGAGAACAACGTTAGAACAGCCATTGTTCTTTGAGTCCGTTGACAAGAAACGGTTCTCACCCTCCCCCCTCTTGTTCAGAAAGAGAATAACGTTAAAACAGCCATTGTTCTTTGAGCCCGTTGACAAGAGACGGTTCTCCCCTCTCCCTGTTGTTCAGAAAGAGAACATCGTTAGAACAGGCATTGTTCTTCAAGCCTGTTCGTCAAGAAACGGTTCTCATTACCAAGACATCACGTCAGGATAATTTAATTACATCCTTTTAAAGTTCTTCAAGAGAACGCTTGGTTTCAACAATAACCTACACTGTTCATCTAGAACATCTCCGATTTTCTGTCACAAAGATCGCTTGTACCTCCAAGCCCCACTTCGCTCTCACTCTTCGAAGACAGTCCTTCCCCTTCGCTAAGGACAACCCCCCGAAGATCCCTTCTGCTGGAAATCGCCAGTGGACCGAAGATTCCTTCGCATCGTCTTCCTCTGCACAACAACTTTGTAATTACGTAAGCTGAGCATTACCTTTAATCATCTAACCTTTTGTCAACGCTACCCTGTGCTTTAAATGGTTTAGCAAACCATTCCCCCCCTTTAATTTTTATTTGTTTATCTTTTTAAATCTCTCCAAATCTTAATCCTCGGATTAGTCAGATATTCCCACGACCCTTTCCATTCTCCCTTTATGTAAACATTTTCTTTTTGTGTGTTGTTGATAGTTTAATTAATAAAACTCAATTTTATTAATGATAGACATATTATTATCCTTGAGCTCCCTCCCACTTCTTAAGCATATTGAAGATAAATAACTTCAAGCAATCAGATTACCACGCACTCGAAATATTAGAATAATTCCCTCAACGAATAGTTATATATGGTATATCGTCGAGAGCCTATTCTACGACACACTTGCTTCATCGTTTCTGAAAAGTTTCTCCCTCCAGTGTGCCCCGACCACGATAAATTCGCAGTAGTTCATGACTACTTGGAACGTGCAAATCGGTTCCCCGTGGTCCGCTGCTACCTCGAATGTGAATACTTCACTGGTTGGGCCGAAGTGATAGCAGACACCATTAAATTATGTGCCGTGTTGATAGGCCAGAGCCCGCGGCTCTCCCCTAACCCCGTCGCTGAGCCCGTCATCACGAGGGCCCAAGCGCCAAAGGACACTGTTGCCCCCGTTTCTTTAGAACCCCCTTATGACCCAAATTTGAAGCCCTTTAAAACGAGTCTTTTGCAAGCACTCAAAAGGAATGCCCCACTCTGCAGTCCTTATGGGAAAAAGCGAGAAGTGACGAAGGTGGTTCTGCCTGTGGTCAAAGGGAAGTTGCCTACCTCATTAGCGACGGACTCCTTTATCGCTCCAGTTCGGCTGAGGGTAAAACTCCCACTCGTTCGTTATGTATCCCCGGTCCCATGTTCCCCAAGTCCTCCGAATTGCACACAATGGATTAATGGCTGGTCATTACAGTCACAACAAAATATCTGAGAGAATTCTCTGTTATTTCTTCTGGCTCGTCGCTGCCAAAGAAATTACCGAGTTTTGCAGGTCGTGTGACATTTGCCAGAAGACTACAGCAAAACGACGAGTAACACCTGCCCCCCTCCAGAAGACACCGATTGTCTCGGAGCCTTTTATTAGAGTGGCCATAAACCTAATTGGCCTAATTCACCCCCCGTCTAGCGAAGGACACTCGTATGTCCTCACTCTTGTTGACTTTGCAACGAGATTCCCCGACGCAGTCCCCCTTAAAAAAAATTGATAGCGTGACTTGTGTGGAGGCCCTTATTTCTATCTTTTCCCGCGTCAGGATCCCGAAGGAGATCTTGTCCGACAGAGGTAGACAATTCACCTTTGAGCTAATGGAATACGTCGGCAAGCTCCTTACGATCAAACCCTTGTTCACCTTCCCTTTCCCTCCCTGCTGCTAACGGTGTCTGTAAAAAGTTGAATGGCACTCTGAAAACCATTCTGAAAAAGTCATGCAATGCTCAGCCCCAAGAATAGCATCGATACCTGCCGGTTGCCCTGTTTACCTGCAGAGAAATCCCCCACAGAACTTTGGGATTTGCCCCCTTCGAGCTCTTGTATGGCCGAAATGTACACGGACCAATGAGCATTTTGAATAATCTTTTTTTCTAATCCCCGCCTGGATGAGGAGATTAAGTCCTCGTATTCTTACATGCTAGATCTTCGGAACCGCTTGGAAGAATGCGCCGATCTAGCACAAAAATTCGGACTTAAATTTAGAAAATTATAGGAACTATTTTGATGTTAGGTCCAAAGAAAGGCGACTCAAGCTCAGGGAAGAGGTGCTGCTCCTCCTACCCACGGAGGCAAGCAAGCTCTTCTCCCAATGGAAAGACCCTTTCTCAATCCTAGAAACCCGCGGTCCCGTAGATTACATAATATAGACCCCCCTCAGGGAATATATTGTTTAATGTGAATATGCTTAAGCGCTATCACCGCTGCGTATGCATTAACAATATAATTGCTCTTGACGAAGAGGCAGTAATGGAAGCCTCTTATCCATCTAAGTCTCTTAATTTAGTCCAAACTGTATGTGTCGAAGGAGACGAAAACTACCCTCTCTCTTCGCTCCCCGATTTAAACCTCCAGTTAGAACCCCCTCACAAGACGCAGTTGGCTCTTTTGTTAGCTGGATTCCCCGATTTAATTTGTGAGAAGCCTGGTTGTTCTTTGTATTTTGAGCATGATATAGCCCTGACCACCCAGGAACCTATTAGATCCAAGCTCTGCCCGGTACCCGTTCACTTGAGCCCAACTTTTAACGCCGAAGTGGAAAACTTGCTAAAGTTAGTAATAATTGAACCTTCCACGTCGGATTATTGTTCTTTAAATTGTTATGGTCAGAAAGCCAGTCGCATGTGAGTAGACTTTAGAAAGTTGAACGCCGTAACAGTTTTCGACGCTGAGCCTATCCCTTTGATAGACCAGAGCCTACATCTATTTGAAGAGTCCAAGTTTATTTCATAGATAGACTTGTGTAAGGTCTACTATCAAGTCCCCCTTAAGGATAGTGCCCGGAAATCCACAGTATTTCCCACAGAAAAAAGCCTTATGCAGTTTAAGCACCTACCTTTTGGTTTAGTTACTGTCTGTAGTAACTATAATCGAATGATGCGCAGGATACTGTATGGGCTGAGTAACACTTCCTTTTACTTCAATAACGTTTACGTGGCCACCCGTACCTGGGACCAGCATCTCATTTCCCTACAATCGCTCCTCAATAGGCTTCGTGAAAACGGCCTCACTATAGGCCCTGGCAAGTGGCATTTCGCCTATAGCACTATTAAGTACCTCGGTTTCCACATTGGTGAAAATCAAATGGACGCTCAAAAAGAAAAGGTAAAGGCTATCACTGACATGCCCCTCCCGCGTACTAAAAAGCAATTACGCTTTTTTCTCGGTTCGACATCATTTTACCGACGTTTTGTCTCGAACTTCGCGCCTTAGCGTCCCCCCTTAGCTCCTTACTAAAGAATCATTCCCCGGACCCCCTCGCATGGAACCCCAAAGTGACCGCCCACTTCCATCAGCTGAAGGAAAGACTAACATCAGCTCTTATACTGAGACTCCCGAATACGAACAGACCTTTTGTGATACGAACGGACGCTTGTAATGAAGGCATTGGTTGCGTCTTGCTCCAGTATGAAGAAGACGGGAACAGTTACCCCATTGCGTATGCTAGCCGGAAGCTCTCCTCACGCGAAAGGAACTATACGGTCGTCGAAATTGAAGCTCTAGCGATCGTATGGAGTGCACAGAAATTCCAAACATATTTGTTAGGTAAGGAGTTCGTGATCGAAACCGATCATTGCCCATTGGCTTACTTAAAGAATTGTAAAAGCCAGAACGGAAGGCTTATGCGTTGGAATTTACTTCTAATGGAATACCAATTCCGAATAAGGTACATTAAAGGGACAGAAAACTGTGTTGCAGACTGTCTAAGTAGGAATCCAGTCGATGATCCTCCCCCTGCGAAGTAAAATGTGTTAAGCCTTGTACTCCCGTGCACATAATCGACTCTGTGTATTCGTTTTGTTTATATAATTCTAGAACTCCGTTTTAGCCGTGTATGTTTATGTTCGTTGGTTCTCATGTAAGATTTTGTTTTCCTTTTGTACATATTTGTCCTTTGCTTGTGTTTTGTTTTTTGTATGGTATTTTCTTTATTTTCATTGATATATAGTTCCACTACCCTTTTAGGAATGAATCCTTTTGATTTTACTTTTGTAACTCGCATTTATTTAATTTCTGTGTTGTTCTTTTTTGTCCTGGTTAACGATCATACCCTTTTTAAGTATACCCTGCACCCCGGATTAAACGGAAGTAATTAATTCATTTTTTTTTACCGCTGTGTCGACTTAAATTTAAAGGTCCAACCTTATTGGGTACCTGTAGACTCAGGTCAAAATTTTCTTATACGCGACTCGTCCAATGTTTGGGGATGCCCTTTTCACTCCTCTTCAAATCAGGTAAAACCTCATATTCGGAAAGGGAAGCGTGTGAGGGAATACCCTGGAAGGAGCACCGTGAGAGAAAGCCTTTGGCTATACCTCTCTATTCTTTCAAAACCACGTGAGCCAGCGTGAGAATTTTAGAAAGTCGAGGAAGAATCCGTTACTCGCTTAATCACCCATCCCCAGCTGTGTTTGTTTTCAGTCGCTGATCGTCACCCCTTCCCATGCGATAACGCCTCGCGCGGCCATATTAACCTTACCCCCATATCGCGAGGCAAGTTTGATCGTCTGGAACGACGCGTTATCATGAATTGTGTTTGCTTAGACTGGCACCAATAATCCCTTGTGGACTGCAAGGCCCCGATGCGTCTAGCAGAACAGCCACCCCTGTATTTAAACCAAAGTTCACCATCTCCCGATGAGATTGAAAGCCCGCCATTCACTTCGTCCAGACTTCCGTCTGTTTCCCGAGACCCCACGTAACTCGTCGTCGTACGTCGTCGAAGATCTTGTCAGCAGATCTACATTTGTTAAGCTTTGGCCCCTGTTCAGAGGAAAGCTATCGAACCCACTTCTTCCCGTAGAGTTGTGCGGCCCTCTCATCCTCACCACTCCTTCAAGATTCCCGTCTCTCGAGACTGAGATTTCCTGCCGATCGCCGAATCGTCTCGAGTTGAGGTTACGTCTCTCTGGAGCAGAGAATATCTCATTCTTGATCACGAAGTACTCCAACCCCTTCTTCAAGTCCTCCGAGTCAGGACTCACCAAAGTATCTTCAGGAAGACCTGTGCCGTTGCCCCCCCCCCCCCTCCCTCAGCCAATTCGCCCGCGCTGGAAGGTAAAACGATCGTGTATGGTCATCCCCAGATTACCTCAATAATCTTCACATAATTTATTTAACCACCGTAAGTAATTTGTTCCCTATTTTGAGTATATATATATATATATATATATATATATATATATATATATATATATATATATATATATATATATATATATATATATATTGCCCCTTTATTTCATATATATATAAAAATTATATATTTTGGTGTATGGTCTTTATATATAATTTGAACTGCAATTTAGCAAGCCATTAATCTAAACCCGGTCAACCGTAATTCGCACTCTTTATTTATCGCCCAGACATAACTCAAGCAGCCTATGGCCAACTCTCTGCCTGTACTTGTGTAAGACTCTGAGCACCGAGCTAGTCTACTCAGGTTTACCTCGACAGATTCCTATGATTGCCCGAATGATATATATGGCTGTGATTAGTCGCTTACTTTTGTTTTTGCTTTGTTATGGTTGTCCTGATTCGAGTCTCGTGTCTTTGGGGAGACACAAAACACCAATACCGTTTTCTTAAACAGGAGCATCATATTTAGTAATGTAATGCGGGGGTGGTTTTTATGTTCTATGGCGAGAAGAGTGACAAAAGATATAGAGGTGTCTTGCTGGATTTTTTTTTGTGCAAATATGGTGTAGTCAGCTGCGTACTATGTAATAATCGAAAAGAATGTGGAATGGGCTTCAAGAAATAGGTTGAAGAGCATCGAGGAGAATAAGGATCTTTATATGACTACATTTTGTATATGGTGAGTTCATATTGTCTTATATAGGTGTAATTCTGGGGTGGGTATGTGATGATGCTGGATCCTGGGTCACCTAAAAACCTTATTTAAGGCGTAACGCTCCACCTGATCCCGTGGTGTAGGAAGAAGAGCAAAGAAAAAATAAAGAACGAACATAGTGTGCCGCGAGTTGCGAACACTTTCCCCGCGTCGCTGGGAAAAGTGTTCGCAACTCGTCACAGACACGAATTCGTTTTCACCCATCTGTGGCACACAGTCGTTTTTGCCCACAGGTGGGGGACACTCTATATATATTCTTAAAAATAAGCTGCGCTGACGTAGTTAGATAGAGCTTTACAAATAGTTAAAAAAAACTCCGTTGAATAAGGAATTTGGGTTAGTTACTGTGGTAGTTGGTGAGGAGAAAAAAGAAGGCGACTTATAGACTCGGTTTGAACGTAGCTTTTTAAAGCTACGGGATGGCGTAATCGGCAAGCCGCTTACCCGAAATCATATCTGGACGCCATTAAGCTTTACCCGAAGAAACAGCAATACATTGAAATTAACGCTTTATCATGCTAATATCTTGGGGAACCTTTTCACTTATAAAATAATTGCAAATTGGAACTTGCTTCCAGCTAATGTAATTCAAAGCACGGCAAGCAACAAAGTAAAAAATTAATTAGACAAACACCTATTTAATAAAAGCCATAGCATTAACGTGTCACTCTAATTTTCTCTAAGAACATCCAAAGACCTCCTTATCCTATCTTCGCCACTTTTACTACGACTCTGCCATAGAGCGAATCAAGACTCTTTCCTGGTTTGATTCTACCAATTCTACAGTCAGCTGTGGTAGCTGAACGTGTTTTTTTGTAGGTGAATATACCTGCTCGTTTATGATTTTATTCGCGAGCTGTTATTCTGTTTTTAATTTTTGTTTAGTATCGTTTAAGGCTATTTCCTTAATATGTCTCTTGCCGTTGTTAGTGGTGGGGAAGCACCTGATTGTTTTCTTGAGGTTTTTGTTATCTGTTTTGTCGTTTAGTGTGCTGAAATGCTTGTCATTGTTGTTTCTGTTTTTGCTGGTACTCTGTTACCCTCGGTACGTGGAGGAGCTGCACGTCTTCCCGTCCTGAGTGCAAATTAGGGAAGCCCCACCATTGGGTTGATGTTTTCTCTTTGATGGAGCTTGGGAAAGTTGTTGGTGCGCTTCTTTCTCGCTCCCTGCCAATGCTACTTTATTATTATTTTAATCTAGAACTATCCCCTCAACCTTTTGTATATCTACACTCGGTACCAGGAAGAACTGTACTCATCCAGGCAGAGTGTAAATTAGGGATGCCCTGTCACTGGGTTGAATTGAACTCTTTGGCGAATATTGCGGAAGTTGTCGGTGCGCTTCTTCCTCCCTCCCTCTCAGCATTCCTTTTTTGGTCAGGTGCGAGACAGGTCGCGAGCGACTCTACATCTCACTATGTCGGTCGGTCGGTCTCCGTTTTGCTTTCTTATTGTTTTTGTAATAACATTGTAACTATTCGGCCGATTCTAACAAAATTCAAAACCATTATGTTGTCTTACATTCTGTTTTGAATGCTATAATTGCCAAAGTCTTACCAAGGTTGGCCTAGACTAAACTAGATTAGACGAGGCTATAATATGCTATACTCTGCTAGGCAATCCTAGTATAAGCTATGCTATATTAGGCTATACTATGCTAAGCTATGCTAAGATATAATGTACAAGGGCAAGATATACTATGTTAATTTAGGCTATAATATGCTATGCTTTGATAACATATAGTATGTTAGGCTAGACAATAATAAGCTATGCTTGACTAGGGTAGAATAGTATAGTATATGTTATACAGGTCTAGGATAGTTAATACTAGGCTAGGTTATGCTAATCTAGGCTAGGCTAAGCTAAGGTATACTAGGCTAGGTTATGCTAATCTAGGCTAAGCTAAGGTATACTAGGCTAGGGAGGGCATGCAAGGCTATACTGGGCTAGGCTACGAGATGGTATGCGAGGTTAGGCTATGATATACTAAGCTATGCTACAATAAACTAGTCTTCGCTATACCATGCTAGGATAACCGAGGCTTTGCTATGGTAGGCTAGGCTATGTTACGCATGCTATGCAAGCCTAGGCTAAGATCTGATAGTCTAGTCTAGCCTAGGCAATACTATGATATACTATACGAACTAGGGTCGAATAGGGTAAGGTAGGCTATGATATACTATACTAGACTAGGCTAGAATATGCTAACTAGGATAAGATAGGATAAAATATACTAGGCTAGGCTCCAGTGAACTAGGCTAAGTTAGGCTATACTAAGACTAAGGTAAGCTAAGCTAGTCTAAACTAAATTTTAATATATAATTGTAGACTGTACTAAGCTAAGTTAGGGTAGGCTAGGATACACTGTGACAGGCTCAGGTATACTATGCTAAGCTAGATTATTCTAATATATGCTATGCTAGGCTGTATGTAATTCTATACTAGGCTAGGCTAGGGTATACTATACTATTCTAGGCCATTCTATGGTATGATATACTAAGCTGGGCTATACAAGGGTATGCTATGCTATGCTATGCAAGGTTAATGTTGGACTATACTACGCTAGACTATGCTAGATTCTAGTGTACCATGCTAAGCTAGGGTAGGCTAGGCTAGACTAAGGTTGGGTGTGCTATGTCAAGATATATTATGCTAGAATATGATAGGATATACTATGCTAAGCTAGGCTATACTATGCTAGACTAGTTTATACTCTGCTAGGCTACGTTATATTATGCTTATACTATACTGTGCTAAGCTAGATTAGGGTAAGGTAGGCTATGGTAGATAAGCTATACTATGCTAGGCTAGCCTAGACTATCAGAGGATAGGCTAGGCAATACTATTTTAAACTATTCTAAACTATACTAAGTTTAGTTATGTTATACTATACTATTCTATGCTAGGTTATACGATGATAAGCCATACTATCCTATACTCTGGTAATCTTTACTATCCTATATATGCTAGGCTGTACTAGGCTATGTTAGGCTAGGCTTTACTATGGTTACTAGGCTAAGATAGACAATACTATACATTATCTGCTAGGCTAGGCTAGATTAGTCTAGGCTAAGTCATACTATGCCAGGCTAAAATATACTATGTAAGGCTAGGCCATACTATGCTAGCTACGCTAGAGTATTGTATGGCAAGTTATACTATTATAGGGAATCATAGGCTAGACTTGGTTATACTAAGCTAGGCTAGGCTAGACTAGGCTGTCCGATGCTAGGCTATGCTATATTATGGTAGGCTATGCTATAACATAATCTACTCTGTTATACTATGCTATACTATACTACTCTATGATATACTAGTATAGGCTAGGCAGGATTTACTATGTAGGCAATCTAGGCTAGTATATACTACATATACTAGACTTTATTATGCTAGGTGAGGTAATACTATGGTAAGCTATCCTACGGTTAGCTAGGTTTTGCCAGGCTACTATTCGAGACTATAGTAGGCTATGCTATGAAATGTTATACTATTATAGACAATACTAGGCTATGCTAGGCTATACTATGCTAGGAGATACTATTCTACATATTCTGTACTATATTATACTTTACTATACTATGTTTTGCTATGCTATGCTATACTAAATTATGTTATGCTATAATATACTATGCCATGTTATTCTATGCTATAATATGATAAGCCCCACTATGCAATAATATGCTATGTTATACTCTGATATAATGTGCTATACTATACTATTCTAGACTATGCAATTAGTGTGTGACCATTTTTTTTCTCCTTTCCAATTCCATAAATGAGGTGTGACAAAAAGTTAAGGCCCGCCATTTTAATTAAAAAAATATATTTTAAAATAATTTATTTCTGCTTTTTAATAAGCTTCTAGAAAGTTGTGACTTTTAAGTCGCGGGCGACTCTACATCTCAATATGCAGGTTGGTCCACGTTTTGCTTTTTTTTTTAATGAAATTGTAACAATTCAGCCAATTTTAACGAAATTTGAAACCCATATGTTGTTTTACATTCTCTTTCGAATGATATAATTGCCAAAGTCCTCCCAAGATTAACCATGGAATTATTTTATTTTGGCAATAATATCCTAACTAATCGACCGATTCTAACGAAAGTTGAATTCATTATATTGTTTTACATTCTCTTTCAAATAATATAATTGCTAAGGTCCTCCTAAGGTTAGCACGGGAATTAGTTTTTTGTCAATAACGTAATAACTATTCAGCTGATTCTAACGAAACCTGAATCCCTTATATTGTTTTACATTCCTTTTCAAATAATATAATTGCCAAAGTCACCTAAAGTTAGCCAGGCAATTAGTTTTGGGGGGCAATTATATCATAACTATTCTGTTGATTCTAACGAAGTTTGAAACCCTTAATGAGTTTACATTCTCTTTCGAATGATAGAATTGCCAAGGTCGTCTAAAGGTTACTCCGGGAATTATTGAAAGTTTTCAAAGTCGTAAGGACATAAATCAGAATAAGTGAGGGCACGCGACTTTTTGGTCAGCAGACCTTGTTTCTACAACGATCCCCTCAGCCCTCTGTCTACCCATAAGGACTTAGCTAGCTACTACATGCCTTGTCAGAAGAGGAGATTTGGAACCTCTATAAACAACGCCGTCTAACGCCCGCAGGTTACAAGAAACCAGGCCTTGAGGAGACCTGGGCATTTGGGAGCGAATAATGGGAATATCAATTTTGTCCCAATAACCCATTTCTTGGGTGTAATGGGTTGAACACCTCCCTGTAGCCGTTCTTGGGTACATAAGGCTGTACGGATTGAGGCGGGAGGGCTTTACTCGGTTGTTGGCTGCCAGGCCAACTAAAAGTCTCAGGTCCTATCTCTGTGTCTGTCACAACACATCTTCAAATCCTGGCGAGGATTATTATGTCCCACAAAGGATATCCACTTTGTCGTCGCCCTGACTCCCTGGATGTCTAGTTGGGAGATGAGACCTCTGGTCTATAGGGGTGGGGGGAGATGTTGATGTTACCAGTGAATGTTACCCGTTTATGGGTGGTATATTTTACATGTTTGTGGGTGCGTGGTGGGTAATTATAAGGGCGTGTATTGAAGACCCCTCGTTGCTATTGCGCTTGACAGGTGGCGAGGACTTTAGGCAGTGGGCCTACTTTACGCCTCTGTTGAATTGGTTCTGACTCCATATAATTTCTTACGAGGGTTATGCGTTAGGCTGGGCTTACCGAAGGTGTCTCGGTAATTGGGGTAAGTAAAGGACTTTGGAAAAGACGCAGGAAAGAAAATATAACTTTTTCTTGAATTGGCCTACTAAAAGGGGCAAGCGGAAACGTCTCGAGTTCTTTGCGGTCAATGTGTGCGCTTTCTGTTGTACTCGAATATCGAGTATAAAGGCGGCAGGACTTAGGCGAGTAAACGGGATTCTGTAAAGCTACTAAGGGATGAACTGAGTTAATGAATAAGGAATAATGATTCTCAATAATGAACCATGAGAGTCTGCCTCTCTCTCTCTCTCTCTCTCTCTCTTCCTCTCTCTCTCTCTCTCTCTCTCTCTCTCTATATATATATATATATATATATATATATATATATATATATATATATATACATATATATATTTGTTTCGTCTCTAAGGGGCGTGACCTTGCCTTGTCCGTGTGGCGGGCCCAGTAATCAAGTTTGTTCGTTATTTCCACCGCTTGTGCGGATTTTTGGACAGCTCTGTGTACCTGTTGTGCCTATTTTTTTTTCCATAGATTTAGTTTTATTATATGGAATCACTTGTTGCAGGTCTCTGTGAAATTTTGCTGATCAGAAGCTATATTTGTTCAGCTGCTGATAAATGTTCCCAGCACGCGTATGTTTGTTTGTGTGCGATCCTCGTATTTGTCCAGGTGGTCACCTATGATGTCTTTGCCATATTAGTTCCTTAATTTACACATGGCAATTTTTAGGATTTGATAAATCTACCGAGCGTCCATTTGTGGAGTTCCTCGTTGAGACTATTAAATCATGAAATTTGGTGCCAGAGGCCTACCTATTTTATAGAACAGGTTCTACAGCTCACTAGGTAAGTTCTCTTCGGTATGCCTTGCTGCACAGGTGCGAACACTAAACATTAACTCTCCCAGGAAGGAGACGTGAAAGTTCTGAAAACCCAAGACGGAAGAGGCGTAAGCGGTGTGATGCGGAATATAGCCCAAACCCTTTTTTCTTTGGTGTTCAAGAGTGCAAGGGGTTTTCGTTTGTTGGATTGTCTTCCCAAGTTCTTTTTCGTCAACATTTAAGACTACGTTCCTCTCTCCTAATCCTCGACTGACCTTGGTGTTGGAGCGGACGAGGAACTAAAAGACCACTACTCTGAGAGGTGGAGGGGCTCTTTCCTACGTTCTGAATGCGGCAAAGGTGTTTGACCTTTGCTATATTTGGAGCCAGCTCTAAGCTGCTGCCGTTTCGGGAGGCGAATAGGTCAAGAACGACATCTCTGTTTCCGAAGAGCTCTCGAGAGGGTGACCCCAGCCTAAGACCAAAGTTGCAAGTGCTCTTAGCTGAGCTTTGATTAAGTTCGGGCCGCTCATTTAGAGATTATTTGGCGTTTTTTAACCCGCTAACTTCAAGCGCTTTTAGTTAATCGCTCCACTGATGGCCCAAGTTGGCTAATAGTTACATGTTCCATCAAAGGTGCGCTTTAGCTTGATTGACTGATAAAGAAGGAAAAATGACGCGTTTCTCGGACCGAATCCTTTGTTAAATGTGGCGGACCCTTATGAGCCGGCCAAAATTAGCGCAATTTGGTAACTTGATGGCTTGCCGGTAAGTGTGATGCCGCACTCTAACATGAACTTAGTGAAAAGAGTGGTTTATATGAGGGAACCCGTGGAATACTCCTTATAAGGCTTCACCAAAGAGCTAGCTGACCAAGAATCAGTCAAGTTCGAGCGTGTGATGCCAAATTAGGGGGCGGGGATGGGGGGGGGGGGAGTGGCTCGATACCAATTGTGATACTCTTCGTCATGTTGAATCGTGACAGGCTCCCTGAAAAATTGCATGCTGGTTTAGGTATCGTTACCTCTTTAAGGCATTCGTGCTTCTGCCATGGAAATGCTACTACTGCCACCGCTTTGGGCATACGAATCGCTGCTGTACACGTGCAAAGTCGGGTTTACCCGGAGTCTGTATTAGTTGCTCCAAGGCCGTACACGATAAGTCTTTATCATGTACTACCAAAATTGTCAATTGCAGAGAGACACACCTTTCTTCCTAAGGCCACTGTCGCGCGAATCTCCAGGAGAAGTAAATCCTGGCCATTCAGGCTGCGGATCGTCTCTTCCCGAGACTAAAGGCTTGGTGCTGGCCTGTCCAGCGCCACATGTGACGTGTTATGCATCAATAGTAATAATGACACCCTCTGCTCGTTTCCTCTCCCGGCCTATGAGCACGGTCGCTTCCGCATCTATTCGGAACCTTTCTATGGGTGCTAACTATCCCGGGCACTCACCTGGTAGAGATGGCGGCACAAAGAGTTCACACCCAGCATCCGCTAAAACCAGGGTTCACCACCCTCTCCCCTGCTTGACCGTTTCCCTTAAGGCGAAATGGCTACACGCCTCCACCTAGTCATCAGACTTTCAGAAGGTAAAAACCCCGAAGATGCTCGTGAGACCTTCTTCGAAGCCTCAGAAATCTGTCTTGGAAAGGACAGCAGCAAATGATCTTCGAGTCATACGCTCCCACCCAAGGCTGACCGGGCGAATTGGAGAAGCGGAAACCTCCAAAAGATGGACCTCCAGCTCCGAAGCGGAGTGAGAAAAAGAGTCGCATAGCGAACCTAACCTACCTCAATAAGCCCTCGAAGGCGATAGCGACTTGAGCACCTCATACGGCCAATAACGCTTGGGGATCTGCAACAAGGAAGTGTATAGCCATTCCCGTGATGGTCTTCTCTTCGAAGAGGTCCCACATCTCCTTCGAGCTAGGCCGGGAGAGCATATTCCTTGAATAGAATTGCAATGAACTCTTTGAAACTGGTAGGGGCTGCGGAGGCTCGTCTTCTCGCATTCCCCGTTAGCAGGGCGCTATCCCCTTTTCCAACCTCCCGTATTATAAGGGTTTTGGCTACCCTACCACCACGGGATGGGGATATGCAGGAAGATGTGAGATTTACACCCTGCGTGATATCTCCGTTCTTCTATTTGCTATAAAGTCATCATTTCAGGCAGTGGTTCTGCAGCTATACCTGGATATGAGGTATACTCTTATTTCAGCGTATGTTGCATTGACATCCGACTTCAGCGCGGGGATTTACGCCGCGTCTTGGTATGGTTTCCGAGGCCCTCTCTCATGCTTGTGAATTTGTACGCAAAGTGCCCCGTATGAGGCCACTTTTCGATCACTCCTAGGTGTCAGGTCCTTGCCGACCTGATGGACAGGCTGGATATATGTAGTGTCTTAAATGTGGATAAGTTTACGCATTGCTGCAAGAGAACAGCTTCATTTTTCTGAACTAGATCTGTCCCTGTGATCTCCAGATGCACATTCTGATTTGGGGGAGAAAGTTGTCGATAACCTCAATGCTAGTGGCCACTTTGGCATTTAATTATCATTTACTGGGCCACTGACGCCTGCCTCCCTCGGGAGGCGTGGGTGCTTGGCGCGGTCGTGGTCGTGGTCGCGGTCGATGAGTTTAGATCGTTGGATGAGGCGACTGAGTTTTTCTCCGGTAACCTCATCGCAGTGGACTTAACTATGTTCCTAGAACGTCTTGTCACTTTGCTCGCTGTCGAATTTCTTCCTCGTCGGGCGAGTGTGAGACAGCCATCAGACATGCAATATGACTACAATCGGTATAAGCACCACCCGAACGATTTCACTGTCAGTGAATTTCGTTGAGCTATGGCTAGGTTCCGGTCTATTTCCAATCACGCCAGTCGCTCTTCCTGGCCTGTATACTTGTCTTCACTTTAAGGGAAGACTACTTTTACAGATGTATGGAAGCGATTAAAAAAAATTCAGGTCAATTTCTCATGGGCCTCACCTCCCGTCTTCAGAATAATGAGACCGCTATCTCGGACCGGACCCCACGTCCGTGTCTTTCGCGACCGCTTTCTCCAGATTCCCGAGCCGATGCTACTCCACTAGCATTCAATGCATGTTGTGAGTTGACTGAAGGCCGCCGACTGGACTTTGCCTCCATAGGCGGAGAACTCTTCAGCGACAGATTTACTTTGAGTCAGTTACGTTCCACTTTCGTTTCATGTACGGATACCGCCCTTGGTTCCGACGATCTACCCTGTGCCCTGCTTTGACACTTAGGTAAGCGAGGCATGGCCTTTATGCAAGATTTGTTCAAAAAGATCTGGATCCTAAGGAGATTTTTCTCTTAACCCCCCGTCATTTGGTGCCATAAAATCTACTTTCCATGTGCTCCTTTTTCCTTTTCAACAAATATGGTGACAATGCAAAGAAATAGTAGGAGTGTACATTCTGGATCCTCCTCTAAAAAAGGCCTCGCTCTCCTTAGCTTCTTGAGAGAACGAGATAACACAAGGCACCACTTCCATCGGTAGAGGGGCTTTCCTCTCACCACCCGTAAAAGGCAAAAAGGCTTTCCCTTTATCTCTGTTTAGAGCTGCTCTTGGGTAGCTCCACCTGTGAAAAGGATGTGATCCCCTCCCCTGTGCTTTCTCAGGGGCCGCTCTAACCCTTTTCTACCGAAAGTCGGACCTTCTCTTCTCGTAGACCTACGGGTACGGGGGTTTCCACCTCACCCTCTGCAGTGGAGTCGCCCATGGACGACTCCATCTTCTGACCAATAGCAGTCCCCCACTTTCTATCACAGGGGACTTCCAGGAAAATAAACAGGGGGTCCAAATCGACTGCTTCCTGTCTGAGCTACTTGATATGGCCAACCTCCTTAGGTGGGAAAGGCAAAGCGGGCCAGTCGGGCCGTGCACCCTGCAGTCATGAATTTAAACTTTGCGAGGGGTAGGCGTGCCTGCCCTTCTCTCTTCTCCTTTGGAGGTTGGTTCACTGGCTAAAATTTGACTCAGACTTGTTACCTCGAATGGGATCCGTGATACCTTGTGATGTGGCGGGTAATGGCCACATGTGCTTCCCATCCCTAAGCTAGTCTTGATCCCGTAGGTGACCGGCCAAAGATGGCAGGAGCTTCTATGGGGGTGAACCTGGGCTCGGTGTCAAACACCGAAACTGAATTTGCCCCAGTGCAAGCTCCCCTTCACGTGGATTGTGTCCACGAGGAATCACAAGGAGACGAGGGACCTCCTCCCCTGGCTAGTGCCCTTTGGCAGCTACGACCTTCTCCATCTCGGAAAGGAACTAGCTAATTCCAATACGTCCGGTATAGAGGCTGCTTCCGGCGGGGAGAGAAGCAGGTTCATTCACCATCATCCTCTCATGAAAAGAAAAGAAGTAAGAGGAATACAAAGATGAGTAAGGGTTCCTCTCCCTCCGCGGAGGGACGGATGTGCTGCTGTTTCAGCAAGCTACCAGGCGCCCTCAGTTGGGAGGGGGACACAAACAAAGACTAAAGTCGTAAGTAAGTTGAGCGGAGCCTTGATTACGTCGGGGCCCCTCATTGAGACACTACCTGTCGTTTTGAAGGCCGCTGGCTTCTAACGCTTTCTGGATACTAGCTCTACTGACGACAACATGTTGGTCAGGGGTGACATGATCCATTAGACGAGAACATTAGCTAGTTTGATTGATAGAGAGCCAAAACTGAACTGTCTCTCAGAAGGAAACATTCTGGCGAATGTGTCTGATCCCTCCGAGGCGGCCATGATTAGTGCCATTCGGACACTTAATGGCTCGCCTGTGCGCGTGACGCCACACTCTACTATGAACTTTGAGAAAGGATTTGTTTACGCGAGGGAACTAGTGGACTACTCCATAGATGACATTACATTAGACCTGGCCGACCATGGATGGTTCAAGGGCAAACGTGTGATGAGAAAATAGGGAGGGGCCTCGAAACCCACTCTTACACTATTTGCCACGTTCGTTCGTGACAGGCTGCCAGAATCAGTACGTGCCGGTCGGTACCGCTACTGCGTGAAGGCATTTGTGCCACTGCCACGGAGGTGCTACTACTGCCCCCGCTTTGCCCATACAAATCACTCTTGTAGACGTGCAAAGTGAGGTTTACCTGAAGTGTCTGTAAATTGCTCCAAGGCAGTACACAATAAGTACCTATCATTTATGACCAAATGTGTCAATTGCGGAGAAAACAAAGCAATTTGTTGCATACCTAATGGAGAAGGAAATCCTGGGCGTTCAGGGCTCGGATTGTCTCTCCTTTCGCGAGGCAAATGACTTGGTCCTGGCGTGCCCGGCGCTGCCTTGGAGGTCTTACGCTTCAATTTTAAAAAGGCGCCCTCCGTTCCTTGCTGCTCCACGGATACGGGTACGGTTGTTTCCGTGCCCGTTCGGAACACTTCTGTGTGCTCTACTTTCTTCGTAAGGCAAAACTGCTGCGCGCCTCCACCGAGTCCTTAGACTCACAAGAAGCAATACCCCTGAAGATGATCATGAGGCCGTCTTCCAGTGGTTCCTAAAGCTGTTCACAGGAAGGAAGTCAGCACCAGAGGAGACTTGGTATCTACGCCCCCACTCAAATCTGGGCTGGGTAGCTCGGAGACGGTGGATCCTTCAAAGGAGGAACCCCCACCTGAGAAGCCGCTCCGCCTGTCGAAGGTTTGGAGGCGGAAGGAGACAAAGACTTCCATAACGAGCCCAACCTCACCGAATAAGTCATCGAAGGCCACAGCGAGGCAGTGCCTTGTTCGAGCAACAACATCCTGAGTTCTGCCTCCGGGAAGCGTACGGACATTCCCTTGATGGTATTCTCATTAGGCCTGGAGGGCATATTCCTTCATTGGAATTGCCACGGACACCGAGCCAACTGGAAAGAACTACAGAGGCTCGTCTCATCCTGATCCTTGTTAGCTAAATATTTGCAAGAGACCATGATGGGCACGTGCACCCTGCCCACCATCATGGGGTGTAAAGGTTTTTGCGATCCTACGACCTCGGAATAGGCGCTGGCTAGGAGAATCCGCCATTTACACATGGCATGCTGTCTCCGTTGTTCCATTTTCTTTAGAAGGCTCCTTTCAGGATTTTGCAGTTTAGTTGCACATGGATGGGAGCTATACTATTATTTCAGCCTATATTGAACCGCCATCCGACTGTGGCGCGAGAAACTTCCTTCGCCTCTTGGTACGGTTGCCGAGACTTTCTTTCCTACTTGTCAATTTGAACGGTAGATACCCCTTCTGTGATCAATATGCGATCAATTCCAGCGGTCAGGTCCTTCCCAACCTGATTGACGAGATGGAAATAAATGTCCTAAATGTGCATGAGTTTACGCATCACTGCTCGAGAATGATACATTTTCCTGTCTTGATCTATCCCTGTGCATAGCCTGATTTTTTGGTGGGATGTGGTTGATATGGTTGATGTCATTGATAATAGTGATCATTTTCGCATTCAAATATCATTTTATAGACCGATGCCGTCCGTAAGAACCCCAGGTTGTGCTTAGCGGCGCAGGGGTCCATATTTCAGGAAATAACTGATTAATCTGTCCCAGTCGAGGTGTTTAGGTCGGTGAATGAAGCCGTTGAGTTCTTCTCCGGCTGTAGTCGTCAACTGTGTGTGAGACTGCCCTCAAACAGAAGCGTTATGCTTACATGCGCTATAAGCACTTCCCGAACGATTTCACTGTCGGTGAATTTCGTCGAGCTAGGGTTAGGTTCCTGTCTTTTATCAGGCATGCCCACCGCTATATCTCGCGGGCCTTCGTGTCTTTACTTAACCGGAAGTCTCTAGCAGAAGCATGAAAGCGAGTAAAAAGGATTCGAGGTAATTTCTCGTAGGACTCCCATCCCGTTATACAGAAGAATGGGACCCATCGTCCGTGGCGGAGTCTTTCGCGTTTGGTTTCTCCGCATTCTATATCCGGGATGCTGATCTGCGAGCATTCAATGGATGTCGTGATGTCGCCGAACACCACCTACTTGACTTAACCTCCAAAGGTGGAGAACCCTTCAACGACAGCTTTACACTGAGTGAGTAGATTTTCGCTCTGACTTTGTACGCGGACACCGCCCCTGGTCTTGCCAATGTCCCCTATGCCACGTGAGCAAACGAGGCATAGCCATTCTCTTAGATATGTTCAACAATATCTGAAAAGAAGGCATCATCCTAGGACCCTTACGAATGGAAACTGTGCTCGCTTTTTGAAAATCGGGGATAAATCACTCCGTATGCAAGTTGATGAGAAAATTGATAAATGATAGACTAGCCCTTTTCCTGGACAGCGGAGGCCACTGATCGCGTCATGCACATTCTTCCTTCCGTGACCTTCAGACTCTGGGGGCACTGATTGGGCTAATGCCTTGTTTTTCTACCTATCTTTGTTCGTTCAATGCTTGACTCCGGATACGACGAGTTATATGTATCCTCAGGCGAACCTGTATTCCAAAAGGTGGACTCGATCCACCACATCGCTCTCCGCCTGGTGAGTTGTGTCTTCCACCTTCCCAATTGAGAAACTGCTTGTTGATGCTGTGGAGATGACATTCGTTCTGCGCCGTGCACATTTTATTATGCGTCAGAACCTGCCAGCTCGGTGCCTCCTTCAGTCGCTAATGGCTCTCACTGCAGCCGCAGCCGATCTCGACGCTGCCTATGCCACCAAGAGACGACAATCATACCCTAAGCCCTCTGGCTTTAGAGCTAAAAAAATCTTTCGAGAGCACCATGTAGCTCACATGTTGATGGCGCCTCTGGTTCTGACGATAACGTTACCATGGAGAGTATCTTTCACCTTTGACTATTTGTCGCCACATCTCTCCTCCAAAAGCGTCTACAGCGCCGGGAGTATTGCGTTTGGCCTTTCTGTAGCACACTTTGTGTCACGCTGGATCCGTGCCAGTGTATACAGATGGCTCCAAGTGCATGGTTGGGTCGGTTTCCACGCCGTATCCCCTCTATTTGAAGTCAGCGGGGCTTTACCAGACGCTGCGTCTGCCTTCACGGCCGAGCTGGTTGCAATACATCGCTCGGTACGGGAGATACGCGTCATGCCCGGTTCGGAGAGCAGATTGTGATTTGTGATTTTTAGCGACTCACAAAGCACCCTGCTTGCTTTTGAGCATTGGTATATCCACATCACTGGCCTCCGGTATCCATGACGCCACTGTTGCCCCAAGTCGGGTGGCTGTTAAAATTCTCTTATGCTGGGTTCCTGCACATGGAATTGCGGAAAATGGGGTCGCCGATGAAGGCGAAAAATAGTCCGCGAAGACTGAGTGACCAGACCAGCATTTTGTTCTTCCTCACCCCGACTACATACCAGGAATTAGTGCAGCCCTCCGAGCTGCTTGGTAAAGAACATGGGAGACCGCCGAGGGGAACTTAAAGTTATCTAGCCTTACGCCGCGACTTTTCCCATGGAACTACCCCCTAATACCGCCACGGCTTGGGGTCGTTTTCTGTCGTCTTCGACTCTCGTGACGCACTGCCATTTTATGGAGCGCGCACCTGTACTTTATTGCGACGACTGCGTTGTCTCCCAGACCGTTTGACACATTTTTGTTAAATGTCCATGTCTGAATGATCTCTCGCGCACGTTACCTGTCCCGGTATCGGGACGGCAGAGCTTGCTTCTTTTTTTGCTTCTTTGTTTTTCGCCTTTGTTTTTTATTTTATTTTTGATCTTTTTTCTATTTGCTTTTTAATCTAGCCTAGCATTACGCCGTAATGGCATTACAGCAACTTTTGGCATAATAGTCAGTCGCCAGATGGGTTCTTTAAAAAATCCTACGTTCTTTCGATTTTCCCCTTTTCTTTCTCGCGTCTTCATAGGCTCAATCATGGGTGGTAAAAACCGCCACTAAACCCTCAAACAATCAAATGGTGGTCAACTGCATTTGTAATCCCTGCCCAGTTTGCTCCATGTAATCTGCTCTTTTATCTACTCGTGATACTTAACCCTAACATTTTCATCAGTTTCTTTACCAGACTTTTCAATAACATTCTAGCGGTCTTTACACGCATTTTCACTTTCCTAGTTCAAACTACTATTTCAACTAATACTTGAAATTATGAGGTAGAAAAATCAGCATTAACTTGTTATCATTTATTTCTTCGAATCTACTCTGTGGACAGAGCCTTGATCCACAATCGCCAGCAAGGTGCTGGTAGTAAGCGAAAGCATCTGCTGGTGACAGCCACCAACATCTGCTGGTGGCGACCATAACCAGCATCAACTGGCGGCAAACGTAACCAGCATTCGGACAGAATCACAGTTTCTAAAGTAAATTTTATAAGTTTGACTTCTTTCGTGACTCAGATTTTGAGGGCTGAATTACACTAAATATTTTGTGACAAAATTAGGCAGTTTGAGGTTAAATTAGCTTTACGATGGAGCAAGAAACTCAAATATGGTTGGAACTAGATTATTAGCTCACTTACTTTAGTGTTCTTGATTCATTTTTGGAATTAATTAGAACAATGGAAAGGTTAGAGTGCCGTAGATTACCGGTGTTCGCTTTATATGGGGTAATTTAGGTATTTTGATTAAAAAGGGGAAATCCTTTTAAAGGTGGCCTAGTTTGACTAAGTATTTGATGAGACCCTAGCAGTAACGCGTGACCACGAGGGAGGGGTAGTCGCATACCTTTGTGTAAATGGTTAGAGAGAGTTGCGTGCCCTATAAAACCTCAGTGCTCAAGTAAAATTCAGACACAGAAAGAGTTTTAAAAAACGGAAAACTAACAACGGCATTTACGCCCAAGTTTTGGGAAGGTCTTCGCGAAGAAATCGGTGAATTGGTATTACTGAAAATGTGGGACATATCTAAATCTATACTAGGAGGGGGCGCAATTCTCCTGAACCCGAAAAACGAAGCTAAGTATCCCGAAGGTACACTAGGAAATAAACGGGAGAAGAGGGGAAATGAATGATAATAAAAAGTCTCTGATCTTAAAAGAGCGCCCAAATGTTCAATAAAATCTTCAATATATATCTAATATATCCAATAAATACTAAATATATACAATAAAAAATAATATATAACCAACAAATATCTGATAAATATGACATAAACATCTAATGAATATCCCCTAAAATATTCAATAAAAAGGGCATCCAGTAAACGTCATTTGAAAACATGTCGGGAACTCGTTCGTTCGCGGATTTATTTAGCAAAAGTGGATTGCACGATTGGTTGGGATTTCCTCGCTCATTTTTTGCACCTACACGGGCAGGTGTGAGATGGGCAACTATGCTACACTTGACCCATGTGGAATTGCGTGCCCTCCAAACCCCAACACTCGCAGATGGAATTGCGGATATCTTTCACACATTTTCGCTTTCTCCCTTTTCACACATCTTTCTAGATTTTTTATAAACGTTCTTGGGGAAGATTGCCGTCGTTGGTTTTCGTTTTTTTAAGTGGCACTAACTTATGTGATGAGTGGTAAGCCTTTGATGCTTAATGTGACGATCGATTATAATTTTTAAGAACGCTGGGTTGATCGGGACATTTAAAAAACGATGGAGGCGGAATGGTACATTTAAAACTGAAATGGAGAGGGAGCTTATGGGAGCTGTAAGGTGATTTATTTTTTTACACTGGCGATCTTTTTTTTTATTGGAGTATTTAAAAATTATGAAGTTGAATGCAGAAATTTAAAATTACTGAAGTGAAATTGGATAATTAAAATTTCTAACAAATGGGAGATTTAATTCTTTTAGGTTAAACGGGTCATTTAAATTTAACTTTAAATGAAGCATTTGAATTTTTTGATGCTAAATGGATCACTTATGACCGAGAAATGGTAACAAAATAAGTACAAAGATTTACAAAATGCTTTAAAATTTAAATTTATTCAGTATTAGGTAGAGCATTTTGAGGGGGATGAACTTTGATCACATAAGATGTTTAAAGTGTGAAGTTTATATATTTTTACATAGGATGTAGGGGTAATTTCGTACTGATCGATGTATAATGGGTTGTAATGTGAGATAGAGGTATATATGAATGAAAGATCCGCACCATCTCAATCTTCTAACCAATGAAAATTCAAATCTGAAGATGGTTATTTTGGAAGAGTTAACATGGTAAAAAATTGTTTTCTCTATTTAAAACAAAATAATTATTATACCTAGTAGTTGTATTTTGCATCACGCCCCCCAAAATTAGCTACACAACCATTGGTCACCTTTATATATATATATATATATATATATATATATATATATATATATATATATCGAAAAAGCAACTAAGCCCTGGTATGGGGCGCTGATCCAGAAGAATTTGGGAAATTAGTGGAGGTATCACGGACTCCGTCTAGTTAATGCAGCTAATCTATGTTTATACGTGAATGAAGTGGGTGCATGGAATGTTATGGCTATTTATGATGAAATGAAGATAGGAGAAGCAGTGACTGCGTTTAAAAGAGAAAGGATGCAGATAGTTGCGCTATGTGAGACGAACATGCAGATGAATGACGAGTTCGCATGGAATCAAGTGAGAGCAAGTTTAATTGATGCGCGAAGAAGGTGTGTGTGCTCTTAAGTGAATCGTAGCATAACGCAATGAATGATCATGGATATGTGAGCTCGATAATTATGAGGGTGAATTTTAGATGTTCAAGGAGAAAACTATATGGGTGTAGTGTATGTAGTTTGCATTGAAAAAAAAGTGAGCCCGAGAAAGAGGTATTTTGGAAATAATTGAGATGACTGACGGGAATCGAACGGACGAAATGGTGACGGTGAGACGTGTTAAAACAGCGCATGGCGCACCTGAGGTGGATGAGAATGAAAGGACTCCTTGGGCGCTTTACTGAGAGAAATTAGTGCATGGCACAAAAGTTCTTTTAACACAAATGAAAAGAAAAGAGTGTAACAACATGATTGATCTCTCCTAGTTGAAAAGATGTTGAGGGGTGAGTTTGTTGTGGAGGTTGTTAAAGCTATGAGTGAGGGCTTATCTAAAAATATTATTTTGCTATACAAACTTAAATTGGGTCGAGTATGGATGAGAAGAAGTTAGGAAAGGGTTAAGGAAAAGAGAATGTGAGGTTGTTGCTTCAGGATAGAGGAAAGAATTGGTGAGACTTCTTGAGAGCAAGAGATAGTAAGTAGGATGTATATCATTCCTTATTATTCCTTCCTCCACGTTCCTACGGTTTTCTACATACAGTATACAGTTTACCTACGTTACTTAACAGACTCATTCCCCTTTTATTTTTTGCATTCAGCTTTGCTCCGTTCAACTTATACCACGGCTCTACCACACCATTCTTTCAACTCTTTCTACTCAATTGAGCGAGAAGAAGTGTATTTTTCTTGGTGTCGAGTATCTAGAGCAGTGGTTTTCTTCCGGGGTGCCGCAAGAGCCAACTAGGGGTGCCATGAGAGCGACCAAGAAATTACTTTTAAAATGCCTAAATTGCATAAAAATAAGTCTTTAAAACATTTATTAAAAATATCTAACGACACTTAAAAGTATGTTGAAACTATCTTTTCTGCATTGTGCAACATAAAAACAACAAGGAGATTAAGATTGGAGACAGTGAATGAAGAAATACGAGTTGCCTTGTCAATTACTCGTCCCAATATTAAAGAATTATTCGATACTCAACTCAAATTTCTAAATTAAACTTTTAAACGTAATATTTATTTATTTTCAAAATTTTATGCCTTATTTCGACTAAATTAGGTTAAAATGTCAATTGTGGTTAATTTTAAAATGTTTTCCACGTAATTAAGTATTTATATGTAAATTATATTTTATTGCAGGGGGGGCGTGCCACTATCATAAAAAGGTTGAAAACCACTGGTCTAGAGTGTGTCCTGACTGATACGGGAACCGATCACAGCTGCAATTGTAAGGTTGTGAATGGTAGAATAAAACCCATTCTAGGGGGTGCTCAAGGTCTTCTCAATATTAGGTTTCGAGTGTGGAATGTGTGAGAAAGTTTGATAGGAGTGTACTGGTCCTGACGTTAGTGTATGGATTTAAGGAAGGGCAGAGTGAGGGGAAGAGCCGAGCAAACGCACAATCTGAGTGAGATATTGGGTACCTTCAAGAAAAGATGTTATGAGGGAGGAAAAGGTAAAAGTTGTGTTGTGAATAAGCTTAGGAATGAGACAGAAATCGAGACTGTTCTGTAGTGGTGTGAGAATGTAAGACGAAGCGATTGGAAAGTAACTTATAAGAGAAGGGTGTTCTTAGATGGGGCGAGATTGCTTGGTGGAAAGGGCACTAATGAATGGGTGATAATGTGTTTGGTTGGTGTGCATGGAAGAGTGTTTTGATGGGACAAGCCTGGGCCACTTCTGGCCGTGGATGACCATATCTGCAACACTACATAACTCGGTGTTAAGTAGGGCATAAAGAGGAGGTTAGTTTTTGTAGTGCTGATGCGCCGCGCCACCTCCATTTTTCAGAAGAGTGGTAAGGGGAATATATATATATATATATATATATATATATATATATATATATATATATATATATATATATATATATATATATATATATATATATATATATATTAGACTGGTCCAGATCTATGGAGGCGATTTTTCGTTCTTTAAAATTTCTTAGTCTCCCCCATGCAAATTGCGAGGCTTCCTATAAAAACAATTTTAACAAAGTTTTAGCTCAATTGAACGAGTTTTAAGTAGTGCCACAAAGCTTTCAAAGTTTGACGTTCTACTTTTTTTCCACACCACCCATGAGGTAACTATAATAGGCGCGTTTTTTTAATGTGGTATCCCCAGGAGGCCTATTTCACAATGTTTTGCAATGAAGTCATTATGTTTTTTAATTGCTCATGCATTTATTGAATGTATATTTTGTTATTTTGGGAAATTTTTCTCTTTGCCATCCAACGTGCTCGATGTACTGCTCCAGGTTGTTTGAATGAAAAGCTTTATGCGGCACCCCCTAAATATGCAACTGATAGTTACAAAAGTTCTTTGTTACCTGCTCAAGGATGATGTCATTTCAACTGTTCTTAACAAAAACTAAGCACAGCTTCTTTTCAAGAAACATATGTATTGTGTGCTTCATACGATCAAATATTGATAGGCTTCCAGGAATCAAGGATATGCTTGAATGGTTGAATTTCTGGTCCGGAAGGACACCAAAACACTTTTGAAATACGGCAGACACTATTATTTCATGAACACGATGCCTACAAGGAAAAGCGAGAAGACCTCTATTTAGTTTTTTTTCTATTGTCACACATGCACCTTTTTTAGGACCACTGTTACTAGTAGTGATGTCAAAACACATGGCTTTGACACTGTCCTCGATATTCCAATCTTGAAGAAATTCTACAACTGCTTTTGCTGTTTTAGCATCTGTACCTGAAGTTAGTTTTGTTATTCCCAAAAGCTTAGAGTTACCACCACCATACACCAACACAGGCAGTCTATCTATATTTTCAGTGCCAATTTAATCAGGAATTATTAATTTGCCATCCCAATAGACCGTAAGAGGTGCATCTGTAGTGGATGTTTGCTTCAAACTATCTGCTATTTCTTTACGCTGTTTTTTTCTTTTTCTTTGCAGTATACTTCTACTTATAGTTATGTCATCAATATCTCTTCCAAGGAATAATGCTGTCGCTGAGATTACCATCATTGCATGACGATCACTCCTTTTTGTTCTGACTAATGGAGCCAACAAGTCAGGTGAAATAATCTTCTCGCTTGAGCTACTTGTTAGCTGAACAACTGACAAATTTACTTTTCTACGCAATTCTCGTTCAATTCGCTGCGATTCTTCCTGACTTGTTTTGCGTTTTTTCACTTCATTCTTTACTGTTTTCTTATCAACACTACCTATATAGCCTCATCTACCTTTCTCTCTCTGAGCATATGGAAATTAACGATCTTCTTCATTGGTTATCATTCCTAGTGCGGTCAATAAGTTTTGCGAATCGGTACGGCAAAACAAAGGAAGAGGGATGGCTGTTTGTGGGGGTGTTAGGACAACTTATGACAAGTCGGGACCTGCAGCTGCACGCTCCTGCCTCGTCTATTTAAGAAGCAGTAGCTGGTCGCAGATCGTTATTCACAAATTTTTCAACAATGGACAAGGTTGAACACCGCGCAGTGATCAAATTTTGACCAAGGAAGGCAAGAATGCAAAAGAGATCCATGAACGCATGGTTGCAGTGTACACCGACACAACCTCTTCCTATGCTACCATTGCTCGCTGGAATAGGGAGTTCCACCGTGGTCGTGAGTCCCTTGAAGATGATCCCCGTCCAAGACGCCCGTCATACGTGACCAGCGAGGACAATGTGGCCCGTGTGGAAAGGATGATCCTCGAGAATCGACGGGTGAAGGTCAAAGAAATCAAGCGAGAACTTGGAATATCACATGAGTGTTATCAATATCATTCCTTCACGACAATTTGGCCATGATCAAGTGCTCTGCCCGTTGGGTCCCTAGAAACCTCACGAAACTTCACGCCCCATGATCGACTTCAACGTCGTCAAAGTTCAGAGGAGCTGCTGCTCCTGTACAACCAAGACCCGGCAGGATTCGAGTCACGCATAATGACAGGTGATGAAACGTGGGTCCATCACTGGGATCCCGAGACCAAGCTCGAAAGCATGGCCTGGAAGCACAGGGGCTCTCCGACCCCCATCAAGTTCCGGACCCAACCCTCAGCCGGGAAGATCATGGCCACCATCTTCTGGGATTCCTAGGGAGTGTTAATGGTAGACTATGCGCCTCGTGGAAGGACCATCACAGGCCAATATTACGCCGAGGAACTGGGTGGGTTGAAGAAGTGTATCCGTCAGAAGCGGCGCGGCAAGTTCACACGCGGTGTCCTGCTCCTCCACGACTGCCCCTGTCCACAAGGCCGGAGTTGCACAAGCTGCCCTGCGCGATTGCGGAATCGAGGAGCTCAACCATCCCCCCTACAGTCCAGATCTGGCCCCTAGCGACTACTTTTTATTCCGCTAGCTTAAGGCCGCACTGCGTGGACGCCGGTTTGGGGGCGATGAAGATGTCCAGCTCGCCGTCCAGGAGTGGATTGAACAGCAGTCGGGAGATTTCTGGTTGTTGGGAATTCGAAGCCTCAGGGACAAGTGGCTCAAGTGCATTGATGTCGAAGGTAATTATATTGAAAAATAATAAAACACTTTTTCTCATATCTCGTTTCCTTATATCCAAATTGCAAAACTTATTGATCACCCCTCGTAGCTCATGCTAACGCATTAGAAATGATAACCAATGAAGAAGATCGTATATCAAACAAATCATTTAAAGATTCTTGGAATGAAGTTTCATTTGATATTTAAGTTTGATCTCGCCTTGATTCTGTTTTTTAAAGGGTTCTGAACTGCGTATATTTCTTCTGAATCTTTGTAACCACTTGCTGTTTGTCTCTAGTTGGTATTTTTGCTCTGGCCCATATTTCATATATTTCTGAGTATACAATGTTAGCATTGTGTTAAGGAGAAAAGCCGTCATAATATATGATCATTTGTTTGAAGTTTTATGGTTTGAATTGCATCAATTGTTCCTCCAATAAGTCATAATTATGTTTTACTTCTTGTGTGAATTGAACTTGACATGTTAATTATATTCCAGAAAAATTTGTTAGAATGAGATAGACACTGAAACAATGCTCACTCTTCACTGGTCCACACAACACCAAGTAGGGGCATAGGTGGGCGTTATCACGATAACGCATCGGGTTATCGGTTATCCGATATTTTGTTCGTGTTATCGATTCATCGGTATCGCCGATACTTTGGGTTCAAAACTAGCGATAATCGATAATTTCAGTTTTTGGTTCCAGTTTAGGACAGGGGCGAGCCGCGCGTGCCTTGGAGGCAGAAATAGGTAGGTCCGAGCTGGGACCTGAACGTATACTGAACGGAGTGCGGGAAGGCCGGTCTTGAAGTCTTCTCAAAATTTTCGCTCAGCTTCAGTCTCTCACCAGCTTTCGGACGAGAGGTCACGAGGTGTTGCTCGTGCCCGCTACCGGTTTTACGCGTTCTTTGATGATTTTTTCCATATGTTCCCGTGCTTCTTTCGTTCTATTTTTTAGTGCACGTGTATTTAAATGCATGTACTATTCGGTGTTATCCTTTAATATCCGTTTATTAACGTTTTGAACACTTACGAAGTTACGCTCCTATTCTAAACTGATCCTATTTTTATTGTAATTTAGTAGTGCAGTGCTTTGCTATTTTATGGTATTGAATTAGTGATGGCGTCGCAAGAGACTGTGCCCGCACTATCGGAATTTTGGATGTATCGATTTATCGGTTGTCAACTTATCGGGCGATAAATTTATCGCCAGTTATGGATAATCGGTTATCACTGCTAAGGTTATCGTTATCAATTTAACGGTTATCGTCATACATTTTTTCGTTATCGCGCCCACCACTGAGTAGGGAATTGGTAATTGCCAACTGGTAAGGGATGTGCTGCTGAGACAATAAAACGCGACACCAGAGCACCCACAAGACTACACGTTAGGCTTATTTGTCCTTTGTACCTCCCCTATAACACCACAGGTTATAGGATGATAATGAAACTTAGAATGCACTTAATATAGCTAGCTGTTAACATAATACAACTATTAATTTATATTTAGGTAATACTTACTCTGTAAAAGACAAAAATTCACATATATTTAACTATTTTTCATATTTTGCAAATATTATTAATATTTGTGAAAGTAACATTCGTTGTGGCACTACTAAATATTATTATATTTTGCTGCAAATTTGCACACCCCTTTTTTCATCAAGCCTCACTATATCCAGGGGTGAGACCAAGGATTGTTTTCTTTTTTTTCTTTTGGGCCAGTCTAATATATATATATATATATATATATATATATATATATATGTGTGTGTGTGTGTGTGTGTGTGTGTGTGAAGTATCGCGTGAGTAAGCAATAAATGCAACAAAGCCCACAGGGAAAATTAACACGAAAATTCCAAGTACTTTCGAACTTTATAAAAGTTCGAAAGTACTTGGAATCCTCAATTAATTTTCCTTGTGAGCTTTGTTTCATATATATATATATATATATATATATATATATATATATATATATATATATATATATATATATATATATATATATATATATCACAATCAATTCTTTGTCCTTTAATTTACGAACATTAACATTCTGGTCATCTGGTAAGGAATATGCCTACCAAATGCCAACTCAAAATAACACGCACACGCACATACGCATATATATATATATATATATATATATATATATATATATATATATATATATATATATATATATATATATATATATATATATATATATATATATATATATATATATATATATATATATATATATATATATATATATATATATATATATATATATATATATATATATATATATATATATATACCAATTGAGGAAAAGTATATAAAATAGGAATGATGCTGTAGTCTACATCCGATTATATCTTTTATCTATTAATAACAACTTAATTCAACAAGTATAAGATTTTTATAGGTCCTGAAGTAGTGTCATTATATACACTGTGTAACGAAGTTAGAAAATTCCATTTGGTAAAACAATAATAAAAGAAAAGTCTTATTGCTTCAGTCTTTATAGTGAAAGCTGAAAACTAATTCTGTTGCTACAAGGTAAAACCTAAAATCCTGTTTATGGCTGGACTGAGAAAATCTTTTGCCGACTGTTTAAGTTAGTATAGCCTTTTTGTCTTAGGTGTTTTATATAACTCAGATGATTCAAGTTAGCTAAGAACCTTCCTGGGTGTTTCGAATTAATTTAAGTCTTGTAGTTAGCAGTCCATGTAGGTACATTGGTGCAATTTCCTTTGAAGAGCCATGTTTGTTTACTATACATTTTTTCGGTAATTTAAGGGGGTTTTGGATCAAATTTAAGGAAAATAACCGAAAGGGTCATTGATAACATTTGGATTTTGTGATTGTTTGGAGTAGAATTTTTGTTCAGGATGAGGGCTTTAATTTTGAGGAAAAAAAATTAGGTTGATGTTTTTTTCGAAAAATCGTTTGGTTCGTAGTCACAGATAAACAAAACGTTCGTTACGTCTTAATGCTACAAGAACTGACATATAAAAAGCTGTAAAATGAGTCATTTGTCTTTGTTTTTTACAAGGTTTTATCACAAGGGAATCAACAATTCGGGGTTGTATGCGAGGAGATTTTACCCGTAGGCCTATCTACAGATCTCCGTTACTCCCGATGAAGATGAACTTTGGGTCGCAAGGAGTTATGGGGAGAACCTTTCAAATCCTCTTTCCTTATGGACGTTTCCTGGTCTCTGGCACCAGGTACTGGTCTTTGCTGAGGAGTATTTGATTTATCTTTCCCAATGGACGTGTTCCCTGGTCTTTGAAAGCACCAGGTACTGGTCTTTGTTGAAGGGCATTTGATTTCTCTTTCTCACTCGCACGCTGTAAACGACACCCCGCCTGAGGATGGCCCTCTCCCCCGCATTCGGGGCTCTCGTGGATGGTGCTAAGCACCTGGGTGGTGATTCCTCCCACTGAGATATCCCTCCTGATGGGAGTAGTCGGCGAGCGCGTCCTCTGGGGCTCCAGGGGGTGATTGTGGGTGGCATCTTTGGTATTCAGGGAACACAGAGAAACTACGCTGGGGGATAATGGGGGGCGGTCCTGAGTGGGCCTTTCCGTGCTCTTGTCCTCCACCCGATTAGTGGTGGTTGGGGGTAGGTAAGGGGTTGTGTCCTCTTTCAGAAGGACGAGGTCAAGGGTGGTTGTCCTATCGTTAGGGTGCTCGTTGAACCTGTTGGCAGTCAAGGAAGACACGAAGGAGGACGATTCAGGGGCAGGCAATGCAGAGGACGCTGGAGTCGCGGAGGAGGTCACGATGTGACCCACGATGAGATGCTCCTCGGAGAAGTCGAGGGCGACGCTTACGTGGTAGAGCATGTTGCAGGTCGCGATCACGTATTCGCACAGCGAGAACCAACTGAATGCTGAAAACAAAGAAAAGTCACTCTCCAAAGATATAAAAGTCCCTAGTACACAAAAGTGGGTTTTAGTTCGTATACTGAGAACCCTTGGGTTTGATTTGTACATACTTCGGGAGATACCTGTCTCCATGCCATTTTCCTCGAACCTCAAAGACCCAATGTTACCCTCGACTAGTTTCTTATCATATTCCCTGTTCTCCCTAGACCATTTCTTATATCAGTCCTTTTCATCCGAGGGATGTCATTTTTACTGCAAACAACACGAAGTGGATTTCGATCAAGAAAAATTCCCGTCCACATCAACAATAATAAAACCAACATAAAATACATACTACATAAAATCTTTATAGTTGATACACTAAGGCCCATACATATATATATATATATATATATATATATATATATATATATATATATATATATATATATATACATACGTTTGTAGGATACGTCTTAAGTGTACAATTTTCCTTTTAATATATCCACAAAATCCATTGGCAATTGAAGCCATGCATTAGGATCATTCTGTAAGTCCGATTCTCTTAACCTATCCTTTAACTTAAATGAGCAGTACCAGGAATCATATTAGTTACCCTACGCTACACCCTTTCTCTTGTATCTATGTTTTGCCTATAGTACGGAAACTAAGCCTCAACACAGTCCGCCATTTTTAAGAGCCCATCGGATCACTGACTACTAGGGCAAAAGTGGCCGTAATCACCTTATAGCCCACTGCTAAACTAGATTTAAAAAATGCCAAAAGCAAATAACAAAAATACAAATCAAAACAAAAACAAAAGAAAAATAAATATAAACAAAAATTAAGCAAAAAGTAAGAGGAAGAAGGAAGCACGCTCAGGCGTCGGGGGAAGGCCAGCCTGCCCCCAGCGCAGGAAAATGCGACCTACAACAAAGAGATTCAAATTAAATGTAAGAGGCCACCCTCCTTCAAAAAGGCAGATAGTTCCTAAGTCTGTGTAGACGAATCCGTCCCGAGTACCGCTCATCCAGATACAGGGACAACTAACGTGCGAGAAAATCACCCAGACTGGGACATTCAATAAGAATGTGCCTCAGAGTCTGGGAGACAACGAGGTCGTCGCAATAAAGTGGAGGCGAGGGCTCCATCAAATGGCGATGCATTCTGCGAGTGTGTTCTATTCCAAGGCGGCAGAAAGCAAGCTTAACCGGTCGCAGCATTTAGTGTTATTTCCATGGGACCATTTGCGGCGCAATGGTATGCAACTTTAAGTTCCCCTCGGCCATCTTCCATCTTCTTTGCCGAGGAAAGCGGAGAGATGTTCGGCAGGGGTGTGGAAAATCAAAATGCTCCCAGAGCACTCGGGGTGCTTCGTGTGGCATTAAAAATCACAATCCGGTCTCAGAACCTGGCACGAGATGTTATCTCCCGCACTGGGGTGTGTATTTTGACCAGCTCGGCCATGAAGACAAACGCAGCGCTTGGCAGAATCCCACTGACTTCAAATAGAGGAAATACGGCATGGAAACCAACTCCAGACTGAGACTGGGACCTATCTGGCACGAGAGTTACTCCGAGCTCTTGAGAGAGTTTCTTAGCCCTAAACTCAAAGGGATTAGCGTATGACTGGTATCTCTCAACGGCATAGGCTACTTCAAAACAAGCTTCCGACGAAGAGATATCCGATAGTGACTGAGGGAGGCACTAGGTTTGCGCGTACAAGCGCATAATGGACTGAACACGGCGCAGAACGAATGTTACCTCCGCAGAATCAACAGGCATGAACTCAATGGGGAGGTGCCTAAGGCACCGGTCGTCAGGCGAAGACCGATGTGGTTGATCGAGTAACCTTTCGGAATACTCGCTTGGCTGCGGATGCATAAACTTCGTATCCGTAGTCAAACTTCAAACAACTAAAGATCAGTAGAAAAGTAAGGCAGTAGCTCTATCAGTACCCCAGGAGCTGAACGTCAGGAAACGAAGAATGTCTATAACCCGGTTACAAGAGGACTATGGCTGCGAATATGAGCCTCCCAGGTAAGGCGTCAGTCGAAAACAAGACCAAGGAAAAGGTGCGAATCTACCACTTCCAGGCGAACAATATGTAGGAAAAAGTTCGGGTCTGGGTGGAGCCGTGAATGATGGCAGAGTAGTACCACCTTAGTCTTGGCCAAGCAAAACCAAAACCTGTGCGCTTCGGTATAGCTAAAGATGCGGTTAAATGCCTGTTGGAGTCGATGCTCCAGACTTGGCATCTGTGCCTCACCAAAAGAGATCGAAAGGTCGTCCACGTAGAACGTAACTAGAACATCTTCCGGCAGCATCTAGGTGATACCGTTGATGCTTAGGGTAAAGAGTGTGACGCCGAGGACACTTCTTTGCGGAAAACTCTCTTCTTCCTCCATTTGACCAGAGGCCTCCACCCACTCATATACTGAATTGACGATCTCGCAAAAACTCAGAAATAACGATTGCAATGCGTCCGCTCGTCCCCATCGTGTGGAGAGTTTCCATGATACGGTATCGCCCTGCTGTATAATAGACTTACTCCAGATCTCAAAACAGCGTGGCATATTGATTTCTACAAACGAAGTCCTCTCAGAGGACATTTTTCAGTCGGACAAAGCTTCCGACGTGGACAAAAACATTTGAAGCCCTAATGTGCAAAAGACAGTTGACCTACGCTGTCCAGTAAAAAGGCTAGTCTAACATTTAAAAATTTCCTCATTAACTGGCACAAATAGGAGGCTAGTGAGATGAGGCGTAAGCCAGCCGGCGTAGAATGATCTCTTCCCGCTTTGCGAAAAGCCAGCACAGTAGTTATTTGCCAGAAGTCTGGGAGGATACCTTATACCAAGATCATATTGAACAAATGTAAAAAAAAGGCTATGCCACTCTCATCTATCTATCAAAGCTTGCCATACAAGACATCCTCCAGGCCAGTGGTGGTGTCTGGGTATGAAGCGAGAGCGGAATGCAAGTCATTTAATGTAAGCTTGACGTTGAAGAGTTATTCGCCTCTAGAGGTTAGAGTTCAGTAGGCTGCCTTCGGCGGCATTACGACGTGAATAAAATGCTGGCGGAGCAGCATCTCATCTAGAGAATGTGAAGATAGCGTTCGGAAAGGAATCCACCACGGACGCATGGATGCAGCGGTGAGCCTAGTTTGATACAGACCTGAACCAAGCTATAGCTCGATCGAATTCACCGAGAGTGAAATCGTTCCAGTGGCTCTTATTGCACCTGTAGGCATCACACTCAGCTGACCACCACGGAAGCGGTCCGTGCGAAACGGCCAGAGGTTCTAGGAATAGTAGTTAGGCCCACGGCGATAACGCTGCCGGAGAATAACTCAATGGCCTCATCCAACGATCCCAAAATATCAACTAGGATAGAGAAATCAGTCATTTTTTTGAAATGCGGACCCCTGCGTCCAAGTCACGCACCAATATGGGGACTCTCAGAAGGCAATGGTACAGAAAATGGTATTTGAATCGAAAACTGATCACTACCATGGAGGTCATCGACCACCTCCCACCCAAAATCAGGATGTGAATCCGGAGAGAATATGGATAGATGAAGAAAGGAAACCGAAGCCTTTCTCGGGCGTTGATGCATAAACCCATCCACATTTAAGTCACTTATCTCCACCTAATCTATCAGGTCAGCAAGGACCTGATCGACGAGGGATTGATCGAGTAGTCTCCCCTGTGGGGATATCCATCTTTCAAATCTCTGAGCAGTAGAAAGGGTCTCGGCAACCGTGCCACGATGCAGTGGAAATCCCCGGCGTTGAAGTTCCCTGACTGTAGAATCTAAAAAGATAAAACATGATACCTCCTATACAGGTGCAGCTCCACTGCTACTCCCTGAAAAAAAGGTACTTAAAGTAAAGAGAAGAACGAAAGCATCATGCTAGGTGTAAATGGCGCATTTTTCTACCTGTACCCCATCCACCGGTGGTGGTGTCGCAAAACCCTATATCCGAAAAGGGTGGGCAGGTGGCACGCGCCCAGCATGGTCTCCTGAAAAAAGAGCTAACGGGGAACGGAAGGAGACAAGCCTCTGTAGTTCATCCCGTTTAGTCGGAGTACGCTGCAGTTCCATTGAAGGAATATGCCCCTCAGGCCTATCTCGCAGGAGATGTGGAGGCCCCTTTCAAAGAGGAGACCATCATGGTAATGTCAATACTCTTCTTAGAGGCAGAACTCCAGGCGCTATTGGCCGAACAAAGTGCTGTCGCTTTAAGGACTTATAGGGGAGGGAGGGATGTAACTCGCCATGCAAGCATTTTTGTCCATCTGCCTCTAAGTCTTGGGCGGGCGGAGCGGCTTCGGAGGCAGAAGTCCCTCCTTTGGATGATCCACCGTCTTTGAGTCACCCAGCATAGCCTTAGGTGTGGGCGTAGGAGCCAAAGCTCCTTTGATTCTGTTTTTCTTTTGGGGGCCAGCTTTAGGAACTCCAGACGATGGCCCTACGACCCTCTTAAGGGTTGTTGCCTCCTGTGAGTCTAACGACTCAGTGGAGGGGCGCGGCGGTTTCGCTTTACGGGAAGCGGTCACACTGGGATAGAGAACCCTGGTTTCCGCCGAGGCCTGATGTAAGCTTTTTGTTCCCCAAGTTCTATCGAGGAAGATCCCATAGTGATTTGAACGCGCAAGAGGGTTCCAAATGGATACAGATACGACCGTGCTCGTTGTTCTGGAAGGGCCATGAGCAGAGTTGCCTTTTATAATTGAAGCATAAGACTTCCAAGACTGCGTCGGTGCGTCAGGACCTAATCTTTAGCTTCAAGAAATGAGAGACGATCCGTACCCTGAACCATCAAGATCTCCTTCTCCAGGAGATACGCACCACATTACTAAGATGAAGCGAGGTGTAGCTCTCCGCAATTGATCAAATTAAGGTTATACACGATGTGTCTTCTTTGGGATCATGTCTAGCTCAGGAGGTGCGTGGCCATCCGCCCCCCCCCCCAATCCAACACGGATCCGATTCGCTGTTCCTTGGGTCGGAGTCAAGTCTCTGGCCGGCGAACCGACCTCCATCTGGAAAGAGAGGGGGACAGGCACGCTGACACTCCGAAATTTCAAAATTCAAGACTGCAGGGGACAAGGCCCGACTGGTCCCGTTCTGCCTTGACCAATAGGGAAGTTAGCCTAACCAAGTCGCTCCCACCGAGAGCGATCGATTTTGTGCCGCCTGCATACTCTCTTGGTACTTCCCTGTGGTAGGAAAGCGGGGAGGACTGCCATTGTTCAGAAGATAGAGTCGTCCATGATCGAAGAAGTGTCTCTTGCTACCTCGTCCTTCCCGACATCTGGGAAGGGCGAGGCTGTGCTTGGATGCTGTTCCCCATGCTCAATCCCACTACAGTATTTCCTTCTATTGTCCCCATATTTAATAAAAAAAGGCCCATGGAAAGTAGATACTATCACCTCAATGACTCGGGGGATTAAAAGTCTCCATTGGGTTAGAAAATTCCAGAATGTCATCATTTCCACATACTCGGTCTCTGTCCAGCGTTGATGGGCTTTGCTTACCCGGCCCGCCATTTAGGCGAAATTGTCCTGGAACTTTGGCCATAAAGGATGGCACCTGCGTAGCCATTATATATGTGTACTAGATGAAGGTGATCAGAATCAAACTGCAGCCTCTCCCCCGAACCTAATACTTGCCCTAGCCAGGGGGCTCTTGGCCCTCGTAGCAGGTAGGGACCTCACGGTGTACACTGCCCCTCGACTAAGGCTCTTGAGAGGACACAAGTGCACCGGGCAACCAGAACCTCTGTGGATATGAAAGCAAGGGTGGAAAGGGTTAGGAGGGTATCTAATAAAGAGAGGTAGAGATAGTTGGGTGAACTAACGAGTAGGGTGGGTGATCACCTATTATTATCATACCCTGGTGCTAGGTGATCCAAAGATGGCATGCTGATACCAAGGCACTACTGGACTGAGCTCTGTCCAGGTGGGAACACTCCTCCTGGTACAAAGTTCGGGGAGAAAGGTTTGATGTGATAGCCGTAATGATAAGAACAACTAGTAATAATAATAATAAATAAGATTACGAAGTAATAATAAAAAGTAATAATAAAAATTTTCACTGCTGCTACTACTAATAAATAATGATGATACATAATGATAATAATCCACAATAATAATAATACACAGCAAGAGTAATACACAATAATTATAATTTATAATAATATTAATAAAAATAAATAATTATAGTAATACATAATAATAATAATAATACGAATAACAATAGTAATGCATATAATAAGACCTAATAATAATAAAAAGGTAAAATATTGCTGAGTGGGGGTGAAGGGAAAGCGCACCAACAACTTTCCCAGGCTCTATCAGAAAGTTCAAGTCAACCTATTGAGAGGGCCTCCCTAATTTCAACTCAGAGGACTATGTCCCCTGCAGGGACATAGTCCTTTAAATAAAGTCATACATAAGAGTTATATAATTTAAGAATCACTGCTTTCGTTATTTATCTTTCTCTATATAATTTCTAACAAGGATTGCTGTGAAGGCATAAGGTCTGTTCTAAGCATCGCTCCCAATTCTTTGATGTATTCTATATTATCTTGCCAGTGCCAATCCAGTGAGGAATTAAATGCTATATTCCTTTATCTAACATGGAGGCCTTTGATTTTTGTACGATTAAATTCCATCTGCTACTTATTTGCTATGCTACAAGCTTGGCCAGATATTCCTGCAGTTTCCAACCGTTCCATTATAAAAACAAGAAACAATAGAAATTATAATGAACAAGGTCTAAAAAAAATGTTATACCTCCACCTCTAGCGCCAAAGGAAATTATAGAGGAATTTGTAAATTTTATACGCCACCAGAACACCATTAAATTAAAACAATAAATGTTACCTCCAGAAATATGGGGTTTCTTGCTAATCTCCCTTGACCCAATACTCGAGAAAAAGATAATAAATAAAACAAATAACAACTACAACCCCAAATTTTACACGCGCTAAATACACGACAAACTAACAGTATTCAACGGCCCTACTCATATTTCCATTTTCATTATTAGGCGAAAGCACCCTTAAATTTACTTACGAACAACCCATAGTAATATATTTAACTTCCTTGATATTAAATAAAAATACAAAAGAAATTAAAATATAAAGACGAGCATAACATTAAACCAATTAATTTAAATCATATGTAACTTCTTCTCGCCGGAGAAGTACCGTTCAATATTGAAGTAAACCGAGTCTAGGAGAATCTAAAAAAAAATAATACTTTTCATTCATAATTAATAGACAAAACAATTTGAAAAATAGAAAAATTATAATTTAAAGGAAAGTAAAATAATACTAATCAAGTAGATAAAGTTTAAAAATAAAGTTTTACTTTGACTTGCAGAATCTAGATAACAAATGAGGCATAAAAATCACTGAAAAAAAATCTTAAAGCAACATTTCATCACGAGAGATCCCGATTGAAAACTGACTGTCCAATGTTATTACAAACAACGGCGAACTTCCTAAAAAATTTGTCTACAGGTCTAAGCTAAAAGTAGCAATTGCCAATTCAATCTCTGCTTACCCTCCCCCCCCCCCCTTGGTTCAAGAATGTCGGATGGTTTTGTGGTATTTCAACTTAAAAAAAAACAAAACATAAAACGTTGCGAAGGGTAACCCATGGCGTTCCCTCGTTAGGGTAGTGTTGCATTGATCCAGTGCCGGACTCGGGTTCTTTAGTGGAGAGGAACTCCATGATGCACAAAGAACAGTTCATCACATAAGCCTCTTAGCTTCCTCGTTTGACCTTGTTCTCGCAAATTAGTGATGATTCTGTCTCTTGTTCCATTTTTCGTAAATATGATATGGGCAAAAAAGACCACCTGTCCAATTGTTGCCCAGACTCCAGTTCGTGAGTAAGGAATTGATTTTTATTCAACCCATTTTTAGATTTTCTCATTCCCAGGAATGATTGTGGCGGTTAACATTCCCCGTATAAGTGAAAATGAGTTTCATCGCGCCACAACATTACTGACAAATGCAGACGATTTGCTACAATTATGTCAATTTCAGCAATAGAAAATTGCACACGAGTTGACTTTTCTTTTTCATAAATCATCGGCACAATGCGAACTTTATACGGATGCCATTTTTGTTTCATCAAAATGGGTTAATTGTTGTGCGACACATCGACCTTTTCATTGCAGCACGTGTTGTATTGTGCAGATCGTTCACAACATGGCTCACAGAAAGTGTCATATTCTCCTCGGTTAAACTAATTCTTTTCTCTTCCTTTACAAATTTTACACATTGCATCAACGATATTTCCAACTTAATAATTATGCTTCTTATAGGAATCATTTTTCATAATCCACGGTGCAACGTTAGATCCTTCCTTTGCAGGAAAACTCTCTAACCCTTATGTTATGAAGAAACTAATGAATAGAAGCTGCCACAAAGATGTAGGCTTAGATAACTATAGTAAGCATTACAAAGAATAAGCTTTATGCCAAAATTTTGTGTTATATTTCATTATAAAGAATTTGTTTTGGTTGGACAAAGGCTTTTCTTCACCTTTTATTCAATTAAAAACAAATAAAAACAGTTTAGCAATCACCAATTCTACATATATATGCTTCTATGATGTTTCTAAATTGTATTTACTTCGTTAGCAAACAAAAGCTTTAAGGCAATTTAAACCATTATAATGTAATACCCCTACCTGTACTTATAATAGCGAATAGATTTGACAACGAGGTCTGGAATCATTTCTGTATTATGGATGATGACGGATCATTTCGTGGATATGCTTTATAAATTAGTCCCATATCGATTGAAATAAGCAGTAACATCAAGCCTTTTTTCTTTGGAATGATTCGCCTGGCGAAGGGATTTTGACTAAGACGGTAACTATGTTTAAAATCATATATATATATATATATATATATATATATATATATATATATATATATATATATATATATATATATATATATATATATATATGAAAAGAAACTCACAACTTGCACGTGAGTCAAAATTATGATAAATAATACCCACAAGGAAAGACGATTCCGAGCGCTTTGGTCTTTATTCTAAAAGACCTCTTCATGGAATAACTTAGGTCAGGGCAGACAATGTCTTAAATAGTAAGGAGTGGGGGGTTAATACGGCTACCTGCATCAAAACCCTAACTAGGGGGTACAAATTCGTTAAACGCTTTAATTTGTGACTTAATATAATTAGATATGATAGAATCTAGGCTAAACAATCCAGGGCTAATATTAAAATTTGGGAAAGTATTAATAGAGATACACTCCAAAATATTTCTTGAAATGTAGTTTGTACATTTAATAATAGGTTTAGCACTATTCCAATTAATAGTATGATACTGCATTATTTTTACATATCTATAGTCACGATCATACTATTAAATGGAATAGTGCTAAACCTATTATTAAATGTACAAACTACATTTCAAGAAATATTTTGGAGTGTATCTCTATTAATACTTTCACAAATTTTAATATTAGTTCTTGGATTGTTTAGCCTAAATCCTATCATATCTAATTATATTAAATCACAAATTTAAGTGTTTAAAGAATTTGTACCCCCTAGTTAGGATTTTGATGCAGGTAGCCGTTTTAACCCCCCACTCCTTACTATTTAAGACATTGTCTGCCCTGACCTAAGTTATTCCATGAAGAGGTCTTTTAGAATAAAGACCAAAGCGCTCGGAATCATCTTTCCTTGCGGGTATTATTTATCATATATATATATATATATATATATATATATATATATATATATATATATATATATATATATCAGAAGGGAGCAAATGAATTAATGCTGCCTTATTGGAAATACCGCATGAATTCGGGTTTAGTTCTAGTGGTGTCTGTCTTCTCTTTTTTTGTAATTTTTATGTGGTCTAGCTTTGATTGGACTGAAAGTATGCTCTTTGCTAGCTCTAGTTCTTGTCCTCTTATTAAGAGGCAGTTTAGTTCATATAAGTAAGGGAATTTTACCGTCCATGTAGAGCTCGTTAGTGTGACCTTGCTTATGTAGAGATCGGTAGTGTAACCTCGTTTATCTAGAGCTCGATGGTGTGACCGCTTATATAGAGCTCGTCATGTGACCTCGTTTATTTAGAACCTCGTTCGTGTGACCTCGCTTATCTTGAGCTCGTTAGTTTGCCCTCACTTATATAGAGCTCGTTAGTGTGCCCTCACTTTATGTAGAGCTCGTTAATGTGACCTCGCTTATGTAGAGTATGTGGTTCAGAATTCGCTCCAAAGAAATCGATGCTGCTAATTGAGCATAGAGACTTTCAGATGTGCCTCCAAAAGATCGGCCTCTTCTCGACAGAGACCCAGAGACTGTAAGGTAAACCTATAGAGGAGTTCGGATAGGATTAGGAATCAAGGTTGAAAACCTGAACTTCTGCGGCTCAGACTTTCTTGTTTTGGTCCCCCCTCCCCCCCATTATTTAAGAGCATCATTTTGGCGCCTGACATAGATGGGCAACTATTTCACATATATAGAATATACGAGACACGAAGCAAGCTATCTTCAGAGGTAGTCAATAGTTTCTTATCCTAACTTAATGAATGGTTTTTACTGAGTAATAAATTGCATATAGATAGGTTAATATAATTTTTTACTCTTTTACAAGGCTAGTGTTACTGTCAGAATTTGTGGTTGTTTTTTTTTGCCTCAGCAGACTCTGACATGTGCAGCAGGGGTGATGCTGGTCGTGGTAGGTAGAGCTTTCATTTCTACTATGCTTCTTTTTTAGGCTATACGAGTATATTAGGATTTTCCCTCAAAAAGGCCATCCTCTAGATGGGTAGCAATGCCCTTGAGGTACCCATTTTTTCCTTTCGACTCTCTCTTTGGATCCAGTATCTGCGGTTTACGAAGTTTCCCACTCCAGTCATTGTCTTTCATTGAAAAGGGGTACAATTCTCTAATTCTAGGTACCTGTGCTTATAGGTACCAACATATTCCTCCCGAACACTATAAATTCTCCTCTCAAGATGATAGATGGTGTTAGACCCGTTCTCCCATACTCCCTCAAAAAGTAAGTTAAATTGAGTCTTACATTTTCCTTTGGTCCTCATCTAGTTCCTGTTTCCTTTCTCTCTCCCCACACGAGGGGCTATTCACTCTTCGGGTTATATAAGTTTAAAAAAACAGGAGTTTTTAGCCCAGAATATACAAAACACTAACCTAATCTAACAACTTAACCTGACCTCGAACTTTGTGATTGCGATGTTTACCAGATCATTAAATATATTGTTAAAATACTTATCAATATAGATTGCTCCCGCACGGGAGTGTCAAATGTAGCATAGGCCAGCATGCTGCATCTGACATCTAGAAAATTGCGTAGTATCCCGGCATTTTCGCCCATAGGCGGATCTGTGGATGTATATCTTCCATATATTTTCAGTATTTTTGTCTTCACCAATTTCTGTACATATCTCTCCCTATCAATACTGGCTTACATTCCCTCATTATTTTTTTCGTTTTCTGGTTTCAAGTAAGTAATAGTAACATCAAGATTCATTGAAAAGCTCCAGTCTTTGTACGAATACATATAAAATGACTACTTTTCGCTCATAAATCGCTCCTAAGATTCATTTAAAAGCTCGAGTCTTCGTACGAATACATAAATAATGACAACTTTTCGCTCATAAACGCTCCTAAGATTTATTGAAAAGCTCGAGTCTTCGTACGAATACATAAATAATGACAACTTTTCGCTCATAAAGGCTCCTAAGATTTATTGAAAAGCTCGAGTCTTCGTACGAATACATAAGTAATATCAACTTTTCGCTCATAAATCGATCCTAAGATTCATTGAAAAGCACGATGCTTCGTACGAATACATAATTAATGACAACTTTTCACTCATAAATTGCTCCTAAGATTTATTGAAAAGCTCGAGTCTTCGTACAATCCAAACGTTAATTATAGTAACCTAACGTCAAATAAAGCTGGGGAGAGACTACTAAACTTTATTCTGGATAATTTTCTCGTTCAAAAAGTGGAGGAACCAACTCGTGATAATAATATCCTCGATTTAATCATGGCGACTGACGAGTCACTGGTAGAAAATGTTTGTGTAGGAGAGCATTTAGCCTCGAGTGACCATAATGCGATTAGATTCGTGGTTAACACGCGTGTAGATGTAAAAATTAGTACACAGCTCATGCCACGTTTTGGTAGCTGTGATTTTGATACTTTTCGCGAAAGGATTAAGGATGTAGACTGGGGAATGCGCTTCGAGAATAGGTCGGTAGGAGAAATGTACACTGAGCTTCGGCGTACACTCCTTAGTGTAAATTTCGACTTAGTAAAGTATGGGCGCCGTAAGAGCGGGAAGTCGATGAGAGCGCCGTGGGTTAGCCCACTAATATTAAGCTTAATTAAGGACCGAAATAGAAAATTTCAAATACATAAGAACAACGAGTCATTTATAAGTCGGCAAAATTACATAGATTCTCGAAGAGAAGTTAAACGGGCGGTTAGAGATGCGAAGCGGAAATATGAAATAAAACTTGCTAAGGATTCGAAGAAGGAACCGAAACGGTTTTATGGCTGCTAAGTAAACAGTAGGAAACCCTTAAAAGGTTCAATAGGGCCGATTAAAGACAAAGATGGTCGTTTGACGGAAATTCCGGCGGAAATGTCTAAAATTTTAAATGAACATTTCACAAGCGTCTCTAATATTGAAGATTCGTCCCAATTAGGATCGTTAGTTGAAGAAGTAGATAATAGTGATATTTGCATATCCGATATAACGGTTAATGAAGTGGAAATTCTTAAATATATTAACCTGATGAAAAAGTCGAAATCACCCGGGCCCGATGGCGTTTACCCCACTCATTTAAAGGAACTTAAGAATGAGCTTGCGAAGCCGTTGCGTGCAATTTTCAATCGCTCATTAGAAGATGGCGTAGTCCCTGTAGACTTCAAGCGTGCAAACGTTACACCAATATTTAAGAATGGGAATAGATACGAAGCAACGAATTTTCGTCCTATTAGTCTAACTTCGGTAGTTGGAAAGCTTTTAGAATCGGTAATTAGAGATAGAATAGTGTGCCACCTCGAGGTAAATAATCTGATTAAAGATTCCCAACATGGGTTTAGGCGGGCGAGATCGTGCTTGACAAATTTGCTCGAATTCTTCCATAAAATGATTTGCGTTTACGACGAAAGCAAAGCTGTAGATGTAATCTATCTAGACTTTAAAAAGGCGTTTGACACCGTTCCGCACGAGAGATTATTAATGAAAGTTAAAGCAGTCGGTGTGAAGGGTAAGATATTAAATTGGATTAGAAATTGGCTGAAGGATCGTTCGCAGCGAGTAGTTATAAATGGTGAATGTTCAGATTGGGTCAACGTCAGTAGTGGAGTGCCACAAGGCTCCGTTCTTGGCCCATTATTGTTTCTAATATATATAAACGATTTGGATAATGACGTATTGAGTACGATTTCTAAATTTGCTGACGACACGAAGCTGGGCAACCGTGCTTATGTAAGATCGGATGTAGAAAAATTACAAAAGGACCTAAACTTGATTGTCAGATGGGCGGATAAGTGGCAAATGCAGTTTAATTTAAGTAAATGTAAGGTGATGCATTTGGGTTGCCATAATTTGAGGGTAGAGTATACCATGAAAGGCCAGGTCCTCGACGTAGTTAAATTGGAAAAAGACCTGGGAGTTTTAGTCTCGGATGACTTCAAAGTCACGAAACAATGCGCGGATGCATGTAAAAAAGCAAATCGTGTGCTGGGTTATATCGCGCGTAATTTCACGTTCAAATCCAAAGAGATAATTTTACCATTGTATAAATCACTTGTGCGTCCACTGCTCGAATATGCGGTTCAATTTTGGGCTCCATACTTAAACAAAGATATCGCGCAATTAGAAAGAGTGCAGCGTAGGGCTACAAAATTAATTCCCGAGCTGAGAAACAGGCCCTACGAGGAAAGACTCAGGGCATTAGATTTGCCATCTCTCGAAGGCACAAGATTACGTGGCCAGCTAATAGAAGTATTTAAAATATTGAAAGGATTTTCAAACGTTGATTATAGGAATTTGTTCGAATTGGATCATAGGGGAAATACTCGGCAACACGGATTAAAATTAGTGAACAAGCGATTTAACACTAGTATAGCCCAAAACTATTTTACGTTTAAAATTACTCAAATTTGGAATAGGCTACCCACCCACGTAGTGGATAGTAGGTCGGTAAATATGTTTAAAAACCGTCTCGACGCGCACTTAAATAGTATAAATATAACGTAGTCTGAGCACAGTAAATAATAACGTCTTTGCAAAAGGAGTTTGGAGCGGAGGAACAACGAGAGTAAAAATGATGACTAAAAATGATGCCAGCGATTTCTCTTGCATGTGTAGTTTAGATATCCATTTTCTTTTCCGCCTATCCTATAACTAGATTTTCACCACTAGCAGTCGAGGGCTGCGGAAGTTGAGAAGAAAAACTTTCTATCACCCCCTCCTAGGTTGAAGTAGTTAATATGCCTGACATTGTACACATGTAGATAAGTGTGTACAGTAGATTATATATTTAAAAAAAAAAAAAAATAGCATGTTAGAGATACACTCGTAGATAAGTGTGTATCGTAGTTTCGGATGTAGTGTAGCGGACTAGCCTCGAGCAGACCTTAGGGTCTTTGTTGGTCCTAGATTCTGTAGTTCTGTAGTTCTGTAGTTCTTCTTCAAACGTTGATTATAGGAATTTGTTCGAATTGGATCATAGGGGAAACACTCGCCAACACGGATTAAAATTAGTAAACAAGCGATTTAACACTAGTATAGCCGAAAACTATTTTACGTTTAAAATTACTCAAATTTGGAATAGGCTACCCACCCACGTAGTAGATAGTACGTCGGTAAATATGTTTAAAAACCGTCTCGACGCGCACTTAAATAGTATAAATATAACCTAGTCTGAGCACAGTAAATAAAAACGTCTTTTGCAAAAGGAGTTTGGAGCGGAGGAACAACGAGTAAAAATGATGACTAAAAATGATGCCAGCGATTTCTCTTGCATGTGTAGTTTAGATATCCATTTTATTTTCTGCCTATCCTATAAATAGTCTTACTATCCTTAAATTAGATTTCCACCACTAGCAGTCGAGGGCTGCGGAAGTTGAGAAGAAAATCTTTCTATCACCCCCCCACCCCTAGGTTGAAGTAGTTAATATGCATGAAAATTTACACATGTAGATAAGTGTGTACAGTAGATTATATATTAAAAATAAATTAAAAAAAATAAATATATAGCATGTTAGAGATACACTCGTAGATAAGTGTGTATCGTAGTTATGGATTTAGTGTAGCGGACTAGCCTCGAGCGGACCTTAGGGTCTTTGCTGGCCCTAGATTCTGTAGTTCTGTAGTTCTAATTCTTCTTCTCTCTCTAAAATAATTAGTTTTGTTTCTTTTTCATTTAAATCTGTCTTTTTTCACGGTAAATTGTCTTTTCGTTTTCACTGTAATTTGTCTCTTCTTTTACTGTAATTTATCTCTTCTTTTTCACTGCGATTTGTCTCTGTTTCACAGTAATTTGTCTCTTCTTATTATCTGTAATTTGTCTTTTCTTTTTCTCTGCATTTTTTCTATTCGTATTCAGTGTAATTCTTTCTTCTTTAAACTCCAATTTGTCTCTTCTTTTCACTGTAATTTTTCTTTTCTTTTTCTCTATAATTTATCTCTTCTTTTTAACTGTAATTTTTCTTTCCCTTTTCTCTGTAATTTGTTTCTTCTTTATCTCTGTAATTTTCTCTTCTGTTCTCTGTAATTTGTCTTTTTTTCCTATGTAATTTGTCTCTTCTTTTTCTCTGTAATTTATCTCTTCTATTCTTTGCAATTTGTCTCTTCTTTTGCTCGGGATTTTTCCACTTCTTTTTCACTGTAATATCTCTTCTTTTTCACTGTAATTTGTATCTTCTTTTTTACTGTGATTGGTCTCTTCTTTTTCACAGTAATTGTAACTTCTTTTGCTCTGTATTTTGTTTCTCTCTTTTTCTCTCTATAATTTGGCTCTTCCTTTTCTCTGTAATTAACCTTCTTCTTCTTCTTTTTTTTCTCTCTCTCTCTGTAATTTGTTATATTTCCCTTTTATTCTCGCTTTCCTTATATGTACATGTGTTTGTGTATGCTTTCTAAGTATTGATTAAGTCCTCAGTATTATGTCTCGCGGAGATGATTCTCTCCTTATTTACTCTCATAATAAGACCTAAATATTCCACTGCCTTTCTTTGTCTGCCTCAAAGAGAGGGTAAAACTTATCTTTCGCAAAGCAAGAAAGCCTACCGAGGTCGTTATAAAGAGCATTAAAACCTCCTTGTTCCCATGAAAAGAGGATAAAAACCTACTAGGATAGTTGAAAATAGCGGTAGACTTAATTTGGAGAATAAAAAGAGCGTTAAAGCCTTCTTCGGACTTTAAAGAGAGGGTAAACCATACCTTCGGTAAGGTATGAAAGCCTACCCACATCGTTTTAAAGAGCTTTATAACAGACCTATTCCCTAGAAAAATAGGACAAAAGCCTACTGGGACCTTTGAAAATATGGTAGACTTTCTTTGGGGTATCAAAAGAGCGTTAAAGCCTTCTTTTGACTTTTAAGAGACGGTTAAATACTACCTTTAGCCATGTATTAAAGCCCTCCGAGGTTATTAGAAAGAGCATTAAAGCCCTCCTTGTCGCCTAAAAAAGAGAATCAAAGCCTACTGCGACATTTGAAAATACCGGTAAACTTACTTTGGAATTAAAAAAAAACACGTTAAAGCCTGCTCGGATTTCTGAAAGTGTTAAGTCCTAACTGGAGCTCTAAAAGACAGTATGAAAGCTTGAATGGGCATTTACAGGGAGAGTCAAAGCCTACCTTGTATTCTAAAGAGATGATGAAAGCATACCTGGGCCCATAAAGAGAGTACAAAACCTAACAGGACATTTTAGAGAGTGGACGTTAAAGAGAACATTAAAACCTGCCCGAACCTTTAAAACCTACATGTACACTACCGAGACAATTAAAGAACGATTTTCCTCTATTAAAATATTTTAAAAAATATGAGTAGGCAAATGAAATTTCCATGGAGCATAAAGGCATTGATTTAAAATATTTTATGAAGATTTTATATACAAAAAACGTATATTCAAGAAATTATATTAAATAAACTAACAAATAAAATATTGACACGTGAAAAATAAGAGAATGACCATTCAGAGAATTGCTTAGCAAGCAAATACAGGAGAAACAAAGCAACATTTGTCGACGATGAAGCTTAAAGCACTTAATATGAGGTGTCGAAGCCTTTGTTTTCTATTTATTTGGTGCCATGTCGACCACAGAACCTTATCAGTTTCTTGAGAAATTCTGTTGTTATTTTGCTTCATCCTTGCTCAATTTTCTTCCATAAATCCGCCACAGTTGAAAGCTGTTGGTCTCGAACTTTGTATCCATTGATCTTCCAGAGGTTTTGAAGTGGGTTCAGGTTCGGGTTCTGAGCAGGCCACTTCATAACCGATAAAATCTTGTTCAAAATGGTATTTTACTCGCTTTGCAATATGGCATGGCGCGTTGTCCTGCATAAACCTATTGACTGGTTCAGAGATGCTCGTAGTGAAGGTATAACATGTTGTTGTACGAGGTCTAGGTACACATTCGCATTTACTGTTACAATTATTCGTACTAGCAGAACAACTCAATAACAACATTATACCATGACGCTGCCTCCTGCATGATTGGCAGAATTTTTAACACATTTAGGGTTAAGTTTGTCGCCTGCAGCGCGTCTAACAGCATCTGCCATCAGATTCAACTAAATAAAATTTATTTTCGGCGTTGAAATGAATTCTCTCTTAATCTCCATCACTCTAAACCAAATGAGATTCAGCATATTCGAGTCTCGCCTTCTGGTTCTTACTTATGATTGGTTCGGTTTCTGGAGAAAGAGCTTTTAAACCAGATGTAATTTTTTTGTCATTGCTGGTGTTAATTTGGGCTGAAATCCCTGTTGCAGTCTCGAAGGAATCCTTCGTAGAGAAGCAGCGCCTAATAGCTCTCTCTTATCGGACGGTGGCTATGCAGGGTCGGTCGACTTTTTGAGCAGATCTATAGGTTTTGTATCGTATCACTCTAGAACGTACGAAGTCTCCCCCCTCCCCAAGATATTTAGGAGAACAGTTCTCTGACGGAGCTCAGGGGCTTTCACGTGTAGTGGCATTTCTGCAGACTGAGTACGACAACAATGGGGATTGTACAGTTTTCATCTACAGAGCAAAATGTTGCCAAGATGATTTCAAGAAACTTATAGAATGTCCCTGAAATAATCGTTCTTACTTTGCACGTGCCAATATTTTATTTTGTTACTTTATTTAGTATTATTTCTTGAATATACATTGTATAATAGGAAATCTCGATAAAATATATTGATTACATGCCTTTATGTATCATGGAAATTTCATTTACCCATTCATCATATTTCACTAACTCTATAATTTAAGAAGGGGATTTTTTAGTGCATTTGAATAATAATTTCATCTTAGTTTGGTTATGACTTGTTTTTTTATCAAAGTTCAAAAATAAATAATTATGAAAATTTTGTGAATACTTTAAAACCCAAAGAATTACAAATGGTGAAGTTCAGAAAATTTATTATTATATATCTTCTTCTATAACTATATTTTAGCAACGTGATATTTTGAAAGGGGTGGAAATTTAGTTTAGAGTTCCTTTTTAAAATTATTATAATTGACCAAGTTCAGAAAATTTATAAAAAATTAACCATGGCTGCTTTTTTTTAGATTTTAAATTTTAATCTTAGCAGCGAAGCGCAAGCTCCCCGCGTAGAGGGAAGTGGAGAAGCTATTGCCTGGTTGGAAAAATATTCTAATAAAGGAAAATCGTTCTCTTATTTTGATCGCTAGTTTACAGAGAGCGTAACAGCCTACCTTGCAAAGAAAGAATCAAAACCTGTCGTGACTTTTAAAGGTAGTATAAAAGCCTACCTGTAGCTAGGTCATTATAAAGCACAGTAAAACCTAACTGGCCCTAAATGAGAGCACATAAGCATACTGAGATATTAAAATATATAAGTAAAGCCTACTTTTGACTTTAAAGCGATAAAGCCTCTCCTTACCTTTAAAATCCACATTTACATTTCAAGAGAGTACCAAAGCCTACCTAGGAATTAAAAACTTTATCAAATCCAACCTTAAACTTAAATGAAAGTATAAAAGCCTACTTGTACATTTAAAGAGACTTTAAGCCTACCTGGGCCATTAAGAGAACAATCTAACCTACCTGGATTTTTCAAGAGAACGCTAGGTACGGATATTTAAGGAGAACGTTAAATCCTCAGTGAATCATTCAAGGGAACACCAAAGCCTACCCGGAGCTTTAAAGGAAGCCTCTCTGGCCTTTTAAAGTTATGTTAAAAGCTACTTAAGAGTTTAAAAAGAGAGTTAAAGCCTATATGGGTCATTACCTAAAAGTCGAATCATGCGTTGACCTATAGGGGTAACTTTTAAAGCCTCCTCACATCTTTAATGCGGGTGTTATAGCCTACCTGAACCTTAAAATAGAATGAACTTTAGCTATATTCGAGGTAAATTAAGGGTTATCATACTCCCTCAACAGGGTGTTAGGTGTAGAGTGAGCATTCATGCTGCAACTAACAACTTGAGGGTTGCGTGCCCTCCTATCCCCAATCCATGTACGAAATCCTTTCAAATATGAAAAATGTTGACGTTACGGAGAGTTGTGTACCCTCTTCCGGTACCTCGTTTCATGAAGTTATCTCTTGACTAGTCGTGATATTTTCACTTCGCCTAACTTCACATCTACTTATAAACTTTTTAGAGCTTCCTTATCCTTTAATTAATAACAACAAACACTCGGGTCATATAACTAAGAGGAGATTTCCCGATGGGGTGATGCTCCCTTGGGTTTGGTTACCTTTAGGTTGGCAGTGGACCCGATGGCGCCAGAAGAAGAAGAGAAGGCCGAAGGTAGCTGCGACCTTGGTGCCGAGGAGCCACCGCTTGTGAGCCAGGGACCGAAGCAGGAGGGGAGAGAGAGCATGCTGCACCGTGTGCAGAAGCCGCACCACACACACCATGTACACCAACGACGCCAGCATGAACAGCATGAACAGTTTCTCGTGCACAGCTGCAGGTAAAGTAAGTTGACAAGAGTTACTCAGTCGGTCGCGATTCGTGGACAGGGTACATAGTGAACCTCTTGAAGAAAACCAAAGGGATGTGGCTGTTATTTGGATGGGGTGGGGTGGGTTAAATCAGAGAACTGAAAGTATACATAATTGGGACGTTCGTGGACAAGTTACATATTTAAGCTTCTGAAGATGATGACAGATGAGGAATATTAAGTCGAACTGTACCCTTGAGGTTGGTTAAATTAGAAGACTGAAAGTATACATAAATGGGAAGTTCATGGACAGGGTACACAGTTAGGCTTCTGAAGATGATCACAGATAAAGAATATTAAGTCGAACTGTACCCTTGTGGTTGGTTAAATCAGATGACTGAAAGTATACATAAATGGGAAGTTCCTGGACAGGGTAAACAGTTAGGCTTCTGAAGATGATCACAAAGGAAGAATATTAAGTCGCACTGTACCCTTGTAGTTGATTAAATCAGAGGACTGAAAGTATGCGTAAATAGGTAGTTCATGGACAGAGTAAACAGTTAGACTTCTGAAGATGATCACCGATGAGGAATATTAAGTTGAGCGGGACGGTTTAGGTTAATTAAACCAGAAAAATGTATATAGGGGCATACAGCTGTGAGTTAATGGGCAGGGTGCACAACTAACTTCTTGAGGATGAATACGTGTAGGTGAGATTTATTGGGATTTGAGAGTGTACTCTTGAGAGAAATCAGAGTAGAGTAATAGAGAGGTGGTATATCAAAGGATCATATAGTCGCTAAGGGTTAGCCGAGTGTAAGCGCTGATTCCAAATGCTGTGAAGTGAACCCACATTGGAAAGGTTCGGTTGACTTTATGACAGCTTCCATACGCTGTCACAAGCCTTGGTTCGGAACCCACTTTAATCTGTAGGGTCCTAAGTTAGAAATAAAAGGGATAAAAATAGTGTAGATAGGCGGGAAAAACCCAACCTTGATTCGGTAGACCAGAGGTAATCTAAGATTGCATTTAGCTTTTACGTCGGTCTTGGCCATGTTTGATGGAGACCTACATAGCCTTGGTGTTCCTTTAACCTTTTTTATTCCACACAATCTCAAACCTTAGCCGCAAATTAAATTAAAACTACCATTAAATGAGCGAGTACATATCGTACCATCCTTCAAAGGATTTCCATGAACGTTGTTTCACTGTATGATGGAAAATAATCGTAAAATATTTTAAAAGGAAATTATACTCGTTCAAAGTTGTATAGATTCAATCGTGATAATCAAACACTCATCCTTCTTAGCGCACATGTTTTAATCCACTCGGCTCACATCCACTGCCCCCACCCCAAGGGCGTTCCAAGCAGTCTTATAGGTCAAGCAAGGAAAAGCAAATGGAAAAATGAAACGGGGATGACGATTTGGGACTAGCTTAAAGTACATGAAAATAAGGCTGCTTAAAACAGCCTTTTGGGGGGATTCGGATGGTAGCCAAATGGGTTAAACCATTAACACGAAGAACGAGACGCGTTTTTCACCCCAGGTTTTAATCATTACTATTTACAACTCATATAATTTTATGTAAAAAAAGAAAAGAAATTGATCCATCCACAAAATTTGATTGTGATCTACGCACAAATTCTAGCTCACAAAGGACACTACAAACAGATGCAATTTAAAACACTCTTCCTGACTCGGTCAATATTAGGTCGCCACATGAGGATCAGTCATCAAATTTCCTCTGATAATCCACAAATTATCGTTAAATTTCCTTTATCAGGCCTTGAAATACAAGGGGCTGTCAATAAGTTTTGCGAATCGGTAGGGAAAAACAGAGGAAGGGGGATGGCTGTTTGTAGGGGTGTTAGGACAAGTTATGACAAGTCAGGACCAGCAGCCGCACGCTCCTGCCTCGTCTATTTAAGGATCAGTAGCTCATCGCAGATCGTCACTCACAAATCTTTCAACAATGGAGAAGGTTGAGCACCGCGCAGTGATCAAATTTTTGACCAAGGAAGGCAAGAATGCAAAAGAGATCCATGAACGCATGGTTACAGTGTACACCGACACCACCCCTTCCTATGCAATCATTGCTCGCTGGAATAGGGAGTTCCGCCATGGCCGTGAGTCCCTTGAAGATGACCCCCATCCAGGACGCCCGTCAGACGTGACCAACGAGGACAATGTGGCCCGTGTGGAGAGGATCATCCTCGAAAATCGACGGTGAAGGTCGAAGAAATCGAGCGAGAACTTGGAATATCACATGGAAGTGCTATCAACATCATCCACGACAATTTGGCCATGACCAAGGTCTCTGCGCGTTGGGTCCCTAGAAACCTCACGCCCCATAATTCACTTCAACGTCGTCAAAGTCCACAAGGTCAGAGTTGCACAAGCTACCCTGCGCGAGTGCGGATTCGAAGAGCTCAACCATCCTCCCTACAGTCCAGATCTGGCCCCTAGCGACTACTTTTTATTCCACCAGCTCAAGGCTGCACTGCGTGGACGCCGGTTTGGCGACGATGGAGAAGTCTGGCTCGCCGTCCAGGAGTGGATTGAACAGCAGTCGGGAGATTTGTGGTTGTCGGGAATTCGAAGCCTCAGGGACAAGTGGCGCAAGTGCATTGAAGTGGAGGGTAAATATATTGAAAAATAATAAAACACATTTCCTCATATCTCGTTCCCTTATATCCGAATTGCAAAACTTATTGACCACCCCTCGTATCATTAAGACTCGTCAATCAATTTCCCCAATATCATAAATTTACCTTCACTATTGACTCAAAAAATAATATTGTCTCCTTTGGCCAAGGAGATATCATTAAAGGCCTATGGTGCCATGTGGAATCACAATTTCAAACCACCTTGACCCGTAATATATAATAATTTAAGGGTTATAATATATATATATATATATATATATATATATATATATATATATATATATATATTCCAATTCAGGCATCAAAGGATTGTCTCATTCAATCAGCCGGGAAATATCATCAAAATCTCCTCCAGTTGTACGTTTATTATAGCCACCTTTACAGTGCATTGGGCACACTAATTGATACAGTTCCTTCTGAGGCTGTTAGATCGGTCTATTGGATGCAATCTGGCGTGGATGAGGACCTTCACTAAAGTGTATCCGATGCTGTGTAAAAGTGGCTATTCGTTGCTAAGCCCACCGCATGCCATTACTGCGTACATTGAAGTTTATCTTCCTCCTCCACTAACTTAGAAAATACCTAACACTACTCTTTCATTAACTCATGAAATATTATCACACTCCCTGAAATAATTCAATAATATATTTAAATCTACTCTGGCACTGATCCATCAAATATCACTAAATCACAAATCACTGTCTTCCACTCACCCATCAAATATAACAAAATCCGATCTTCCATTGAATAACGAAATATTATTAATCCTCCTTCATTAACCTACAAAATATGGTTAAATCTCTTCCTTCATTAATCTACAAAATATTTCCCTATCCCTTGGACCCAATAAAATAGGTTAAATTTTTCCCCTTGACCCACGAAATATTGTTAATCTTCTCCACGAGATATTGGTTCCTACATCGCATCTTTCATGGACTCGAGAAATATCAATTAAACTGCCGGAATTTGTTCTCTTACCTTTAATTTCAGGGTTTTTCTGTCAGGATTTTAAAGGTGTCCCATGAATTTAACAATTGTCGCACCCACCCACAGGTCTCTGCTAGATTGCCGTGGAGGGGGCGAATTACCGGGGAAATGTGGACCCGGTTGCGTTCATATCGGTGTTTCTTGACTCCAGGTAAGTAATTTAATAATGAGAGATTAAATGGATTTTTCTCATTTGGGATTATTTTGTTATTAGTGGGGTCTTACTTTTGGTTATGGCCATTAGACATGTTGGTTGGTGTGAGGCAGTTGGCGATTTTTCAAATGTTAAAGACTTTCCTTTTGTTGAATTTAAAATATTTCTCTCCATTCTCTTACTCTATTCTTTTGTTCTTTCTCATATCTTCGTATATATTGCATCTGTTTATCTTTCTCTTTCGCATTCACTCTAACTTCTTCTTTGTCTCGACTTCTTTTCTCTTCTTCCTCTCCCATTCCATCTATCTCTCCTATTCTTTCTCGTTGATTTTAACCTCTCTCCTCCATTTTCTTTCACTTTCTCACTCAACACTCATTTTTCTTTTCGCATTAACTCACTCGTTCTTATTCATCCTTTCTCTTTTTCAATAATTCTTTCGTATTCACTCTTAATTTTTCATTCATTCTCTTTTTGTCTCTTACTTTCTTTCATTATATCTCCTGTTCTTTCACTTTCTTTTTCTTTCTACCACTCTTTATCTCTTTCATCTATCGTACATTTCTCTTTGTAGGCATTTGAAAACTAATAATTATCAAACATTTGTAATATAAAATCACTGACAGTAGGATCGAGATGGAGATCGAGAGAGAGAGGAAAGAGAGATAGATAGATAGAGAGAGAGTAGAGATAGATAGATAGATAGAGAGAGAGATAGGAGATAGAGAGATAGATAAAGAGAGAGAGAGAAGAGAGAAAGACCAAGGCTGCATGTTTGCTCGCAAATTATGCACGTAAATCCTTTTCGCCGAGAAAGAAATCCATAAATTTTAGCGAAAAGAATCCTAATTTTGAGAGCGCTTATGTGACGAAAAGCTTCGCCTTTGTTTGGGATGCGAGCGAAAAAAAAAAACATACTCCCAAGAGTTCATTTTTCCCTCTTCGATGAACGAAACTTCCTCATAATTTAAAAGTTTAGTTCAAAATATTACTTAGCAGTTGTTTTGAAAAAAAGCGTAGTATTACGAATAAAACCCAGGTTTTTATACTTTTTAGATTTCACTTCCAATTTAAGAATATTTTTTTCGATTTAAGATTCAATTCCTTCAGGATTATTTTTTTGGACGAAAAGAGATGACATGATGCTCTTATTGTGTTGATGCGTTTTATTCTGAAGTTTCGTCTAAGGCTTTATGACATGTTCAAAGAAATTGAAATTAATGATTCAATGATTTGATAAGGAGCGAATATACATATGAGATTTTACGTATATGTAAAATAAATAGGTAATAGTGGGGAAATAACATGAAATTAAGCGAAGAAAGTAAAGTTATAAGTTGAAGTATGAAGTAAAAGTTCCGGGAGAATACGAAAATCAGATATTTACGTAATTTACATTATACTTGAACATAATAACTATATATTTTAAGATTAATCATTTCTAATAATTAAATATAAATATAATACAAGAAGACTTATCATTTTATTATTGTATATTTAAGTAGTTCTATTATTTCTATTAATTAAATTATAAATATACCAGGCAATGGCTTCGCCACTCGGGAGCTTGCGCTTGGCTACTAAGATTAAAATTTAAAAACTAAAAAAAAGCAGCCATGGTTAAATTTTTATAAATTTTCTGAATTTCGCCAATTATAATAATTTTAAAAAGGAACTCTAAACTAAATCCTCCCTCTTTCAAAATATCACGTTGCTAAAATATAGAGTTATAGAAGAAGATATATGAAAATAAATTTTCTAAACTTCAAATTCACAAAATTTCGATATTTATATTTATTTCTGAATTTCACCATTTTGTTTTTGATATTATAAAAGAATTATTAGAAATAACTTTGATAAAAAACATAAGTCATAACCAAACTAAGATGAAATTATTATTCAAATGCTAAAAAAAAATTCCCCTTCTTAAATTATAGAGTTAGTGGTGATGATGATTACATTTATTATTCTATCACTTTACTTATATATATTTATATATTCATTTTATAGTTATTTGTAACCTAGTTGCGTAACTGTTCAGTTTAGGGCCGGATGACTTTGCAAACGATTTATTGGGCTATTTTGCTATTTTTTTGTGTGTTTGTCAGCTATCCCACTAGCTATCTAGCAATCACATTGTGCATTCAAATCTGATGTTTTGTTTCGAATTAGAAATATTACGAGTTTTTTTAAAGTTCGAAGTGAAATTTAAAAAGTATAATAAAAGCAAAGCTGATATAACTTTTCTATTATTATTATTATTATTATTATTATTATTATTATTATTATTATTATTAACCTACTAGAAGTGTGTACAACGTAACGAAGATTTTAAATTGCATACCTTAAAACCTACCTAAAATCTTTTACACAATACTCAACAATCGACTATTGGGGGCTATGAGGAATTTCCAGCTTCTCAATGCAGGTATGCTCAGATGACGGGATGGGATTTCCCTAGAGCCTACATATACAATAAGCCAAAATAAATATTGCACTATATAATATTTCATCAATACATGCACTGTTGAATTTTTAATCAGGTAATGGAGGTTGAGAGAAGAATCTGATCGACGCCTTGTAAAAATAATGCAATTTTTACATTGAACAGAATCGAATTAAACTTCGGACCGTCGCGCCATTATTTCTGATGGGTTCCGATGGAGACTTTATTTGATTCTCATCCACGAATATTGTTAGAGTTCGCCTCGGGAAAAAGACGAATAATGTCTGGGTACAAGAGGATAAGCGTTGGGAGATAAAGAGATAAGTGGGTATGTGATACAAAGCATTATGGAATACTGGATGCTTGGTGACAAGGAATTGTACTAAGAAAATGTGCCTAGTGCAAGGTAGGAAGCGTTAAGAGATAAATGGATTACTGAATAGGTGATATGAACGTTGAGAGATGCTAGATTTTTGGTGGCAGGGACTGGTACTAAAAGGGCGGGCCTGGTGCAGCATGGAGTGAGTTGGGAGAGAAATAGATAACTGTATTGCTGATTCTAAATCCAGGGGTATACTAGCTGCTTTGTGGCAGCACTGGTACTAGGAAGATGTTTTTTTGTGTGTATCATAGTGAGCGTTAAGAGCTAAATAGATAACTGGTGGAAGCATGATTTTTTGATTTTATAAGTAGAAGGTTTTAGTGTCGGTGGCGGGAGGAAAGATACCAGATATTTGGAGATAGTAGATACCATGCAGGGCTGGTACTAGATAATTCCTGTGTAGTAGAAAAGGGAAGATAGAAAGATACCGCGGACGAGGATCAAGTTTTCGATCTGGTCGCGTCCAAGCACTTTCCTCGTTTGCTTATTCGCGTTATGTACCTCTTACGCATTTTGACTGCCCAAAACATAACCCCCCTACGAAAATACAAATTTATAATGAAGGGGTAATTGAGTATGCAATTGCTGGCTATGGTTCATAAATGTATGGGAGAAGTAACAGGCCAGGTGGAGTGGTATTAATGTATGTAAAAAAGACATAGGCCTACCATCAGATTGATATAAGATTAATAAATAAATACTTATTGAAATATAATTCACTTCAAAAAGTTGTTTAATTTCTATTCATAAAATAATGCTAAACATGAAACGAATTCTAATAATTAGAATTAAGGCATGTCAAAATAGCCGTGCCAGTATCAATTTGGCCATTGAATCAGCCATTTCGGCGCCGTTTATGCCCTCTTAAATAGCAATTTATCAATTAGCCCGAGATATAAATAGCAAGAAAGCTGCCCTTTAGGGACAGAGGAAAGAGAAGAAACCAAAAAGAGCCAGCCACTGCACGCTCTTTTGCACACTCAAACAGGGGTGAGTTTCCATGGAGGAAGATATTTAGGGACAGTGAAAAGAGAAGAAACCAAAAAGAGCCAGCCACTGCACGCTCTTTTGCACACTCATACAGGGGTGTTTCCATGGAGGAAGATATTTATGGACAGTAGAAAGAGAAGAAACCAAAAAGAGCCAGCCACTGCACGCTCTTTTGCACACTCATACAGGGGTGTTTCCATGGAGGAAGATATTTAGGAACAGTGAAAAGAGAAGAAACCAAAAAGAGCCAGCCACTGCACGCTCTTTTGCACACTCATACAGGGGTGTTTCCATGGAGGAAGATATTTAGGGACAGTGAAAAGAGAAGAAACCAAAAAGAGCCAGCCACTGCACGCTCTTTTGCACACTCATACAGGGGTGTTTCCATGGAGGAAGATATTTAGGGACAGTGAAAAGAGAAAAAACCAAAAAGAGCCAGCCACTGCACGCTCTTTTGCACACTCTTTCAGGGGTGTTTCCATGGAGGAAGATATTTAGGGACAGTGAAAAGAGAAGAAACCAAAAAGAGCCAGCCACTGCACGCTCTTTTGCACACTCATACAGGGTTGTTTCCATGGAGGAAGATATTTATGGACAGTGGAAAGAGAAGAAACCAAAAAGAGCCAGCTACTGCACGCTCTTTTGCAAACTCTTTCAGGGGTGTTTCCATGGAGGAAGATATTTAGGGACAGTGAAAAGAGAACACACCAAAAAGAGCCAGCCACTGCACGCTCATTTGCACACTCATACAGGGGTGATTTTCTATGGAGGAAGATAAATCAGGATAAAAATTTAGTAGAGTAAATTTATCCAGATATTTTTAAATTTTTATCATCTGAAATAAACTTTTGACTATCTGTTTAATAACGGAGTAAGGCTCAATCAGTCATTATATAATTCTAAAGAGTAAATAGATGCAAATGAATGAACAAATCAAGGAAGCATTTTCGCGGTAAGGACAGTCACCGAGTCGATGCCACTGAAAGCCTTATTGCGAGGAAGTCAGCCAGGCAGCCAGGCAGCCATTTAGCCACCGGGTCTTGTAAAGTAGAGCATTTACAGTACTACTCTTGTAAATCCCTTGATTACACAAAGTGAAATTGGGAATAGTTATGTTGCTAATCTCAGGACGCAGCTTGTTCTTACATTTAAATTACGAGAAAAGCTTACAATTATTATTAAGAAGTACAAGTACAAAATATGTGTCCAAAGAGAATTTCTTAAAAAAAAAATTAAGAAAAATTAGAGGAAGCAAATTTATTGAATGGGCCATCTTGGGTAAAAGAATTTGTAAAATTTTCTTAGGAGGAATAAATCGCAGAATTTGTTGTCTAAATACTTTATTAAGTAATTTAGAAATAGAATTATATACATATGAAAATCGAAAACGGTTCCCCAACAAAATATCGTACTTAAAATTTCAATTTGATCTGGTGTCCTTTTTGATACTATGTAAGATCATTTTGGACGGGAATTTGCTAGGTAACAAATGGTCAATTTTATGTATAATCTTTATATATAAAGTAATTATATTAAACTTCAATTAATATTGCTCCGTGTTGCCACCAGTCGACCCCAACCGACCTTAATACGGATATTAATCTAATTATATACTACAAGACCAAGAAAACAAGTAGTTGCATCATGAAGAACAGCTGTCTCACTCCAACGAGCGAACACCAGGAGACTAAGGTCGTGTCCGAATATTCGTGCAAAGTCGGTGAGTGCGAACACTCCAATTCAAAGTACATCAGCGTAACCTCCAAAACCCTGTCAAGGCGACTGACAGCTCACCTTCAAGATGGCGCGATAAGAGTATATGTAGGTAGGGGATAGAGAAAGGGTGTGTGGACAGACAGCGGAAAGTAGACCAGTAGGGAAAAGAGAAAGAAGTGTGGAAGGGTGTAAAGTGATGCTAGAGCCTGGTGATCAGGCCTATCGCTTTTAATTTTTTTGTTTTGTAGTTCCATTGTTGTCTTTCAGTTTGTTTATATATATACATATATAATATGGCGTTCAGGTCATTTGTCTTCAAATCAATTAATGTCTTTGGATATGATGTGCGCATTTGTTGTTGTGGTGATAATTACATTATTAATTACTTTAATGTTTGCTTAGTGTCTTTAATTTTTTCGTATATTTTGTAATGTGTGTAGCTTGTGTTTTTTGTTTCTTCGTGGATGTCTTGTTCGGTGAGTTTCGGTCTTCATCGGTAGATTTGAGTCTTCATCGGTAGGTTTGTGTCTTCATCGGTAGGTTTGTATAAATCGGTGAGGTTTCACAGTTCGGTTAGCTTTTTCTTGGTTTGGGGTAAAAACGTTTCTATCATCATGCATAGAACGGCACTTCTGCTCCGCCAGGTAATTCCCCGGCGGAGCTCAGAAATCTGGCGCGACTTATTGCTCTTCTATTCTGGTCAATCATTTGGACGATTTTATCGTCCAATTCACGATTAACCTTTTCCAGCATATTCCTTGTCCGATCTTCTATGACAATGTTAATGGGACTTAACCCCGCCTCCCGGTGAAGCTCTTTTTATCGTCTTCTTTCTCTTCTGCGTGTACCTGTAATTAGGTACGTACATTTATTCTGCACCAATTGTAGTGCCTTCTTCTGTGTCTTCGAGACACAGGAGAGGGCTAAAGCAGGATATAGCAGCGTCGATCTTACAAGTGCATTGTAGATCTTTTTCTTGTTGCTTTCACGAAGTCTTCTGAACCTATATAGAGTCTCGACTGCAGCTGGGGCCTTGGTGATTCGTTCTTGGACGTGCTTCTTGTACCTGGATGAAGTTATCTTAATTCCAAGTACATTGCATTCCGTGATGTAGGGATATCGTCCATCCCCAGGCCTGACGTCATAAAGTACTCTCCTGCCTATCGGGACTACTTTGAACTTTTCCTGGTTGGTACGGATTTTCACCGGGCCTCGTAGATGTTAAGATTTTGAATTTCTGCTGCTGTCATACGAGCTTGCCAAGGCGCATTCCTCTATGGACAATGATTATCTGGGTGAAATCATGGCGAATTGAATGTTGAGGCAAGTGGGGCTTACAGGGGTTGGGACATCTGCGGTGTAAATCAAGTAGAGAGTGGGGAACAGGCAACTCCCCCTGCGGGAGGCCCACAGTGAGCGGAAAATTTGGTTCGTCCGTGCACATTAAAATAATATACGCCGCTCTCTCCATGACATAGTCACAGAGAGTTCTTTCTAAGTTTTCACTTAGGGTCAGTCGTAAGATCTTGTACTGCATTTCCCGTTGCTACACCTTATCAAACGCCTTTGATACATCCCGAAAAACAATGTCCACGTAACTCTTTTCCAGTTTTGCTTGGGATAGCTTTTCCATGATGACGTTAATCGCCATCTCCATGCTTCGCTTTCTCCTAAACCTGAATCGTGTGGAATGTAGAGTGAGTTCTCCTCCAGGTAAGATACTAGTCTTTTGTTGAGGACCTTTTCGAAGAGCTTCCCGCTAGATTCTAGAAGTGAAATTAGCCGATAGCTCTCCTTCAACGTTGGGTCCTTTCCGTGCTTATGCAAGAAAATCATCTTAGCTATTTTATAAGCATCTGGAAAGTATCCCGTGTTCAGACAGGCGTTATATATTTTTCTCATCCCTTCGATGACATTGGCTGGTGCCTTTTCAAAGTTAAGATTTGTAAGCGCCGATTGTCCTGGGGCTTTTTGTTGGAATGAGCGGAGCGCGCCGAGTAGTTCTTCTTCTGTAATCTCGGCGTATCCGTCGCGCTGTCTATCGACCTAGGGGTCAGGGTGCGTCTTGTGTATTTGTTCGTTAAGCTCGTCGATGATGTTGCTTTCAAACTCTAGGTCATAGTCTTCGTTTTCCTCTTCAGTTATACTGAAGATCTTTTCCCAATAATATCGGAATATGTCTTCAATTTTTCCTTCTTCTGTTTCGATGTTTCCATCTTCCTTCTGTTGCTTGATCTTATGCTTCTTCTTCCCAGTCGATCCTTTGAGATTTTGGATCTTTCTCCAAAATTCTTTGGGAGTCGTTTCGTGATCGAGGCTATCGATCGTGACCTCCCATCTTCTCCATTTTTGTTGACGGATCAACTGGTTCAATTCTTCTTTAACTTTTTTACTTCGCTGCATTAAGTGAACTGATGCATTCACGATGTTGAGTTCATAAAATAACTTTAGCTCACGGTATAATTCCTTCATATATTCGGTCCACTCGTAGGTAGAGATGGTCCTATACTTGGATTTAGGGATACAAGCCATATCTGCGTTGATAAGATGGTTATTAAGGTCATCATGTGCCTCGTAAATCTCCTCGAGAATTGCCTCGTCCAAGTTGGGCGGATCGTAGGCCTCGAGAAGGCACGCGTACCGTTTCCGGTCTGCTCTTTTGTATTTCTTTATGACTACAGCTGGAACTTGTATAGGGTTCCTGTTGATAGTGAGTAGGATCCATATATGGTCACTACATGGTACCTGGACTGGTTCCATGTAGTAATTGAACGGCAGCTAACGATCTGCCAGACAAATGTCTGGTGAAGAAGTCGGAGCCTATTCGCTGGGCAATATTTCTGTCCAGCAACAGGTCCAGGCTTCTTCCTATACCGTTGTAGGTCCTGTAACCGGATTCTCGGCATCTGGCGTTCAAATCCCCCATTAATATACAGGGGGCTCTTCTGCCAAATAGTCCAGTGAGAGTGTGAATTGGTAACACATCTCTCCTTGGCGGTTGATATCCGGTAGCAATGACCAACTTTCCTAAGTCGAGTTCGACCTCAATCGCTAGATTTCGTATTTGCTTGTATTTAATCCCTTTCTTTATTGCAATAGCGGCTCCGTTGTCCCGCTTTTGCGAATAATTTGTGATCAACACATCGTAATTCCAGATTTTCATTTCTGCACTACGCGTGTCGATCCCGTGTTCTGAAATCAATATGATATCCGCATCAATTTTTATAAATACATTTCTGTAAATAATTCCTTTCGTCGTCCAGCCGTTGGTGTTAATTTCCTTTATCTTCAGTGTGTTCCGTAACATGGTGAATTGATTTTACCTATGTTTCATCTTACTCTTCTTCTTCTTGGGGGCTAACTGGGTGGTTTTCCTCGGCCCAGTGTTTCCCTTTTTCAGAGGGGGACATGGAGTTTTGGACCTGCTCTCCGTAGCTCGTGTAGGAGTGCAGGGGCCCTCTTCTTTGTCAGAAGAGGAGGATCCCTCCTCACTTCCAGCTTTTCCTCTTCTTCGTCTTCTTCGGATTCCTCCAATGAGGGATCTTCAATAATCTCCTCTATTCCAGAGTGACGCTATTGTTCTTTATGACTGAGTCCTTGAATACCTTGGAGCATTCGGGGTCTTCAGGCATAACTACTGAAGGGAGATTGTTCGCCTTTAGTAGAGCGTTAAGTAGTTGATTGTAGCAGCCAGGTTTTACTGCATTTGGCACATTTGTGTGGGTTATGCAGATTAAGATTTTTGCATTCAAATCTCCGGTGATACTCATTTGTGCAAGTGCCGATGCAGGCTTTACCTCTGCATTCTTCTTGGCGGCGTTTGCATATGAAATTTCTTTTGCTTTTCTCTCTTCTTTTTTCTTTCTTTTGATAATTTTGCGGCGCTTGTGGCAGTTCAGAGCCATGTTACTATGCTCTCCTTTGCAATTTAAGCATCTTTTCATGGTGCTTTCACATTTGTCGAATCTGTGCCCTTCTGTGGCGCATTCACTGTACCACAGTTTGTTCTTATCCGGGCATCTCGATGTCGTGTGCTCTTCGAGTGTTCGAGTTTATAGCATACAAAGCACATTTGTATGATATTGAATTTTTCTTGTTGGATATTTTCGCCTGGTATTCTCATATTGAATACCAGTATTCTATTTTGAGTCGCTTTCCTTGCCATGTCTGTAGTAGAGAAAGTTATTTTAAAGACGTAGGTGCGATCGCGAAATTTTATTATTTCGCGAGCCTGGGCCCATGGGTTACTCTTGGTAATTTCTTCCTTCAGCTCCTCGGGTTTATGTTTACCCACCCAGTTCTTCACTTTGCGGCAGATCACGTTTCTGTTCGCTGCCACTTATGGAGGGGTTTTGGCTTCTAGGCCTGTGTTCCTTAGGACCCTCGCTTCCTCTTCCGATAGAAGCTGGTCCACGTTCTTGGTTTCGATACACATGGCAATGAATCCATATAAAACTTCAATAAGTTTCACTAATTCCACTTTCAATTCAATGTAGAGGGTTTCACATAGGTTCTTCTTGACGGGGGTTTTCATGCCGGGGATGGTCCTTAAGGGGACCCTCTTAGTGAGGGCCTTCATAGTCTTCGCTGTCTTCTTGTGATGACTTCTTTTCCTGTAACTAAAGTGTAGTTATTGTGTTTTTGGAGTGAAAAAGAAAGTTGTGACGTGGTAAAGGAGGTAAAGGATGGTGAAGTAGGTTGGGTACGAGTCCAATAAATGGTGAAAAACACCCCCGTCCATTTTCTTGTTGTTCCCCGCTCGTTTGCTGCCAGAATGATGGGTGATAGATGGGATGGGGTGAGTCTCGAGTGGGGACCTCAGAGGGTTGAGCTTGGTGGACTTGATGCATAGCGGCCGAATCAACGACAACTAAGTTTTTGCCACCCCCTCACAGGTACATACGTCATAACTGCATCCAACTACATAGAGACGGGTGTACTTCCCTCTATGATTCTGGCCGGGTCCCCCGAGCGATGAGGATTTCTCCTCCGTCTGGGGCTCGCAGTTATGCCCCAGTATTGAGATAATATCTGACTTACGCTTCCGCTGTGGGCTTGGCCTCAAACCAGTTTTCACATAAGCCCTTAATTATGTCAGTCCAAGTGGCTGGCATAGTTAAGACGAAATGAATGAATGGCAGGCATCCGAGTAGGTTCGCACGCAGGGCGATGGACGGGAGCAGTGAGGTGCTTAAGCCCTTATTGAATTATGAGTCTTTGACGAAAAAAAAATTTCTTTCTTTTCGAAGGTTGAAGCGGGATTCACCGTAAAACTTCCAGAATAGGCGTTCTTCTACGAGTTTGTGGGCAGTGCTCAAAAATCCGTCACTAAGCAAGTAAAAATGCTTTATCCGTAGGTTGTCAGCAGAGCGGAGTAGTCGAATATTCGGCCGTCAAATAGTCAGACAGACGGTGCCTTCCAATTTTATGTTTCTTGTAGCGCTTAGTTTCCCCTTAAAAATTTCCCGCGCCATGATTGGCCAGTTTTTGTAACACTTATTTTCGCGTAGAAATACTATATATAATGTAGCACATTTTGAATAATTCCATTTTACTGCCTTATACGCTGTGGAATTCTAGTATCGCGGATCTCAAAGAATCGATAAAGGAAGTTATTAAACAGTTACAACCTCTGCTTTACCTTCCATAACACATAGAAGTGTTACTTATTTTCAAGCTTTTATTGACTTCAACGAGAACTCGAAGTGAAAAACCGAAGTGACAAAATTACAAAAACAAAATATATACGATAAAGCATAATACGGTAATTAAACATTTAGCAAAAAGTGAATTAATCTTAGATAAGTGCCCAAATACTTACCAAACTCTGGAAGTGTTATAAGCAGTGAACACGCTAAATAACCATTAACAAACATTGTTCGCCTGATGCATTTAATACTAAAGTGGGACCGATTGCCCCATTTGAAACAAGTAATCAACTTAGTGAACTCCACGCTTATTCTCCTTAAATGATTAAACTCATTCAACCATTAAAATTAGTGCTCCCACTGGTACGCGTCAACAAACAAAGTGGAAAACAAGTGATTTTTAATTAGTTGAGCTCACCACCGGAAACTTGTGTGTAAATAATTAACAATCTACTTACACCGACCCCTTACCAAGACGTGCAAGTGAAAAATCGGGAGAAATAACTAAAGGATAATATCCTAATCCAAGAGGAAAACCCAGAAGAAAGGTACGTGGACAAGGACATATAAATTTTCTTTATTCTATATCTTTCTCTAGCTCCCCTCTATCCAACTAGATCTCTAAATATAATTACATACAAATATAATTGCATACAAGTAGGCAAGTCATAATGTCCCCCCCCCTCCTTCCATTGTCCTCTAATAATACAATTGTAAGGGTATCATGGTTCAATAAAACCACTACAAACATGCGGGAAACTACAAGGATCCCTCTCAAAGCTCTAACCAAGAAAAAGCCCGACAGAGGGAAAGTTTTCGCAACAATATATTTCCAACTCAATATTGCTTTTGGTTAGATTAATTGATAATCCCCAAGGCTGTGTAGCACTGTGCCAAAATGGGAAGGACATCGAAGCCATGACGGCACAAAAGTCAGTGGACGTTCTGAAAAATATCGGAATAGTTCCCAAAATCCCTGCCCAAATACTGACACATAGAAGCGTTATATGTAGACGTCTAGACCCATGGGTCGGGTCTCATGACATTGAAGAACTAAAAAGAGAAATTGAATCCAACCACAGATAAGCTACAGTGATTGAAGTAATCAAATTTAGAGAACATACCTATGTCTTTAAAGTCGTATTTAGTGATACAGGTATGGCTCAAAAAGCCACTAAGATAAGACTGTTTGTTGCCTGTCAATGCGAGGATCATTCCCGATCAAATAGAGAGGAAGAAGTTCACAGAGATTTAGATCTGTTTCAGATGCTACAGCATGGACGACAACCCCACAAGAGCATGCAAACAAGAGACAGAAAAATGCTCTGAATGCAGTGCAGATAATCTAGCGGAAAAGGTGCCTGAATTGCGGCGGAGACCACCGCACCCTCGCAATGACATGCCCTTTCAAGAAGAACATAAGAAAAAAGAAGAAAGAGAAAAAAAGACAGGATGAAGAACAGAAGAGGAAAAAGACGTACGCCCAGGTGGCGAAAACATCCAAGGACAATACTGTGCTACACGTAGGAAAAGGAAATTCAACGCAGATAATTGCCTGTATTTATTAGGCCCACATTGCGAAGATATCAAGACCAGGGACGTTCAAGACAGAACTAAATATGATGCTGAAAAAAAACGGAATGCTTCAAATGTGGTTTCCCGACAATCCTCCATCAGAAGAAGTTCTGAAAGTTAAACTGGTTGAACCCACACAAGATCAACTATCAACTCAAGCAGGCAGGAAGAAACGCCTCCAAATGCAGGGATCCAAGATTTGCTGCAGAGGAAGTGAGAAAGAAAGCGGAAACAGGAAAGAAACAAGAAAAACAAGATCATAGTGTAGAGGAGATGGAAGCAGAGACAGAGCAGGAACAAATAATAGAAAAAAACTCAGAACGTGCAGCCAGAGAACAAAAGAGGGCCAACAGAGGAAAAGATCCCCAACGTCTACCCCGAGGAAAAAAACAGCAGGTTAATGCTAAAAGAATAAATCTCAAACATTTCGCTACAGGAAACACTCTCTATTCTAAGGAACACCATGCTGAGGCCATCACCGAGGGAATTATAAACGAGAAAATGAAATGGCAATACCAGGATCAAATGCCAGAAAACCAGGTCGAAGAGGCCCTCTATCAAGGAAAATTAAATACACTCCAGAAATTTTCAACAATACTCGTATGTTTCAGAGTGAATTTAATAAAAAACGAAACGGTTAATACAGAAAACCTTCTCACCAGGCCTCAGGTTCAAAGCAAGATAAAAAGAAGACTAAAAAAGGTACAACCAGATAAAACAAAACAACAAGAAAAACAGAAGACACATTCTACACAATGGACACTACAATTAGAAACCTAAAAATAATGTATATGAACGTAAATGGTTGGACGAGAAAAAGTTCCGAATATGGAAACATTATTCAGAACCTAGACCCAGATATTATTTTAATATCCGAACACGGCATCGATACGAACAACAAAGATATGAAAATATTCAGGTACCAAGTTTATGCAACAAGCCATACAGATGAGGCCCTCGACGGTACGGCGATAGCAATCCGAAAAAGCCTCATGCACAAACTTTTTCCGCAAATTAGATGAGTCATACGTAGAAATAGAAGTCCAAACTACCATAGGGCCCCTAACTATCGCTACTGGGTATCAACCCCCAAGAAGTGGGTACATTCCTATCCACAACTTCTTGAAGCTGATTGCCCATAAGAAAATGGTGATGTTCGCTGGTGACTTAAACGCAAGATCTAGGGCCGCTGAGTACACCAGCACCAACACGGAAGGGACGAAATCTGGAACTTCTACTAGAGCGAAACATAGCAGTGCGCATTAGACCAGAGTTCCTAACCTATTACTCAGCGAGAGGTGCAACTAAGCCCGACATAGTATTAACAAGCTCAAGGTTTTCTTATAACTATCACATCGCCCCCGGACCCGTGATACCAAGCGACCACGAAGCATTAACCATCACAATCTCAACAAGCCCAATCCAAATCACAATAAGGGAAAGGAAGTCATATGCGCGAGCAGACTGGGAGGCCTACCAGGCCGTTTGTCAGAACTACGTCCATGCAAGCCTAGAGGAAGTTACGCCAGAAGAAATAGATGAAGAACTAAACCACCTTACAACGAAAATATTGGAGGCAGATAGAAATACTATCCCAAAGATAAAATATAAAACCATACCAGCTCTAAAATAGACGCAATCAACAGATGGGGACCAAACAGGGACCTGAATCAGATGAGGCTGGAAACAAAAGAACACCTTTACAGCTGATCATACAGCAACAACCAGAAATCTGGGACCAACTCATTGAAGAACTCGATGAGGAAGTGGACCCCAGAACATTCTGGCAAACAGTGAATAGGTTCAGAGGAAAGCCAGCAAACAAAAAAGCGAATATCAAGAATCTGGAATATGAAGTGATTACTGAACTTGAAGAGTTAGAAGTAAAATTTAGAGAATATGGTTAAATATATTTAAAATTTCCCTTGAAGAGAAAGAAAATTTCGACACAGAATTAGGGAACGAGATATTTGACCAGTTAAACGAAGTAATAGAATGAACATATCTGTTTAATAACGCTACAATGGAAAGACCCATGGTGAGCCTAGGGAAAAAGATCTTCCTACAGGAGTTAAACAAAACCCTAAAAACGTTTAAGCAGCGTGGCCCAGGTCACTCAGGCTTAACGAAGGCAAACTTTAGTAACGCTCCACACAACATAAAAAAGGACTAGTAACATCATGAACGCGGCCCTCAATACGGGATACTTTCCCGATGTCTGGAAAATATAAAAAAATGATATTCATTCCTAAGTCGGGGGAGTCCCCAATCTCCCCAGCAGACTACTGCCCGATCTCTCCCCTCAAATTCGGAGGAAAATTTTTAGAAGAAATCATCGCCAAACAGAGTGCAATTCTACCTGAAAGCCAATAACATGCACAATCGTCGACAGCATGGATTTAAAAGGCAGAGAGTTACGGACTCAGCACTGGCGATGATAACAGAGAAATTAGCCCAAATAGAAAAAGAGAAGAAGTACGATGATCTAGTATTGAGGGACGTCAGGAAAGCATTCGACAAAATGTGGCGCAGAGGACTACAATTTAAGATCCTCCAACTGGAACTTAATCCCAGATTAGAGAAAATAACCTGTGATTACTTCTTGGAGAGAAGAGCATTCATCAAGATCGGAGAGTATCAAGGACCAGAATTTCAACTGGAAGAGGGCGTTCCCCAAGGTGGGTGTTTGAGTCCACTGCTTTACTCGATATTCACTAGAGAACTGCCTAGTCCTATGCTAGAGGAATCTTTGTATAGCCAGTTTGCCCGTGACGTGGCACAGATAGTGGTCTCCCCATATAAAAATAAAAGGACAATGGCAAAGATGACGGCTTATGAAATTGATAACCTAAATATATATAAAGGTCGTTGGAAAATCGCGACAAATTTGAGCAAGTTTACCATCATTTCAATCAAAAGAAACAAAATAGCACCAATTTACGTAGAGGATGAGAGGTATCCATACAAGAGAGCAGACACAGTGTTAGGCTTAAAAATAAATTCCAAGCGATATAAGGACCAAATAAATTGCATAATTGGTGGTACAAGTCAAGATATAAGAGAATTATATCGATTCAGAAACCTAAGAAAAACAATAAAAAGAAAATTTACTCTGCCAACATCAGACCAAAATTACTGTATCCCCCCCCATGCCACTAACGGTAATCCCAAAGACTTGGATGATGAAATTGCAAAGAGTGCAAAATAAAGCACTCTTAATAATAAACAACGCTAGGAAAAGGGACAGAAAAAGCCAAAAGACACTTCATGGAGAAGCCAACATCAGAGCGATAAACAAAGAACTAGGTACCACCCCTCAATATTTGGCAGAGGTGGAGAGAAAATCTGACCCAGATTACATCAGGAATCACTTCGGAATTCTCGACCTACTACAGAACCAGGCTTGGAAAAGATTTCCCAGCAGCAGGAGAGCTGTGCGGCACAACCATGACCCGATCACGCGTAAACTATCGGATAAGCAATATATCCTAAAGAAAACAAAAAGAATCGACAAAGTCACAGAACACACACACAAAAAGGCGTGAAAGATACTATGTGCAAATGTTGTTGTACAAACTAATAGTCATAGAATTTGATAAAATTAAAAAAAAAAAATAAATAAATAAATATATATATATATATATATCAGACTAACACAAATGTTAGAAAACTTTAAAGGCTTCAAAGCTAAATTAACAAAGATGTAAGTAAAACAACAAATACACTAACGAAAAGAAACACAGGGATATCTTTTCCCCAGGGACCTATCTTATCTATCCCTTATTCACAAATTTCACCACTAAACCTTTCACTAACTAACTAACTATTTCTCTATCTATCTAATTTCTTCACTTTATATTTCCAATGTCCAATGTCCAATAATTCCATTTCTGTTCATTCCCCGACGATGACCTAACATGGTCGAAAGACGTCTAGGAGTAAAGAATATCATTCGTGGATATTTTTCTCGCCTCTAAATATTAAGAAAATACAAGGTAAAATTAATAACGCTACCACACCTGTGGACTTCAATGGAACCTGCATACAACATCGCCTTTTACCTAATTATATATATATATATATATATATATATATATATATATATATATATATATATATATATATATATATATATTGTTTGGGATGAAAGAGATAAAGACAAGGAAATATGTATATATACAGTTATACATACATATATTCTTTAATGTACTTACACGTCCTTGCTACGTATAAGTATGTTTACTTCGTAAAAGTAATCCCTTAGTTACAAGGTATAATAGTGCGATTTACTACATGGGATGATAGCGTTTAACTGAGTATACCAAGTTGCAGTTCAAAGGTATATTTAAAGAATGAAAACAAAAAATATAATTTTAATGAGTTACTATTTAACACACATACACACACACACATATATATATATATATATATATATATATATATATATATATATATATATATATATATATATATATACGGGAAATATAGGTAATGTAAATAAAGGACAACTCTGACAGAATATAGATTAATAGGCAATCAGGGAACGTTAATTACTCGTTAATCAGCTTTCAAATGGAATATTACAAATCCATTATGCATAGTGAATATTTAAATGTCTGGAAGTGGGTCAATTATCGTGAAATTAAAGCAATTGGTTGTTTTAGCTTTAATGGGGTCAGATCCTGAAATGGAGCAGGCCAGTGGAAGCGGCCCTCGAGTGAATATCTTTTAGCGGTTCGGCGGGAGGAATGGAGAAGGCCAATGGACCCCGCCCCAGGTCGAATATCCTGATGGTGACGAGGAATAAGGGCGGAGGGGACCAGGAGACGAGTTAACGATTCTTCTTGAAGACGGACGATAGCACCTCTGCTCCATAGAAGTACAACCTCAAAATCGAGACTCTGATGCGGCTCGGCACGTATCCTCACAAGGGAAACTAGAGGTCCTCGAGGATGGGAGGGGTCCAGGTGAGATGAGGCTTGCTCTGAACAGATAAAGCTTCACAAAAGAGATGGGTCTGGCTGGTGAGATCCGATCTCGAGGTATAACCGAATACCGGGGAACTTGAGGAAACAGACACAATGATCTGAACCGAAGGCGACGGGTTCTCAATCTAACCAGAGACTCGAAAACCCAGGGTATTTATATGACGGCCATTTCTGATGCTCAATCGCTGGAAGGCACAAACGTCTAGCAGAAGACTTCTGGCCCCTAGAGGCACAAGCGTTAGTCGCCCGACCCAGGTCTTAATGGCCTCCAATGATGTGGGCTGGAGACTCGGCAAGCAGCCTCCAAAATACGGAGATTAGCGTTTTCACGGTAGGATTAAAGCTTTTAGCGCGCTTAACATAATTAACTGCACCTGCGAGGCAGCGGGCAGATATTCCAATTATTTCTTTTTTTCCCTGCTTCTTTGGACTTTCACGTTACTACACGTGGAGTTAGAATTTTAGAACGGAGTGAGGGAAGAAATTTAAGGATTTTTGGACATTATGGAAACTAAGACACACGCATATTGCTGATACGTAGATGACATCTACATAACGTCCAAAACGAAGAACATCTGGTTAACATCAAGCAGCATTTTGAGGAGAACTCTGTGCTAAAATTCACTTATAAATTGAGCACGGGCAATAAACTCCCTTTCTTGGACGTTGAGGTTCAAAACATCAATGGCAGCTACATCACTAAAGTACATAGGAAAAGTATGGGAATGGGAAGATGCCTCAATGCGGAGAGTGAATACCCTGAAAAGTATAAAATAAGCCTAATCAGCTCATACATCCGCCGCGCTTATAAATGCTGCTCTACGTGAGAACTTTTCCACCAAGAGATTGCACGAGTAAAACAAATACTCGTGAATAATGGTTTCTCAAACAGCATGATTGACAAACAACTCCAATCATTTTTAAATAACCATTACAAACATGCGGATAAAACTGAAAGTAATCATGGAGATATTATTAACCGTAAGATCAGTGTTAAAAATCAAACGGATAAAATCCAACTCATCATCCATTATAAAACAATAAAAGCCAGCAAAGAAATCTTCTGATGAAAAACAACATCTACCTAAACTCCTCGAATCTCAAGTCAACCAATAAAGTTTACGAGTTCAGCTGCCCCGATAAAGACTTTAAGCTTTATAAAAACTCAAAATATATTGGCATGACAACTACTACACTTTCGAGACGTTTAGCTATGCATCTACAAAGCGGAGGGCTTAAGAACCATATGGAGAGTGTCCATAATATTAACCTAACAAGAGATATGCTCATTGATAACACTATTATTAAAAGAAAAGAGGTTAATAAAGCGAGGATGAACACCTTAGAAGCCATATTAATAAATGAAGATAAGCTAGCCATCAACAGTCAATCGACAAGCTGGAATCGCACATTAAAACTATTTTAAAAATTCCACTCACAGGCGTGGCCCATTTCCTCTAACGTTATGTTTTATCAAGGCGGAATAGATACACCTTAAAATCGTTTTCTTTTACTCTACCAGATCATCACTCCACTCATTACATCGGCAAAGGAGGCAAGAACATTTCAAAACGCTCCGAAGATGATCGAATAAGATCGAAAGCTTAGCAATTTAGTTTGGTTTTTACCAAACACATTTATTTAAAAAAGAGATGAATACTGGACAAGTAATCCACCATCTACAAGATGGAATAAAAAAGATAGTTAGAAGAAGAAAAAGTTACCGAAGGAAATTAATTAAGGCAAAATACACAATAGTCTTCAACAACATTTGCATATATATATAAATATTGACTAAATATTTTGAGAGTTTATATTGGATTGATTCTCAAAATGTTTATTAAATTTTCCTTTTCCGATCTTAGGATCCATATCACCATCACATGCTAAAAATCCAGTTGATCTTTGCAATAAGTTAGACAATATGATTTTGACAACAGACCTGAGGTTAGTCAGTTTTGATGTTACATAATTATTCACTAAAGTGCCCGTTGATGCCTTATTGGATTTCCTTGATGGTATTCTAAACTCTTATGATTTGCCTTTACTGTCCAACTCGCTCATTCAACTCATTTGTTTATGCATTTAAAATATGTCAATTTAGTTTCAATGGCGAGTTCTACTAACAAGTGTTTGGTGTGGCTATGTTTAATCCCTTATATCCCTTATGGTCGAATATATATATGGAATATTTTGAAACGAATCTGACTTCACCAGTTTGGTCTACTCAAATTGTTTGGTACCACTATGTAGACTATGTCCTGGGAATTCTAAAGGAAGATTTTAACCTTGATGGTTTTCTTTTGCTTATTAATTCATTGGTTCCGTTAATTAAATTTATTTTAGAAAAAGAAGAAAGTAATAGCCTTCCTTTCCTAGATGTTTAATAACACTGGCTAACAAATTTTAACCTTTTTTAATCATCAGAGACATGAGCAAACTTTTCTCTTGACGTTTTTCTCGCAGATTTCAAATCTGACTTTAGTTTTTCTTTAGCAAACCAGGTTTTTGAGATATTCGAAAATGCAATATGACCGCCGTCGCTGATAGAATGTAGTGCTTTACTCTGATTTCTTTGCCGAAACTGGTAATATATAGTTGCATAGCGCTATTGCTAGAAACAAATTGCCTTCTGTATATCTCCATGTGCATTGAGAAGTTGAACTAACACAAAATGATGCATTTAACATATAGAAACTCTAAAATTTATCATTCTTTTTAGGCGTAAACATATTGTAGAGGGATCCGCTAAAATAGTAGTATTGCCCCACCTCCTAAGATATTACTTCGGGGAAGAAAGTGAGCTGTTACTCCCCCTCCCCCTCCGACTTCACACTTTTTTGACTTGCCTCCAGGTCACTGAGAAATTCACACCGAGGCATGATGATTAAATTGAAGGCTACCTCCTCACCGTCATAACCCCCCCCCCTCTGGTCGGGAGATTACTCATCTATTACTCAACTTTTATGGGTCCATCCGCTGGTCGTTAGGTCTGACCCGCTGATCCCGGCCTCTTACACTTTCCCGGAAGGACACGCTCGGTTGTCTCGGCGATAACGAGGGTTCTAGAAGGCCTCTCTCTCTCTTCCTGTTTTGGAGAACTCCGGGTATATATGCACCCTCCCAAGGATTACTCGCATATTCGGTTAGACGTCGCTTTCCCGAAAGGAGTTCAATTCAAAGACGCTCTCTCTCAAGAAGTGTTTAGTGACGGTCGCAGGCCGCAGATGAGCTGGAAATCACACTCGTATCTTCGGGTCAGGGAGAAGAGTCTCTTGAGGCAACGTTAGACTTTCTCAACCGCCTTCGGATCAAGAATTGGAGAAACCATCCTCCAAAGCTCTGCTGGTGACCTCTTGAGGACAAGAGGCCCAATAGTTCGCTCAATCCGAGTTTGGAGGAGTCATCTACCCCCTCGTCTCCCCATTTCGAAGTTCGACCGATGACCTCTTGAGAACAATAGGCCCGATAGCTCGCTCGATCCGAGTTTGGATAAGTCAACTCTCCCCTTCAAATTTCGTCCGGTGACCTCTTGAGTACAAGAGGCCCGCATCTCGCTCGATCTAAGTTTGGAGAAAGTAGCACAACCCTCTGCGGGTTCCTAGCTACATCCGTGAGTAATCAAGGTCACCAAAACCTCCTCCCAAGTTCACCCCGCTTTTCTCTCGAGGTTCAAAGGAACTAAATCGATCACTACCCTAAATCTCCCATTATAACCATTTAATAACCATGGCTATCAAATTAGTATTCGGAACCTAATTCCGTCTTATTCATGTACCTATATATATATATATCCATATTTATTTTGTGGCTTTTATTTAGTGTGTATTAAAATATATTTTTGTCGTTGTGTTTGGAATATTCCTTAGGCATGCAGCTGTAGCTAATTATTCAAATCTCACTCTTAGAACAATAACATTTGTTGCCTTGCTTAGCCCACCTTAGAGCCCGTGTGCGTATATTCCCGTACACTGGGCCATACTTCGACACATATGATAAAGATAAATAGTTATGTTTTGTTTATTCCACAAGCATCATAAAGTTAATAGTACTTATATTGCATGTATAAGAATGGTAAACAATGATTGAAAGGCTAATAAGTTAAAATTCGAATTCATAAACGTTGTGCATGGGATTTGCGTTTGAATTCTTTCTCAGGATTATCACGATACATCTAACAATGATCTCCCATCATGCTTTCGATCCAAAATCCTTGATAACGAGTTTCCATGGTCTTGATACCCTGGTGGAAACGTTCACCTTGCTCGTCACTTAAGGCTCCAAGAGTTTCTGGGAAAAAACGTCTAGGTGCGAATGCAGGAAATGGATTTTAAGTGACATACGGCATCCCATTTCTTTATAAGATTGAAGAAGGTTTTCCACGCCATCTCTGTTTGCAGGTGACTTGTTGATGTCCAGAAAGTTTGCACATAATCACTTGAAGGCTAGCCATGCACTTAGTTCAAAAGGAGTGAGGGTCTTCTCGAAGTCAGGGTCTGCTAAAACCTCCCTGATTTGTGATCCCACAAATATGTCTTCTTTTAGTTTTGCCGCGCTCAGTTGTGGATATCTTTTGCACAGATATTGGAATTCCTGAGAAATGTCTGTAGCCATTGCTTTCACGAAGTTTTTCATTAGACCCAGTTTCAAATGACGAGGTGGCAGATATATTTTTCTAAGGCTCTACTAGAGGGACATACTGAACACTGTTATTCCAGGTTCATATGTAGATCGAAGTGGCCAGTCACGTTTGTCATAATGTTTTGCAGTGGTACGGCGATCCCACAGGCAGAGGAAGCAACAGTACTTCGCGAATCCTCCTTGCATACCCATTAGCATGCCTATGACTTTTAGATCACCACATATTTACCACTGATTGGTTTGGTAGTTTATGGCTTTAAGAAGGTCATCCATATTGTCATATGTCTCTTTAAGGTGGACAGAATGGCCAATAGGAATAGAAGTCTTTACATTGCCATTGTACAAAAGGACAGCCTTCAGACTTGTCTTAGAAGAATCAATAAAGAGACGCCAGTCATACGCCTCATATGTCTGTGACAAGACTTCGAACAATACATTTATATCATGGAAGTAGCAGAGAGGTCCAGTAACTGTGAAGAATGAAGTTAAATCACGATTAAGCTTTCTAAAGTAACTCACATGCACATTTTTCTCGAGTAAGAATTTTTTCTGTAGTCGAGATGCTAGAAGTTCTGCTTTCTCCTTTGACAGTGACAGATCTCTTACAAGATCATTCAAATCTTCCTGAGTAGGTAACTTTGGCTCAGAGTTAGCATCCTCATATTCAACATCCGCATCTAATGTGCATGCACCTTCAGTACTGCTTTCATTACTGCTATCATCAGATACGAGGCCATCATCAGGTTGAACTGGAATTGGCAAATATACATCATGTGGAACTGGTCTGCACGTCGAATCAATGGTTGGATAAACAATTTGGTGCTTGTTCTTTGCAAAAAACCCTTTTGTGTTCCCACTGCAAAAATAGCAATCTTCGAGATTATCTCTGGGCTCTCTCCATATCAAAGAAACAGCGAATGACATTGAAAGCTTTCTTTTTGTTAATCCAGTCACGTAATCCATTAGAGCAGGAAGTACAAATTTGGTGTGGTGCCCATGCTTTATCTTGGTCACCCAGAGGGCAACCGAAGTAGAGTTTGTACATTTTCTTTCTATCATTTGTGATAGTACGCTACTGAGATTTTGTTGTAAAATGCCCACATACATAATAAAAGTTATCTGGATGATTTTTGCACTCTCGAAGCATTGTTACTGCTTTTTGGAAATATTTGGAAGACTCTTATGATCAACGCAGAAGGAGCAGCTTAGAAGATGGACATCACATGAGGAACCTGAAAGCATAAAACAGAATTATAAATAATTGCGCAAAATATACATGCGGGTTACAAATGTAAATGAATTCTTCTCCATTGACATTTAACCAGCAAGAATTCACGAAGCATCTAGTTTGCTCATCTTAGCAGTACAATAATGTTGCATGCAATAGAGCAAAACCAGTAATATACTACATTTTATAATCGCAGGCGGACATTTTGAATTTTAGCATATGTTAAAAACCGTACGTGCTAGAGAATTTAGAAAAGTATAGTAAGGCCTCTGAAGAAAAATGTGTTTTAACCAATGTAACTAGACAACCAGACAGGCAGGATTAAGTTTTCTATTTTCAGGAAACCGACAAATAATTTATCCTATGTCCATTTTTATTCAGGTAATTCTAAAAATATCAAAACATTAGTATTTTTTCCATGTATCTTAGGGCTCACAAAATATCTAGTCCTGAGTATTTAGATCAAGAATTTACAAAAAAAATTGAAGAGATTGTCTTCAATCTGTGTTACCCGAAATATTTTTAAGAAAACTGCATGTATAAAGCTAAAAAAACATCTATAACCACAAGTTAGAGAAAATAGAACCTTTACACAACATATTACTTTTACCTTAGCATGATAATTTCTTGTATGCAGTACCAATGTTAAAACAACTTAATATAAGTGTAACTTTTAAATACAATTATACATTTAAAAATATGTTAATAAAAGACAGCCCACGGAACGATAATAATGTAATATATAGTATACCTTGTTTGGATTGTAATTTATTCTATGTAGGTCAAACTTCTAAAAATATCTCTGTAAGAATTGAGCAACATCAAAATGCAGTATCTAAGGGATATACAAATAGTGCTATGGTTGTCACAGGCTTAAGATGGATCACCAGATTAACTGGTCAAAAGCAGATACCATAATGCATATAAATGATTTTATTATCATAAATATCTTTGAATCGTTCCTAATCTCCAGCACCAAGGTAAGGAATGTAAATATTAGCCCGGGTTTGTTTTCCTTAGATCCAGTCCTATCTTTCTTCCTCAAATCAAACTTATCAGAGGTCATAAAAAATCTAACCATCTGATTTTATAATGAAAACATTGCTTTGTATAAATACGGTGTCTCTCTATTTTATAAGCCATTGTGAGTTTGAAAATGTTAAGATAACGAAAGTATTAGCTCCAATCAATCTTTCTTCTTCTCTACGTGGTATAACCAAATTTGTATACTATTTCACGTGTTTCCTCTCGTGATTTATACCCATATATATATATATATATATATATATATATATATATATATATATATATATATATATATATATATATATATATATATATGAGCAAGTTTCGAATAGCGTGGGACATAAACAGCTGCCCCGACATATGTCACTTCTCCAAGACGCCAAAGGTGCAAGAATGAAAATTTTGCGGTAGGTTGCCTTGTGGGAAAGTCTGTGAGCATCATTTAGGAATGTCGTTTAAGATAAATCTGCATACTTTCTGGTCGCAAATGGTAACAGTGGTTTCTGCGTTAAGGCCAAGGCACGCCTCAGAATGGCATTTGCGTTCTTTTGAGGATTCAGTGTGAACCGTACCAGCTTGAGAATTGTAAAGAGTAGTCCCTGGGATTCCCATGCTTTCCCTTTCTCATCATAGTTTATGGTGTTTATCGTAGGTCGACCCGCTTCGAGGCTACCATTTTTGGCCTAAAATTCTGCAACCTCCTAGTCTAATTTGCGTAGGGGAAACGACTCATTTCCCCCTCCCTTAGTTCCCCCAATAACCCTTTTCCCCCTTCAGAGTAAAGGATATAAATGGGGCCGTGAGCTCTTTTAAGTTATTCTGTTGTGAGGATTCTGCCTGATTTTTCCACTGAATCTTTGTCCGTCACTTATCTTGACGTCCATTTTGGAGACCCGTACTGGATTCCTTCGTGCAGCGAGGATTTTCTGCCATTGATTCCTGCCAGCGTTGTCGCTGCCCCTCTATCGGCTGCATCGATTTGTGCTCTTACAGTTACGTTTGCAAGTGTTCTCCTTTGTGAAGCCGTTCCCACTGGGCACGTGAAAGCTCTCTTCCAGTCACCTCGCCATCTCCTCTTTGGGGAATTCCGTCATCTCGAATTTCTTCACTCGGATCGCTGGGGCTTCCGATTATCGTTCCCCGTGGTTTCGACGCATTTTTCCCCATATCGCTGTCTGTGTGTTTCTCCTCGCCGAAGACTGCCATCTCATTCACCCCTGTCGACTTGGGTCGATTTCACTCATCGTCGCCGAGCCTCTTTCGCCTGGGTTCCCGACGTGGATTATTGCTTCACTGCTCTGGTATCAGGTATTTTGGAGTATCTCTTTCTTCTTACGTCCCCTTTAAATTAATTAAGTGTTATTCATGTAACTTTAGGCCTTTGGGTAAGGGACGTAAGACAGGGAGGTTATTCCGGGAACACCTGTCACTAGAGTAGCGAAGCCTATTTTTATCTTCAACGGCACGTGCTGAAGAAGTCAATCCCTCCTAAAAACAAAACAAAACAAGGACCATTCAAAATCTCACTACGAGGATTGTGAATTCTTCTTCAAAAGAAATCAACGAAGATTTGTGTCAAACACTTGTTCTAGTCTTGTTTTATATCTAATGTTCTAGCATAATTTTCAGTGGCATTTCTTAAAATGTGACTGTCCGGTTCCTTCAATAAGAAGTCAATGACAGTCATAGTGGAATATCGTATTACACTTTAGTTTCTAAATGCAACTATTCACACCTTGTAATCTCTAAATGCATCCGTTATCCTGTAGTTCCTAAATGTGCCTCGTAAGAGTGCGAGTTATCGCGAGTTAAGTTTATTTTGTAGCATTCCACTCTATTTTTTGACGTTTTATTTTTTTACAATTTACATTCACTTTTTTTGATTGATATTCTTAATTATTTTTTCTATTCCTTTCATTATTATGCACTTTAGCGTTTTTTTATATTTTAAAAGAGCAGAGTACCAACAACGAGGGCATTCTCTCTAGATCCGTAAAATACGTGAATAATTTAGAATAAGTGGAAATGTATGGCTGGTAGTACTCTTAAACAGAAGAGTATGCCAAAAAAGGTCACTACTCGGAGTGCTATTATGGACACGGGCTTTTAAAATCCTGAGACTTTTTCGAATAGAAGTAACCCCTCCCCCTCCCATCCCCCCTCTTCTTGCCTTATATAAGGGTGAAACTTCTTTTAAAACATTCGGGAATTGAAAAAGAGACTATTTTTCAATAGAAACCTTTTGCTTTTGTGGCTTTTTTCCTTATATTTTGTTGTTTATTCGCGTTGTTTTCATATATATATATATATATATATATATATATATATATATATATATATATATATATATATATATATATATATATATATATATATATATATATATATATATATATATATATATATATATATATATATATATATATATATATATATATATATATATATATATATATATATATATATATATATATATATATATATATATATATATATATATATATATATATATATATATATATATATATATATATATATATATATATATATATATATTGGGATGTGGTTGGGGTTGTTTTCATATAAGTTTATTATTTTTTGTCTTTGCGTTTGGCTTTTTTTATAATTTCTTTATTTTGGCCTTAGATTCATAAAATTTGTTTCATTTTCTTGCTTTGTTTTTTATATAATCTGTTTTCTTTGTTTTCATATATTTTGTTTGCGTTTGGCATTTTTTCTTATAATTTCTCTAATTGTGGATTTTTTCATGTAATTTATTTCGTATTTTGGCTTTGTTTTCTTATCAAATGTTTATTTTTGTCCTTGCTTTTATAAAAATTTTTACTTTGTTTCTTATCATTTCTTTATTTCTGATTTTTTTTCATATAAGTTGATTTGTTTTGGGCTTTGTTTTCTTAGAAAATGTATATTTTTGTCTTTGCTTTCAAATATTAGTATATTTTGGGGCTTTGTTTCTTATAATTTCCTTATCTACTGCTTTGTTTCATCTAATCTGATTTGTTTTTGTCTCTATTTTCTTAAAACTTCTTTATTTGGGACTTGATTTTCTTATACTTTCTTTATTTTGGGGATCTTTTTTCTGATAATTTGTTTATTATTTTTTCATTGTTTTCACATAATTTGTTAAGTTTTTAGGCGCGTGCGACTCTATCTTTGACTTTGCGGGTCAGTCGGTTGGTCCCCGCTTTGCTTGTTTTGTTTTGGTAATAACATTATAACTATTCAGCGGAAAGTTTTGATGGTCGTAATGTCGTAAATCAGAATAAGTGAGAGCAAGCGATTTTGATCAGCAGACCTTGTTTGGTTTTGTTTTCATGTAATTTTTACTTTTGTCGTAGAATTGGGTCAAGTTAACCTTTTCTGCGCTTCTCAGCTGAGGTCGCTAACGGCTATGTGAATCGGAGATTTATAATACAAGCAGAGTGAAAATTAATTGAATGTAGTTTGGCAAATAGTCGAATACCTTGGAAGTTCCGGGACAATAGAAAACGGGTACAAAAAAAACTTTACTAATACGCAAATTAATATTCTTTTACAAGGTTAAAAGGGGTTTTAAAACAAGCTATATACACATTAGACGTACACGAGTCTCCGCGAAGGGGGCGGTCGCCGTACAAACAAACCAACGATATTGTCCGAGGGGCGCTCGAATGACCTAGAATGTAACGATGCTGACAATGCAAGATTACACCGGGAGGTGGGGGTGAGGTTTAATCGAGAGAGCACTTGCACTGGAGAGTTGCGCGTTGCTGTTACCTAGGAGATTTGCTCCGAGGGAGTAATCCTTGCCATGGCGCAAAGTTCAAATAATAGTATTTTGACAATGACTATTACGGGATGAACTTAGATCTTGCTCTAGAGTTAGAACACGAATCGAGACTGTGCGTGTTGCATTCGAGGAACGGGTAAAATGAGTACGAGGTAGACTCACGCGAATTAATCGAGAATAACCTGACATTGAGAGGTTATGCGAGAAATGTGCAGAGTCCAACGGGACACGAAAAGCGGGTACTGACGGCGGCGGGCAGCGGATACTGCCTTCAAACTCTGGCGCCGGAGGATTTATAGTGAGGTCAAATGGGGTTTTCCCCCCTCCGTCCGAAAGAGAGGATTCGAGGTTCCGGAACATCGACAGGTGAGAGTAGTCTCGCCCTATTAGCACGGTCGCGAGAAGGTTCCTAAGTCGGCGAGGTGAAACTTTGTCCGACTCTTGATAGGACTTTTGGGCTCTCAAACTTCTCGCGGCTTTCTGCGATAGCGCGCTTTCAGACCACCACGGCGTCTAATGATTTCGCACTCTTCCATTAGCGGAGACAAAAAGGGTCGAGCAGGTCACTATTGTTTCTCTTTCCATTAAAGGCGCGGCAGCGCGCATCTTTCTCTCTATCTCTCTCTCTCTCTTTCTCTTTCTTTCTCTCTGCTATCTGATACTCCTCCATCCACAATTGGAACTTCAGGGAAGGAAGTGACATCGGAAAATGATTAATGGGGGGAGGGGGTATAATTTAAATTCACATAACAATAGCGGATATAGTTGAGAATACCTACGAAATTTTTTTAAAATTGCTCAAAGTACAAAATAGTGAAGCTAGGAGGGAGGGGGGGGGGGGAAATACCATACAAGGTTATATAATGCTACGGCATGTTTGCCGAAAAATATTTTTTCTATCATAACATTAAGTGGGGCTCACTGGTCCGAGGTTCAGTTTATCCTACGATTATACAAAAAAAAAACGGATATAAAAGGAATCTATTGTACACAAATGAACAATATATATATATATATATATATATATATATATATATATATATATATATATATATATATATATATATATATATATATATATATATATAGTACAAGGGATAGACGCTAAAGGTTCGCCTTCATTGTGCTGCCCTCTGCTGTCTTTGATTCTAGGTTCTTCTAATGTCCCTTTTTCTTGTATTATATGTATATATAGCCTGCAATACAAGGTTTCTGCAACTTTCTTTCTTTCTTCAAATTTATTTAAAAGGCAGAAAATATAAATATGGATACGTGTTTCCTTATTATATGGTTGAATATGCAAATTTATTTTATGAACAAAAATTAATACATAAATAAAAAAAGGAAATGGCTCGGAATTAGTTTTGAATAGTATCTAATGGATTTCTTCTTAAACTATCAGCCTACACTTATCTGTGCCTTTTAAATACAAAATGCGGAATTTGAATTCCTGGAAGAACAAGCTCCAACGCATCAGCCGACCGTTATTATTCTTGACATTACGTATGTATGATAGTGGTTTGCGGTACGTTTCCACTACAAATTCCTTGCCTACTAAATACATTCTAAATTTAAGGATTCATGAAATGATAGCGAGGGCTTTTCTCTCAATTACCGCATGATTTTTCTCCCGAGCGAGTAATTTTATGCTTGCGTAAGCGATGGGGAATCTTTCGCCATTATTCTCATACTGGAGGAGGACACATCTTATACCGTCATTACTGGCGTCGGTGCGAATGCCAAACGGTTTGTCCGAGTTAGCGAGGTGGAGGATAGGAGTGGATGCCAACTTCTTGAGTTGGTTAAGTGTGTGAGTCGAAACTGGCGTTTACTCGAGGCGTTCGGGGGCCTTCTTCTTTAATAGCTTGCAGAAAGGGACGGAGATAGTAGCAAATTGGGTATGGAGCGACGATAGAACGATGCAGAGCCTATGAACGACCACAGCTGCTATTTTTTAGTGTCCATTGGCATGCCCAGGATGGCCCGGATCTTTTCTTCCTGCTGGGGGCTAACCAATTATTGCCGATATGGAAGCTGAGGTAATTGATTGTGACAAAAGCGAAGTGGCACTTGACGGGGCAGTTGTCAATTTGTGTTCCCGGGGGTGTATGAACAGGTAGTATGGTTTGGAACGGATGGGTTCCAGGGTGGTTAGTTGGATATTGTGCTCAAAGTGGGTAGCACAACCGGAGATCTCGTTGATGACGTCATCAAAAGACTTAGGAGCGCTTGCAGTTGATCCTTTTGAAGAGAAGATAGCTGGTCGCATATCTTAATTTCCGCGGGCGGAAAATTATTAAAGTCGGGCAAAATATGCAATGGATATTCCTTGTCTTACTTCACGCATGCGACTTGGATTACGCAAAAGGAGTCCAAGTGGTGTACAGATTCCATGGGGGATTCTTTGTCGATTGCAAATACCTGGTTGATGCTCGCGCGCCGGTGGTACCGCTTGAGCATATTAACATGGAAGAGCTTTCTTCCCAAAGGGGTTTTAATAAGGTAATTGACGGGGCCACGGTTCTCGACAATGTGGTAGGGGCCTATTCACTGGCTCAACAATTTGTTGTTTTCCGTGGGGAGGAGAAGCTAAACATCTTCTTTGGAGTTAAATTTTCTTTCTTTGGACGTGCAATCGAAGTATGTCTTATACTTGTCAAAATTGATCTCGGCGTTTTGAGAGGCAATTTCGGCTCACTTTTCTAGCCTACTCCTTAAATCCAGTATATATGGGTAAGAAGTTTGAATATTTTGGTTCAATTTCTGATTGGAATAAAGTTCCTTTAGGATACTCAGGGAGCCTCTGACGTTTCTACCGTATAAAATTTCAAAGGGGGCGACTCCAAATGTACGATGGGGGATTTCACGGTAGGCAAAGAGGGTTACCGGAATGAAGTGGTGCCATTCAGTGGGCTGATATGCACACAACTTCCTGAGAATGGCCTTGAGCCTTCCATTTAGCCTCTCGCACATTCCATTCCCACTCAGGTGAAAAAGAGTGGTAAACAGGGGCTTGATCATCAATAATTTTCCAACGCAGGCCCACACGGAAAAAGATGGAAATAAGGGATTCGGCGCAGTAAATGCTATCGATTTTCTCGAGGGGCACAGCCTCGTAGAATCGGCTGGCAAAGTCGACCAACGTTAAAACGTAACTATGGCCTTCTTTCGACGGGGGGTGGATCAATCTCATTTAGTCAATAGCTTCTCGGGAGAAAGGTTCAAATATTAGTGGTCCCTTCTGCAAAGGCGCAGTTCTGACTCGTCCTGTAATGGCCGCATTTTGGCAAATGTCGCACGAACGACAATATCACAGAATTTCGTCAGTCTCGCCAGGCCAATAAAAATATTTGAAGATCCTCTGAGCGGTCTTCGTGTGACCAAAGTGGAAAGAAAATAGGCTATCGTGACCCGTTTGCAGGATTGGAGGGACGTGGGAGTGGGGTACACATAGTGTGTGGAACTCGGTGTCATTTTACTCGGTGCACACTCGATATAGTAGGTCGTCCCTGATGAGGAAGGAAATCACCTTATTCTCTCTGACGGTTTTGCGTGTTTTGTTCTGGTTTTTGGACCGAAATGGACGAAGAGACTCACTTTACCTCTGGTTTTTGGCAAAGTTATGGCTCATCGCACTCTGGAATTCGGGGGCACACGAGGGCTCCAGAGGTGTAGGGGATTTAAGTTCATTCTTCGCTCAAGAACGAATAGTAACGGGTTGAGCCACGGGAGCGTAAAAACCCGGGGGGATTGACCAATTGGGACCTGGTGAAAAGGAGGAGTGGTTCTAAACTGCGAGTTTTGAGGGCATTTGGACCTCACGTGACCCGGAACTCACAGGAATAGCACACGATGGTCCTCCTAGCAAACGACGAACCAGGGGAGTTGATAGCAAAGAGTTAAACATCACGGTGGGCTGATAAGAAGAGAGGTTTGGGTTTGGCGGGCCCAGTCACCTTAACGAACCTATTCCCATTATTAGGAAAAAATTTGTTCTTGCTGGATTGGATTTAGAAGTTGAGGTTCTGATTTCTTCCCTTCCTTTGGATAGCAGTTGTGGCTAGCCGCGTAGCCATCTGCCTCCTCGATGTATTCCTTGAGAGTAAGGCACCTTCGGTCCTTCATGAAGGATCTGATTTCCGAAAGAAGTGACAAAGGAAATTGGTCCTTGAGGACGGAATAGACGAGGGCGTCGTATTCATGAGGCACCTTGGATGCGTCAATCCAAAAATTAAAGTGACGCTGTATGGAGTAGCTGAACATTCGGAAGTTCTGGTTTGGTCGAATGCGACAGTGCCTAAAATTAGCTCTGTAGAAATCTGGGGTCATTTTGTAAGAGGTGATTAACTTGGCTTTTAACGATGAGTAATCAATTGTTGCCTCTAATGGGAGGGAGATGAAAATGTCCCTAAGTTGGGAGCTAAACAAGGGCAAAAATTTTGCTAAGCCGTCCGTCTCGATGTCACACTGGTTCACCTTGAAGATGTTCTCGAAGTGGGTGAAACAAGACCCAAAGTCTTCGCCTTCTTTAAAGACGGCGAGTTTTATGGTCGCAGAATTCGCTGCGTCTAGTCTAGAACTTTAGGAGTTTATGGAGAGCATTTTGTTCCTCGATGTGCTCATTTCCAATACGTGAGAGCGAATTTTCTTCCTTTCTGCTCGTTCCTTTTCTCTTTCTTCTCATTCCTTTTCTCTTTCTTCTCGTTCCTTTTTTCTTACTTCTCGTTCCTTTTCTATTTCTTCTCGTTCCTTTTCTATTTCTTCTCGGTCCTTTTTTCTTTCTTCTTGCTCCTTTTCTCTTTCGGCATCAGGCAATTGTTGACCAGCAACAAAGGATTTTAAACTCGTTTGGTCCCCAGGATTCACAATATAGACCCCAAGTTCGCAATTTAGGACCGTTAGAAATGGGGCTAGACCATCGAGGGAACAGCATTTCAGATTACCATGTTCAAACCCTTTCGCACTGCTAACTCCTATCGAGGGGAAAGAAGAAACGGTATTAATTGTGGATTCTTTAATTAGAAACCAAGATCCGGAATTCACAGCGTGTAACCCGTCAAAACGTAAACGATTTTGCTTTCCTGGGGGCCGCATTAATAACGTAGTGAGTGAAATAGAAAAATTAGATCAAACACGTAGCGGGCGTACGATCCTCACGCTGGTAGGGGAAAATGATGTCCACAGATACGACAGCACCCTAGAGGGAATAGTAAACCGCGCTAAGACTATGATTGATACTGTGAAAGTTAAAGCGGCTAACGTAGGAATAATTGGTATTTTTCCCCGACTAAAATCCACGTTGCGTCTGCAATCCCGAGCTATCTATACAAACGAGTGCTTAAGCGCTTGTGTCGCGATACTGGAGTTAGCTTCTTTAACGTTTGAGATACATTTCAAGACCAACCTTCACTTTATCAAACGGACGGAATCCATTTAAGCGATGTGGGGAACAGTCGGCTGGGTAGGATTTTAGACCAGTCAGTACGTAGCATGTTAAGTAGGAGAGTTGCGGGGCTACGTGATGCTCATGCGCCGGACCAGTCCTCGCTTGAAATGGCAATGAGTATTGGGGAGCAGGGAAACGAAACCGATTCGCGTGTGTTAGAAGAGTCCACTTAAAGCGTAAATTGAAATGTATATATGCAAATGTTCGTAGCTTAAAAAATAAACTTGCCGAAATAAAAGCCGTAATTCTAGAGGGAAACTACGATCTCGTATTCATAAGTGAGACTTGGATAGATGCACATTCGGGGATCAGTGTTTGCGAATTCAATATAGCAGGTTATAAAATTCATTATAAAAATAGACAAACTGGCAGAGGAGGGGGCGTATTAGGGTATATAAAAGATGACTTAAACGCTATAACGATCGACTCGTCTACGGCAGATTTGAGAAGTGAGGCCTTATTAATCCAATTATGTTTAATGCAAAAAATAAAATTAATTTAGCCGTCATATATCGTTCACCATCTCAAATGGAAAGAGAAGATGCTGCATTCTTTGATATGCTTTCAGCTTGGGTTGAAAAAGGATCACATTAGTCTTCGGCGATTTTAACCATCTAAACGTTAATTATAGTAACCTAACGTCAGATAAAGCTGGGGAGAGACTACTAAACTTGATTCTGGAAAACTTTCTCGTACAAAAAGTGGAGGAACCAACGCGTAATAATAATATCCTCGATTTAATCATGGCGACTGACGAGTCATTGGTAGAAAATGTTTGTGTAGGAGAGCATTTAGCCTCGAGTGACCATAATGCGATTAGATTCGAAGTAAACACGTGCGTAGAAGTAAAAATGAGCACTCAGCTCATCCCACGTTTTGGTAGCTGTAATTTTGATACTTTTCGGGAAAGGATTAAGGATGTAGACTGGGGAATGCGCTTCGAGAATAGGTCAGTAGGAGAAATGTACACTGAGCTTCGGCGTACACTCCTTAGTGTGAATTTCGACTTGGTAAAGTATGGGCGCCGTAAGAGCGGGAAGTCGATGAGAGCGCCGTGGGTTAGCCCACTAATATTAAGCTTAATTAAGGACCAAAATAGAAAATTTCAAATACATAAGAACAACAAGTCATTTATAAGTCGGGAAAATTACATAGATTCTCGAAGAGAAGTTAAACGGGTGGTTAGAGATGCGAAGCGGAAATATGAAATAAAACTTGCTAAGGATTCGAAGAAGGAACCGAAACGGTTTTATGGCTGCTAAGTAAACAGTAGGAAACCCTTAAAAGGTTCAATAGGGCCGATTAAAGACAAAGATGGTAGTTTGACGGAATTTCCGGCGGAAATGTCTAAAATTTTAAATGAACATTTCACAAGCGTCTTTAATATTGAAGATTCATCACAATTAGGATCGTTAGTTGAAGAAGTACATAATACTGATATTTGCATATCCGATATAACAGTTAATGAAGAGGAAATTCTTAAATATATTAACCTGATGAAAAAGTCGAAATCACCTGGGCCCGATGGCATTTACCGCACTCATTTAAAGGAACTTAAGAATGAGCTTTCGAAGCCGCTGCGTGCAATTTTCGATCGCTCATTAGAAGATGGCGTAGTCCCTTTAGACTTCAAGCGTGCAAACGTTACACCAATATTTAAGAATGGGAATAGATAAGAAGCAACGAATTTTCGTCCTATTAGTCTAACTTCGGTAGTTGGAAAGCTTTTAGAATCGGTAATTAGAGATAGAATAGTGAGCCACCTTGAGCTAAATAATCTGATTAAAGATTCCCAACATGGGTTTAGGCGGGCGAGATCGTGCTTGACAAATTTGCTCGAATTCTTCCATAAAATGATTTGCGTTTACGACGAAAGCAAAGCTGTAGATTTAATCTATCTAGACTTTAAAAAGGCGTTTGACACCGTTCCGCACGAAAGATTATTAATGAAAGTTAAAGCAATCGGTGTGAAGGGTAAGATATTAAATTGGATTAGAAATTGGCTGAAAGATCGTTCGCAGCGAGTAGTTATAAATGGTGAATGTTCTGATTGGGTTAACGTCAGTAGTGGAGTGCCACAAGGCTCGGTTCTTAGCCCATTATTGTTTCTAATATATATAAACGATTTGGATAATGGCGTATTTAGTGCGATTTCTAAATTTGCTGACGACACGAAGCTGGGCAACCGTGCCTATGTAAGATCGGATGTAGAAAAATTACAAAAGGACCTAAACTTGATTGTCAGATGGGCGGATAAGTGGCAAATGCAGTTTAATTTAAGTAAATGCAAGGTGATGCATTTGGGTTGTCATAATTTGAGGGTAGAGTATACCATGAAAGGCCAGATCCTCGACGTGGTTAAATTGAAAAACGACCTGGAAGTTTTCGTCTCGGATGACTTCAAAATCACGAAACAATGCGCAGATGCATGTAAAAAATCAAATCGTGTGCTGGGTTATATCACGCGTAATTTCACGTTCAAATCCAAAGATGTAATTTTACCGTTATATAAATCACTTGTGCGTCCACTGCTCGAATGCGCGGTTCAATTTTGGGCTCCATACTTAAACAAAGAAAGAGTGCAGCGTAGGGCTACAAAATTAATTCCCGAGCTGAGAAACAGGCCGTACGAGGAAAGACTCAGGGCATTAGATTTGTCATCTCTCGAAGGCAGAAGATTACGTGGCCATCTAATAGAAGTATTTAAATTATTGAAAGGATTTTCAAACGTTGATTATAGGAATTTGTCCGAATTGGATCATAGGGGAAACACTCGCCAACACGGATTAAAATTAGTGAACAAGCGATTTAACACTAGTATAGCCCAAAACTATTTTACGTTTAAAATTACTTAAATTTGGAATAGGCTGCCCACCCACGTAGTAGATAGAACGTCGGTAAATATGTTTAAAAACCGTCTCGACACGCACTCAAATAGTATAAATATAACGTAGTCTGAGCACAGTAAATAAAAACGTCTTTTGCAAAAAAAGTTTGGAGCGGAGGAACAACGAGTAAAAATGATGACTAAAAATGATGCCAGCGATTTCTCTTGCATGTGTAGTTTAGATATCCATTTTCTTTTCTGCCTATCCTATAAATAGTCTTACTATCCTAAAATTAGATTTTCACCACTAGCATTTGAGGGCTGCAGAAGTTGACAAGAAAAACTTTCTATCACCCCCCCACCCCTAGGTTGAAGTAGTTAATATGCATGAAAATGTACACATGCAGATAAGTGTGTACAGTAGATTATATATTAAAAAAATATAATAAAATAAAATAAAAAAAAAAGAAAATAAAAATAAATATATAGCATGTTAGAGATACACTCGTAGATAAGTGTGTATCGTAGTTATGGATTTAGTGTAGCGGACTAGCCTCGAGCGGACCTTAGGGTCTTTGCTGGTCCTAGATTCTGTAGTTCTGTCGTTCTCTGTCTTTTTTTTTCGGCCCTTTCTCTTCTTTCTTCTTCCTGGATGTAGGCTATAAGATCTTTGCCACTGAGTCCGAGTGACTCACGATGGGCCATGAAAATTTAAAACGGCGATTTGCTGCTGATTTTACGCGATAAGCACAAAAAGAATTAAATTAAGGCAGAACAATGGATATGGAGGAAATATGGATTTCTTTACGCAGGAGCGGGAGTGCCAATGGTTTTGCTAAATAAATAAAAGCATGAACAACAAAAGTGGAGGGGGAGGCGAAACACTCGTGAGAGAGCTTTTGCGGTCCAGATTTCACTGTGATTGAGACGAGAGTTACAGCACTGCTAGCACAGCAATACGAAGAATAATACTATTTTTTCTATACCTTCAACTTACGGCACTAGATAAGGCCTTGAAGGACAATTATTCAATTCAGAGGGGAAATAATATTAATAGTTAAACACGGTAACTCGACAATCAATTCGCAAAAAAAATAAATGGGAACAGGAAATAGGTATGCAATGATTATTTCTCACCTTTTAAACTCCAGAACCGGAGCCCAAGATTAGCCACCAATTAATAATTTAACCAATGTTAACCAATAGATTGATCATATTTCCATCAATTAATTGACTAAGATTAACCCTAATAAACTAGACGCCATTTTAATATATAATAGATATTACTATATGTCGTAGAATAGGGTCAAGTTAACCCTTTCTGCGTTTCTCAGCCGAGGGAGATGGCGGCTATGTGCGTAGGAGATTTATAATACAAGCAGAGTGCACATTAACTGAATGTAGGTTGGCCAAATAGTTGACTATCTTGGAGGTTCCGGTACAATAGAAAACGCGTACAAAAATAACTTCACTAATATTCAAATTAATATTCTTTTACAAAGTTAAAAGGGGTTTTAAAACAAGCTATATACACATTAGACGTACACGAGTCTGATCTGCTAAAATGGCCAGAGACTTGGCGGAGATGGTGCCGTACAAACAAACGAACGATATTGACCGACCGATCGAATGACCTTGAGTGTAACGATGCCGACGATTCAGGATTACACTGGGGGTTAATCGAGAGAGCACATGCACAAGAGAGTTCCGCGTTGCTGTTACCTCGGAGATTTTCTCCGAGAGAGTAATCCTTGCCTTGGTGCATAGTTCAAATAATATTCTCTTGACGACAATGACTATTACGGGATGAACTTAGATCTTGCTTTAGAGTTAGAACATGAATCGAGACTGTTCGCGTTGCGTTCAAGGAGTGGGTAGAACGAATACGGGGTAGAATCACGCGAATTAATCGAGAATACCCGGAGCTTGAGGGGTTCTGCGAGAATTGTGCAGAGTCCAACGAGACGACGCGAATAGTGGATACTGACGCGGAGTGGGCAGAAGATACTGTCGGGCGGCCGGGTGGCGGATACTGTCTTCAAACTCTAACGCCGGAGGATTTGTAGTGGGCTCGAATGGATTTTTCTGAAGGGAAGGATTCCAGGTTCCGACGCATCAGCAGGCGAGAGTAATCTCGCCCTATTAGCACGATCACGAGAAGGTTCCTAAGTCGGCGAGGCGAAATTTTGCCCGACTGCCGATAAAAGCTTTTGGGCTCTCAAACTTGTCGCGGCTTTCTGCGCTAGCGGGCTTTCAGGCCACCACGGTGTCTCATGATTTCGCACTTCCATTAGCGCAAAAAAAAGGGTCGAACAGGTGTCTGTTCTCTCTCTCTCTCTCTCCATTGAAGGCGCGGCACCGTGCATCTTTCTCTCTATTTCTGATCTCTGACAACTTTCTTTTTTTTATTCTTTTCTGTTCATAAGAAGGACGAGCACCCCACCATTAGGATAGGTGATTTTTTAGGATCATAGTGGTAAATCCACGTCTTATCACCTGTAATAAATCGATCCATGAATTGTTCTTCCTTTGTTTTGACCCTGATTAATAGGGCCATCAAAATATAGGTTGGACGAGTCAACTTTTCTGGCCGCAATGCTTTTGGTACCACTCGCACCAAAGAGTGGCAAAATGTTCACTTTAGATCAGAGATTTAGATTCCTGTAAGAGTTTCAAGGCGGTGGATGTGGTCTACTTAGACTTTCAGAAAGCCTTTGATAAGGTACCACACCGCCGCCTTCTCCGGAAAGTGCGAGCGCTGGGCATAGACGGAAAGGTAGCCAGCTGGATAGAGAACTGGCTAAGTGGCAGAAGGCAACGGGTGGTGGTGAATGGACAGGCTTCTAAGTGGGTGCCCGTTACTAGTGGGGTGCCTCAAGGTTCTGTCCTAGGATCACTACTATTCATTATTTACTTCAACGACATGGATGGTGACATAGTTGCCAAGATTTCCAAATTTGCCGACGATACCAAGCTTGGTATGAACGTTGCAAAAGATGGAAATACTGCCCGCCTGTAGGAAGATCTTCGAAGGATTGGGGAGTGGTCGAACACGTGGAAAATTCCTTTTAACGTGAACAAATGCAAAGTGATGCATATCAGGCACCGAAACCCCCAATCTCAGTATATCCTTAAGGGCACTGCTATTGAATCCACCGACACTGAGAAGGACTTGGGTGTAACAATCACTAGTGACCTCAAGTTTTCGAAACAGTGCATTGAGGCGGAGAAAAAGGCCCAAAGGATGCTCGGCTACATAAAGCGCCAGTTTGGATATCGAAACGAGGAGATTGTACTGTGTTTGTACAACTAACTTGTCCGACCGCACCTGGAGTATGCCGTACAATTTTGGAGTCCTTCATTTCGAAAGGACATCGCGAAATTGGAACGCGTACAAGCCAGGGCAACCAAACTGATTCCCTCTATCAGAAATAAAAGTTATGAAGATAGATTAAGGGAATTAGATCTGTTCTCGTTGGAAACCCGTAGACTGCGTGGTCAGCTCATCGAAGTTTTCAAAATACTTCGAGGGTTCGACAATGTTGACTATAGGGATATATTCACACTTGTTGAGAGCAGAACAAGAAATCACGGCATTTAATTTGAACTGAAGTGTTACAACCGCGATCCGTGTGGAAAATCTTTCACGTACAGTATCTGGGGTAGTTGGAACGCACTTCCAGTGGTAGTTGTCAAAGGAAAATCTGTTGACCAGTTCAAGTCAAGAGTAGACAGGGTTTTGAAAAGTGGCCGTTTAAGGACATAAAGCATTTGAGCAGAGATGTGCCCGCTCGACTGCTAGTCCAAAGGACTAGCAGTAAAGTCTTCTAGGGTACTTTATTTCCTTGTTACTCCTTGTTGTAACTCTTCGCTCTTCACCAAATTGTGGCGTTACTGTTACGATTTATTCATTCTTCAAGTTTGACGGTCTTCTTTGCCAATTCCCCCCAAATATAATCCTTTTATTAACAGCTGATTTTTGTAGGTTTTTTATGGCTTGTGATGGTCTCTATCAGAGTTCAAACAAGAATTTGATGTTGGCACTTACCTCTAAATCGCCCGTGTAATAGTTCGAAAAATGATGTATTTATAAGACCCAGTTCACCATACAATGATATGTCAATTAATAAAATAACCCTTCTAAAATCATCATCAAATTACATAAATATGAGTAACCACGTTTTGTATATGGTGTTCTATTAAGACGGATCGAAGTTAGCAGTGAATAAAACAGTGTTATTGGTGAAAAGTATTGATTTCACTATTGGATCATGTTATTTGAGTCATGGTAATTATGTGTGAAAAATAATAGCGCCTAAATGTCCGCCAAGGCTTCTGAGGCAGGCTTCCACTCGATGGTAAAAGATTTTTATGACGTCTCTGCATAGTTACTCCTCGATCTCACCAATATGCTTTATTATCTCATCATTCAGCTGTTGAATTGTTGTTGGCTTGTTGGCATAGACCTTACTTTTGAGATGACCCTAAAGGAAGAAATCTAAAGGCGTGAAGTCACACGATCGTAGTAGCCAATAGACTTCGCTGTTTCGAGAGAAGATGCGACCTGGAAACTTCTCATTCAATAAAGCCATTGTTGCATTGGCTGTATAGCATGTGATGCCGTCTTGTTGAAACCACAAATCTTCGACATCCATAGAATTCAATTTAGGCCATAAATTTTGTTATCATGGCATAGTATCGCTTTCCTGTCACCGTAACAGAATTCCCGGCATCATTTTCGAAGAAATACGGCCCAATGATTCCGCTAGCAAAAAATGCGCACTAAACAGTGACCTTTTGTGGATGCAGTGGCTTTTCAACAATCTTCCTGGGATTTTCATCAGCCCAAAGGCGACAATTCTGCTTATTAACGAATCCACCAAGATGAAAATGGTCTTCATCACTAAAGATGATTTTTTGCGAAAAATCATCATCGGCTTGTCTTTTTGCTTGTGCACCCAATTGACGAATGTGCGGTGCTTCAAGTGGTCAGCAGTCTTCAGTTCTTGTCTCAATTGAATTTTGTAAGCGTGTAGAGACAAATCTTTTGTGTAAAATTCAATGTAACGTTGTTGTGGAGAGGTTCAATTCCTGCGCGCGATGACGAATAGAGGTATCTGGATCTTCGGCCACACTCTCGTGCACTGCAGCAATGTTTTAATCTGAACGGCGTAAAAGAGTACGCAATGGCGTTTTCATATCTGCCACCGACCCCGTTTGTTGGAATTTACGAACAATTTTCCCAATTGCACTCTCGGTTAGGCGATTATGTTGACCAAAAAATCGCAAAGTGCTCGAAATGCGTTTCTGTTTGAACGTCCATTTTCATAATAGGCTTCGATAACTTTAACACGTTGTTCAATTGTTAATCTTTCCATGATTAAAATTGCAAAAAACTGAAGTTGTTAAATCTGAAAGAAAAAGAAAAAAATCATCAGACGCTTAAACTTAACCAACATTTAAAATTGGTCCAAGTTATTGGAACACTTTTTACTTAATAAAGATAAACAAGACATTTTTCCCTTACTTTCTGACACTCTTTTCATAGTATTTATCTGTGGATTCATTAGCATTATGAACATTTTGCAATCAGAGATAATCTTTTGAGGATTCGAATCATGGCCCGTTTTTGGTGCGTATAAGGCGAAGATAACCCAAATTCTTTGGCAACGGAGCTGGTAGAAATCTGTGAGCAAAATTGTTTCTAATTTGCCTTTTAATTCATATAAAATGGTCAAAGTTCCAAATCACCTTCGTTTAAATTAAAGTTGGAAATTCCAAATAAAATTGAAAGATTTTGGAATTTTAGCGGAAATTTAATTACGATTGCAGTGGATAAACTCAAAATGTGATTTCTTAGAGTCAGTGAAATTCTAAGGAGGCGGGGTTCCATTTGGTTACTTGTGAAACTCCCGTGTTTATTTTTTATTACATTTTAAAATGTATAATTGAGTATGGTCTTAAATATTTAGTGCTTATAAACGCTGCTAATGACAGTCATACAATTTTCGATCTACTTATTATTTCTGAATTCCGCCACGCAAACATTTTTTGTAGTTAGGCGTTGGGTATAATTGCATAATATTTCAGAAAGGACCATTATCCCTTTCACATACCAAAAAATTATATTATCTTTTGTATTCTGATATGCTATGAATGCATTCGACCTTCATTTTCGTCGAAAATCAAGCGTTATTGAGAAAACTAACCTAACCTCAGAATAAGGAAGTAACTGTAATGAGAGTAGTTAAATAGAACGAAACATACCGGAAAATATTTCTTTTCGGTAAACTCACTCTCTATTACTTTGTAGACAAAACCTTGCTCGGTACCATACACTTCGCTCTTGAAAAAGCAACACTAGTCTCATTCTGCTCAAAAAGTAATAAAAATAAATAGGTACGAGCGGAGCCAAATGGAACATAGAACACAATTCCAATATCCAAACGATAGGATTCGAAAGCGACAAACATAAACGAACTCAAGTGACATAAATGGGAAAGAGAAATGAAAAACAACAAACAAACAACGAAAAATAACTATGGTGGCAAATGTTGCCCTATTTATAACAGCATGAATATAGGTTTGCGGGTTATATCAAACCAAATGCAATAATGTCCATATATATATATATATATATATATATATATATATATATGCAATGTCCCGCAGGAAAAATGAAAAGGTGTTTCCAAGTACTTTCGAACTTTATTAAGTTCCTTATTAAGGATAACTACAAGAAATAGTATTATATTAGAGGTATATATACGAAAGAAAAGTATGAAAGACCGCCTCAAAAACAAGAAATCTCCAATGAGGAAGAGGGAAGGGGGAAGGTAAAAAAACACATTAAGAATTACAAGAAGCAGGTAGTAAGGTCAAACTAAGTCGAAGGAAAGGGTAACAGATTCAAAGAAATAGAGATAGCCTAACGAGGAAGATTATAAGACACGATGAGCAAAAGGGGGGGAAAATACAAAGTACAAAACAGAGCAGTGACAACTAGCGAATGCAGTTTTTTGTATCTGGTTGGAGATTAAAGATCAGTTGAGGAAGATTCATTTCATTTTCTAAAACTAATTTGAATTTTGGCCGTGAGCTTTTGCCTTTCTTAAGGAATCCTCAGACCGAAGTCTTCGTTATTGTTGAGGCTACGTTGATTTGGTGTTTTTCCTTGCTTTTGCATCCTTTACTGGTGAGGTAGCTCATTGGTGGTCGTGACAGCGAAGAATGAAATTGATTTTCGTTCTTTGGTGCCTTTTTAGGTCAAAGTCAGAGTACCATGTTCCTTTAGCAGAAAAAGTGAAGTACTCGCTCGGAACTGGTGCGTTGAGTGTTAAGTGTGGGATCTGTTTTGATCTTCGAAATTCTTCATCAAGTGCGGTCCACGTTGAGCAGTCCTTGATGGCTCTTCTTATGTATGACTTTGACTTGTTGTAAGAGTAGGTGTGGGTAGGGGATATAGATAGGGTGTGTGGACAAATAGCGGAACATAGACCAGTGGTGAAAAGAAAAAGAAGTGTGGAATGGTGCAAAGAGATGCTAGTGCCTGGTGATCAGGCCTATCACTTTTAAGCTTTTTGGTTTTGTGGTTCCTTTGTTGTCTTTGAATTAGTGTATATATAAATATATATATATATATATATATATATATATATATATATATAATATGGCGTTCAAGCCATTTGTCTTTAAAAAACAATTAATGTCCTTGGATATGATATGCGAATTTGCTGTTGTAGTAATAATTACTTTAGTGTTGTACTTAGTGTCTTTGCCTGTTTATTATATATTGTAGTGTGTGTAATTCGTGTTTTTTTGTTTTTTCATGGATGTATTCTAAAGTGAATTTGGGTTTTCATCGGTAAATATGGGTTTTCATCGGTGAGTTTGTAGAAATCGGTGAGGTTTCACAATAAGGTATTTTTTTTCTCGGTTGGGTTGTTTATTTGGTTTAGGATAAAAAACATTTCTATTCACATGTGTAGAACGGCACTTCTGCTCCGCCGGCTAAAACCTCGGCGGCGCTTGGAAATCTGGCGCGACTTATTCCATTCCGGTTCTGGTCAATCATTTGGACGATATCATTGTCCAATTCATTTTTAACCATTTCCTGCATATTCCTTGTCCGTTCTTCTATGACAATGTTAATGGGACTTAACCTAGCGTCCCGGTGTAGCTCTTCTTGGCGTCTTCCTTCTCGCCTGAGTGTAACTGTAATTAGATACACACATTTGCTCTGCACCACTTGTAGTTTCCTCTTTTGTGTCTTCGAGACACACGAGAGAGCGGAAGCGGGGTATAGCAGCGTCGATCTTTTTCTTATTGCTTTGACGGAGACTTCTAAACCTGTATAGAGTTTTGACTGCAGCAGTGGCCTTGGTGATTCCTTCTTGGACGTGCTTATTGTAACCGGATGAGGTAATCTTCATTCCGAGTACATTGCACTCCGTGGTGTAGGGATAACGTCTATCCCCCACCCCACGTCGTAAAGTAGTATTCTGCCTATGGGGACTACTTTGAACTTTTCCTGCATGCTGTGGATCTTCCACCGAGCCTCCTAGGTGTTAATTTTTTCAATTTTTGCTGCTTTTATACGAGCTTGCCAAAGTGCATTCCTCCATGGACAATTGATTACCTGGGTGAAATCTTTGGCAAATTGAATGTTGAGGCAAGTAGGTCTTACACGGCCTGGGACATCAGTGGTGTAAATCAAATAGAGAGTGGGTGACGGGACCTTTCCCCCTGAGGGAGGCCCGCAGTGAGCGGAAACTTTGGTCCATCCGTTCACCATAAACTGTTGTACGCCGCTCTCTCCATAACATAGTAACAGGGAGTTCTTTCTAAGTTTTAACTTAGGTCCAGTCGTAAGATCTTGTACTGCATTCCCCGTTGCTACACCTTATCAAACGCCTTTAATACATCCCGATAAACAATGTCCACTTAACTCTTTTCCAGTTTTGCTTGGGCTAGCTTTTCCGTGATGACAATAATCGCCATCTCCGAAACCCGAATTGATGTGGGTTAAAGAGGGAGTGTTCCTCCAGGTCAGACACCAGTCTTCTGTTGAGGATTTTCTCGAAGAGCTTCCCGCCAAATTCTAGAAATGAAATTAGCCGATAGCTTTCCTTCAACGTTGGGTCCTTTCCTTATAGGCAAGAAAATAATCTTAGCCATTTTATAAGCATCTGGAAAGTATCCCGTGTTCAGACAGGAGTTATATATTCTTCTCATGCCTTTGATGACATTGGCTGGTAACTGTTAAAAGTTTAGCTTTGTAAGCCCCGATTGTCCTGGGGCTTTTTGTCGGAAAGAGCGGAGCGCGCCGAGTAGTTCTTCCTCAGTAATCTCGGCGTCTCCGTCGAACTCTCTATCCATCTGGTGGTCAGGGTGCGTCTTGTGTATTTGTTCATTAAACTCGTCGATGATGTTGCTTTCAAACTCTAGGTTATAGCCTTTGTTTTCCTAGTCAGTTATACTGAATATCTTTTCTCAATAACTTCGGAATAGCTATTCAATTCTTCCTTCTTCCGTTTGATGTATCCATCTTCCTTTTGTAGCTCGATCTTCTGCTTCTTCTCAGTCAATCGTTTGAGATTTCTGATCTTTTTCCAAAAAACTTTGGGATTGCCTTATGATCGAGGCGATCGATATCCTCATCCCATCTTCTCCATTCTTGCTCGAGGATCAACTGGTTGAGTTCTTCTTTGATTTATTTACTTCGCTGCATTGAGTGAACTGACGCATTCCTGATGTTGATTTCATACAATAACTGTATAAATCCTTCATGTATTCGGTCCATCTGTAGGTAGAGTTGGTCCTATACTCGGATTTATGGATACAAGCCATATCTGCGTTGATGAGATGGTTATTGAGGTCATCGAGTGCCTCTTTAATCTCCTCGAGAATTGCCTCGTCCAAGGTGGGCGGATCGTAGGCCTCGAGAAGGCGCACGTAGCGTTTCTAGTCTGCTCTTTTGTAGTTCTTACTGACTACAGCTGGAACTTGTATAGGGTTCCTGTTGATAGTGAGTAGGATCCATATATGGTCACGACATGGTACCTGGACTGGTTCCATGTAGTAATTGATCGGCCGATGACGATTTCCCAGATATATATCTGGTTTTGTGGTACATGGTGCTCTGACAAAGGTGAGGAATTCGGAGCCTATTCGCTGAGCAATATTTCTGTCCAGAAATAGATCCAGGCTTCTTCCTATACTTTTGAAGTTCCTGTAACCGGATTCTCGACATCTGGCGTTCAGATCCCTCATTAATATACAGGGGGCTCTTCTGCCAAATAGGCCAGTGAGAGTGTGAATTGGTAACACATTTCTCCTCGGGGCTTGGTATCCGGTAGCAATAAACAACTTTCCTAAGTCAAGTTCCACCTCAATTGCGAGGTAGGATTCTTCTAGGTTTCGTATCTGCTTGTATTTAATCCCTTTCTTTATTGCAATAGCGGCTCCGTCGAACCGTTCCTGCGAATAATTTGCGATCAACACATCGTAGTTCCAGATTTTCATTTCTGCACTACGCGTGTCGATCCCGTGTTCCGAAATTAAGATGATGTCTGCATCAATTTCCCTGAATACATTTCTGTAAAGAAGTCTTTTCGTCGTCCAGCCGTTGGTGTTAATTTTCAATATCTTCAGTGCGTTCCGTAACATGGTTAATTGTTTTTACCTATGCTTCTTCTTCTTTGGGGTTGGTTGGGCTGTTTTACTTTGCCCAGGGTTTTCCTTTTTCGGAGGGGGGCCTCGGGGTTTTAGACCTGCTCTTTGTAGCTCGTGTACGGGTGCAGGGGCCCTCTTTGTTATCAGAATAGGAGGATCCCTCCTCACTTTCAGCCTTTTCTTCTTCGTCGTCTTCTTCAGATTCCTCAGATGAGCGAGCTTCGACGATCTCCTCCAGTCCAGACTTGACGGTGTTGTTCTTTATGACTGAGTCTTTGAATGCCTTGGAGCATTCAGGGTATACAGAAATAATTACCGAAGGGAGATTGTTTGCTTCCAGGAGAGCATTAATACCTGATTATAGCAGCCAGGCTTCACTGCATTAGCCACATTTGCGTAGGAAATGCAAATTAGTATTTTTGCACTTAGATCTCTCGTCATGTTCATCTGTGCAAGTACAGGTGCAATATTTATTTCCGCATTTTTCTTGGCGCCGTTTTTGTAGGTCGTTTCCTTAGCTTTCCTCTCTCCTTCTTTCTTTCTTTTGATGATCTCGCAGCGTTTGGAGCAGATCAGAGCCATTGTCCTATGTTCTTCTTTGCAGTTAAGACATTTCTTCTTCGTGCTCTCGCACTTATCAAATCGATGACCTTATGTGGCGCATTCACTGCACCACAGTTTGTTTTTGTCCGAGCGTGTCGTCATAGTATGTTCCTCAAGTTTGTAGCATACAAAGCACATTTGTATGCTATTAAATTTCTCTTGCTGAATGTTTTCGCCTGGTATTCTCATAATAAATACCAGTATTCTATTCTGCGTAGATTTCTTGGCCATTCCAGTCGTAACGAATGTTATCTTAAATACGTGGGTGATTTCGCGAGATTTGATTATTTCACGAACTTGGGCCCAGGGATTGCTTTTGGTGATCCCCTTTTTGAGCTCCTCGGGTGTATGCTCACCCACCCAGCTCACTACTTTGCGGCAGATCACGCTTCCGTTTGCTGCACTTGTGGAGGGGTTTTCGCTTCCAGACCAGTGTTCCTGATGACCTTCGCTCCCTCTTCCGATAGGAGCTGGTCCACGTCCTTAGTCTCGGCACATAGGGCGATGACATCAATTGAGACTTCAATGAGTTTCGCCCTTTTTACTTTTAACTCGAGGTAGAGAGTTTCACAGAGTCACTTTAATGGGAGTTTTTTCATTCCAGGGATGGTCCTTAGGGAGACTTTCTTAGTGAGGGTCTCCATAGTCTTCTGTGTCCTTACTATGTCCTCTTGTGATGTCTTCTTTTCTAAAACCAAAGTGTAATTATGGTGTTTGGAGTGAAAAAGAAAGTTATGAAGTGATAAAGGAGGTAGCGGTTAGTGATGGTATGTTGGGGTACGAGTCCAAAAAATGTGAAAAAACGCCCCCGTCTATTTTCCTGTTGTTCCCCCGCTCGTTTGCTGCCAGAATGATGGGTGATGGATGGATGGGATGGATCTCGAGTAAGAACCTTAAGAGGGGTGAAATATGGAGGACTTGATGCATTAGTGGCCGAATCAACGACCGCAAAAATTTTGCCACCCCCTCTCGGGTACTTACGCCATAACTGCATCCAACTACATAGAGACGGGTGTACTTCCCTTTATGATTCTGGCCGGATCCCCGGAGCGATGAGGATCGCTCCTCCATCTGGGAATCGCAGTTATGACCTAGTTTCGATATAATTTCTGACTTACGCTTCCGCTGTGGGCTAGTCCTCTAACCAGTTTTCACATAAGCCCTTAATTATGTCAGTCCAAGTGGCCGGCATAGTTAAGACGAAATCAATGAATGGCAGGCATCTGAGCAGGTTCACACGCAGCGCGATGGACGAGATCAGTGAGGTGCTTAATCCCTCATTGAATTATGAATCTTCGATGAAAACAGTATTTCTCTTTTTGAAGGGTAAAGCGGAATTCACCGTAAATCTTCCAGAATAGGCGTTCTTCTATGTAGGCAGTGTTCAAAGTTTGTTACTAAGCAAGTAAAAATGCTTTATCCGAAGGTTGTCAGCCGAGCATAGTAGTCGAATATTCGGCCGTCTCTTCTTATGTATGAGCTCATTACCGATTTTTATAGTTGTGAGTTCACTCACTTTTGGCGTTAATGCATCGACCGAAGTCTGTCCCTTTTCGATGTTCGGTGGTGGTATATTTCCCGTCGCTGTTTTGTTTTACCTCTACGTCCAGGAAGGGAATACGGCTCCTTACACTTAACTCGTACGTAAATTTGAGAACAGAATGGGATTCTCAAGTCCTTTTGAGTAGTAGTAAGTGTTGTTCATCCTTAATAGTCAGATATATGCCATCAAGGAATCTGGTGTAAATTTTGGGTGGGTTCGTCATTTTTGTTAAGAGCCTTTCTTCTAGGTTTCTTATGTATGTAGAAGTTCGCGAACGTAGGGCCTAGTGGTGATCCCATCGCTACTCAGTCAATCTGACGGTAATATTTGCCTCTGGTTTTACATATTCTTTAAAGTTGTTTTAATATTTGGCGTTTCCTTCGTGGTGGAAGTAGGTCGTGGTTTTCGTAAACGCACTTTATAATTATTTCAATTGTTTCCTCTATTGTCCCATTGATGAAAAGGCTATCGACATCAAGTGAGGGTGTGGTGTCTCCTAATGGTGAAATATGGAGAATATCGACAAATACTCGTAGGTTGGTCGACTTTATGGAGAATTTTGACAGGATGAATGGCATAATGATTGAATTCAACCGTTCGGCGCGTTTGTATGTCGGCGTTGGGACTTGAGAAATGATTGGTCGAAGTGGGTTATTTTGCTTATGTGATTTGACATTTCAGTAGATGTATCCGGGGCTTTCTTCATCTTTATTAGGAAAGAGTTTATTTTGATTATGGATGCTGTTGTTTTCGGATATTAGCTTGTTGGCTTTTTTTCTTTAGTTGTTCGGTTGGTTCTTTCGTTATTTTTTGAAATTTTGAGGTATCACGAAGTATGTTGTTTAGTTGGTTCATGTATTCTTCTTTGTTAATTAGAACGAAAATGTTTGACTTGTCTGCTTTTCAAACGATGATGTCATTATTATCACGGAACTTTTGATGGATTCTTTCATTTCTTCTGTTAATAGGGAGCCTTTGTTTGTTGTGCGTTTTTAGTTCCTTCTGCGATGAGTTGTGGTGCAAGTTCGTGTTTTATTTTGAGGACTTTCTGTTTTTCAATTTTTCCTAAATATTGATATAATAGTTCAAGTTCTACTTTTTTGTTTGTTTAGTCGTATTTAGGTTAAAGGTAGGAATTTTAACCGAGGTTCAGGACTTTTTTCGATTCTTCATCAGGTATATGGTTGGACAAGTTGAGGAATCCTTCGTTTCAAGATTGGGGGAGAAAAGTTCATCCTCCATAAAGCTTGTTTAATTGTTTGGTTTTAAGATTTCTTTCAGAGAGCTCAGTAGTCTTCAGATTCAGGGAAATTTCTTGGAGAATTTGGTGCTTTAGTTTATTTGCTATGTTGTGTGAAAGGAATTCTTCCTCGAGTCTTCTGATATCGCTCTCCAGTTCAGGTATTCTTTTGAGAATTAGTAGAATTTGCCGTTTTACAAGTTTCTTGCGGAACAAATGTGTAATGTATTCATGGCGGGCTGCTGGGTCATGAGTCTTGATATCGGTGTATGTTGGGAGAAGCTTCTCGTCTATACATGTTTTGTTAAAGACCACTACTACCATTAGCCGGTGCCTAACGCTGCATTTGCAAGAAGGAGGAGTAAAAAACACTACAAAGAAAAGCATAACGCACAAATTACAAGAGCAGCTCTAATCGAAAACACTACCATACTCAGAAGAAACCCTGACCTTCGCCGCCTGAAGATTCTGGAGGCTCTTCTCATTAAAGAGATGGGCCCCAAACTTAACACTCAACGCACCAGTTCCGAGCGAGTACTTCACTTTTTCTGCTAAAGGAACATGGTACTCTGACTTTGACCTAAAATAAGCACCAAAGAACGAAAATCAATTTTATTCTTCGCTGTTCACGACCACCAATGAGCTACCTCACCAGTAAAGGAGGCAAAACCAAAGGAAAACACAAAATCAACGCAGCCTCAACAATAACGAAGACTTCCGTCTGAAGATGCCTTAAGAAAGGCGCAAGCTCACGGCCAAAACTCAAATTAGTTTTTAAAAATAAAATGGATCTTCCTCAACTGATCTTTAATCTCCAACCAGATACAAAAAACTGCATTCGCCAGTTGAAACGTTCCAAAATAAGATTTATAAAATCAAAATACAACCTGGTCTTTAACAGAACATGTATATATATATATAGATAGATATGTATATATTATATAGTACAAGAGAAAGAGAAATTTGACGAGAATGAGCAATGAGATAAGAAACAGGAGCTTTTTAAAGGTAAGGGAAAGGGACATTGAAAGAACACTATAATCGAAGAGAGCAAAGGGTGGCACAATGAAAGCAATCTTTACTGAGAAGACACAAATAATGCCAGAGGAAAAAAAATGAAATTCCTAACCGGGATTTGAACACGGGTCTCCTGATTGATAGTCAGATGCTCTACCATTAAGCTACCAGGCACACTGACTCTACCTTGCCCAAAGCGTTACTCTATCAAACCTAGTATCTCATTAAGCTCGGAATCTCCGAGGGATTTTTACACCATATCTTCGTACCCGCTCACAATTTAAAGGCTCATCATCCATGTCACAAGAAAGAAAGAGCAGCTGCAAGTTCTGCGGGTGCTAACAGCCGCCAAAGGGCTTTTGCCATATTTAATTTCTGACTTTTTTTTCTTTTTTGTATTTGTTCCTCTGTGGTTACAATTTTGAATTTGAATTTCAATTATGGATTCTATGCAAAGCAAACCTGAACATGTAAAAACCAATATAAAGAGTTTATATTTGTAACCATATAGTGTCTACGGTAATAGGCACCAATTAAGTGGCCCCATGCAAGAGCTGAATCTACAAATACATTGACCGATGGGTTCAGTCCACCAAAAAACCGACAATGAGCGTCTGCGGAGGTCGACTCACTTGATGTCCTTAGGGGTAGATACCCCTGCTCAATAAAAGGCTTCTGCATCTTACTTTCTGTCTTCCAAAAGTTGAAGTCAAAATGATATTAACAGGATAATTAACCATTAACATCAAGTTTATTATATTTAATTAAACATTCAATTTTAGGCCTAATAACTTTCAGGTTGGTGAGTATTACGCTGATTTGTTAAATGGTCTAGCAAGATAGTGTAAATGTTAATTCCTCATATTTTGCTGAAATTATCAATGGCCCAGAGTACAAAATTATTTATATAACTTTTAAAACTCTTCAGGAAAGTTAAAAAAGCTAAAAGAAATCTAATAATATTTCAGGCAGTTTACCATCAATTGGATTAATGGTTATCCATAATACTTCGAAGAGTTAAAAAAATCCTATACATTAGCAACTAATGTCCATAAATAAATTATATTTTAATGTAAGCTAATTTAATGTTCATTATTGTTACATAAGTATCGACGATAATTACTCTTTATCCCCCTATACCTCAACATCTATTCGAAATAATAAGGACTTGAAGTTTTGACCTTGTGGGATAATGCTACAGAATCCCATTTGAGTGTTGTCGCTATAGTTCCAAAGAGCCGAAGGCAAAAGGTCAAAACGGACAAGATAAGCGCATAATGGCTTTGGAATAGTAGGGGAATGAAAGATCAAAGGTCAGCTAAAAGGGTTGAGAAAGGTCACAAAGTCACGGGAATTTTTATCATCGCTAACAAAATTATACTAGTGAATAAATACCTGGATTTATATATTTGACTATCCACTTTATATATATATATATATATATATATATATATATATATATATATATATATATATACACATATATAAGAAATAAAAAAAACGATAGACGAACACATGTAGTTTTTTATGTACCCTCCAAGTACATACTCGGAAAATCCAATGGATTTTAATCCCGTTAACATTATTAAGAGTGTTAGAGACTCAGACATTCATAAACCTATGGAGGCTTTTCTTATTAATAAATTCCACATCTTAAATAAATACATGGCTAACTTTGAGATTGATCCTTTTTAACACTTCGAAAATTCTTTGCAGAAAGTTTAATCATTCTGACTTTTTTCTCTTCCTTGTTTTCCTGGTTTATTCATCCTACTCTGTATCAATGAAGGTTAGGATCATAGGCAATACTATTAGGGAAGAATTTGTATTTTCTGACTTTTCGTTGCCTTCCTTTTTCCAATTCCTTCGTTGCATTCAGTTTGGTCTGAGAAGAAGACCCAAAGACCCAATTGCTGGTCTCGAAAGCTCGCTTTAATTCACTTTTAAAGTTTTATTTCTTAACACAGTATAATATAGATAATTATAATTATATATATAAAGGAAAAAACAAGCTCGCTTTTGTTAAATTCATCTGTATTTGGACGTTTCGAGGTCTTAATCTCATCAACGGTACTAGAAACGAGAGTCTAGAGTTTAGAATTTTTAACATTTTTTAATATTTGAAGTGAACAGCGCAATTTAGGGTTTATTAATTAATGGATGAGGATGAAATTCTCTTCACTTATGATACAATAGATAGATTGGATGCTGTTTGATTTATATTTAAATTAGGTTTTAATTTTATAATGAATGCGATTCTAATATTTGCGGGAATGTGGGGTATTGATGAGTATTTTTAAAGTTTTCGAAAGTGATTTCAGACTTACATATTTTTATGTTATCTCGTATGTGCGAGGGATTTGTTTTTTTTTTAGGACCAACCTGTATGGGTTGACTTACCCGATGCTGCTTGATGTGACAATTAATTGACCTAATAGTAGAGACAATATATATATATATATATATATATATATATATATATATATATATATATATATATATATACAAGGTGTCGCAAAAAAAAGGAAACCAAAGTTTAAATCAATATATGTCTGAAAGTATTAAAGCTAGATAGTTTCTAAAAACTTAATTTTTTTGTCTATCTTTCGTGTATCTATCTTGAAAATTTTATAAACTTACATCTATAATTGTAAATTCTGCAATGAGGTAGATGAAAGACATAAAAAGTGCGCTTGCGCAAGCAGGTAAAATACGGAATCAAACTTCAAATAGACATATTTCCAAAGCATCTAGTAGGAGGAAGAAGAAAATAATACAATTTAATTTCTAATATTTATTAAAAAACATAGTTAATTATTATCTATAATGTAAGAGTCTAATATCCGTTTCCTTCGGGAGGGCCTCCATTTCCTTCTACACATACCTGCATCCTTCTTCGAATTTCTGCCATAATTCTTTTAACTAAATCCTGATTTTCTTTTAGTAAATCAAGTTCATTTCTAATTATCTGCTTTAAATTGCCTGTGTTTTCTGGTTGATAAAAGTACACTTTAAACTTGAGATGGACCCACAAAAACAAATAGCAAGGTGTTAAGGCCGCAGATGTCGGTGGCCACTCAATTGGATGGTTCAATGCAATAATATGGGTATTAAAAATGCCCCTCTGCAATTCCCACACAGCACAAGTTCTATGTGCTGAAGCGCCAGCTTGAATCCACCACAGCCTATTAAATCTGTTGCCACAAATTTGAAGCAGTTAAGAAACTATCCTTTCTGTAATTAGGTTCAGGTATCCATCTCCAGTCAAGTTATTGTCGTAGAAAAAAGGGTCCACAAGATTTCCGTTTCTACACATTCCAACCCATACAGAAACCTTTTCCCTGGATATGTCTACATTAAAGTTAAAATTTGGAGGATTCCTTTGTGGCGCATACTGGCGAATGTTATGATTGCTGAGTCTTCCATTCATATGTATTTCAGCTTCATCACCGATTACAATGTTTTCTAAGAAGCGAACATTTCTTTGCAGAAACCAGTTGGCCAAATTTAGGCGGCGAGGTAAATCTTGTTCAAAGAGTTCTTGCCTTACATGCATTTTGTAAGGATACCATTTCAAATCGCGTTTAATGATTCGGCGAAACGTATCCTTACTGATGTTCAAACCATTCTTTCTGACTAATATTCTGGAATCCTGAATAGGCTTTTCTTGAACAAGATTAATGTTTTCTTGTGTCCGATCGATTTTTGTTTAAATTTCAACTTTTTCATTCAGTCTTGTACTTATTAACATTTGTGCAGATGTTTTTTTTTAGGTTGGGGAAACTCTATGCGAAAGCCTTGTTCAAAAGGTTGTTGAACTTGTTTAAAACTTCCAGTCCTTAAATAATTTGTGACCACAAAAGATCGTTGTTCACTTGTAAGTTGCATTTTAGGGTGTTTGAAGAATGAATAAAAATGGAAGCTTAAATTGACTGGTGGCGATTCTCCAACAACGTCTTAGCAGGAACTAGGCTAATAATTTTGGTAGGCCTAGTAGGTTAAGGCTAGGCTAAACCTAGGCTTTAGAGAAGTGTATTTTTTTTTGCTTCCTTCTACTAAATGGTTTTGAAATATGTCTATCTGAAGTTTGATTCCGTATTTTACCTGCTTGCGCAAGCAAACTTTTTATGTCTTTCATCTACTTCATTGCAGAATTTACAATTATAGATGTAAGTTTCTAAAACTATTAACATAGATGCACAAAAGATAGACAAACAAAATTAAGTATTAAGAAACTATATAGTTTTAATAGTTTAAAAGTCGGTTTCCTTTTTTTTGCGACACCCTTATATATATATATATATATATATATATATATATATATATATATATATATATATATATATTATATTTATACATATATATAAATTGAAGGACAGTGGCAAGGGAATGGAATTTTCTAGCAAAGTATGGGAGACCAATGAAAATAAATAATTTCCCTTCTGTATTTTATGCTGGATTTTTACGGTCGGTAGAAATTAGTAATTATTGATATTTTTCTCTAGAGAGCCATTATTTAAAATTTTTTTTTTTAAGAAATGTAACGTATAAATCTAATAGTCTGTATGATAAACATGAATGGTAGGCTCGATACCTTTGGGTTTTACTGAGGATAACTTAATTTAGATTTCCTAGCATGAAACTAAAGAAACCTGTGAAAATAGACTAGGAAACCGATTATTTTCATTTAGCCTCTACAAACTATATTTTATGAAAAATATATAGTAATTCTAAATCAAACATGCTTACATTACAGTCATCGAAGTAATATAACCTTGTTTACAGGATTAGCAAATTTCAAATAATCACGCAAAGTGTAATTTTGAATGCCTGTAATCTTAACCCAATAAAAGAGGAACTTGCATATAAGAGTGGATGTTGAGATGGGCCTGAAATATAATTCAGGTTTGTGACTTGAATAGACCATAAAGAAATCAGGTTGATGCTTATGCAAGAAGTACTTTTAGACTAAAAACACTATTAATAGGTTTTGGCAAGAATTTAATAAATTTAATTTCCAATTATATTTTTTTCAAATGCGTCAACTTTAATGTTAAGAAATTTTGTTGCGTTGTTAGGTTTAGAAGGAATTTTGTTTATATAATTAAATCGATCTTTGTCAGGTGTGCAAAAGAATTACTTTTGAGTCCTTCTTGAATTTCTAATTGAAGTCGTATTTGCAGTATATTCATTTGCATGAGTATTTCTCTTTTATGGAACCTAACATAACCTGGTGTCTATCAGTGGAACCACTCGGTGAGGGGGTTTTATGCATAGCATAGCCAACCCCATTGCAGCTGACAATTGAAAGATTGTGTGTCCTTCCAGCCCCAACACTTACAGGTTAATCTATCTACACAGTGAATGTGGGTAAGCTGGGGCTATATATCGTCCATATATTTTCAAGTACTTCATTTTCATCTTTTGACGAAGCTTTCCCTGCAAACCTTTGGTTTTTGCTTCTTAGTTTTAATTAAAAAAATAAGGACGCCATCACATCTTTTCTCTTTCGAGGTGAATTTGAATAATAAGATCATCATTTTGGTGGTTGCGCTCTCTTAAACATTTTCTTTTAGCACACTAATACCTCTAGCTTCTTGGTTAGTGAAGTGGTTAGCTTCTTTGACAGCTCATCCAAAGCGCTGCGTTTTAACACTGATTCCTATTTCAATAAATGGTTACCATATCTTTTGGAAGGTGAAGGAAGGGCCGCTATTAAATCTAGAGATCCCCTCAATTGAGATAGACATCTGATACTCCAAATGTGAACTTTAATCCGTACCAACCAACAATCTCTATCTATTTCCTTCTTAACCAGCTGGTATGTGCTGGTTTCACACATTTACCAGCATCATCTGTACATAAAAACTCTAATGTAGAACATTTGTAGTTGTACGAGTTGATAGAAAGTCACTGTGACATTAAGGTTAAAATTCCCGTGTAAACTATTGTGTGCAATGCAATTATTCCTATTTTACCCCGTGCCACAAATACGTTAATCGTGATGATTGGATGATGTAGGCATGTACGGAAAATTCCCACTGTAGAGATGTGAAAGAGTTTAAAATGAATAGTAAGAATATTGCCAGGCGAAATATTTGGACTCGTTAAGTTGGGTTTTAGGTTATGCTTGTGAATTGAATTCTCTGACACTATCAAAAATCCTACTGTCTATATTCTTTCTGTTAATTTCCCCCACTGTCTTTTATACAGCTGAAAATATTGCTGCTTTTATTAAATTATTACGGCGACCAAAAGATTTCGATTTCTATTCCGTAATATTAAATTTATTAATGGTTTAGTGTGGCATCGACATCGAGCTTAATTTTAGATTTATTCATAGCTAAGAGGGAACTCAACGTTATTACTTCTTAGTCAAGAAAATGCCATTATTAGCTTACCACCTCTCAAGTTGGGTTAACGTTTTCTATGATCGCCTATCTCTTTTCCCAACAATAATGTCGTCCTGCTGGATAAAGACATTCATGGCAAAGGAAATCTACAGTCCAATACTTGGATAACAATTCTCTCTAAATGTCCAAGATATATCTAATCTTCTCGCCAAAATTTGTCTCCTGCAAACTTTACCCATGACTGCAGACACGCGGCGGAAGGGATATTGAAAACTAGCCTTCATCTTTGTCAGTATTTCCAGTCCACTCTCATTTTATGAAGTGCTTCATGAGAGCTTGGAGAAATCCTCCATTTAAAGTTACAAGGTCATACAGTTCCAGCATAATAAATTAGGCCATACCACATGCGGCTCCTTCAACATCCCCCTTCCTCCTCCGAGGTTCCCATATTAATTACGTACATGTCTGTATAAATAACCACATCATACAAACTAGCTACAAGCACGGTATGAGATGATTACTTTCTACGACCTTTATTCTCCTTGCGTTTCTTTGATAGTCACAAAATTTTATCCCTTCATGTTATTATCATATATATCTAAGATATATGTAAAATCTACACGTATGTATAAGTCTATTAAGTGTACGTGTAGAATCCTCTATAAACTTGCGTTTTAGAGCTTACGTACACATATGAAGGGAAGCCATCTCTATTGATTACTTTACTGCGATTTCTTTGACACATTTTCACAGGGGGCATTACATCAGTGTATATACTGACTTCTTTATCTTCTTCATCTTCTTGGAACCGACTTGGGGCCAAGGAAAAGGGAATTAATAAGATGGTGCGTGTTTGAGAGAGATAACGGATAGTGTGACAGATAAATAAAAAAAAACACTGACAAATAGTATGTCGCAAAACAAGTAAAATAAATGTAAATAATTCTTTAACATTTTAGTGAAAACGAATAGAGATGTAATTATATATATAGATAGATATAGAAAGAGATGGGTTGGTGAAGGTGTATATAAAATTAGGTGTAGACGCTGTTAAATAGATAGAATTTGTGAAAAACAGAAGAGGGTAAAGATAAAATATGGATGCGTAGAGCAAGCAGCTGCCTAGTTCCCTGATCCTTACCAAGGGCAATGCATCGATGGGAATTATTAATTCGTTATTTCGATGCTTGCGTGTTGTTTTATTTATATACCTTGTACGCCGCATAGCCGACATCATAATTAGGGCCTCTAGGAGGAGCAAATGTAACACTCGTTGTGAAACCCGTAGAGTTGTCCAAGCATGTCTCAATTTTGCAATATTGCAAGCTGAGAGTTCGCAAGTCCTCACCATAGGATCTTTGCAAAGCTTATGTTATGCTATCATATGTTCGTTTTCTTCATCGCCTTATTCATTAATGGCAGATATTGAAGTTATTACATAAAAGTGCTTCTTAGACAAACCGTATATGGTAATAAATATCTTCTTATGTATTTCTGTTTGGTCAATTAAATATACTATTGTTGTAACTTATAGTGATTTTTAATGTTACATTTAATGGTTCTGACTAGTGTAACATTTAGTGATTTTAACTAGTGTAACATTTAGTGGTTTTAATTATTGTAACATGGTGATTTTAACTATTATATCATTCAGTGATTTTAAATATTACAACATTCAGTGATTTTATCTAATGTAATATTCAGCGTTTAACTTTTAGGTACTTTAGCGATTGTAATATACAATTGTTTAAAATTTTGTAACATTCAGTGATTTTGAATTTTCAAACATGACCACAGCTAATAAATAAATGGAATAAAGAATGTGAGAAGCTGTTGAATTCTATACTAGATAATATGTGTCTATAAGAGGCTCAATATTTTCCTGCGTCAATAATGTTGTTCGCTCATACCTATGTAAGTCATTCACGCGTGCGCGTAAACTGCCGGGAGCGCATGGTCAAAGTTTATTCATTGTAAGTATATTATATGATATATAATATTACCAGATTTTGCAAAGGTTAGGTTACGCTCGATTTTTTTATCTTTCGAAAGGTTTAGGTGTGTAAGAGAAAATTTACGTCAAATAAACCCAAAGCCCTACTTCTCAAGCACATGCCATTAAAACATCATTTATGTTGTGTCCAGAAATGCCATGACAGTCGAAAAGAATTGAGATCTTTGGTCTCCTGCTCCCGGGCCACAACAAGTCAGATATAGCCAGTGGCTTAAAGTCAGCCAGATGATCGTCCACAGAGACGCGAGAGGCTCAGGGATGGAGAATACATCACAGATCGAGCTCATTCAGGATGACACCAACTTGTCAAAAGTCTGGCTGTGAGAAAGTCTTTTGTGAATAATCTAAAGCTCAGAATGACTGCGGTGGCTAAGAAGAAAAACATCTCGATGGACACAGTGCTTAGTTGTCTCAAAGTGAAGAGCAACAAGAACTTGTGGTGCGTGAAAAAGCCTCTGCTAATCGACTGTATGCGTGAACAACGTCGTAAGTGCTGTTGTCGCTTTCTCAAAGACTTGAAGAGTCCTAGAAATCGAATGTTCTGGCGGCGCAATGCCGATCCGGTCATCAACAAGCAGGATGATCACTTGTTAAGCTTGGGCCAGGACGTTTACAAGGTCTGCTATGTGTTTATGACTAAGCACGCTGCCTACATGATGATGCTCAGCATGGTGAGTTTAACTAGGGAGAATGTGCCGCCGGTGGGGTTTGCGGCCGGTTACTGCCTTACCGTGCCCGATTAAAAGGACATATTAGCCACGAAAGTACTGCTCTGGGTGAGAAAGACCACGAAGAAGGGGGACTACTTCTTTAAGCAGGTCGGTGTCCCGTCTCACACGGTCAAGACCGTGAAAAGGTGGTTGGGATCTAATAAAAACATTTGGTCGAATGATCTTTGGCAGCCACACTCGCCTGACCTCAATTCCCTCGACTACAGCGTGTGGGTGCATGTCGAGCACAAGGCGAGCAAATCCCGCTACAACAACAATAAAGTACTGAAGTCCTCCGTCAACCGCGTGTGGACCAGCATTAAAAAGGACTTTGTCTGCAACGTCTGTGCAGCCTGCTGGTCACCCCTTTAATGCGTGCTGTATTCGCCGCCAAGGGCGGCCATATTAATTAATATTATAAGTCATACATTTTATTTGTTTTCGCCCCATAAATAATAATAATAATATAATCAGAAAAGAAAGATATTTTTGTGTCACACTATAACAATTTTAACCAATATGCATCTGTATTTATTTGCGACAGGACCTTTTATCCCGGGCAACGACGGATACCTATGCTAGCTAGTATTGGATAAAGAAACCAAGAAAAGCAAACGTAGTCAAAAGTATTAGATTTAAATCATAATACGAACAAGTATTTAGTGTTTATTGCCTTCAAGCTGTTTTAATGCATTTCAAGGTCAAAGAGAAGAAAAGCAAGGCAGCAAACGAGAGCTTATTAATTCACTTAATTAATTATAATATCTGGTTTCAAGGTTTCCACTTACGACCTGAAACACTAGAACTATTTTTTTAAACTAAAGGAGAACCAAGTTATGTACAGTGAGTTATTTCGATTAGTATTTGCGATGAATAGTGATATTTGGGTAGAAACAACATCACTAAAACTCATATAGGCACCTGGGCTTACAGTAAAATTAGCGATGTATTCGAGGAAGAATTTGATACTTTGAAGCTTCTAAGGAATAAGAATTTTAAAAATATATATATATACAAGGTGGCTTCAAAGTCACTTTGCCAGTGAAACAATTCCCAATAATCTTCTTAATAAAATGGGTACATTTTGGTAAAAACATTTTCCATAATTAAACCAATAATTTTTCAATAATATATTATACTATAGACAAACATTATTTTATTTTTTAAATAAGTATAAAAATTATTCCGTTTTGTAATGGTAGCGAGAATCTGATAAGCAAAGAAGTGGTGTTTATATTTGACTTGTCCGTAGCCTTGAAACAAATAAGATATTTAAAAATGCTCAGATCATTAGACTTATAATCTCACACAATACATCGGTTCAATAACATATGTAAGTATGTAAGCATAAGCTATCGTTTGAAATAGACAAACACTCGATACAAATTTCTTTACGTATAAAATAAGCCACACGTAGATTAGTCTCTCCTCGTGAGTGATGGAAATTAGTTTAGCTGACATGTTTCAAAATCGACTAGAGTATTCTGCAAGTGTTGTTGACATTCCTTTATCGAAAGCAGATAATTATTGAACGAGGAAGATGGACTAAAAGAATATGAGGAGGATTTATGCACTTAAGCTACAAGAAAACATGTGCATCCAAGTGCTCGTTATATTTCTTTCGGACTCTCATCAGGAAATCACTTTTGTACCAAGAATAGGAATTTGTCTGCTGGAAGCAAAAAAACTTTTCTAGTCATCCCTATCTTAAGAGATAGTGACTGGGCTCGAGATGATCAACCCTCATTAGTAATGTTCTAGTAAAATGAAAATAAATTTGGAATAACTTTGGTACACATGTAAAGAAGAATGGTATCAGTAGTGCAAATATGTAGCAGAGCAAATATTTTGAATTCTAGGTCTACATGTAAAGAAATATGTAACCGTCATTCTAGACTCAACAAAAACTACAAGAGTCTTCAATAGACATATATGTAAGGGTACACCATTAACTCAAGAAGAACTTCCTATTATCTTCAATTGTTTATTTATAAATCTCTTAATGCATGACTACTAATCTTCTCAGCCTTAGATCTAGTCAGCTTCTTTTAAAGCTGCCCGTGTACTGTAAGAAACTTTCTAAGGAAAGCTTGAAAGGATCCGATGTGTTTTTTTGCTGATCTTTCTTCTGTAGTCTTTATTTCTGTGATAAATCTTCTTCAAGTATGATAGTTTCCTTGTATTTTCACAACACTTCGCGTCCTAGTTTAATCTCATCAAAATTACTTTAGGTATTATTAAAGAACAGGATTTTGCAAAGCAATTAAAAACTGAAGCAAAATTTGTATAAGCAAAATTAACGACGATTTCAAATAAAGGAACGACAAAAGTAAATAAAGGTACAATACATTACCAAAAGAAAAAAAAGAAACTATCTTCAAAATTAAGCATAAAAATCCATTCCAAATCAAAAAAGCGAATAATGAAAACATCCCCAATATAATCGAGGCTGAGATAAAAGATTAACCAAGGAAACTTAATTTCGTAAAGCAATAAATAAAAACGAACTTTATTTTACCACAAAAAGACCAGACCCACCAAATTTACATTGTGCCAATTGTAAATATGGTGACAAATTATCCAGAAATGAGGATGTAATCGAAAAATGATAAAAGATCAAATTGGGGGAAATAAGGAATGAAAATTAGCTTCTGAATTTAATATATGAGAATGTGTGAATATCAATGGATTGGAATACTGTGTAAAATGTGAATTAATAATGCTAATGAATGTTTGAGAAATAAATGGCCGACCTAGGGAAAAGTGAAGGATATTTTGCATGTATATGTACATGGAGGGCGTGTGTGAGGGAGAATGTTTTGTAGGGCATTCTTGGGATGAAAAGGGTAAATTTAGTGCCACTGTTTCGCATCCATTTCACCTTGTGGAAGAAATTTCTATGATTATAATGATGGATATTTATTCGTAGATAAAAATAATAATTTTTTTAACCTCCCTATACTCCCTTTAAATAGGCTTATATTTAACTATTATTAACAATTGTGTGTTTCCATAATAATATAATGGCTTTTTAGAAGATACAAAAACACAGGCAACCAACCTAAGTAGCGTGTTCTCAATTATTTCAATAATTTTGAAAAAGTTTTTAATTAACACGCGTATTATCAATTCAAACATATTATCTGATTTGTTCAAATCATTCTTAGTTGCTGCAAGGTGTTCCAAGATAACTATTAATGTCTAGCCATTTTTTAACCACTAGTAATTCCTAGCTTCTTAAGCTAAAAAAAAGGCCGTCTTTTTAAACCTAGTAATGCCGAGGCCTTTCGTCAGCTAGGCTTTTAAAACTAATAATACCTAGGCAATTTTTTAGCTAGAGATGCCTAGGCATTTATTAAACCACTAATTTCTAGGTCAGCGTTTCTTAACCTGGGTGGTGAAATCCATTTTAAGGGATGCTGAGGAGTGCTGAATAAATGGTGGTAAAATATCACTTCATAGCAAGGCGCGGCCAGCTTTGTGGTACACATTCGGTACATGTGTCTGACGCGAGAAGGTGGGACCACGGCCAAATGGGACAGCTCCGATTTCTCACCAATCAGAGAGCTGTTTCTGCTTAACTGAGACAATCACTATTGAATCATAACGCATTACTTTCTCAAATGCATTTATTGTACTTATTTATTTCTCTTTCTCTCTATCTTCATTAATTCCATATTTTAAAAATTTGTATTACTATTTTTCTTTCGTTTGATTCGATCGAACGAAAAACTATCATTAGAAGCATCGAGTTCAGGAAAGGAATGCGGGAAGCTTTCCTATCCTGGATGACAAATTGGCAGATAAGACAATCAGGCCAATGCTTGGAGCAAATATTGTTGCTCACCGCTCGCTCCTAGAGGCTACCTTGGAAAAATACCCTCCCATGGATCATTCATTTCCAGAATGGATACAAAAGTCTTTCTTGACAGACACGAGTGATGAGTATGGCCTAAAGGAGCAGCTAATTAATCTACAGGTAAACCAGGGTTGTTAGACAAAAGTTCGTACATTACTGATGTCTAGTTTCTAGTGTGATCAGTTCATAGCATACCCTGGACTGGCAAGGGCAGCGTTAGAGATGATCATTCCATTTCCAACTAACTACCTGTGCGAAAAAGTATTTTCTACCATGCTCCAAATCAAAACAACTGTCCGGAGCCGCTCTCAAGTTGGGTTGCTGCACGATATGAGGGTGGCTCTTACTAACATGAAGCCTCAAAATGAGAAACTAGTCGCACATAAGCAACAACAAAAATCACATGTTTGCATGTATGACTGATTACCCAGCTGTGTATGTTTCAGTTTATCCATGCTCTTTTATTTTTGGGGGGTTTTCTTATCATCATCATCACTTCATCACTAACTCTATAATTCAAGAACGGGATTTTTTGGAGTATTTGAATAACAATTTCCTTTTAGTTTGGTTATGACTTAAGTATATTTTAAATTTTTATCAAGGCTATTTCTAATAATTTCTTTAGAGTTTGAAAAAACTAAATAGTTTAGTTCAGAAAAATAAATAGGATTATCCAATGCTTTTTTATAATGTTTGAAAGGAAAATGAATTACAATTGGTGAAGTTCAGAAAATTGATTAAAATTTAAGTAAGGCTGCTTTTTTATTTTATCTATAACTATATTTTAGCAACGTGATTTTTTGAAAGGGATGCAATTCAGTTTAGAGTTCCTTTTTACAATTATTATAATTGGCGAAGTTCAGATAATTTATCAAAATTTAACCATAGCTTCTTTTTTTTTAGATTTTAGATTTTTATCCTAGTAGCGAAGCGCAAGCTCTCCCAGTAGGGTGGGAGAGTGGCAAAGCCATTGCCTTGTTTTCTTTATTCACAATGATGGCAGTTGGTTTTAGTTTTAAGGAATCAACAGAATAAATGAGCAAACAAAACTTCACTTCACTTTTGTTTATCTTTAACAAAGGTTAGGGGGTGCTAGAGTCCCCAGACCTGACTACAGGGGTGCTAGAGTCGGAAAAAATTAAGAAAGTCTGCTAGGTCAGTTTAAGCTAGCATTGCCTAAGCTTTTTTTAAGTTAGTAATTCCTAAGCATTTTTAAAGCTATGACTGACTATGCATTTTTAAGTTACTAATTCCTAGGCATTTCATAAGCTAGTATTGGTTAGGCGTATTTTAAGCTGGTAATCCTAGGTCTTTTTATGCTACTAATGCAAAGGTCTTTTTAAAATGATTAATTCTTAGGGATATTTAAGCTAGTAATGCCTATGCCTCTTTAATGCAAGTAATGCGTATGCCTTTTACAAGCTACTAAAGACTATACATTTTAAGTTAGTAATGTCTAGGGTTCTTTCAGCTAATAATGTGTTAGCCTTTTTAAACTACTAATGTCTATGCCTTTTTAAGCTATTAATGCCTAGTTTGTTTAGCTAGTAATGCCTATAACTTTTTACTACTCAACCCTAGTCTTTTTAAAGTTATTAATTCCTAGGCCTTTTCAGCTAGTAATTCCTAGTTTTTTCTAAGCTACTAATGCGTTGGCCTTTTAAAAGAGAACTAGGCCTTACTAGCTTAAGAAGGCCTAAGCTTCTAGTAGCTTTAAAAGGCCAATGACTAATTAGCTTACAATGCCTAGGCTTTAGTAGCTTACAAAAGACCTAAGGCTTGGTAGGATAAAAAGGCCAAAGCATTAGTAGCTTTAAAAAATGCCCAGGGATTAGTAGCTTAAAAAATACCTAGGCATAAGTATTTTACAAATGCCCTAGGCGTTAATAGCTTAGAAAAGGCCTGGACATTAGTAGCTTTGAAGGCATAAGCGTTAATCACTTAAAAATGGGTCTAGGCATTAGTAACCTCTAAAAGGTCTAACAGTTAATAGCTAAAAAGGCTTAGGCATTCCTAGCTTAGAAAAAGACTACCATTAAGCTGGTAAACGACTAGGCCTTGCTAGTTTTAAAAGGCCTATGCATTATTAGATTAAAACGGCCTAATCATTCTAGTTTAAAACAGGACTAGGTGTTATTAACTTAGGAATGGATTAGGCATTAGTGGTTTAAAAAGGATTAGGAATTTCTACCTTATAAAAAGTCATGCTGAAAAGGGTTTATGTTTTAATAGCTTAAAAATGACTAGGCATTAGTAACCGAAAAGTTATTTTTAAGCTACAAATTAATCCCTAGGCATTTTTAAGCTACTATTTCATAGGCTTTTTAAACTACTAAAGCTGAGGCTTTTTTCTGCTCCCAAAGCTTAGGTCTTTTTAAAGCTAGTAATACTTGCTCATTAAACAAGATCTTAATGCATATCATTTTAAGCTATTAATGCAATGCATTTTTAATAATATTATTGCCCATGCTATTTATAAGATATTAATACGAATCCTTAAGCTTTTATTAAGCTACTAATGCTTAAGATTTGAAGCTTCTAATACCTAGGTTTATTTAAACTCCTAATGTCTATACCTTGTTAAGCTATTAATACCTAAACCTTTATACTTGTAATGCTTAGCGCTTTTATAAGCTACTAATGCCTTCGCTTTTACGTTAGTAATATCTAATCCTTTTTTTAGCTACTAATACCTTGGACTTTTTAAGTTCTTATTGCTAGGCCTTTTCTAAGCTAGTACTGACTAAGCCTTTTTAAGCTTATAATGTCTTATCCATTTTAAGCTACTAATGAATAGGCCTTTTTTAAGTTTACACTTCCTAGGTCTTTCTAGCTATTAATGCCCAGACAATTTTAGCTACCAACGCCAATGCCTTTTAAGTTACTAATGACTAGGCCTTTTAAAGTTAGAAATGCCCAAGCACTTTTAGCTACTAGTGATTAGTCATTTATTTAATCTAATAAAGCCTAGGCCCTTTTCGGCTGGTAATACGTAAATATTTACTAAGCTAGTAATTCTTAGGCCATTTTAAGCTAATAATGCCTAAGCCTTTTCTAACTTAGTAATGCCTAGGCCTTTTTAAGCTATTAATGCCTAGGTCGTTTTAAATTACCTTTCCCTAGACCTTTTTATGCTAGTAATGCCTAGGACTTTTTTTTAGCTACAGCTATTATGTTTGGATGCAACATGAACTGTCTGAATGACAACGTTTGCAACGTGCGAATATTGTTTTATCTCTAACCTAACTTATATGTTCAACAATTGCAACCTTTAAATGAAGCTCTTGAACAAAATGTTCTTCAAAGGTAAACCAAAAGGGAGTCCTTTTTCCCTCATGAGAATGTATGCCTACACGCACCAAGTTTAACTTGAGAACAAAATTTAGGGGTTAGTTTGTGAAGTTCTACCGCATCCTCCATATTAACTTAATCTGGTACACTCATATTACCATTTAGTAAAGTTCTCACTACATCATGTCAAAGGTAAAGTTTACTCCGATGTGAAGAAGGTTGAAAGGATAACACATCATATATATTCATCAAAGCCAAATAAATGATTCAATATATATACTTCACTACACAATTCAGTGTTGAGAGAGCTTTGTCAATAATGATGGGAACTAGAGTGCCGGAAAAAAACTCTAAAGATCTTCCTAAAAAAGATTTTATATGGCAATAATTCTCGATTCCCTATACAAAATAAAGCTTTTCAGCGTAAAAGTTGCCACTATTCCACAGTGAAAGATTACGACTTAGCGCGCATTCAACATTGCTTCATTAGCATCAAAGCTTTTATAGAGTCATGGTATTTCAAAGAATTTCTGACCAACACTTTGTAATTTCTTTTTATTGTAAATACCCATCGTTATGGTTGGCAAGTTTTTATCTAAAGTGATCTAAAGCAACCATCATGAGGCTCCTTGCTCTCACCAAACGGTGTCCTGCAGGGTACGTTCTATGACATAAACGTATGAGCGGGAGGCCTAAAAGGACTCCTCAGGCAATCAATAACATCTTTATAAAAGGGGACTGAAAAAGTTCTACAACTTTATCGACTGAATTGAAAAGATTACATCCAGAAATACTAAAAAATGTGTCGTTAAGAACTATTCATCGTCGGAGGCAAAAGGACTTGAAGCTTTCATTAATGAGAACAGCAAAGAAATGCCTTCTCATAGAACGAATAAAAAAAGGCCTGAATTTGCTCATAAATATAAATATTGGACAAAAGAAATGTGGAATTCATTGATGTTTTCTGATAAATCGACATTTAAATGCATAAAATCGGCCTGTAATAGGGTAAGACGTTAAGTAGGATCTGATAAATATCATCCAAGGTTTACAGTGATAATTGTAAAGCATCCAGATTTAATACTGATGTGGGGGTCCTTTAGTGGCAAATTGGGCAGAGCAGGCATGTACTTTCTTCCTAAAAAGGTCACAATGAATGAAAACCGCTATATTGAAGTTTTAGAAAAGCATCTACTTAACATGTTAACTTTACATAAGTGCTAAAATTTATATGCAAGGTCGGGCACCCTTCCACAAGTCGGAGAAAGTCATGAAGTGGATCAATGATGGAAACATGACTATTTTGTGTTGGCTTGGGAATTCTCCTGCTAAAACCACATAAAAAGCAAACTTTCTGGCAAGAATACCAGCTCAGTCCTAGAGCTAAAATTAATGTGAATATCAATGAAAACTGAATATTTCGAATCCTTATCTCAACTCATCCCTCAATGACTTAGAAACGTCATTGAGAACAGGGGGGGGGGGGTAACTACTAAATATTAATGTACAATATTATTTTTTTCAATAATATACTTTACATGCAATTTTATCTTATTTTCACTCCAAATTCGGTAGGTCCCTAGAGTTTTTGCCACCACTGAACTTTGTGGAATTTTTTTTAATTAAAAATGATTAAAATTTCCTTTAAATTGCCCCATAAATCTCTTGACACACTAATATTTAATGAAAAGGTAGAATGATCAGATATAATTTCAACTAAAGGATTATATTATTGTTATTAACGATTATTATTTTATTATTAGTAGTAGAATTATTTTTTATTATAATAATTATCAAAATATTTTTATTTATTATTATTATTATTAGCTTTTCCAAAGGCTTGGAATCACAATTACATTTTCACCGAGTAAAACTGCATATTTTGTACCCGGCCATTTTAACGGCCTCTCTCAACAGAAATGCGTAGTGTAGGTAGGTAATAGCAGTATTGTAGGTATTAACGGTATTTGAGGTATTGTATGTAGGTTATGCCAGTATTGTATTAACGGTAGTGTAAGTATTAACAATATTTTAGGTATTGTGGAATTGACCGGTATTGTATTAACAGTATTTTACGTAGTGTAGGTTTTACCGAAATTGTATTAACAGTACTTTAGGTAGTGTAGGTATGACCGGTATGAGATTACCAGTATTTTAGGTAATGTAAGTAGGTGTTACCAATAGTGCAATGACGGTAATGTAGGGATTAACAGTATTTTAGGTATTACCGCCATTGTACATATTAATGGTATTGTAAGTATTAACAGTATTATTGGTTTAACCGGTATTGTATTAACGGAATTTTAGGTGATAACAGTATTTTGGTATTGTAAGTAGGTTTTGCTGGTATTGTACTAACGCTAATGGAGGGATTAACAGTATTTTAGGTATTACCGATATTGTATTGACGGTATTGTTGGTACTAACACTATTTTAGTTACTGTAAGTATGTCTTACCGGTATTCTATTAATGGCATTGTAAGTATTAACAGTAATTTAGATATTGTAGGTTTTACCGAAATTGTATTATCAGTATTTTAGGTATTGTAGGTTTGACTGGTATTAGATTAACAGTTTTTAGGTATTGTAAGGAGGTCTTACTGGTATTGTGTTAACGGTGATGTAGGGATTAATGTTATTTTTGGTATTTAAGGTATGACCAGTGTTTTATTAACGGTATTGTAAGTATTAACAGTTTTTTAGGCATCGTAAATTTGAACGTTACTTTGTTAACAGTATTTCAGGTATTTTAAGTAGGTTTTACTGATATAGTATCAACGATATTGTAGGTATTGACATAGTTTACAGGTTGATATTTAAATGTAAATAAAAAAGCATTGCAGAGAGGTAGTCTATTGGTACAATCAATGCATAGCGATGGATTTGAATTCCTAATTTGAAGACCCAAATTTTAGAATACATCGGGCTTCACAATTTGCCTCCAAAGCAGTTTTTACACCATTAGATTAATTTCACACATATTAAAAATACTCTTTACAACAATCTCCTCCACTCCTTTTTATTTCTCAGAACAACCACCATTAGCTTTGGAAAAGGAAAAGAGATCTTGTTACACACCGAGGATTTGTTTTCTTGTAATGGCGGCCATAATCTAAGTAAATTCCACAGCCTCTAAATAAAGCTTAAGACAACAAGGAGAGACAAATAAAAAAATAGTTGGATTAGGACACAAACATTGGTGATGGATGCATTATAAAGCATGAAGGAGATGAATAGTAAATGAAGAGGGGGATACATTGCTAGAAAAAGAGACCAAATATGGGTGAAAGAATTCATAAATTGGAAATCTTTCTAGGCAAAGATAGTCGGAAGACGACCTCTCAGAAGGTGGGAGGATAAATTCGCTTGATGGCGGGAGGCCTTTGGTCAGCAGTCCAACGAAATAAATTGATGATGTTGAAGCAATTCTTAGCCTCGTTTTATAAATCCACCACACACCCTCACTTCCAACCGTCCACTATTCAACCCAACATTCTGAATCTGCCACACACCATCACCTCAGTCTGTCCACCATTCAACCCCAAATTCTGAATCTATCAGACACCATCACTTCCTTCTCTCTGCCATTTAACCCAACATTCTAAATCTGCCACACACCATCACCTGCCTTTGGTACCATTCAACCTACCAGTCTAAACCTTGAACATACCATCACCTGCCTCTGGTACCATTCAACCTACCAATCTAAACTTTGAACATACCATCACCTCCGTCCGTCCACCATTCAACCCAAAAATTCTAAGTCTACCACACACCATCACCTTCGTCCGGTACCATTCAATCCAACATTCTAAATCTACAACACATCATCACCTGCGTCCAGTAACATTCAACCTACCAGTCTAAATCTTGAACACACCATCGCCTCCGTCCGTCCACCATTCAACCCAACATTTTAAATTACCACAAACCCTCACCTCCGTCCGTCCACCATTTAACCCAACATTCTAAATCTGACACACACCATGGCCTCCGTCCGTCCACCATTCAACCCAGCATCCTAAATCTGCCATACCCCATCACCTCCGTCCGTCCACCATTCGACCTAACATTCTGAATCTGCCACACACCATCACCTCCGTCCGGTACCATTCAACCCAACATTATCAATCTATCAGACATCATCACCTCCGTCCCTCCACCATTCAACCCAACATTCTGAATCTACCACACACCCTCACCTCCGTCCGTCCACCATTTAATCCAACATTCTAAATCTACCACACACCATCACCTCCGTCCGATACCATTCAACCAAACATTCTCAATCTATCAGATACCATCACCTCCGTCTGTCCACCATCAACCCAACATTCTGAATTCTCTACACACCATCACTTCCTTCCGGTACCATTCGACTCAACATTCTAGAGCTACCAAACACCATCACCTTTGTCCGGTACTATTCAACCCAACATTCTAAATCTGCCACACACCATCACCTGCCTCTGGTACCATTTAACTTACCAGTCTAAATCTTGAACACACGATCACCCCCGTCCGTCCACCATTCAAACCAACATTATAAATATGCCACACGCCATCACCTCCGTCGGTCCACCATTCAACCTAACATTCTTAAGCTGCCACACGCCATCACCTCCGTCCGGTACCATTCAACCCCAAATTTTCAAACTATCAGACATCATCACCTTCTTCCGTCCACCATCCAACCCAACGTTCTGCATCTGCCACACACCGTCACCTCCGTCCGTCCACCATTCAACCCAACATTCTAAATCTACCACACACCATCACTTCCGTCCGGCAACATTCAACCTACCAGTCTAAATATTGAACACACCATCACCTCCGTCCGTCCACCATTCAACCCAACATTTTAAGTCTATCACATACCCTCACCTCCGTCCGTCCACCATTCAACCCAACATTCTGAATCTATCAGACACCATCACTCCGTCCGTCCACCATTCAACCCAACATTCTAAATCTACCACAGGTCATCACCTCCGTCCGTCCACCATTCAACCCCATGTTCTGAATCTACCAAACGCCATCACTTCCTTCCGGTACCATTCAACCCAACATTCTCAATCCATCAGACACCATCACCTCCGTCCGTCCACCATTTAACCCAACATTCTGAATCTGCCACACACCCTCACCTCCGTCCGTCCACCAGTCATATGTAGACCTCAAAATTACTATAAAAAGAAGTACAAAAATATCTTACGGTAGTTTTCCTTATTCGATATGTATGTGACCCCGCACAGGGTCGCCAATTCGGTCAGGTTAAGGCAGAAGGCTAGGGTCACTAGTCCCTGGTATACTGGGCGGTGCACAGCAGGTACCTTGGTCGCCATAGAGCTGTAGAACTCCCTAGCCACCCACGCCACCAGGAGACGCGGTGAGATGTGGAGGGCTACGCACACCCGCCATAAGTACCTCTGCGGAGAGACTCCCGTCACGGCGCTGATGCTCGGCAGGAAATTGTACACCTGAGGGAGGAGAGAAGGACCAAGTTGTCACTGTGAGCCCTAACGTGGGTTGCCTACACCTGAGGAGGGAAAGAAGGAACATGTTTTCACTGTCAACCCTAACGCGGGTTGCCTACCGTAAATTAGTGTATAAGACAATGAGGGGAAATCTACTTGCTGCGGAAGGGAAAATACGCTGTACGTTGTAACGCGACGTCCACGTACGCTGTACTTTGTAATTGTAGTATATCGTGCTTCTATCCAGTAATTGACACTCCTGAGTAATTGTACTGTGAATTATGTACTCAAAAGTACTTGTACTCCATTCAAATCTGTTTTTTGTCTTCATTTCAAATCAGTCCACAATGCCTCAATATCTTCTATAATGCCTGATTATACCCAACTATGGGTATAATGTAATGAACCTGTTACCAAAATACTAATTTATTAAATCAGCAAAATATTGAAAGGATCTAATAATCAAATTGATCAGATATATAAAAAATCAATCAGTTTGCTAGTAACATAAAGAATATGGGTCTCCACAGTTTTGGTGAACAAAAGAATTTGATAAAGAATCAAATAAAGTCAACAGACCGAAGTCGCGTGCTCTCAATTATTTCAATAATTAAAAAGAATGATAATTAACATACCTATAATCAATTAACAAATATATCATCTAACCTTACCACCTTCAAAAAATTTAAAAACTCTTTGAAATGTAAAATGGTTACCAACCTACCGATCGACCGACATAGTATCTAATAGAGATGCAGTGCACGCGACTAAAAAGAATTATCTCAATATTTTACTTTTTTAGGAAATTTTATACAAAGACGATTTTGTACAATTTTTCTCCAAGACGATAAGATCTTTCTCGAAGTGGAGTGAGGTCTAAATGAGTTCTCTGAGGCTTAAACTTATTTTATATAAGTTTATCTAAACCCAAACTATCTAAATTATATCCTCGATCCTTAATGGCTTCCAACGAATGGCCATTTGTCCCGACTGGTTTAATGATTATTTTTTTCCTTTTTCCTCTAAAAAAACCACACTCATAAATGACCTCTCGTCTCGTGTCTTCTTACTATGGATGAGTTGACGATGGTAATAAAGGTTACAACTAAAGGTACCTGCGCAATATACATAGATATCGGCGAGACAGAATACTTCGCGCCTTGATGAAATCGTGTAGCGCCCAAATGTCATTCTTGCCATTCGGCAACGAAACGTTTCCCAAACCTATATTCTTGCAGCATCCCCCCCCACCTCCCAGGAACGCAGGTACCAGAGATGGGATACCCAGGTGTCCCGAAATCCGGGCTACCTGCGCTCTCATGGAAACAAGTCCCGATCGCATCTCGCCACACGTCACGGAATGAATAAAAGCCACGCCCCCTTTCTAAGACAATCCTGCTTTAATTCACTCAAATGCTGCAGCCTCATTTTGCTTTTGTGAAATAAAAAAACATAATTTGCGATTTTCTGTTGGATTTTATTTATAGCTAAAGATTTTAGCATGATTTTTATCGACTTCTTGATTTGACTATTCGCTCCCTCTCATGCATTTCAGCCATTTAGCTCATTTACTACTTGTTGTTTGGTTCAATCGAGATAGTTGAACCTTTTAATTCTTCTACTATTTTCGATCATCTTGCCTTGTACGTAAATTCAATCCTCTCATAAAGCACTCATTCCAAGCTGCACAAACATTTGCTTTCTGAAAAGATTCACACATTCTACTACCACCGCCCAGAGTTCAGGGAGAGTTGTACAAACTTTGATTCCCAACACTAAAATTAATTACCTCTTTAGACATCTCGAGTTATGTAGCTTCCATCCTCTTTCTGAAAACTATATATTTACCAATTTGTTTGATTTTTAATTTTAAGAATAATAAGAATACTACTACTAATAATGATAATAATTATAATGATATAATCTATACCCCGAAGTGCCAAATATCATTCGGATAACCGGAAGTAAGTGAATGGTGAGCATCACACCCGTACATTAACGCCATAGAAATTCCCAGCCGTGTATCAGTTGTGATCTGACATCTTGTGGGTCTCTGTGAACACCGGTTATGCACCTCATGGCAAGGCAATGGGAATTATCGAATTTCGCTTGAACGTGACATTCTAGTTAGTGCCATACGGATGGCATAATGTTGGGTGCCAGACGGATTGGACATTCCATTTATAAATCTATGCAGCTATTCAACATGCTTCGACATAGAGCGCCATGTTTATACCGAGAAATCCTCATGGAGAGCATTATGGCGGCCCACCGTGGACAGCGCAGTAGCCGACCACGGGGGCTTAATGATCGCCACCAGTGGCGTCAGGCTACAATTGCCCATTCTAACATACACACAACACAAATTCATATCGCATCGCATCTACATTCAATGCATGAGGTACCAGACGCATATCCATCAGGTCAGTGCAGCCTACTTTACCTTCTATGGCAGGGTTGGCGAATCTCTGTCCCGCGTGCCAAAAATGGCACGTCTACATTTTTTTCGCTACGTTAAACTCCAGCTTACCTTTAGAAAAAATCGAACTTATAACTAAATTTTGGATTAACTTTAATAAAACACAATACTAAATAAAATGTAATAAAAAGCAGGCAGACAGTAGAGGTTGTAATAATAATAGTAATAAAAAAGAAACTACATGCTATTCAAAGCCATCTAATTACAAGACTATAATGCCAGAATATTGACGCTATTTGGCCTTTTTAAAATTTGCTAAACTGTATCAACACTAATTTTTTATAATGAAAACATTGACAATAGATGTCAAGAACCTTGGAATTATTGCTTTTCCTTCGCTAATATTAAAAAGAATGTTTGTGTGGTTTGTGGGTGTATATACTATAATTACACTCTTAAACAGCATTAAAAATATACATTAAATCAACAGGATAAAATGACCAAATTCACTAAATTCTATGCTCATTCAACCTACATGGTCTAAAAGACTGCTTTCAATATGGTTTGATTTTATCGTTCCAGAGCGTTTCGATATTAACAAAAGATCTTCCAAAACTTCGGATGGCACGTAAAATTTTTTGTTGGGAAGATTAGAACGATTTTGGCATCCCCCCTTAAAAGATTCTCTAACCCTGTTCTATAGGGTATGAGACCTTGGAAGACTAGCACATGTAGCTTGGTCTGTTGAGTCACGATTCCATTTTTGGGGGGCTGATTGCAGGGATTCGGGTGTATCGCAGACTTCATGAAGCCATGGAACCCAGTTGTCAACGCGCCAGACAAGCTAGTAGTGGTTCCTTACTGATGTGGAGTATGTTCACGATGTATAGGGGCATGAGTTGAATCTGCTTAGTCGCCTAAACACGACATTGACCGGTGATCATTACGTTGCACTAATTGATCACCATTAATGTATAATAACAAAGAATAAGCAGTAGGATAACACACCGTGTCATCGAGGCCATGTTGCCATAATTGTTTGAGGAGCATTGTGGAGTTCCGAAATATCGTGTGGCCACCCCTTTCACCAAACATTCGACGGATCTCCAAAAGGCCTTGGTTCAAAATGAAAGAAATATTTATTAAAAATTTAAATAACATACATGTCACTAATATTTCTTAATATAGTTTTCATTTAAGTGAATGCATTTCTAAAGGCGATGTTTTCACCTGATAAGTCCTTCTCTGAGGAACTCCTGGCTTTTTGAATTGCATCATGTCTTGATTTCACGTTTCGCCTCTTCAATCGATTGGAATATTGGTCCTTTTAAATGTTCCTCAAGCTTAGTAAACAAGAAATAGTCCTAGAGAGCAAGATCAGAGTAACAGGGGGAATAGGGTATGATTTGCCATCGGAATTCTCTCAAAGTTTCTCTTGTTAGCCGTGAAGAATGGACTGGGCCATTGCGATGAGTCATTGCCATGATTAAACATAACTCCTTTGTGCAAACTGACCATCCCACAACGCATTTGACACTCAACGGGCATAAAGCTTGCTGAGACCAAGATGCTCTGTCAAAATTGCATATGCTACTCCTTGAGAAATATCAACTTCTTTCTCAATAATTTCAACGCTACTCCTGCAATCTTGATTCAAACTTTTTGAACGGCAGCCAGCTTTACTGCATTGCCTGATGGGGATAGTTTCCCTTCTCTCTTGTCGTCATTAAGGTCTTCCCTTCTTTCTTTGAAACGTTTCCTCTCCCTCAAAACAGTGTTTCGATGTGGTATAGACTCATCATAAACATGCTACAAAGAATCGACAATAGCAGCAGATTTACAATCAAGTTTTGTTAAAATTTGATAACAGCTTTGATCTCAAAAGCTTGCTTTTCCATTGATAACAAAGCTTATTTCTTGTAACCAGTCACTTGCTACCTAAAATGCGTCAGAGGAATAAATGACGGGTTTGCAGATATCAGCACAAACCAAAGATATGATCAAACGTGTTTTGACTCGAAAATTTCAGCTAATATTTTATATTATAGGCTTCCACCATAACATTTTCTAGAACTCTCGTAAGTACAACTGAGCATTTATGGGACATGTTGGCCAGGCCATACTTATTTGCAACCAAGTTCCAGCATTGCGAGTGTCATGGAAATGTGGAAATTTATCGATATGACATGTTTGAACATCTCTCTAGTGGTATTCATTCCAGTTCAGGGATCAAACTGTCGAGGCGCTGCAATTCACCTGGTTAGAGGGAGACTACACGATACTAGGTATGTGTTATATGACTTTAGACACCAGTGTACTTGCATTTCTTGTTCTCTTTTGTCTTTAGCCTGAAAAATACAAGCAACTATGACACGAAATGGATCTAGTTACTAGTATATACCCATTATCATTATTTTTCTACCACCCACCTACCAGATTTAAGAAGAAATAAAAAAGTTTATGCTTTTTCAATAAAGAAAACAATATTTTCTCCATCTTCCATGAAAATAAAAACGGCTAACTTTAGCTCTGATTGGATTGACGTTAGGTGGATATTTGAGACAAAGTCCGTGACGTCATCGGAAGTGTACCCTTCCCCTATCGTCATTCCCTCATTTATGATAGGATACAGAAATATTCATAGATTCCGGGATAAGATCTAGCCGAGTGGAAACGTCGCCTTACAGTTATCGAAGTTAAGCTAAATCGAATGCGATTAGTTAGAGCATGGAGACCATTTCGGACCGACTTTGTTAAGAGTCATTCATACGTTTGAGTGACCAGCGGGGGGGATTTCACTTTAAATTGAGGTTTTTTATTTAGAAAGACCTGAAAAAGTGAAATTCGTTGGTAAAACCACGTACCTCAAACAAAAAGGACGTTAGTAAACAAACTTCAAACAAAATTGTCGATTACCCCACCCTGGCTTATTTGAGGGGAAGTGGGTGTTCACTCTTTCCGCTCATTCCTGCGGCTGAGCTGTATATTCAATGACTTTCCAACTTGTTTCCTGTTCTAACGATCAGGTGATATTTCATTGACTATTCCTATTCTCTAGTCTTACAAGAGAAGAGTATATTCATTGACACACAATTTCCTTTCAACTTACAAGTGAGTGGTATTGACTCCCATCACTGCCTCTTCGTTCAAGTTAAGGGTATGTTCACCAACTCTCTCAACCCCTAGTGCTACAAGTAAGGAGTATGTACATAGACTCCGATCAAACCATCTTCTTACAAATGAATGGTATGTTTATTAAGTCTAATAACCCCTTGTCTTACAAGTGAGGTGTATTTTAATTTCCTTTCGTCAAACCTTCGTGTGCCAAATGAAAGGTATGTTCATTGACTCTCCTAAACACATTCTCTTACAAGAGAGGAGTATTCCCATGCCAGCCCCCTTCAAATTTTCCCTTTTAAGGTTCCATTTACTGACTTCCCCTTCCCATGAATTTCTCCCTTTTCAAGTGTTATGTATATTGACTACCCTGTAAACCTCGTCTGAAAAAGGCAAGCTCATTGACTCACCTCAATCCTTCGACTGAAAAGTGAGGGGTCTATTTAAAGGCTTCCCTGAATCAACTTCCTTACATATATGTGGACATGTTTATTAACTCCCCTAAACCCTGACTTTAACGAGTGAAGATTATGTTATATGTCGTTGTACATAACTCTATAACATACACTACTCCTATATTATGTGGGGGGTGGCTTAATCACCTACTGTAACGTGAACCGTTCAAGGACTGTTCGCAGCGATTAACGATCGACCAGGAGGTCAAACTCAAGGCGTTTGGTTTCAAATCCTTAACAAATCAGGCAGAGTGCAAAAATGGTTGGCGAGATTTACTTGAATAGGCCGAGAGTATCGTTCGAGGTTAATTAAAGATGAAACAATAAAAATATAATTTTATCTACAAATATCAAAATAAGAATAAAAACAGGTAAAAGGGAATTATTTAAAATGAAATAGTCTCTTGAAAATTCTGATAAGGCTGGATTTTCAAATAAAATTAATTAACTTTTTCACTATGCTCAGATCAAAAGGGGGAACTTGACAATACTAATAATTGAGGGGGTCTCAATCTTACGGGTCGTTGACTTCGAGGAAGGTCCTGCTTGGGAGGAGGTGAGAGGGGCACGATCCTGATGAGGCAAGTGGAGCACGATCCGAACCAAACTTCCGAGGAATAGCGATGAAGGTATCTAATCTTCAAGGATAACGTTCGACGGGGAAATGTGGGATTACCTTTAATTCCACTGGAAGAGGAAACTTCTTTTCCTCAAAGGTACTCAATGGAGATTTTCTTCGGATCGGTTATACGAAGGGAGAATGTCACGCAACTTCAAACGATTGCCGTTCACAGGAGCTACCAATTGACTGGGGTAGAATCACGACAAAGAAATTCTTGCTGTCTGATGAACGCTCACGGGACTTCGATTTGAGACGATGAGGACGACTATGAGGGGCGTACGGGACTCGCCGATCTTAAGTCAAAACTGGGTATTTGCACGAGTGATCCGGAAGTGGAAAAGGGGGATTCTGAGCAGTGGGTAAGGAAGCTTCAGACATCTTAATCTGCGGGGCGGACAAAAATTCAGCTTTTATCGGCAAGGCGCGAAAAAAACAAACGGCTCGTTCTCTCCTCGTCGCCGGGGGCAAGGCTCTGGAAAAATTCGCAGGATTGGGGGATAATTTCCCAATACGTCCAGGAGTCGAAACTTCTCGAATGTTTCCTAACAGGAAGTGATGTTTTCCATGGTGGCATACAATCGCACGTGGTCTCCAAATAACGTAAGGAGGTCAGAGTTTGTTTTTTTACACTATATCAACCCCATCGCCTCCCATTCGTACAACTGAATGGTATGGTCATCGATTCTATTGAACCTATTGTCTTACAAAGGGTATGTTATTAGGTTCTTTCAATACTAGGTTTTAAAATTGAGGAAGATGCTCATGAACCCCCTAAAACTCTGCTTTTAAAATTGAAGGATATGTTCACTGACTTCACACAATCCCTCTTCTTACAAGTGTAGGCTATGTTCATTTACTTTCCTAAGCCCATAGGCTTTCATCTTACATTTAAGGGTTATGTAAACTATGTGCTTATTTCTCCATTTAGCCAAGTGATTGCCATATCGATGGTACTTAATTCCAAGCGGGTAGTTTGTGGGAGTAACAACTTTATAACATCTTTTTTCCTCAACTGATGTAAGAGCTGAGCTGCGAATATGAATTTCAACAGTAAGTCCTTAAAACATTGACTCAATTTGAGTTATTTCATCTACTTTCTCCATATATTTTTTTGTACATTTATATTTAGGCCACTGTCGCATTGGAATGGACATAGTATTATTTGTCTCTGTTTTTAGTTTCTCTTTAATGCTTTTTGCTACTATTTTCTTCCTTTGATCTGTCGCATTGATTTCAAGGTTGCACGTAAGAAGGAGGACGCTTCGATCAGGATGCACAAGGGAATACAATGCGATTTATTAAAATAATTAAATGGTTATTTAATTTCTTTCATTTTCTTTGTTGTTAGTAAGCTTTAGTTCAATTTTGGAAAAGGGTAATCCACCCTAATGATTTTAAAACCACTGATTTAGTACCCAGTAACTTTTTCACTCCTTAAATTCTAACTCATCTGGCTGTACGGAAGGACCCCCAAACTTTCCCTGAAATTAAGAATTAACAAAAGCCTAACTATGGAAATAAAAGATTTGATGTGATAATGAGGAGGAAATAGAAGATCTAAAATAGACTCCATTTGAACTTGATTAAAAATAGAAGCAAGAACATACATCGAGGCCGTGTGGAGCTATGGCGGAGGAAGAGTGAAATCAATGATGCTTTGGTGCATTATATCCTACAATTACCCTAAACCATTCTTGATTTGATTCTTCTATCAGCGCAATTCTACTAAGAGGTGCTGTTCTCAAATGGGTGCTGCTTATATTTCCAAAATTCCTCCCATTTTTCCTGGTAAGGATTGAAATTTGATGCTTAGTTTATTTTTAATTCGCATTTTAGGAAACCTTTAGAGTTCCCATGTCCAAAAGCAATTTAATACAATTATTAAACCGGTTATGTCAGAGACAACTAACCTAATCCGATATTTTATTTTCCTTTTAAAAAAGTTTAGTGTCTCTCATCTCTTGTCAATAATATTTCATAAACCCCCCATTGCCTATTTTTAAGGACAATAACGGAGCCAAATAGGGACACACTGGGATGAGGTATATGTGTAGAGAAGTGGTTTGTCATGGACCACGCTCGTGACCCTATGTGCCCGGAGATGAATCCTAAACTGTACCTGATTGTACCATTGTACCCACAATAGTGCCCTATGTGACAGTAATGAGCCTTGACTAGACGAGATGGTACATCTAATAAGGCGAGAATGAACACTAAAATGCCGAGGTGCTACAGCATTTAGTGATCCATTTGCCTTTGGTTCAACCCTGTCTGACGAAATTTCACATTACGAGCATCTATTTTTCAAGGGGTGAACGCAGATTCCAGGGCGAACACTCCCCCGGGGGAAAACCTATACTGGAAGACACGCTCACGAGCATCTATTTATCAGGGGGTGAAAGCAGATCCCAGGGGGAACACACACCTAGGGGGTAAACCTATACTGGAGGACATGCTCCAGAAGCTAATGCCCCGTTGTTATGAAGGGTAAATTGGAGTGAAGGAAAATTAGTGGCACTGTTATTAATAAGCCATAAACGGTGTGAGTAGGTAATTACGTTATGAGGTGTTGATTCTCGTTAACCTCGTCGTAGAAAAACGGTTGAAATTGAAGTTGAAAGCGAAAAAAAGGCATATTTCTTGGATTAACTGAAGAATGCGCACCTCAAGTAACCAACCTAAAAATCGGCAGTTTGATTTCACACACCTGAAGAATGCGCACATTTTTTCATACCTAAAATCTAGCCTAACCTATCCATATCTTTACCACATGCCTTGTGCTGTGGTTTCTCTTTGCCCTCTTACCAATGATGGCAGGTGAAAACTGAAGTGATTTTTGTAGCGCCCATCGGGCGACTACCTACAGGGGCACATGTCGCCGTAATTATCTTATACACTAATGCTAAGCAAAATTTCAAAATAAACACAATCAAAACAAACAAACCCAAAAGAAACAAAGAGAAAACAAAGGCAAAATAGAACAAAAAAACAGAAAGCAATAAAAGCAAGAAGAACGATGAAGCACGCCTTGGCGTCGGGAGAGGCTTGTGTCCCCCTGGATGGAAGCATGCAACCAATACCAAAAAAAGTTTTATAAAAAAAAGGAGGCCAGCCTCCTTCAAAAGGTCGAATAGTCCACAAGTCTGTCTGCACGAACTCGTCCCGAGTAGAATGGACAATCGGTAGCGACCCGTCTTATCCCAGCACCAGGACAGGTAACGGGCGTAAAGATCACCCAGACTAGGACATTCAAAAAGAATGTGCCGAATAGTCTGGGGGACGACGCAGATGTCTAAGATAGGTGCAAAGGAGTGTTCTAACAAATGGCTCTACATATCGTGAGTGTGTTCAATTTGAAGACGACAAAAAACGACGTGAACCGTCGCGGCATAGGCAGATAGATCAAAGAGAATAGTCGCTGAGCGATGGCACGTAATTTTAAGTTCCCCTTGGCCGTCTCCCATCGCCCTTGCCATGTAGCCGGTAAGGTTTATTCCTACCATATAATTAGTTTGAAGGAGAGCAAAACGCTAGTTGGTCCCCCAGTCCTCGAGGAATCTTTTGCACCCTCATCGGCGCGCTCATTTCCAGTAATAGCTAAGTATCCAGTAACCCGGCAGAAGATAAAATAGACTCCCCCGGCTCACGGTAACCGTGGAGTTACAGATATAAAGAATCATGAGGTGCAGAGATTTCAATGCCTCGAGAGCACTCAGGAAGCTTTGTGAGTCACTATAGATCTCCTTTGTGCCTCTGAACCGGGCACGACGCGTTATCTCTCATACCGAGCGGTGTATTGCGACCAGCTTGACCGTGAGGACAAACGCAATGCCGGGTAGAGCTCCGCTCACTCCAAACATAGGGGATACGGCGTAGAAACTGCCCCTCTCTTGGGATTTGGAGCCATAAGTATACACTGGCACAGATCCAATGTGACATGGTATGTGCTCCAAAAAGACCTAGTGCAGTACTTCTGGTGCTGTGGAAGCTTTATGACAAGGAGCGTGGTGACAAATGGTCAAAGTTGATACCTTACAGTGTAGTCTCCTGCACATATATGCATTTCGCTTCTGATTGAGGGCCGTCTCACACTCAGTCGACCACCAGGTAAGGGGACGGCGTGAAAAACGACCAAACTTTCTCGGAATTGTAGTTAGGCTCACGGCTATGAGTTTGACGGAAAAAAACTCAACGGTCTTATCTACCGACCTAACCTTCTTGACAGGGATAGGGAAATTAGTTATTTCATGACATTGGGACCACCACACTTGCTCCAAACACCACTAGGCGGTTATCTGGATGTAGCGGTCCAGAAAATGATAGTTAAATAGGAAAGAGGTCACTACTTTGAGGTCATCGACCATCTTCCACCGAAAATAAGACGTGGTCTCTTGCAACCTGTTGGCTTTAGAGGGCGTTGTTTATAGAAGTTTCAAAGACTCTTCTGACACAGTAAGGAGCAACTAATCAGGTCATTAAGCATAGATAGAGGCTTGGAGGAATAGTCATAGAAATAAGGGAATGTTGAGAAGGGGTGAGGAAGAAGCGCAACAATTCTCCCCAGGTTCCACCAATGAGTTCAGTTCTAATTTTTGCTCTAGCTGAGTGAGAACAATTCATCCTGATACCAATTGCAGGTAGCAAATGTTCGAGGGGATAGTCTCAAAATAAAAAAAGATAAAATAGTAGCGCTGGGGGGGTGCGAGGGGTAACCTAACGAATAAATTTCCCAGGTCTAATCAGAAACTTCACGTCAACCCAGCGTCAGGCCTTCCCCCTAATTTGCACTAATGCCAGGAGGGTGTACAGCTCCTCCAGGTACCAACCCTAACACGCTAAACAGGGTACCTACCTCCCGTTGGAAGGTAAAATTAAAAGATAATTCTAAATTATACCAACTAAAAATGCGCATTTAAACATTAATTTGAACCAAATGAAGAATGCGCATTTGAACATTAATTTGAACCAAATGAAGAATTCGCATTTCACCATGAATTGAAACCAAATGAAGAATACGCATTTTAACATTAAAGTGCATTTCAGCATTAATTTGAACCAAATGAAGAATGCGGAGTTGGCCATCAATTTGAACCAAATGAAGAATGTAGATTTTAACATCATTTTGAACCAAATGAAAAGAAACATTTCAACATCAACTAAAAGCAACTGAAGAATGCGCACTTAGCTATCAATTTTAACCAACTAAAGAATGCGAGGTTGGCCATCAATTTGAACCAAATGAAGAATGTACATTTCAACATCAATTTTAACCCAATGAATAATGCAGATTTTGACATCATTTTGAACTAAATGAAAACAACCTTTTAAAATCGATTTAAAGCAACTGAAGAATGCGCACTTAGCTATCAATATGAACTAAGTGAAGAATGCGGAGTTGGCCATAAGTTTGAACCAAATGAAGAATGTACATTTCAACATCAATTTGAACCAAATGAATAATGTGCATTTAGCTTTCAATTCGAACCAAATGAAAAATATACATTTCAGCATCAATTTGAAACAATTGAAGAATCCGTTTTAACATCAATTTTAACCAAATGAAGAATGTAGATTTTACTATCATTTTGAACTAAATGAAAAGAAACATTTCAACATCAATTTGAAGCAACTGAAGAATGCGCATTTACCTATCAATTTGAACTAACTGAAGAATGAGGAGTTGGCCATCAATTTGAACCAAATGAAGAATGTACATTTCAACATCAATATGAACCAACTTACGAATGTGCATTTTAACATCATTTTGAAAGAAATGAAGAATGCTCATTTTAACATAAATATGAACCAAATGAAGAAGGAACTTTTCAACATCAATTTGAACCAGCTTAAGAATATGCATTTCAACATCAATTTGAACCAACTGAAGAATGCTCATTTTAACATTAATTTGAAACAAACTGAAGAATGCGCATTTAGCTCTCAATATGAACCAAATGAAGAAGGAACATTTCAACATTAATTTGAACCAACTGAAGAATGCTCATTTTAACATCATTTCGAAAGAAATGAAGAAGGAATATTTTAACATCAATTTGAACCAACTTAAGCATTCGCATTTCAACATCAATTTTAACATCATTTTGAAAGAAATGAAGAATGCGCATTTTAACATAAATATTAACCAAATCAAGAAGGAACATTTTAACATCAATTTGAACAAACTTAAGAATGCGCATTTTAACATAAACTTAAACCAACTGAAGGATGTATTCATCTCTGGCTTTTTACCCACGTCCATCACCGATTTTTTGGGGTGTGTTAAATCTCTACAATTTTCCCTCGGGATTCACTTATAAATTTTTGTTAGTGCGTTCAGGCTCCCCAAATCATCTTTATTATTTTTATTTTCAAGAAAATTCGTTTGTTGAAACTTTGTAGAACATATTTTTAGTATTATATATATATTTTTCTTGGTTCTTCTATTCCTTGATAATGTACCGAATTAACCTTCGAAAGAGCTTTGAATTCGTCATATGTTTTCTTTCAGTAGGGTCGGAATTGCATCAGTGTCCAAAATATGGTGTTATATTATGGTCTCTGGTCTTCCGTTCCCTTGATTTGACTTGGATCCGTCTTTGATAGGTCTCAGTTTGTCTTTATCCTTTGTTTTTTTGGTATCACAAATTTTCCATAGAATGACGAAAAAGAATCTATATTCAGGAATATACCAGTTAATATAATTATTTTGATAATATTGATATTTTAATGAAAAATTACATAAGTAATATTAAAATGGCTTGGATGACATAAAATCAGTATTAAAGACAACGAAGAGTGGAAATCAGAGAAAGGAAATTAGGATAGCGGTAGGGACGATTGTAGCAGAAAAAGAGAAAGGGATAGCCCAAATCACCGAAAAATCAAAGAAAACTGATCAAGAAAAATCCACGACACAGGACACATGCCAAAATTCTGAAAAAAATCTACTTTCGTAACTATACCAAAGAGGGAAAAATAAATGGCACAAAACACACAACCATAATCATCTTGAACCAGATGGGAAAAATAATATTAAGTGTGTTAGTAAATAGAATAATGAACGATATTAACCAAAATATGACTCAAAGCCAATGTTGATTCAGAAAAGGGAAGCTGACAGTACCGATGCGATATTCAAGCTAAGAATCATCTTGGAAGGAACAACAGAAATGCAGAAAGATCTTTACTTGTTTTGTTGATTTCAAAAAAGCTTTCGACACTAGATACGAAAAAAAGAGATAGGAGTTGTTGTTAAAGTGCATGATTAATAGCAAACTTATATTGGAAGCAAAAAACAGAAGAAGAAATAAAAAAATAAAAGTCAGAATTAGTGGAAATAATGATGAGAACAGGCAAGGATGCGTCATTTCGCCTGTGGGATTTTTGCTATATGGACCCATGAAAGATCTAAGGTATATAGTGGATATAAAAATAGGAGGATTAAATATAAACAACATAAGATTTGAAGACAATACGATACCACATGCAGACAAAAAAGAAAACTACATTGGCTGCTCGATGGACTACGACAAGCATACACAAGAGGAGGAGGGAAAATAAGATAGGCAAAATTCTTGGGATATCAAAAAGGAAAGAACAACCATTAGACGGACCGAGAGTAAAACAGGTTTATGGTTTCCAATATTCAGGACGTCTGATATCCGAAGATGTAGATTACCAAAAAGAAATAGCAAAAGCAGCCTTTGGAAAAATAGAATAAATCTTAACAAACCTCATTATAAACCTAAATATTAGAGTAAGAATATTGAAGTGTTTAACATGGTGCAACGAAGATGAATATGAAAGTGGAAGCTGTAGAAATGTTTTTTAAGTAAAATGCTTAGGATCACCTGGAGTACTGAGGAACGAATGAAGAAGTGATGAAAAGAGCTGGAATTGAGATAAACTTATTTTCATTTTTATTTCACATATTGAGAGAAAGAGACATGAAAGGTGATTGTTTACTAGGTGAATGGAAGGTATAGGATAGCAAGAGTAAGACAGCGAATGAAATATTTGGAGATTCTGATAGAACAACTCGGAAAATGGTCGATGGTAGAGATAAGGCACATGGTTACCAACGTTACACGACAGGCGCTGTGGTAAAAGAAATAAATGAGTACTATTGAGGACCATTTTAAGTTGCGAAGTTTTACTCAAATTAATTATAGAGAGTTTGGCAAATAATTTTCTTTAGTAAAATCAAAGTAGATGCCAAAAAAGACGAACTAAAATTTGGCAAGTGGATAATTTACTATTTAATTTGTATTTTTATTTGAATTTCATATTTTTTTTGCCATAAAGTGTATAAATGTGTACGTAAGCCCCTAATATTTTGATACGTTAAAGAATATTATTTTTTTTATATATTTTAGGGTCTTCTTGTTTTTTGCAAAAAGATGGACATAAGAATAGAAGTGAATATAGAACAAACGCTAATATGTTACAAATTTTGATTATTTTTGCTTCAAAAGTTTGCTAAACTTATAAAATTGTTATTATAGTCATTAAGAGTTTTCAATTTGTGTTTGTGAAATGGAGGTAAACTGGAATTAGGGAATTATTAGATAACATGGAAGTAATCGGGCTGAAAGCGATTGACTTATGTATGAACAAGAGGAAATGCTATGACAGAATCGAGATTTTACGTAAGTGACTGTTGGTCAACTACGAGCTTGATCCAAAGTATGGTGGATATTCAATCTTGACCAAGGACACTATGTCCTTTCTTCCCCCTTTCTGGTAATGGGTTCTAGAAGTACATAAGCCCGCATGCGATCTTTGACCATAAACATGGTAGCTGACAAGTACTTTTGTCTTTCAATTCCCTTAAAAATCTTGTCTACAAGTAACCTGTATGCATGGGAGAAATTTCCGTTCACCTATGCAAATACCTTTCAAGATCTTTGGATGTTGGTTTATAAATAAACCCCTAATTTTTCGATAAATTTTAACCTGGTCTTGATATGATCCTTCCAAATTATCCTTTTCCTGCGAATTAATCTTTCCTTCCATTGTGGCCTTAGGATCCACGACGAAAGATCTCTCAGCATTTCTCTTTCAGCCCATTCATTACCGCCAAACCTCGAGTGAACATCAGGTTTCATTTATATAAAGTTAATCCACATAGGGTCTGTCTAGTTATAGGACAGGGAGGGTTATTGACTAATTCATACAAATTGATCAAAGAAATATATCAAGTTTTCAGCAATTTTAACATAAAACTTAGGCATACAATCTAACCTCTATGATTGAATAGTTAAATAAAAATATATCTCCTGTAAATAAAGTGAAAATGAGAAAGTTAGATTAACTACCAAAGACAGATCAAACACAAAAGTGTGAGATAATAATAAATATAAATATAATTAACGTACAATTTAATAGGACTCTTTTCGCAAATGAGCGCAGAAATAAATACTTAGATCTTCTGCGGTATAAAATATCGCGCCAGGTGGATGGATCTCCATTCCCCGTCTTTTGAGCAAAGTTGAAGAAGCAAATAAAATTGATATTTTCTAAGAAATGAAGAATATAAATTATGGGGATTCATAAACACAAAATATCTTAATTTAAATGTGAATCCTTGATTTAAAATAAGGACTTACGTTTCGAGTAACTAATAGAGCAAATGAAGCACAGTAGCAATGAATAGATAAAACGACACACAGCGCCAATGGATAAGAAAACGGTACATACACAATGGCAATAGGGATCCACGCATGGAATAAATAGAGAAACGGCACACAATGGCAGGTAGACGAAGCCAATAGGGATACACACATAGAATAAATAGAGAAACGGTACACAATGACAATAGGGGTACACACAGGGAATAAATATTCCAGAAAGCACATTCTAATAAATTTTCTGAAGGGAAATTTGAAGACGAATAAAAAAACATCACAATAAAGATAAAAAGAGGTTAAATAAAAAACGCTTAGATAAGAGGTCTTAGGTGGGGAGAGGGGGAGGCATTTTTACCTGGGTATTTGTAGTTTAATGTGGGATCCAAACCGCAGATTGATAGAGCACCGTCTGGCAAGTATCTCAGTGAGGTTATGTGGGATCGGAACCCTAAGAGGGAATTTACAAATATTTGCCAATGGCTACAGTTCAGAATGAGGGATTTTCAACTTGAAATGACGGATTATCATCGTTACTTTTATAATGTTACCTTTAATAATGTTACTCACTCCTAGAATATTTTGCGAAGAAAATTGAGGCGGAATAGCAACGAGGCTTTTTCACGCACAAAGTTTGTAAGGAAGGATCTGTAAAGGGTGGAAGAAGTGAAAATGCGTGGAAGATATAGAACGGCAGGTCCTCATGCAGGTAGTGGGGCCGGAAGTATACACGAATGCGGACACTGGGGCTGGAAGGGTACACAAATGCTGGCACTGGGACCGGAATGTTACAAAAATGCGGGCACTGGGTCCGGAAGTGTACATAAATGCGGACCCTTGGGCCGGAAGTGTACATAAATGCAGACACTTGGGCCGGAAGTGTACATAAATGCGGGCGTTGGGGCCGGAAATATTAAAAAATTCTGGCACCGTGGACGGAAGGGTACACAAATGCGGGTACTGGGGAGGAAGGGCACACAATTCGGGCACTGGGGACGGAAGGGTACACGAATGCGGGCGCTGTAGCCGGAAGTGTAAACAAATTCATGCATTTGGGCCTAAAGTGTAAAAAATAAAATGCAGGCACTGGGGCCGGAAGTGTGCACAAATGCGGGAACTGGGTCCGGAATAGTACTCAAATGCGGCCCTGGGGTCGGAAGTGCACACAAATTCAGGCACTCGAGCCTAAAGTGTACGCAAATTCGGACACTTTGCCGAAAGTGTACACAAATGCGACCACTGGGGCACGGAGGGTATACTAATACGGCCACTAAAGCCGGAAGGACACACAAATACTAGCCCTGGAGGCGGAAGGGTAAACAAATGCGGCCACTGAAGACGGAAGGTTACACAAATGCGAGCGCTTGTTTCAGAAGTGTTTATAAATGTGGGCACTGCGGCCGGAATAGTACACAAATACAGGCAGTGGGGTCAGAAGTTTACAAATGCGAGAACTGGGGACGGCAGGGTACACAAGTGCGGGTACTTAGGCCGGAATTTTACACAAATACGGGCACTGAGGCCGGAAGGGTACACAAATGCAAGCATTTTGGAGGATGAGGTACATAAATGCGGGCTCTGGGGCCAGATGTGTGCACATATCCGATCACTCGGGTCGGAAGGATACACAAATGCAGGCAATGGAGCCAGAAGTTTACACAAATGCGGGCAATGGGCCGGAATTGTACACAAATGCGGGCACTGTGGCCGGAAGTATACACAAATACGTCACTAGGGCCGGAATTGTACACAACTGCGGGCACTGGGTCCAGAAGTGTACACAACTGCGGGCACTGGGACCAGATGGGAACACAACTTCGAGAACTGGAGCCGGAAGGGTACACAACTGCAAACCCAGGAGCTGGGATATTGCTCAACTGTGGGCACTGGGTCCGGAAGTGTACACAACTGCGGGCACTGGGGCCGCAAGGGTACACAACTTCGGGCACTGGAGCCGGAAGGGTACACAACTGCAAGCCCAGGAACTGGGACATTGCACAACTGCGGGCACTGAGGCAAGGGGGAGATCCCTTCCTCTACGTTTCTGTTTTACAAGTGGCATTACCTCTTTTACACCCTTCCCTTCTTTGCGAGGGTCCCTAGAGCAACCACCATACCAAACTCCACTGACCACCCCGATATCCACCAATCCTTCGTTTGCTTGTTGTAGGAACGTTTCGATCTGTGGGTGGATACTAGTGACTGTGGGGAAAGATACCCGTGGGGTTTTTTTTGGGGGGGGTAGTCTCGGACGGTGGTCGCACCGCAACCTTGCCGGGGTGACTCGTATCTGAGAAAGGATATTTTTCTGGCTTAATATCCAATGTAATGACTTTAGGAGGTGAATTTTGACCAAGAGATTGGATGATGTATAAAAATATATCTAATTAATGACTAAAATAAAATACCACAAACTATGTATATTTTATGAAAAGGGGAGTTGTTGCCTTGAATTTCCACCATTATTTAAAATTTTCCCGACTTATCTCGGCCTAAGATTTGTCGCTCACTGCCTTTATTTTTCCCTCGAATGTAAAGCGCAATAGCAAAGAAGCCTTTACAGAGAGATCTGTAAAAGTGGTGAAGATGTAGGAAGTGAAAATGCGTGGAAGACATATAATTGCGGATCCTCCTTCAGATATTGGGGCCGGAAAGGCAAACTGCAGGTGTTGAGGCTGAGGGCACGCGAAGCTCTAGATGTCACTTGATATCTCTTCGTAGGTGCGTCAAAGGATAAATAAGGAAAAGGAATATGGGATATGGGGCATGGGTAGAAGGAGAAAAGGGTGGGCAAAATGCATGGGTGTTATAAAACCCACCACCGTGACCGGAAGGAATAGGGAAGGGCGAAACCCTCCTCTAGGCCTCGACCAGGGATGAATGGACGAAGCGTGTTCAGCGACTAGCCTGCAATATAAGCCACCGGCCGAGAGAGATAGAGGAAAGGGAGATAGAGAGACAGAGAGAGACTTCTAAAGAAAATGGAGAAAAGAGGGTAAAATCGAAATCCATTGAAAGAATAAAGCCCAGGTAGTCTCAATTCATTTCGCGAGTGTCGGGGACGCTGGGGCTGGAAAAGCGTGGTGCTCCCTCTGGTAGGTACCAGGTGCCGCACAGCCCTGGTACCAGATTGGATACTATTTCCTTGTCAATACCCATTTTTGTTCTATCAAAAGTTTTAAAAAATACCTTTGACTCCAATTTAATTAAAATTTCCCTTTAATTAAGTCTCTTGGTAACATTTTTTATATTAGCTTCAAACAAGAATTGGGGGAGGGGGGTAATTATCTGGCAAAAAAGAACACAAATTTTTATATTTTCTGAGACTAAAAGAGAAATTTTAATAATTTAAACCAATGCATCGTCGATATATTTACTCGTCGCTTTCCTGCTGTGGAGCCATTTAGGGAAATGAATCCCCTTAAAGGCCAGTTCTCGAGGGAGATGCAGTGAGTGGATGTGTGGGAGTGAGGTAACATGGCGGGAAGAATAGAAAATTGATTGGAAGTGTAAGTGGATTAACGTAAGTAACAGTAAAGAAGCCTTTGAAATTGTGTCAAAAAATATATTTCCCCTCTGCAGTGTCCTTTAAATACTTACTTCTCCCCTCTTATCTTGATGTGGTGTTGAGGGGGATCTTCAAACATGTCATTTTGCGTGTTTATATTGAATATTGTGGTTCACGCCTGATTCTGGTCGGGGAGAGGGAAGTGAACTAGTGTTTCCTGAGGAACAATGAAATATGTTTTTAGCTTAGGTCATGAACGCGTGTGGAAGAACACGAGAAGTAAGACATTGTTGCATGCCATGGGTGACAACTAACACTTATGGCAGTGTCTGCTGTTATCTTTGAATAACTCGGCTTCTTTATTGACACGTGAAAAGTTAACTTCAGAGCAACATGCAGATTTTTTTAACAGGAGAACTTAGATTTTGTTCTACTCAAAATTAAAACGAAGTTAAAATATCAACTACAGCCATTTTAATAAAAGGAATTTAGCGGGACATTGGGCAATATGGGAGAGCATTGATTGTAGCGCTATCTGGCAAGTCTGACTGAGGGTACCTTTTTCCACATAAACACTCACCCCCCCAGATCTGGGTTTGTGTTTTTTTTTAATCTAAAATTAGTTAAATTCTTGTTTTTTCATACAATCATTACATTAATTCTAAAACATAGCCTAAATTTATATGATTCGTCAAAATTCTGTTATGTTTTATATAAAGTATACATAAATTTAAGTATTACAAATGGCAATATTAAATAATGATAAATTGTGAACTGACAACTAATTGAGTCATGTATTAAACTTGGGTTTTTAGATCGGTTAGCTATTAAAGCCAAGTTTAATACATGTTTAGAACTGAATGAGTTGCCAACAAGCAAATGAGTGATTGACTGAGTGTGTAGGGGGCGAAGATGTATAAGAGAGAAACTTCCTTCCCCCAAAAAAGCGAAAATATAAATAGCCCATTAAATTACCAAGTCAGAACGGACTACGCAGTGGCGTATTGGTAGAGTGCTTGGCTCGGGATGCGAAAGACCCACGATCGAACCCCAAAATCCACAATTTTTCAAAAAGAAATTTCTCGAAGAAAACGGAGAGTCCTTCAAGGACTAACTAATCCAGAATACCGCGCTAAAAAAAAACGGAACTCAAGGAAATCAACTTTCAAGGGCTACCTCGTCTCAACTCATCAAGTATAAAAGAAATCATCAACGTCTCAAGAATCATCACGTCATCATGAAGGGAAGGAATCATCACATTAAGATAATACGTCGAGTTAATATGAAGATACATCAAGAATTAAGAAGATCAACTTATAAGAAGAAAGAACCCACAGCCTATAAGAATTTTAAGTCAGATACATGGAAGTCAATGTTTCAAGGGGCAACTTCCGTCAAGAAATAAATAAATATAAGAAAGAGGTCCCCCCATAACTGGTGACCCTTAAAGGCTGAACAATCTTCTGTTCTTCGTTACAGCTGCACCTGCTCTCCTACTAGAGATTAAGAAAAGGTGCTGCAGAGAACTTCAGGAGATTTGGGAAGGAGATGCTATTATTACTCATTGATTAAAAGAGACTTCGCCACGCTCTCCTCATCCCACCGAATCAACTCCACTCATCCCGCAGACTCGGAGGGAGGGAGAGCTACTAGTAATCCTCGATTAAGAAATCCAATACTAGTCTCTCTTCAATCCTCAAATTCACTCCGCCTTCTAGAAAGGGACCTGTGTAGGGGTGCGAAGATGTATAAGAGAGAAACTTCCTTCCAAAAAAGCGAGAATATAAATAGCCCATTAAAGAAAACGGAACTCAAAGAAATCGACTTTCAAGGGCTAACTCGTCTTAACTCATCAAGACCTCCTCAACTCTCAAGAAATCATCACGACTTCAAGGGATAACTCGTCTCAATTCATCTCATCCCATCAAAATCGTGAAGAAGCATCAAGAAGTCATCACTTCATCAGAATTGGAAGGAATCAATAAATAAATAAATATAAGAAAGAGGCCCCCCCCCATAAGTGCAGTAGTTTATCCTTAGTTTTGTTACGTGTATAATCTTAAGAAGTGATCTATACCTAATTGCAGCAGTTACATATTAATTACTAATATTAAATACTTCTAATTACTGTACCCTTAAGCATGAGTGATAATGAAAAAGTGACTTACAAAAAAGGAAGTAGTATATGCAGAAACTCAAGATGAATGGTTGGAAGATGCAGAGTTAAAAGATTGGCTACAACAAGACAAAAACGATAGCAACTCAAGCTGTTGCAAATGCTATAACATTACTTTACATAATGCATAATGCAAATAAATCAACTGCCAATATTTCACAGTTTTTAACCAAAAAACGACCAGAGAGTGAACAAGTACCCAAAGCTGAACTAATTATTGCTGTTTCTTTGCAGAACATAATATTTTTGCCAGTATGTAAGAGAGTATTTTCGAACAGTAAGTTTGCAAAACAATTATGCATGAAAAGAACGAAACTTTCTTATGTAATCCAAGATGGAATCAGTGGCGTCAATTGGATGTGGCAACCGCCGTACCCTAGGTCCCAGGTGAAAATATAAAATGTAACTTTATAAAATAAATGTATGAAATTTCTCTGTCCATCTAAAATGTGACTTGGGCACTAATGATGTTCGGAACATCATTAGTGCCCAAGTCACATTTTCATTTTTCCTAACTCACCACTTTTTTCTCTACTGCCTTTCATAATCTGTCAGAGGCCAGAAGCCAAGTGTTCAAAGGGGCGTGATGGTGAGTGAGAGCGCGTTTGAAAAAGCTCAAGGTGTCTTAAACACTTCAAAACAAAATGTGCTATTTATGCACAGGCAGATATTAAATGAATGCAGTTGAAGGCACTTAAATAATTGCATAAATAATTGGGGGGGGGGGCTGATGACGTTGCCACACATAGCTTCAGCTGAATTAACGCTTCTGGATGGAAGAGTCTTTCATGAAACAAAGAATAACATATGTATGTAAAAAACAAAAGCTTTCCATAATTATTGATGAAAGTACAGACATTTCAGTGACGCAAGTTTTAGATTTAGTTGTTAGGTACTTTGATCAAAATAAATTTGATGTTGTAAAAGCATTGTTAGATACTGTTGAAGTTGAAGATGGAACTCTTCATGGCCTTTATAATGCTGTCAAATCCTTGTTACAAGAAAAGAACAAACCTCTAGGGAACATAATATTTTTGCCAGTATGTAAGAGAGTATTTTCGAACAGTAAGTTTGCAAAACAATTATGCATGAAAAGAACGAAACTTTCTTATGTAATCCAAGATGGAATCAGTGGCGTCAATTGGATGTGGCAACCGCCGTACCCTAGGTCCCAGGTGAAAATATAAAATGTAACTTTATAAAATAAATGTATGAAATTTCTCTGTCCATCTAAAATGTGACTTGGGCACTAATGATGTTCGGAACATCATTAGTGCCCAAGTCACATTTTCATTTTTCCTAACTCACCACTTTTTTCTCTACTGCCTTTCATAATCTGTCAGAGGCCAGAAGCCAAGTGTTCAAAGGGGCGTGATGGTGAGTGAGAGCGCGTTTGAAAAAGCTCAAGGTGTCTTAAACACTTCAAAACAAAATGTGCTATTTATGCACAGGCAGATATTAAATGAATGCGGTTGAAGGCACTTAAATAATTGCATAAATAATTGGGGGGGGGGCTGATGACGTTGCCACACATAGCTTCAGCTGAATTAACGCTTCTGGATGGAAGAGTCTTTCATGAAACAAAGAATAACATATGTATGTAAAAAACAAAAGCTTTCCATAATTATTGATGAAAGTACAGACATTTCAGTGACGCAAGTTTTAGATTTAGTTGTTAGGTACTTTGATCAAAATAAATTTGATGTTGTAAAAGCATTGTTAGATACTGTTGAAGTTGAAGATGGAACTCTTCATGGCCTTTATAATGCTGTCAAATCCTTGTTACAAGAAAAGAACAAACCTCTAGGAAATATAATTGGATTTGCTAGTGATAATTGTTCTTCTATAATGGGTACTAAAAGTAGATTTCAAAAGTTATTGACAGATGATGTTACTTCTGTTTTTATTATAGGGTGTGTGTTCGCCATTTTTTCGCCCTTTGCTGTAGCAATGCTGTCAAAATGTTGCCTTCTCATATTAAAACCTTTTTGAAGGATTTGACATCATATTTTTCTCATAGCAGCAAGAGACAACGAAACCATGCAATGATTCGGGAAGGGGTTGAGACTGCCTGCCATAAAACACCAAAACTACCACAAACTATGTGGCTTTCTTGCCCAACAGTGATTTCAGTAGTATTAGAACAGGTTGATGCATTACTTGTTTACTTTCAAAGTGAATCGCAAGTTGACAAAATTGATGGTGAAAACGGAATTTATGACACCTTAAGCAACTGAGGAACTAAGCATATGCTACTTTTCCTTCAGTATATACTAAAGAAGGTGAATGGATCAAACATGGAAGTTCATTCTGAACATTTTAGGTTGCATCAGTTATATTTAATAGTATCATTAGATCAAAATCTCTTGAGTTTCTTTATTAAAGATGAAATAGTAAGCCCGTCGAAATTGTCAGAGATTGACCCAAGGAATAAAAGTAATTATAAAAACTTGAACGATGGTTACCTTGGAGGGAAAGCAATAGCCCATTTAATTAAGGAACATTTTGATGAAGGAATTGAAAAAAGGTTTAGATCAGATTGCTTAAATTTCCCGGTGGAACTTTGCATTCAAATAAGAAAGAGATTTAATTTCAATGAAGACTGCATTATTGCTAAGCTAAATGTATTAGATCCAAAAATTTCCTCCGACATCAGATTATCTCCTTCATCTCTCATCCCATTGGCTCTTCATTTTGCAGCCATTGTTCAAGAAAGCAAATTAAATGATCTTGATGATCAGTAGAGGAATTATCGTTTTATAGCAATTAATTTAACAGCCCCTATAAACAACATTCCCAAGTAGTGGTATGAAGTGAAAGACATAAAGGATGGATTAAATAATTCAAAGTATGTTGTGTTATCCAATTTTATGTCCAGTTTAACAACCTTGCCACATTCATTAGGTTGTGATGAAAGAATATTTTCACTCATGAACAATGTAAGAACAAAAATGACGAATTCTTTAAAAATAAATACTGTTAAAAGTAGATTACTTGCTAAACAACTATTGCAAGAAATGGCAAGGAATGCACGACATGGGAACCAGAGCAAAAATGAATTAAAGACATGGAAGAAAGTGAAGTCAGTAAAAGATATTTATAGAGAACAAAAGATCAACCAGAAAATTAAACAACATTGTTATGTAACTGAAGTTTGGTTTGAAAATTATATAAGTGGTACTATGGGGAACAGTCGGAGGTTGTCCCACTGTGCCCCATTGTTATATATGGGTACAATCTATATTTTTATATTATTTTATATGTAATTTTTACATAATCTTTGGTACATATTATATACTATTGGCAGTGAAAGAAACAATTGAACATTTTATATAATTTAATACATAGGCTACGAGTATGGTTCGGAAGAGAAAAGGGAAGACTTAAATAGAAAGATTCCCTGCATAATCAAGGGAACAAGCTGTGGGTTAGATGTTAGGTGGACCGGGCCTCCTAGAAGCTGCTAATGAATATGGAATGGCTCGTAATACATTACATAGATATGTGCAAATGACGCAGCAAGCCTCAGCAGATGAAACAGTGAAGCTACAACCAAACTGTCGGTCGCAAAATATTTTCAAACAATGAGGAAGAGTCATTAAAAAACCATCTGATTATATGTTCCAATATGAATTATAACTTCTGAAGGAAAGGTGTACGTGTGTTGGCTTATGAGGTTGCAGCAAAGAATGAAAAACCGTTCCAATACTATGGTATGAGAAGAAAATGGCTAGAGCGGACTGGCTATATAGGTTTATGAAGCGCAATTCTTCGTTAAGCACTCCGGAGAGCGGCAGTCTATAAAGTTCTACTGAATTCAGCAAACAATGTTCAAGTTTTTTATTCAAGTCTCAAGGAAGTTTATACTAGAAATGCGGCCTTTGATGATGGTTCTCGTATCTTTAATTTAGACGAAACATCAACCACAACCATAAAAAAGCCACGAGAAGTAGTTAGAGAAAAGGGTCAGAAACAAGTCTTTCAGGTAGTGAGTGCAGAGCAAGGATAGTTAATAACAACATAGTCAGACAGAGAAAACGAGTCGCTTAGATAAAGAGAAAAGGAGTATCTCACGGACGAAGAACATTCCATCCGAACCCTTCGGTAAACTTCCGCAGCGATATCGTAGTCAGAATGGAGTCGGGACACCATTTAGTGATATGGCACTAAGCCCATCATCGCCGTGTCCTTTGGGACAGAGTCAGAATCGCTCCCATCAGCAAACAAAAGAGCTTCTGGCGGAGTTGTATATATTCCCCTGCTCGGGAATGATCAAATGAGTATTCTTATAGCATTCGGAACGCGAGCGGTATCCACGCTGCTTTCATGCAGGCAAGATTCACGCAGTACTCCCAAAGTACTCATGCAGCATCTTGTGAGGTCATTGGAATCATCCAAGGACGACGCACAATTCTAGAATGATAACTCAGCACCTTTAGGGCTTGCAGGCAGAAACCATTATTCGGAAAAATGGAGGCCAATGACGAAGGACTCACTCAAGAATAACGCACTTAGCTACGCTTTCCCGGGAAGGATACTCCCCCGAGCAACTAACGAGGTCTCCTTCAGAAAATCGTAAGACATTACATTTTCTTTTTCATCGTCGAAGAGGCATGACGCTCTCCGACCGCAAGACTCACACTTCATAGTCTCCTCCCGGTCCCTCTCGGGTAATTATTGTGCCTCGTACAGTTCAGAAAATATCAGTCTTTGTAAATTCATTTCAATTTTCATTTGCCGAATGATAAACGTAATTGTTAAATTGTATCACTCTTGTTAATCTCATTTATTGTTTGTATAGTATTAAAGTTGTTTTTTTTTTCTCACTTGTTTATATCCTATAACCACTCGAAGCCGTTTGAAATAGTATACAAGTCGGCCAATATTAGAATTTCTACTCGTCTTTAATTTCCACGTACTTGAAAGCGAGACATTCCCTATATTTGTTTGTAGCCTCCTTTCCCCACATCTAGAGAGGGCAACAAAGGTCTGGTTGGATTGCTTGATCCTACGACAAACATGTTGCATTATTAATGCTAATGGAAGCCACATTCGACGAGTAATGATCTTTCCACGATGTCATTTTAATGAGCATATGATTCAAGATGCACGTGCAGCAACTTTAGGTCTAGCAAACCCTAGGGATTAGATGACCAGTCAACTCTCTTAAATATATGAACACTTTATCAAGCATACGTCTGTATCAAAGGAGAATCCAGCATGGCTCTTTTATACTAATCATGAATCACATCTTTCACTCTCTGTACTTGATATTGCTAAGGAAAATGGAGTGACTATTCTCACCATTTACCATCATTGTAGTCATAAATTGCAACCTCAGGTCCAAGTAGGCATAGTTACAGAATCCCCTCTCCCTGCTCGCTCAATAAATTAGGAAGCTAAAGTGTCACAATTGGGCTACTAGATAAACGTTGGAATCCCCCTATAATAATTTCCAAACATTGGTATTATTTTGTATATAACCAACAGGAGTTAATTCTCTAATCTCTCAATGGTTTTCGCTTTTTGTGTAATCCACCTGAATGCTTTGGGGCTAACTCCGTCAGTATTGATTCTTTTATATGTAATAAAAATGAGTGAAGTTTAGGAGCTACTTGGGACAGTCCCTTTAATAAGTTCGTAGGGTGATGTCCTTAAGGAGTCCTTCTGTAATACCCTTGTATTATTAAAGGTCCTTTTTAATACAAAAACAGTCCGGTAATTAGCGCGATTCCTTAAGGAATTCTGAGTGTTCACCAAACCAGCCATTAACTTTATTTTTCTGCTTGAATAGATATTAAAAGACAAGTGCCCTCAAGTGCCGCCCGAGCTCATTATTTCGGAGCCAAAATGAGGGAAAATGTTGTATTCTGAGCAGCTCTGAATTTCAGCATTCCAGAAGCTCAAGAGGTGATTTGGAGACGGGTTCTGGGAGAGGATTGATTTATTGATTGGTTGATTAATTTAATTAAAAAGTAAAGGGGTTTGCGATCGATAATTTGGAGAGGATCAATGTTTGGAGGAACGAAATAGACAAAAAGGAAGAAAACTGAATGAAGGTATGGTTGTTTAGGAGAATGAATGTTTGTAAGTGCAGGTTGAGTTTGATTGACATTAACTTCTATATTGGAGAAACCTATTTTAATATAAAGAGGGAAATCGCCTAGAAACCCTTTTACACTTGAGGGAATGTGGAATTTAGACTGGTATGATAGTGTTGTTTGATGTTTTAGTCTTTGTAATAATGGCATAGAGCTTCCAATCCATTATAGTCTTGGTTTTAAAAATGGCAAAGAGTTTCTATGCCAAGTTTATCTGTTCTTTTCTGTTTGGAAGAAATGGCAAAGGTTTTCTTTGCCATATAGGCCTGTTGGCAATAAGATAGGTTTCCCATGCTATTTACCACTTTATAGTAATGACAAAGGGCTATATTAATATTAAAATCTATAATTCATTGATCAGAGTCAACGCAATTAATTAATGGTGCCATCAGGTTTGCTTTACTGCAATACCTTCTCTTTTGGTCTTCATAAACGCAAGTAAATGAAAGCCGTGTATTGATTTCGACAAATAAATTTATTGTGGATTTTTAATTTGTGTCCAGAAATAAAAGAAATACTTTATTCCTAATTTCCTAGAGCCAAATTAAATTCTTCATTCCTAATTTCCTAGAGCTAAATGAAATTCTTTATTCCTAATTTCATATAGCCAAATGAAATTCTTTATTCCTAATCTCCTAGAGCTAAATTAAATTCTTTATTCCTAATCTCCTAGAGCTAAATTAAATTCTTTATTCCTAATTTCTTAGAACTAAATAAAAATTCTTTATTCCTAATTTCCTAGAGATAAATAAAATTATTTATTCCTAATTTCCTAGAGCTCAAAAAGCCTCACTATCTCTTTCTTAATATAACTACGCAAACCTCATTTTTGAGTGTATCATTAGAACTTTCAAAGCCTCAGTTACACGCTTCAAAATAGGCGTACTCGAGCTTTGTTTCTATTGTCGCAACCAGCGACCGCTGTTGACTTCATGATGGCAACACCTGACAACCTTACACCATTCGGACCTATTTAGTGGCACTGAGAAGAGATACGAATCATATTTTATTGGTATCACCTCGCCTTTCGCTCAATTCACTCGATCAATCCTCGCCAAGTCTCAACATCACACGTCAACCTCCGACGCTCTTCCTTCACGCGAGCTGCAGCCACTTGACTTGAGCAACAAAGAAGAATTCCTACCTGACATAAGAAATAAATATAATACATAATTGGGGTGTGTTTTTATAACAACCGCTCTACTGTTTTCTTGATAGTATTCCAAATCTCATCATCATCATCATCATCACTGACTCTATAATTTAAGAAGGGGATTTTTTTGAGTATTTGAATAATAATTTGATCTTAGTTTAGTTTTGACTTGTTTCTCTTATCAAAGTGATTTCTAATAATTCTTTTATAATATCAAAAAACAAAATGGTGAAGTTCATAAATAAATATAAATATCGAAATTTTGTGAATTTTTTAAAACTCAAAGAATTACAAATGGTGAAGTTCAGAAAATCTATTTTTATGTACCTTCTTCTATAACTATATTTTAGCAACGTGATATTTTGAAAGGGGGGGAAATTTAGTGAAGAGTTCCTTTTTAAAACTATTATAATTGGCAAAGTTCAAAAAATTTATAAAAATTTAACCATGGCTGCTTTTTTTAGATTTTAAATTTTAATCTTAGTAGCCAAGTGCAAGCTCTCCCCCTATGGGGTAGTGGCGAAGCCATTGCCTGGTTTTATATAACACTAAGCATTCAAAAAGCACAATTTCTCTTAAATCAATAAGCTCTCCCAAACCATAATTTCAATTTCCATTTGTTTTTTGAATCACCCAATTCAATTTTTAACAGACCCCACCAACTCAAATATTACTTAATAAAGTCTTTCCAAAGAATTAGTAAATCTACAATCGACAGCATTCTATTCCTCATGACCATGATGGTTTATTTTTATTTTTTTTAACGCGTTTGTCTCTACACTGGTGTGTGGCGTAGATTTTAAAATAAATAGTTATAGAAATGAAGTTAATTCTAACAAAACTTGGCGTAGTGAACTGGATCTGATGTCAAGTATGGCGATAACCACTGATGGAACTTTTTGTTCCTCTTCCTGACCCGAACGATGATGATGAGGTATTCGAATAAGTTAACAGAAAAGTAAGCGTAAGTAACACTAAGCTAGGTAACACCTAGAGAATGAACCCATTCAGGGTATAATTAATTGTTGAGATGGAGAGTGAACTTGACCACATTCAGAGCTTATTTCATTAGATCAGAGTTAACTGGACCACATTTAGAGTTTAATTAATTAGTTCAGTCAACTTGGCCTAATTGAAAGTTTAATTACTTAGTTAAGGGTTAACTTGACTACACTCAGATTTTAATTAATTTGTTTAGAGTTAACTTGGCCACATTCGCTTTATTTAATTAGTTCAAAGTTAACTTGACCACATTCAGAGTTTAACTAATTAGTTGAGAGTAAGTTATGACACATTCAGAGCTTAATTAATTAGTTCAGTTCACTTAGCCACATTTAAAGTTTACTTACTTACACTATGTAACACATCTTTTGGTCCTGCCTTTTACTTTTCATCTCCTTTATTTGAAAAACAATAGAAAATAGCCAATATTTGTTTTAAAATTTGCTTTTGTGATGAAATATTTAAAATAAATATGCGATATTTGTTTATTGTTTTTTTTTCATTTATTGTAGGGCTAAATATAAAAACACTTAAATTTACACAACTGAATGAATCTGGAGAATGATTGCAGCCCTTTGATGCAACTTCTCATCTGACGTGTTAACGCTGATAGCTGGATCTGATATGATAGCATATCTGTGAATCCCTGTATAAATATTTCGGAAGTAATATTTCAGAAGGTTCGACAAGATGGCAGGTTCTGGCAAGTTCTGAAACATTCTTCAAACCATAAAATTCTACTAAATTGTGGACATTTTTCATTAGATTTAGAATTTTGTGTAATATTTCCTTAAACCAAATACTATTATTCTATAACATTTCAATGTTTTTTTTTAAATATTCAAAACCTTTTGCCATGCTTTGAAAAAAATAAAAAACTTACACAGCCTTTTATAAATTCTCCATTTTGTTCTCCGAAATTCATAATACCCCAGCAATATTTTCCAAATGGGCAAATTTAGAAATTCAGTGCCAAACCTACAAAGGCAAAGTTTGGGGACCAAAAGAGACTTTCCTTCATTTCCTTTAGTTACGAACAACTGGAAAATAACACCTTTTAACCCACAAAGAAGAAAAAAGTGAAACAAACAACTGGAAAATAACACCTTTTAACCCACGAAGAAGAAAAAAGTGAAACAAACAACTGGAAAATAACACCTTTTAACCCACGAAGAAAAAAAAAGTGAAACAAACAACTGGAAAATAACACCTTTTAACCCACGAAGAAGAAAAAAGTGAAACAAACAACTGGAAAATAACACCTTTTAACCCACGAAGAAGAAAAAAGTGAAACAAACAACTGGAAAATAACACCTTTTAACCCACGAAGAAGAAAAAAGTGAAACAAACAACTGGAAAATAACACCTTTTAACCCACGAAGAAGAAAAAAGTGAAACAAACAACTGGAAAATAACACCTTTTAACCCACGAAGCAGAAAAAAGTGAAACAGAATGGTAAAATAGACATAAAGGTCCGTATGAAATCACTGGTGATTCCAAGAGTACCAGGGACACAAGTCCTCTTTGGAGAGAGGTCTCAGGATGTATTATGTTTTTGACACCAAACAAAGAGAACGAAGTAGAAATAATAACGAGCCGAGTACTACAAAGAACAATTATTCATGATGCAGAAAATTTCGACCAACACCTCCACCTTCCCTTTGGTGAAGCCCAAGGTCTGTTTCACCTCAATAGAAAATTCTCTAACCAACTTCACATTCGACCAGGTAATTAAAAACATTAATTTTTCCTATCTATCGCGACTTTTGAATCACCCTTTCTCTCTCTCTCTCTCTATCTATATCTCTCTCTCTCTCTCTCTCTCTCTCTCTCTCTCTCTCTATATATATATATATATATATATAAATAATTTCACGGTGAATGTAAGGACACATAGAAGGCTGAGGTACATGTGATTTATTTATGGAACAACGTTTCGGGCGTATCACCCATCTTCAGGTTTTAAAACATAAATTAATGTAATACAGTTAAAGAATATTAAAAATAATTAGGTTAAGACTATGTAGATAAATCAAAAATTAGAAAATAACTCAGGAATTTAAATGTCAAGAGAATCAAATTATCAATCTAATATAACCCTATTGAAACGAAAAAAACATAAGTAAATAATTACAGTATAATATTGCTTACCGATAACTCAGGAATTTAAAAGGCAAGAGAATCAAATTATTAATCTAATGTAATCACTATTGACACGAAAAAAAAGAAGTAAAAACACAAAAGTAAAAATTACAGTATAATATTGCTTACCGATGAAGTTCAGGAGAAATCACAAAGTGAAGAAATTATAAAGGATGTGGCTTAAAGAAGGATAGGAATTTGATTGGTTGGTTGTTAAATAAGAGAAGGTTGGTTGGTTGTTGAATGAGGTAATTAAAATTAAGAAATAAGAAGGGGAACAGCGGTATCATCTATGTTGAGTGTAGGAGATCTTGTACGTATTAGTAGGGATTCCAAAATTCTTAGACTATATTCATTGTTATTATGACTAATTATTTTGAAGTTATCTATGGAACATTCTGTCTTGCATTGTATAATATGATTTCTAATTACAGAAGCTTCTTTTTTAGACAATATTTTTTCAGTGCGATGGCTTATTCCAATGTGAGAACAAAACCTCTCTTTCAATGAGCAAACCGTACTACCAATATAGGTTCCTTGCAAACAACAAGGACAAGTAAAAGCATAAACAACATGGCTGCTCATTTCCAGAGGAAGTTTGTCTTTTGACGAGAAGAAACTTCCTATGGAAAGTAGGTTAACAAATATGATTTTGAAGTTGGTATGAAAGAAATACTTTTTGAGTAATTTGTTGCATTTTCTAGTGAATAATTTATTGTAAGGTCCCATTTCTGGTACTACGAAAAAATTTTCATTTTTGGGAACATTATATGAGAGAAAGGATGGAGAGTAAATTTTGGTAAGAAATTAGTCATTAGTTATTTTCTAATTTTTGATTTACCTACATAGTCTTAACCTAATTATGTTCAATATTCTTTAACTGTATTAGATTAATTTATGTTTTAGAACCTGAAGATGGGTGATACGCTCGAAACGTTGTTCCATAAATAAATCACATGTACCTCAGCCTCCTATGTGTCCTTACCTTCACCGTGAAATTGAAGATTAGACTGGTCAGCAGCAACTCATATGACTATATATATATATATATATATATATATATATATATATATATATATATATATATATATATATATATAGAGAGAGAGAGAGAGAGAGAGAGAGAGAGAGAGAGAGAGGGAGAGAGAGATAAAAAAACACTTTTGGTTTCTACTACCATCTACAACTATACAATGTAGGAAGGATCAGAAGAAAGGAGGTGGAAAACATAGGCTATGGACGGGTAAATTTGTTATAAATTTCTTACAGCTATTTATCTACTTCCTAAGTCGTTTTCCACTATATTACGAAAGTTCTAGTATATTTTACTCTCTAATTATAATCACTACTATAATTCCGGTAATTAAATGAGCATAAATATTATTTTTTTCACAGAGAAACATAAACTTGCAATCATTTAATTGAAAATATTAAATCCTTACAAAATTCGGCACTAGGATTTTGCACCAAATAAAAAAAATGGCGCTGTACTGTATTTGTTCCTGCATGTGACGTCAAACTATGCGTTATTCCTGTTTCCTGACGTCATTCATTGATCATTCGTTCTTAGGGATCCTGTTATCTTCCTTATAATGTTGCTAACCTATTTATTTCTTCTTTTTTTTCCATCTTTCAATGTCTCCCATAAGTAAACCATATGATTTCCTTAATGACCAAAGAGTCATTTAAAACGACTACAGACAACCCGGTACATACGTTAGATGAAAAAATTAATATTAAATGAAGGTCGATATTTTCTTGAAGCTAATCGACGGACTGAAACATAAAAGCTACGTGTGGCCTAGGCATGGTTTCTATACAGCAATTTTTCTTCAGGATCTATGACGTTAGCACTTTTTCTGACGTCATAACTCCCAGTCAATGACGCAATGGGGCGTAAGAGACGGGTAATCCATTTGTTTTTCAAAAATAAGGCATATGGGTTACTATTATTCCAGATATGGCCACGCGAGAACATAAGTTGACACCAGAATTCTTGTGGATCTTGTAATAAAGTTTCAAATTATTTACAAAATAATGAAGCAGAACGAACAAGTAGAAGGGGCAAACATTTAAAACGGAAACTTGGACACTCAACATCAAAATCACACAGAAATATAGAAAATACATTTAATGCAATTTACATACAAAAGTCCGAACCAACAAACGCAGTCGACTGCCATCAGCAAGCGAAAGAGGCGAGATTTGAGAAGTAACGACATGGCATTTGCAGGCTACGAAAGAAAAACGGACTCAGTAAACACTAATTCAGTTTTAAAAACAATACATAAACTTTATATGAATAATGGTAATACCATTGAATTTTACGCTTAATATTTCTTAAACCGGAATATTTTCGGTATTTTGGGAATATTTTCTGCTCTGTCAATGAGAATAGAAACTGAGCCAACACTGCAAATAGGTACAGGAATCAATCCCTGATCGCAGGGGAGGGAGTTTTTTTGCTTTATTAAGAATACCTTTCAAGACCAAGTTTTGAGCAGAGGATGACGCTGCAAAGCGCTCTCGGGCTTATCACGGGTAACCATGGAGCAGCTGGCATCCTAATGAGTGCCGTGTTCTCCCTGCTCTGAGGGCGACAGGTAAGTCTGCAGATATATATCATCCAAGCATTTCCACTTAACCATATTCACTTTATTTATCATTCTCCTTTTGCAACTGTTCTGTCAATGCCTTCGTTGGTTCTAGCTTCTTAACGTTAAGTAATGAGTTCCGAGAGAGTGAATTTGGGGACGTCTCTAATGAATTCATATTCCGAAAGTTTCCTTCTATGAAAATCATTGGAGGGGTGAATTAACTGGGGGTGAATACCTATCGCGGTCTTTAAATTGGTGACACGATTAAAAATACCAGATTAAAAGTCCTCGTCTGACGTCGCCTCAGTGGGTGATTGGTTTTAAGGTTTTGTATCCCATTGCTGGTTGGTACTCATACTCTTGTATACCAATGGTCTACAATCTTTTTTAATTTTTACGTCTAGCTTTTAGAATTTTTTTTTTAAGTGAAGCGCTGTATTTGAGATTAAAATTTACTTTAATTTTGAAATTTTGTAAACAGAATTTTGGTCAGATCGTCTCCCAGATTTTATGAGGCCGATTATTCCGTCATCTCTCCAGGCACTTTGTCATTTTTTTGTGTTCATCTTCCTTGAATTTTTCTTAATATCCAAAGTGAACTCAATTTATCATATTGAAGATTTTATAACTTGATCATCAAGTGCGTTGGTTATCTCAGGGAAGACCTACAATATATTATGGATTCAGCGGAAACTCGATTGGTACAGTGTAAGGAAATAGAAGTCAAAGAGGAATATTCCCTTAATTTTCCCCTTAAATTTCTTGCCTCACCCCGTTCTAAAAATCTAACTCCCCGTGTAGTAACGTGAGAGTCCAAAGAAGCGGGGAAAGAAAGAAACAATCGGAATATCCACCAGCTGCCTCGCAGGCGCAGTTAATTATGTTGAACGCGCTAAAAGATTTAACCCCACCGTAAAAACGCTAATCTCTGTATTTTAGAGGCTGCTTGCCGAGTCTCCCGCCCACATCATTAGAGGCCATTAAGACCTGGGTCGGACGACTAACGATAGTGCCTCTCCGGCCAGAAGTCTTCTGATAGACGTCTGTGCCTTCCAGCGATTGAGCATCAAAAATGGCTGTCATATAAATACCCTGGGTTTTCGAGCCTCTGATTAGATTGAGAACCCGTCGCCCTCGGTTCAGATCGTTGTGTCTGTTTCCTCAAGTTCCCCGGTATTTGGTTATACCTCGAGATCGGATCTCACCAGCCAGACCCATCTCTTCTGTGAAGCCTTATCTGTTCAGAGCAAGCCTCGAATCGTTTCTGTCCCCGAAAGATTGGGCGGGATTCCACTCGTCTCATCTGGACCCCTGCCCTCCTCAAGGACCTCCAGTTTTTCTTGTGAGGCTTCATACCGGGCCGCATCAGAGTCTCGATTTTGAGGTTGTACATTAAGACCTGGGTCGGACGACTAACGATAGTGCCTCTCCGGCCAGAAGTCTCCTGATAGACGTCTGTGCCTTCCAGCGATTGAGCATCAAAAATGGCTGTCATATAAATACCCTGGGTTTTCGAGCCTCTGATTAGATTGAGAACCCGTCGCCCTCGGTTCAGATCGTTGTGTCTGTTTCCTCAAGTTCCCCGGTATTTGGTTATACCTCGAGATCGGATCTCACCAGCCAGACCCATCTCTTCTGTGAAGCCTTATCTGTTCAGAGCAAGCCTCGAATCGTTTCTGTCCCCGAAAGATTGGGCGGGATTCCACTCGTCTCATCTGGACCCCTGCCCTCCTCAAGGACCTCCAGTTTTTCTTGTGAGGCTTCATACCGGGCCGCATCAGAGTCTCGATTTTGAGGTTGTACTTCTCTGGAGCAGAGGTGCTATCGTCCGTCTTCAAGAGGAATCGTGAACTCGTCTTCTGGTCCCTTCCACCCTTCTTCTTCGTCACCATCAGGATATTCGACCTGTGGCGAGGTCCATTAGCCTTCTCTATTCCTCGCGGGACCCGCCGAAGGATATTCACTCGAGGGCCGCGTCCGCTGGCCTTCTCCCTTCCTCGAGCTCACCCTATTAAAGGTAAAACGACCATTTGTTTTAATCTGACAATAATAGAGCCACTTCATTTCATTTAAATCTTTCCTATGTATAATTGATTTGTAATATTCCTTTTAAAAGCTGATTAACCTATAATTAACGTTCCCCGATTGCCCATTATTCTGTATTCTGTCATAATTGTCCTTTATTTACATTAACTATATTTCCCGTATGTATATATTATATATATGTTAACTAGTGACTCATTTAGATTATATTTTTAGTTTTCATTCTTTAAATATACCTTTGAACTGGAACTTAGTATACTCAGTTAAAAAGCTATCGGCCCTTATAGTAAATCGCACTCATATCGTGTAACTAACGGATTACTTTTTACGAAATGAACGTACTTGTATGTAGCAAAGACGTGTACGTACTTTAAAGGATATATGTATGTATAACTGTCTATATATATATATATATATATATATAGTCTAGTGAGGAGACCTATTCCTCGAGGCATACATCATATGGCACCCACTAGGAAGGAAGTAATCTAATCGAAAGTCCACATAACGAAGAATCACATCCAATGTGGATTAATTTTGCTCATCTTTGTATTTATTTTACGAATTTGTCCTATCTCTTGCTGACTTTGGACTCCTAAAAGTGGAGTTTAGCTTCAATACCAAAATTAAACTGAAATGTGAAATAAAATTTCGATAGTTACAAATGAGAGATTTTCCCCGTAAATTAGAAATCCACACAATTCATGTTTATTCTAAGCAATGCATTAGAATCATCAATGATTTTATGATAAAATTTTACATTCAAGATGTAAGATATTACCTTAATTGATTACAATGACCTGCCTTCATTTAACATCGTAACATGGCGATCCTAAAACAGACCAAGAAGGCAAAATTCCTAAGATTTTATTTTCAAAGAGGATGGATTTGGGGTTACTATGGAGATCATCAATTACAGCAACAAAGCCTCGGAAATGCTCCTTTTCTTCTAGGATGAAAAAAATAGCTTTACCTGGCACTCCTAAAAGTGTGAGTGCTACTCAATGATCTGTTGAGAACATTGTTAACAAGGTCAACAGACCTAAGTCGCGTGCTCACAATTATTTCAATTATTTTGAAAAAAGAGATTTAATTAACAAACGTATTATCAATTAGCAAATATCTGACCTTACGACCTTCAAAACTTTCAAAAACTCATTGAAAAGTAAAACTGTTACCACCTGACCGATCGACCTACATATTAACTTATAGAGTTGCGTGGAAACAACTAAAAATCTTCAGAAAAGAGGAAAACTACTCGAAAGAATGATTATCAGATCTCAAAAATAGAAATCAACGCTCACGAATTGCCATAAACTCACTTGAGACGAGGTCACGAGAGAAGTGAGATGGTAGCACTTACGAACAAAAGAAAATATAGATTTAGAATTAATTTTACAACTTTAATTTATCTAAGATCATATTATGCAGTAATATTTGTTTATTCTATTCTTAAAATATTCCCTGTAGTGATTTCGAACATTTCTAGCCAAGTTATTCCACGTTAGTGTAATATAATAAGAAAAGAAATTTTGTGGTATCGCTATGTGGCATCTTTTGTTTACTAGTTTCAATCCCTATTTCTAGCTTTCGCTCGGTTACCTAGTTTATAGTTGTCACCTAAAGAAGAGCCGTTAATTCAAGATAGTAGCAGTCATTCCACTCGAACAAGAGTCGAATCGTGGGAATACCAAACAAGTCTCAATTAGATCAGTGTACTCATGACAAACGCAATCATTTCTCACCAATAGCAGTCAACTCAGTAAGATATTTCACTGCTTCTGAACAGCAATTTACTCACGGGAATAGCAGTCGATTCTTAAGAATAGTAATCAAGAGACAAACAGTCAATTCTCAAGATTAGTGGTCACTTCTCAAATATAGCAGTAAACACACGATAGACGCTGTCCATTCACAAGACTATTAGTCAACTCAATAGAATAGCAATGAATTTTCAAGTGTAGTAATCTAGTTATGTCATTATCAGTCAATTATGAAAGAATAGCAGTCACTTCTCAAGAATAGCAGTAAAATACTAAGAATAACTAATTTTTCAAGAGAAAATAGTCAACTCATGAGAATAGCAGTCAATTTCAAGAATAGATATAATAGCACGAGACTGCAAGTCAATTCTCAAAAATAGTAAAGTCACAAGAATAGCCATCACTTCTCAAGAATGGAAGTAAACCAAGAGAACAATCGTTAGTTCCTATGAATAGTAATAAATTCAAGGGACTAGCAGTCAATCCTTAAGCATAGCAGTAAAATCATGGGACGAAGCTGTTAGTTCTTAAGATTAGTAGTCAACTCACGAGAATAGCAGTCAGTTTTCAAGAGTAGTAACTAACTAGTGACAATATCAGTCCATCCTTAAAGAATAGCAGTCAATTCCCAATGAGAGCAGTAAAAGCACGATATTAGCAGCCATTCTCAACATAGCAGTACACTCACGCGCATAGTACCAATCATTTCTCAAGAATAGTAGTAAATCTACCAGAATACCAGCCAACTAAGAAGCATAGTAGTCAAATCCAAAGAACAGCATTAAATTCAAGAGTTTAGTCACTTTATTTCAATGATAGCAGCCAACTCACGGGGGCAGCGTTCACTTCAAGAATAGCAGCCATTTCACGAGATTGGCAGTCATTTCTCAGGGAGAGCAGTAAATTTTCAGGAATAGCAGCAAACTCATGATAATAGCAGTCCCTTTATAAAAATAATAGTCAACTAAAGTGAATATTAATCAAATCTCAAGACTAGCAGTCAACTCTAGAAAATATCATGAGATTCTCAGAAATAGAAGTCAATTCAGAATAATAACGGTGACTTCTCAGTAAAGTCGGTTAACTGGGAAGAATATCATGTGATTCTCAGGAATAGCAGTAAATTCAGAAGAATAACAGTGACTTCTCAGGAAGTTCAGTTAACTCTTGAGAATATCGTGTGATTCTCAGGGATAACAATGAATTCAGAAGAATAACAGTGACTTCTCAGGAAAGGCAGTTAACTCAGTAGAATATCGTGGGATTCTCAGGAATAGAAATTAAATCAGGAGAATAACAGTGACTTCTCAGTAAAGACAGTTAACTCGTGAGAATATCTTTGAATTCTTAGGGGTTGAAGTCAACTCAGGAGAATAACAGTAACTTCTCCGGAAATTCAGTTAATTCGGGAGAATATTATTGGATTCTCAGGAATAGAAGTCAATTCAGAAGAATACCAGTAACTTCTCAGGAAGGTCATTTAACTCGGGAGAATATCATATAGTCTCAAGAATAAGATTTAATTCAGGAATAGCAGTCAACTCAGGTGAATATCGAGGCTTTCTAGAAACAACAGTTTTCTCATGAGAAAAGTACTCCACTTAGAAGCTTAGCAGTTCTGCCTAAAAAATAACGCTCAAAAAAGTACTAAATTCTCAAAAATAGAAATCAACCTAGACAAATACAAGTCACTTCTTAAGAATTGCAGTTATCTCAGGAATAGTTCTCAACTCACAATAATAGCAGTTACTTTACAAGAATGGAAGTTAGCTTATGAGAATGACAGTCAATTCTCAAGGATAGCATTTAATTCTTAAGAATTGCCCTTAATTCTCAAGAGTAGCAATCAATTGTCAGCAATTATCTTCACTTGTCAAGGATAGAAATCAATTCTCAAGAATTGCACCTAATTTTCAAGAATATTATTTAACAGCCTGAAATAACAATAAAATCGTAAGAATAGAAGCAAACGTCCAAGAATATTAGGCAAATTTGAAGAATAGCTGTAACTCTATGGAATATTAATGAACTTTCAACGAATATCAGCTTCAACCTAATATTCACAGTAAATTCTCAAGAAAATCTTTCAACTCATAGGTACAGCAACAAGCACCAATGATAATAGTCAACCCTTAAGAATATTCTTTAAATTTGACGAACAGGAGTCAACTCCCTAGATTCAACAAATTAACCATTAGCAATTAAATCACTAAAAAGCAATTCAATCTTGCCTGTAATTACTAGGATGGTCTCCCAGACAGATAAATCAGGGCCGTGCCAAGTTGTTAAGAAACTATCTTTTCATCGGCTCTTTCCTCTCTCGGCATGACACCGACCAGAAAGTGCAATACATGTAAATAAACTGCTTAGTTGTGTTGGTGGTATCATTACACCAACTTAATATGGAAATGACACCTGCCTCTTTTTACAAGGTAGGGCTCTCTGCTCCAGTGTGAAAAAAAGCTGAAAGAATAATAGGAGTAATATGGTCTCAAAAGCTATCATTAAATATATAATTCTGCTTTCATGAAACTACTTAGTGTGTGGAAACAAGAACAGTGAGGGGTTTGGTTGATCTAAATATACACATATCATTGAATCTAACTGTTTAAGAGAATAAAATGTGCTGGACACAATACACGATAGTATTCACCACCTCAATTGAGTTGGAAGTCAGTGTAGAGATTAACCGTGAGTTCTATTTGTTCACCGAATAACGGAATATTAAATTTAAGTAGGAGTAATAATTTAAGGAGAAACTTGGATCTCTGTGACAATTTAGCTCGCCCATACTCTCTAAAATGCGAGGATCATGAAGGTACCCATTTGGGACACCTCGGAAAATGAATGAAGAGTGGATATCTTAGCCTCTACTGATGGCTGATGAATATTCAAATGTATCGCAAGGCCCATCTCCCAAAGGGTTCAGGACATGTGCATCAAAGAGAATGAAAAAAGACCCTCTTTGAATATAACTGTAATTATTATTATCAATTCCAGTAATTAAATTTTCATTGTAATATTACAATTCTCCATTATTTATCCGATTTATTGCTATATAATACATAAAATAGGTAACGGTTTTGTATAATGGGTAAGGTAGTGGTTGATAGCGTTGCGGTTAGGGAACTGAAACACTCCTTGTAGGGTTAAACTTGCTTGTACTGGCGTTCCACAAGGAAAAAGTAATGATAAAGAAAAACCAGTTTTTTTCTTTTCCATGCTTTTTTTATTCGGTAATCATTACATAAAATTCTAGAAAGTTTTGTAAAATGGATCAGGATGAGGCATCTAGTTCATACCCCCCCCCCCCCAGAAATATAATCAAGGTAAACCTAAATCCCTAAATACCGAAACACTCAAATTCCCCTAACCTAACCTGTCTTTGGGAGATTTTAAATTCCCCGTGTTTAGGAGTTTGGCTTACCTGGTTATTACGGCTTTCGCAATATAGTTTAGCATTACAAGAAGTGGTTTCAAGTATCGTACCTACTAAATTTCGACCAAATGCTTATGGTGTAAAGGGTAGCGAGTGGAAAACAAACCTGTTTTTATTCCTCTACACTTAACACCAATTGTGGGTTTCTGGTACCACAATTCGAATTTGATTTGGCAGAAGAATTATCAATGGTATTGACTGGCTCAAGAGGAAATGATGTCTTCGAATGTATGCGATATCCTCTGGAGGATTCAAGAAATAATATTGACCTTGGGAGAGGTATGGCTACCTCAGAGTAACTTCGATGAGGCTGGGTGCTTCGAACACTCGAAGGAGTAATTCGGCACAGCTGTTTCAGAAGACAGCGGGGGCAGAGGCTTCCGTTTGGCCGTGGATGCTTTAGCGGGGAGAGAGTGCCCAGACTTCGACTTGGGACGAGTGATGGCTTCTGCGAGCGAGCCTTGTCTTTACTGTTCTTCCTAGGCGGAAAAAAGACTTAAATATGCAGAGTCTTCTCAAGCGAGAGATGGAGAATAATTTCCACTTTAGAGAATTCCCAGGGGGCAGCTCGAGACACCAACTGTTGGCGACAAACAGTTCTTTTACCCCCTCTCTCTATCTCCGAGGGGGGGAAATTGCTGGAATTTCCAACCGTGTGGGGATGTTCTCCACACTCGCTTGGATGGTACGATGGGAAAGGGGGGCGCATCTGAGCTTGCTTTGTCATTTGACTCTTGGACACGTGGGGTCTGTCTACCTACGTGGCTTCCTGCAACGTGATAAGCGTTGCGAAGCAGGATGGAAAAAGGGTATCCTTCTACAAACATAATAATCTCCCGTTTCTGCACCACCTTTCCTTGCAGACCCGAGGGTTCATTCATGATTGAGGCTCAGGTAAAAAGATAACCAAACGGAAAAATGCCTCCTTGTCCATCCTGAAAATAAGACAAGAAATGGTAAAGGAACATGTTCCTGTTTGCTGTGTATATGCGTGCGTGTTAGAAGAATGGAAAAGCAGCAATAAATGGTGCCTGGGAAAATCTGGAGCAATTGAGTATGTGTGAGTGAATGAAATTTAATGATATGGGATGTGTTGTTGTTGAGTTTGATTATGAATAGTATATTAACGTAGTTTTCCTGGGGATTCAAGTAATTCATTAAGATGTTGTCTGATCTATTAGAACTACTCGACCATTCAGTCGATAAGATAGCTTCAACCATCACATTCAATAATAATGTTCACTGAAGGCAATCGTGAATATCTTCCCTTAGTTCTGATTTTTAGTTTATATGTCCGTCCATAGGTCGGTCGGTTTGATGGTAACCATTTTAATTTTCAATGAGTTTTTTGGCAATAACAACGTAACTATTCGACTGATTCTAACGAGATTTGAAACCTATATTTTTTTACACTTTCTTTCAAATAATCTAATTACTAAGGTCCTTCCAAGGTTAGTCCGGGAATTATTTGGCAATAATTTCGTAACTATTCGGCGGATTCTAACGAAATTTGAAACCCTAATGTTGTTTTACATTCTCTTTTGAATGCTATAATTGACAATGTCCTGCCAAGGTTAGTTGTGGAATTATTAAAAGTTTTTAAGGTCGTAAGGTAATATGATAATGAGGTCATAAGTCAAAGTAATTGAGAGCACGCAACTTAGTTTTGTTGACCTTGTTAATTCCTACAAACTACGAATCGTAAACAAACGAAAGCATCTCTGCTAGAAAATTTGTAAGGACGGATCCCTAACTAAAAGAAATGGTGAACATGTAAGTGGAAATGTTTAGAAGATATATGGCATCAGATCCACCTGTGGGCGTTAGGACTTGGTAAGCACACAATTGTATATTGTCAGTTGTAGCCTAGTTACTCGTGCTACACTCGAAACCCTCAGTATGTGGGCAGAGAGAGTCCAATTATTCTCTTATTTAGGCTTTCGTTGTGAACCTGTATTCGAATACTATAATAATAATAATTATATCATTATTATTATTATTATTATTATTATTATTATTATACTCCCGCCCCCCTTCCGCCATCGTTGTGGAGATGAGTCCGCTTTTCCCAAGTGAGGAGAATTAAGGCGAAATGAAGACCAAAAGACAGACTCACTTCCATAAAACGAAGCGGCTTTCGAAAAGCTTCCAGGGAAATGTTCGCAGGACGAAGGTACAACAAAGTACTAACACGTACACTTTGGACGGTAGTGCGCACACAACTTATTCAATCTAGGGTAAATGTCGCATAAAAGTCTCAGGATTTGACTAATTCTATCTTAACCAAACGAAGTTAAACCTAACCTCCCCTAACCCCTTAAAAAAAAATTTCTTTACACTGCTTAAGAAAATCAGTAAATATTATTTTTTCTCATTTATGTAATTCACTGCTATATAAATAATATCAGAATTTAAAAGTCATGTATTAACAATTAAGCCACGTTTAAAATAGTCACTACTTTGTTTATTGCACTTAAATAAAATGTGACTTTTAGGTAGCTTCTTTAATTATGTGATTTTCGTTCTTGTGACTTCACTTACCTCAGGACTGTTGCAAAAGATTTGCATGAATAACGTACATCCAAATTTTATCCTTATAGCCATGTACAAGACTGTATGTCATATTCATATATACGAAGGCCATACTTATGTACGCGTATATGAACAAAGGTCGTACATACGCATAGCAATATGGAAGGTCATATACTGTATATTTAGTTATATGGAGGTCTTACATACACATCCCTATACGAAAAGAGGTCGTACACAGGTGTACGCCTGAAAGGTATAGACACGTGTTACGACTGGTGTGGAAAGTTACGCCAGTTTACGGCTGGTAACGTCGTTTGTTACGACTAGAGAAGGCAAGATGCCTGACGGAGGAGGAGACTACCAGTCGCAAGGAATCCTGCCGATGGGTATCTACGAGTATATCCTCATACCTCTGAAGCCGAGCAGGTCACTCTGCCCCGAAGCGATGAAGGTTCCACTGAACGCTGTTTGATGTCAAAACAATACTTCCTGGCACCTCTCCCCAAAGAGGACCAGCTCCTAGTGCCTTCGGGCGGACCAGCCAGCGATTGTCATACTGACCTTTATGTAGATTTCATTATCCGGTCGAGGGTCCTCCTAGATCAAAGAAGGATTGGCGTCCACTATTAACGAAGTATACTAACGGAGGTTATAAAAACGGTATATACACACATGTATTTGAAGGTAGCTCTCAGATGCGCACTCATATACGAATATCAGTCGTACATATATACTCGTATAAAAAAGTCTTACACACGCATGGTTAGAAAAGAAGAAATCTTACACATGCACACAACTAAAAGAATTATTACACACGCATGTATAAGAAGGGCGATCTTGCACTCACACAAGTAAACATACAACGGTCTTGCATTTGCACATGTATATTAGGCCATCCTATGCGTAATGTGGCATTTATTTTTTTTTGTGGATATAAATCACACAACTCTTTGAAGTTATTTATACTTAAATAAGTATTTATTTATTAATTTAATAAGTAATATAATTTCGACCAGTTTCTACCACTAGTACCCTTCTTTCTACTAACCTTTTAATACCATCTAATTATAATGATCCTAGCGTGTGTGTGTGTGTGCCTGTATGTGTCCGTCTGTGCATTTATAAAAAATTGAAAACGGGACTCGAACTTGAAAGATCAAAATGCCAATTAGAAATCTTAATAAACTCCATAACCGTTGTGAAAGGCTATTTTTTTCTCTTGCACACCAATTTGGAATTTGTTGTGAAATAAAAAAACATTTTCTCTTGTACACTTTCTTAATTTTGTGAGTGAATCGATCAAGCGCCTCGGGCCTAGCAACAAACGCCCGTCAGGCGGATTTTTGCATATGATTATAAAAATCGTTTGACGTTGACTTAAAAATGTTCTTTATGGTTCTTTTGACCCCTTCTGCTGTTGACATTTTCATTCTCTTCAGGTGATTATCTAAGCTCTTAAAATGATAATAATCTGATAGGACTAAGTCAGCTGAGTGTGGAGGAATGATTCATTAGTTCCAATCAAAATTGTTCAGCTTTCGTATGGTATATCTTGGTATAAGAAGGTGCATCCTGTCTTGATGAAAGAGCAATCTTCTTGTATTGATTAGTGTTGGCCTTTTTTCGTTAATTCCTGCATATAAACGGTCAAAATGAGCACAATAATGGACTATGTCATTCATACTCTCCCCCCACCAAAGAATCTTTCAGGGATGAGTCTCTAGTTTGAGTACTGGTTTTCCCTTGGGAATAATCCATTGTCTATGAAATTGAATAGTAGCTTTCCATATCTCATTCCTCTCCCCTCTAACAACCGTACTTAAAAAGGGTTCACTGTTTAGTCGAGATAAGAGAGATGATCAAATGTTAATTCTTCGTTGCAAGTCTGCCTTTGACAGGTCGCGAAGAATCCATTGCCCCGATCGTGAAACCTTTGCCTATCTCCTTCAAATGGCGATGCACAGTGGAATGGGTCCAATGTAACGAGTTTTTCGGCAAATTATGAACATTTACAATCAGATTTCTCTTCCATCGTTATTTTAAATTATCTTAATTAAATTTCGTTGGTCATCCTGAACAAGCTTCATCTTCCCGAGCTAAAAATGCCACATTACCTTAGGAGCTGATGACCTACGTACTACAATGAAGAACTACATACGAAAACAATCACAGGCTAACGGCGGCGCTTCCCCTGATTCTCTCGCCCATGAAATAATTCTCGTTAGTCATCAAAGCCGTGGACACACATTCGGATTCCCCAGTAAACGGAGGCTGAAAGAGAAGGGAGGAAGAAAGATGGGGGTAGAAGAAGGCTTAAATATTGGGGGGGGGGAAGTATGAAGATGTGAGACAGGAAAGAGCAGGAATATATTGACCCTGCATGGAAAAGGGGAAAAAAGTTATTTGGTTTGTTAAACAGATAATTAGAATGCAAATGTGACTGTGAATTGGACCTATTTGCCCTTAGAAAAGCCATTACCCTACTCTTACAGCCCCTCCACTAGTGGGGAGGTGAGGTTAGGGAATTCCGTCTTGCAATATTAACTCCTATTTTTACATTATCTCCTTTAGTCGATTTGGAGATTCGAGACACTTTTAGGGAGGGGAGGAGGGTTTGACTCACTCCTTTCCAGGATCTTTGCTTCCTGGTCTTCTCTCCCTTAAAAGGCGTACAAATGTTCGTATTTTAAAATTCCGGTGCTCTAACATACAAACATATTCGTATGAGAGGTCTAGATGAGACTAGCAGTTATATACGAGTACATACTTTGGATTGAACCGGTTGGCTGAGATGATAAGTTTTGTCATCTTTGTTGCGATTATAGGCCTTGTTATCATCGCTTCCATCATAGGCCTTGTCATCTTCACGGCTATAAGAGATCACGTCGTTTTCACAATTATAGTAATCCTTGTCATCTTTTCCGTCTGATAGTTCTTGCCATTCTTGTACTACCGAAAATCTTGCCATCTACGTATCTATGATTGTCATTGTCATCTGCGCTGTCAAGATAAGTCTTGTCACTTTTGTGTCTACAATAGACTTTGTCATCTTAGATATGATTAAAGGCCTTGTCATCTTTGCGAATAAGATAGCCGTTGGTATACGATAAACTACAGGTATAATCTAGGTATCGATAAATGTTTTTCCAATTTGGGTGCATAAGTAAAAACGTGTTTCGAAGATGATCCCGACGAGAGAGGAAATATATTCCATTGAAATATAACGAATAAATTATCCGTAAAAACATTTTAAAAGTTATAAATAATTAGTATTTAGTGTGGGGGCCTTTATTCTCGATGATGCTTTGCTATCCCCTGCAACAGGAACCAATGAACTGTTGACACTCGTGCGCAATAATCTTCATTCATCTTGAAGAATTTCCCAGAGTTCTTGAACTGTTTTCGGATTCCTCACTTTAAGCCTCTCTCCAAATGTCTTCGAAACATTTTCAATGGGAGTCAAATTTAGACTCTGTGCATCTCATTTCATAACAGTATACTCGTCTTCCAGGAAGGTCTACACTGACTCAGAGTTTTGGTAGGGGGCGTTATCCTGCTTCAAAATTGCAGGTTGAGCTTCGAAGCTCGCATATGGGGCAAAGCATGCTGTCGCAACAATTCCTTATACACTTATACATTCATTGTGCCCCATTAGGGCACAAGTGGCTCAGTGCCTTCTTCAAATTCACGCCCCAGGTAATTTCACCTCTCCGCCAAACTGCGCGCTCTTATTAATGCAATTGACAGAGAATCTATTCTGCGATGAACGAACCACCTGCCAACGAATCCGAAATAAAAATGAAATTAGGTTCATCCCTATAACTTGTTCAGTGACAAACGAAAGACAAGCCCTCTTATTCTTCCGACTGATCAATGGTTTTACTGCGGGTATGCGAGCGTGAAGATTGTATTTATCTAGCTGACGTGACCTAGTCTGCTTGGAGATAATAATAGGAAAAATCTAACTTATCTCTCGAGAAACTGCTCCAGCCGTCTTGAAACTGTCCTTCTTTACAATTTGATTAATGACTCGTTCTTCTGTTTTTAAGGTCTTTCTTGGCCTACAGATTTCTTTATCAGCCTTACATAAACGTGTTTTGTCATAGGTTGACATAATACTATGGAGTGCACTTTTGTAGCGCTTGACAGTCTCAAAAATGGCTCCAATTGAAATACCATCTTGGTGGCGCAGTTTTACCATAAGCTCGTAGCCAGAGAGGAGTGAAATATTTCTTAAGTATGTTACCTAGATGAGCTATAAGAGAATAACGTAACATAAACAAGATTGAACTGTAGGTAGTTGGTATGCAAAGGATGTCGGTTCTCTCTATAAGAAATCTAGTCTTTGGTATCATTTGAGACGCCTGTTTTCTAGTAAATTGTTTATCTGCTGATAAATTTCCTTTTATTTATCCAAATTCATATAACCTTTACCGCTACCATGATTTTACCATAAGGTTATCGTGCACCAAATTTTTAAAACTTGGAATTTCACTTTCTCCATCTTCAGCACTCTCTTTACATATCCTATTTCATAAACACTCTAGAATAAATTAGAGAAATATGTTATAGCACACTAATATGGATTACATAATTAATTATGGAGCGATCACTGGTTGGCCATACTAATTATTATATAATACGTAATCATCAAACGCCATTTCAGGTATGCCAAAACAGACGATTCGGAATGTGCGTTCAATTTCTTTTCGTTTTCAAAATTATCAGTTAAGTAATTGCTTTTTGCCATATTTTCTGACTTCCATGTAAAGTTATCGTTGTCATTTATCACAGTACATATTTATATGATAACCGAAAAGCACTGAATAAAAGTTTATAAATAGGAAAATTAGAAGGCATATATGTTACTTTAAAATGAAGATGACAGGTAAACTAATATGAAATATCTGTAAGGAGTGCAAAGTTTAAATTAAAAGAGGGTGATTAGCTGTAAATTGATTTAAAACTACGGCTATTCACTGTTCAACCTGAATTTTTTTGATGAATCAGAATTGATCTGCCCTTATGCCTGTGCTGGATGTCTCAAAGGTGGTGCCATTACGTCTGTGTTGGATATCTAAAGAATGGTATGGTGCTACTATGCTAGTGGTGAATACTTAAAGAATGGATTATTCCTGTGCTGGATGTCGAAAAATAGTGCCATTATTACTATGTTGGCTGTCTAAAGAATGGTGTTATTATGATTGTGCTGGATGTCTAAAGAATGGTACCAATATTCATAGCTCGATGTCGAAATAATGGTGTCATTATGCCTGTGCTGGATGTCTAAGGAATTCTGCCATTATTCCTGTGCTAGATGTCTAAATAGTTATGCAATTATTCCTGCACTGCATGTCTAAGAATTGTTTCATTATGAAGGTGATGAATGTCTACACAAGAGTACCATTATGCCTGTGCTATGTGTCTAGAGAATGGGCCATTATGCATGCGCTGGATGGAGAAAGAATGAACTATTATGTCTGTGCTGGATGTGTAAATAATGTTGTCATTATGCATGTGCTGGATGTGTAAATAATGTTGTTATTATGCCTGCACTGGATATCTAAATACTGGTGCCATTATGCCTGTGCTGGATTTCTAAAGAATAGAAACATTATGCATATGCTGAATGTCTAAATAATTGTGCGATTATGCAAGTGCTGGATGTCTAAAGCATAGTACAATTATTTTGGTGCTGGATTTTGAAAGAATGGTGCCATTATGCCTGTCCTGTATGTCTCAAGGATGGTGCCATTATGCCTGTCCTGTATGTCTCAAGGATGGTGCCATTATGCCTGTCCTGTATGTCTCAAGGATGGTGCCATTATGCCTGTCCTGTATGTCTCAAGGATGGTGCCATTACGTCTGTGTTGGATGTCTAAAGAATGGTATCGTGCTATTTTGATCTTGATGAATGTCTAAAGAATGGATTATTCCTGTGCTGGATGTCAAGAATGGTGGCATTATGCATGTGCTATATGTCTAGGAAGTGCGCCATTATTACTAGGTTGGCTGCCTAAAGAATGGTGCTATTATGCTTGTGCAGAATGCGTAAATAAAGGTACTAATATTCATAAGCTGGATGTCTCAAGAATGGTGCCAGTATATCTCTGCTGGATGTCCAAAGAATGACGCCATTATGCTTGTGATGGATGTTTAAAGAGTGACTAAACATTAGGTGAGGCAACATTCTTTATATTTTCAATTTGTGTACAAATTATTTTTAATAATATTCCATCGGATGACTGGATAATGAGTTTTTTGTTTAAGTATGGTCTGATCATTTGATCTAAATATTTGACAATGTTCCACTTCATTGATATTAGTGAGCGGACGGGAGGTTTTGTTGGATTTTTAAAATTTGTGGTTGTCCGTACGAGTGACTATAATTTCTTCTTTGGAAATAGTAATTTCCTACTTTGGAGAAATCCCTACTATGATGGGATTCGAACCAAGTACACTGAGGCTGCGAGCGAACGCTTTGATCTCAATTAAAGTGAGTTTTTAACCACTCGGCTACGCGGAAGACCAAATATTTTTCCGAATAGACAAGCTTTTAAGGCAGGATTTGCAAGGTCGATTGGGAATGTGAAAGAGAGAGAAATTAATTGGGAATTCAAAGGACAAAGGAGAAATTGAGTTAAACGCGCAGCGAATATACAAAGTATATATCTCTTGAGTGCGAGAAAATGAGGAAATAAATCCAACATACCGCAAGAAAGAGAAAACAGAATATTTTTTTCTTCGGAAATAGTTATTTCCTACTTCGAAAACATCCGTACTGGGGTGAAATTCGAACCACGCACATTGAGTCTGCAAGAAATCGCTTTGATCTCAATTAAAGTTCGCCTTTAACCACTTAGCTACGCGGAAGACCAAAAAATCTTGCAAATAGACAAGCTTTTAAGGCACGCTTCGCAAGATCGATCGGTACTGTGAAAGAGAGAAAAATTAATTGGGAATTCAAAAGACAAAGGAGAAATTGAGTTAAACGCGCGGCAAATATACAAAGTATATCTCTCATGAGCGCCAGAGAATGATGAAATAAATACTACATACCGTCTGAATTTTTGCCTTTATATACTGGAGTTGCAAATCATACTTTTCATTATAAAGGTCATAATGGCGAAAGCCAAAACTAGTTGTTTTCGTAAATAAATTGTTTTAAAATATTGTGGTTTATTATTTATTGCACCATATATATATATATATATATATATATATATATATATATATAAATATCACGGAAAATTGCAGCTCGGGAGACGAAGAAACTAAGTAATAATAGTTTTATTCGCTAAGCTTTTGGAATTAAACTAAAGATTATCATTTGAGAAACACTAGGATAATAAATTAATGACAAGAAGACCCAAATATATATCTAGATGAACACATAAGGAAGAGAATGAATTTTCAACGATGGTGGGAAAATTAGGCGACCGGAAGCCAGGGGGTAAACTACCTAGGAAGTTCATTTGGGCATTATTTATTAAACACAGTTTAAGAGGATAATATAAAAAAGAATGTCCTACCGGAAGTCTTAAGGTGTGTATGGAGGAGGGTCTATACCAACCTGACCAATTAATACATCAAAGACACATAAGATATGTATCTATAGAAATATAAATAACAGCGAGCATATGCAATCGTGATCGCCCAAAGTTTTGAGACTAATATATTTTTATTTTTTCCATTCGTATTTAAAATTTACATCATAGGAAAAAATATTTTAATATTTAAATTATTACAGATTTATTATAAATCTTTATTCCTTAACTAAATTCAAAATCGCGCTCTCCTCCTGTTCCTGTAGGAGCTGAGCTTCAGTCCTAGAAACTCTGCTATTCGATCAAAAGGGTAAAATGGTGACAAATAAGGGTTAAATGAATGATTATGTGTAATTATAATATATTTCGTAATATTATTTGTAAGAATAAATGCTTGGATCTTTTTCATTTCCATAAATGTGCTTTCCAAAGAAAAACGTTCAACCATTGTTGCTCTGCACTATGGTAGCCTACATTGCAGGGAGATAGTTACTAAGGATACTGGATCAGAAAGATTGGTTACATTCCTGTAAGGAACCCTTCATGAAGACGAATAGCTTCAAATGAATGCCATCATCGCCTCCTGGTAAGGTCCCAGGTGAAGGATCGGATTGACTCCAGTTCTAAGCTTGTTCACGATTGGAAAGAGGTAGGTGTGAACGCTTCCGTGCGCATATTAAAGCGAAGACTTCTCGACAAAGGTCTCAAGTCGAGATGGTCTGCGAATAAGCCTCATATCACCAAGAAGAACCTTGCGGATAGGCTTCACTTTTGTATTAAATGTAAAGAATGGACTGTTAAAGGCCGGGCAAAGTGTTATAACCTTTGTTCGTATACGAAAAAAATATAGTAGTCTCAACAACTTTGGCCTTGACTGTTGAATAATAAGGAACAAATAAAAGAAATTGAGTCCAAAAGAGATAAACAACATAGACATGCCATGTAGCGCAATAACAAAAAAGCAAGGCGAGTGGGAAATACATCTCAGTACATTGTATGTATTGTTAAGCTTAATCCGTCTATTTAAGCAATTTTGACTCGTAAACCATAATTGTAAAAATTCTCGCCTCTTCCTCGTGGGCTGTTTAAAATCCAAGATTTGGTCGCAGTCTCTTTTTCCGTTTATTGATTTTCTGCTTCTAAGTAATGATGATAGAATCCTAGAAACAACGATGCATAGGAAAAAGGAAAAAGACACACTGACCAACTCTTTAATTTTAACAGCCTACACAGAAATAATCACAAGAAGAGCTCCACTCTGTGGAAGAGAGCTTGTGCACGCTGCAGCAAAGCTTGTCTTCACGTTGATGAAGAAAAACACTTCACCTAAGTGTTTTATGAGAACAACTACTCCCTCAAGTTTCGTACGCAAGGTCACAAGAACACAAACGAAACTACTCACGCACAACGAATGCACCAAAAGGGTCACACTACATTGCGTTAACAAGTCGTCAGAAGTTTTGGCCCGACTAATTAGATTGTATAGCTTGGAGGTGCCCCGCAAATCTGTGTGCCAGCTACAAAAGATGTTGTGAAAGGTGTTGGAAAAGGTGCCAACATTTGAAAAATCAAGCGTCGTATAAGAAGTGGAATGTGCCGGGTACCAGTCTAATCACATTGGACAGACGAACAACCAATTGGGAATGGGAATACAGGAATACCAACGAGCCATCACGACAGGAGAAAAGACCATCTGTCAGCCATTGCATCAGCCTACACACAAGAAGGGAATAGCAGGAAATTAAAGTCATAGCAAAACAGACCACGGAGAAAGGTTGAAAATTTTAGAATCATGGTTTTGGGACCAAATTTATTTAAATAGATGGATTGACCTTGGCAATGCGTACAATGTACAGAAAAAAATTGCCCTAGTCTCTTGATTCTTTAGGTTTGAACTCCCAAATCTCGCGTGATAACTAGCTTATTGATTTTAAGGCCTCATAATATACACTTTTCCCTATAACTCACAGAGAGCTGAGAAACACAGAAAGGCGTCTTCTGTTTGCATTTGGATACTATCTACATTCCAGAGTTTAAGAAAGTAAATGTGATTCCCGATGAAGCACAGCGTCCATATTTTGGATCTGGTGGATGCCTTCCAAATTTCCCTGTTTACACTCAAAACCCCACAATCCTAAGGAAATACACAAATTGCCTTATCACAAGTCCATTCACATAAGAGATTTTATAAACTTCTCCCATGACTAATATCAGTTTCTGCCCATTTTCCTTACATGTAAATATATCATCAGACAGAACATTATATCACATCAGACTGAGCAATAATTATTTTTTTCATTCGTGTTGATATACATTCCATCCACCTAAGAAGGACTTATACTCACATAAGTCCACTCAGATCCTCTTGCCAAGCATTTATTGGTGGATAGGTGGACGGATAGCTACACCGATAGTCACAGTCCTTATCCGCTCCCTAAGTCCTCTTCTTCTCATCCTCAACGCCAATAACTTCATTACATTACATTCATCAAGCAGGGAGTTTTAACTTCAATCATTCACTTCATTGAGCATTCCTCCTCTTCTTCTCATCCTCAACGCCAACAACTTCCTTACACTACATTCATCAAGCAGCGAGTTTTAACTTCAATCATTCACTTCATCGAGCATTCCTCCAAAATATGTATACATTCAGACGTATTAATTTTCCTGTCAATAGAGATCCCTCGCTTTTCATTCAAGAATTCAATTTATTGATTGTTAAAGTTGAGTATTATTTTCATAATAAATAATGTTGCAAAATTACTTCTATTTAACCTGAGCTTCAAGAATGAGAATTTGAGTCTACGAGCCGAATTTCTATACGGAACGCTTGCCGAATAAGATACCTTAGCATTGAAATTTATACATACATATGTAAATATAAACATGAATAAATACATACATCATGCATACCTACAATCATACATAGATACATACCTGACCATGTACAGGTTCTACCGTGCCAAACATGACGTCATCCTCCCGAAATCAATCAAACTGACGTTATTCAATGGCATCGAAGTCGTTGACCTTTCAATCACGAATAGTCAATAGTCAGGGATTAGTCCTTAGTTATCTCATGCCGCTGCCTTCCCCGGCACTATTCAGTGTCAATTCTTGACACTCTGAAAACTCATTAATAAGAACTAAATGGTGAGGTTTGTTTGCAAGCAAATAACTTTAAGGCGTTAGTCCGTTGTTTAGCGTCTGGGAAAGGGATGGAGAGTATTAGGTTGTTCAAGTCATCATTTTATATTATCGACTCCATTCCTTTATTTTATCTTCGTGTAGTTTGTTTATAGTTTGGATGAATCAGTTAACTGATAGGGTGTGCCCTGGTCTATTTGTCGGATGGCAATGAAAGTTTGCTTTTGCACGAAAAGGACAATGAAAGGCCTATCTCTTTCCCGCACACCGTCTCCGTTTGACACTCGCAATTTGTTTTCATCCTTCTTTCGTAGTTCCGGCTTCCTCTTGTAATAATGTGTAGTGGTGGTGAGCGGAACCCGCCTGATTGCACTTTGATGTATAGCCATGGTACGGTGGCCATCCTTACATATCAGCTTAGGATTCCTTAAGCTCCACCTCTCTCTCTTTCTCTATCTCTCTATCTTATTCTCTATCTACCTCTCTCTCTCTATCTCTCTCTTCGCTTGCAAGTAAGTAGAGTGTGTTGTTCGTCAGGTAGAACATAAAATCTTCCTCTTTAATATATGAATATTAACAGAGATATTCGAGTGTCCAATAAGAATGCCAAAGGTGCTAAATGCGAGCCAAATTCATGTTTGATTTGCTCACTATATTTTTCTGGTTGCCTTTATCCAGGTGAATACAGCCGATTATAAGATAGTAGCATTGGTACCCGGCACTGCCCGGGATAAAAGGTCGCAAATAATTATCTTTACTTGCTGATTACTATTATTAATTATGGGGTGAAGGCATATCCAGGAGAGTTGCGCACTCTTCCTATCATATAATAACATATAATATCATAATATACTTACAATGAGTAAACGTTTCACCGCGCGCGCCCGGCCATTTATGCGCACGCGTGAATAACCTTTTGTTATGATTGAACAACGTTGTTTCGACCTAACTATTGATATGATTATTTAAGTTGTTAATAAAGTTCATTATTAGTAAATGCCTCTTTGATAAATAATAATGTTAATTATTCATATTAATTATATGACACTTACGAAAACACCAGAAGAAAAGGATTGATGACTATTTGTAACACGTGAACTAAAGAGCCTCTATAATGTGCCAAATCCTGTTAGAAGATGAACCCAGTTTAGGTGATTCATGTCTCAATTTCTTTATTAGGAAACCATTCAATCTCTTTAATCATTGATTAATCAATTTCTTTAATCCAAAAAGACTCAATGGCTTTAACAGCAAAACACTTGATGTCTTTAATCGCAAAACACTCAATTTCTTTAATCCCTAAAGACTCGATTTTCTTTAATCACAAAAAAACGCAATTTCTTTATTTAGAATCCATTCAATTTCTTTAATAACAAAATACTCGATTTCTTTAATCACAAAAGACTTAGTTTTTGTAATCGCAAAAGACTCGAGTTATTTTATCACAAAAATATTCAAATTTTAATCTTAAAAGATTAGTTATTTTATCGCCAAAATACTCAATTTTTTTACGGACAAAAGACTCAATTTCTTTCATTATAAAAGACTCATTTTGATTCTTTATAGGTCCCTCATGTCGTCACCTTCGGAAAAGTAAATTCCTACAGAGCTGGAGCTATTGAAATGCGCGAGCGAGGTCAGCTGAGTTCTCCCGAGAGGATTCTAGCCTTGAAACATGAATTAAGTGCACGAAGTGTAACAGGTAGAATTACGATCTTTAAAGTATGAAAAATTGCATAGTGGTATAAAAGAAACATTAAAAAAAAAATAAGTTAGTTTGAAACATAGCTTCAAGTTTGTTACAACACAGGGAAAAAGAGAATACAACACTTAGATTTTGTTAAAAAAACACCCAAGTTGGATGAAATTTTGACAAGTGAAAATGTTTTAACAGCTCTATCAGTGGATCAGAATGAAGAAGGAAATGGAAATAGAAGAAACAATAAAATAAGACGGTGTACATGTCGTACGTGCTAACTCAATCCCTATCGAGTACATAGTAAATTTTATAACACAGATAACCAGAATGAGCTACAAAAAACTTGGAGTTGTATCTTGCTTTTTTTATTTTGGATGACTGAACTTTTTAAAAAGTTGTATCAGTTTTTTCTCTGGAATTTGTTGCAAAGTTAAAGCACTACAAAGAGCAATGAAGAAAAATGTATTACCTCCGTTGAAAAGTGATTGAGATTTTAAGACTGTACTGTCAAACATTGTTCTTCGAGGCAGGGCCTAATAAAAGCATCGTCGCATAGCCCCGGGGTAATCCCGAGGAGGAGTAATACAATGGGATAGAAATAGAGGACATGGAAATAAACGTAACAAGTATTGAAAGAAAACTTAGACCCATTGAAAAGTGATGGTAAATAGACAGCGTAATAAAAATAGGTCCATTAAAAAGTGAGAGAGCGACACAAAAGGACAACAAATGTTATAAGAAAAAAGAAGAAAAGGAGCTACGTGAAAAGACAAAAAAGGAAAATTAGCTACGTGAGAAAGACAAAAAAGGACAAATAGACACGTGAAAAGGGCCAAAAGTGAATACGTAAGAAAGACAAAAAAGGACAAATAGATACGTGAAAATGGCAAAAAATAGATACGTGAAAAATACAAAAAGGACAAAGAGATACGTGACAGAGGCAAATATGAGTAAAGTCGATTCTAGGTGTCGACATCAATCAACCTCACATCCACGCACAACCTACACCAGCTCCACTTAGTAGACTTCTCACGGCCCCACCACACTCCAGCTCCCACATAACGTGACTGGAGGGGATGTATAGAACCGAACTCCCTAAAAAAGGGGTGTCAGGCGTAGCAGAGGTAAATGTGCTACAGCTGAAATATCAAGGATTGCGTGCCCATCTTGCCCCAATGCCTTTTCCTCTCTAAAAAAAAATAAAGCGCAAAAGCAACGAGTCTGCATCACGCGGAAACTTAGTAAGCAGAGATGGGTAAAGAAAATAGTGAAGTTGGGTGAAATGAAAAAGTGTGGATGATCAAGAGCGGAGAATCATCCTGCAGGCACTGGAGAAGGGTACATATCTGAGGGGCTGGGGCCTGTAGGGCGTGTCATTTCTTCAAGTTTCCGTTGTAGCATCGCCATTACCCATGCTAGACCATACCACCCCCTCCCACATACTTCATGAGGAGATGTACAGCACCCGTTGATGCTTGTCCCCCTGAGCCCCAACTCCCGCATTTACGTGCCCTCCGACCCAAAGGTCCGTGATTTCCTACCCTCATGGCTCTATGCCCGCTGGAAGATCTGCAGCTATGTATCTTCAACACACTTCCACTTTCTCCATGTTCAACACAATTCCACTTGCCCCATCTTCAATACATTTCCATTTTTCTCCATCTTCATTATAATTCCACTTTTTCTATCTTCAGCACATTTCCACTTCGTCCATCTTCAACACACTCCCCCTTTCTTAATATTTAACACATTTCCACTTTATCCATCTTCAACATACTTCCACTTTATCCATCTTCAACACACTTCCACTTTCTCCATCTTCAACACACTTCCACTTTCTCCATCTTTAACACACTTCCAATTTCTCAAACTTCAACACACTTCCACTTTCTCCATCTTCGACACATTTCCCCTTTCTCCATCTACAACACACTTCCACTTTCTCCTTCTTCGGCACATTTATACTTTCTCCATCTTCAACACACTTCGACTTTCTCCATGTTCAACACAATTCCACTTGCTCCATCTTCAATACATTTTCATTTTTCTCCATCTTCATTATAATTACACTTTTTCTATCTTCAGCCCATTTCCACTTTCTCCATTTTCAATACACTTCCACTTTCTCCCTCTTTGGCAAATTTCAATTTTGTCTCTCTTCAACACACTTCCACTTTCTCCATCTTCAACGCATTTCCCCTTTCTCCAAGTTCAACATATTTCCAATCCATCTTCGCCACTTTCTTTTTTCTCTCCTTCAACTATTCACGAAAATGCCCTCGTTGGCCATCACATCAGGAATGGAGCCTTACTTTTGTGATTAATTGGGCGCTAAATTAATTGGAAATCTGGTCAGATCTTAAGGCAACGCCTCATCCCCTCAGTTCTGAGGAAATGGGGAGGGGCTGCTAGAGTCGTGGCACTGACCTAACTTCATTTGGTCCATAGATTATGTAAGGCGCTTTTGTTACGTTGGTGCCACGGCAGAGTGCCACTGGGCTATGAATCCTTGGCACACTCAAGAGGTGATATTTGGGGGAATTTAGGCGGAAGTGGGTTAGTTTGTTTCCCTTTCTCGTCTTTTTTTATCTTTGAGTCCTTTAAAAAAAAAAAAATTCGGGTGGGAGGGGGCAGATTAACCCAATCGACCTTGGCCAACAAGGTATAGAAATTAAGGATATGAAAATTTTGTCTGAAAGATGGACAAATTTAAATAGAGAAAATTTGAAAGAAAATATGAGAGAGAAAGAGAGAGATGTGATGGGGAAGACAGGTGGGGGGGTGAGGGAAGAGAGGAGTTGAGTGTTTAAGAGAGAGATGGGGAGATAGATAGAGAGAACGGGATATAGAGAAAGAGAGAGAACAAGATAGAGAGCAAGAGATAGAGAGAGAATGAGAGAGCGTTAGAGAGAGAGAGAGAGAGAGAGAGAGAGAACGATATAAAGATAATGAGATAGATCTATAACAATATAGAGAGAGAACGAAAAAGATATATAGATAAAACGAGAGAGAAAGAGAGAGAATGAAAAAGAACGAAAGAAAACGGCAGAAAACTAAAGAAAGGTGAGAGAGAAAACGAGAGAGAGAGAGAGCGAGAAAACGTGATTGAGAAAACAAGAGAGAGCGGAAGATAGAGAGACATATATATCAAAAGATATGGAAAACGAGAGAGAAAGAGAGATAACGATAGAATGAAAGAGAGAACAAGAGAGAAAGAGCGATAGCAATAGAACGAGAGAGAAAAAAGAACAAAGAGAACGAGAGAACGTGGGGGAGAAAGAGATAACTAGAGAGATAGAGAACTAGAGAAATAAAGAGAACGAGAGTGAGAACGGAAGAGAGCGAGAGATAACGAAAGAGATAGAGAACGAGAGAGAGAAAGAGAGATATCGATAGAACGAGAGAGAAAAAGAGTACCAAGAGAACGAGAGAACGTGAGCGAGAAAAAATGAGGGAACTAGAAAAATAAAGAGAACGAGAGAGCAAAATAGAGAATGAGAGGAAGAAAAAGTGAGAAGAACATGTGAGAGAACGAGAGAGAGAACGAGAGGAGAATTTGTGAGAGGCATAGAGAAAGAGGGAAAGAACGAGGCAGTGAGCAATAGAGCAAAAGAGAGAGACCAAGAGCAATTAGTGATAGAGATAGAGAGAGCGAGGAAGAGAACGAGTGAGAGAGAGAACGAGAAAGAGATATATAGAATGAAATATAGAAAGTACGAGAGAGTGTGTGTGTGTATGTATTGCAACATCACTTCACTCTATGGCATTCCTATCTTACAGCGGACCAATGCCTCGCAATATAGAAGGGAAGATATGAAGCATCAGACCTATATTGTAGTCTCATCAATAGGAAAATAAATATTTCACAAAATATGATCCATAAATACTTGAATGAAGATTTTAGACACATTTTCTTCTTAATTCCATTAAACCTCTTTTCTTCTTTCACCTTTCAACTGTTTTCAAAAGAAAAGAATTGATCTTGTTTACCGCAATGCCTCTCCTAAGCTCTTAGATAGGGAGAATGTTTCATTTCATTAGTAAAACCACTAACCACAAATGCTCTCCCTTTTCCTGCAGAAGTCTATAAAGTATTTCACCTCAATCACGCAATCTGCCCGGGTGTTAGTTATATCTCCCTATAACCAAGGTTTATCACGGAAAGCCCTTCGCAGTTGTCTTGCATAATCTAATTAAGGGAGTAAATATAAACGGAAGGCGTCAGCTACCTAATTTGTTGCTCTTTCGAACCGCCATAGAGAAAAGCGTCATGTTCCTAATTAGCTATATTTGGGGAAAAAGATGAGCCTTGTGTCACTAAAAATATTGTTTTATGCCGATCGTAAAGGCGCAATGTCCCTAATTTGTTATTTATATAGGCCAAAGGTTGAGGCTTAGTGTCCCTAATTATTTAGTTTTAGGCCAAAAGTAGTGGTGTTCTGTCCCTAGTTTGTTATTTTATTAGGCCAATCTTTGAGGCATACTGTCCCTAATTACTTAGTTTTAGCCTGAACGTAGGGGTGCTATTTCCTTAATTTCTAATTTCCCTACGCCAAGCTTTGAAGCTATTAATCTCCTTTGGCAGATACTTATTGAACGTGCAGTCAATAGTTCGCTTTAGCAGATAAATAGTTTACGTACTGTTATTATTCTCCTTTAGCAAATACATAGTGTACGTGCACTTATTATTCTCCTTTAGCAGATACATACAAGGTGACCCCCAAAACGGGCCTGCACACACTTTTTGTGATATATCCTTTATTCATTCACTAATCACCTTTACTTTGCAGGAAATGACAGAAGCAACGCCTATGAACACAACTAGATCTCATTGGGAGCTCCAGCAAAGAATATACTACGTCAAACATTACTACAAGACAGGCTCGTTCAAGAAAATGCAGTACACTTTCATGCATCAGTTCGAATGTGAAAAAGCCTCCTTCAAGAGCAGAATTCAGGACTGATTCGACCACTTTGAAAACTATGGGACAGTGGAGAACCTCAATGCAGCCAGTCCAAGCCATTCAGGACGCCCCAGGAAACGCACAGCTGAGCTGGTCGAGAGCATGAGAGAGTCAGTTCAGGAGAGTCTAAAACGCTCTGTGCGCAAAGGAAGTCAGTCCCTCGATATATACCGTGAGACTTGCAAGAGAGTGCTAGTAATGGGTGTAAAGGCCTACCCATACAGAATACAGAGGAAGCATACCCTTACAGGCTCAGACAAGGAGTAGAGAAAGGCCATTGCAGTCAAGATACTGGAGAAGATTCAGGGGACCCCAACTTTCCTTAACCACCTTTGGACCTCATATGAAGCTCATTTCCATCTTGGAGGAAAGGTAAACTCGAAGACAAATATCTTCTTGGGGGCCTCCAGACACAATGAGGTATAGACTGCAATCTCAACCAGATGCATCATCGGACCATTCTTCTTCGAGGAATCTGGTGCGTCAGTGACAGTCACCAAGGAGCGATATGTTGAGGTCCTCAAAACCTTCAAGCGGGAGCTTCAGACCATGTTCCCGTCGCTTATGGAGAAAATGAGGCTCCAGCAAGATGGAACAAGCTCTCCCACCTCAAACCTGTCCCAAGATTGTCTGAAAGAGAACTTTGGTGGCCGTGTGATCAATCTTAAGACTGATTTTGAGTGGGCGCATCAGAGTCCAGACCTTAGCCCCCCAGATTTCTTTCTCTGGGGCTACCTTAAAGACAGACTATACGCAGGGAGACCCAGGACCATTACGGAGCTCAAGGAAGCCATCAGGGAGGATATCAGAGCCATTAGTCGGTCGGTTTGTAAGGACGTCATGGGCAACTTTGTGCTGCGCCTCAAAAAATGCACAAAGCTAAATGAAGGTCATCTCGATCACATGCTCTAGAATAAAGAAGAGAAGCCCAAAGACTTTCATATTTTTATATGATGTTTGTAAACACAATAAACTAGTTACCATAAAGTTTCATTCAATCTTTGTATAAAATTAAGACATGAGGCCTATCGAAAGTTGGGGCCTGTTTTTTGGGGTCACCCGGTATTAGATTCTCACACCTATAGCGGAGCCCCGATGGACGATAGGGTCGTAAATTTGTTTGACACTCAGTGATATATCCTTCAAAGTTTCTCATCTTCCTTTCCAGCAGGGGTGAAAGTAGGATTAAGTTCTTGCAGGAACTACTCCAACCTTTAAAATCCCCCTCCCCCTCCATACGTCTCACCCTCAGACACAAATTCGATTTTAAAATGACTTTATGATGCAGTAATTAGACACACATAATTTATGGAAAAATACTTATTGTTATGTAAGTGCAACAGAATTATTTGGAAAAATAAGAACACAAACTTAAAAAGAAATTCAACATCATTGAACAATGCAATAAATCTGTTTTAAGTGACATAGCCATGGCCATGTCCCTTTCTGTGTGTTAAAAAAGTTGTCGAGTACCAACTAAAACTGGTAGGCCTTGATGTAAGCAAGTGAGATTCAGGTAAAATGGAACCACACGCATTTCCACACTTTTCACACAGGGCTGTAGTAGTTGTCCTCTTCTTCTGTGTAGTAGCGAGCTATTCCTTTTGTTGAGGTGGCTACTTTTGTTTTACTTTGCCCAGCCATGTCTTCACATAAGGCAGTGGATCTCACTATCTGCATGGTGGTCCCACACAGTTGATGAAGAGGAGATTGCCTCCATTGTTGGTTGTGAGTTTGCTCCTGTACTCTGTAATGGTCATGCTTATTGAGCTGAACCCTCTTCAACAATCTGCATTGGTGGCAGGCAGTGAATCTACTGCCATAAGCAGCTTCTTCATCTGGTTAGGAATGTTTCTCTCTCTCCACGTGTATTGTACTCCACAAAACCAGGGCGGGCCTTCTTTTTCATTCACGTTTAGGACCTGACTCAAAGCTTTCAACTTCTCTTCTCCAAAGCGAGGATTGTCATGTTTCCAGTTGTTAGGATCAAGGAATGACATTTGATGGATGATGCTGTTGAAGGTCTCATTTTGGTTGGCTGTAAAACTGGCATTTGCTCTGTTTGCTGTGGTTGTGAAAAGCCTTTTTTTCATGTTGTCAGACACTGCTCGAATGAACTGATCAGAGTTAATGATGGGAAACTTGCGCACAATTAGCTGCTCTCTCTTGAACTCCATCACTTCCTCTGTTTGGTTGGCAGCGACTGTGTATTTCCCTAGGTTGGTACTGAGGTATTCGATGCATTTGACATACATTGCCATGGTAGTATGGGCCTTTGGGAGTGTAATCTTCCTGTTCTAGAGCATTTAAGACAAGTCCTTGAGTTCACTAGGAACATCTGCCATCTCTGCAAGGCTCTTCAGGAAGTTGATCGAGCACAACTTTGAGAGCAGCTTTTGAATTTAGCCCTCCCTCTGCCAGTCCCAGTCTCATCCTTTGATGCCTTCCAGAAATGTTGTGCCAAGGCTGGAAAGGACTGCCAAACTGCATAGACTGCACCAGATCCCTGTATGATGAACCTCCAGCGAACATTAAACACTTTGCCGATCCTTTTAAGGGTGATGTGGAGGTTGTGAGCATATTCACTCAGCTCCATGACGCTGTTCGGTGACTGGCTGTATAATAAGTGGAAAGTGCCAAGGAAGGCCTGGAAGTCTTTTGTTCCTCCTGTCACAGCCAGTGACTGGTCCATAGCATATCCAGTCGGTGATTCAGGCAGTGCCATAACAGTATCCCAGGGAAGTCATCCTGGAGCAGCATTCCAAGACCTGAATGAATGAATGAATGATTCAATCACACACCATCATGAAATTATTGCATTACATGTACAGTAAACTTAACTTACCTGACTTTACTCCTAGCATTACACTGGCCCCTTTACTGCAAAATGCAATGAAGACTTCCTGTAGTAGCTCAATCGGGAAGCCATTCTTCCGCAAGCAACCCATGAGCTGTTCCTTGATGTGAGCTGCAGAGAGACTTTCCAGCTCCACAAGATCCAGTGGAAAGGCATGGGCTTCATCTCTACATCTACACTCGCCCTCATGTAAACAATAAGTGTTGACCTGTACCCAACACTTGTTTACTCATCAGCCAAGATGCTGATCTTACTCTTGTTCTTGATTACGAGGGGTGGTCAATAGGTTTTGCGAATCGGGAGAGGAAAAACAAATAAAGCGGGATAGCTGTTTGTGGGGGTGTTAGGACAAGTTATGACAAATCAACACCTGCAGCCGCACGCTCCTACTTCTTCTATTTAAGAAGCAGTAGCTGATCGCAGATCGTCACTCACAAATCTTTCAACAATGGAGAAGGTTGAGCACCGCGCAGGGATCAAATTTTTGACCAAGGAAGGCAAGAATGCAAAAGAGATCCATGAATGCATGGTTGCAGTGTACACCGATACCACTCCTTCCTATGCAACCATTGTTCGCTGGAATAGGGAGTTTCGACATGGTCGTGAGTCCCATGAAGATGACCCCCGTCCAGGACGCCCGTCAGACGTGACCAACGAGACAATGTGGCCCGTGTGGAGCGGATGATCCTCGAAAATCGACGGGTGAAGGTCGAAGAAATCAACCGAGAACTTGGAATATCACATGGAAGTGTTATCAACATCATCCGCGACAATTTGGCCATGACCAAGGTCTCTGCCCGTTCGGTCCCTAGAAACCTCACGCACCACGATCGACTTCAACGTCATCAAAGTCCACAAGGCCAGAGTTGCACAAGCTGCCATGTGTGAGTGCAGATTCGAGGAGCTCAACCATCCCCCTTACAGTCTAGATCTGGCCCCTAGCGACTACTTTTGATTCCGCCAGCTTAAGGCCGCACTGCGTGGACGCCGGTTTGGGGATGATGAAGATGTCCAGCTCGCCGTCCAGGATTGGATTGCACAGCAGTCGGGAGATTTCTGGTTGTCAGGAATTCAAAGCCTCAGGAACAAGTGGCGCAAGTGCATTGAAGTCGAGGGTAGTTATATTGAAAAATAATAAAACACTTTTCCTCATATCTCGTTTGCTTATATCCGAATTGCAAAACTTATTGAACGCCCCTCGTATCTTCAGAAGTTCCCTTTTTATATCGGCTGACACATGCTCAATAATATGAACACAGATAGACTTGCTGTGCAAAACACGCTCCAAATCGACAGAATTGGCTTTCTGCAGGTCAATCAGAAATTCAAGCTCATGAATGGCTTGTCATTCTTGTCCACATAATATGCAGTCCTGAATATCTTGGCTGTAGAATGAAATGTAGCCTCCTGACTCCTGGCATTAATATCCATCAGTACATCTTTCTCTGCTGCCTGAAGAATCTTGCTTGCTTCATTATGTTTTTTTTTAGTTTCCATGCTCATCGAGTTTTTTTTTTGCGCAGCGCTGCAAGCTAAAACTAGCAGTATTGACACCACGGGATGTCATAACACCTAGGTTCTTCACAGCGGCATGAGGTAGACCCAAGTTTTCCATCATGAGCATACAGCGATTTATTTTTACGCCCGAACTCTTCATAATGTTCTTCTTTCTAGATGGAAGATATGCTATTGCTGGCCTAGCATCACCTGTGCTTGATGATCCTGCCACTTCTGCCTCCTCCTGCCTCATGTCTCTCACCCTCAACTGTTACAAATAAGAAAAAAAACAAAATTATAAGCCTGCTAAAACTATTCTAGTTAATCCTTTTCAGTATAGGCCTAACTGTAAAACTGTAGGCTATCCAGATTTAAGGTATGCTGTAGTGTTCCAGAAGAGAGCTGCACAGAAGCTAGCTAATAGCCTACATACAAATTAAAAGGTTCATCCTGTAATATAGCCTACTGTTGTGTGTGCGTGTTCTAAGACAGTAACATTTTAATTGATTTTTGCAGCCTATCTAGCTAGTTCCTGGCCCTTCTCTGGCCTGTCAGTGTAGCCTACCCGTTCCTAGTAGTTCTGCTGCTTGCTTCCTCCGTTCCTCATTTTGCTCTATCCTAATAAAAACACTATCATCTTCGGCCTCTCTTTTTCTCTAAAATATCTGATCAATTTTTCTTTGCATTTTGACACTTTTCTTTTCTCCATTCCACAAGATTGAGCATCTGATCTGGCGTTTTCACTGTTCCCTCCTCCTGCAAAGCCAAATGAGAGAATCAAAATCACATAGCAGAAATTCTTTATTACATAGAGATGGTTTGTTCAATAACAATGTTACTCTAAAAAGTGGTCAGACGAAATGTTTCTTAAAATTCCAATTTCAAAGATGTCATAATAGGCCTACTATCACTGTTAACATTGGAAAAACTCACCCATGAGCGTTCACTACTACCACAACTACCATCGTGGCAATGCGGGCTGCCGAGCCGAGTGCATGCACATTGTAAGCGAACGTATGGAAATGCTCTAGTTCAGCGTGTTACAAAATGCACTTCAACACGTAACAGTACATATGAAATTCTGTTGATAGAATGAATAATACCAAAGAGATTTTTATGTAACCCTCAAATATCCACTTATTTCGGGAAAATTCGCTTGAAAATTGTACTGATCCTGTTGTGTGGCAAGCAACTGTGTCCCGCCAAATGCGTTCCGCTGCGTACTGGATGTATATTTCTTTCCTGAAGGGCGTACCAGACCGTTTCGGCTTACCATCACCCCTGCTTACCAGGCAACCGAAAAGGCTGATCTGATTTCTGCAATGTAAATAGAGTGAGGAAGAAAAGGCAGCTGTCCACGGGCGCCCATCCCTTGCAGAATGTTTGATGCAGACATCAGTACTTTCATTTTCCGCCATTTCTACATCTACGGGAGCCCATCCCAAAGTCTTGACATCCTTCCGGCTTGCGGCAGGCATGGCCTCAAGATACTGCAAACCAGGATTTGCTATAAATTACAATTCTGGCTTCCCACCGGGCACATCGCGTTATATATGTAGCTAGCGGTATTGATACCAGCTCGGCTGTGAAGATAGACTCAGCGCTCGGTAAAACTGTACCGACTTGAAACAAGGGAGCCAGCCAATTCGTGTATACTAGCATAACATCAGAGTAACGCGGCGTGTACTCTGAAAAAATTCAAACTTAATACTCCCGGTGCTGCAAATTCTTTAGGAGCAGAAACATCGCGACAAACATTCACAGGTGGTGCCCTGGAGAATGTTATCGTGATCAGAATTAAAAGGAACACTGCAGCATATACACCGTCGACCTCTGGCGCGGATGAAATGACTGGGAGAGACGATGGGCTTGCGTGTACAAACGAATAACGCATTGTGCACTGCGCAGGGCAAAAGGCACCTCCCCACATGGAGACCAGTGTGATTGATCGAGTTCAAATTCCACAATTCACACTCAGCTACGGATGCGTAAAGCTCACATCCGTAGTGTAGCTTGGAACGAACAAATAAACATCGAAGAATACGGTAGTTTTATCAGCATCCCAAGTACTGAAAGTCAGGAGACGAAGAAAGGCCTCGGCACGGGTACAAAATATGAGCATCCCAGGTGAGGCGCCAGTCAAAAGCAAGATGAAGGAAACGGTGTGAATCTACCAAATATAGGCGAGTCACAATTCATAACAAGTTTCGGTCGTGGTGAAATAGAGGGCCGCGATAAAAGTTTGATGCCTTAGTTTTTAGCAACTAAAACAAGCCCGTGCGCTTCGTTAAAGCAAGAGATACTGTTCAACAAGATATATCAAAAGATCGTCTACGGAAATCGTAACAAGTACATCTTCCGGTAGCAAGGAGGTGATAATGTTGATGTTTAAGAAAAAAGAAAACGACACTAAGATACCTCCCTGCGGGATGCCCTATTAGATTGGAGGGAGTATCCCTACACGTAAGTGGTATCAACAAACCTGTAGAACTCAGAGTAGAAAATTGAGTGGCGTCCCCTCGCTTCCATGGTGTGGAGATTTTACATGATACTTTATCGTCATGTGGTATCGTAAGCCTTCTCTAGATCGAAATAAACCGTGGTGAAATACTGTCTACAAAGTAAAGCCTCGCAGATAGCATTTTACGCCCGCAGTAGTGCATCCTACGTGAAGTGGAACTTGCGAAAGCCGCACTATGCATAGGACAGGTGGCCTCTGCTCTCCAAAAAATAAGCTAATCTAACAATAAATAACTTTTGCATCAACTTCCACATGCAAGTAATTGAAGAAAGTGATCAGAATATGAGAGGATATCGTCCGTCCAGATTCTGTTCAACAAACCTAGCAGAAATGTTATTTTTTTCTCACTCGTGTCAAAGAATGGCGTAAGGGCTATCGGGAGGACCATGGGCGGTATCCTAGCACGAACCGAGAGCGAGATGCAATTTACTTAGCGTATACGCATCGGTGAATGTTTCCACGCCTCTAGAGGTGAAATCCAGTCGGCAACCTTCAGCGGCATCTCGGCGTGCTCTAAATGGTGTCAGAGCAGCATCCAGGATAGAGAATGCGAAGTAAGTGGGGTCTATGCCTCCTGTGGTTCCTATAATTTTTTGTTTATCTGCTTCTGGTTGTCCAATGGCTCGTCTCATATCCCGTATGCTTGTTAGTAGATAGAAAGTCCTAATCTTGTGAGGAAGTTTCTTTGACAGCGTTCACTGGTGAACGCGCGTCTACCATCGATGTTTTGATGACTTTGAGGACAAATCATAGAGGAAAAAGTTGTATTTCAATGTTTTCTCCTGTCCTGCTCTGTAGAAGTCAGTCATTTGGAACACTTAACTCAATTATCAGTTCTGACTTATTGTAATTTGTCCCAAAACACTATATCTTCTTTGATGGCTGATATTTCGAAATAATTTTATCATATTCGGTTCCTTTCATTTTCACTGATGGTGCCAGGATATCTTTGCCTTTATTTAGTGATGCAGGTAACCTTAAGAACATTTATGAACGTACATTGAAGGTTCTTGCATATCCTTTCGTGGCGCTTTGTGCAATGGCCTGTTTTGTAAATAAATATGTCTTAGAGTATACAATTTATTATACTCACCAACTAAACAAATTTTTATCCTAAAACTATGAATAGCAGCGGTACGGGGTTAGAAATTAAAGAGTGCAATCACTACTATCAAATTAATATATGTAAAAATACTTACACACTAAAGATATTCTTACAATTACACCTTCAACGCTTGCCTCGACAATCTGTATTGCTGTCAAAGGAATATGACAGGAGAACAATTTAGAGAGAAACGAACAATAAGAAAGTTAGGGAGAATTGTGCTTGAAATAATCTCTACAGCTAAGCAAATTTGATTAACTAACCGTACAAATCAAAGAACGATAGAGAATTACAATCCGCAATTAACAAGCTTGTAAATTAATCCACTAATTTATAATAAGGTTTATTACTAAATGACTTGAATTTATATTATAGTCTGTACGTCTGAAGGGATATTTTCCGAAAAGTGTCACACCCAGATAAGATGCGGTAAGCTCCTTGCAACTATAGCAAAAACTACTTCTTTTATTGGCAATTATCTAGGCTTAAAACATGAGGATGGACGAAAACCAGATAATGTCTCGTAGCTTTCAGAACATTTAAAGTACGAGTAAAAGGAAATGTTAATTTTGAGAAATACAAAAGGAAACAAGATGAAAACGTTTTTGAAAACCTTTCCAAAAAAGTTAGTGTGCATTTAAAGTTTTCATTCTTCTTATTTGACTGCATCATTTGCAATCATGGATATATTTATCTACTGGTGAGAAGACGACATTACTTCAAAAGAATTCTGCCCCCCTCCCCCAAACCCCCCAAATGATTTAGAAGTTCACTTGAATATAAACTCGGAAATACATCTTTAAGAAATTATTATTCCTATTATTTACCTTATCTAAAATTATATATATTGGCTGCAAACTTAATTATTATTATACCTTAAAACTATTAGGCTAAAACAAAGGAACTTTAGCCAAAAATTCCTGAGGATAGATTAGTAAAGATTGGAAAATTTTCGTATGAGTGAGCTCCTATTATCTGAGATACGTACTACTTTATTAAAATCTCCCCCATTCGTCTTTTCAACACAGGGAGGTCTCATTTTGCTCTAAAGAGCTGCGCTCCTCCCGTTCTCTTACCTCCCCCCCTACCTTTTCTACTTGGGTAATGCATCTTCAATATATCCCTCACCCCCCCTAAATAAACCAATTTCTATAAGTAGTTCTTGTAAATGTTTTAACAGAGATTCTCTCGTTAGTTTTTGCTCTATTCTAGAGTAAAAAGATTTCTAGGTGTTTTCTTCCTTGTTTTCAAATGCCTAGTCTGTTTTCTTCATCATAATACTTTCTCACAAAACATATTGGTGTGCATCACCGCCACAAAATACCGCTGCCCATCCCAGCAGTCAATGCCTTATTAAGAGCAAAATTACCGAATCTTTTCTAAAGAAATGTTGAATTTCAAGGAAGTGAAATTGTGTGGAAGGCATATTGTCAGAGAGAGAGAGAGAGAGAGGCGCGTAGGACGGGAAGAACCCGCGAACGACTTCTTTTGAGGTCACTTCCGTCTAATAACACGGCCTATAGCGAGCCTAATCGTAACAATGAGAGATTCCGCGAAAGGCGTGAGCTTCAAATTCCCTTCCAGCTCCCCTCAATATAGATTAAGCAAAATCCCCTCTCCTGTGCCTCTCTAACTTTCACTTCCGGGGCTCTGTATATTATATAGTAAAGCATTGGCCTGGCTAAATTAGTATTTTGCTAAGAGGAGAGGTTGCATGAGCTTCTTTATTCCGGTCTCTCATACCCTCAAGAGCCCGAAGACAAGAAAAGAGAAAAAAGAGAAAACAAAGAAAAGATCTCTCGAGACCAGCTTCCTTCCCAGTAAATACTGCCTCGATCCCTACTTTCGAGGCTGACTGTGGTTACTGGAATACTGGTTGTATTTCCCATCAAAACTTCAAACAAGCCGAGTACGAATAAGTCATAAGTGCAAACCCAACCCGTGCTGTTGGAAAGTACTCGAGCTCAGTGCTCTACCCCCTCGTGCTCCTCTCGAGCAGCCGAATCATTGGGTGGCAGATCCACCTAGAATCGTTGTCGGTAGTGTGCGGCCGAGTGTGTATAGCTTGATTTATCTTACATGTCCATTACTTTATTTTTTATTTATCTTTCATGTCCAGTGTTATATCTGTTTGTACAGTAGTAAAGTTTATTTTGTTTCGTCACTTTGATATACAGAAGCTTCTAGAAAGTTTAATTAATTGTGCCAAGTATAATTAGACACTCTTAGAGATTTATTGGAACCCAAAGGTCATTTGCATTATTCAAGGCAAGGCTTAACTGCAGAGTTGGCCTGCGTGCTATCCGCCAACCGTTCCGTGACATGGAAAGCAAACGGAGATCAGAAGATCTAACCTGACCTACGATAATATATATATATATATATATATATATATATATATATATATATACTCATATTAAACTGGTATCAGGTTTTATGGGGTGCTCCTTACAATTCAATTTATTTACTTTATTTTCACCCACCTTCAAGTGAGGGCCATAGTTATGTTTTAACTCTGGTTGATTCTGGTTATCAGTTTAAAAGATTGACAGCATCTCTTGTGTCGAAGCACTCATCACGATTTTCTCTCGTGTTCAGCTGCCGAAAGAGATATTGTTGGATCGTGGCAGCCAATTTACGTCATAATAAAATCCTTGTTTACGACTCCGTTCCATCCACCCAAAAATGGAATGTGCGAAAGGAAAAATGGCAGTCTCAAAGCCATTCTGAAGAAATTCGCCATGTTTGAATTACTATACGGAAAAAATGTATGAGGCCCCTTGAGCATTTTGAAGGAGTTCTTTACAAATCAAAAACCGGAGCAGGAAATCCAATCTTCGTACTCGTATCTGCTCTAATTACGACAGAGGTTAGAGAAATGCGCCAAAATAGCGTAGAAAAATGAGGATGTCAACCTGGATAAATATAAAACTTACTTCGACTACAAATCGGAGGATAGAAGATTCAAGCCAGGCGAGGAAGTTTTGTTGTTGCTCTCAACTGAAAACAGCAAATTACTGAGCCAATGGAAGGTCTCATATCAAGTGATCGAGAAACGCGGCCCCGTCGATTATTTGATTGAAACGTCAACAGGAAGGAACCTTTTCCATGTAAATCTTCTCGAGAAGTATCACCGATACGCATGGGCTAACCAGATTGTGGCTATAGATGAGGAATCGCCTATGGAGGCTAATATCGTAAGTCAAAGTCAGATCCTTGACCTTCGATCGCCTTGGTCAAGGCAGAGGGAGCGCGATGAATTTTAAGGGAATTTAAAACCCTGTAGTGCGTGTATATTAATATAATGAGTAAAAGTGCGGGTGGCTAAACCCTTTGAGGTTTACCTCGCCGTTCCTTAAGAATTTTGGAAAATGCTTTTAGGATGTTAAACTACAGGCAAATACATGATATTTCTACTCCAGTGCCTTCGGACTCGAGGGTTGGGGTAACCGAATCGAGAATTTACGCGTCGCGTTCAAAGGGCTGGCTGATACTACATTTTGAGGCCTGCATCTGATATTTTATACGGTCTCGCCAGAAGTGACTTGCACGAGGCCGTGGAAGGGGGTTCCACTTTATCAGACTCGGCACCGAAAGAAGTGAACCTTAGCTTGGTTCACACAATCCTCTGTTCGCTCGGTCCGTCCATCCTTCTTGTTATCGTTGGAAGTGGGTTGGCTTTCTCAGGGCGCTGCTTGACTATTTACGTCCGTGTGGCACTTTTCTCACTCTCCGTGACATCAAATTATCCCATGGATCCCTTAAGTGTAGTACAAGTTGCCTGCCTAGAGCAAGACAGTGAATACCCCTTACACGTCTTGTCTGACGCAACTGAATCCTCGTCTGCCGAAATCAAACTGAGCAACCAGCTGTTGCCTCTTCAGAAAACCCGTCTACAAGCGCTCCTGAAGCAATTTTGTGACGTCATCTCGGTAATTCCTGGTTCTTCAGCCCAATTTGAACACAACATCCAATTGAACACCCAATAATCCGTCCGATCTAAGCCGTATCCGCTGCACATACATCTGAGAGAAGCATTTAATGCTGAGGTTTATAAACTATTAAACTTGAAAATAATAGACCGTCAAAATCAGATTGCCCTTCGGTTGTTATGGATAAGAAACCAGATGGATCATACCAGATGTGCATCGATTTTAGGAAATTAAATTCAGTTACCGTATTCGATGCAGAACTGATCCCCCTTATTGACCAGAATCTTCATCTGTTTGAGAAAGCCAAATTCCTAAACGAGCTGGATTTGTGCAAGGCTTATTATCAAATTCCCTTACGAGAAGAGGTTAAGAAATACAGGGCTTTCCCAAGTGAAAAGGGTCTGATAAAATTTCCACGACTCCCCTTTGGTATTTTCACTACATGCAGTAATTATAATCAGATGATGAGAAGGATATCAGATGGATTACCAAATATATCATTCTATTTTGATAATATTTATTTGACTACGAATGAATGGAATCAGCCCTTGACTGCTATACATGCACTTTTACTAAGACTTCAGGAGCATAAAATAACTATTGGGCCCAGTAAGTGTCATTTCGCCTATAGTACAATTGACTATTTAGCCTTCCGTATTGGAAATAACCGGCTAGCTCCCCAGGAGGATAAAATTCAAACCATTGTTGAAATGCGTCTGTTAGCAACCAAGAAGCAATTAAGATCCTTTATAGCTTCCATGACCTTTTACAGACGCTTTATTCGAAATTTTGCCTCATTTTCCTCTTCCTTTGTGAACTTTTTTTTAAAAAAGGCCCCGAGCTCCTCGTATCGAACCTGCTGTCGGTTACGAGTTTTTATCAACTTAAGGGATAACTCGCGTCGGTGCCCATATTACGTTTGCCCAATCCTGATGAACCGTTTGACATTTGAACAGATCCCAGCAAAGAAGGAATACGCTGTGTTCTAGTCCAATACCAGAACATAATGAGATCTTTCCAATCGTATATGCAGGCTGAACATTGCTACCCCGCGAAAAGAACTACGCTGAGAGAGCGAGAGGCCCTCGCGATAATTTGGGGACTCAAAAGTTTAAGATGTTTTTGGTAGGGAAAGAGTTTGTAATAGAAACTGACTATAAACCTTTGTCCTACCTCTGAAATGTAAAATAGACGATAATGGTCGTCTAATGCGCTGGAGTTTCTTTTTAAAGGCTATGATAACTGTATGGCGGATAGCTTAAGCAGGAATCCATTGAATTCCCCTTCAAACTGATCCTGATTGAGAGTAAATTTTTCTAATTTTTAAGATTGATTTTTTTTGTACATATGCTCAGGCAATATTTCCATTTAAGTTTAAGGGAACATGTACCTTTTTTTATTTCTCTTTTTTTTGTATAGTAGACAGATTATGCTAACTTTATATTTCTATGGACCTGAGGCAGGTGAGCCTCCTTCTTAAAGGTATTTGTTGATAATTGTGATTATTGTCAATTATTTATTGTAATGATAATCCTTATACATATGTATTCTTCAGTCCCTTTATGTGGATTTTATTTTGTTTTTAATTTAGTTCCATGTATCCTTTTTTTTCTGTTTTGTTGTTTCAAAATTACGATGTATACCCCCTTTTTGTTCATATTGGATATCACTTTTTTCCAGAAGTTCCATTTTGAGGGGGAAGGAGATGTCAAAGATGATAAAAGTGAGGATGAGAGATAGAGAGAGAGAGAGAGAGTAACAACAAGGAGTAACAACAAGGAAAGAAGGTACCCTAGGAGACCTTACGGTCCATTCAAAGAGGGTACCATTGGACTTGCAATCGAGCGGGCACAAGGCTGCTCAATTGTTTTGCGTCCCTAAACGGCCACTTTTCAAGACCTTGTCTAGTCTTGACTTGAACTGGTCAACAGATTCACTGTTGACAACTTTTACTGGAAGTGCGTTCCACTTACCGCAGATACTGTAGGTGAAAAAATTTCCACACAGATTGCGGTTGTAACGCTTCAGTTCAAGTTTGAAGCCGTGATTGCGCGTTCTGTTCTCACTCAGTGTGAATATATCCCGGTAGTCAACATTGTCGAACCCTCGAAGTATTTTGAAAACTTCGATGAGCTGACCACGCAGTCTACGGGTTTCCAGCGAGAACAGATCTAATTCCCTTAGTCTATCCTCATAACTTTTATGTCGGATAGAGGGAATCAGCTTGGTTGCCCTGGCTTGTACGCGTTCCAATCTCGCGATGTCCTTTCGCAATGAAGGACTCCAAAATTGTACGGCATACTCCAGGTGCGGAGGACAAGTGAGTTGTACAGGCACAGTACAATCTCCTGGTTCCGATAACCAAACTGGCGCTTAATATAGCCTAGCATCCTTTGGGCCTTTTTCTCCGCCTCAATGCACTGTTTCGAGAACTTGAGGTCACTAGTGATTGTTACACCCAAGTCCTTCTCAGTGTCGGTGGATTCAATAGCAGTGCCCTTAAGGATATACTGAGATTGGGGGTTTCTGTGGCCGATATGCATCACTTTGCATTTGCCCACGTTAAAAGGCATTTGCCACGTGTCCGGCTACTCCCCAATCTTCCCAAGATCTTCCTGCAGGCGGGAAGTATTTCCATCCTTTGCAACGTTCATACCAAGCTTGGTATCATCGGCAAATTTGGAAATCTTGGCGACCATGTCACCGTCCATGTCGTTGACGTAGATGATGAATAGTAGTGGTCCCAGGACAGAATCTCGAGGCCCCCCGCTAGTAACGGGCACCCACTCAGAAGATTGTCCATTTACCACCACCCGTTGCCGTCTGCCACTTAGCCAGTTCTCGATCCAGCCGGCTACCTTTCCGTCTATGCCAAGCGCTCGCACTTTCCGGAGAAGGCGGCGGTGTGGTACCTTATCAAAGGCTTTCTGAAAGTCTAGGTAGACCACATCCACCGCCTTGTCCCGATCGTGCTCACTGAAAACGAAGTGGAAGAATTCCACAAGGTTTGTCAGGCATGACCGTTGCCTTCGAAAGCCGTGCTGGGAACTCCTCAGTAGCAAGTTTGACTCTAAATACGACGTCACTTTGTCCACCATGATGCTTTCCATGAGTTTACCGACTATCGAAGTCAGACTGATAGGTTGGTAGTTCGACGGTTGGTTACGGACTCCTTTCTTGAAGATGGGAGTCACCTCCGCCTCACGCCAGTCTCTAGGAACGCATTTGGTCCGGATTGACATGTTGAAGATTGCGCTCAGGTGTCGTGACACTTGATCGCGCACTTCTTTCAACACTTTAGGTAGAAACCCATCCGGGCCAGGTGACTTATTCGTTATTAGGTCACTGATCTTCTTTTTTATTTCAACTTCGGTGAAGTCCATATCCTCCAGCTTTTCCCCCGAGTAGGAATCCGTCGGCTGGGGGATGGGACCACATTCTTGAGTAAACACTGAAGAGAAGTAGTCGTTGAGGAGGTTAGCATTTTCTGCATCTGATTTCTTTAATGTCCCCTCCTCCTTCCTCAAAGGGCCAATCGTTCGACGGATTGGTTTACGGCTGTTTACATATCCAAAGAACTCCTCGGGATTCTCTTTACAGAGTCTCGCCACTCGGAGTTCCTCAGACCGCTTAGCCGCCCTTATGCTGGACTTCACTCTCCTGGCTAGCCTCCAGTATTCGTCAAAGTCACCCGAGATCTTCGATTGCCGGTACACATTTCTCTTCTCCCTAAGCAGTTGCCCAATTTCTCGATTAAACCACTTTGGTTGAACAGAGGACCGACGGGGGCATTTCAGAGGGATAAAACGTGATTGAAGACTCATAAATGTGGTTTTGAAACTGTTCCAAGAGTCTTCAACAGCATCGCACTCTTCTAGCCTCGTGTCAGTCAGTCCCGCACGTAGACCTGCAAAGTCTGCTCTTCTCAAATCGAGTTTCCTTGATTTACTAGTTGCAGGCTCTGCCTTGGGGACTTTGACTACAAATCTAATTAGTCGGTGGTCACTGCCACCGAGCTCTTCGCCAACAGAGAGGTCCTCAACGATGTCATCCTCAGAGGTGAAAACCAAGTCGAGGATATTGTCTCCTCTCGTTGGCTCTCTCACCCACTGAGTGAGGAACTCGTTGTTCGCGAACTCCAGGAGTAGTGCGTTCTCGCCACAGGGTTCTCTGGTTTCCCAGTCAACTTGTGTTTTGAAATCACCCATGACGATACACACTCTGTCTTCGACAAGTTCTCCTAGCAGCTGGTACAGATCTCTGTCCTTTTCAACGAGTTTGGCAGATCAATAAAGCACCAGGGTCCTGTATTTGGCAGGACCTATCTCTAGGTCAACACCTAGTAGGTTATGGTCGGATATGATGTTGCAATCCGTCGAGTTGAGAGTATCCTTGACATACAACATCACACCGCCACCCTCTCTGTCTGGCCTATCTTTCAGGAAGAGCTGGTAACCGGGAATCGTGAATTCACCTTCAAAATCTCGGCTTGAGGTTTTTATCCACGACTCCGTTATGGCCACCATCTCAGGTTCCTCTGTTACTACGAGGCCACGGAGCTCAAGAAACTTATTCCTGATTGACCTCGCATTGAACAGAAGAACTTTGAGGGAGTCCCCTAGTGTAGGACTCCCTACGCTCTTCCGTTTCCCGGCTTCTCTGTTTTCGTGGTCACACCCATTTTGACGACCTCCGAGAAGGTCGTTCCAGGAGTGACACGGGCATGCTGGCGCACGTCCGCTTTCGCTCTGTTTCGAACGCTCCTTTGGGTGCGTTCCACGACATCTTGAATTAGAGATGTACCCCGTCCCTTTGGTAGAGGTCGTCTCTACCGATAAAGGTACGATAGGGGTCCACGAATAAGAATCCTTCTGCCGTGCAGAGATCCGCCAACCTTCTGTTCACTGCGACGTTTCTTTCGTGAGCGGTTCGGGATGGACCTCTTCTCGGAAGCATCCCAACCACCACACGTTTGTGGGTTTTAAGCCCTGTGTCGTCCACGGCTCCCATCACTGTTTGGATAGTCTTGGCACTAGGGCCAACCTTACCCCCTCTGAGGTAGAGGTCGTTGCCGCTCACCATCAGAGCAACAACTGAATTCTCAGAAATCTGAGCTTTCTCTGCCTCTACTCTGATGGTGTGGTTACCCCGTCCTGACAGGCAGCTTACCTTCACGCTAGTGCGAAGGCGGGCCGCTAGCAGCGGCTGCAGATCCCGTGTTTGCGAGTCACCAATGAGAGTGACCTTCTGACCCTTGGTCTCTGAAGACGGGGTCTTTCCTTGTGGAAGAGGCCTCCCCTTTTCCTCTTTACTCTCCACATTCTTATCTTTCTTTTTCTTCTTCTTTATCTGTTTTTCTTCTATTTTGGGTTCTACTTTTGTTTCAACTATCTTCTTTTTCTTTTTTTTCTTCTTTTTCCTTTTTTCTTTTTCTATTTTTCTCTCGCCTCAGCTGGCTTAGCCTCAGATGATGCCGGAATGTCCGCTTCATTACCAGGGGATTCCGACACGTCAGTGAGCGGCGCCTCTTCTAGGCATCGAACCTGTGCTACGTTAAGGGCTTCGAGCTTCTCCAACTTTCCCTCAAGGACCTTAACTCTTTGCTCTGAGGCTCTTGAGAGGTCTTTTAATTTTTCCACCTCTCGCGTCAATATGCAAGTAGTGCAGATACTTTCAGGGCTGCATTTTGAGTAGCAGCCCTCCGGAAAGTTAACGCACCACTTTTCTAACTGGCATATTGCACATTTGTGTTTGAGACGAACGGGTCCTTTTTTGCATGTCATTTTGAGCGCTTTCTCTCTCTCTGAAAACTCGTGACCAATCAATGATAAAAAAGGGGGGTTGGTGAGTTCTCCCAGCGTTAGTCGCTCCCGCCTATCGATCGGAGAGGTTTCGGATCTTTCAGAAGGCACGCTCCATGTGCTGCTGTTCGTCCGACCGAGTGGTCAAACCTCGGCGTGCCGTGGCTCCCAACCAAGCAGCACTGACAGTCCCCGAAGGGGCCATCGATTTCTCACCAGGTGAACAACAACGAAGCACGCCCCATATTAAACTCCTACTAGTTCCCTTCACAACGGCCAGGATCTCGGAGTAGCGTTCAATGGATATCCCGCCACACCAAGAAACTCGACCCAAGGCTTTTTATTGGCCTGGCAACCAACATAGGAACAAAGGGCCGTCACCTCGGACCAATGCTACCATAAGCACCCGTCAACATGCACTGGGAACGGTCAATAATTACGCGCCAGGGAAGGGGTTAACGAGGCACTACCCTCATCCCATTCATCGTGCCCCAACGCCTAGGACACCTCTAGTCCTAGTCTCTCGCAACCAGTGAGCGTCAATTAGCGTTGTTTATAGAGGTTCCAAAGCCTTTCTTCTGACGCATGAGGTAGCTGCCAGGTCCTTATAGGTAGATAGAGGAAGAAAGGGAAAGAGTGACACGATAGGAGTAGGCTTTTTTTTTTTTTTTGTATGAGTGGGAGATAGGATAAAAGTAAAATCAAAGGAGAGGGATAGAGTAGAAAAAGGAAGGAATGACGCACTTAGTCTGGAACCTCGTTTCCGACCAAATCGACAAGGGAAGCCCTACCAGGGGTACCCAGAAGAGGTACCCCCGCCGACATAGCTCGAAAAGTCCAAGATCCACACCATCTCTCTTCCCGCGACAAGGGGGCGTCACCTCTCCCTCTATTTTCGTTATAAAAAAAAGAGAGAGAGAGAGAGTAGAACGGAAAGAACCCTCGATCGGCTTCTTTTTGGAGTAACTTCCGTAGCGAGCCTAAATGTAACAACGAGAGGTTCCGCGAGACGGCGTGAAGGTCTAAATTCGCCCCAGCCCCTCTATATAGATAAAGTAAAATCCACTTCCGGCGAACCCGTATAAATAGTTGAGTGTTGGCCTGGGCAAGAGGACGCGTCTCGGAAGAATTCTTTCTCTCGGCCTCTCTTACCCCAAAAGTCCGAAGACAAGAAAATTTAATAAGGAAAATAAGAAGTAATAACGTGAAGACTCCCACACTGCTGTATTCGACTCGGCTTATCAGCGGCGAAAATACTCCCTCGCTCCCTCCTTTAGAAGACAGGTTGTATTCTCCTTCATAACTTTAAGCAGGCCGAATACTAATCGGCCGAGTGCAAACCCAACCATGCCGTTGAAAAGCAATCGAGCTTTACGCTCGTGCCCCCCCCCCCCCCACCGACTTTTTCAGATTTACCCGAACGGTAGGTTCCATTTTGTCGTTGTTGTACGTTTGTGTGTACGTGCTCACGGCTCCCGCCTGAAGCTGACGTGTGTAGACCTTTTTCCCATTTAGTTTTTTTTATTTCTATGTTGTATCCATTATTTTATTTTGTTTGTACAGTAATAATGATTATTTTGTTACATCGAGTTTGATATCCAGAACCTTCTAGTTAGTTAATTTAATTCGGCCAAAGAAAAATAGTCACTCTTACTCAATTTAGTGCAACTCACGTTTAAAGTGCATTATACAGGGCAAGGCCCAGTCGCCAAGTGCACGGCGGGTTTGTCACGTTCCCTTCCGAGTCAAAGGAAGAAAGCGGAGGTCAAGAAACTTAACCTGACCACGACACCTCGAATTATGAGAAATACGCATTTGATGAGCGTGGTTTAAAGGAATGGTTTGAACATGGTGCAATGAATGGTTTGGGTGTGTCTCAAAGAATGGCTTGGGTGTGTCTCAAGGAATGGCTTGGGTATGGCTTAAGGGATGCCTTGTGTATGGCTCAAATTATGGCTTGGGTATTGCTCAAGGAATATCCTGGGTATGGCTCAAAGAATTGCTTAAGGAATGGCTTGGTTATGTCTCAAAGAAGGGCTTAGGTATGGCTCAAGGAATTGTTTGGGTATGGCTCAAAGAATGACAGAGAGATTTGTGGGGGTAAAAAAAATCCTTTCGAGGCATCCCACTCGACGACGGCAGTAATGGCAACTTCCGCATTAGTATATGACTAGGTCTTTAGCGTATAATGAGCTTCAAATGGAACGGAGAAGGGATAAGATGACCGTATTCATTACGAAAGAGAAGATGGGAACGCTCAGGACTCAGCCCTGAAGGAAGCCCTCTTCCTGCGGTAAGTCCTTGAGTAGGAAAAAGCTATTTGAACCTGAAAAATACGCTCGCACAGGAATGTAGACTAGATATAGACTGGATTCTATTTCAGTCCTTTTTGTGCATTTTATGAATTGTTTAAATACGAGTATTTGTGCTCCCGTAACCGCAAACACAATGAGAAGAACTCCAGCCCCATGGATCACAGACGCGTTGAAAACCTTAATGCAGGAACGTATTTACATTCAGCCTCAATTCAAACACAACCGAAACAACGCCAACATGCAAAGTGAATATAAAACACTGAAAAAGTTAGTAAAAGGGTCAATTCTTAAATATAAATCAGAGTATCATAATAGAAAATTGGAGAAAAACAGGGGTGGCACTGTAGCTGTCTGGCGCATTTTAAGAGATGTGGTTCCTAACAATAAAAACAATATAAACTAGACGAATGTAGATAACGAAGTTTTGCATAATACAGCTGAACTTTTTAACACATTATTCAAGTGTAGGTAAAAAAACATGAGAAAGTGCAACAATTTGTAAAGGACCATGATGGTAGGCCACTTACAATGAGGTGTGATGTCCCCCATAACAACATAACGTTTAGACCTAAGCCAGTTGATAGTGCTACTATTGTTTCTAACTATAAAGCATATGAAGAATTCTAATTCATACGGCTCTGACAAAATACCCATTAGATTTATAAAATACTCTCTCCCTATTATAATACCATATTTAACATGTATAATAAATACCTCTATTGTAACAGGCAAATATACCAGCAACATGGAAGCACTCACCGTTGTTCCACAAGTCTGGTGATGACGATGTTGCTGGTAATTACCGCCCCACATCACTATTGCCTGTACTGTCTAAACCCTTGGAAAAAATTGTGGTCAAACAACTCTCTGAGTACCTAGAGCACAACCACTTATTAAATTATACCCAACATGGCTTCAGATCTGCTATTTCAACCAACACAGCTTTACTTAATCTAACAGATAAATTATACGATAAGATGGATGATAAGGAATTATCCCTTGTCTCACTATGATTTATCCAAGGCCTTGGACAGTGTCAACCACAAAATATTAATTGAAAAATGTGCCCTGTTAAATATTGATTCCTTCTGGTTTAATTATTATAATCTAGAAAAAGCAGCACAATCTGTACGTATGCAGAATTATGTATCAGGTAAACAAGAAGTCACTTTCAGCGTGCCTCTGGGGTCTGTGCTGGGCCCTATTATTTTTAACATATATGTAAATGATCTCTGTCAATTTATTAAAGACTGTACAATAATCCAATATGCCGACGATACTCAATTTATACTCACGGGTACCAAAGAAAATGTCCAAGAACTAGTTCTTAAGCGTGGAGAAACACTAACTAAAGTAAAATTATACGTTCACTCAAACGGTCTTTTGCTAAATAATAATAAAACACACTGCATATTCATTGGAACACGAGGACACATAACACAAATCCTAAGTTACACACTTATTAAAGTCGATGGCAACACCATAAAACCTAGTAAATCCATTAGAAACCTCGGGGTATATTTCGATAACTATATATATAAATATATATATTTTTTTTCAATAAGTATAAATATATAAGTATATATATAAATATATATAAGAAAAAATATATATAAATATATATAATTTTTTCCAATAAGTTTGTCTAATCAATTTAAGATCTTGTATGCACTCAACAGTCATTTTGTTTGCATAATGATCAGTTATGTAATAACAATTGTAAAAATGACAACAATAAATTCGGATTCTGAATATACATCTATTGTGTAAACATCATGAAGTTTGAATGATTGGAGTTCAATTAAAATTAAACTTTGAAGGTGTACGAATGCTTATTTCTTTCCACTGTAGTATGAGTGAGTTTTGTGCTTCTTTCCGCGAACCCCTTCACTACTTCCAGGGGAGCGCCCGAGGGTGGACAGTGCTGGAAGACTGGTGAATAAAAGAATAAGCAGATTTGAGTATTATAGAGTGAGGAAGGCTAGAACATCCTTGACGTTGAGGAAGTCATGTAAACTATAAGAGCAGGCCCTTTCGGTTTTATAGACAGCCCAGTCGCCCTGTTGAAGTGCCACCTCTTTTGCACCACAAACGGGCTGCTGCAAAGTGGTTGCTACCAAATTTTTCATGGGCCACGGCACAATAAAATTCAAGCAGAACTTCATTAGAGACAAGAGAGAAATCCAGACCGGAGTATGTGTGACTTTAGTGGAAGAGTAAAGATATTTGGGTGTGTCAGAATTCAAAAAGGAGAAGGAGAGCTCATCCATGAGGGATAAGAGAGTAGGTGCGAGATAAGTCGAACAGCAGTCACCCCAGGCGGTGTCTCTGCTTTTGGAATCTCCTAAGAGTAGAAGCGGGAAGATTAAGTTGCGGATAAGGTAAGATGAAGGGCGGTCGTGAGGGCAATGTAGATCCAACATACAGTGTACTGTCTTTCTAGGAAAAGGCGCACAGCTAAACATGAAGCGTTGTTGGGAGGGGAAGAGGGTGACATGGGAGAAATAATTGGACGAGAATGGTTGCATCAACACGCCCAGATCTGCCCCGAGCGGATGAGAGGAAAGGAAGCCAGGATTAGTTCCTGTAAGCAAGTGCGGCTAGGTTGATAAGAGATTAAAAGGAAGTAATGCTCTCCCAGTTAGGCAATGGACCAGGGCAATTCTAATAGATTACTGTGGAAGTGGGGTTAATGGAAAGCAGAAATTATAATGGTGGTTAACATTTGGACACGAGGGCAGGGATAGGCTGCCCGGGAAGGGGAGGCAGAGGAGAGAGGGGTTGGGGCTGGGCTTGGAGAGATGGATGTGGGGAGGAGGCTGGGAAGTAAGGTTTTGGGTAGGGGAGCGGTTTGGGAAAAGGGTTTAGTGGTTAGGGATTTGGTAGGGGACCTGGGAGTAAGGATTTGGGGAAATAACGGCTTTAGGGTATACATTAGGGGGACTATGGGTTGAGTGCTCAGGGGCTTTGGAAGGGGATGGAACAAAGTTTGAAGGAAGCGTGAGGCCCCAAAGAGGTTTCTCATTGCAAGAGGAATGAGGTCAGAAGGGCGAACCGTGTGATGCCTGCTGCACCTCCGTCACGATTACGTTCTCCATGGGCGTTGGAGGTAGTTGTGGAGGTAAGAAAACATTCAAGAGGGGCGATTTCTCTTGGGCGTGATGATTAACATGAAGGGTAGCTTCAGAGGCGGTGAGGATGGCCTTTATATATAACGAAGCTGTGTGAGATTCAGAAATATGGTTATCTTTAATTACAGAAAAGGAGTTAATGAGGTGCAGGGTGCAGTTGAGATCGACGGGCGAGAAGAGCTTGTGGCGCGATATAGGTCGATGGGGAAACGACGGCGAAGAACGTTAGCATAAGAGCCAGGGAAACCGTGGCAGTCACGTACCCCATTCCCGCGCTTCTCAAGCACTCAGAAAAGCGGAGTAGCGGAGGGATTGCACAATCGACTCGAATTTGTATGTCGGGCATTCACGTGAAGAGACTGAGTGTTCCCCAGAGCAATTTTAGCAGTAGGGGTTTGCTCAGAAGGGAGGGGGATGGGTTGCAGGGCTACAGTTCTGGCCCACACATATTTTTGCTGGCAGGTAGATATAACGTGCCAGAAGTTGGTTCATTTAGAGCAATTGGTGCCGGGTAGCAATTATGGTCGGACACCGAATCTACAACTCCGAGGTTCACCTATTCCCCATTTGATTTAGGAGTGGAGTGGAAACGAGCATCTAAGGGCAAGTAGCAGGCTGAGGGTAGACACTTTGATCTTATGTTGGAAGTGATGGACCTTCGTGATTCCCTGAAGATAGAGGTCTTCTAAAAGATCCTCTACAGGTACGCGTATGTCACGAAGGCCTTTGGCAATAATGGTACCTTGGCAGCAGTTGAGGCAGTGATGCTGGGTCATAGACACTGCACATCCCATTAGCTCTCGGAAGGAGAGGAGGGAGTTTGTGCAATCCGTCTAATGGGACTTTAAGGGTACGGACCCATGCGGTGGAGCCGGGCATCAAACCTCTCTTTTGATGTTTAAGGGTGGAGCACCCTCAAAACCACGCTCCAAATTTGAGGGCAGGAGGGACGCTATAGAGACTAGTTTCAAAACCATAGAACGGTATATGGGGTAAAATGATATCGAAAATAAGCGGGAAATATTAAGTGTACGTTTAGAAGTGTGCGTTTCTTTAGGCTTAGTTGGAGGGGTTTGTGGGGCGTGGTAGTGTAAGGGAAGGATATTCAGCGGTAGGGTGGTTGGTATGTTGAGTTCAAGAGGGACTGGAATTTGAGTGAGAGTAAGGGAACGGGACGAAAGGTAGAACTAGGGGAAGATAGGAGTATCGATGGTTGAGCCGGGGAGGGTAGCGCCACAGCCAAGTTTAGGGTAGTATGGTTGCTAAGAGAGGGTGCTATATTGCTTGTGTGTGGAACCGCCCTCAGGCTCTCCGCGACGAAGAGTTGAGTTTTTCTGCAGCTTTATATATATATAATATATATATATATATATATATATATATATATATATATATATATATATATTAGGAATATGAAGACCCAGGTGATTACACTAATCATTAATTGGCCGGACGTTTTGGACCTTCACTAGGACCATCTTCAGCGACTGTATCGATTAATGAGAAGGGGAAGGAATATTAACGATAACAGTTAAAAGAATGCATTATATAATGGCTAAAAAAGCGGATAAAGACAAGTTAAAATATTAAAATTCACAATTATTGGGATTAAAGTAAAAACACAAATAACAATATATAGAATTAATTAATATTATCCAGTGTAATTTTAAAAATAATAGAAAGAAGTGAAGTTATAACATAAACTGAATTAAATATCAAAAATTAACGGTAACTGGAGTAACTAAAATAACCTATTATATTATACTATAAACAAAAAACAAAAAAAACGACATAAAACCCCAAAAACAAATGTGAATGAATTAAACAGAGGGACTAACCATTATCGTAGGAGTTGTGAAATCAACTAACTAAAGATATAAAAGCTACTAACGCGATTTGTTCGGTTGGTCGGTTGGCTAGTTAATTTATTGAAGTGTTGGTTGGTTATATAGTGAATAGTTTAATTGAGGAGGAGTAATTATTTAGGTTTGGATTTATTTTATTGATGTACAGTGACTCTAAGATTTTCAAATCGAGAGAAGTTAAGGCTGAAGATAAGATGGTAAATGAATCAGAATTAAGAGGATGATGGTGATACTCAGAGTGTTGCCTGATGGAAGAGGTTTCGGGTTTAGAAATAGGAATAACAGTCCTATGAGACAAACCTAAGTGCTTTGCGGTCCTGCATTTGAGTTGTAAGCCAGTTTGGCCTACATAACGACTATGGCAGGTCGTATATGTATAATTTTGAACTATACAGGATCGCAAGCCCAAATGGATTGGCTCCTTATGGAGAAAATGGAATTCAACGATACGCGATTGGAATTTATAAAAATGAATTGGCATTGAGGGAAATGGTTGTTGATGGTAGAGAGAAGGAATTTGTTAAACTCTGATGTTAAATGCTCGAGATAGGGTAGTCTAAGGAAAACCTTCTGCTTAGAAACAGTAGTAAGAAAGGGTCGAGGATAATATATTTTGGAGAGAAATTTATATACTAACTGGTCGCAGATGAAATCGGGGTAATAATTAAATTTGAAGAAATCCTTTAAAACTGGTCAGTTCTTCATGAAAAGATAACCAGTTAGAGCATATATGGTAGGCTCTAAAATTATCCAGCATTAAAAGCCGAATTTTCAGAGCTTACCATATATTCTCTAACTGGTTATCTTTTCATGAAGAACTGACTTATTTAAAGGATTTCTTCAAATTTATTTATTACCCCGATTTCATCTTCGACCAGTTAGTATCCAAATTTCTCTCCAAAATATATTATCCTCGACCCTTTCTTACTAGTAATAATACATAGAAATCAAATCTGGCAAGTTTGGAGGCGACATAATGGTTGTTACATGATCGTAAAGTTCGTCTGACAACCATTCTTGGGTCACTAGGGCTTTGTGCGAAGGTGCCTAGTCTTGCTGAAACACACATGGCCTTCCAGTACGTACTTTATCTATCCAGTGCTTGATAACTTTTGTCAGCACCTCAATGTGTACAATAGCATTAATTCTACGACTCTGTGCAAAAAGGTTGTGTGGTATGAATGACATCAGTCAATTCTGGTCGCTTCTGCGCAATTGTATCTGCCACCTATTGTAGTTGTTGACTATAATTGAGCGTCGATAGATTGATTGCGTTTCAACATTTCAGACTAAATCACTCCCTTCACATCTTTCCAGACACAAGCCATAATCTTCTTTTGATGTAGATCGGGCTTTGCCTGAAGCTGTACAGGCGCACCTTTGTCTGCCCAGCTCCTTTTGCGTGTGATGTTCGAGTGTAGACACCATTTTTCATCTGCAGTAACCACTTTCTTCAGCCAATCAAAACGACGTTTCTTGGACAGTAGTGCCATGCAATGCAGACCCCTATACGGCGCTGACCGTTGAAGTCGGTCAGTTCTGTGGAATACATACCTTCAGTTATCTGACTTTGCCATTTTCCTCTAAATGCTGCAAAATAGCTGACGCGAAACCTTTTGGCCAGCTCGCGTGATGTCAGATGTGGATCAGTTTTGAAACAGCCGCACAAACGGCCATTGTTAATAAGTGAGGGTCAACCACTTGTAAGCTGACATTGGAGATTAAAATGGGCACCCTGAAACTTCTTAAACCAATCATAGGCTGTGCGACGACTTATTGTGTCTTCTTCAAATGCTTGGTTAAAACGACGTTGCAAATGGGCAGGGTAAAACCAGAACGTTTTTAGCATTAAAGAGGAGAGTAGGGATTGTATTATAGAACGCCTTTTTACCCTTCTCTGATTGCTTCACTGACCTTCCTCGTCTTTTAAAAAACTTTAACATTTCTGCTACTTTCAAATACGAGTCGGCTACTATAAATATACTGGTTTTGGTTGTCTGAATAAATATTTTGAAAAAACAGGCAAGCAATTATTGGTTCGTATATCAGCATAAATACAAAGTTTGGAGAATGAAAACAATAGCGCGTTTTCTGTTCAAATTTCCGAGAATGGCCACTGAATTAATTGGAATTCGGCAAAATTTATTTATCGCTCCAATGATGAGATAAAAAGAAATATTGCTGAATGTTCATTTATAAGCCATTCCGATAACTGTAACATTTTCCATGGCCTTTTCAAATTGATGTTGTAATAAAAAAAACTTATTCTTAAAGAAATTAGTTTCGACTTATGTTCCTAGTTTTTGTCTATAATTTTCATAAGTTATATGAACCCAATTTGCGATTTTAATTATTTCATTCGTTTTGTATTAAACATTGTTTTATTATTCTCTCACACTCTCCTTGTCCCTCTACTTAGCTTCTTATCCTGTCTCTCCCAATCTTCCTTTTTAAGCTATCTCTTACTCGTCATTTACGGCTTCAGTTAGGCGCGAAAAGCACTTATTTTTAAGATACTAGCGCTCTCAATACGACTCTATTTACAATGATACTATCTTAAAAGTAACTGCTTAAGGGCCTAAAAACAACATTAGTACTGTTTTTACGTATTTACTATTTATTTATAGATGATCCGTATATGCGTTTGGTTACTGGAAGCCATTAAAGAGCCGCGCTCTGGATTGTCATTATGGGTGGGCTCCACCCCCTCATACGCCACCACGTTCGCTTTACCCGTGCCTCAGGAACAAGTAGTACAATCGAAACTTATCTTAAACACCTATTAGTATTAACAATTTGAAATCCTAGCATTAGGTTCGAATCCAAAGACAAAACAAACTTACTATTTAGTGCTGGGAATATTCTAATCAAGCCGCAACGCTTCGCTTTCAAAATGAGGCAATAATTTCAACAAAAGTCTATTAAATTTAACGAGGAATTATGAGTAGTCTTATTAAAGATTAAAAATTTAAATACGCAAAACACAAATGACTGCATTAAGATCGTTGGACATTGGACACTGATTTTGGCGCGAAAATCGAAAGCGGCGTTTTTATAAAAACTTCTATCAAGGGTTGCCAATATGTGAATTTAGTTCGGATTAAATGTTGCTAGTATGTGAAAATAATGGTTTATTTTTCACATTAAGAGAAGGCAAGGGTGACGTATTTCAAATCTCAATTTTAACCCAATCAAGGTGTAGTATCTTAAAAATATGTACTTTCGCGCCCAATCCAAACCATATATGATGACTGGAATGCCTAAAAAGACCATTAGTACTTTAGTGACACTAAAGATCCAGCGTAGGTTTCCTGATTTTTGACCAGTTTTAGTTATCCTGGAGCTAAGTTCCAGCTTGGTAGTACACAAGGACTTTTTTTTCTCTCTCCCAACCAAACCCCACCCATAATAGTCTAGGAGTTTACAGTGTGGGGACTTTGGAGGTCAGATATTCGGAGTGATGTGATCAAATATATTGTCTGACAGGCAAGACTGGGTCCTCCTGCTTGTGTGGCTTAATGCAGGGTCCTGCTGCCTCCGACAAGATAAACGGAGGCATAACCTGGCCTTCGCTACGGACCATCCAAACACCAGGATGTGGACCGGGAACCTGGTCTTCATAACTCTCGGCACATCTTCAGGGAACAGAGCAAGCCACGGTTGTTCACCACCTGGTCGTCCCGAAAATTCTCCTCTCCTGAGAAGAACCAAAGCATGCCAGGCTTGGGGGGATGAGTCAGTTAATAACAAGATCAACAGAACTAGGTCGTGTGCTTTCAATTATTCTGACCTATGACCTTACGACCTTCAAAACTTTCAACAAGTGGGGCAATCCGAACCATAATTATTTTCCTTTCAATAATTCTCGGACTAACCTAGGGAGGATCTTGAAAATTATATCATTCGAAGGAAAATGTAAAGCAACATAAGGGTTTAAATACCACCCGACCGACGTAGTAACGAAGTATGTCACGTTTATGTGACTTAAAAACAACTTTCAAAAAATGTACTTAAGAAATTTAACTGAATTTGTTATGACATTACTACTTGATGTGGGGCAATAAATGGAAACATCTCCCATACAAAAATGAACAGTGAATTCTAAGTAGTTTTGAACTTTATTCAGTTCACAAATGATTGTTATCAAGTTCTATAAAATGAGTTCGAGGTGTCCTTATTAGCTATGAATACCTGCAATCGATCTTGGTCGATGAATTATTTTAAATTCATTTACTTTCTACCATCCAAATTGTATATTCATTCACTCTTCTCCTTACATAAGCTGCTACGATTGCAAAAAATAGCTTGAATCCTTTTAATATGTCATGGTGCTTTTATTACTCTGCCAAGAGATTGTGTATAATGTGCATAAAAAAATGCGATTATTTTCTCATATACACATTCTCACACTCCAATCCACTTAAGTAAGAGAACCATATAAAGACACAGTTATTTACCGTGCCATAAAATATCAAGCCTTAATTAGTTCGATTCATTCGTTATCTACAGCGCTCTGTGGGAGTCTACGAATGTTATCTAGTGCTTAGTGATGGGCTGGGATTGTTATATACAGCGCTCTGATGAGTTTTGGACAGCTATCTACAGCGTTCTGCGGGGTATTAAGTCTTTACCTACAGCGCTCTGCGGGGATCATAAAGCCTCTACTACAGCTCTTTAAGAGCTCTTTTAAAGTTACTTACAGCGCTTTGCGAAGAGTATAGAACGTTAACAACAACTTTCAGTGGGATTCTTAAAGTCTTAAGTACATACAGTTTTATCGAAGGTGAATATTACAGTGAACTGCCCACGGCCAGACTCCCGTTTTTATTGAAGACAAGCTTTATTTTTCAAATTCCTCATCCTGGAGTGTGATTTGTTTTTGCCTAACAAAAACTCTTTAGCATTTTAGGATATCAAAATCCCATTTCGTTTTAACATTCTTATTTAAGTTTCAAATTTAATTTTACAACAAATTTCTGTTTATCAATTGAAAGTAATTTAAACAACACCCTTGTGCCCGAGCTATCTCATTAGCCCTACTCATTCAAGATAATTTAAAATGATCCAATTAGCTTCCACATCCTCAAGATTCTCTACTACACCTTGTATAAGAGAAATATATATATATATATATATATATAAATAAATATATATATATATATATATATATATATATATATATATATATATATATATATATGAACCGTTGAGCTTCTTCAAAATCTGAGTTTCAATATGAAGGTGAAAATCAAGCACGCTATTGATAAAAGCATTTTTATTTATCTAGGTCTGAACGTTTCGAGGACCTACCTAGCAATATCATCGGCACTAAAAAACAAGGGGAAAATCGATAATAGTGGGGAGTAAAGTAGTTCACTCCCCACTATTATCGATTTTACCCTTGTTTGGTTCAGATACATAGACGATATTAATTGTTTGTGGCCTACTTCTAAGGATGCCAATGGTTTTCTTAGAGAAGTTAATTCTTCGGTTCCCTTAATTAAATTTACCCTTTAACTTGGACAAAATGGTGTCCTCCCGTTCTTAGATCTATTAATTCACAGGACTCTCTCTGGATTTAAATTGTACGTCTATCGGAAGCCTACCAACGTTGGTTTCTAAATTCATTTTTATTCTGGTCATTGTGATAAAGTCAAACGTTCTGTATTTACTTCAATGTTTCTCCGAGGGGTGCGGGTCACCAGCCTGGAATTCTTTGATCTTGAGATTTCTAAGATCTTTGAAATAGGGAAAAACCTCCGCTACCCTTACAACTTTCTTGCTGGGTGCGTAGATTCGGCAATAAAGACGTTTAACAGAATTGAAATCGCTCCCGCATTCAATTTTAAAAACTGCCTTGTTTTACCATTTTCTGGGGATTTTCCTTTCTTACTCGTCACCTGAAATGTTTAACCTTTTCAGTCATATTTAAGTATCAGTCTACTATGTACAAAATATTGGTTCAAAATAACAGCAAGAATATGGGGTGGGTTTATTCTGTCGATTGTGCAGTTTTCCTTAAGCGATACTTTGGGCAAACTTGAAAATCATTAAATGTTCGTTTGACCCAACACAAATACAATCTTAGAAGAGAACTACAGAATTACAGAATCTAGGACCAGCAAAGACCCTAAGGTCCGCTTGAGGCTAGTCCGCTACACTAAATCCATAATTACGATACACACTTATCTACGAGTGTATCTCTAACATGCTATATATTTATTTTTTTAATTTATTTTTTTATTATTATTATTTTTTTTTTAATATATAATCTACTGTACACACTTATCTACATGTGTACATTGTCATGCATATTAACTACTTTAACCTAGGGGTGGGGGGGTGATAGAAAGTTTTTCTTCTCAACTTCCGCAGCCCTCGACTGCTAGTGGTGAAAATCTAATTTTAGGATAGTAAGACTATTTATAGGATAGGCGGAAAAGAAAATGGATTTCTAAACTACACATGCAAGAGAAATCGCTGGCATCATTTTTAGTCATCATTTTTACTCGTTGTTCCTACGCTCCAAACTCTTTTTGCAACAGACGTTTTTATTTACTGTGCTCAGACTAGGTTATATTTATACTATTTAAGTGCGCGTCGAGACGGTTTTTAAACATATTTACCGACGTACTATCTACTACGTGGGTGGGCAGCCTATTCCAAATTTGAGTAATTTTAAACGTGAAATAGTTTTGGGCTATACTAGTGTTAAATCGCTTGTTCACTAATTTTAATCCGTGTTGGTGAGTGTTTCCCCTATGATCCAATTCGAACAAATTCCTATAATCAACGTTTGAAAATCCTTTCAATATTTTAAATACTTCTATTAGCTGGCTACGTAATCTTCTGCCTTCGAGAGATGGCAAATATAATGCCATGAGTCTTTCCTCGTAGGGCCTGTTTCTCAGCTCGGGAATTAATTTTGTACCCCTACGCTGCACTCTTTCTAATTGCGCGATATCTTTGTTTAAGTATGAAGCCCAAAATTGAACCGCATATTCGAGCAGTGGACGCACAAGTGATTTATATAACGGTAAAATTACATCTTTGGATTTGAACGTGAAATTACGCGCGATATAACCCAGCACACGATTTGCTTTTTTAAATGCATCCGCGCATTGTTTCGTGACTTTGAAGTCATCCGAGACTAAAACTCTCAGGTCTTTTTCCAATTTAACCACGTCGAGGACCTGGCCTTTCATGGTATACTCTACCCTCAAATTATGGCAACCCAAATGCATCACCTTGCATTTACTTAAATTAAACTGCATTTGCCACTTATCCGCCCATCTGACAATCAAGTTTAGGTCCTTTTGTAATTTTTCTACATCCGATCTTACATAGGCACGGTTGCCCAGCTTCGTGTCGTCAGCAAATTTAGAAATCGCACTAAATCCGCCATTATCCAAATCGTTTATATATATTAGAAACAATAATGGGCTAAGAACCGAGCCTTGTGGCACTCCACTACTGACGTTAACCCAATCAGAACATTCACCATTTATAACTACTCGCTGCGAACGAACCTTCAGCCAATTTCTAATCCAATTTAATATCTTACCCTTCACACCGATTGCTTTAACTTTCATTAATAATCTCTCGTGCGGAACGGTGTAAAACGCCTTTTTAAAGTCTAGATAGATTACATCTACAGCTTTGCTTTCGTCGTAAACGCAAATCATTTTATGGAAAAATTCCAGCAAATTTGTCAAGCACGATCTCGCCCGCCTAAACCCATGTTGGGAATCTTTAATCAGATTATTTAGCTCGAGGTGGCACACTATTCTATCTCTAATTACCGATTCTAAAAGCTTTCCAACTACCGAAGTTAGACTAATAGGACGAAAATTCGTTGCTTCGTATCTATTCCCATTCTTAAATATTGGTGTAACGTTTGCACGCTTGAAGTCTACAGGGACTACGCCATCTTCTAATGAGCGATTGAAAATTGCACGCAACGGCTTCGCAAGCTCATTCTTAAGTTCCTTTAAATGAGTGGGGTAAACGCCATCGGGCCCGGGTGATTTCGACTTTTTCATCAGGTTAATATATTTAAGAATTTCCTCTTCATTAACTGTTATATCGGATATGCAAATATCAGTATTATGTACTTCTTCAACTAACGATCCTAATTCGGACGAATCTTCAATAGTAAAGACGCTTGTGAAATGTTCATTTAAAATTTTAGACATTTCCGCCGGAAATTCCGTCAAGCGACCATCTTTGTCTTTAATCGGCCCTATTGAACCTTTTAAGAGGAAAGAAATAGTGCTTTCTCTGTTCATTTATCTGAAAATAGTCACCCTATCAAATGGAATTCGGTTAAATTTATTTACCACTCAGATGACTATGTTAAAAGAAGTATTGTTGAATGCTCATTCATTAATTCCTCGCCTAATTTCAATATATCCCCCGATCTCTTCAAACTGGCCCCTGTCATTAAAAAGCTGATTTTAAACGAAATTATTAATTTTTAATCTTAGCCCTTTGATTTATTAAATTTTGTTATATTTCTTTTGTTTATTGAACAATGTATTTATAATTGCATATGTATGTATTCATAGTTATGTGACTTATATTTCTACATTTCACATACTCTCTCTCACATGTGGATACTTTGGAAGAGAACTTATCTATATGTCTTTACCCTTTACTCCCTGTATTTAATCCCACTTTTCTGATAATTTATTTCTATTTTTGACACCTACTCTGTTTTGTATCCTTGCGTTGTACGTAGACGGAACGTCGCTTAGTTTTCTTTTATTAATACCATTCTTGTAAAGTAATTATTTATGTACTCCTTGAGAATGAACTGAACAAAGTTCGAAAGTTCTTGGATGCTTTTAATTTTTTCCTCTGGGATTTTATGCAATTATTGATCTACTCACGCGCTACTTTATGAGTTTCTCATATCCATATATGTATGAGATCAATGAGTAGATCAATAATTGCAAAAAATCCCAGAGGAAAAATGAAAAGCATCCAAGTACTTTCGAACTTTGTTCAGTTCATTCTCAAGGAGTACATAAAGAATTACTTTATAAGAATGGTATAAGAGGGGCGGTCAATAAGTTTTGAAATTCGGATATAAGGAAACGAGATATGAGGAAAAGTGCTTTATTATTTTTCAATATAACTATCCTCCACTTCAATGTACTTGCGCCACTTGTCCCTGAGGCTTCGAATTCCCGACAACCAGAAATCTCCCGACTGCTGTTCAATCCACTTCTGGACGGCGAGCTGGACACCTTCATCGTCCCCAAACCGGCGTCCACGCAGTGCAGCCTTGAGCAGGCGGAATAAAAAGGAGTCGCTAGGGGCCAGATCTGCACTGTAGGGGAGATGGTTGAGCTCCTTGAAGCTGCACTCGCGCAGGACAGATTGTGCAACTCTGGCCTCCGAACTTTGACGACGTTGAAGTCAATTATGGGGCGTGAAGTTTCTAGGGACCCAACGAGCAGAGACCTTTGTCATGTCCAAATTGTCGTGGATGATGTTAATAACACTTCCATGTGATATTCCAAGTTCTCGCTCAATTTCTTTGACCTTCATCCGTCGATTTTCGAGGATCATCCTCTCCACACGGGCCACATTGTCCTCGTTGGTCACGTCTGACGGGCGTCCTGGACACGGGTCATCTTCAAGGGACTCACGACCATGGCGGAACTCCCTATTCCAGCGAGCAATGGTTGCATAGGAAGGGGCGGTGTCGGTGTACACTGCAACCATGCGTTCATGGATCTCTTTTGCATTCTTGCCTTCCTTAGTCAAAAATTTGATCACTGCGCGGTGCTCAACCTTCTCCATTGTTGAAAAATTGTGACTGACGATCTGCGATCAGCTACTGCTTCTTAAATAAACGAGGCAGGAGCATGCGGGTGCAGGTCCTGACTTGTAAGAACTTGACCTAACACCCACTCAAACAGCTATCCCCATTCCTCTGTTTTGCCCAACTGATTCGCAAAACTTATTGACCGCCCCTCGTATATAGAAGAAAACTAAGCGACTTTCTGCCTACGTACAACGAAAGCATGCAAAACAGAGTAGGTGTTAAAAATATAAATAATTATAAATTATATATATATATATATATGTGTGTGTGTGTCAAAGATAATGGTAAACCAAAATATTTGAATCAAGATTAGTTGGAAATGGCATCTTACCGAAACTAGTCCAATAGTTCGATAGTTATAAATAAAATCTTGATTCAAATATTGTGGTTTATTATTATCTTTCACTGATATACATCACGCGAATGTGATATCTTATATATATATATATATATATATATATATATATATATATATATATATATATATATATATATATATATATATATATATATATATATATATATGTGTGTGTGTGTGTGTGTGTGTCTTCCGGCATTTTAATCACAGGAAAATATAAGAATCAATTACCCTTCGTATTTTTTGTCAAATAGATCTTCAAATTAAACGTCCTGAACTATTGCTTTTCTCGATTCACCGGGTTTTGCAAAAGATCTGTTACCCTTGGGATTTTTTTATCATTCGAGAAGTTTAGGTATGTGAAAGAAAAAGTTCCGCCAAACAAACTTAAATTTCTACATCTCCATCACGTGTCATTAATACGACTTTTCCAATGTGTGCAGCAGTATCGAAATTCAAGTGAAAATAATCGAGATCGCTGCTCTCCTTTGCCCTGGACCACAAAATGTTCGACATCGCCAATCGGCTGAACGACAGCCGGATGACCCACCACAGAGTCGTAGAGAGTCTCAAGATTTAGAAAAACTTCAAAGATTGACTGACCTTGTTAAAGCAGACCTAAAATTTTCAACCGTTTGACTGTACAAAGCCTTCGAAAGTGCTCCGAAGCTCAAAATCACTGCGATTGCGAAGAAGAACATCGCGGTGGCCACGGTGTCTAAGGTCGTCAAAGATTAGGACTACAAGAGCTTGAGATGCGTGAAAAGGCCACTGCTCAGCAACTGTATGCAAGAACAATATCGGGAGCGCTGTCATCGCCTTCTTAACAAATTGAAGATTCACGGCATTTGGTTTCCAATTTTTTGGATGAAAGAACCTTCACGTTCATCAACAAGCAGAACAACCACATGGAAATCTTTGGTCAAGAAGTCAGCAAGGTCCGCTATGTGTCCAGCACTAAGTACTTTGCTTCCATAATGATGCTTGGCGTCGTGATTTCAAATGGCGAGAAGATGCCGCTGGTTTGGTTCGCAGCCGGTTACAGGCTCATCATGGCCAATTACAGGAAAATCTTGGCTACTAAATCCCTGCCATGGGTGAGAAAAATCATGAAGAAAGTAGACTACGTCTTTCAGTTCGAGTTGGTAGCAACAAGGAGTCAATCCCTATTCCGCCAATACCGTGGCCCCTTCTCCCTTACCTTGCATTACCGCTTCGCACAAACGAAACGTTTACGCTTTCACTCCTAGTTGCTAGACTCGCAGAAACTTACAGGAAGAGAACAGTAACTACACCCATCGGTCGTTTCGAATTCTTCCCCTCGAAAAAAAGAAGCAGGGCACCAACAAAGGCGGCTCCCTCAATGATACCCAGTGCTCAACGGGGTGCAACCGATGTTAGCCTCTCCGAAAAGACAAGAGAATGTCTACTTTTAAAAAACCGCCAGCAGAAATACGAGGCAGGATAAAGAAAAGGCTCATGTGCCGAGACGGACCTGCTTAAATAAGTCCTCAAAGTCGACAAAGTCTTCAGCGCATTTCACAAATAATGATCAACAGAGGTACCTATGTATCCGAGTGGTCTACACTTATACCAGTGATGGTCTTCTCTATGAAGATGGTCTTCTCTATGAAAATGGTCTCACCAGTTCCCTCTAATAAGCCCTGCAGTCCATTATCTTACCATAGAAATGCCGTGGACTCCGAGAAAATTGAGAGGAGAAAAAAAGGCTGGTCTTCCCTCATTTCCACTTAGTTCTCTGTCTTAAGGATACAATGTTGGGTGCATCCTCTTTGCCCACTCTCTCTACATATGAATTTCTCGATTCCACTACTACGGAATTGGAGCCAGGCTTATGAATTCGTAAGTTATTCCCGGCTTGATATCTCATTTCTTTTTTTAGCTCTTCATACCTCCTTCCAAACGATAGCAATAGAACTCTAGCTGGATGAGAAATATCCCATTGCCTTTACACCTTCCAACGTCAATCGGTTTTGATAAGGAGTTCCGCCACATCGTTACGCGGTTACCGAGAATAATTATTCCTGTTCGGAGATTTGAACGGTAGACACTCTCTATAGGGGGTATACAATATCAATTCTAGAGGCCGAACCCTTTTAGAACCGATGAAAGATTTGAAAATAGGTGTCCCTTACGTGGAAAAATTCATACATTAATCTCATAGAACGGCTTTTTTTTCTGCCTTGATATGCTACTGTGCTCCTCGAATAAACACGCGGACTTTGAATGGGTTGTGGTCGATGACCTCCATGTTAGCGATCATTATACCACCCGAATATCTTTTGCTGGGCCACTGCTGCCCAAGAGACCACTTTGGTGGCACACGGATCATGTACGGTGACTCGAATTCATAGAATTTAATGACTTTTCTCTCAAACAAGGAGTTTATATTGGTTGATGAGTCTGTTGACTTCTTCTGAGCCATCTTCATTGCTGCGGGATAAGCTTCTATTCCTTCGACCTCTGACCGTTTTGCACGCTTTCTTTCTTGGTCAGAAGATGAGTATATGTTGCTCATGGCCTTATTAGCTGAGAACCCTGGTTTGTTAGATGCCCAAGACTACATGATAGATTTGGAATTTTCATACGTGAATGGCGCACAATTTGAGAGTAAATATTAAACAGTTTACCTTTATGCATTAATAGTTTGTATAAATTAGGTTAAAAATGTTACCAAGATTTTATTTTACTTTTCCTTTTTCTTAGCTAAATATGAAGTTACTTCATATTCATCCTCTAAACTCTACTGCTCTGGCATAGTGCTGTTATAAATCTAATATTTGCCTGTTTTTGAGTAGTACTCCTATCGTTATAAAAAAAACACTTGCTGTTAAATAATGTTCTTATAAATCTAAATGTCCGCTGCTGCTACCAAGTGCACGTATAAATCTAGAACTCGCTTGCTGTTGTATAGTGCTCTTATAAATCAAAACCTCGTCTGCTGTTGTATAGTGCTTTTAGAAATAAAAAACTTGCCTGCTGTGGCATAGTGCTCTGATAAATATAAAACTTGCCTGCTCTGGACTAGTACTCCTATCGTTCTAAAAACCACCTGCTGTTGACTAGTGCTATAATAAATCTAACACTCCCCTACTGTTGCGTGGTGCTCTTGTAAATCTATAACCCGACTGTAGTTGCCTAGTGCTGTTAGAAATGTAAAACTCACCTGATGTTGCTCAGTGCCCCTATAACTATAAAACTCGTCTGTTCTTGCATAGTGATCTTATAAATCCTAAACTCACCAGCTGTCGCCTAGTCCTTTTATAAATCTAAAACTCTTCTGATCTTGACTAGTACTCCTAACGTTCTAAAAAAACCCTGCTGTTGTCTAGTGCTCTTGTAAATCTAAAATTCGCCTGCTGCTCTATAGTGCTCGTATAAATCTAAAACTCGCCTGTTCTTGCCTAGTTCGTTGATCAATAGGTTACATTCTCCTTGTTTGTGACCAAAGGTGATGAAACATTTTTGGGGTAATTTAATGTGATTTGGTTTGAGTGGTTGGGTTAAAGAAGGTGCTGTTAAAAAGCACTACCTTTAAACATCAACCGAAATGATTATTCTTAAGAAATTAACAATGTATGGTAATAACAAGATAAGTGTAAATAAATTAAAAAAATGCAATAAAATAAAGGTATAATAATTATACATTGGCAACAAATCCACAAATCGCCCAAACTATTATTATTTATTAATTAATTTTATTCTTTTTTTCAGAAGTTACTTATAAACTTAGAGAGTTGTGAGCTAGAAAATTTATATACAGTACTACAGTGGGCCGATCTATCATATAGTGATCATTAACTGATACACTATGATGGCTAGTGCAATTCCAACAAAGTCTACAAATTTGATGTGGAATCATTTTACTGTCAGCATCGAAGATAACTATCTGCTATCTGCAGTAAATGTAGCCAAAAGATATCCAAAGGATCAAAGAATTTCACTACCACAAATATTTTACAACACGTAAATAAGGATATTGCACATTATGGGGAAACTCTCAAGAAAAAGGAAGATGAAAAGAAAAGGAAAAATAACAAACAATCTGCAGAAAACTTTAAAAAGAAAATTGCAGTTGCAAATACAAGTACTACAAAACCTACTCTTTTTGAAACTATTGAGAGGAAAAAAATCAGGAATATTAATGACAATAAAACGGCAGCAATCCTTTATCTGATTGGAGAAATGATCACAACCGATATTCAGTCTTTTTCTATAGTTGGAGATTTAGGGTTTCAAAGACTTTGAAATCATACCTGCCCTAACTACACTCTTCCAAGTAGAAAGTACATAACAGAGTCTGTGTTTGTTGATATATATAATCGACTCGGAAAAAGTTACAAGATGCAATAGATGAGGCATCCTTCATTTCACTCACAACAGATGGGTGGACAGCTTCAACAGCTAATTCATCTTTCATAAATTCAACAGGCCATTGGCTAACAAAGGATTTTGAGCAAAGAACAGCCATTCTAAGAGTAACTGCATTGGATGAGTCTCATACAGCTGAAAATATAAGCGAATGCCTTCAACATAGTTCAGATGACTTTAAAATTGCAATTTCAAAAGTTCCTGTAATTGTTGGGGACAATGCTGCAAACATGACGGCAGGTGTGAATCAAACTGGATCTCATGGATTACCTTGCCTTTTGCACACTTTACAACTTGTCTTAAATGATGCTATATTTGTTCAAAAATATGTTTTGATCATCTGTGGCACACAAAAAGTATCAAGAACAATATTATGTGCTGAATCCTAAATTTATTCGGGACATATCCATAAGATCGAATCTTTGAACAAAATTGGCGTTAATTTTGTGATCATCCGAAACTAAAATCTTTGGAAAATAACCAATGGCATCTTCTGGAGAAATTGGTCTTCATTCTAAAAAAATTGGATGATTTTACAAAACGTTTAAGCACTCAAGAAGTATTAACCTCTTCGATCATTCTTACCATCAAGGTAATGAATAGCCTTTTCAATAAAGCTGAACAGTTATATCAATTTACAGGATTAAGTTTAACTATTTCTGCTTGGCAAACTTCATCAGAGCAAAGATTTCATTAATAGTTAAAAGATAAGAATGTTCTTTTTGCGACTTTTCTTGATCATAGATATATGACCAAATTCTTTAATGGGGAATATTTTGAAGGAGACACCAATGATTCACTGATTAAATGGATGGTAGAAGAAGTAACACATGAATCAGAATCAAACACTACAGTCGGTTCTTATACTGGCAAATCTACAAATTCTGAAGAGTCTGAGAGTGAAAATTAAACGTTCAGGTTTGATTTTTTTTCATGCTATAAAGGCTATATTCCAGGTAAGCCTAAGGCAAAGACACCTAAGACGAAGAGAAATGTTGGCTCTAAATCTAATGAAAGCACAATAAACAAAAAAAAATAACACTCAAGTAAAAAAAGATGTAGACAGATAATTAAAACAGAGTATCATTTTACCAACAGCATGCCCCTTAAATTGGTGGAAGGAACATAGCTTACATTTTAAAAATTTTCCTCGGTTAGTGCTGGCATATTTATCATTTCCATCATCTGTTGAGAGCGAGCAATTATTTATTTAGGTGCGGTGGTCAGGTCTACTCTCCAAGAAGAAACAGATTAAGTGCATCAACTGGCGAAATGGTGATGTTTTTGCCCAATAATCTACAATTACTAGATTATAAATATTGAAAGGTCTATGTTTATGTTATAAACCTCTACTGTTCAGATGTTTAGTTTGGGGGTTAAGTACATGTAACTATGATCATGCCCTTTGCACTTTCTTCCCAAGCATGCCAAAATAAACTGTCAAAAAATGAAGTGCAAGTTTGCTCTAGCACATTCAAAAATACACGACGGAGTAGAGATATATGAATCCTCCCCCCCCCATTGGTGCCAGCTGCTATTTTTTTGTAGAGTTTTAAGTTCGAATTTGTTTTCCATATTTATTTTGGGGTTTCTTGTGATTATCTTGTTCGACGCTAGCAAACGCAGCGCTGCGCGAGAAAGAGGGTTCTATCAGCTCATATGAGTGCGGAAGTAACCCATAATAATAGATGTTTTTCCTCTTAGTTTGGTTATGACCCAGGTATATTTTAAGTTTTTATCCAAGTTCATATTTTCAAAGTTCTTTTAGACTGCAAGTGTGGGCAAATTACGGCCTGCGGGCCACATGTGGCCCGCCAAATTTAAAGAGAAAGTTACCAAGCAACGCCAAATAATATTTTAAGCATTAAAACTTTACCCGCAAATGGTGTGACGCTACCCAGCGTATATATATATATATATATATATATATATATATATATATATATATATATATATATATATTATATATGTAAATCTATTTGTGTGTGTGTATATTAATATTATAAACATATTTGAAACAGTGTGTGGGTGATGGAACCCTTAGTTTTGCCCTCCTTTTGTTTTCTTCCCGCAGGTGTGTGTATACGTGAGAGTGCCGATCAAAAGGCTGCAGACACCGACGGTCTTCACTATGACCGCATGACTCCTAACTTAAGCTCAAGCTCAATTCGTAACAATGGCTAATCTGACAACTTTGTTACCGCACCACTGATTTTATTGCCTTTCATTTGAGTCATTTCAGTGTCCTGGTAGATGCCAAAGAGTTAAAACGTGGGGTATTTTATTTCAGCTTAGCTTTTATTATCTTACAAACTTTACCCAAAGTGAGTTATTCGAAGCCATTTAAAAAGCGAAAAATTGAAGACGAATGCCGAGTGTTTAACAAAGAGTGGACTGAAAGGTATTTCTTTACTGACGTTGGAGTTAAAGCTGTATGTTTGATTTGTTATGAAACAGTTCCTGTGTTCAAGGAATACAATTTGAAACGACACTTTCAAACAAGCACCCCAACTTTGGACATAATTTATCAAAGCAAGAACTGAAAAAGAAGGCAACTGATCTGGTAAAAGGTTTGAAGCAACAAAAAACTGTGTTTGAGGAAATTTCATCATTACAAAGGAACGCGACAAAGTCAAGTTTTGTATTGACAAGTAAAATTTCAAAGTAAAACAAGTCATTTGCAGAAGCAGAATTTATTAAAGATTGCATGGTTGATGCTGTCAGTGTTGTGTTTCTTGAAGTTATATCAAAAGTATAAACCATATTTCTGTCACGAAGAACTATTGTTCGTTACATAGATGCAATTGCAATGAATAGTCAAGAACAGCTGTTAACAGCCAGTGGTATATTTCAGCTTTTTTCTCTAGCTTTATATGAGAGTACTGACATTTAAGATACTGTTCAGGTACTTATTTACATCAGAGGATTGACAAAAACTTTAAAATTACTGAGGAATTGTTATCTATGGAGTCTCTCAAAGACACTATTACCTGAAAAGATTCGGACAACACTGTCAGTAACACTCTAATCAGGTCTAGATTAGGCCTGGATAAACTGGCAATTATTACAACTGATGGTGCTCCTTCACTCACAGGCAAACATTGTGGCCTTGTGACCTTGATGAATGATAAAATCAAAGAAGATTTTCCATCGCACAGTGCGTTGTCTTTTCACTGCATCATACATCAATAACGCCTTGGTAAGTCTTCTTTAAAACTCAAACATGTTATAGATCCAGTGGTGCGTACAGTGAATTCAATAAGAGCACGGGGACTGAAACACAGGCAATTCCAAAGTTTCTTGGAAGACATTGAGACAAAATTTAATGATGTGTTATTCCGCAGAAATGTCCGCTGGTTAAACATGGGAAAAGTACTACAGAGGAGGTGGGACGGTAAAGCAGAGATTGTCATTTTTTTCTATGAAAGAAATCTCTTGTGACTTTTTAAAGAAAATGGAGAGTGAAGAATGAGTTTGTGATTTTGCATTTGCTGTAGACATTATGCAAAGGTTGAATGAGTTAAACACAAAACTACGAGGCAAAGGTGTATTTGTTCATGAATTGTACGTGGAAGTGAAAGCTTTCAAACAAAACTTAAACTTTTTTCCAAGCAGCTTAAAGAGCAAAACTTTGTTAATTTTCATCTGTTGAAAACACTAGCTGTTACACAAGCATTATCAGACAAGTACAGTTCCCAGTTGATGGCTCTAAAAGAGAAATTTATCAGAAGATTTTCTGATTTCAAGGCAATTTAAGGCCAGTTCGATTTACTCAGCTCACCTTTTGCCTGTGACATAGAAACACCTACTGAAGAACTCCAGGTGGAACTGATTGATTGGCAAGCCGACAACTCTTTAAAGAGGCTGTTTGAAAATTAACCACTGCTTGAGTTTTATGCATCTCTAAACTCAGAAAAGTTTAAAAATCTGAAAATTTGCAAGAAAGATGTTTATATTGTTTGCATCAACCTACATTTTTTAGCAGACTTTCTCCATATTGAAAGTTAACAAGTCAAAGAACAGATCACTTCTCACAGAATCGAATCCTTAGTCAGTGTTGAGGATCAGCACAAGCAACTTGACGCCTAAAGTTAACAAACTGGTAAATGACTGCATTCAGATGCATCATTCTAATTGAGTCATTGAGATCCTTTTGTTGTTGCTAAGTTACTTTGTTTTTCAAATAAATGTGTTTCATGTGAAGTTACTACTTTAAAATATCAATAATTTTTTTTTTTCTTTAAATTGAGTTACTTTTTTTCAAACAAATGTGTTTCATGTGAAGTTTCTACTTTAAAATATAAATTAATTTTTTTTCTTTGAATTGAGTTACTTTATATGTTTCATTTGAAGTTTCTACTTTAAAATATTAATTAATAAGAATTGGGTTTTTTTATTTCTTTAAACAGTTACTTTATTTTTCGAATAATGTTTTTCTACCTTATAATATTAATTAATAAAAATAACATTTTCTCTTAAAGCAAGCTTATTTTATGCTTCATGTAAAGCTCCAACTTAATAATACTTATTAATAAAAATGGTTTTCCTTTAAAGTTTAAACTGAGTTACTTTGTCTTTCAAATAAATGCGCTTCATGTGAATCTTCTACAGTACTTTAAAATATTAATTAACCAGGCAATGGCTTTCCCACTACCCGCTAGGGGGAGAGCTTGCGCTTTGCTACAAAGATTATAATTTAAAATCTAAAAAAAAGCAGCCATGGTTAAATTTTTATAAATTTTCTGAACTTCATCAATTATAATAATTTGAAAAGGAACTCTAAACTAAATTTCCCCCCTTTCAAAATATCACGTTGCTAAAATATAGAGTTATAGAAGAAAAAGAAGAAGAAGAAGAAGATATACAAAAATAAATTTTCTAAACTTCACCATTTGTAATTCTTTGGGTTTTAAAAAAATCCCAAAATTTCGATGCTGATATTTATTTCTGAACTTCACTATTTTGTTTTTTTCATATTATAAAAGAATTATTAGAAATAACTTTGATAAAATAACATAAGTCATAACCAAACTAAGATGAAATTATTATTCAAATACTCAAAAAATCCCCTTCTGAAATTATAAAGTTAGTGATAAAAATTAATTGCATATTTTCGTTAAAAGCATTTTATTTTGAATATTTTAAATATTAATTATTTTAAGTTAATATACTATGCAGCCCTATAAAATTGTGATTTTTTTAATGTAGCCCTTGCACTGAAAAGTTTGCCCACCGCTGTTTTAGAGTTTGAAAAACAAAATGGTGAAGTTCAGAAAAAATATGATTATCCAATGTCTGGGAATTATTTGAAACAAAAAGAATTACATATGATGAAGTTCAGAAAATTAATAATAATATAGTCTAGGCTTTTTTTTTTCTTATATTCCAAAGTTTTATGAAGTTACTTGTAAAATATATTTTTCGATTTTAATCTTTATCAGGACGAAATAGCTACTGTCCTTTAAAAACGAGTAAAGCCAAATAAAATTATTAGAGAAAATTTAGATTGAGAAAAAAGAATCGTGATGATTGTTTTTCTGTATTTACAAAGAATTCCGATAAAATCAAATTCTGGCCTTTAGGCCTAGAAAATAAGCCTTGATGTGAAAAAATAGATCAAGAGTGTGTACTAGAAATTTTCTACAAAAAAATTTACACTAAAATAGTGCTAATTAAGTCGAATAGGCGGTAGGGAGGGGTGGTTTAGGGTATATTGAATGGTTTTATCAAAGTTCTTTCTATGAGCTTATTTAGAGATGGAAAAATTACAGCGCAGGGCTGGATTTTTGTATATTCAAAGCCTTTATCAAAGTTATTTCTAAGAGTTGCTCTAAGGTTGGTAAAAACAGGTATCGTGTATGGTTTTTCGTGTATTTCAAGCTTTTATCTATAACATAATCAGTTTTACTCCCTGAATGTAAGAATGAATATGGAAAAGGTTTGAATATAATAAATTTTTAAAATATTCTATACAAAGAAGCATTTAGCAACGAGATTATTAATGAAGATTATGATTACTAAAGAGAAGATCAAAAAGAAGTTATTCAAAAAGATATTGAAAGTTTTCTACTGGGAGAATATATAGAAAAAGAAGACAGTAATAAATATATTTGAGAAGAATTTTACACTATAAATAAGGTAACTGTTCAATTCGATCCTGAAATTGAAACCGATAGCTTTACCTTGGCCGTAGGCCACAGAGCGAAGGTCTGCTTGCGAAGCGCAAGCTCCTCCTGTAAGGAGGATTTTCAAAGCTGCTCCTACTGTATGCTCATTAAAACCTGTGTGGTAATAGGTACATTTGCATAATATGCAGGTACACTCGTAGATTTATGTACACCTGATCAATATATGTAGATATTTATTAAATGCATGTACTGCACCCTAGGTTGAGGTGGTATTAATCATTTACCAATCGGACTTGCCTTGAGTGGATTCTATGGTCTTTCTTGTCCTATTTCTGTAGTTCTAGTGTCATAGAACAGTGCTGCTATTGAGTAGTTCTCTTACTACTCGTGAACCTTTCTTATGACTAGTCCCTAATCATTAACACTAGATTTTAAGAAAGGGATTTTTGGGGATGGGTTGAATAATAATAAATATTTCTTTTCTTAGTTTGTATAAACAAATTTACCAAGAGTAAATATTTAAGTTCAGAAAAAATAAATATGATTATCGATTTGGGGAGAATTTTCTAAAACAAAACGAATTACAAATGGTGAAGTTCATAAAATTGATTAAAATTAATATATGGACGGTTTTTTGTATATTCGAATTTTTTATCGAACTTCTTTCTAAAATAGATTTATTCCTTTAATATTTAGCAGCAGGAAATAGTTATAATCTAAAAAAAATAAGCCCAAAATAAAATATTAAATAAGAATTTAGATAGGAAAAAATTTAGCTCTGAGGAATCTTTTTTCCCTATTTCAAAAGAATTCCGATGTATTTTCGTTGCCTTTATGTTTTTAAAATACCGATGGTTCTGAAAATATAGACCTAGAATAAATTATTAGAAGACAGGAGAGGGTTTCTAATATATTAAATGTTTTTATCCAAGTTTTTTTATAGAGCGAAAGGTTGTTGTTTTTTTTAAATTCAATGCTTTTATTAAAGTTATTAATAAGAGTTGATTTATAGTTTGAAAAAACAGCTCTTAGAGCTGCTTTTTTCGTATAGTTGAAGCTTTTATCCAAGTAATTTCTAATAGTTACCATTTTTCTCGCCTTAACTATAAATCGTGAAGTTCATAAAATGAGTTTAAATTAAGGCAAGGCAGTTTTTTTTTTTGGGGGGGGGGGGTATTTTTAGGTAAATAAAAGCAAATTTAGATGAAAAAAGTGATTATTGTTTTTATGGTATCTGAAAAGAATTCACGTAAAAGTTTTTTCTTGAATTTAGGCCTAGAATATAAGTATGGAAATGAAAAAAAATATAGATCCAGAGTAAATGCTTAGGGAATATGTAATGAAAATATTTTTAAAAAAACTTTTACCAAAACCCTATTACTAGAGCGAGATAGGCCGTAGGCCACAGACCCAAGGTCTGTCTGCGAAGCGCTAGCTCCTCCTCTAAGTAGGATTAGCAAAATCGCTCCTCTTTTTGTCTTATAGTTTTAGAACTAGTCTTTTATTTCACAATAATAATAATGTTGATGAAAGGTATAACCAAGAACACAAGAAGGGTTTCTTCGCAAAATGGTGCTACGACCGTAAATTGAGATTTAGTTAAACTTATAAAAGAAGAAACAAGGTCTGCTGACAAAAAGGTCGCGTGCTCTAACTTATTCTGATTTATGACCTTACGACCTACAAAACTTTTAATAATTTCCTGAATAACCTTAGGAGAGCCTTGGAAGTTATATTATTCGAAAGAGAATGCAAAACAACATAAGGGTTTCAAATTCCGTTAAAATGGGCCAAATAGTTATTATGTTTTTCCCAAAACAAAATAATTCCCTGGCTAACCTAGGGAGCACTTTGGCAATTATATCATTCGAAAGAAAATGTAAAACAACAAAAGGGTTTCAAATATCGTTAGAATCAGCCTAATAGTTACAATACTATTACAAAAAAAGAAAAACGGGAACCGACCGACATAGTGAGATGTAAAATCACCCGTGACTAGACTCGCACACGACTTAAAATAATCGGGCAAAATTTCTACCTTTTATTGTTATCGAGATAAATTAAAAGTTTTAGTTGTTAATTAATATGGTTTCAAGACGACGTCCATCATCTAACTTTTTTTTAAATCACCGGAGGAGGTGGTAGCAATTAATTGAACTTTGTTATTAATAAAGATATTTATCATTATATTTTTTATAGTAATTATTAATGGAATAGAATTTACAAGTTTTGCAACTTTGTTAACTGTGGGTATTACATAAAATAAATGCTGTTATTAATATATACGGATTAAACGAGTCAGCATTAGTGTTAACTATATTTTCGGACGCTATATTTGTTAGAAATAAGCGGGAAGTGGCAAACTAGGTATGGTTGTGTTGATTTGAGGCGTCATCATAGGTGCCAAGACTAAATTCTACTATAAAAGATAAAGTATTATTCCCTTAAAACAACATAAGGGTTTCAAATTTCGTTAGAATCGGCCGCATAATTATGATGTTATTACCAAAAGAAAACCAAAAACCGGGGACCGACGTAGTGAGATATAGAGTCGCCCTCGACTAAAAAGAACTGTATTAGATCGATGGATTGTATTTGAGTAGAGATGGGGTAAATGTATTTTGGGGGAGTATGATCGTTTCGTTAGGTCTTTACGTGCGGGAGCTAGATCATGTTAGAGGTAAAGTCAATATTAGAAATGATAGAATTATACAAGGGGGGGGGGGCAAAGAAATGAGAGATGTACCAAGGAAACTTGAACTTAGCATACCAAAAGGTGTCCCGAAGATGAAATGACTAAGGTGATTTTATTGCAATATCTCAGTCTTCGAAATAAGAAGGAAGAGTTATTTAGTTATATTATAGATGAATATATAGATTTATTGTGCATATCAGAGTAATGGATAAATGAAGCCAAATTTAATGAAAGTAGAAACGAATATGAAATAAATGAGTACACTATGTACATTAACCAGCGGACTGATAGGATTAGAAGAGGCATAATTATTTATGTTAAAAAGTAAGATGTTCTCTAATAAAATCATACACTAGGGGCTAGGTACATATATGGTGGAGTCGCTATGGCTAGATATTAGGGCTACTAAAACTCAGGAAGGAGTATTTTATAGACCACCGAACCTTTCCATTGGCATAGAGGAAAGAAATTAACCGCGGGGCGATTGTGAACTGTTATCCTTCAAGACTTCAATTCATCATTGGGAAATTTTGATAATTAAGGATACAGTTAGTCACAAATTTATTGAATGTTTTTAAGATAACATCCTTAGGTAATTCAGCCACCTCGTGGAAACATTTAGTCCTAACCAATCCTTTTTAAGTTAGGGAGCTTATAGTTGGGGAAGGATTAGGCAGTAGTGACCCTCAGAGGGTTCGGAGGGATGTAAACATCCTAAATTTTCACAAGAATAATTATGAAAGATTACGCAGCTCATTAGAACAGATTAATTGGGAGGAGGAGTCTACAGATAGGAATGTTTATGAAATGTGGGGTACTTTCAAGCAATATTTAAAAATGTTTCAGAAGCGATGCATCCCAAAGAAGTTGCTTAGAATAAAAACAGGACACCAATTATGGTGAGATAATAATTTAGCTATCTTAATCCTGTTAAAGAGAGGGGCTCTAAAGAATTACACAAAGAAAATATCGTCCATAATCTAAACAGTTTTAGTAAAGTTAAGAATGAGTTGAATAAGATGAACAAAAAGAGTAAAATACTGACTGAAATCAGGTTAGCATAGAAGAGTACATAATAAGGATTAAATAAAGGTTTTATTTATTATAAAATAAATAATATGGTCATTTAAGAGAGCATAGAGACTTTAAAAGTGGTGGGCAACATTAAAGAAAGGTTGGCGTGCTCAATGAGGATTTTATACAGTTTACTCGAGATCAGGTCAGTTTTAATGATATGACACAAAATAAAATGTGCAACAGATAATTATTAGTGTTAATATAGAAAGTATCAAGGTACTTATAATGCAATCCGGGCAGTGAAAATAATCATCCTAGTATTCTTAAGGCGGGAGGGGCTAAAGTGTTTCACTTGCTCTTGAGAAGATATTTGTTATGTCTCTTAGATTTTGAGAGATGCCAGATGACTGTAAAAGAGCTAATTAATGTAGTTCTAATTTTCAAAGCGCGAAGGAAGGATGATCCTAATAACTATAGGGCAGTAAGTCTAACCTCAAAGGAAGGTAAAATTACTTAAAAAGGTGTTTAAAATAGCAGACTATTTAGAAAGTAGTAGATTGTTGTGTGTTACTCAGCATGGATTCCAGTCAGGTAAATCATGTCTCTAATTATGTTGGAATTTCTAGATTTTGTTCCAGGAGAATTGGATTAATAAAATGACATAGATTTTACTTAGATTTTAGTAAGGATTTTGATAGGGTCCCTCATAGGAGCCTACTGCATCAATTGGGCCCTTTTTTATTCTTTGTTTGCATTAACCACCTAGAGGTAGGTGTTAAAAACATGTTAAGTTTTGATGATGATAAAACAGTTAGTAGCTAGTCTTGGGGTCAAATACAGGGACATATTACAATTCAAAGTGATTTAAATAGACTAATTACATGAGCACACAAATGGAAGATAACATTCAATCTCCAAAATTTGTTCAAACGAACAACCAAAATAGGGAATTTTGTAATGAAATGGAAGATTGCTGGTTGGACTCCGCTGGAGATGTCAGGGATTTAGGAGCAATAGATCGGTGTTTAGAGGCTAGAGATAATACAAATAGGCTATTAGTATTTATAGAGAGAAATGTTAGTTAGAGAAGGAGATTATTGTCAATTTATATAACTCATATGTTAGACCACAGCTAGAATATTGTATTCACGCATAGTTCCTACATCATAGGCAGAATATTAACATACTGTAGGCAGTTCAAAGAAGAGCAACAAAAGTTATTCCTTCCTTGCGCACTCTCCCTATCATACATAATATAATATATCATACATATAATGTACATACGATGAGTAAACGTTTCACCGCGCGCGCGCGCGTGAATGATCTTTAGTTAAGAACGAACAACGTTGTGGCCGTAGGAACAGATCGAGCGCCATTGCATTCTTTGAATGCATTACCTTGTATATCGTAAATAGCTCTAGTTTGACACCATTCAAAGGAAAACTAGACAAGTATATGGGGAAAGAACATGTGAAAAGCCTGATTTTGTGGGCTTATATGTTTTTATTATGACTTGCATTATTGGGGTCTTGTATCATGAACTCAATATGACGAGCCTATTTTTTGATGTGTGATAACGCAATCCAATGGATGCAGATTATACCATGGTTTTGTCTTAATGAGTTGATGGATATTCTCACTAGGATAACCTAAATAGGCCCTTGTGGTTTTTTTTCATCGTTTATTTTGTTTATATTAACCAAACTTCGGCAAAAACTTATTTTGAAATTAGATTAAAAGAGAGTAAAAAGCATCTTACCTTACAGATGGTGTTGTTGATATGATCTGCGTGGAATATGAGAGATGTGATCAAACACACAAACAAGCTAATGACAGGTAGGGCTAACAAAATCTGAGTCATGGCCCGCCATTGTAATGTAAACAAAACTCTGGTCACATGAATATCTCTCGGCGTGACGATGGTTGAAGCAATTGAATGTGTGTTTACGTTCGAACATGGGTTGTTATAGGGTGTACTACAACTCGACCTTTTCATTTTTGCACACCTTGGTTATTTTCAGATTTTAGTTTTCACGCCTCTATGTTGCTTATACACTACAATAATATATAAAAACACGCATTAAACTTCCAGTCTTCAAATTTCTGAAATTTGCCTTCCTGTGCTGTATGTAGCTTTAGTCTTCGCCAACTTTCAGTCTTGCTGACAAAGCCTATTGTCACCGGGTGAGGAACATTTCGCTATCTGATTAAAATAGGCTTTTTTATCTACTCTTCTTCGTGGTTCGACGTGTCTATAAGCTTTCATCTACCTCTTTTGGTTCTTGTAGTTGAAGGCGCATTGATTCTTTAGAAATTCGTTGGATTATAAGTCCTTAAATTTCGGTAAGGCGGACACATCATAAGATTCTTTGGCTTACTTTCTTCCCAAGCCTTAATGAGGCAAAGGACAATTTTCAGGTATGCCTCGAGGAAAAGATTTGGGATAGCTCTATTTTCTTCATACCTTAACGGGAAAATTGGACTCTTCTCTAAAATCTTTCCATTAAAATAGTAAAAACTTCATAAAAATATACAACTCTTCACAGTCACTTGTGATTATCTCGGTCTATAGCGAGGTCAGGGCTACCTGAAACAAACAAAAAAGAAACCATTACAAAGACGAATAAAAGGGAAAAAAACCGAAAAGAAAATGCAGGAAGAAAAATAGCAAAAGGAAAAAGCAAACAATGTGGCAGTAAAAGAAAGATCGAAGAAGTGGAAGAAAGGGAATTTCACAATTTATGCCAAGCAGTGACCATTAGATTCACTCTGAGTAGACTAGTCTTGTGAGAAAGAGAAATATAAAGGGTTAAAAATGGCGTACATTTATTCACGTGTACGGCTATGTTTAAACTAACTATACACTAATAAATATGTACGATATAATTATAGACTTTGCAACTAAGGTAATTCAATTATGTTTAGCTTTGGATCATTACCCCTCAATGGTGCTTATTTTATTTAATAATATAGGATATTCTGATCACCTATATTCACTTAATATGATCACCTATATTTATTTAATGTGATTACCTATATTCACGTGACATACCAGTTCAATTTCCCCTCTCTTAGCTCAATATAATTAACCAAATATTATTATTTTTTCAAAAAGGGCTACAGCAGTACTACACATCATTTCATTTTAAGTCTGTTCTACATATATTTCGCTCACTCTATTTACATTTTATACAGGAAATTTATATTGAAGCTGTAAAGTTTATGTAGTTAAATACTCATAAGAAGTCTCCAATCCCATAAGTGTTTATGTGGCGACTAAACATGGTTAGTTGGATCATAGTCAAGACTGACCTCTTATCACTTCCTTAACTCATTACTTTTTGTTTGAAGCTACCACTTGACTTAGTATACCATACGAGTGTAGTATTAAAGTAAGTTTACCCTTTACCCTCGTGTCATCAGAAGAACTAGAGGACTAAGACCAGCAAAGAACCTCGGATCCAATCAAGGCCTGTACGACAAGAAATTATGGAAAAGCTACAACAAACAAATTTTTATGGGCATCTTTGACAACAAATAGAGAGGGAGAATAAGAGAACCCAAAACTGGTATAAGCTTCTTTATTACTGACGTTTCGCTCCTCTGAAGCTTCCTCAGAGTAACAAGAAACTAAGACAAGAAATGAAGTAGACCGCCGGCTTATATACGCAGAGGACTGAATATTACTCTGACCATCGTCTAAGCTCGTCGCTGATTCAATGGTAAGAGTAATGTTCAAACCTCTGCAAATATTAGGCGGCGTTCCCGTTCATTATTTCTCGCTCTTAGTTCCACTTATTTCTCCCCCCAATAGAGAAAGAAGGCCGCCTGGAATGCCTATGAGTACCTCTAAGGACAATCGACCAGGAGAATAAGCCGGACAAAGGGAAGATCTGCGAAGCAGTCTATGGACAGCTAAAAGAAGCCCTCGTTAAAATTATCACGTCCCAAATGGCTACGTTGTAATTGCAAGCAGAGAAAAGGATGTATAAAATTTGTGTACCAGGAAGGAGTAGAGATACTAAAAGGAATGGGACTAACGCCCAAAATCCCTCCTCATATAACTTAAAATAAAAGTGATATCTTAAAACTAAATCATTACATTTGGCCACCACACACGTGTTCAAAATTGTGTGTGCAACAACAGATATGGCAACAAAAATCTACCAGAGAGGACTGCTCATGTTCAACATGAGAATTCCACCAAAGAACATGGAGTGCAAGAAACATATTAATATCCAAATATGTTTCCGCTGCTAAAAGATGAGGACCATTTGAGACGCAATTGTACTGAGAAGGAAACAATATGTTCGGAATGTGGGCAGAGGAATCACGAATGGAGACAGTGCAAGGAGAACACAAAGAAATGCGTAAACTGTCATGGGCAACATAGAACTAAGGCATTAGTATGCCCAAAAAGGAAGGAAATAATAGAACGAAAGGAAAGAGAAGCGAGAAACAAAGAATAAACCAGAAGAATTTCAACGTATGTGGGTGCGGCCAAAGCAACCGTGAAACAAATGTAGGAAACACAGACGCATCTAATTGCCCCACGAGGGGCATCAACGGAACTGCTCACATGCATACTGTATACCTATGTAATCAATATTGGAAAACCAGGTACTTTTGCTACAACACTGAATACAATGTTGGAAAAAATGAAATAAAAGATGTTCCCTGAGCACCCCCAATCATCCAAAATCCTGAAAATCAACGTCGCTTTAACGTCGGCACCAACGGACACTGAGGAAAACTTAAACAAGACAGTGCAAAGCAACGAGGGAGACAAAAATAAAGAAGTATGAATGAAAGCAACACAAATCAAACAAAAAAGTTTACATCGATGAATAATTCCCATTCCCGAGAGGTAAGAAGGAAGAGGACATCATAAAGGCTATTAAAGAAGGTAAATGCAAATGGGCATTCAAAGGAAAGACAGGAGAGGAAGACGAGAAAGAAATGGAAAAGCTCTTACTAGAGGACAAAATACGGGTCTATCCTGGCGATTGGATTACCCTTTGACATGCTACATTCCAATTAATGAAAAATGGCCGGTTTAAAGGTAACGAAGTAGAATACAACAAGAAATCGACCAGTCAGAAATCCAAAGAGAACTCCAAAAGACCAAACTTAGTAAACAATGGAACTACCGTCATAAATGCAAACCCTTCAAGTGAGCAACACAACGAGGCGGCCATAGCGATAAGAAGAGGCCTGGAATTAAAAGAAGTCAACATTTTTGACGAGGCTTTTTTGGCCGTGAAAATTGTAAGATAATTGATACCAATCATAGTAGCTACGGGATACCAAACACCCTGGAAAAATTATCTTCCCCTGCACAACCTATTAACAATCTTTGGTACGGGACTCCCCAGCATCTTTATGGGAGACCTCAATGCCAGTGCAGGGCAATTGGATACCGTTCTAGGAACATCAGAAGAGCTAAATTAGAAATGATCTTTGGTGAGAGGAACATTTTCAAGAGATTAGGACCAGACTTGACACCATATGTCATAGGCGATGCAGCTACAAAGCCATACGTCACGCTAAGTAGCTTCAATATGCCATTTATCCTCCACATGCAACCAGTTACTTTTGCATATAGTGAACATGTTGGAGCACTATTGCACATAAATCAATGACCGATACAGGTACCAGAACTGGCGAGGAAGGACTACAGGAGAGCAAACTGTGAAGGTTACACACAAAAACTTAGTAACTTCCTCCCAAAGGATCTCACTGACGCCAATCTGGAAAATATTGGTCAGGAGAACTCAAGATAACAAGAACAATCATTGAGGCGGACGAAAGATATATTCCAAATATAAGATGCCGTACTCTTTCCCATCCTTTTTAGACAGAGGGAATAAAGAGGGAAAAAGTGACAACTACGCGGAATACTGAACCAAATAATACTCTACGAACCAAATAGATAAAGATATGAAAAAATTAGAAGACCAAAAGAAGAACTGAGGCATCTCATAGAAAAACTGCAAGGAAATATATGGTATAGCCTAGTAAAGAAAATTGACGAAGAAAGAAGACCAACTATAGACAAATAAATAGACCACAAAGGCAGACACCGAGAGAAAAGGTAACAATCAATAATGAACGGGGAGAAAAGATATAAGAGGAGAGGACCACAGAGAACCTTTTCGCAATAACTGGAAGTCTGTGTTCTCCATAACACTAAAGAAGGACGAAAACTTCCATCCTGATATAGACAAAATAGTCCAGACATTCTTGGGAGACAACAAGGATAAGACTATTCCAGCACCAAGGGTAGAAAAGGCAGGGAAGAAATTCTTGGTACAGAGGCCTACATAACAACAGAAGAATTCAAAGGCGCAATACAATTATTCAAACAGAAAGCGCCAGAATTAATCTTACCAAGGCACAGAATATTCTCATCAGAACATAAAAAAATATTTATAACGCGTGTCTAAACACCGGTTAGTTCCGAAATGGCTATAAACTAGCCAAAATGATTTTCGTCCGGAAGCCAGGAAAACTACCAAGTCACCTTAGCAGTTACAGACCAATATCCTTATTAAATTTCATGTGCAAAGTCTTCGAGAAAATCCTTAACAGAAGAATAAAAAAATATATAATGATTACCAATTTGGATTCAGAAGAGGCATAGACACTACAATGGCACTTGGCATAATTACAGAGAAAATAGACAAGGCAAAACAGAGAATAAATACATTTATCTGGTCCTGAGAGATGTACAAAGCATCGACAAAGTCTGGATCAGGGAAATGCAATATAAGATCTTAAATCTCCAGATGAATAGCAATCTGAAGAGAATTCTCTGCGATTACGTCACATATAGAAGCGCATATGCGGTGATCAATGGCGATTCAAATCCAGAATGCGAATTGAAAACTGGACTCCCGAAGGGGGCTGTCTCATCCCCACGCCGTATTGAATATACGCAGCAGATCTGCCACCACCAATAATGCCTGGTCACCTAAACATACAATTCGTGGACTACATAAACCAGCTAGTCGTTACCCTGCACAGGAACGTACGCTTTCAGGCAAGGACAACAGCCATATAGATCAGCAACATCAACAACTACGAAAGAGATTGGAAGATAAGGACAAACAGGACAAAATTTATAATAATCCTAATCTCCAGGCACAAAACAGAAGAGTGCTAGGAACAAAAGGGCAAAGTGCTAAGACTGAAAATAACAACGAGAGGCTACAAACAACGTAAAGCGGAGAGGAAGAACAAAGCGACTCCGATGCTTAATCTACTATGCAATCTAAGAAGGTTAAGCAAGAAGAATAAAAGAAAAATTTATCTTTCCCTTGAAAGAGAGGTACTCCTTTTCCTCCCATCTCTATTAACAGTGAATCAATAAACAAAATACTGGAACTCTAGAGAATAAAATATAAAGCTCTCTACCTAATACCAACGCCCGAAGGAGAAAGAGCAGGCGACTTCAGGATTTCACCAAGAGACGGGATTAGAAATGCTTAACATCAACATCAGGAACAGAGCAGAGAAAATATGGAGGGAGATAGACGAACTACCTCCATTATTTGCAGAGCACACGGACACCAGAGTAGGACTTCCCTTTTACACTCGATTCCCCAGCGGCAGACAACAGCTGAAAATTGATGATACACCCATGTTTACTTAAGTTGAAATTTAAAAATGAGAAAGAATGAATAGTGCCGAAAGAAGATGCTTCAAAGCCCAAACGGACTATCCCGCAGCCAAATTCAAAGACGGGCAATTTGGACAATAATTCTCAATAAAATATTGATATCTAGAAAATATACAAAAATTTAACTATGAAATTAAAATAAAAAAAAATGGAGGCATAGGAATTTTTAAAAAACATTAAAAGATATAACATGGTATAAAAATCTACTATTAAAGATTCAGTAAGGGATATATATAAATATATATATATATATATATATATATATATATATATATATATATATATATATATATATATATATATATATATATATATATAAAGTCATAACGCAATATATTAAATGTTAATAAAAAAAATTAAATTCTTCTAAAATTTTAACATTCATTTCATGTAGGAGAAAACAGAAAAATTAAACTATTAAAAATTAAAAATGGATGAATAACATAAACTATAAATGGACAACAAACAGAAAATATAACATCATGGAATAATATATTAATTTTTGTCTAAGAGGTTTAGATTCTTCTGAAAATTTAAACATTCTATTCACATAAGAGAGGACATGTAAAAAATAATCTATTAAAGATTTAACAAAGAATAAAATACAAACTATAAATGGATCAACAATATCAAAATGAGAAGGAAGAAAGAAGCAAAACCGACAACCAAGACATCGAATCTAAACAACTGAAGACCTAGAGTGAAATTGGGAATAAAACGAGCGAAGTGAACTAAAAGTGTAATAAGTGAACTATAGTGGCAATAAGTTTAACAAAAATAATAGTGAAGTGAAAGTTAACTGCAAAACAAGCTAAAAAATGTGAAATAAGTGAACTAAAGTGAAATTAAACTCTATCATGAATTAATATTAAGTAAAAGTTGAGTAAAACAATGAACTAAAGTGAAATAAGTGATAATAACAAAGTAATGTGAAAAGGAAAAGTAAACCAAAAGGAATACAAAAAAAAGATTCAAGAGGAAAGTAACAAACAGGAGACCCCACTACAGAAGTCAAACTAAGTAAGGAAACATAAAATAACAACAAACAATGAACATAACAATGCATTAACTAAAGTTCAGGCTAAGATAACTCAAAATGGTATGAATGCTACAATAAACACACGAATGAAAGAAGAAGAGAAAAGGTAACGGATGTTAGGCGGTTCTCCCGCTACTGGTATGAGAAACTTAGGGACTAAAAGTGTGAGAAAGGAAAAAAGAATGCTCGATAAATGCAGGACAATGGTTTGGAATCCGCGTTTTCATAAGGTCCCCTTTGCTTTCGCGCATGGGCATTCTCTTTTCACCCTTTCTACCGAAGCTGCTCTCTCTGCCTCGTCACTAATCTGTTCTCTTTTAATTTTCAACTTTCCGTCTCCCACAGCTATAAATCCTCTTCTAAAGCTTGCTCCGGACTTCCCACTAAGCACTTCCCTATCACTTCACTTGAACTGAGAGTCAGAAGTGTGGGAAGTTTCTCCAGGAGCAAGCCAGTCACGGGCCTACTACTCTTCTACCCCCCTCCCCCTTGGTTGTGGGTAGGGAACAGGGGACAGGAGGACCCGTGAACCGTCTTCCCCCCTGTCTAAAGGAATTCTTGCCTTAGAATTGTGAAAACTACGCTAACTCAGAAGGAACTTGCTACCCGATAAAGGAGGTCTGCGGAAGGGGAAGCCAGTTGGTAAACGTGATAATTTCTTTCACTTTTCCTACGGGGACTTTTAAAAAGGAGAGATACTTTACTAAGCTGCACATAGTCGAATATATGTCTGCCTAACCCCGACCTACACCATTCCCTTGACGGAGTAACGAGATAAATTTTACTGACACTCATCTAGCCTCGTTCCAGCTATGCTGTTCTATGTGAAAGACTAATTAAAGGTGCCGGGGTAAACAAGTTTAAGAATTAGCCCACTGTGAAACTCGGCACCAGAAGTGCCCAGAAAAGGGGGCAGAACTGCAATCTTTGGGGAGGGGTCCGCCCCCGCCGCTCTACCTCTCGGGACCAGCCAGGACCATATAGGAATTTCACACCCATTTCTATTTACGCTGAGGGCAGTTATGATACAGAAACCCTCGAAGAGTGGCACCCCCGTTTAGCGATGGTTGATTCCGCGCTAACCAACAAAAAGTCTGCCTCTGGGCCCACCCATCATTTCTCATCCTTCTCACTGGCAGTTCACGTTCACGGATGCATAGTTGCGAGGAAGAGGGAGTCACCCTAAATTCAAGTGCAAGAAGAATACCGCTCAAAAAAAGGCGAGCACGAACTATTACCTCTCGTAGCAAGACAATTAGGGCCAGCAAGACAAGAGAGAACAAGAATACCGCCGCCCCAAGGGGCCACCCTCTTGAAAAGATGGACCAGGAAAACCAAACGAGGATCCCGTTGCGTGCTATCAACGGAAAAACTAAGTCTAGCAGGTAAAAAGGTTTTCGAGGTGGTGTATGGAAAATTAAACATCGCAAGGTAAGACTGCTAGATGTAACCTCAAGATATGTCGTTATCTGAGAAAACGAAAAAGATATTGAGGTCATCAACAAAGTAGAGGCAGGTGAGGTCATCCGTGGAATTGGACTACAGCTTGCCATACAACCAGAGATCCTGGCCCACAGTAGTGTGATATGCCGGTGATTTGACCTATGGATCAGACAACACTCAAAAGAAGAAATAAAGGAGGAAATTCGACTACAACACACCCGGGGAAAGGTAGGCGACGTTATCAAATTCAAGAACAGACGGGAAAAAGAGACTACTCGCACGTTTTCAAGCTAGTCTTTGCTGACACCACAATAGCCAAAATGTTAAAAGAACAAAGACCTTTAATGTTTAACGCCAAAGTAAGCGGCAATTAAATTGAAAGAGAGAGTTCACACCGATACAATTTTTCTTCAGATGCTATAGAATGGAACAACATGCAACCAAGGACTGTAAAGAGCCACTGGAAATGTGTTCCAAATGTAACGGAAGAGCGCACCCCTGGAAAGATTGTAGGAACAACTATGAAAAGTGTGTAAACTGCAAGCAGGGCCATAGGTCATTGGCCATGGCATCTTCCATCAAAAAAAGGATTATCTCGGGTAAAAAACAGAAGCGAAAAAAAGAGGTAACAGGAAGAGACAACACAACTTATGCTCAAGTAGCGAAGGCGGTGTGTTCAGAAAATGCCAACAAAAAGACCTACCTAAAAAATTAAAAATGGAAACTCCACAAGGATCTTTAAGTGTATTCTTTACGCCCATTTAAGGAATCTGACACAGCCGGGAACTATTGCAGGAATTAAATCAGATGTTGGCAAAAAACGGGATGAGCGGAATATGGTTCTCAGATCCACCCCCTCTCTTAAGATATGTCCTGCAACTGCAGATGGTGACAAGCCCGCAACCACGAGAAAAGAAAGAGAGGCATCAACCAAGAAGGCGGCAAAAAACAAGACCAAGAAGAAAAACAAGAAGGTGGCGGAAACCACAAGTACGGAGACATCGGACTCCTCTGACTCTTTGGAAATAGAGGCCGCCCCGAACAACGGAGGCCACAAAAAAGGGAAAAGGACCGCAAAAAAATCCCTCGATGCCGTTGAGATTAATGTCACCATTTACGCATCTGAGCAGGTCCCATTCTCCGAAGATATGAATCTTAGTAAGATCTTCCAAGGAATAGGAAATAAGAGTTACAAGTGGGAATACGATGCACCAGAAGAAGTGGAGACGGTCAAAGAATCTCTGCGCAACCGCAACAAAACCGTATATATGCATACCTTCGAGCAGATTTCCAACGCGCCAACTTTAAAAGAAGAGAAATCGCAAGCAAAGACCTACAAACAAGAAGACCTAATCAAGAAACAACAGGAAAAACGCGAGTAACAGATTGAGAATCTTATCACTGAACGTTGATGGATGGGAAGAAAAAGCAACGGCGTATAACACCATATTATACTGATGACGGAGCATGGTATGAACACTATATCAAACCAACTAAAGATACCGGGCAATAACGTGATCACAAAAAATAATTCCTAGGAAAGTTCTAATGTTGCTGTGATAGCTTTCAGAGGAAATGTCTCTTTTAGGCATGTGCCAGAGCTGGACGAGTCCTTCGTAGCGGCGGGTCTTCAATCCTGGTGGGTCCCTTTGTGATATTAGCAGCATATCATCCACCTCAACAAACCTACCTGCCCATTAACAACTTTTACACCTTGTTCGGGCAGCACAGAATGGCATTCTTAGGGGGTGACCTCAATGCCAGATGCCGAACGGCTCTCTATTGTAACACAAACGTAAGAGGTCCGTAACTATACCTGACATAACAATGACAATCAACAACTTTCCTTTCAATTACCATTGCGAGACGGGTCCAACAGTACCCAGTGACCACATAGCGATCCTGACTACCAACTCACTCACTGAAAGAGTTACGCCGTGCCAAATTGGGAACGTTACAGATTGCTACTTAGTCAACATGTCCCAGCCAACCTAAGCGAGGCAACACTGGAGGAGATTGACGAGGAGCTGGAAGGAATAACTGCAACCATCATGGAAGCAGACCGCGAGTATGTACCCAAAACAGGGTAAAAACACCCCCATATGGACTGAAGAAATGATGGAGATCTCTCGTGTGCATAGAAAGGTGTACGAGTAAGTTAGAAGGGTGGAAGCGAATCTGGAAAGAAACTCGCTGCTCCGACGCCTGAGTACAAAGCTTAGAGAGGCTCTAAACATACACCAGGCTAAAATCGGAACAGCCTAATAGCCAGACTCTACGGCGAGTTATACTCAGTTAAATTATAGCAATAAATAAAAAAATTGAGAAGTCTAAAAGAAAGAAAAAGTCTCGACTGAAGGAGAACGGCGAGTACATCGAGGAACCGGCGGTTCTGGAAGAAATATTTCAAATCTTCTATAGAGAAATCTTTTTGATCACTCCGGAGGACATTGAAGAGTTCGACCAGATGTTCGACGGCCATCTGATAGAAGAACTAAATTAGATGATACATTAGGCACACCCGCACCACAACGCCGAAGAAGGGAGAGATATAGTAGGCCACGGCTGTCTACTATCATCAGAAGAGGTCATGGCAACTCTAAAGCCCTTCAAACAGAAGGCAACTGGCTGGACGAGCATCGCCAAATATTATCTGGTGAATGCTCCCTAGCTTATCATAAAAGGAATCGCGAACATCTTTAACGCTTCCATGACCACTGGGTACTTTCCTAACGGTCTAAAGATAGCCAAAATCATCTTTATTTTTAGAGGGAACAAACCCCCAAATCAACTAGTAAACTACAGACTAATCTCTTTTCTAGATTTCGTAGGAATAGGCTACGAAAAACTCCTGGTAAACAGGCTCCAAGAAGGGCTAGCTGAGTTTGGAGGGGAGCCCAAAACCCTCAGCAGGACGGGTTTCGTAAGAAACTAGCAACACAAAATGCCCTCGCTATTCTGACGGCAAACTCGCTCTCTACTGAGCTGAAGGGAAATACGTAGACGTGATGATGCCGAAAATACAGAAGGCCTTCGATAAGGTTTGGCTGAGAGGCCTTCAATACAAGATCTTAAACCTCCAGCTAAACTCGATTCTGGAAAGGGTCCTCTGCGATTATATCATAGAGAAAAAAGCCTGAATCATGATCGAGGGCTTCAGAGGATCCGAATTCAAAATCGAGATGAGATTCCGGAAGTTAGCTGCCTGAGTCAGCTGCTGTACCTCGTGTACACACTAGATCTCCCTGCTCCTACAAGGGGCGATGTGATGTATCTGCAGTTTGCAGACGATATCAAACAAATTATTCCTAGTTCCTATAGGGACGTAGGAGTTCAAGCAAGGTAGGCAGCTGCCGAAATCGATAATATCAATGGATACGAGAAAAGTGGAATATAAAAACAAACAGCCAAAAGATCCTGATCCTCCCGCTAAACCGCCGAAAACTCGACGACGTCATTGTCAACGACGAATTCGGCAAACAGAACTGCGCACAAGTGTAGGTCTGAAACCGCTGGATATGGAACTCTAAAAGCTAGTGAGAAAAACATGGAACAAAATAAAGGAGGAAATATTTCCGGAGATGGAAGATAACATCGACATGCATCAGAACCGACTACATACCGTGACCAGGAAGGCTCTCTTCCAAAGCGGAAGAGACTGCGCCCTGGAAGCTGCCGATGCAGGACACACGTAAAGACAAAATAAACCCCACAACCATAAGTTCATAACCCGACTAAAGATTAATCTAATTAGACAAAAAAATATTAAAAGAGGTGAAAGCACAAATATAAAAACGAGGAAAAATAAAAGAGGCCAAGTGCCCAATGCTTAAGAAAGAAATTGATAATTTACAATTGCAAACTACTCAAGATAAAGATAAACAAGGAAAGGACAAAAATCTAGTAAAAAGAGGCAAAATAAAAAAATCAGAAAAAAAGGAGGCGAAGTGCCCAATAAAGAGAAAAATAAAAACAATTACAAATATTATATTCAAGAAAGACACCCAACTAGGACAACCAAGGAAGCGACATTAAGTTAATAATAAAAAGAGGCAAAAAGCCCAAATAAACTAAAGATAAGAAAAAGTAAAGATAAAATAAAAGAGACGAAGTGCCCAGGAAATACGTAAAAAAAAATTATGAAAACAATACATAAACAAAATGAAAAAAGATAGCTAACAAGTTAGCAAAAAACATAATTGAAAGGCTCGAAGACACGAACGGAGGAAAACAAATACATATATATATATATATATATATATATAATTAAGGCAAAACTTAAGAAAAGGAAATTTATAGATCGGTAAAACGATCAACTAAGCCTGAGTGGACTCCGCCGGTGGCACCGAAGTCAAGGCAAAATGAAAAGAAACAAAAAGAATAGCGCAAGAGAAGCCATCTTCATCGGGGCAAAGAAACAAAAAGAAGAGCGCAAGAGAAGCCATCTTCATCGGGGCAAAGAAACAAAAAGAAGAGCGCAAGAGAAGCCATCTTCATCGGGGCAAAGAAAAAAAAAGAAGAGCGCAAGAGAAGCCCTCTTCATCGGGGCAAAGAAACAAAAAGAAGAGCACAAGAGAAGCCATCTTCATCGGGGCAAAGAAACAAAATCTTTTTACTTCTATTAAATCTATTGCTTATTTCTCTTCCTTTTACATCATCATCATCATCATCATCATCATTCTTGCCTTAGTTTCTTATTACTCTGAGGAAGCTGCAGAGGAGCAAAACATCATTAAAAAAGAACCTGGTGTACCACTCCTGGTTTCTCTTATTCTCCCTCTCCAACAAACCACTATACCAGAGACTACCAGATCAACCATCTTACGAGTACTAAATTCATAGCCTGAAATATGATGTTAACTCTACTGTTAGAACGAGAAGGCCGATGCACACGTACCTACATGTGTATCAATCAAATTAATGGGGTTTTTTGCTATTTCTCGAATTACAGTACACACTTACACAACTCTACAGAAAGCCCCAGCATGCGCACACAAATACAGTTGCGTAAGCGTGGCCGGAGCATATACACACGCATGCAACTGCGTGAACAGAAGACAGAAGTAAACATGCATACAACTGCATAAACGGAGCCCGAGATGTAGACATGCTGGCATAAACATACATGTGCATTCAGAGAGGCCAGGGCGTCTACACGCATACACTACGTGTGTTTCATCCTTTTGTGTCTTTTATTCTCGGATTCTCTTAAAAAATGGGGACCAAAAGCAAGGATTTTATTTGATGCTGGAAACCCCCTCCCCTTCATCATAACCTCCACTCTCTTTCAGGCCCCAATTCTCTCTCCCATACCCCACCCCCTCTTTCAACATCCCTTTCCCTCTCATATACTCCCCTCTCCCCCTTCTCTCTCGGCCTAATGAGGCCAAAAGGAGGACAAGTCGTAATTATAGTTCAGAGGAAAAAGACAAAAAAGATTTCTATGAAATAAGGACAGAGAATAAGCCAAGTCACGAGATAATTTTCACTTACTGAGGAAAAGAGAGAATAAAGAGGAAGAAGTGTGAAAAGATAAAAAAAGATGGAGATAAAATGTCGGACTACGTGAACCCTCGATACAGATACCGTAAGGGACTATAACATACAGTGGTTCCTACAATGGATCACAACTCCCATTTGTGGGGGAAAAGAAAAAGAGGAAATAATAAATGGGAAAGTAATTGACTCTAATTAACTAGTCCATAACATCCCCTTGGATAGCGCACTTGAAAATATATATGAACTAATTCGTAATAAAGAACCCGGGCCCCGAAGTACTAACGAGTGAACCCTTTCGCAAGTATTCTAGTACCGCATGTTACCGTTACCATAGCAACCAATCAGGTGCGTCGTAGAGGCTGATCCCAATGCTCAATTAGAGGCTCACTGGCTTTTGGTTTGACAGAGGAAATTGTTATTAATAAGGGGGGGGGAATAAATGAATCAATAAATAAACTGCATCGAAGGTACAACAACTAGAATTAAATGAAGATTGGTTTTAAAACCAATCGCTACCGAAAAAAACATTTATTGTTTATTTTTATCAGACATCTTTAAATCCCCTATGTACATCATCGCTTTCTAGTCCGATATTTGAGAAACAGAAAACATAACCAGGAGGGAAATTCCGGATGGTTTGAAAGGTGAATTTTGGTTATCGGAGGAGATTAGGCTAAAACCCGAAATCTAAAAATGGAATCAATTGATCACAGTTTCTTTAGTAACAGAAATTGTTGACACTCAATTTAACAGGTCAATTCGGATAAATTTGTTGGACATCAATTAATAAAATATCAAATCGTTCTGTTTGAATCGTTAAAATAAACGTAAAATACAAAAAACGTGATACGATAATATAAATTTTCGCCATTAAAGTTCAAAATGATTTGGGTGGCACTTGTGAATCAAAATTCATTGAAGCGGACATGATTTAAATCAGTATTTAAAATCGACATGGCCTTTGAACTGAGCGCAAAGTGGTACCCTATCTTCCAACAACGGTAGGAGTCTAGTTTTAGCAGCCGGCAGTAAGATACCTTTTTCCCTGCGAGTTCTGATTTATTATCACCCAGGATGGCATTCTCCCTCCCCTTACGACGGTGACGGACTATTTTAACTAACTTTGCGTTGTTCTCAATACAAATTCTACTCTAGAAGATAAAGTAGGGCAGCGACGTCTCCGTACTGGAACGATACCACCAATGCACTGCAAAGTATGCAATAGACACAAGCTTGGACACAACGGCAGCAAACCGGGTGAGATCAGTCGCCACTTGAATATATCCTTGATCGAGAATCATCTATGATAAAGTCCGCCCCAGTTACTTTTGAGCTTCTGTAATCTACCATCGTCAGTGTCACCTGGTTGTCTGAATGTCTTTAATTCCTAGTCATCTATAACCATCTCTTAGCTACAGCCTGGAGCTGATTCTTTTCTGTCAATTATAGACAGCCGTTGCACGAGACGGTGACACACTATTAAACAAACGAGATTTTCTACACTACATTTTCACCAATACATCCTCTACCATCTACCCACATCATTGTATTTTGTACTGGCAACGATTCCAAGGTCATACCACTGCGTTATTTTCCTGGTATCCTTCAAGGTCTCGATGCTAATCTGTTGTCTCTTGTTTTAGTCCTACAGTATGTAATTGGGTTTGAACAAATCGGAAGCACTAGTAATCGAGAGGGTGCACAACCCTCCCATAATTGACCTCAATTAACCTTTTGATTAATATATTTGAATAGCAACAAGGCGCTCGACTTCCATGTTGGGGTAATCTGGCTTGATTCCTGGCAAGAGTGGACACAAAATATTTCGGCGCTGGATGATGCTCCTAGATATGCATGCCTAGATGATAACTGGAGTTACCATCAGTAGGCAAATGGTATTAAAGTAATTGAAATTTGTTATTGGACTTATTGAACTTCGTTTGCCCATAATAAATGATCAAATCTCTTGTCAAGCGCACCATTGAAACAACTTGTCAAAGTAAATTCAAAGAAGTTAACCGTCAGATAACACTGTTATTAAGCTAACTTGTCTTTACCTATAGCAGGAAACTTCCCTCTTTCAAACTTATTACCCTTTGACCTAACGAAAGGGTTGGCCATAAAGCCAAGGATGGCTTAGCAAATGTTTTAGAATTAATTTAATTAAAATTATCAAACTAAGATGATATTCGACCTGATTAATGAAGACAAATTAAGGTACTGATATTTCACTTTTGAAATTATCAAATTTCAGAGTATAATCTTCGTGGCCGCTAGATACTGATAATTAAGCATAAGACTGTTAAATTTACCTGAATTAAAACTGAATTAATTTTATGACTGGAACAAATCGAATGAATCTCGAAAATTCATAGTTATTCCACCCGTTACGGAGAATGGAATGAAGCGATCGCTGTTATCTCTAAAAAGACAAGAATCTACATTCCTATAATAAATCAGCTTTAACCAAAGCTAAGCCCACTAATTAAATGGACTAACGAGCGTAATAAATACTACATCAGTGAAGTTTAATGATGACTAGTATTGCGCTTTAGAGAAACCACTATCCATAATTAGGTTAATGACCACAATAGCTAACAATTGTTTGACCAGGCAGAAGCAGCTTATGATGCGCTATGTTATTTTAGCGCAGCTGGAATTTTCGTATTGACAGTGCCAAATAAATGACATTGCCTATGAGCCAAGTAAAATGTCGTTTGGTCCCCTGATTAACTGAGATCTAAACTTGGATTCATTCAAGGACTAAGTTGGCACCAGTCCCCCCTTCCCCTCGGTTGCGTCTAACGAAAGAGGGGTTTAATGAAACTGAAATTTTCTTTTTCATATAGGCGCGTCTTATACAATTAAGACTTATGGAAGTATACATTTTCCGATTTATCTCTATAATCTGCACCCATGAAGTGAAATAAAGGTAATATGTGAACTAAACAAGTTAATAATATTTTAAAAGAGTTTGGCGGAGGTTATGTGATCATCGTTGTTTGTTTGATTGTGTATGAGATATCTAAAAAGGTTATTGACATAATTCATTAGATTTAGGGGCGGATTTAGATCCGAATAAGGATTCAGAATCAGTTATTCACTTTATTTAACATTGCGAAAGGGGGCATGTAAAATGGTGAAAGGGGCGCTTTCTCGCTAAAATGATGCCATTCACTGGCTTTTGACCCGCATAATCTCTATTCGAACTGTATTCTTAGTGTAGGATTTTAGAAACTAGACTCGATAATTTTGTCTTTAGAAACTTTGGTTCTCGTTCTAGAAACTTGTTTTATTTTTATTTTTTCGCTCTTTTTCAGTTTCTTTTTTAGTTTTTTTTCTTCCTCTATCCTTTGTTCCTTCCCAAACCCATCTTTTATATCGGCATTTTGGTATTCGTTTTCTTTCCGGGTATTTCTTTCCCATCCCCTTTTATTCTATGAGTCATCTTCCATTTTATTACTCATTTGTGAGATTTTCCATCATTCTTTCATTCCATGATTCACTGGATCCTTCATTTATAAGTTTCCACACAAATTTACAGAGTTATTCAAAAGTTCCAATCCCAAACTGGGTTGTTTAATAATACCATATTAAGTACAAAAAATATTTTGAAATACAGGGTGATTTAAGAGTCTCAACCATAAAATGGGTTGTATATTGAATAAAAATATATTGTATCTATAAATGGTTTGGTACTCAAAAATAGCCAATTTTGGACTGAAACTTTCGAATCACACTCTATAATAAATGACCCAGTTTAAAATGCATATTTTCTATTTTTCTATTTCGGTGCCTTTACTCAGGATTCTTCATCCCTGATTGTGGTTCTGAACTTGTTTATGTCCTGGTTGCAAAGCCGGTAAACCAGCGTCTAGATCTCTCCAAGGGGCTTATGGACTAGATTGTCCCTCAACAACTTGAGTCTGCTGGAAGAAACGGAGCAATGGTCAAGATATAAATATGGCGCCTTTTTTCTCTCGAATTTAGAACGCAATAACAACGAGGCCCCCGCTCGTTAAGTAAAGAGTGATATTGGGACCGGAAGGGCTCCCAACTGCGGGTACTGGAGCGAAGAGGGCGTGTGGTTTCTCTCGGTTTTAGTTGTAGGAGGGCATTAACCCAGTTATTCCCCTCCCCCTTGCGAATCTAAAAAATGTCCCGCGCTGACTGATAAATGTTAGTTAAAACTTTGTGTTGAAGTTTCTTAAATAGTCTGTTAGTTAAAACCCCGCCCGTGTTGACAGGTCTTAAATAGCCTGTATTTTTTTATCTCATTTTCATAGTCTTCTTGTTTTTGTTGTTTCTAAGATACTTTTCCTATTGTCATGATTTTTTTTAGATTTTCCTTATTCGTATTTTAATGTTGTTCTTATTTTCCATATTATCATAATTTTCTACATTCTCCTTTTAATTTGTAATATGCCTGTTATTCATATTATTTTTGTTTTCATATTTTCCTTATTTTTAATGAGATTCAGATTGTTCTCATCGTTATTTTACATTTCTTGGTTATTTTTAATGAATCTCATTTTTCATGTCTCCTTATTTTTCTATACCGCCCACATTTTCATGTCGTCCTTATTTTTAATGCTGACTAAATTATTTTTTTAGAATTGTCCGTATTCTCCATTCAACCGTATTTTAATATCTTCCTTATATTTCATGTCAACCTCATTTGCATGCTTTCCTTGTTTTCTATATTTTTTAATTTTTAGATTTTTTTTATCCTTAACTTTATAATTTAACTTGGTGAATTTTTGAAATTTTAAAAAATGTTTTTTTTTCTTAGTGGACAAATAACCTTTCATGTTTTTGAGTTTAGGTTTATTTGGAACTTTTATTCTCAGGGCTGTTTTTTGTATGTTTCCATCTTTTATCAAAGTTCTTTCTAAGAGTTCATAAAAATAAATATAATTATTGAATGATTTGGAATGAAAAACATAAAAATCGTGAAGTTCAAAAAATGTATTAAAATTAGGGCTTTGGCGCTTTTTTACTATAATTTCTTATATAAAATAAATTTAGATTAAAAAAGAGAACTGACGAAGGTTTTTCTATAGATCAAACCGGGTGAAATAACTTCTTAAACAAGTTTCAGGGTGTCTATGTTGAAAAACGGTGTTTGGAAAATTCTCAACTAGATATAAATCTTCAAGGGATAAAGACACTATAATAGAAGGTGAAATCACTTTAAAAACATGTTTCAGGGTATTTACGTTGAAAAAGGTGTTCAGGGTGTTGAAATAAAGAGTCTATAAAGGGGATTAAAAAAAGTGGTTTAGAAGAGCAAATAGGCCGTAGGCCACAAGCCAAAGGAGTGCCTGTGGAACCAAGTTCCTTCTGTAAGAAAGAATACGAAGTATGGCTTGTATTCTATATTTTCTATATCTTTATTTTTTATATTGTCTCCCTTTCATATTGTGTTTTCTTTAATGTTTAAAAGAGATGAAATCTTTTGGAATCGACAGATTCCTTGTTTCCTCTGTGTGATTTTACGTATTGTATAGGTACGGTTTAGAATAGGTACGAGTGTATAGGTATGGATGTCTTTATATGCTTTATTGTGATGTTTTGTATAGGCATAATAAGATGAGGTTAGTCTATACAAATGTATATTTTTAGAGGGGCAGTGTGTATGGGTATGTCATGGAACAAGTACGATTGCATATGCATTTTTTGCAGCCTACTCGGATACTTATCTCATTGGTGACCTACAGTTTTAAGGGGACTTTAAGCCACGCCATTGTAACTAATAGGGTCTTTTTTGGTCATTCTGGATCATCTAAAGTCATACAAATTAGTATAGGATCACCTAAGGTGAAACTGGGTTACCAATGATCATCTGAAATAGTCATTCCAGCTCATCCAAGCTCAAATAAGACCGTCAGGAGTCAAATTAAGTTATCTGAAGTCAGCCAAGGTGATTTAGGGTCACCCAGGATAACGCATGGTCAACCAATCACTCAGACTCACACAGTTACCCATGGTAACTGATACCAATGGCCCTCAAGCCTCGCAGAAAATGACTCAGGTGCATCTATTGGTACGCATAGTCTCCCTGAGTCGCCCAGGGTCAATGAGGGACAAATATGGTCACCAATGGTTACATATGGTAGACAATCATTATATAAGGTCACTCTGAGTCACTTAGGGATTGCCAGGGTCACCAATGGCTACTTAGGGTTATTAATGGTTACTATAGTCCCCTAAGGTAACCTAGGCTAACATAGGGTCACCTAAAGAGAGCAAATGTTACCCATGGTCACCAATGGCTACTTAGGGTCATTAATGGTTACTATAGTCCCCTAAGGTAACCTAGGCTAACATAGGGTCACCTAAAGAGAGCAAATGTTACCCATGGTCACCCAAGATTACTTATGGATACTCAAGGTCACTAGATCTCCAAGCTCACCCATAAGTTACACAGTATCAGTAGGGTCATCCAGGATGACCTGGGGTCAGCCAGAACTCGATCCACGGTGAAGGAATGATGAGGTGGTTGAAGAATCCACCCTGGATGTTCGTGATGGAGGGCGTTAAAACGAGTTAAATGACCTCCAGTCACGCGAGGTCACGCGGCAGCTCTAGTGACCCACCCCCTTTGGGAGGGAGGACATTGGGACGTCAGCAGACGATCGAATAGCGCAAATAGAAAGAGGAGGTCTTCCCTTCCTCACCGGACTTAAATGAATCGTTGACTCCCTTAGTTCAAGATTCATAAGAGGAGGTTACAGTACTATTATATTACTCTATAATGACAAAGGTTTTGGGATAGTAGTATATAAAAGTAATGGTGGGCAGCGCTACCGTATCCTGACGTCATCGAAATTCTCAGTCTAGGTGACCAAGCAGTCGTGACAATAGTGTCCAGAGTGGTGCGTCATAGAGTGTCGAGTGGCGCTGCATCCGGCGAAGGGGCCTGATTTAAAGGGGAGAGAAAACGGCCTGAAGCTGGGGAGGCAGGAGGGGAGGAGCATGGGAAAAGTCTCGGCGCAATGGCAGGCAACTATATATTCCCGTTGGTCGTCTCTCATTTTCTTTGCCATGGAAATCCGTGGTCCAGTTGCCCAGTCCGTGCAATCTCATTGGGGCCCTCATCATGACGCTCATTTCCAGCAATTCCAACTTGTCTAGGAACCCAGCAGAAGACAATCTGGAGTCCATCTGACCCACAGCAGTCATACTTTCACGGATACTGTGAACAAGATGGTGTGATTGTGAATAAGCTGGGAGTTCTTCTGACCCACAGCAGTTATGACTTCACATATACTGTGAAACAGGCGCACGGACTCTGGATAAGCTTGAAGTCCTTTTGAATCACAACAGCCATGCCTTCACGGATACTGTGAACCCGGTGCTGGGACTGTGGATAAGCTGAAAGTCCTTCCGACTCACAGCAGTAATGCTTTCACCGATAGTGTGAACCAGGCGCTGGGACTGTGGATAAGCTGGAAGTCCTTCCGACTCACAGCAGTAATGCTTTCACTGATAGTGTGAATCAGGCGCTGGGACTGTGGATAAATAGATAATGCTGGGAGTTCTTCCGACCCACAGCAGCCATGCCTTTACGGATACTGTGAACCAGGCACTGAGACTGTGTAAAAGCTGAAAGTCTTTACAACCCACACCAGCCATGCCTTCACAGATACTGTGAACTAGCTGCTGAAACTGAAGATAAGCTCAGGCTCCTTCTGACCCACAGCAGCCATTACTTCACAGATACTGTTAACCAGACGCTGCGACTGTGGATAAGCTGGAAGTCATTATGACCCACAGCAATCATGCATTCACGCATACTCTAACCCAGGTGCTGGGAGTGTGGATCAGCTGGAAGTCCTCCTGACCCATAGCAGCCATGCCTTCGTTGATACTGTAAACTAAGCATTGAGACTGAAGATAAGCTTGGATTCCTTCTGACCCACAGCAGCCATTACTTCACAGATACTGTTAACCAGACGCTGCGACTGTGGATAAGCTGGAAGTCATTATGACCCACAGCAGTCATGCTTCCACGGATACTCTAAACCAGGTGCTGGGAGTGTGGATAAACTGGAAGTCCTCCTGACCCATAGCAGCCATGCCTTCGTTGATACTGTGAACTAAGCACTGGGACTGTCTTGTTTTATATTACTCTGGGGCACTTAATGCGCTCTGATATCATTCTTTATAGATCACATTTCGATATCCTTAGCAGGAACCGCAACCCGCCCGAGAACTACATTAAGCTCTCAAAGGAGTCGTCTTGCCCTAAACCCAAGAGCCTTAGGGTGTGTTTGGCGTCTCACAGCGGCAAAAGCACAATCGAGATTGGTCACATATGATAAGAGATCCATTTTCGATTGAAAGAGACTCAGTACTCGCGCGTACAAGCGCATAAGGCACTATGTACGAAGCAAAGCAAGCGCTATCTCCCAAGGATCGACAACAAGGCTCTCAACAGGGATATGCAGAATACACTGATCGCAAAGCGGGAAACAGTGTATCGGAATGAGTTTATCTACAAATATCAGATAACCTTGGTCATCTATCGAGGCATTATAGACCAACATCTAACCAGCAGTATTCCGTCAACTTGTCGAATTGATATCATGAGGAGTTTCTCTACTTAGCCAGGCTGGACGCGGTCCTACCCAATAATAGCCACTTATACGATAACATGCAGGCCTTCTCTTTAATTATCATTATTACTAGTATTAATTGCATTATTATTATTGTTATTTTGTTATCCTTTTATAACTAAGACAGGAATAAATACGAATCATTGAATTTCCACAGTGAAGTTTTCAAGGAGAAGCTCAGTTTTGTGATCTAATGAAAGTAGCCCTTATTGAAAAAATGTAGTAGTAGCAAGAAAATGCATAATAAGCCCCAAAACAACTTTTTCTATCACGATGTTCACGAACAACAGGGTTGACGAGCAATTGGCTTCTTAATTAGGGGTGCAACATCATTTTTTTATGACGAGACGAGAATTTCGGACATGTGGTGGCTCTGGCTCTTAAGATTACCTATCCTTCGCCAGTTCTACTACACAGGGATGATTGTCATCCGTTCAGCCCAATTGGAGTCCTTCACCCCCATTTTATCTCTTCCTCTATAAAGTTTCCTAAAGGATCCTTATCTTCATATGGAGGCTGATCTTCAATTTCTTTCGGATTCTCTACTTGGAGTTCCACAATTGAGGGTATCGTCCAACATCACTCTAAGACGTTCCACGAAATTCCCACAGGTTTAGTTAGCCATTATCATTAATCTTTGCCTTAGCTCTTCCTCCTGGGATTGGATCTTTCTTCGAATATTGGCTCTTTCTCTGATTTTTGGATCTTCTCCTGCGTCTTGGATCTCCCTCATTATTTTGAATCTTCCTCCAGGTCTCGGCTCTTTCCCCGTGCCCTGGCTCTTCCTCTGTGTCTTTGATCTTCCTTAGGGTCTTGGCTCTTTCCACAGGGCTTGGCTGACTCAACAAGTCTTGGCATTCAGAAGGGGTCATGCCTCTTACCAGGATCCTTGTCTCTTATCACTTGCCTTGTTTCTTCTCAGGAATCTTGGCTATTCCAAGGGACCTTTGCTCTTCCCAAGAATCTTGTCTTTTCAGATTATTTCCTCTTCCTAGGAAACATAGCTTTTCCCATGGGTCTTGGCTCTACCCCCAGGCTTGGCTCATTGAACAGGTCTTGGCTCTTTCCTAGGGTTCTTGCCTCTTACCTAGGACTCTTTAATCTTCCCGTTGGCCTTGGCTCTTCCCACATGATCTTTCTCACCCTACAAGGCTTAGCTATTCCCTCGGATTTAGACTATTTCCAAAGAACTGTAAAATGTGATATACAACTTTCATGGATCTTCTTACAGGTTTTTGATCTTCCCAGGGCTCTTCGATCTTCGATCACATATGACAGATATTATTAGCTCTTTCTACGAGTCCTGTCTATTCCTGCAGGTTTTAGGTATTCCAATGGTCTTCCTCCTTAAGCTTTTCACTCAGAGGATTTTAACATCTTTTTATGCCCGTACATATGTTCGAAACGTCACCACTGTCTTTTTTCCAGAAAAGGACATTCTCCACTTCCGCGTTCTGACCGAGAGAAACGTTTCGGATTCTCTTCTAAAATTAATCTCTAAACTCTAATTGTGGCTACATCCATTTCGCTTTCTTTAGAGATACTCAAAAATAAATTCTTTAGTTGATTTTTACTCCTTTAATAATTATACTCTTACTACATAATCAAACTTAATGTTAGTTGTCAGGGTTGCAATCAATAAAACTCGCTCGAAATAAGGCAGATATCTGCAGATTAATAATTATATCTCTTAAGATCCAGGTCTGCCTTTGTTGTATTTGTAGGGGGTTTTTTTGCTCCTTTATTTTAATTTGATTAATACTGGTTAATAAAAAAAACATTAATCAGAGATTCGACACTAACCCAGTCTCTCAAATTACCTGCATATTTCCTTCTCTAAAATTATAAATGAGGGAATTTTGCCTCTTAGGTATTATGTAGATTGGATGATTTAACGAAGGGAAAAGCATGTTAATAATAATAGAAAACTTCGGACGCATTTTTTTCATCGTAAAATCTGGATGTTTGTTTACATCTGGTATGTTTCTGTATATAAGCGCGCATTTTCATGTGAATAGGGAAAGGGTATGCGTATTTGTGTGCATTTTAGTGACCACTGTTAATCGTAATCCGTTGAATAATCTGTCTCTTAAAATGATCTATTTGATTTTTAAATGTCGAACGGGATTTTGCACTAACGTCATTTAGAATTTAACGGTTATATTTTTCAAAGTTTTTTTAGCCATTTAAGTCACTCTTTCAAGACTATAATGTCTTTTTACCATCAAATTTAATTGCTTATCATGTCAAGAGGATTGGCAAAACGTGACAGAAGGAGATTTTCCTTTGATTTATTATATATTATTATATAAACTTACATTGGTAAATACATTCCCACTAGTAATTTCTGATGAGTAGCAAAATTTATTCTTTATAAATATAATTCATTGAATCGATTGAGGCAAGTTGGTATCTTTTTACATTTTTTCAAATTCTTCGTGTTGAATTTGCTGTGTGTAAATATGATAAAGTTTTATTCGCCTATAAATATTTAGGTTCAGTTTTCTGCAATTAATTTTCGCTTCCTTACAATTTCTCCATTAAATCGCACTGCCCACTTTGTTAGTTTATATCCACAAACAATTTTCCCCCTCTGCTTCATTATCAACGAAGCTGATATTATTTTATTATTTCATCCTCTCGTTTCCATATAGGAAATATCACAGGAAGTCTCTGCGAAGCCGTACTAGGAAAAATATTAGTTTTTCAGTCAAATTCATCGCTTTGCATTGTTGATGCCCATATAATTTGTTATTAGGAATATTGTTATAAAAATGCTTTTAATAACGATTTTTATGACTTTTTCGGGGGAATTTCAGCTTAATGGTTTGATGGTACTGTAAAACTTGATATACGAAGGGCAGGCAATAAGTTTTGCAATTCGGATATAAGGAAACGAGATATGAGGAAAAGTATTTTATTAGTTTTCAATATAACTACCCTGATTTCAATGCACTTGCGCCACTTGTCCCTAAGGCTTTTAATTCCCGACAACCAGAAATCTCCCGACTGCTGTACAATCCACTTCTGCACAGCGAGCTCGACATCTTCATCGTCCCCAAACCAGCGTCCACGCAGGGCAGCCTTGAGCTGGCGGAATAAAAAGTAGTCGCTAGGGGCCAGATCTGGACTGTAGGGGGGATGGTTGAGTTCCTCGAACCCGCACTCGCGCAGGGCAGCTTGTGCAACTCTGGCCTTGTGGACTTTGAGGACGTTGAAGTTGATCATGGGGCGTGAGCTTTCTAGGGACCCAACGGGCAGAGACCTTGGTCATGGCCAAATTGTAGTGGATGATGTTGATAACACTTCCATGTGATATTCCAAGATCTCGCTCGATTTCTTCGACCTTCACCCGTCGATTTTCGAGGATCCTCCTGTCCACACGGGCCACATTGTCCTCGTTAGTCACGTCAGACTATCTTCCTGGACGGGGTCATCTTCAAGGGACTCACAACCATGGCGTAACTCCCTATTCCAGCAAGCAATGGTTGCATAAGAAGGGGCGGTGTCGGTTTACACTGCAACCATGCGTTCATCGATCTCTTTTGCATTCTTGCCTTCCTTCGTCAAAATTTGATCCCTGCGCGGTGCTCAACCTTCTCTATTGTTGAAAAATTTGTGACAGACGATCTGCGACCAGCTACTGCTTCTTAAATAGACGAGGCAGGAGCGTGCGGTTGCAGGTCCTGACTTCTCATAACTTGTTCTAACACCCCCACAAATAGCCATCCCCCTTCCTCTGTTTTGCCCTACCGATTCGCAAAACTTATTGACCGCCCCTCGTATTTCAATGAAAATTACTGCTTTGGTTTACGTCATTTTTATTTTTCGACAAACTTCGATAATTATCGTTTCTTATTTCTCATGATATATGTGATTTTCTATACATTTAACTCTTTACAATTTATTAAATTTTCTTCCTGGTTCCATATTTACCGGGCAGATCAATAATTCTAAAGCTTTCCCATTGCATCGACCAAATGAGTATTTATGAGTTAGACTTTTTAACCTTTTTTTTACAGACGTTTGTGAGAGAATATTAGCCATGTCTTACCATAATGACGCAATATAAATTTTATTGAATACAATACGACTGAAATCTATTTATAATCTATACCACACCGTCTTAAATGAGTCGTGAAATCGAAGTCATTTACATTATTTGCTGTTATATTCGATATTTTATATTCCCATCGTAAATCTATTCCGAGTAATTTTTCGGAGAATAGGTATCAGACATATACCGGGTATTGCAAAAGTCCTGTTACACTCGTTACGACGCTCTTAAAAATGGAAATAATAATAATTTTGAAGCCTTTAGACACGTTTTTATTGTTTTAATATATAAATATGTGTTTATATTGTGATATTGATCAATTGGGCCGCCCTCAGTGGCGGGCACGAGCTCCAGGCGAGACCTGAAGGCCGCGCACACGTTGGGGACGAAGTCCTTCCTCGTGCTGGCCTACACGCGGTTGACGGATGACTTCAGCTTATTGACGTTAGTGTGGCGGACCTTGCCGGCATTGCCTTCGACATGAGCATATACGCTGAAGTCGAGAGGATTGAGGTCGACAACTGCGGCGGCCAAAAGTCCTGCAACCAGAACTTCATCTTCGACCTCAACCACTGTTGCACGGTCTTGGCCGAGGGAGCCGGGTCTCCGTTCAGCTAAAAAAGTCCTCCGCCTTCTTCGTGATCTTTTTAACCCAGGGCACTACTTTTGTGGCCAAGATGTTCCTATAATTGGTCGCGCTGATCTGTAAGTGGCTGCGAAGAACACCGGCGGCATCTTCTCGTCATTCGAAGCCACGTCGCCGAGCATCATCATGGAGGCTGAGTACTTGCTTGTGCACACGTAGCAGACCTGGGAGACGAAGATTGCCTCGCGTTCTTACTGCTTGTTCTGCGTGAGAAAAAATCAGAAAAAAATTAGAATTCGATTGTCATGAGTCTTCAAGTCATTGTGAAGGCGACGGCAGCGCTCCAGGGTGCTGTCCTCGGATGCATTGGTGAGCAGAAGAAGTCTTTCCACACACCTCAAGGACTCGCCGCCCTCTTCTTTGATGGTGCTAGCCACCGTGGCCACTGAGGTGTTCTTCTTATTCGCGAGCGCAGTCATTTTGAGTTTCAGAGCACTTTCGAAGGCTTTGTACAGTCAAACGGTTGAAAATTTGAGGTCTGCCTGAATCAGGTCCATCTATAAGGTCTTCCCCGAGCTTGAGCCTCTCAGCAAATCTCTAGAGGGTTATTCGGCGGACGTTGAGACTCTTGGCAATACCGGACTTATTGTGGCTTTTGCGAAAGTTTAAGTTTGTTTGACGGACTTTTTATATCACACTCGTAAACATCTCGAAAGATAAAAAAACTCTAGTATAACAGAATATTTCAAAACCAGTTATGATAGTTTTACCTGCAGATGATATAAAATTCTGCCAATTAATTATGAATGAATGTTGCAAAATTTTCCAAATATTGACCATTACCCAAATTCATTGGAATGAAATATCCTCTTGAATCTAAGCGCACCTTTGGTTTGGATTTAACGAAAGAAAACGCGTTTTTCATAATAATAATAATACTTGTGGCTCCAAGAAAACTTTTATATTTTTCTTAATTTTTATATTATTGCTAAGCTTTCGTCATGCACTTATGGCGTCTTGAGAACGTTTAAATTTTCTAAAGTCCCATATGCGAATATTCAGGGTCCAACCGATATTCGTTAGTATGATGACTCGGCGAAAAACAAAACAGTGTTTTTATTTTTTGAGATATATTCGTCAAATTCGGGTCAGTATATGTTTCATGACATGTTCTATCGATTTTACCCAATGAATCCGTCTTTGGCCTCCATGACAGCCTCAAGGTGACCTCGGAACCGGCCACATGCCTTACTCCCTATCTGCCGTTTTAGGTCCTTAATAGCCCTGGTAATCCTGTCTCTCATCTCGGCCTTCGTGTTGCAGCTGGATTTGTTGGCCTCTCTTTTCATCGGGCACCACCCAAAAAAGTCAAGAGGTTGCAGTCAGGCAAGTTGGGAGGCCAAATTTCAGGTGCTGTGTGATCGAAGAAATTCTTCCTCAGGCAGGCTTGGGTCTTTCGGCTAGTGGAATAGTGTGCAGATTCTTGCTGGAACATGCTCGGAACGCGAATGTAGCCCTCAGGGAAGAGGCAAGGTGACATGACGTCGCCTTCACTGCTGACGACATCGCAGACCATGATTCTTGCTAAAAGTTTTATCTGCATGACTCTGGGTACGTTCTTGAGTGCGACAGCGAGCCGCCTGTTGTTCTTGGAGTTGATCTTCTGATCTTAGGAAAGATTCCCCTAGTCTTAGAAGAACCAAAGCATGTCTGGCTCACAACTGGTGTTTGAACTTATTGGTAAACTTCTTCGTGTGTTCTTGTCGCTTTTCCTGCATAGCTTTGGACAAAAAATTGTACTTTCCTCATCTAGTATATATAGTAGCGAATGTCCTTATGCATTACCAGCTTGATGAGCTTTTTATCGGCACCTTTCTCTCATGCATTGCCACACATCGGCTATTTGGGATCACCATTAATGTTCTTGATTTCATGGACGAATTCCTACGTTCTGATGGCGCAAGATGGTCGATCATGTGTTTTCCTCTCTGCTGTCACCTAGGTCGATTTCTGAATTTTCTAGTTCCTTTCTGACCTTTTCCAGCATCCTACTGCTGACTAAGGAAATGTGTAATCTCCTTGTTTGTCCTTCTGGTGCGGATTCCAAGGAGGACTCCATGCCTCTTCCACAAATAGGAAAGTTCCAAATTTTTCATAGTCAATTATTCTGCAAAAATATAAAGCATAAATTTTTATAGTTTTTAAGAAGAAAAAAATGGAAAACTAAGGTAAAGGAATATGCGTAAAATTAGCATTTAAAAATTGCAAAAGAATTCCGGCCGTACCCAGTATATAACCAATTGGAGTGGAGACTAGTTTATGGGTGAACGCTGCTAAAGACAATCAACATTGGGTTAAGTACGATTCATGGCCAGAAACTCATCGACAGAGTTATATTTTATATTATAGAAATGGTGCTTAAAGTACAAAGAAATCAAAAGGAAAACAAGACAAAAAAATATGTATTTATTTTCAAAGAATATCTTATATATGTAAGATTAAAAATTACATTATTACTTTATTATTTTATTGTATTTTTAGATTTAATTTTACGATTGCGAATAAGTTACTTAGCAACACAGTCATTTTTTTTCGAAATGATCTTTGATAAAAATAGAGGATTGGTTTAGAAAATCTTCTCTTTATTCATTTTTATTTATTTCTGGCCGTTTCGTTATTATATTAATAACACTTTCAAAGTCTAAATAATCTATCTCCGAGTTATTTATAATAATGTAAAGTCAAGTTATAAGTGGTGCACAACTATATATTTTATCTTGATGTTTATTTTATATAAATTTATTGAGCTATATTTTTATATTATAGTTAGGAATGTCATAAAAATATGTTTAACGTTTTACGAAATTCATCATATATGATGGTTAAATTTGGTTGTTTGTCTTTAATTAGAATTACTTCTGCTAGTTTGGGGGCTTTTCTGCTATTGAATTTGTAAATAAATTTGAAGTTTATGGATTAAATAAATAATAAAATAATAAGGTAATAACTTGATTTTTTATCTTCCCATGTATATGTTTTTTAATAAATAAATACCCTTTTTTTCTCTTATTTTCGTTTTGGTTCTTTAGATTTTAAGCGCAATTTCTAGAATAAAAATATAACTTTAGCGATGAGTTGGCTGGCGATGAATTGGATGGCAATGAGTTGGTTGGCAATGAGTTAGCTGGCGATGAGTTTGGCTGGCTATGATTTAGTTGGTGATGAATTTGCTGTCGATGATTTAGCTGGCGATGAGTTGGCTGTCGATGATTTAGTTGGCGATGAGTTAGCTGGTGATAAGTTGTTTGGCGATGAGTTGACTGGCGATGATCTAGTTGGCAAGGAGTTGGTTGGCAATGATCTAATAGGAGATGAGTTGGCTGTCGATGATTTAGTTGGCGATGAGTTTGCTGTCTATGATTTAGTTGGCGATGAGCTTGCTATCGATGATTTAGTTGGCGATGAGTTGGCTGTCGATGATCTAGTTGCGATGAGATGGTTGGCAATGATCTAGTTGGCGATGAGATTGCTGTCGATGATTTAGTTGGCGATGAATTGGTTGGCAATGAGTTGACTGTCGATGATCTAGTTGGCGATGAGTTGGTTGGAAATGAATGATCTAGTTGGCGATGAGTTGGCTATCGATGATTTAGTTGGCGATGAGTTGACTGTCGATGATCTAGTTGACGGTGAGTTGGTTGGTGATGATTTAGTTGGCGATGAGTTGTTTGGCGATGAGTTGGCTGTCGATGATTTAGTTGGCGATGAGTTGGTTGGCGATGAGTTGACTGGCGATGATCTAGTTGGCGATGAGTTGGTTGGTGATGATTTAGTTGGCGATGAATCGGTTAACAATAAGTTGGCTGTCGATAATTTAGTTTGCGATGAGTTGGCTGTCGATGATTTAGTTGGCGATTAGTTGGTTGGCGATGATCTAGTCGGCGATGAGTTGGTTGCTGATGATTTAGTTGGCGATGAGTTGGTTGGTGATGATCTAGTTGGCGATGAGTTGGCTGGCGATAAGTTAGTTGGCGACGAGTTAGCAGCGGTGAATCGTCCCATACCCGAAATATGGGGTTTGTGGTTACTTCATATTCTTTCAGAAGTACCTAAAATATGATACCGTGCAGGTGATAACTAAGTAATAAAGTTCGGTCGGTTCTTCATCAAATTTGTCTCTGTGGTTCACTTTTTACCCTCTGATTAAACTGATGTTGCTAATTTCATTTTCTTATGAAGGTCAATACATTTTTATTTGAAATTAACGATTTTGTGAAACTTACAAAATGCGGGTCCTCTCTGCCTCACCCTGTACATATGTGCATTTGTTTCGCAAATTCCTTAGGTCATTTGGTTTCTCCATCTTATTATAGAAAGATTATATTTTTTTTTGAATAATATAACTTTATACTATGATTATAGGAGATATTTTAAGACATATTTTAATGCTTTCATGGTTAGTTTTAGTGGTGTGCACGAGTCTAAAATGGTTCCGGATCGGAACCATTTTACTTTTCAACGAATATTTTTGGCAATAATATCGTAACTATTTGGGCGATTCTAACAAAATCCGAAAAACTTATGTTGTTTTACGTTTTCTTTCGAATGATATAATTTCCAAGGTCATCCCAAGGTTAGTCCGGGAACTATTGAAAGTTTTGAAAGTCATGTCAGAATAACTGAAAGCACGTGACTTCGGTCTGTTGACTTTGTTTCTAAAAGAGAAGAAGCCTCTAAAGAATCAAGTCGTACCAGGTTTTCTCGCTTATAATCTAATATTCTATCCTATTGAGTACTCGAAATGAGTATGTATAAACTGCCATTAATTCTTATATAATCTTAAATAAATGATTCTAAGCTTTCTTACACAGTTTATTGCACGGTGTTGTGGCGAGTGGGGCAAATTGCATTAATATTTCTTCTTTATTTCCCGCTCCATTCACCACCACTTTTAAATCCGATGCTTACATATGAACATTCATGTCCGTCAATTTTGTGTAAGTCTTGAATTAAAGCTAACCCGAATTGTGGGCTGTACATTTGTGATCACTTTGACAGAATTTAGTCCGATTTCCGATATACACAAACATTCAGATCATTATATCAGAATGTTTTATTTGAGTTGCGTTGCCGTTAGATTTTATTATCTGTCTACGGCCATTTACCATAAATTATTACCTCCTCGCATTACCTCCTTTAAAAGAAAACTCGACAATCAATGAATCTAATCTTGCCAGTGCCATCGGAGAAAGGTGAAATGATATGTTTCAATTGAATCGTGTAATCTGAAATCAGAAAATTGGTAGCAAAATTACAAAGTGGTCCCTGGCAAAATACGAAGAATATTTATCAAAATATGACGCCCGGATCCCGCTGAAACGAAGTTTTCGCTTCTACTGAACTTTCGATCTTGCCAGTAGGACTGTGCTAAATTCTATCGATCTTGCCAGTAGGACTATGCTAAATTCTATCCATCTTGCCAGTAAGACTGTGATAAGTTCTATCGATCTTGCCAGTAGGACTGTGCTAAATTCTATCGATCTTGCCAGTAGGACTGTGGTAAGTTCTATTATTTTATAGCATTTACTAAGGGTCGTTAACTCGTAATCCTTGATTTCTGCTATTTTAACCACTTAACTTTACCTTTTTATTATCAACAAAGTTGACAAAGATGACTAATTTTTTTAATCTTCCTGAGTGACAGTTGTGACGAAGATGAGAATCAACAAACGTAGTAACTCGGGATTTTTTTTAAAAATACACCAATCTGAAGGTGTATCCGTATATACTCAGGTTGACTATTATAGCAACGCATTTAAGTCCCACTCTGAACAAGGGCGTAAAGATACGAAATTGAGCGTTACCAAGGCAAATACGTGACGTCAAAGAGATAGATAGAGAGAGAGAGAGGAAGAGAGAGAGAGAGAGAGCGGGAAAGAGATAGAAAGTCAACAAACTATTATCTCGAAAATTTTTAGAAAAAAACATCCATCTTTTTTTGTACCCGTATATTTTCGGGTTAGCTATTAAGAGCCGGGCATTGGAGTCTGTTCTGACAAAGGGTCTAAGGATATGAAATGGCGCGTTGCCAAGGCAACCAAGTGACGTCAAAGAGAGAGCCAAGAGACGTAATAGAGCGGAAATTTTCTAAAATACATCAATCTTTTGATATACTCGTATATAATCGGGTAAACTGTTTAGAGTCGTGTTTTTGATTCCCCTGTATATGCAATCAATTCCATATAGAGGTAAAAGCTTACTCGATGATTTGATGTTAATATAATGTGAGGAAGTACATCTGTGAGGTTTGGGATAAATCGTCATATTATGCTCCATCGAGTATGTTTAGTTACCGGATGGAGTCCCGACTCAGATCAACTTCACAGCGGTTGTCATATAGAAAGCTGTGAATAAATCTCGGATTAAACTGCAAGGAGACATGAGGGTGACAGAGGGGGACTTAGAATGAAGGATGCCAGAGAGTGGGTGGAGAGAGGAAGGAAGAGGGAAAGGGAGAGAGGGATATTAGAGGTAAGGAAATTACAGTTGAGCTCAGCGACATTATTTAAGTTTTCGGACCTATGTTAATGCCCGTTCTTAGAAGCTGTCTCGTAACTTGTTCTATCTAAATTATGGACGGAAGAACAGTTCACAAGACCCCTCACCAAACTACTCTCGGGCGACCAACGCCTGTGAACTAGACTTCAAAGATCCACGATATTGCATTTTTCCCTACACTCCATCATATCCGAAAAAAGCGTTCCGGCCATGCCTATTTTCTAATTTGGGGTTCATCTAACACATCCAACTAGAATTAGTTAGTGCGGAAATTTAAACTTCTTACCTTGGCTTCATCCCGCAAGATGAACAACAACGTTGACTTCTCAGCCAGTATCAAAGGACTGACGCTGCGGGAGAAAGAATTCCGCCTGTCCTTTGACGTTATCTCTCTATTATTTTCTGTTCTATGAAAAAAACTCACTAAAACGAGTGACTATAACGCCTTGAATTCTAACTGTAATCAACCGTATTTCTATAGGACAAAAACTTTACCACCAGAAGAAGGTCCAGCCTATAGGGTCTCCAAATTCAGTCATCATCGAGAGAGTTGAGTCGTTTGCTTTCACCGGTCCCCTTACCCCTACTGTATTGGTAAGTTATGATGATAACACGTCTGTAACCCTCAAAATGCAAATTATGCTAGATTTCCACTTTCATATTAATAACATTTCCCTGAGAGATAATTTATGATGGAGATGAAACAGGGCGCCAAGTGAGCCTTCCTGGATGCCTTAGTTATGGTTCAACCCGACGAGACTCTACAGACTACAGTCTACAGGAAGAAGATACAAACGGACGAGACTTTGAATATTCACAGTAGTCACTCGGGCAAACAAGAGAAACACTATCAGCACTTTGTTTTAAATGAGCTGTAGTACATTGCAACAGCAAGCATTTACGGGTTGATGAAGAAAATAAGTGAAAGCGGTTTTGGCCCAACAACTATCCGAACCGGTTTGCAAACTCGGCAAGTGGACTACGACACCACAGCAATAACGAGATATAACGTAAGAGAATGACACTTCCTTGTATCACCAGGACATTGGCGATAACTACCTGAATCCTTCAACGACAAAACATCGACATAACATACAAACATACGCACCAAACTACCTCACCAAAGTAATGTATAAACAGAATGCATGATAAGGCTAGAACTGTAATCGTGTCAGAAATCTGATGCAAGTGTCCATCCAAGTACGTTGAACAGACAAGAAAACAACTCCGGACCAGAATCGAGGAACAGTAAAGGGATATAGGGGAGACTCGAGGTGTAAATAGAATTACCAGTTTTTGGCGGATTTTATTCGTGAGACAGGTTTACCAATATATAGGGGTGTCGGACGAAATTCGGACGTTTTAGGTCTCACCGTCGAGTTTGCTCTGACTCCCAAAGTTCTTACGGGGAATCCGTTTATAGGCTGGGTTCCAAAGGTAACTTAGACGAAAACCAAATCGAGACAAGAAACAACCTAACCAAGACAAAACCAAAGATAAAAATACAAACAAAACCAAATAGGAAAGGAGGCAAAGTACCCACAATAAAGCAAAATAAAAAAGGGTAAAATAAAAAACAACAAGAATAAATACAAAACTAAACAAAAGTTAAACAAAAAGAGGAAAAATAGCCCACAGAAGAAATAAAGCAAATAAAATAAATAAAATAAAATAAAAAAATAAACAATAGAGGCAAAGTGCCCACAAAAATAAAATAAATGAAGTAACTAAAGAGAAAAAATAGAGTTTTCAAATAATGTTAATTTAATTGAAAGGCTTGAAAGCCACGACAGAGAATGAATTAAAATAGAGCAATTATATATATATATATATATATATATATATATATATGTATATATTTATATATAAATATATATATATATATATATATATATATATATATATATATATATATATATATATATATATATATATATATATATATATATATATATATATATATATATATATATATATATGTCAACGGAAGAATCAGACTGGCTCTCTCTGTCAAGATTGCCAACAGTGGAAAGACTGGAGGCAAAGGAAGGAAAATAGGAAAAGCAAAATACGGAAGAAGAATCTAGGCGATGCCCTAATCACTAGGGCGACCCCTATTACACCTACTACACATTTCCTCACTTATTTCATCATTATCATTATTATTTCTGGTCTTGTTACTCTGAGGAAGCTCCAGAGGAGCAAAAGGTCAGTAATAAAGAACCTCGCACCACTTGTAGTATCCCTTATTCTCCCTCTCCAAATATATATATATATATATATATATATATATATATATATATATATGCCCCCCACCTCTCACTTCTGTTCAGTCCTCTTCTATTGTGACTGTAATTTAGGCCCAAGCTAATGGTTGCGTGTGTCTCACGCGCTTTCCTGTCACTTTGGTGCCACGAGCCAAGCCGGCACTTGCCAAACGCTCAAATATGCCAAGAATTTGAATCATATTTTAGCACATTCTGATTCTTCCATCACCATCTAAATTTTTCTACTACTACTACTAGTATAATAATAATAATCATGATTTACAGAAATTGGTAGGCACAACACAAATAAATTCCTTTTTTTTCCTCTCATCCCCCTCCTCCGAAAGTGCGCGCGAAGGATGAAGTGATTCGCGCCATTTTCTCCTCTTCGCGCGCAAACAGACTTGGCGAAATACCAACCATGAACGTCTATGTGCGAAGCTTCAGGACAAAGACAAATTTCAAAGGCTTACTTCATTTTATGAATAAATACAAGAGTTGTCTTTATTTCAACGATTAAAGACAACAGATCGGAAATAAAGACACGAAATGACTTTTTAGGAATCTTAGGGTTTTATAAAGACTGTCCGTGTGGGAAGCAGCGAAGCTGATAACTGAAGTCAAAATGGGGCATTATCTGGGGGAGCTCTAAAATTAGAGGAAAGTTAATTACACAGATACACAAATATTCTATACAAATTATAAATATTTCCCCTCACACGTTTGATGAGTTATTTATACACACATGCAGCATGGGAATGGTCACAGCGCACGAATTTACACATCTACGTACATTAAAAGCACCCTACTTACGTATTTAAATGTGGCACTCTCCTAATGGATTGAAGAGGCCGAGGGGCTCTTCCTTGTAATGCCTCATCTCTTCCCCAACCTAATGGGTTGAAGAGGCCGAGGGGCTCTTCCTTGTAATGCCTCATCTCTTCCCCAACCTAATGGATTGAAGAGGCCGAGGGGTTCTTCCTTGTAATGCCTCATCTCTTCCCCAACCACATATGTTTAAATATATACAATGCCCCTCTATCCCCTTTAATCTTTCTCCTTTAATGGTGGAACTGTTTATTGCCCCCCTCACGCGTTACGTTGTGAGTTCCCCATATTTACATTATACAATAAAATATATATAACTTTACTCAATCCTAGATAGATAAGTCAAATTAATCTAAACCACCAACACGCAAATAATTATCTATTCTATAAACGAGTTAATAGAATACTATCACCATCATTGGTGGGAGAAGATTAATTGTATTAACTCTATTAGAAAGAAAGTACTTCTCTACATCACGTTAGCAGAATTTTCTTTATCTGAAGCTAGTAACTAGGAATAGTACAACATAGGACCTTAAACAAAGGATATGTATTGGTGTCACCCAAGTTGAGAATGTTTTACATTCCTTAATCAAGTAGGCTGCTAATCCAATCGTCTCTTAACTGAAACGCTGCATAACGTTAATCCAAGCTTCTCTTAAACATTCTGCTCTTAACTGAAACGCTGCATAACTTTAATCTAGGCTCATCTTAAACATTCTGCTCTTAACTGAAACGCTGCATAACGTTAATCCAGACTTCTCTCAAACATTCTGCTCTTAACTGAAACGCTGCATAACTTTAATCCAGACTTCTCTTCAACATTCTGCTCTTAACTGAAACTCTGCATAACTTCAATCTAGGCTTATCTTAAACATTCTGCTCTTAACTGAAACGCTGCATAACTTTAATCTAGGCTTATCTTAAACATTCTGCTCTTAACTGAAACGCTGAATAACTTTAATCTAGGATTCTCTTAAACATTCTGCTCTTAACTGAAACGCTGCATAACTTTAATCTAGGCTTATCTTAAACATTCTGCTCTTAACTGAAACGCTGAATAACTTTAATCTAGGATTCTCTTAAACATTCTGCTCTTAACTGAAACGCTGCATAACTTTAATCCAGGCTTATCTTAAACATTCTGCTCTTAACTGAAACGCTGCATAACCTTAATCCAGACTTCTCTTAAACATTCTGCTCTTAACTGAAACGCTGCATAACTTTAATCCAGGCTTCTCTTAAACATTCTGCTCTTAACTGAAACGCTGCATAACTTTAATCCAGTCTCCTCTTAAACATTCTGCTCTTAACTGAAACGCTGAATAACTTTAATCTAGGCTTCTCTTAAACATTCTGCTCTTAACTGAAACGCTGCATAACTTTAATCCAGGCTTCTCTTCAACATTCTGCTCTTAACTTAAACGCTGCATAATCTTAATCAAGTCCTCTTCTAAGTATTTATCTCAAAGATGAAACGCTGCACTAAATCAAGTCGTCCACTAACGGGTATTGCAAAAGTTATGTTACACTTGTTACTACGAGTTCAACAAACGACACAATGAGAGTTTTGATGCAGTTAGAAACGTTTTTTATTGCCTAAACATAAGACTATGTGTTTAAATTGTAATATTACTCAATATGGTGTCCCTCGGCGGCGAGCACGCGAGCCAAGCAAGACCTGAAGGCTATGCACACATTAGGATGAAGACCTTCCTCATGCTGGCCCACACGCGGTTCACGGAAAGCCAGCTCATCGACGTTGCGGTGGTTGATCTTCCAGGCCTTGTCCTTGACATGCGCCCATACGTGGATAGGATTGAGGTCGGGCGACTGAGATGGCCAAAAGTCCTTCGACCAGAAGTGCATCTTCGACCCCAACCACTCTCGCACAGTCTTGGCCGCGGCACCGTCCGGCTTATTCATGATCTCTCTCATTCAGGGCAAGACTTTCGTGGCCAAGATGTCCCTGTAATCCGCGAACAACACTGGCGGAATCTTTTCGCCATTCGAGGCCACGATGCCGAGCATCATCACGGAGGCCGGGAGCTTGGTCGTGGACACGTAGCGGACCTTAGAGTTGTCCTGGCTTAAGTTTACCACCAGACGTTCAGCTTGTTAATGACCGGATCGATCACCGCGGAATATTTTCATCATAAAAAATAAGAATTCGATTGCCATGAATCTTGAAGTCGTTGAGAAGGCGACGACAGCATTCCCGACGTTCGACGTTGTTCTCGCATACAGTCGATGAAGAGCAGCCTTTTCACGCACCTCAAGCTATTGCCGCCCTCCTCCTTGACGACGCTAAACACCGTGGCAACAGAGATGTTTTTCTTCTTCGCGAGCGTAGTCATTTTGAGCCTCAGAACACTTTCGAAAGCCCTTTTCACAGCCAAACTCTTGAAAACTTGAGGTTAGTTCTAACGAGGTCGATCTTTCAGGTCTTGCCTGTTCTTGACCCTCTCCGCCAATTTGTGGACGCTCATCCTGCTGACGTTGAGCGGCTTGGCGATGTAGAACTTCTTGTGGCCCGCGTGCAGGATAGCAGAGATCTTAATTCTTCTGATTCCATTATCATACACCTGCACATAATGGAAAATACGTTTTAATGGCACATGCTTGAAAAGCAGAACGTTAAGTTTGCTTGACGGAACTTTGTCTATCACACGTAAACCTCTCGAAAGATAAAAAGGAGTGTAGCAATACCTTTGCAAAACCCGCTAAGCATTCATCTCTTAAATAAACGCTGCATAATTGTAATAAATCATCTTCTAATTATTCAACGTCACACAGTATGTGATCCAAGAAAGACAAATGCAATACTACCGGTGCTGAAGAAGCTTTGTGAGCAGAGACTTGGAGACAAACGTTCAGGGATGGTACCATCAGAAGTGGCTTCCTGGCCAGGCCCAGTGGTGCCACCGGACGAGAGATACGTCAAGCTGTCGAAAAAGTTTAGTTGCTCTAAACTCAAAAGAATTATGGTATGATTGGCATCTCACTTCGGTATAGGTATCGACGAGATAAGCCACGGGGGAAATAAGAGCCATTGGTGTCTGAGGGAGGCTCTGGTCTCGCGCGTACAAGTGCATAAGGCTCTGTGTACGCTGTAAAGAGCGACATCTACTCAGCATCGAGAAGTTGGCTCTTTACAGGTCCTCGTGAAAGGCACCGGTTGCCAAACGCAGTCAAGAATTATGGATCGAATCCACTTTCCGCAATTCACGCTAGAATATGAATGCGTGGAATTCGCAGCAACAATCTAACTTAGAACGAACAAAGGAGCATTCAAAATGTAGAGAGATAGCCTTATTAAAACCCCAAGTACTGAACGCTACGGAACTTGGAATATCCATAGCGTTGGTACAAGAGACCATATGGCAGTGAAGGAGCGGCCTCCAGGTGTGTCGTTGGTCAAATACAAGACCAAGAAAACGCTGCCATTAATATCACATCTAGAATAGGCCTTGGTCGTACACTTTGACATAGCGAGAGATGCGGTTCAGAGGCTGTTGGAGTCGACGCTCCAGAGTTGGCATCTGGGCCGCACCAAAAGTCATCGAAAGTCCATTAGGTAGGGTGTAACGAGAACATCTTCCGGCATCACTCTGGCTATACGATTAATGATCAAAGCAATACCAATGATGATAGACATACGAGTATATAGTGAATTCTTATCATTTAATATGACATATGGCTTTCTATCTGAGTGGCACCTATTCAGCCAACTAAATAATAAGCCTAATGTCCCATGTGGCCTCAACTTAAACATTATCCTCTAATGCAAAATCTTATCAAATGTCTTGATAAATCCTTAATATTCCACCCTGTATATAATATGTTCTAGATTCAGGATTCTCTCAAGTTAAGCCGAATTGATTAATTACGTTAACCCTAAGATAAGGAAGGATGAACTAATCAATGAATCAGGAAGAGTTTATTATAGCGTTTGGGGGGTTATTTTTATTATCGTCCACCTGGCGACTACCTATTTGGGCATAAGTCACCATAATTTTTATTTATAACGTAATCTAATGTGATAAGCCCAAGATAATAGAACCATAACGTGTTATTTATAACATTTAGGTACAGGTTTATAACCCAGTCCGTCATACGTAAAAAACAGAACAAGAGAAAGAAGGATAGAGATGTATATATTTTTTAGTGAAGAATCGAAATATATACATTGGCATTGTGGATTTTCCTTTCTGTGTTCATATGGATTCTGTTGCTTCTCATATTTGTGTGTATAGATGGAATGTTTCAGTGTACCTGTGTCTCTGATTATCCAACTCTATATTCATCGACAGTATACTTTATGATATTTATTTGTTTATATGTTGCCATGTGTCTGTCTGTTTCTATCTATTTCTAAACTTAGTAATAAAAAAAAAGAGTTTTCGATCCGTGCGAAATGGGCAATTGAGACTCCGCCCTTTTCTCTTCTCCAACAATTTGGTTAGGTAGGGTGTCATATTTGATTGTCAATAATTCCTTTAACCTTTTGGAAAATCCAATTTGGGTGTGCATCCAATCCTACTGGCATCAATATCATCTCACATTACAATATATATATATATATATATATATATATATATATATATATATATATATATATATATATATATATATATATATATATATATATCATCACCAACTCTATAATATAAAAAGTGATTTTTTGAGTATTTGAATAATAATTTCATCTTAGTTTGGTTATGACTTATGTTTTTATCAAAGTTATTTTTATTAATTCTTTTATAATATCAAAAAACAAAATGGTGAAATTCAGAAATAAATATAAATATCAAAATTCTGTGAATTTTTTTAAACCCCAAAGAATTACAAATGGTGAAGTTCCGAAAATTTATTTTTATATATCTTCTTCTATAACTATATTTTAGCAACGTGATATTTTGAAAGGGTTGAAATTTAGTTTAGAGTTCCTGTTTACAATTATTATAATTGACGAAGTTCAGAAAATTTATAAAAATTTAACCATGGCTGCTTTTTTATTTTAAATTTTAATCTTAGTAGTACTTTCAAATTATACTAAGATTAAAATTTAAAATCTAAAAAAAAGCAGCCCATGGTTAAATTTTTCTCAAAAAAGAACTCTAAACTAAATTTTCCCCCTTTCAAAATATCTCTTTGCTGAAATATAGTTATAGAAGAAGATATATAAAAATAAATTTTCGGAACTTCACCATTTGTAATTCTTTGGGGTTTAAAAAAATTCACAAAATTTCGATAGGCCGTATGCTAAAACTAATGGGAAACGCACATTTGAACCAAAAAACTTTTTTTTATATATTTCACATTTTAGCCTTTTGCATATAATAAATTTATAAATAATTGTGAAGCTACACTAAATCTGATAAAAGTGCATTTCACATTTTTCTTAGCATACGGCCGTATTTATTTCTGAACTTCACCATTTTGTTTTTTGATATTATAAAAGAATTATTAGAAATAACTTTGATAAAAAACATAAGTCATAACCAAACTAAGATAAAATTATTATTCAAATACCTCCCCAAATCCCTTCTTAAATTATAGAGTTAGTGATGATGATGATGATGATGATGATGATGATATTTGTCGTCTCAAGTCTCACAATGAAGCGCGTGAGTGGAGCAATAATTGAAAAAAATCCCACAGGAAAGATGAAAAGCGGAATCCAAGCACTTTCGAAATATATTCACTTGATTCTTTGGGATTGAACTTTAATAATGTCAGTTACATCAACATCTTTTGGAGTGCTTGGCACTTTCCATGCCCTGAATTGGGCGCGCAATTTCATACTCCTTAACTGCTTTGTATCATTTCGTGTCTGATGGCCATTACAATCATTCGACTCTTCTCATTGATTTTTCTCTCCTCCGGATTTGTTTTACCTTATCCTTTAGGGCTGTTATTTCTTGTATTATTATCGCTATTCTAATGATTCTCTTATTGCATATGATACTTCTAAAACTGGATTTTTTATTGTAGAATCAATGGCCTTTCACAAATCCCATTATATTCGATTATCTCTCTAATTGTTCCATCGCGTATCACGTTTCGCCTATAAACTAAAAGTATTTTCGTCGCCTCAGTCTTTATATTGTGTTTGAAAATTGCAGATTTTAAAATGGTAACGTTTATATTTATTGTCGAGCATTTTCCATCTCTTCCAGAATTTATACAAACCCTTTAATAGTTATTTATTCGATAAACCTTGCTCCATCTGAATACAACTATTCTGCGCTTTATAGAGCGATCGTATCGATGGTTACATAAGATTGTATACAAACTTTTGTCCGGTAAATAAACAAATATTTCCTCGAAATTCTGAGGTCTATGACTACTGAAATTTAGTTTACGCTATGCATAGTCTATGTAGTCTCCATGGCAACGCGAAAGTCGGTTGACTTATATAAGGCTATGCGTAAGCTTGGCACTGCCTATATGGACTTTCTACCACTGATGATTATTTTGGTTTTTCTTGAATAAATATTATTTATAGGACAAATTTTGTATACGATCCTCTATATTCCCTAGAACTTGCTTCACCTAATTTACACTTATTTCCGAGTTTATAGAACCAAATTGAGAGCTGATTATTGCACGGACCTTGGTCCATCTTATTACAAAGCCATCTTGATAGCTCTTTACTCCCTAGACTTTGCTTTCTTTGATTACCAATTATTCAGGAATTTAGAGACTCAACTTGATGGACTTAATACTTACCACATAGGCATAGGTGGAACCTACCCTCTCTATATATTTTTCCCCAAACCTAAAGTATTTTATAGAAACGCTGAGTAGGCTGAAGCCTAGGGGCTCAGCAAGAACAGGGGCCCGCCAATAGCAGGGGCCCATGCAACTATTTTTTTAGTGTTAAAAGTTAACACTAAGGATACGGCAAACGCAAATAAACACAATTTAAAGCAAATAAATACAATTTAAAGCAAATAAATGCAACCTAACGCCTGTATTGGTGGGCCAGAAAACAAATAAAGGTTGAAAATCGGTACTGTTCCTATATATTCCATTTATTTTCATTTATTTCCATTTATTTAGACCCCGGAAAGAGACAAAATGATCAACTGCCTCGCCGGTAACTATCCGTGTCTTACCTCTCTTCCCTCTCACTCTGTTTGTCTGTCCGTTTCTTCCTCTCTCTCTAACTTTCTATTTCTCTCTCCTCCTCTCTTTCTTACCTACTATATATTCCATTTACTTTAGTTCATCAATAATATGGTTGCTTTCTTTCGCAGAAGAATGTCTGGGGTTCCATCAATACATAAGTCTGGATGCGAGAAGAGAAAAGAAAAATAAGAGACTTTGAGAAGTGAAAGAAACGGACTGTCTCAAGTGGGTGTCCGTGAAAGTGGTTGTGACAAATATCTCTGTCGCCTCAGCAGTGTCTGCTGTCTAATCTACCCCTAAGGTAGTTTTTACCAGTGATGACGACAACCAACCATTAGCTAGTTTGAATACTGAGACACTACCAATCCAATCAGGGTCCAGGAATATTTCTAAACAGAATCTAAACCCAAATCAACCTAGTCGATTCAACCAAAGTACATTCCAATTTTTCCACCAACTTAGGGTTTATTATCAGTTGCGGAGCTCACTTATGACTGTGATATTGATTTGTGTCAAGACTTAACAAAGGAGATGCGTGATTTTTGGTGCAGGAAGGGTAGCAGTGACTGCTTCAATGAAACTGCAAGCATTGTTAACGCCATTCAAATAGATGGAAAACAAAAAATATTGGGTTTTTTTTTACTATTCTCTGCCAAATGGAGAAAAGAAGAAGAGAAGCCGGCTCTGTTATTCCCCAAGTACACGGAAAGCATTTTGCTTCCAATGCAAGGTGTTTTCACCAGAAGATTGTGCTTTCTGCAGAAGTGGTTTCAGGAACTGGGAAATGCCACACGACAAATGGTGGATCATAAGAGCAGTAAAGCCCACAGGGATGCTACCATGACCTTGTGCCGAGGAGCAAAAGTATCTGGCAGTGTGAATTCACTGTTGATAGAACAGTGCCAAGCCAAGCGCGTATATGCTAATGTTGTGCTGGAAAGAGTAGTTGCTACAATCTAATTTTTTGCTGAAAGAGGCCTAGCCTTTCGAGGTAATGACCGTGTGATTGGGTAACTAAACAATGGCAACTTCTTGGCCACACTGAAATTGATCCCATTTTAGCTATTCACTTGGAAAAGTACGGCAACAGGTGAAAGGGGTCAGTTTGTGTTACCTGTCTTCTACTACATGTGACCAAATCATAGCTATTATAGGGAAGTATTGAACACTATTATTGAGTAAACCAAGACAGCTAAATATTAATCAATTTCTATCGGCTCCACCTTTGATATAAGTCACTCTGACAAACTGTGTTGCCTTTTATCCTATGGCCTTGACAGTCAACCTCTTAAAAGGTTTGTGCAGTTTATTGAGATGAAGGGTCGCGGTACTGCATATCGTGAACACAGCATTTGCACTTTTTAAATTAAAACGTCAGATTAGGTAAAGTAATTGTAGAGGCTAATCATATGATAATGCGTCAAACATGAGTGGAAAATACTTAAGACTGAAAACAAGAATTCTGAAAAAGAATCCTCTTGCCGACTACATTCTGCTGTGGAAAACATTTCTGCTGCTTCAAATTACTGGATTATTACTGAATATGATGTGCCCCTGGCAATTTTGAGACCATTTTAGAACTCTGTAGGTGTTTTTTTCGTTACATGATAAAGGAAATATGAATTAACAATTAATGGAAGACGAAGCGTTAATGAAAAGGAAAAAATAAATTATAAGTTTGTAATTGTATTTATACACACTTGACTAGAATTTAGTCTTCTCCCTTCATTAATGGGGTGAGTTAACTGGTTGTACTCTCCCTTTGGTTGTGATCTACGTTGGTAGTTACTTGTGTATCATGCTGAATTTTATTCCCATTGATTTTAATAATTTTAAAGATATTTTTATAATTTAATTACTTTTCCTTGTTAAAACAAGTTAGCACTAAATCTTGTCTCATTTTCGTCCCTTAGTGGCAAAAGAAATGATAAATTGTTTATTTAAAATAACGTTAGACAAAGCCATGGTAATAGTATTCGAGTGAAAAGGGTCAATATCCTTGAGATGGACCATTCAGCCAAATTACATATGGTATTTCAGGTCTTAATTCACATTGAAAAATATGTCCTGACCTTCCTATTATCAATATTTCAGTTCTATCCTTCATTTTTCGTTGCCAACGAACAGAAATCGGTCATTACATTCGCGCAAAATCTAGATTTGATCCTTTAAAAATTCGGGATTCATTGGTGTCAACCATAGGAATATTGCCAATTGTCCTAATTGATGAGAGACACAAATTAGGTGTCACAAAATGGATTTAATCTTTCGTTTTATCCTTAACTGTTAATTTGTGTATTGAATACTTAAATATATAGGTATGAAATTGCGGGATGTGATTTTAACGCGATTATTTTATAAATACAACAGAGTATTCGTCAAATTGCCATCGCATAAGTAAATTTAAGACCATTGTGATATTGTGAACTTGTTATGAATAATAGGTCAATCGTATATAGCTCATTTTTACTTGCAATTAATCTAAGTCCAGGTAACAGAAATGAAGTATAATAAATCATCTTGTGGAAGACCATATTAATAAAAATAAAGGTGTATGAAGGAAAAAGGGCGGTGTGAAACGCAAGAAGGTAGTGTGTAGCGAGATGTGAACCAACACACTCCGCCTCGCCGAGATGAGTTTAACGGGTGCATGAGACCACTCGGCCATCCGGCACCTTAGAAAGCTGCGCCAAAATCGAGCTAATAAGTCGCCTCCTTCTAACCTCCCTCATTTTACAGATCTAAGCGAATTTTAAATCTTTATGAAAACTATATTTGACGTTTGACTTTAAATAACACTTTTATTTAAGTAAATATTTTGACATTAGAGACAAAATAAATGCGAAAATATTCAAAATTATCTCCCCCAGGATGAAATTTAAATAACGAGGCAGGTCCCTCTTTCTTTTTCTCTCTTTCCTCCCTCTTTGGGGGTTTAAGCCTATTGAGGAAGGGGGAGGTCTGCAAAAAGCTTTTCAGACCCTTATTTACTTAGTAAGAAAATTTCATATCTAAATCAAATGAAGGGACTTGAGCTATACTTTTTGGAGGAGAGTTGAGGTAATTATAACACTAAAAAGGACAGGCAGGCCCACTGAAGTTCATCCCTATATCTGCAGTATTAACCATCTTAAAATAGTAATCCAGAGGATATTTTTTTGTGATAGAAGAAATTAACCGGGGATGAAATTGTGAAAAATTTATCTTTCGAGATTACAATTTATCTTCAACTGATTGGGAAAATTTATAAATAGGGATATAGTTATTCAAAGATTTATTGAATGTTTTCAGGATAACTTCCTTAAGCTGATCGTACTCCTAACCAATCAGGAATTTTTTGTTTGAGAACATGTAGTCGGGGAATCATTAGGCACTAGTGACCATCAGATAGTTCGATTCACTCTGGGTAATAAAATAAACATTGTCAGGAATAATTTAAAAATTCCAAGTCTCCACGAGGGAAATTATTACATAGCTTAATAGAACAAATTGACCTGGAGGAGGAGTTCAGACAGAGGAATGCTTATGAGATGTGAGATATTTTCAAGCAATTTCTAAATATGCATCAGTAGCGATGCAACCCAAAGAATTGCAACACCGCTATCGTTTCCTACCTTATTGCCTTCAAAGCGCAACATATCCACTTTCTCGTCTCGTTTCATATACCCCTGAAGCGGATAGCTCCCCTTCCCAGGCCCCAGGTTCGCAAAAGGTCAACCAATCCCCGATTAGTGTCAAAAAAACTCCAACCCTGAAATCTCCCCTCTCTCCCAATGTCGATCGACGCCTCTTGCCTTCGAGTGATTATCAGTCTGATTTTTATGTGCCTTTAATTATATAATCGACTGATCTCTTACACGATATGAAGGACGAATAGCTTTATTTACCTCTCTAAAACTATGTTAAGTCTGTCGAGAAAAAAAAACACACCCAATGTAGGAAATCAAATCGGGAAAAATTCATAATATTCCTAACACAAATTTGCAAACAGCCAATCTGGCAACGTTTCGATCCAGTCTATATAGTAAGTAAGTAGACATTAATGCCCAATGAGACAGCAGGACCAATTCAACGTCAAGCCCGAGGAAATCGTAAAAGAAGCCGTACGAAGTGCTCGGGGAAGCTTGATAAGAGACAAAATCTGCGAAAGCCAAAACTTTGCACGTACCACGCAGTACCGTGCCGACGTAGTTTAGCGGTTAAGTAGTGCTGTTATATATATATATATATATATATATATATATATATATATATATATATATATATATATATATATATATATATAGGCTGCGTAAGCATTTTGCGACGATTTGTAGGAATGTAGGAAAGGACGCATAGGACATCCGAGAAAAGGTGTATTTAAATGAGAATCGGTACAAACACTCTCGATAATCCTTAAAACGCGCCTTTTTAATGAATCCACGATTAGCTTCAATATATGCTTTGATTCGGTGTCTGAAGCGTTTACATGCCTGAATCAGATGATCTTTATCAATTTTGGACACATTCTTTGTTATACCGGACTTGAGAGATTAAATAGTGTTATGGGTGTGTTGATTGACTTCCCTCTCGAAGTAATAGTCCAGTGGATTAAAGTTGTGTGAGCTAGGAAGCTAACCATGTTCTGGGAGAACATGGTCATGGAAACTAACACACATCCAAGCTTGGGATGTTCTAGCCTTATGAGGTAGTGCAGTGTATTGTTGGAAGATGCCGGTTGCTTGGTCGTGGATACGTAGCGGACTTCTGGGGTTTTCTTTTCTGAAGCTTACTTCGCGGTTGTTCTGCTCGTCGATGACTGGATCGACCGTGAACATTTTTTCATCATCAAAAATGAAAATTTGATTGCCATGACTCTTCAAGTCCTTGAGAAGGCGACGACAGCGCTCTCGACGTTGTTCTCACATACAGACGGTCGATAAGCAGAGATCTTTCCACGCACCCCAAACTCTTGCCACCCACTTCCTTGACGGCCCTTGGCACCGTGGCCACCGAGATGTTCTTCTTTTTTGCAAGTGCGGTCATTTTCAGCCTCGGCGCACTTTTGAAGGCATTTCTCACAGCCAAATGGTTGGCAACTTGAGTTTTGCCTGAACGAGGTTAATCTTTGAGGTTTTCCACATTCTTGAGCCTCTCTGCCACTCTGGGGACGCTCATCCGGCTGACGTTGAGCCGCTTGATGATGTCGGACTTGTTGTGGCACGCCCACGCCCATGGGAACAGAGATCTCGATACTTTTCACTTCCATCTCGACACACCTGTACACATGTGAAATACGTGTTAATGACACGTGTTGGAATTGTAGAACTTAAAATTTGTTTGACAGAACTTTTTGTATCACACACGTAACCCTCTTGAAAGATAAAAAACATCCGGAGTATAACAAACCTTTTGCAAAACCCGATAGTGTGTCTGTGTGATTGTGAGTATGTGCACTTGTGTTAATTATCGGTGTTTACCATTTAATAGAGGCACATGAGTTACCAAGTATAAAAAGATATGTGGCTATATGTGAGGTGAGTGCCTGAAAGTAAGAGTGGGTGGATTATATGTGTAGGAAAGTGTGGGTATGTGTGCTACAAGGAGTCGATCGAAGCCGCTTATAGACTTGCGCTCAAACATAACATAACGGAACGAGGGGAGTCTTTGCCTTGTCTGTGTTTGCTGTGAATGAATCAGACTCATTCAAAAAAGAGAATTATTATAAACATTTCCCATCCATTTTTATTCATTATTTTTATCCATTATCGTATTTATCATTTTATTCATTCTCTCTTTCACGCCACTACTTTGCGCCCAGTACACTCCATTCTATCAGTGGGTTTGTTGGTAATCTAGATCCTGTGGCATTGCATTCCCTTTTCTTTCTCACACACACGTCCGTACTGCCTCCACCTCTGGTACCCCCTCCCCTCACAAGCCCGAATTTCGCTCCTCCCACACAACCATCCCCCAACACTTGGTTTGCTAGATCAATAGCTCTTCTCTCTCGCACTCTCTCACTCGCCTTCTATCTTACCTTCTTTCTCTTTCTAACTGTTTTTTTGTTTACAGTTTATTTTATTTTCTATTTTACTTCTATTCCACATCGGTAGAAGATCAAAGTAACAGTGTAGCATATTCACTTCCCTGGACACGCGTAATGCAGCGAATAGTGTATTATTCGGGCTGCTTTTTTTTTGCTTTCGTGTATATACACCCCTAATACCGCCTATTTTCTTCTTTAAACTTACTATTTCTTACTCTTCTTTCATATAGGAAGAAGTAAACATTCCTCTTTAAGTTAAGACAAGGGCGGAAGAAAGTAAGAAATAAACTAGCGTCCGACTGTGCCAGTATCTTGAAGAGTGAGAAAGAGGGTTAAAGCGACTGGGTGAAAGAAAGATAGAGGTGAGAGGATCATGTGTAAAAACCTAAAATAACGCTTAATAATTAAAAAATAGATTGAAAAACTGCTTCCCCCAAGAATCTCCCAATAGTGATTAGAAATAAACAGACTATAGCAGAAAGAGAATAGAATTACATAACAGAGGGAAGGGTTGCATCCGAGCGAATTCATTCCCCTGAATTAAGCAAAAAAATAATGTCTTTCTTTAATGCACACATCCAATATCGAGGTTAAAATTCCTATAAAGGAAACTTTAACACTTAAAATGGACCCAATTAAAATGTGCATGGGTTGAAGTGAAGAATTACGTGCTACTGAAAACCGAAGAATGAGAAAGAGCAGAAAAAAAACAAGAAAACCCCCAAATTCTCCTACGATATGGGGGCAAGGACGATAAGGGCCAAACACAAGTCACGACTTCTTGTGCGGTGACGAAAGGGAGAGTAGGAGATAGGAATTTAGAAGTTTAGAGTGTACATGTAGCTAAATCCATACATATAAAGATGGTTGAATATGTAAAAGCATGGGTACATAAAACCTAAGGCATGACGCTAACCATTGTGGTATATGATATAGAGAGAAGAGGATAGATAAAGCGAGGGAGAGAGATAATACCAGAAAGATAGAGAGAGAGAAAGAGAAAGAGACAGGCAGATAGACAGAAAAGGAGAGTAAAATAGGAAAGAAGAGAGAAGAGAGATATATTGAGAGAGATGGGGTGAGACCGAGCGAGAGTAAAAGAGACAGAGTGTGTAAGAGACAGAGGAAGAGAGTGTAGAGAGAGATAGAAAGAGAGGAAAAGAAAGAGGGAGATTGAGAGAGAGAGTAAAAGAGAGACGGAGAGAGAAAGAGAGAGAGAGAGGGGTCAAAGACAAAGGAAGAGCCATAGCAGAAAGAGAGAAAGAGAGACAGATAGATACAGAGACAGGGGGGGGGGTACATCACGCTAATAAGGGATGCTTTAAGGATGACATGATTCACATTTTTAATGTTTAGGGTGATTATTAAATTAAAAATTGGCAAGTTTATCTTCTGGAAACGCGTATAGGATTGCTAAAAAAACTCCCAAGGTTTTATAGTTCTTGGGTGAATTGATGTTAATCTAGGGTAAATCAACGAACTGAATTCAAATATCACATTATCTTTTGTCATTCCTTATAGCTTTTAGGAACTAAACCAATTTATTTTATGCCATTCATAGTCTCTCTCATTCTCATGTATTTTTTTCCATCTCTGACTCGTTTTGCTCTGATGTGCACTTCACATACATCAGATTCTGGCTTGATACAGCATGATTATTGATTAAGGTACCCTTTCTTGTTACAGTTAGATTGTAGTGACTGTAATACTCTGGCTCATGTTAAGCCTTTTTGTAACTGTGTAAACTGAATTTCAATGTAACATGTAAATGTTTAAACGAACCAGAACAATTCTGCATGTGGTTTTTTTCTACCAAAAATTAAAAAAGCGATCACTAAAAAGTTTAAATCAACTGCAGGAACTAATTCAAATGCCCACTAGGTGATCGAGACAAGCACTGGGCCCCTCTTGTAGCTTGTCAGTTATGTGTCAATCACTTGAATGAAAGGGCGCAGGGCAAACGGGTTTCTGGCTTGCCATTTGCCGTACTAATTGTGTTGCAAGAACCAAAGGACCACAGCAATGACTATTACTTCTGCCTATGCAACATCAAGGGCTATTCAGTAAAGACATTAGGTCAAATCAACTATCCCAATCTGGTATCCGCAATTCGACCAGTGCCACACAGTGATGGGGTATTAGTTCAATTTCCACCAGTTACACAAGATCACAATGAAGAGAGTGAGGAATCCGAAGCCGGAAACCAAACTGATGATGAATACGCCGATGACTCCAAAAGTACAGATCCTCAACTGCTCAGCCAGGAAGATCTACATGACCAAATTAGGGACCTTGATCTACCGAAAGAAAAAGCTGAACTTCTTGGATTGTGGCTAAAATGACAGAATTTACGCAGCATGGTATGTGGATCACTACTGCCCGTGATAGATACAAGAAACAGTGGTCATTCTAAAGAATGGATGGGCAACTTTATTACTTTAACAATGATCATGTTTTAACGACAAACCTCTGCAAAACCTGCCAATATAGACTAGAAAAATGGAGACTTTTCATAGATTCCGGAAAGAATACTTTGAAATCCATTCTTTTGCACAATGGTAACCATTTCCCGTTGCTTTCTATCACACATATTTACGGAATGACTGAAAGCAACGACAGCATGAAAACTATCGGTCTTGAGAGGGGTTATACAAATCATATGTGTATCCTATGCTTATGGAATAGCAAGACCTAAAGATTAAATTAAATTCACAAGTAGCTAATCGCTCTACAAAAGGTTTTCCTACCACTAGTACATCTGAAGATAGGCTTTGTGAAGAATTTTATTAATGCGTCGAACTCAGCCAATCCGGGTTTTCAATAATTGAAAACGAAATTCATAGGAGCTTATGTAGAAAAATGATTACAGTATTATTACAAATAAAAATTTTATGCCATTTATCTGAGAACTTTTTGACTCCCCTACGTATGTTAACTGAAGCAAAAGTGAAAGCAGATTTATTGAATAATCCTGAAGCTCGTTGACTCATTGACGACGCGGAATTCTTATAAGCTCTAAATCAGACTGAGAAGAGTGTTTGGTTTAAATTCGTTGGTGTCGTACGTAACTTCATAGCAATCACCGTGTCGACAACTGCGAAGACATCGTGCACCGCATGTTGCAGAGTTACCTAGCTCTTAAAGCCAGGATGTCGCTGAAATTACTCTTCTTTCACTTGCACCAGGAATATTTTCCACCAAACCTGGGCTATGTCAGTGATTAACACCGATAAAGATTCCATAACATAAAATTACGTTACCAAGACCGTTTCACCCCTAAAATAATGGATGATTAGTGCTAGACGCTGACAAGTGAAAGTAAGGACAATCACAACTGTAAAAGCAAAGTGCCTAAACACTTTTTATTGAAATATCTTCAAATTAGATTGAGTAGATGGCAGATATAAATTGCTTTATTTGTGAGATGTTCATGTCCAAAATAAATGTTTTTCATACACTTGAATGTTTATTTTTGACACGTGTTCACAGTGTAACTTTACTAAACACAACATTGACAATGATAAGTAAATCTATAAACTATACGTGATTGAGAAAAACTAATCATATTCAAAATCAGCGCAATTAAATTAGTCAATATAATATTAAATCATTTTAGAACCAAAAGCACTGTTGACTAGTGTCAAATCTAGATGTTTGATTTGAAAAAATATTAATTTAGTAATAGAGACACTGCTTCTTGAAATGAATGCCTTGTATGTTGTAAATAGCTCTAGTTTTACATCAATCAAAAGAAAGCTCGAGGAGTATATAGGGGAAGAGCTTATATAAAAAAATTGCTTCTCCAGATTTTTATGTAGGTACTAGTGTAGCTAAAGAAATTAGAATATCGTATGAAATTCGTTTATTTTCCTAATTTATTTAAAAAGTATACTTTCATATATTCTATATTCATTACAGGTGAATGAAAAATTTCAAACCCTTTTTGATTTAATGTTAATGATTATGGCTTGGATCTAATGAATATCAGAAATCCATTATTTCAAATAATTATTAGAATAATCAATTTAGATTTAAGTAAATTACTATTCAAACTGTCTAAATTAGGTGTATCTCTCGGCCTACTTCAGTACACGCACCCACCAACATAGGAAAGGCTGCTAACTTCAGAGTTGTCTAGAGGACGATCATTGACACGCTCCACAAGGAGGGAAAACCATAGAAAGTTACTGCTAAAAAGGCTAAGTGTCCATAGAGTATTGTTTGGAAGCATATTAATGGAAAGTTGACTAGAAGGGGGAAATGTGGTGGGAAAAGTTGTACGAACACGAGGGATCACGGCAGCCTTGAGAGAATTGTCAAGAAAAGTTAATTCACGAACTTGGGAGAGCTTCTCAAGGAGTTTAATAAAGCTCCTGTCGCTACACCAAGAGCCACCACACACAGACGTCCTTAGCAAAGTGGCTACAACTACCTGCAGCCTCTTCTGAACCAGGACAACGTCCAAAGCCTTATACCTGGGCTAAGGAGAAAAAGAACTAGAATGTTCCCTATTGGTTTAAAATCATCTTTTCAGATGAAAGTAAAATTGACATCATCTGCAAATCAAGGTCGTAGAGTCTTGAGGATATAATGATGAGGCACAGAATCAAAGAAGCTTGAAGTTAAGTGAGAAATAGCTGCAATCTGTGTCGATTTGAGTGGTGGTGTAATCTCCTCGTGTTGGTTCACTGTATTTGATCAATTACAAGTTCGACCCTACCATCTACTATGATATTTTAGAGCACTTCCCGCTTCCATCTGCTGACAAGCTGTAGCTAGATCCTGATTTCCTTTTCCAGCAGAACTTGGCACCTGCCGACAGTGCCAAAGCTACTCCTAAATGGGTTTCTGACCATGATATTGACAACGGGAAGATGAGAAAATTTACTTTTTTATTTATTTACGAAAATAAATTAACTTTTTTCATGATATTCTATTTTTTCTTAGCTGAACTAGTTTAACTTTAATATAATCAATTTTTATTAGTACTTGTATGTCTCAATAAGACGAGCATACTAGGTCTATGGAAGATTATATCTTAGTACTGGTTTCTCGGAATGTTGGGATACCCTGAGTGGGATGAGCTTTGGTGAGCCCTTGTGGATTTTCTCATCCTTTATGCTGTTAGGACACAAAGTTTATGAGAAGCAGTGAGGTTAGTGTAAGTGAAAATGTGTATGTATGGTACATAGCCCGAGTACTATAGAGTGGATACTACTTTGGGGATAAGAACCGAAAAGACAGGGGCTTTGAGGCCGGAAATGCAGGAAGAGATTCAAAGGTACGAACTAGAGTCAATCTGGCGGATTTTATGCTTAGTTTAAATCCCTGCCTCTCGGGCGACAACGCCTAGTTCGCACCTGCTAACCCGGTGTGCTCTTTCGTACGAACAAAATCTGGGCGAGGTGTTTCTATACGCACTCGTGATTGAACTGGAAGGTATAATGTATCGAGATTTTCCTCTTTGTATCCTTTTCCCATATACTTTTTTTTCATAATATTCCCTTCACTTTATTTTCAGGAAAAAAAAATCTCTGCAGTTTGTAACCTAAACAGAGGCACAGATATTGAGCTAAAATTTCAATACGAGAAAACTGGTTTTGTTTATCCAAAAATCACCATTTTTCTCTTCGTTAAACTTTACTACTTTCTTCGGAAACCTAGTTTCTAAAATAATTGGCCTAGATGCTCTCTTTATTTGCTTCTTTACAAAATAAATAAAAATAATCAATTTAATTTGCAGTCCATATTAAACGTAGACACCACTAGGTTAACGTACACCTAAAATACCGTACATACTATGGAGGATAACGGATGCCTTCCGTAGGGCATCCTAGATTAACGTAGATATCATGTAGGATCATATAGTATACCGCATGCTCAACGTAAATTAAACCCAGATCTCACGTGTGTTAAAGTGGACTGTAAGTAGTAGGTACGTTTCCTAACGTATCGTAAGATATCGTAGACTCGACGAAAGTTAAAGGAGATCCTACGTGCGTTAAAGTAGACTCTACGTAGGTTCCATACTTCCCATATAGGATAGTTGATAGCTCGCGTGCGATAAAGGACACCCTATGAAGAATATCATATACCCCACGTAAGTTACCGTAGACTCGACATAGTTTTACTTAGGTCCCACGTGGGATAGTGTAAACTGCACGTTGGATAATGTAAACCACGTAAGTTAATGTATATCCCACGTAGGCTAAATTAAATTCCACGTAAATTGACAGACACCACTTTGGTTCAGGCGACTCCAGGTACGTTTAAGTCGTCCCACATCGGATAACGGAAACCTCACGAAGGATAACGTAGACGCTACGCAAAATAACACAGACCAACGTTGTTTAATAGACATCCCAAGTAGGTTAACTTTGACCCCTATTTAGGTCGTGTATACCCACGTAGGATGACAAAAAAGTCTAAAGTTACCTTTATTAAGGATAACAGCGGCCACCCACTGGGAAATTAACATATAGGCCACATACAAATGTTAACCAAGACAAACTAGGTTCACGTAGTCAAGTGATGAGATACCAGGATCTCACTTAGGTTAAGGGAGACCTCTGGATATTAACGGAGATTACATGTAAGTATATATATACCTTAATTAGGATATAGCAGAAGTCACGAAAGTTAACTTTAGCCACCAAAGATTACATGTTTACCGGCACCTCAAGTAGGTTAAGGTAAACCGCACCTAGGTTAACGTAAACCTTACGTACGATAACACCGATTTCACGTACGTTAACAGAAATTCATATAGGTTAATAAAAACGCCATGTTGCTTGAGGCAAATCTCACGTAGGTTTACATAGACTCCCCGTAGACCGCCCGTCGGTAAAAGGAAATTTAACGTAGATTAACATAATTTCCCGGACTCGCCTTTGTATTGATTCCATTTTTAGGGTCACTGGAGCCTAACCCTTAATACCCAAGGACCCAAATGGTGGATTTTCCTCCATCACCATAAACGGAATAGGGAAAAAATGACAGAAATAAGGGTGATGATATCTGGTAATTGGTAGAAACCGGACACTATGGGAAATTAACTAATTGGCAACTGAGCAAACACGTGAAGGAGATTTCGTTTACACAACGCAACGTACATGGAGTTGTGTCATGTAGGAGCGATGTGAAAATGACTTGCTGTGTACATATACTTTAATTAAATCATTTGCTTACTTTTGAGATCATTAAAGTTTCTATTTTAGAATTTCGGATGTAATTAGAGAGCTAAACAGATCTACATATTGGACATTCATATAAACGCACAAAAGACTTCGCGTGTGCATATGCTGGTTTAGAAAAGTAAGCCATACTCCCATCGCCTCCGTCCATATGTTTAACGAAGTCATGGAATTAGATGCTGAATGCAAATATACCAACATACACGCTAAAGTTATCCACACCTCTATCTAATTATCTATCTATCCACCAAGGCATTCATCTATTTATCTCTATCTACTCATCCTTATTTCTAGTCATCTACCCATTCACCTATCTATCCATCTATCCTTTTGTTTATCTCCTTGGTTAAGGAGAGTAGAGATTGGAGTCAGGAAAGATGGGATAATCTCTGCCTTACCATTCATCCTGTATCTCAATGATGCGCTGGTGTCAGTCTCATGCCATCCCGACTCGGCTGTTGCTTAGGCAGCAACCGCCATAATATCCTTGCGGATGCAAACCACAATGTCTTTCTTGCAATACCTTGTAAATACAGGTGTAATTTCATTGGAGGAAGTTTCGTCTGAATATTAACGAGATAAATATTCAAGTATTGCATTTGTATACCGATATACAAACTCGTTGAATCGCTGTAACTTTAGTCTGAACAAAAGGGTAAAGCTTGTGGATCGACTAATATATCTAGGAGTTAATCTTAGTTATAACCTAAGTAATATTTTGCATAATATGGTCTTTTTTTCTCGATTTCACTGCCTAATGAGTAAGTTTGGTATAGTGAACAAACAAGTTTTGACTCGCCTTTTTAAAACTCACTCTCATCCAATGGGTCTTGCATTTTAACTGATCATAAAGGTTGTTCTACCAATTTCCGCTATTTGGCCATAAAGTTTCATAATGCTCTAGAGCGTATATTTAATTTATATACAAGGGAAAGTAACTAATGTTTTTGTGCTCTAGGACAATTTTTATAACCTTTTCCCATTTAATCAAAGAATCCATCTTTGGTTCGTCTTCTAAATTTATGATTTCCGCTATTATAGGGACCTTATCTAAGTCCAATTAAGATTTACCTGAGAGATCATTTCAATATTCGAGATGAATCAAAAATAGTGTCATGGATAAATTCGATTTGTATATTTCGGATGAGGTATAATCTCAATTTGTTTGTATAATAATAAAACTATAATTTATTTTACCAAATAAAAATGTTTAATGTTTCTATCCTTCCATTTATAAGTCAATATATTCATTCATCCATCTCTCCATCAATCACTCTATCTATCCATTCATCATTCTATCTATTTATCTGTCTATCCATAAATATATCCTGCTAAAAGGAAGGTGAAATAATAAGAAGAGAGGGAAAAAGAATGGAGAAGAGAGAAGGGAAACAAATTGGAAGAGGGAGGCGATAGCAAATGAGGATTAGGAAGGAGATTGGAAAAAGAAAGAAGAGGGAGAAAACAGGAATTAGATTGCAAAGATGGAAGGATAAAGGAGAAACAGGAGTAAGAAGGAAGATAAATTAAAGGAGAAGAAGGATAAGATAAAGAATTGGGAGGGTCAAGGAAAAGGACATGTAGGAAGAACATATGACATAAAAAGTGGGTAGGGAGAGAAAGTAGAATATGTCGAAAAATAAGATGGGGGAGGAAGAGGAAAGCGAAAATAAATAAAAGCAATAGGAAGAAAATAGCAGCAGAAAAAAGTAGCTAATGAAGGAGACAAAATGAAGAATAAAGAGGAAGTTTTGAATGGTGATGTCAACAAAACACATCGACCGCCAGATTCTTCGAACGGCACTTCTTAACATCCTCTACCCGAATGCTGAACTTTTCAGTACATTAAATTTCGGAGGGTTCAACAAAAACTAAGATTCACTAAGTTGACTGAATAAAATTGGATCAATTCAGCTCAGATTTTGTTTCAGTAGATTGAATATTTTTGACACTCGGTGGAATTCAGAGCAGCTCAATTTCAGGGGCCGGGATTTATTCTCTTCAAAACTGACTTAGAAATAAAAACGATCGAATAGAGACAAAGAAGAGTCACATAAATAAGGTATTTAGAATTTGGAATTGAATTCTTAACACAGTGGAAATAAACCCCGCCCCCAAATGTTATGGAAATCATCAGACACAGTGTGGAATGTTCTCAGTGAAAAACATTTATTTAGAATTAAATCATTGTTAAAACATTCATTACTGAAAGTTCGCCCAATTTTTAATGTTACACCTGATACCAGAAGAAGAATTAAGCCCCAGGCCCCCGACTCCATTGTCTGTGCATCTCTTTTTAAAACTCTCACACTCTTTTTCATTCTCTCTACATCTTCTATCCCCCATTAGGGGTGTGTGGGGAAGGTATAGTACTTATCCTGAATGAACAAGAACCCCCCCCCTCCCCGGTCAAGTTCCCGCATATATGTTCCCACTCGGCCTCCAATGCCTGCTGGAGAACCTGCTACTCTGTATCTTCCACGCATTTTCACTTCATCCCTCTACACGACTTTCTTCACAAATCTCTCCTTACTTGGTAAGTAATTGAGCTTCGTTGTTATTTCGTTTTAAATTTCGAAGGAAAATGATGAACAAAAGAATTTTTACAATCAATTAAGAATTTTAGGTAGATTTTCAAAATAATTAGTCGGATAGGAAATTTAATTTATAGCGTTTTTCTTTTATATTACCCATTTTATGACTCTTTCTAAATCTGTCAATTCAAAGTTAGCTTATTTTCACTTTGCACTTAAACTTTTGAATCTGAGGAATAAAATTTAGTTACCTAAAAAGGTAAGAGTTTTGGTAACTTGATTTATTTGGGTTTTATTATAGCCGCTCCCAAGCTATAGGGATAAATGAAGTATTTGTTCAGGTTAGAAGTAATAGAACCTATCCGAAACCACTTCCCTAGTATACGAGTACCATTTCGACATAATACTTTAGAAATGATGCAGAAAAATTGTAATGGTAACAACCTCCAGTCTCGTCAGGGAGCTGAAATTATTACATGGCATAACTGCAATATCAACAAACTTATGTCATCTCATACAGAGGAAATTAGTGCTCGCTAAAATTCATATTCTAACAACCTTAATTCTCCTTAACTATATAAAATAAGTGCCCGATAAAATTATCATTCTAACAACATTAATTTTTGTCATGGAGATGAATTTAGTGCTCGGTAAAATTGACAAGTTAACAACCTTAATTCTCGTCATAGAAGGTTAAATTCGTGCTCAGTAAAATTGTCATTCTAACAACCTTAATTATATTTATCCAGATGAAAATAATGCTAGGTAACATTCACATTCTACCAACCTTAATTCTTGTCACTCAGATTAAATTAGTGCTCAGTAAATGTGTCATTATTACAACCTTAATTCCTTTTATGGATATGAAATTAGTGCTAGGTAAACTCAGATTAAATTAGTGCTCAGTAAATGTGTCATTATTACAACCTTAATTCCTTTTATGGATATGAAATTAGTGCTAGGTAAAATTCAGATTGTAACAACCTTAATTCTTGTCAAAAAGATGATCTTAGTTCTAGGTAAAATTGCCATTCTAACAACCTTAATTCTTCTCATGGACAGGAAATTAGTGCTCGGTAAAATTAATATTCTAACAACCTCAATTCTCGTCATCCAGGTGAAATTAGTGCTTGGTAAAATTATCATTCTGAAAACCTAAATGCCGCTTGCATTGAACCGATGCCTATATGCTGGAAATCCAAATGCTGTTTCGACTAAACAAGTGAAAACTCCGAATTTATTAATCTACATATAATGAATTGAATATTTTCAAACAGGAGATTTTATCTTTTCTGTTGAATATTTTTGGTATTTTATTTTAATACTTAAATTAAAGAATCCATTAAATGATATTTTTTTTCTTTATTCTTCATGATCTTGCCAAGGAAAACTTCCTGAGAATAATAAGAATTTATTTTGAACTACGCATAAAGAATTGACATAAAATGAACCTACAAAGGAAAACAAAAAATAACTTGTTGGAATTGATAGAATAGAGGATAATAATGCACGAATAAAAATAATAAAGAACAAGAGTGAAAGTCTCTCCAATGACCTGCGGTGTTTTGTGATAAGATGATAAATGGTCATTGCATTGATGGTTTCCCATGGTTCAAATCACTTACAAGTGCCTTTGAATGGCTAAATGAGGCTTCAGCTACTAGATGGCGCCACACAGCGCCAAATCCGATGACAGATTTGAAATCTTAATCTCCAGGGTGAATAACCATATGTCCCATGGTCATATGGGTCATTTCATGGCTCTAAATGGGTACAATTGAACTTAACTCCTTTCTGAAATAAAAGCGACCTCTAGACCTGGCGCTTCGCCGCAGGTAAAATGAGGAAATTTTGCCCAATTAACTTTGCATCGTTCGTTGTTTTCCGCCCAAATCCGAAAAAGACCCGAAGCACTTTCATTATGCGATCGCTTTTGTTTTCTTTGTTCTTCTGCGTCAAATGTCGACGTTTATCAACAAGGACTAATTCGGTCCCTGCGCTCTTTGTTACTGAAGGATCTTTTCTTTATTCCCTTTTATTGTTCTGTATTCTCCACTCTGATAGCTTTACTTTGTTTTCTAGGGGGAGGAAATTTCTTTGTTCGTACTTTCGAGTCAAAATGAGATATTTGTTTGTAAGGAACCCAAGATTCACTTTTTCGTTTTCTCTGCCATTTCCTTCACCTCTTTTTCCATTCTTTTTATCTCGCTATCCCTGTGTCATTCCGTCCGTTTGATTGTCTCCACCACACTTTTTCTTTCTGTTTCCCTTTCTCTCTTTTTTTTATTTCTCCTCTGGATCTCGCTTTCTCCCTATCTCTTTCACTTTTCCCATCTCTCATTATAACTCAATCTATCGCTCTTTTTCTGTTTCACTTCTCCTTTATTTTTTTGTCGTTCTCCATATCTCTCTCCTTTTCTCCCAACTTCACTTTTGTTATTCTCCCTTTCTCTCCTTTTCTTTCTACTTTCCCTTTTTGAGTCCTTCTTTCTCTCTCTCTCTCTCTCTCTCTCTCTCTCTCTCTCTCTCTCTCTCTCTCTCTCTCTCTCTCTCTCTCTCTCTTTCTTTCTCTCTTTCTCTCTCTCTCTCTCTCTCTTTCTCTCTCTCTCTTCTATGTCTCTCTGCCTTTATTTTTGTCTCTCTCCTGTATGTATCTGCCTTTATTTTTCTCTCCTTCTGCTTGTTTCTTTCTATCTCTCTGTCTCTCTCTCCCTCACCAGGAATTGAGGCGGTAAGGTCACAGCACCCTATCCATTTCCAAGCGGAGATTCCGGCATCATCTGAGGCTAAGCTAGCTGAGGCGAGAGAAAAATAGAAAAAGAAAAAAGGAAAAAGAAGAAAAAAGAAAAAGAATAAAGTTGAAACAAAAGAAGAAGAACCAAAAATAGAAGAAAAACATAAACAAGAAGAAAAGGGGGGATAAGAAAAAGAAGGATAAAAATGTGGAGAGTAAAGAGGAAAAGGGAAGGCCTCTTCCCCAAGGGAAGACCCCGTCTTCAGAGACCAAGTGTCCGAATATCCCCCTCATTGATGACTCGCAAACACGGGATCTGCAGCCGCTGCTAGCGGTCCGCCTTCGCACTAACGTGAAGGTAATTTGCCTGCTAGGACGGAGTAACCACAACATCAGAGTAGAGGCAGAGAAATCTCAGATTTCTGAGAATTCAGTTGTTGCTCTGATGGTGAGTAGCAACGACCTCTACCTCAGAGGGGGTAAGTTTGGCAAGGGTGGTAAGACCATCCAAACGGTGATGGGAGCCGTGGATGACATAGAGCTTAAAACCCGCAAACGTGTTGTGGTTGGGATGCTTCCGAGAAGAGGTCTCATCCCGAACCGCTCACGAGAGAAACGTCGCGGTGAACAGAAGGTTGGCGGATCTCTGCACGGCAGAAGTAGTCTTCTTCGTGGACCCATATCGTATCTTTATCGGTAGAGACGACTTCTACCAAAGGAACGGGGTACATCTCTCCTTTAAAGGGAAGGCCTTTAAAGGGAAGCCTGGAAACGGAAGAGCATAGGGAGTCCTACACTAGGGGACTCCTTGAAAGTTCTTCTGTTCAATGCGAGGTCAATCAGGAAAGGATTTCTTGAGCTCCGTGGCCTCGTAGCAACAGAGGAACCTGAGATGGCGGCCATAACGGAGTCGTGGATAAAAACCTCAAGCCAAGATTTTGAAGGTGAATTCATGATTCCCGGTTACCAGCTCTTCCTGAAAGATAGGCCAGACAGAGAGGGTGGCGGTGTAATGTTGTATGTCAAGGATACTCTCAACTCGACGGATTACAACATCTTATCTAAACATGAACTACTAGGTGTTGACCTAGAGATAGTTCCTGCCAAATACAGGACCCTGGTGCTTTATTGATCTCCTGCCAAACTCGTTAAAAAGGACAGAGATCTGTACCAGCTACTAGGAGAACTTGTCGAAGACAGAGTGTGTATCGTCATGGGGGATTTCATCACACACGTTGACTGGTAAACCAGAGAACCCTGTGGCGAGAACGCATTACTCCTGGAGTTTGTGAACAACGAGTTCCTTACTCAATGGGTGAGAGAGCCAACGAGAGGAAACAATATCATCGACTTGGTTTTCACCTCTGAGGATGACATAGTTGAGGACCTCTCTGTTGGTGAAGAGCTCGGTGGCAGTGACCATCGACTAATTAGATTTGTAGTCAAAGTCCCCAAGGCAGGGCCTGCAACTAGTAAATCGAGGAAACTTGATTTGAGAAGAGAATACTTTGCAGGTTTTCGTGCTAACCTGACTGACGCGAGGCTAGAAGTGTGCGATGCTGTTGAAGACTCATGTAACAGTTTCAAAATCACATTCATGAGTCTTCAATCGCGTTTCATCCCTCTGAAATGCCCCTGACGGTCTTCTGTTGAACCAAAGTGGTTTAATCGAGAAATCGGCCAACTGCTTAGGGAGAAAACAAATGTGTACTGGCAATCGAAAATCTCAGGTTACTTTGACGAATACCGGAGGCTAGCCAGGAGAGTGAAGTCCAGAATAAGGCTAAGTGGTCTGAGGAACTCCGAGTGGCGAGACTCTGTAAAGAGAATCCCAAGGAGTGTTTTGGATATGTAAACAGCCGTAAACCAATTCGTCTAACGATTGGCCCTCAGTGGACGATGAGGGTTCATTAACTCACTCAGATGCAGAAAATGCTAACCTCCTCAACGACTACTTCTCTTCAGTGTTAACTGAAGAGTGTTGTCCCATCCCCCAGCCGAGGAGTTTCTACTCGGGGGAAAAGCTGGAGGATATGGACTTCACAGAAGGAGAAATAGAAAAGAGATCAGTAACCTAATGACGAATAAGTCACCTGGCCCGGATGGGTTTCTACCTAAAATGTTGAAAGAATTGCATGATCAAGTGTCACGACACCTGAGCGCAATCTTCAACATGTCAATCCGGACCGAATGCGTTCCTAGAGACTGGCGTGAAGCGGAGGTGACTCCTAACTTTAAGAAAGGAGACCGTAGCCAACCGTCGAACTACCGACCTATCAGTCTGACTTCGATAGTCGGTAAACTCATGGAAAGCATGATGGTGGACAAAATGACTAGAATTTTAAGTCAAACTTGCTACTGAGGAGTTCCCAGCACGGCTTCCGAAGGCAACGGTCATGCCTGACGAACTTAGTGGAATTCTTCCACTTCGTCTTCAGTGAGCACGATCGGGACAAGGCGGTGGATGTGGTCTACTTAGACTTTCAGAAAGCCTTTGATAAGGTACTACACCGCCACCTTCTCCGGAAAGTGCGAGTGCTGGACATAGACGGAAAAGTAGCCGGTTGGATAGAGAACTGGCTAAGTGGCAGACGGCAACGGGTGGTGGTGAATGGGCAGGCTTCTGAGTGGGTTCCTGTTACTAGCGGGGTGCCTTAAGGTTCTGTCCTTGGACCACTAGTATTTATCATCTACGTCGACGATATGGATGGTGACATGGTTGCCAAGATTTCCAAATTTGCCAATGATACCAAGCTTGGTATGGACGTTGCAAAGGATGGAAATACTGCTTGCCTGCAGGAAGATCTTCGAAGGATTGGGGAGTGGTCGGAGACGTGTGAAATGCCTTTAAACGTGAGCAAATGCAAAGTGATGCATATCGGCCACCGAAACCCCCAATCTCAGTATATCCTTAATGGCACTGCTATTGAATCTGCTGACACTGAGAAGGACTTAGGTGTAACAATCACTAGTGACCTTAAGGCGTAAAAAAAAGCCCAAAGGATGCTAGGCTACATAAAGCGCCAGTTTGGATATAGGAACAAGGAGATTGTACTGTATTTGTACCACTCACTTGTCCGACCGCACCTGGAGTATGCCGTACAATTTTGAGTCCTTCATTTCGAAAGGACATCGCGAGATTGGAACGCGTGCAAGCCAGGGCAACCAAACTGATTCTCTCTATCAGACATAAAAGTTATGAAGATAGATTAAGGGAATTAGATCTTTTCTCGTTGGAAACCTGGAGACTACGTGGTCAGCTCATCGAAGTTTTCAAAATACTTCGACTGTTCGACAATATTGTCTACGGGGATATTTTCACACTTGTTGAGAGCAGAACAAGAAATCACGGTTTCAAACTTAAACTGAAGCGTTACAACCGCGATCTGTGTAAGAAATTTTTCACGTACAGTATCTGCGGTATTTATAACGCACTTTCAGTGTAAGTTGTCAACAGTGAATCTGTTGACCAGTTCAAGTCAAGACTAGACAGGGTCTTGAAAAATAGCCATTTAAGGAAGTAAAGCATTTGAGCAGAGATGTGCCCGCTCGACTGCTAGTCCAAAGGTACCCTCATTGAATGGACCGTAAGGTCTTCTAGGGTACTTTCTTTCCTTGTCACTCTTCTGTCATCACATTCACTCATTTGTTGGTAATGTGACATAAGCGGCGCATCCATGTTTGCTTCCTTCACTCACTTACTGATTTTTGTCTTTACCCAAGACACCTCCAAAGTATTGACTGTAGGGTCCTCAGTGCAATGATTGTCCATGAAACTCCTTTTAACTTCTTCGAACTCATTGCAAATCTTCAGAAAACTTTGCTCCTCTCAACCTAACGTTTACAACTTCAACCAGAATCTCCCTCAACCAAGGATGAACACATCCCATAGGGCATAGTACAAATTCTGTTTACTCGGTAATCACTGGTAGCGATAGGTAGAAGCCAATCCCACCCTCTTACCTGATGAAATCCTGAAGGTTTATTACCAGAACTTTTACCTCTGATACCTGCTGCTCTCTTTGCTGATAAATTTCACTAATTTTTAACAACCCTTTACTTCGCGTCACCACGACCTGCTTCACACGGAACATCTTCAGCATTTTTGTGGAAATTTTACCAAAAGTACATGCAGTTGCCTCCGCCTAAAGACCATTATGATTTATACCACCACTTTATGCCATCATCACCTGATGGGTTGAAGACTAAAATTGTTAGTAAGATTATAACACCTAATACACCATCAATACCTGTAGCTGCATCCGGCTGACAACCTTGACATCTTTACTACCATTTTTACAAGTACATACTATGTACGGATTCCTTTGGCTGAAAATATTCAGCATTTCATTTTTACCACCACCACCTTAAGTGCCTGTAGCTGAACATCTTCAACCTTTTTAACCAAGCTTTTACCAGTACTATCTGCTGACTATCTTAATTTCGATGGTGTAGACATGGACATAGGGGCGTCTTTTGTGGTGATATTCATGCCATACTGCAGGACTCTGTTAGCAAGACACCACGCGACAATTGAAAACATCCATGCTCACCTACAAGACATCCATGGACACCTGCAGAAAACCCAAAGATATTTTGAGGCATCCCGGAAAATCTGCAAGCAGGATAAACATAAACACTTCCAGGAGCTCCCCAAAACATTCACAAATACCTTTAGAACTGCCCAGAAAATTTCCGGACATATGTCGGGCACCCAATGCCACACTGCATAATATATCTTAAACACAATAGGACACCTGAGAGACATCCTTGAGCACCTTTGAACAGCAAGAGAGCTCATAATACCCCTTAACTGTAAGACACCTCTAAATACCCGTGAACGTCCTTAAACTATAAGACATCTTTGAACACCTCTGTACTACAAGATAGCTCTGAACAGCCATGAACGCCCTTAAATTGTAAGACATCTTTGAACACGTCTGCAGTGCAAGATATCTCTGAACACCCTTAAACTCTAAGACACTGTTGAACATCGTGAAATAGAAGATAGCTCTGAACACCCTTAAACTGTAAGACACATTTGACCACCCCTGAGCTGCAAGAGAGCTCTGAAGTCCCTGAACGCCCTAAAACTCTAAGACATCTGTAAACACCCCTCAACTGCAAGATAGCTCTGAACACCAGTCAAACAGCCTCATCATAAATATAAAGACCTCGACTTTGGTATGAATTATTCTCCTGCAAGGTTCTAATGAACCTTGAACGAACCCCTTCAGAGGGTCTTGCCCATCCCAATATAACCTAAAACTCGGCTTAGACACATTTTGAGGTTGTTAAGCTTTGACTGATTTGGCAAAAAATAGTTATAGACTTGAAATCGTGCAACATTATTATTTAGGACGATCTAAGAGAGAGTAGACATCAAGAACTCCGCAATTTGCTCTTGGCAAATAAACTCAATCACTAACGGATTATTGTTGAGGATATCATAGCAGACCAGATGATCATAGAATCACTAACCCATTGGATTGCAGAAGAATACATAAATATTATAAAGAAGAATGAATAGAAGAAAAACAAAGACGAACAACTCACGGTTACTTTATTGCCAACTCAAGTTAATCAAATGAAAAATTAACCATACACTGTCCAGGAATTTAAAAGCAACTTGTGGGCCTAATATAAATTACGGTGATATTTATCAAGTTCATTAGAAACTCATTTTCTGAAGTACATTCAGCTCATCAGAAGGTGACTTACTTTAAGTGATGGGAGAAAGATTTTCCCGCTAATGCGGAGTAGTATCCTCTTTTATTGACCCCTTAATCTCGCGCCAAACAGTTTATAGAGTCGTAATTACCTTTATTGTTCTTTGTGGTGATCGCGTTCTAGTGTGAAGAGACCTAGAGAAAAAGATCTAGATGCATTACGTGGTATCAACCACTAATGGGTAATTTGAGCTTGTGTGAGGGGTTGGAAGAGTGTAGAAAAGTTTGCAAATTTAAAAAATGTACAATTTTGTAGAATCAAATAAAACTCTGTTGAAAATATTCTAACTAAATTGAATTTTGTTTGACCGTGTTTGAGAGGCAAAATCTCAATAACAATTGCAGTTAGAGACATGAAATAATAACAACGGAAAGATAAATCCTTTATCTATAAATTCTTATTCCTTGCAAAAAATCTTCTTAAATTCAATTTGAGGAGTCAATTATCCTTTAAATTAATGATGTAAAACACATGTTTTTTTATTTTCGAAATTGCAACCTTTAAAAAAAAGATCAAAATTTTAAACTAATTTTAAATTTTAATGAAAGGTTCAATCTGCCCTTCTTTATGGTCAACCACAGCCTCTAATTTTGACTTCCATGTTGCCGTTGCTCCGCAAAATTTTGTTCTTTCTTTCCGCTTCTTGGCAGATCAATCAAAAAATAGAAAAAAACATGTTTTTGCATTATTTTTAGTGTCGTGTGCGAGGCTATAAGTTTTCTATGTCGGTTCGTAGGTCGGTCGATCGGATGTTAAACATTTGACTTTCAAATGAGTTTTTTGACAATAACATCGTAACTATTCGGCCGAATCTAACGAAATTTGAAACCCTTATGTTGTTTTACATTCTCTTTCGAATGATGTAATGTCAATGTCCTTTTCAGGTTAGTCATGGAATTATTGAAAATTTTGAAGGTTATATGATCATAACATTATAAGTCAGAATAATTGAGTGCACGCGACTTAGGTCTGTTGACCTTGTTTTAAAGTCTGATTGACTCGCTAAATGTCTTTAAGACTATTTTACAAAGACTATTTTTTTATGGATAAACGATTTATCTTTCATTTGTTTTTATTTAATGACCCAAACTGCGACGGTTATTGAGATTTTGCTTCTCAAAAATTGTCCAAATTTGAGAATTTGATACCGTCCGGGAATCTCGTCCACGATTGAGAGGGAACGAGTGGCGTAACCCACCTATCACTCTAGTCTGTTCGGTTGATGTACCTTCCACACATTTTCCCACTCCCCTAACTTCACCCCTTTCTCACAAACATTCGGCGATGCCTTCGTTTGTTCTCCCTATTTTTCTTGCCATGTCTGCCCACCCCTCCACCGCTCCAAGTTCGTTCCTTGGTCCTTGTACGAACTTGTTCCTCGAATCCCAATCTCTGAAGGTTGAGATTTTGGTATGAGAACTCTCTATAATTTCCAGTTTCTTCAACCTCATTGGATTACACATCGCCACCAATACTCTTCAGCGAGTCAGGTTGGTGCCAAATAAACAAACGAACTGCACCATCACTTTGGCATCTCCAGGCCCTATCAATGATCCTGGCACTGTGCCTGAATATTTTGCACCGCCCTTAGAAACCCCCATCCAAGAGAGCCTCGCTTCCTCTCTTCTATCACATTTTCTCTCCCCGCGTCTCCTCCCTGATTCTCTCAACCGCAGGAAGTGGGGCTGATGTGGATGTCAGCTTCAGGTGGAGGATGTCGGGAAGAGACCCTGCTTATACATATTAATTAATTTCAATTAAAAACCATTGATGAAAACTCCCACGGTACGTGCATAAAGAGAGAACTGTAAAGAAAGTGATGAAGATAAATAAATTAAAAGTGTGTAGAAGATATGAGGATACTGATCTTCCTGTGGGTCATGGGAGGTGGGAGAGATGCAAAGGCGTTGGACACGCGAAGGCACGAAATATATCAGATTGATAGGCATATTTTATGTGTATTGCAATCGTTAATTGCTGTGGTTTGTAATCGAACGCATATTCCTTTCGCTTTCACCTCTTCCTGATCTCTGTTTTTCACCTTTATTTAGTGTTTTCCGTTTTTTCTAATTCTAATGCATCTTATATTTGCTCTTCTTTTACGTTCTTCCATCACTTTTTTCAGTATTTTCAAAAGAATGAATCTCATTCTACATCTGTAACAAACTCAAAAGTTTCCTTTAAATAAGCGCTACAGCTGCTTTCACCCGAATTTCATTCAAACACTCCATCATTAAGACAAATCCCCCCCCCTCCCTTTTCCATTCCGCATTCTTGCACCTTAATTCAACATTTTGCTCCTTAATTCATTTCTATTTTTGGAGTGAAAATGTCAATGAACATTTACAAAAGAATATTTCTCTTTTTATTTGGTTGTGCGACTCCATTACGTGAAACGAGCTTTATATTGTTAATTTTGGCGGAAAATAAACAAAAAAAAGAAGAAAATTTAGCTTAGCTCTGGAATCGAACCAGCATCATTTGGGATCGAACACACATTGTCACTGGTTCGACTCCCATTACTTACTTTTTTTATTTCTCACAAGGCGCGTTTAGCCCTACAACTCTTATAGATGTTAGGATTTTTAAGACCAATTTACAGCCTGTGATATTTATCCCAGCGGAGATTTACAGTCTGACGTTAGATCTAAACCACGGGTGACTACAGCCTCCAGCATTGTCTAACACCTATCTTAGAGAGTCCTACTGTTTAATTTGGTATGGAAAAGACATATAATGCGTTTCAATAAGTATTGAAGCTGGTTAAGAGAGGGAATTTCGTACCTGCTTGTTAATGGACATTTTTTTATAAATTTAGTTCCAGGTAGAACAACCTAAGGACTTTTTACAGAACTCTTATTTTCTTGGCTTGTATTTCACAGCATTTTGCCACTTATTTATTCGTTTTCTCCACATTCATAATAGAGAAGATGGAACGAAAATGGCAAGGCCGACTTCGGAACGACGGCAACCCTAAATATTTATTTAAAAAGACTCATTCCTAGAATTCTACGAAAACGTTCATACTAAAGCATATAAATTCAAAGATACGAACATGAAATCTTTGCAATTTGTTATTCGGCACCGTTGAACATCTTTGTGCCGGCCCTTACCAGACACAGTAGACAGGGCAAGTTCCGATAGTACCTTCCCCAGCGCCTTTGCGGCTCGTCTGCAATGTACCGATTATGCCCCAAGAGAATAGTTGCATTTTCTATCCGTCTATCTTTATAGCCATATTTATATCTTTCTTTTTTTATTCGCGTGTACACGAGTCTATAAGTTGCCATGTCAACTGTAGGTCACCAGTCGGGTAGTAATCACTTTACTTTTCAAGGAGTATTTTTGCAATAACATCGTAACTATTCGGCCGATTCTAACGAAATTTGAAACTCTTATGTTGTTTTGCATTTACCTTCGAATGATATAATTTTCAAGATCCTTTCTAGGTTAGGCCGAGAATTATTGAAAGGAAAACTAACTATGGTTCGGATTGCCCCACTTCTTGAAAGTTTTGAAGGTCGTGAGAGCATGTGACTTAGGTCTGTTGACTTTGTTTATTTATTTATCCATACAAAGAATTGACAATAATCATGAAAACTTTAAAAAAAACTTGAAAACTTCCAAAATAAAACTTTCCCCTTGAGTGAAATGCTTGAGATTTGAACCTGTGCCATCAAGCGCTTTTCGCTCACGCTTATCAGGAATTCTCTATCTTCTTATCATGTTTGTTCTATCTCCGACCACCGTGACCGTATTAAATAGTGTACATGAGGCATCGCTCAATCAGGGTGACGTGGGATTCTCTTCGACTTCTATAAGGTAGTGTGAGTTTGGAGTTAAATGGAGTTATGTTAAATAAAGAAGTGGGGCGCTCCCCATCAAAGGGAAAATGCTTGAACCTAGACCTACCTTCCCCCTTTAATGGGGGAAAAAGTGATCTTCTAGAAATGGGGTATCTCTACTTTATTGACCGATGCATACCGATCTCACCTGGCACAGAGTGCCATGAAACCCTTTTATAACCAAGGTAACAGACCTAAGACCCACGCTCTCGATTATTCTAACTTATAACCTTATGACGCTATGACCTTACGACTTTCCAAACTTTCCCAAACTCATTGAAAAGTAAAATGGCTACCACCCGACCGCTAGACCTCCAGACCTCCAGACCTCCAGACTGACATAGTAACTTATAGTAAAAACGCTGCTTCACTAGAAGAGATGCCGACACTGCGTAACGATGGGAGATTTAGGGTTGTTACACACACTTACAGATCCATACACTTTAAGTATTCTCCATTATTGTTTACTACTGCTATCTACCCTTCATTATCCTCTCCTCAAACACCCGGGCGGCTCTAGTAGGCAATGTGTCAGCAGGAAATCTAGAACCTGCCGCCACAACGCACCCTAACAGATCTAGACTTTTCAAATATTCTCCTATATTGTTTATTACTGTTATGTACCTCTTGCACATTGTCACTTAGCTCATCTTTATTAGGTTTTCCCGAGTCTCTTCAAATTTGGTTAAGACGGCTCCGAGAAGTTTATCTGTGCTTAAATACTTTCACAACCAACAAATGAGAAAGAAAGTTTTCCTTCTTCCAATACAGAAAAAAATATTTTCCTAGAAAATAAAATCCAGCCAACATTCCGAGGTTTTTTTTTCATATCATGCTTTATTTAAAAGTTACCCTCTCCTCCCAAAATTACGCCCTCCACTTCTCTAGGGTAGACAAAGAACTACGTTAATAGAGTTTTCATTCAGGAAATAAAGGCCCACTACTTGAATGAAGATTTAGTAATAGATTTTATAATTAAATAATGATTAATAGTATTTTCTCGGTAAATAATTAGGGTTCGAATCAACATTTGAACTTAAAATACGAAAGTAATTCCAGGACAATTAACTATTATGGGATATTAAGTGATTAAAAAATGAAGATTATTAGCTGTATTGATTGAAATAAAGCGGCTGTATTATCAGTCTTGGTCTCTTTCTCTCTGTTTATGCATTGTCTCTTAAATTATATTAGTGTCTTTATTTTTTGGTATCTTTGTCCCTCTTTGTGTCTTTGTCTATGTTTGCCTCTGATTGTCTACTTGTATTTGCTTGCTTCTATTTTTGTCTCTGTTTGACTATTTGTCTCTGCTTCTATGTTGCTGTTTGTGTATTTTCTTTATTTTTCTATAGTTTTGTATATTTTCCTTTATTTCTCTGTCTTTGTTTGTCTATCTCTCTCTATTTAACTCTTTGTCCTGGTCTTTAAATCATCATTTCCATGTCTGCCCCTACTCAGAGATACCCCTGTTCGTGCTAACATGGCAAAAGTTTAAATGTAAACAGACGCTATCCCTAGTTTATTTATCTCTCTCTCTCTTTATCTCTCTTTCCCTCTCTCACTGTCTCTTATTCTCTTCTTATTCTCTCGGTCGTTTTATCGCGCCCCACCCAAGCCAATATAATTGTCTGTATTATTATTTTTTATTATTTTTAACATTATTTTTATTTTTTCTTCTTATTATTTGATTAGCAGAAGCATTTTAATCAATTTGATGATTCTCAATATTATTTTTAAATAACTTCCTCAGTCTCAGGAACATCAAATGCTTGCAATACCTGAACGTTGAAAATAGGCCGTAAAACCCCTTGCATTAAACCTACTGCCATGCCTCACAGGCCGATACCTCATGTGCAGGTCCAATCAACTTTACCCCCCACCACTCCACCTCCGTTCTAACGATAGTATCGGAATTCCTGTTGGCCCACGTCTCTTAATGATTTTAATTTTCCTTATCATTCCCCCTCTTTTCTTTAGCCTTAAAAAGATGCTACCGTGTTAATGAACCATTATTATATCACTAATGCATTGAATAATAAAACTTAATTCTAGATTCTCCATATTTGAAAGTGCCTACGTATTTTCTTTATAAATATTAGTAATTGTATAGGGGTAATTATAGGAATATCGAAATATATAAAATTAAATACAGTGTATATATATATATATATATATATAGATATATATATATATATATATATATATATATATATATATATATATATATATATATATATATATATATATATATATATATATGAGGAATTAAACCACGTTCTCCGAAGACAATTTAATTCAGAACAGTTTCGGTGTAGAATCGAGCTTGATATCGTCAGTTCCTAATTTACATCTATCTGAGGGTCAATTTTCTTTTAATCCTGTAATAAGAAAGCATATAAGCAAAATAGTTAAATGTCAGCACTTCAATATGTTTAGGCCTAACATCCCCCCAGATTAGCCACAAGTAGGGGATTGGGGGAAAAAAGAGGGGATCCTGTGTTAGGCTTATATGCACTTCTCTTATATTTTCTGCCCAGTGTCAGTTGAAAAAGGGTGTGAGATACACCGAAACTGTTCTGAATTAAATTGTCTTCGGAGAATGTGGTTTAATTCCTCATCTTTTCTTGCGATATTGCATTAATTTTCATTATATATATATATATATATATATATATATATATATATATATATATATATATATATATATATATATATATATATATATATATATATATATATATATTTATATTTATATATATATATATATATATTAAAGGTATATTAAATTATATAAAACCAATCTTAGGAATATCAGACTATAAAAAAAACGATTATAGTGATATAAAAAAATGTGGCAAAGTAATTAAAGACATCAAAACATATTCAAATAATTATCGGCATATTAAAATATATAAAAGGAATTATAGTTATATCAAATATAGGAATTATAAACATGCCTAAATTTGTAAAAAGCAATTCTAGACATCAAAATATATATAAGTAATAATAGATTTATTAAAATATATACACTTACTAATACGCATATAAAATAAATAAATGTAATTATAGGTATATCACAAGATAAAAAGCAAAGAAAGACATATAAAAATATATAAAAGCAATATAAGCATACCAAAATATATAAAAGTATTTATGGGCATATCAAAATATCTAAAATTAATTATATGCATAACAAGAAATATAACATCAATTATTAGCAAAATAAAAAAACCTCCCCTCTAAATTAGAGATATGCAAAAAAAAATAGAAGTAATTATAGATATATTTAAATTATTTAAAAATAATTATTGGAATATCAAAATAAAATGAAAATAATTACAGGCATATCATAAAATATAAAAATATATAAAATCAATTATAGGCATAACCAAATATATAAAATGAATTATCGGCACATCTAAATATATAAAATCAAAGATCTGCAATCAAAATGAATAAAAGTAATTATAAGCAAGCCTAAATATGTAGCAATTCTAAGCATATCATAATATATAAAATTAATCATAGGAATATAAAATTAAATTAATTATAAGGATAATAAAATATATATACTAAACTAAGCATATCTAAATGTATAAAAATAATTTTAGGCATCTTAAAAGAAGATTTTAACCATCTCAAGATACATAAAATTAATCATAGATATAGGAAAATACATATAACTAGCTATAAGCATATAAAAACGTAATGAATGCAAATAAAACGATAAAAAGTAATTACAAGCATACTAAAATATATAAAAGTAAATCAATTATGGGCATATCAAAATTTATAAGATCAATTATATATCAGCATATTACAATATATAAAATCAATAATTGCATCTCACAATATATCAAATCCATTATAGTCATAATACAATATATAAAATCAATTATATGCATAAAAATATATACAAGTAATTATAGACATATATAAAGATATATAAAGACGCAAATAGTATACGTAAATGCTAGAAATACAAGATTGCGAATAATTGCAATTGAAAGAATCTTGGCCGAAGTAGAGATTATTTCGGGACCAAATAATTTCATGTTTTAATCACGTTCCTGTCGAATATCGAGCCTTGCCGTTGCCATAGAAACCAATGAATTTAGTTTATGTTAACCTTTTATGAAATTTGATCTTTTCAAATAATAATAATTACTAAGATGGCAGACAATAAATTTCGCTTGATATGTGGTGCAGATGATAATAATATTTGTATATTCATTTCCCAATCACAACTTCCCGCTCGTGATGGAAAAAATGCTTAAATATAGAAATAAAAAAGAAATGGCACAGCCTTGCTAGTAGATGGCAGTGCTATTCCCCTCCCCCTCCCCCTTATACAACTAAAAAAGTTAGTTCCAGAATTGGCGTAGGCAGGTTGCATAGAGTTGGGCTTCCCTCGACCCGTGCCCTCTAAGTATTCTCCTCTGATGACTTCTCGAGCTATGTCACTTCTAATACGCGCACCTCCTCTAATTTTACCACTTTCTTTAAGGACATTTTTTATATAATGGATACAGCCTAGCAAAGTGGTAATTTCACTTCGGATTTACAACGAAATTAAGACACAACGGGTGTGGTTAGTCGCCGGATGGAGCGGACACTTGCATCGGTTTCATGAGAGCCGCTCTCAACTGCAGAGGCCCCGAGGAACGCTTCAAACAACGTTCCTCATTTATGGGAACACTTCGGAGCGACATCGGACCTGACAAAAGGAGTTAAGAGAAATGATATTTGACGCCATTCAATTTTTTTCTTTTCTTCTGCTGCCATTCTTTCATATTTCTTCTTGCATTCTTTTATTTGGTATTCTTTTCTTCTTTTGTTAATATATTTATCTCGAATTTTAGAAGGTGTTTGATACCTTTTCGCAAAAAGCGCGTGGTAGAATGTTATGGTAGATTGGATTAACTCAAACTGGGCATCGGTCATTAGCGGTGTCCCTCAAGGATCACTTTTTGGTCCATCGTTGTTAGCAAGGTCAAAAGAGCTAAGTTGCGTGCTTTCACTTACTCTGACCTATGACCTTACGACCTTCACAACCTTCAATAATTCCAGGACTAACCTAGGGAGGATCTTAACAATTATACCATTCGAAAGAGAATGTAAACAACATAAGGGTTTCAAATTTCATTAGAATCGACCGAATAGTTACAATGTTATTGCCACAAAACTCATTGAAAGTAAAATGGTTACCACCCGACCGATGACCTACGGACCGACAGAGTAACCTATAGAATCGCGTACACGCGATTAATAATCTAGATTAAAGATGTTGAATAATTTACGATGCAAAATTTCAAACTTGTGAATGATACAAAATAAGAAATTGAACAAAATATTTGAGTGTTGTAGGAATTTTACAAAGCGACTTTGAGTTGTGTTTGGGCTGAAAAATTGCTCATGAATTCCATGTAAGATTCTCGGGAGGTGTACAACAATGGGTGAGCATAATCCAACCACAGTCAAGCTAGGAAAGGAGTTGGGTGTATTACTCGTAGTTACGAGCGACCTAAAAGTTTTTAAACAATGACTGTAGAATGCTAAAAAAAAAAGAACAGACTTCTGGAAGGCTAAGACATAGCCTTCCAGCGACTTTTATTCTTCCTAACTTATTGTTTTTCCTGCAGGCAGTTACCTCACTTTTTAACAGGAGGATTTTCATACAGTGGAAAGAGACTTTGGATCACCATATATGTACACGTAAGGGTCTCACCAGACTTCACTTAAAATATGAGGATCAATTTCGGTCTCCTCATCTTCAAAAACCATCTTGAACTTAGAACAATTTCGAGGGAGAGTGACGAAATTAAACAATGAAGTTAGAAATAAGTCATATGAAGTCATAATGAAAATGATAGTTTGTTTTCACTCGGAAATCGTCGTCTGTTAATCGCTCCTTAAAATCTAAAACGGTTTTGCTAAAAAAACCTCTATTCGAGGTAAATAACGGAGCAGCTACTAGAAAAATGTGATTCAAGTTTATTACTTGCATGTAAAGAATATAGGAAACCAGGCCCCAGATTAATTTGCTGTGGTGAGTCGTTAAGAGCACTTTGGGGAATATGTTTAAGAAAATAATTGATATTACTTTAACATATAAATAGCTAAAATACGTATCACTGCGTATAATTGATATATAACACAGGTTTAGGTCATTTCTGAACTATGTATTGTTATTTCACTTCTAACAATTTTGCTGAATCAAAAAAGGCAACTATTTCTTTTAATAATTAGGTCAGATTTTGGTACAATACTCCCCATTCAAACAGCTATATTTATTGAACTGTTTTATAACCAGCCAAATTCATTGTGCTGTGCTTACAATATGGCCATACCAAATACCTTGTTGGGCATTGGCAATAAAAAAAGATTGAAAGTAACAGATTGTGATAAAGTGAGAAAAACGGGAAGTTTACGAAACAAGTGCTATTGGTGTTAGGAATGTATAAGTAGTATTATGCTGAGATGTCACATTAATCATTTATCTTATTATATAATTATAATATTGAGTTAGCCATCAATCTTAGGTGCCTGGTTATTACCTTCCCTTAAATGTATATCTATGTTATGAGTCAATCAATACATCATACCTAAGAAGAGGAACGTATCTACCAACTGACCTGAGAGAATCATCTAACATCTGAGTCAGCAAGTCTCATCGGAGGGACAACCTACAATAGAAGAGGACGACTAACGTCACCTTGTCTACTGTGTCTCTCGGTGAGCACTAAGTAGTTTTGGTGCTCTTTTATGTTAGCAGAACTAAATGATTAAGAAATATGGCAACTAATATAAAAAATCCACTAATTCTAGAAACTGAATCAAATTATGAAAGCTGGGAAAAATCCTTAAAGGTCTGGCAATTAGTCACAGATTTAAAACCTGAAAAACAAGGACCTGCACTTGTAAGTACTCTAACGGGAAAAGCAAAAGAAAGTGTTATTGAAGAATTAACAATCGAAGAATTAAGCATTGCAGATGGAGTTAAATTAATACTGGAAAAACTTGGAAAATATATAAGAAAGACACAGTGGATACTGCTTATGAAGCATTTGAAAATTTTATTTATTTTAAAAGAGCACAAAATGAAAATATGGTTAAATATATTAATGAATTTGAAAGAAGACATAATAGAGCAAAGCAACATTGGTTAGAAATATCATCAAATGTATTGGCTTTCTTTCTACTTAATCAAGCACAATTATCTGAGGAAAACAAGAAATTAGTCAGAGCAACTATTACAAAATTGGAATTTTATGAAATGAAAACTAAACTTATAAAAGTATTTGGATTAGAAGAAAGTAATAATAATTCATTCTCTAATGACACTAAAGTTAAAATTGAAGATCTTAATATTGCAGAAGATGAAGAAATACTGTATGGAAAATACAATTATAACAAGCCTTATAGAGGCAACGCAAGGTATCAAAGAGGTCAAGTAAGCAATAGAGGATTCAGAGGTAGTTTTTCAAGAACTAATTCAGAAAGTAGAAATTCTAACAGAGGAAAATTTTATGGCAACTATTTAGATAAGAAAGCAAAGAAAGGCCGTTGCAATTTTTGTCAAAGTATATATCACTATGCTCCAGATTGTCCAGATAGAATTTTTTTCAGTCAGAATCAAGATGAAGAGGAAGGGGAGCATGATATAATTTTGTATCAATCAAATCTTCTAATTGAGAAAGAATTCAATATTTTTGTGGCAGAATCATCGGCAGCAGCCATTTTTGACTGTGGTGCATTTGCAACAGTTACTGGACTATCATGGCTTGAAAGTTATTATAAAGGTTTAAGTAGTGATCAACAGGATTTAGTTGAAATATATGATTCAAACAGCTCCTTTTAAATTTGAAAGTGATAAAAAATTCTAAAGTTTATATAAAATAAATATTCCTTGCTAGAATTGTATCTAAAGACATACTTATTACTACAGATGTTGTTGAAACAAATATCTCATTGCTCCTTTCAAAAGAATCTATGAAAAAGGTTCAAACTGAAATAAACTTTGTGACAGATGAAGTTAAAATGTTTGGTGAGGAACAAAAAGTTTTTTTGACTCAATCAGGACATTATGCGATACCTTTAAATAAATCACGAGAAATCTTAAACTAAATAAAACAAGACAGCTGTAATAAATTAACTTTAATAACGAATGAGGAAAATAAAAAGGAAATAGCCATAAAGTTACATTTACAATTCGGACATCCATCTAAAACGTGAGAAAATTGATGAAGTCTATAAAAACTGTCAAATATGTAAAGAATATAGCAAACCAGGCCCCAGACCTACTGTAGGATTACCACATGCAGAATGTTTTAATGAGACAGTGGCAATGGATTTAAAAAATTTTGAGGGGAAAATAATATTACATTTAATTGATCATCTCACCAGGTTTTCAACAGCAATAATTGTCAAATCTAAAGAGCCAAAGGAAATTATTTCTGGTATTGTAAAATGTTGGATATCTATTTCTGACCGATAATGGTGTAGAATTTGCAAATGAGAAATTTCTGGAATTAGCTGAAAGCATGAATATTCGGATGCTTACAACTGCAGCAGAAAGCCCGTGGTCTAATGGTCTAGTTGAGAGCCATAATGCTACATTATCAGAAACTTTGTACAATGTTATGGCAGAACAAAAATCTGACATAGAAACTGGCTTGACATGGACTATTCAAGCAAAGAATTCACTTAGCAATGTACATGGCTTCTCCCCTGCTCAGTTAGCGCTTGGCTATAATCCGCAACTACCTAGTGTAATGTCCAATAAACCTCCAGCAAATGAGGAGAATTCATCAAGTAGTAGTAGCATTATATCAGAACATCTTAAATGCATGAAAATAGCAAGAGAGGCTTTTATTAAATCAGAAAGCTCGGATAAGATTAAAAGAGCACTCAATCATAATATAAGACCAAGTGCGGATAACAAATTTTATACAGGAGATATTGTATATTATAAACGTAAAGATAGTAGTAAATGAAAAGGACCTGGCAAGGTAATAGGTCATGACTCATCTAATATACTAATCAAACATGGCTTCCAATATGTTAGAGTCCATGCATGTAGAGTTATGTGGGAAAAGGAAGGACTTCAGGAATGGTGAGTCAAGAAAAACAAGAAAATTCAAGCGATCAAGATAAATCTATTTTAAACAATAAAAATAATACAGAGTTTGAAAGTTCGTCAGATAATTTAGAGGAGGAAGAAAATAATTTAAAACAGGAAGATATTACAGAGAATTTAGAAGAAAGTAATAAAAATACAAGTGAAATCAGTTTGCAAAGTGAAAATTCCAAGCAAAATCCAGAACAAGTATTAAATAAAGGTTTGGAAATAGAATTTGAAACTAAAGATGGACATGTAAAGCAAGGAAAAGTGATTAAGAGATCAGGAAAAGCCACGGGGAAATACAAAAATATTTGTACATCTAGAATACAATGAATAATAAACTGGAGGAGTATGATACAGAGAATGATTGGAAATCTTGGATAGAGATAGGTAATATAAATGGAGATGGCGAATCCATTCTTTTTGAGAGTGATGTTAATATTTTTAAAACTGCTAATGAAATAAAAATAGAAAATAAAGAAAAATTATGCAAGCTAAAAGAGAAGAACTAGAAAAATGGAAAGAAGAAGATGTAATAGAGGAAGTCCGTGATGTTCAACAAGAACGTTTTTCAACCACATGGGTCATCACTGATAAGAAAGTTGAAAATGGAAATGTGACTACTAAAGCAAGATTGCTAGTGAGACGGTACGAAGAAGAGAATAAAGTAAGATCAGACTCACCAACATGTCAGAAAGATAATATTAGAATGTTAGCAGCAATAGCAGTTGCTAAAGACTAGAAAATACAATCTTTAGATGTCAAAGCAGCTTTTTTACAGGGCCAAAGCATAGAAAGAAACTTATATGTTAATCCACCAAAAAAATATAGAAAAGAGGGATTTCTATGGAAATTGAAGAAAGTGGTATATGGGCTTAAGGATGCCTCACACGGAGTTGGTACCTAAGGGTATCTCAAGTCCTGAACGAACTTGGAATGAAAGTTTCTAAATATGATAAAGCAGTATTTCTCTACAACACTAACTCTCTAGAAGGAGTGATTGTAATGCATGTTGATGATATGCTGTTCTTTGGATCAAATAAGTTTTTAGAAAAAGTCATAAAATCTTTCAAAAATGTCTTTAAAATATCACGAGAAGAAACTGAAGTATTTAAATATGCAGGAATCATAATATCACAAGATTAAAAATCCATAAAATTGGATCAAAAGGAATATCTTGCCTCAATGAAGTCTGAACTCATCCCTAATGATTTGGAAAAGAACAAATTTCGATATGCAAATGAAAAAGAAAAAAAACATTGTTCAAACAGGGTGTTGGTCAGCTTGGGTGGCTGGCTAATGTAAGTATGCCTGAGGCTTGCTTTATGTACTGTATGCTGAGTACAGTGCAAAGTAAACCTCAAATGATAGATTTTACTAGATACAAGAATATAGTAAGAGAGTTGAAAATCTCACCTTCGTGGCTTAAAATAAATAAACTTGATCTTGAAAATGTGCAGATATCAATTTTTAGTGATGCCAGCTTTGCAAATTTAAATGGCAGAGCATTCCAATTTGGATATGTGATATTCCTACATGATAATTCTGGAAACTCTGTACCTTTGTCATGGGCATCAAAGAAAGCAAAGAGAGTTGCTAAATCAACCTGAACAGCGGAAAGACTGGCGGCAGTAGAAGCAATCGATGTGGCCTTTATGAGCAAGAAGGTCTTGGAAGAGGTATTGGAAAGAGAATTAGGTCCGACAAATCTCTATGTTGACAATAAAAGTTTAGATGATGCTGCAAAAACCTCTAATGTAATAGCTGACAAGCGTTTAATGGTCGATATGTCTGCTGTGAGAGAAATGAGTGATAAAGGTGAAATTGTAATTAAATGGATCGACACTGGAAATCAGCTCGCAGATGTGTTGACCAAAGCTGGTGCAAATAAAAGAAAGCTCACTGGTGTGTTATCGAGTGGGCGCATAGAATTTTAAGCTTAACCCCCACCCACCCCAAAAAAATTTAAAATAAAAATAAAAATAAATAAATAAATAAATAAAAGTGGAATCAATAATCTTGTTACCTATATATTTGTGATTTTCTTATGATTTCTTGACCTGTTATAAAGAGGAGATTATATTGTTTTGATATAGGGAAATTAAAGTTTCATGCGCGGTAGTTTCATTTAAGTGTGGCATCTATGCGGTAGTTTTGGAATTTAAAATATATTCTATATGGTAGAATTGTAAATCACATTAAATATGTATAAATCTTTGTTTAGAGAAAGAGAGTGAATCTGTTAGGAATGTATAAGTAGTATAATGTTGAGATGCCACACTAATCATTTATCTTATTATAGGATTATAATATTGAGTTAGCCATCAATCTTATGTGCCTAGTTATTACCTGCCTTTAAATGTATATATATGTTATGAGTCAATCAATACATCATACCTAAGAAGAGGAACGTATCTACCAACTGACCTGAGAGGATCATCTAACATCTGAGTCAGCAAGTCTCATCGGAGTGACAACCTAAAATAGAAGAGGACGACTAGCGTCACTTTGTCTACTGTGTCTCTCGGTGAGTACCAAGTAGTTTTGGTGCTCTTGAAGGTCCCATTTTTTTATTGAACATGCATCGAAGCGACTACCTGAGACAAAAAGCGAACCTTGCTAATACATTTGTAACGGTATCGTCCTCGGTAGTAGTTCTTGGAGGTCCGCTGCAAGGTTTGTCAAATACCGATCCAGTTTCCTTAGATTTGGCTATCAACTTGCCAACCGATTTATGTGATTGGTGCATGGTGCGGATACACGTTGTTGAATTCTGTGGTCATTGCCTGACCCAACCTGCAAAATAACATTCACTCTCTCTTCTCTAATCAGGCATAGAAAAAAAACCCGTGAAAGTAATAGGTTAAATCAAACGACAGATTCAAGTTCAAAATCGAGAGGTCACCCTTTCCGTGTAACACCTTCACTTTAAAAGCCGCAACTGGAATATTGGGTACAAGCATGTTCAACCTTCCTCAAATAAAGCGTGCAGAAGCTGGAAAAGTACAAACTAAGGTGATTAAATTATTACCAGGGATAAGGAACAAAAATGAAACTAGGTTATTAGACATCAAAATATTTTCATTGAAGACAATAAGCATATTATGGCATTCCCAATTTGGATTATAGGAGCTATTTTTTATTAAAGAAAATCTTACTCGTGTAAATGATTGAAAGTTTGGGGCTAAAAGATGCTCCAATAATGCATGTGGAAAATAATTCTCGAATGGGATAGTTTTTAGTTATTTATTTTCTTTTCTTCTTCTTTTTCATTCTTCTTTTAGGTTCCGCCAGTTTCATTCCCTTCTTAATAACACCCGCGATACTTTGTCGGAGTGGGGAATCTAGAATTTTGAGTGTGACCTGAACCTTGGTTATTTAACGATGGCACCCATCGGTCTTTAATGAGTGAAAAGAAAAAAGTTCAGGGGGGGGGGAGATAGGGTTCTTATTTATTTAGTCATTTAAAGCAAATATTTGCGCCTCTGCTAAAAAAACAACATCGAGAACTGGATTATAAAGCAGACCTTTGAGGGATGTTCCCATGGAGGCCACCTGAGATGGATATGGTCTTGGAAATGACCCAGCCCCAGACGATAATATCTTCCATAAGGTCGAGCCCGGGCGTGGAGCCAAAGACCAAACATGAGTTCGCCTCTGTGCAAGCTTCTCATCAGGTGGCTCGGGCCCCCGAGGACTTACAAAGAGAGGAGGGACTTCTTCTCCCGACTGATGCCCCTTTGATAGCTAAAACCTTCTCTATTTTGGAGGGGGATCTTGCTAAGGCCGGTCATAAGGCCTAGGCGATCCTTCTGGTGGTGGAAAGAAGCGAGTTCATTCCCCAATCTCATTACCCCAAAAGAAAATGAGCAGAAGGATAGAGAGAAATAAAGGCTCCTCTTCCTCCATGGTGGGACTCCTGGGTAAGGACGGGTCCGTTGCTATTTTAGCAAGCAAGCAGGCCAAGATTGCCACATCCGGCTCGTGGGCGTCTTAGGATGGGGGTCCCAGAGAAAGAGCAACGTCGTAAGTGCGCTAGGCGGAGCCTCGATTACGTCAGGGTCCCTCATTGAGATACTACCTGGCGTTTTTGAGCCCGCTGGATTCAAATGCTTCCTCGTTATTCGTTCCACTGATGGCAACACGTTAGTTACCGGCAACATGATCCATTAGAGGAGAGCATCAGCTAGCGTGGTTGGTAGAAAGCCGAAAGTGAGCCGTTTGTTGGACGGAAGCCTTATGATAAATGCGTCAGATCCGTCCGAGGGAGCCATAATTTGTGCCCTTTGGACACAATGGCACGCGGGGGAGTGTGACGCCGCGCTCTAATTACCATGGACTTCGTGAAAAGGGTGGTTTATGCGACGTAACTCCTGGACTACTCCAAAGAAATCATCATCTTAGAGCTGGCAGAACATGGGGTAGTCTAGGTCGAACGTATGATGAGAAAACAGGCAGGTGCTTCGAGACACACTCTTACACTTTTAGTCACGTTTGACTTTGACAGGGTCCCCGAGTCGGGGCGTGCCGGTTGGTATCACTAACACGTGGAAGCATTGGTGCCTCTGCTACGATGTGTTTCTACTGCTACCGCTTCGGCCATACGAATCGCTCATGTAGACGTGCAAAGTCGGGATTACCAGAAGTATGTGTAAGTTGCTCCAAGGCCGTACACAAGCAGTCCCTATTGTGTATATCTAAGTGTGTCAATTCTTCGAAGCAATGAGGTGCGTATCTCTGGAGAAGGGAACCATGGCCGTTCAATCTACCGATCGTCTCTCATTTCGCGAGGCAAAGGACTTGGTCTTGGCACGACCTGCGCTGCTCAGGGCGTCTTATGCCTCATTTTTTTTTAATGCACCGTTTGCTCCAAGCCTTTCCATACATACGAGCAAGGTCATTTCTGCGCTCATTCGAAACCTTCTGCGTGTTATACTCACTATGGGCGCTCCCCCTGGTAAAGCTGGTGGAACAAAGGCTTCAAACCCAGCTTCGGGTAAAAGTAAGCCCCCCCCATGCCCCCTGCCTAGGCTTGACTGCTTCCCGTGAGGCAAAATGGCCGCGCTCCTCCACCGAGTCGTTAGAATCACAGGACGAAACAACCCCAAAGGTTGTCGTGAGGCCGAAAGGAAGAGAGCACCAATGGAGATTTGGCGGAGTCTCGTCTCATCCCGTTCTCCGTTAGTTATCTTTTTGCAGGTGAAATGCTGGGTGCGTGCCCCTTGCCCACCCTCTTGGCCTATAACGGTTTTGCGACCTTATCACCACGGGCTGGGATCCGGACAGGAAGATGCGCCATTTAAACCCGGCATAATGTCTCGTTCTTCTCTTTGCTTTAAATGCCTTCTTTCAAGCAGTAGCAGTGCATCTGCACCTGGATAGGTGGCATACTGTTATTTCCTCGTACATTTCACTGTCATCCAACTTCGACGCGGGGTACTTTCGACACGTCGTGGAATGGTTGCAGATGCCATTTCTCTTGCTCAGGATTTGAACGGTATAGACCCCCTTTGGGGAGAATACGCGATCAATCCCAGGGGCCAGGTTCTTGCTTAGCTGATCGACGAGCTGAAAATAGGTGTCCTTAATGTGGATGAATTTACGCATCACTGCCAGAGAACCACTTCATTTCATTGTCTTGATCTATCCGTGTGTTCTACGGATGAACAACCTGATTTTGGATGGGAAGTAGTCGATGACCTCCTTGGCACCTAGCACTTTCTCTTTAAAATATCATTTTCTGGACCGTTGCGGCTTGAAAGACCCCCTAGTGATGCTTGGCACGAGCAAGGTGGTATGCATTTCAGGAAATGACTTATTTCTTTGTCCAAGTTGAGGAGTTTAGGTCGGTGAATGAGACCGTTGAGCTCTTCTCTGGTAACTTCATCGCCGTCGGTCTAACTATTATTTCTAGAAGGTCTGTCCGTTTTGCACACTGACCGTTTCCATGGTGCGCACCTGTAATATCATTTCCTGTAAGAAAAAATAAATCCACTCACTGCTCAAGTTTTTCAGGCGTCTCTTTCCCTCAGTTGCGCTCCAGACTCTTCCTCATCGCTCCTGTAAATTTTCCTCGTTCTTTTCCGTTCATCTTCATCCAGGTCTTTTGATGACCAAACTTTAATAAGATAATCAATGTTATTTCACTAAGTCACCAAACAGTAACTATAACATTTTGACGAGAGCAACAAGAATTTGTCAATGCAATACTGTCAAAAATAGAAAGCGACAGCCTTATTGTCGCTGCCTTGTCAAATGTCAAATAAGAAAAGACAAATCTGATAACATCGTTGTTAAAACTAGAGCCCAAGCGATTTCATACATATTTAGGTAATCGTGACTCAATTACAGAGTGCATCGGGCCCTTAGAAGATGCCGCGGGTGTCCTTAGTGACGATCTGAACGACGTGTTGAAGAGTGTAAATGAAAATTTTGTGAATGTTTTTACCGTGGAAACTAAAAAATAAGCAACCTACAATCTAATTTTATGAACTCAGCTGACGCCCGCCAGCAAGTCCACAGCCGCCCAAAACACAAAATAAAAAAGTGGTTAAATTTAAATGACAAACGAAATTATTTTTTATTTATTAATAAAATGAGAGATTCCAAAAAGTAGGGTCAAGATAAAATATATCCAATCCACCATAAAGAATTACAAAGCAACCTATTAAAACCCCTTTGTCAATTTTGAAAAAATCTATTAGTTAGGAAATAGTTCTTAAACATTAAGAATACTTCCTTACATTGTTCGCTGGTAAACACTTGGAATCTGATGTTAGAGATAGGGGAGCATCCTATGGTTAATAATTAATAAATAAGAGCACAGCTTGCAATACGAACGCTCATGTTTAACTTATTTGCTTGAAGTTTTCACGAAATTCTCGCAACGTTCGATCACAAAAAGGCTGTCGATATGATTTAAAGAGATTTTGAAAATTCTTTTGACACCGTTCAATATAAAAGACGTAATAAAGCTAAAAAGTAAGGAATAGAGGGAAGTATACTGAAATCGATTGAAGAGTGTCTTTAGAACCGTAGACAAAGTGTTGTCGTCAATGGAATAGTTCAGTTCATTGTGGGCAACAGTAACTAGTGGCGTTCTTCAGTGAACTGTTCTCAATCCCTTACCTTGTAATTAGCTAGTGACGCTCAAAAACTGAGAATATCGTTAAAAAGTTAATTTATTCTTATAATTTAATTAAATGGAGTAAACTATTCATATATGTATTCTATATTCAAGAAATGTAATGTAAAATATTTCAAGCATTTTTATGTTTTAATCTTGAGTATGGTTTATACCTCATGAAAATTAGAAATCCATTATTTCAAATGATTATTAGAATATTTCATTTCGAGTTTGAGTAAATTACTATTTAAACAGTATAAATAGCATGTATCTCTCTATTTCAGTACACGCACCTAGAGGACGATCATTGACACGCTTCACAAGAAGGGTAAGCCACCTACGACCAACGTCTAAAAGGCTGACAGTTCACAGAGTGATGTATCGAAGCCTGTTAATGGAAAGCTGACTGGATTCAGAAATTTGGGAGAGCTTCACAAGGAGTGGACTGAGAGTGGAGCCAGTGCATCAATGTCCACCACGATCATACGTCTTCAAGAAAGGGGCTAAAGGGGCTACAGGAGGTGAGGTTTTGTATTCTGGCCCCTCTTGAAGGGGGCGTTGGGTATAGCATGGTTCTATGGTAACCATGCTGCAACTGGCATCTAGAGGATTGAGTTCCCTCTAGGCCTCAAAGTCCGCACTTACTTCTTCGGCTAGATTTCTGCTGAAACATTTTTACCTCTTGAATTTTCGTTACTTTTTTCACAGATTTTTCCTAATCAACTTTCTGGCGGAGATTTCCTTGATGATTTCTACTTTTTAGCTTTAAGTAGGCGTAATAATAATAATTCACCCTGTACCCAAAGGGCGCGGTGCCCATGTTGCAGAACAGGGAAAATATGTAGGAGAGTTGCGTGACCTTCCGATCTTTGGTGTTCGGTGAAGTTTGTCTTTAGGCTGCTCTGTTCATGTATTTTTCACACATTTTTACCTCTCCTTACTTTACCACTTTGCGTTACTTTCACTTCTAACTTCACTTTACTTTACTTAAATATGACCTAATTTCCACATATTTTGGGGTCATTTAATAACTTCGTCACTTTATTTTAGTTTCCGTTATCCCCCTTTCACACATCTTCACATTTCCGATCTCTACAAACTCGTCTCTTTTTTTACATCCGATAACCAATTTCAGTTAAACCAATGAACGCCCACTAGGTACGCGGTTGCTATAGCAACAGTTATTGTCTCTCAAGTGTTTCCGATGAAGTGTCAAGAAGGATTAACGATGCCATAGCAACCGCATACCCCGGTCGCCTTTAATGCAGTTAACTGTCAGTGATATAACGTGCTCCACATGGGTGGATGAACCCCCTCCCACCTTGCCATGTGACAGAAGAGTGAATGTTAAAATAGCCAAGTGAAATATTGCTTCTTTTAGAGGTGTTGGATTGGTTTATTGGATACAACTACTTGGTTGGTTTGGATGAAGAGCGTCCCCCAGGTTGGCTGATACAGTGTCGAGATGGTTACAGTAACAGATTGATACCGTTTTTATTTCCACATCTTCTAATTGACAGTTATTTTACAATCTTTTAACCGCCAGATGAGTGTTGTTATTATAACATAAAATTTCTTTGTTTACTACTTTAGCTACATATCTACTTCAGTAAATTATTTAACGAAACTTCCTTTCAAAAAACTTTACCTACACCTGTTGGTTTTTCCCAAAAGTTTGAGGAATTTTACTAATTGCTGTAATCCACATTTCAAGCTTGATCTCATTTAATTGCTGTTAAGATAAAGTCAACCTTGAGTCAGTGACTCAAAAGATGACTCCGAGGCGAACTCTTTATCTCGGCTTTCTGTGACACTTTGTATCCCATTAAGTCTCTGAGCTTGGCGCACTCCACATTTCATCCTTGACATCGCGCTTTTGGAGGGATTATGACCCAGACTTCCTTAATGCGCTTTTAGCTTCAATTGTTAACACTATTTCAATAAGGATATGAGTGAAGCTTCTAGATCCTATTTAAGGCTCTCTCCAGTCTTCTTCGGGCTCCTTTCAGCCTTCGCGCTGTCGTCATCCTTTCGGGCTAGCGCTAACCCTTGGTCTGTAGAAAGCATCCGGGCTTTCTACAGTCTTCAGGCTCTCTTCATCCTTGTTTCTCTCTCCAGCCTTGCAGCTCAATGAAGTTTCCGTGTTACTTCACCTCTCGGGCTCTTTCCAGCCCGAGCTCCCTTCAAACTTTGGCCTCTTTTCGAACTTCAGTCTCTTGTCAGAAATCGGGCTCTATTCAGTCTTCGGGCTCTCTTAAACCTTCGAGCTCTTTTTAGCTTTCGAGCTCCTTTCAGTCTTCGTGCTTTATTTATCCTCCGGGCTTTGTCCATTCATCAGGCTCTCTTCAGCCTTCAAGCACTCTTTATCCTTCACTCTATCGAGCTTTCGGGCTCTCTTCAACCTTCAGTTTCTCTTCAACCTTTCATTGACGATTGCAATAACAATATGTAGATTTTTTCATATTTATAATTCTATGATGCTAGAAAGAGTATATAATCTTTTGTGGGGGGGGGGGGGGCATTGGCATCCTCGTTTTCTGTTAAAGTTAAGACTATCTCTTAAGAAAAGTCTTCTGAAAATTTCTCTTCTTAAAGAAAATGGATGGTTGCCTAGTTGAATGGGTGGCGCTCCTGAAGAGGGGTGGAGGAAATCTAAGACTTTATGGCACGTCCAATGCCATTGGTTATGGCAAGTTATGGCGGTTTACGGCGAGCACAAAGGTCGCCGTTTATAAGCTGGTAGTTGGACTATAAGTCATTGGTTACCAGTTTACCGGTGGAGGTCGACTCGGCTGCCTCCTGTCCAAGTACTAACTTTTCTAAATGTTGCTTAACTTCGACCTCGCGCTATTAGGGTATTCGGTTAATGGGCGCTGATCTTGGGCTACTCCAATTGTAGTTTTAGTGGAGTAGGCTAGGTTAGAGGACCGGTTGGATTACTCTCAGGAAAAGGAATCTTGGTAGGCGGATTCAAGGACTCTTTATTTGACGGAGGATTCGGTAGGCTTAGGCACAAAGAATTTGATTGAACTTGTGTCGGGTATTTGAGGCAGGTCTACTAATGTATAAGTCTATTTCCGACTATCCTTCTAACTAGCTGATTGTCTGACTGACTGACTATTACTTGACTCTTGACTCCCTCTCGGTCTACCCAGAGTTGTATATAATGTATCGAAAACCAGTAGGAGTGGCCTGCTTGTAAACAATGACACAGTTTGGGCGGAACTTACTCTGTTGGATGTTTATTCGTGTGTTCACGGGGCTAGATAAAATCTTTATCTCAAGTTTCGAGAATACAATCTTGTCTGTCGCAACCCTTTAACAGTAAATAAGGTCAGCATCTTTCATGTCTTCAGCTCAGTGTCAATGACTGCATCTGTTTTGAAGTTTGTTGGTACAACTGTGGCGTTTTCCAGAACCTTAGTAATAAGGTTCTGAACAGATATCGCGAGGTGTTTAAGTGTACATGCACGTGAGTGTGTAAATGTGTGAGCGCGTATTCGTGTGAATAATCGTTTTGGCAGTAGCCCTTATAAGAACAGTATATATTATTGTTTACATGATAAGATGTATAATGTTATTTACCTGACAAAATTATATATATATATATATATATATATATATATATATATTATAATTTATATGACAAAATGTCATATATTTTAAATTACTTGTACGTGCACATTTCAAGCCTTCATATGATTTATATGACCCTCATCTGTGAGGCTTCATTGTCAATCTATAACGTCTCTATCGGATTAATGAATACTTATTATTACCCTTACTTAACCGCATCTATTATATATATATATATATATATATATATATATATATATATATATATATATATATATATAGCGGAAAACCTGTAGCGGAGGACATAAGTCGACGCCAAAATACGCACAACTGAGCTTGACGAACTCTATTACTAATCTTCTGTATCTAAGCTAAGGCTCTTCCTCAGAGTTGTTAGGAAGGTGAAGTAGAAACTAAGAATGGACTTCTTAGTTAAGTAAGTAGCAGAGAGTTTCATAATAAAGTAAAAAGGATAGATTTGGAGATGTGGTAGAAAGAGAAAGAAGTGAAAGTGTAATAGTTTGCCTGGGAGTTTAGCGGTCTCCAACTTCTGAATTTGGACCATAATCTGTTACATTTTTTATTGAATTTGTCAACATTACTGGCTGTTTCTCAGTTCTAATTCAGTTCATTTAGTTTCTTCGAGGTTTTTTTGTTGTTGTTTTTTCTGTCTGATTTTTATATTTGGGACATTCATTCTTTTATCTTAGTTTTTATTCCGATTCGCTTTGCTTTGTCATTAAGCGTATATTGAAATTTTCTTATTGTTGAGATACTTCTTGCTGATTGAGAAGCTTTTATGTTCTCTCTGATCTTCTTCTACATATACTTCTTGGTATATGTCATTTATTTCACTTTCTATTTTTGACCAGATTTTTGCTGTTTTCTTATGGAGCCCGACGTTCACCGGTTATATTTTGGTATTATTGTGCAGTTCTCTGCTGTTTTCCTCTCTCTTTTTTGTGCTTGTTACTATATATAGTGCTTTGTTGTGTATTCTTTGAATCTCTCTTTTCTTATTCTTGACATTATCACTATCAGATCAAAGAGTATATGATGACCGATTGTACTATTGTATTTTAAACATTTGTTTTGTTCTCTAAATGAATTCCTGGATTAGCTTTCTGTTTTCCTTATCGGACTTGCTAATGATATTCTCAGGGGGATTTTTTTCAGTCCGATGACCTTACCGTCCTTCTCATATATATATATATATATATATATATATATATATATATATATATATATATATATATATATATATATATATATATTTTACGCCGTCTTCCTTAATGTGTTCTGCCTTTTTCCTTCTTAAATGGATGATTGCAAATTTCTGGGTATTTCTTTTATTATTTCATCGTTTTTCGTATATAGTGATATTTTCTATTTCGGTAGCTGTTTCTCTGACTTGATTTCTTTGGTTTCTGAATGGCGAGACGATTAGCTGAGTTATGTCATCTTCAAAGGAGATATTCGCGTAACCTGGTGTCAATGGGTCAGGGAGGTTAGCAGTGTAAATAGAAAACAGAGTGGGGCTAAGGACCCATCTTGCGGTGCTTCTGCGTGCATCTGGAAGACCGGTCCCTCGTCATCTTCTAGAGCAACATATGACCCTATATTGCTAGTATAGAGGAAAACAATCTTTTCTAGATTGTTATTCAATTCTAGTTTTTAAAATTTGTGGTGTCCTAACCCCATTGTCTATACCTTGACGAAAGCTTTTTTTACATCCTTTAGGACTATATCAATGTGCCGATTTTCCGCTTTAGCCTTCGTTATTTTTTCGGTTATAGATGAGAGGGCCATTGTGGTATCTCTATCTTGCAGGAAACCGAATTTATATTTATCAGGGATTTCTTTCTCATCCAGGTAAGCTATAAATCTTCGAATGAGTACTTTCTAGAAGACTTTAGCGAGGAAGTTTAGAAGTGATATGGGGTGAAAGCTTTCTATGTGGCATTGGAAGTTTTCCTGGTCTAGGAATGAATATCTGTCGTGGTATGACCGGGTGTACGCTGTTACATGCACACAGGCCTACTGGTCGAACGAAATTAAGGCTCCACCTAGGGATGGGGTTAAGAGTGCTTTAAATACACAGTTGCTAGGCCAAGGAATATTCAAACACGGCTACAAAAAATATACTTTAATAGGACTAAAGATTACATATACATATAGGGAAAGTTAAATGGCAATGAAATTAAATATTGACGGTTCACAGCTAAGAGGATTGACACTAACAATTAAGTTTGAACCGAGGGATAATTAATTAAATAATTATTTTACAATTATGCAAGTTCTAGAGGAAAGGGGATCCTTGAGGTTCGACGCGGTAAAAGGGGGAGGAGCGTGACGAAGCGGGGATTAAATCCATTTTACCTTGATGTGCGGCGAGTAGGACCAGGTAGGTAAATTCGTCCTTTGACTTGTGGGCATCTCACAGGAAGCTCAATCCAACTTCGGGAGACTGAAGGGGATGGTCCTCTTTTCCTTAAGAGGCAAACGGAGGGTGTTTCGGGGATGGCTTTTCCCATCCTTGAAATCCGAAGACGTGGTGAGAAGGGTTGAAGCGTGCCTAACTATCTCCACGAACAACACAGAGTGACGACTAGCTCTTCTTTGGCTCTTCGACAATCACTCAATTCTTATCTGGATGAGAATGTAGTCGATTCCCTCTCGACTATGATGACGTTACGACTAACGTCATCGCTAACAGACTTCCTTAATTGCCTTGGGTCGCGATAAGGTCTATGGCGCGAAGTTGCGATGCTCACTTAATGGTCTTTCCATTGTTCTAATTTTCGCAGTATTTAGGGCAGACGAATTTAGAGCGGTCAACGGCGAACTGGGGAAGTCAGGGGGGATGGGAATTCCTTTTCTCTCTCATTCTTCCAAAATATCATTTTCGTTGTCTTAAAGCCTTCCGGATAATATTCTGTGTTGAGGCGGGTATTAAACAGAAACGTATGTCAATCTATTGCATTTTCTGAGTCTTAACTTTAGTTTTCTCTAATCAGTCCTGTGGATCCAGAAGCTTTTTGTTTGAGGGACTGAATCACACTGCTGACTTCTCTTTTGGTGAGTATGACTCTGGTCTTAAGTTCTCACTTCTTTTCTCCACTATTTGAGCTGGAATAATTCTATGAGTAATGAGGCTTAGTTGGGCATAGAACATTTATTCCGTTTCGTGGTCCAAATAATTGTTATCTTTAGGTTCAATGGAAAACATCTTCTTACGCCAGTGATCTCTTAATTTAACTTTAATTTCTTTGATTAATGCCCCTTGCTGGTTTGTTAACTTTAGTTTTGGCTGGGAGTGGTCTCCCTTTGATCCTCATGATTATCTACCATGCCTTGTGGGGTCATTTTCTCCGTCAAGGTTTGCTATTCATTCATCACCTTCTTGGTTTGCTGCTCATTTATTAAGAATACCACTTCAATTAGAAGGCATCGTAGGAGGTCATAGCTTTGGTGATGTCGTCCCTTTGTTTTTATATTTTCGTAAGTTTTTTTAATGTTATTAATTTTCATTAGAATTTCTCTTGTCCATTTTGGATAGAATAATTTTTTATGTGAAATTAATGGAACAATTTCATTGTCCGCCCTTGCGATAGCATCCGTTAACTTTTGGAGTTCTTCTCAATTTTCATTGTTTATTCTCCCTCAGAGCGGATGGATATAGTTGTTTAATATAGTCCCATATTATTCCAACTTCAACCGTTTGTATGATTTCCTGGACTAAACTGGGATCTGAATCGGATTATGTCAATGAATTCACTGCACAAAATAGTAATCGTCTGCATATTCGTGTTTTATAACATAGTTGTGCTAAAGAACTATATTCGGAAAGTTTGGGCTCAATATTTTGACTCTGTCCCTTCTCATCATTAGGTCTTTGCAGTCTCGTTTCCTGTCTTCTCAGTGGTGGAGCCTGATCCTTGCAAAGGACCTTCAAGTTTTCGAAATGAAGTTCCTGCTGTCTAGAAATGAATATTTACATTATGAAATGATTTATAATCAATTTATGTGGTGGTCTGATACCCCGCAGCTATTACTAGTAGAGTAAAATTTATATATAATCTAACAGCGAAATAATCTTCTACTTCTTATAGTTTATTATAAAACACTGGTCAACATACTTTTAGCTGACTTATGTTAGGTGGTTGTTTTTAACTAATTTTGACGTGCTAATTTCAAATACGACATCCATTTTTTTGTAACACATCAGGTTTTCATTCTACAGTATATTCCTATTTTCCGACGTACTGCATGTATTTACTCGATAAGGATAGTTTCCTAAGTGTTATAGCTTCAAACCATAACTTAAAATGTCAACAGAATTTGAAAGGATAAATGCATTGTAAGATAACATCACCTATTACTAAATACATACAGGTTATTTGTCTAATATAATGGAGAAAACACAAGCAATCGTACACATACCTATACATTCATGGAAGATATTTTCGCTTGTGAGATTGTCTAGAGTGTTTGATGTCTACACAGTCTATTTGAATACTCAAACAGGACTCTGCCATCATGTTTGTGTTTCATCGGCCTTGATATCTCTCCTCCATAATCTTGATATCTTAATGAAAACGCTCTCCGTGTCCACCACTCACGATACCAAGATTAGCAGGAAATTCATCAAGATTTCTCTTGAGAAATTGAACCTTTATGCTCATTTTGCGGCATTAACGATGAAAACTATAAAGTAATGCCTCTACCAAATCCTTCCTTTCACACCAGCCACAAATGAATCCTATGCTCCTTTTTCTATGTCAGTCATCGAACTCGAGAAGTTTTGGTTTTCCATCAACTCTCTGACTTGTGGCCCATCAAAAACTCCAGCCTTTATTTTATTATAACTTAAACCAGGAACTATTGTACATATGAATTTGAAAGAGTCACCCTCCACATTAAGAGATTTCACAAATTGTTTCATTAGCCCTAGTTTAATATGAAGGGGTGAGAAAATGATTTTCTCTCGCTCAACAAGTGGTTAGTGTATAATATTCTTCTCCCAAACAGTCAAACTTTCTCTAATTGGCCAGAGTTTCTGTTCCCAATGTTTGTCCTTGGCGCGGCTGTCCCATATGATCCATATATTTGAATAAATTTAATACAGATCTTATATGATCTTGCTTCTCTTTTAAATGCACAGAGTGACCAATAGGAATCACACCGAACAAGTTTCCATTATGGAGTAACACACATTTTAGACTCTTCTTTGAACTATCTATAAAAAGTCTCCATTCACTTGGATCATATTCTGAAACACCCATTGCGTTTAACGGTCCCGCCACGTCACAACAGTAAACAAAATCTTCTTCAGTTTTAGAGACTGCCAAGAGATCTCTTTCCCTATTCCGATAAAAAATTACAATTGTTTTTTCCTGCAACAAATTCTTCTCTTTAAGTCTAGAAGCTAACACTTCTGCTAACTTTTTTGAAAGGCCTAGGTCTCTAACTAAATCATTCAGTTTCAATTGGTTAAAGTTTCCACGTTCTTGGGTTAAAGTATGTACAAAGTGTGCATCACTGTAAAGTTCATTGCTTACTTCAGATTCACGTTTATCACTTAAATCGTCCAGTGAAGGAACTTCTTTAAATACAGGTACTGGAACTTCATCTGAATGAAGCACCGGACGAATTGCGGAATCAAGATTTGGGTAACATATTTTATGTCACGTTTTTTTGCTATAATCAAGAGTCTTTGTGAGACAAAAGTAGCAATCGTTTACATGGTTTGTTGGCTCCTACCACACCATAGAAATGACAAATCCTAGTTGTTTCCTTGTGCCCTTTGTCCATTGGCGTAGATTTTCGACACATGATTTACAAACATTGTGCAGGGCCTACAGTTTATCCTAATCACCTAATTTAATCTGAAAGTAAGCTAAATATGCTCTTTTCACTAAGATACTAATGTTCATTCTTTGGGTTGGTGCAGTAAAACAACCACATATATAGCAAAACGAGTCAGGGGAATTCAAACATTTCCTTCATAATGCGGCCATATTATTGAATGTTATTTCATAAAACAAATCTGAAAAAACACAAAATTATATTATACACAATTGCTTCATATATATATATATATATATATATATATATATATATATATATATATATATATATATATATATATATATATATATATATATATCTATATATATATATATATATATATATATATATATATATATATATATATATATATATATATATATATAAATATATATATATATATATATAAATATATATATATATATATAAATATATATATATATATATATATATATATATATATATATATATATATATATATATATATATATTTATATATATATATATATAAATATATATATATATATATATATATATATAATATATATATATATTAATATATATATATATATATATATATATATATATATATATATATATATAGAGAGAGAGAGAGAGAGAGAGAGAGAGAGAGAGAGATGTGCATAAAGAGAAGTCTAAATACATAGATAAAATAAAATAAAAAGCATACCAAACGCCTCCACTTCCGTTCACTTGATCGTAATATAACCTGCTATTATGAGTGGAACTAATATGGAACAGTCCCTAAATAAAAAACTTGACGTAATAGAACAAAACTATTGCCATTTTTAAACTCAGTGACCCAGAATTTCCCAAGAACAGGTGTCAAACTTAAGTCAGCAGAAAAAAAAGTTAAAATTTGTTGACCAGTGTAATTCTTTTTATTTAAATAGCGGTACCATTGTGTCGCTGTCCTGTAGTTTTTCGTATGGATGTTGTAATTATATATTTTGAGGTCATTGATTCGCTGATCGACACCGTTCTGATCTAGTAATTATATCTGGGTCCAGTTCTCGAAATATGTCTCCATATGTTACCTTTTTTCTTTTTCCAACGAATTGTGTATGAAGGAGAATAGCATAATGCACCCACATATCCCCACCTCCCTTCTGGGCGGGCCGGTTATTAAACCTTCCCCTTCCGGCCCGATATCGGATGGTCTCCCACTGGAAGAACCTGCAGACCATTTTAGCTAAACATCGCGTTCCTTCATCGACTGGATATCGATAGATGGGAGCCCATCTTGGCTTCTGGTGGTTCCCGGAAGTTTGCAAAGGACGAAATGGAGGAGATAATCAAGCCTCTCTCCCCTTAAGAAGGGCGCTTGATATCAAATCTACTTCCGGAGCCTTTTGAACCTATCCCGAGTTTCGAGTATAAAAGATGAATTCTTTTAACCCTGAGTAGTAAAGCTTGCACAGCGTCTGCCGGGGCAGGAATTGCCATCTATCTCGGTGTTCTGGTAAATCGTCGAAGCACCAAGTCTCCAGAGACGAGATCGGTCCCAGTTATGGAGGCTCCTTACCCGTTGGTCTGCAATTCAGTACGGACCCAGGCTCGTACTCACGTTTTCCGAGCCGAAGCTACAAACGGCCTCACTCTGGTTCCCTAAGCGAGAAAACTACATCTTGGCTTTTCTCCGTGACCCTACGCGTCGATAGGTAACTTCACCCTGCCTCACAGAGGCACCCAAGGTTCTTTGGAGAGCACGAGCGTGGGGCCCTCCTTAACAAGAAGCTCCCGTCACCGCCTTCTTCCAGCAGAATCGTGAAGGAATTTTGAGATCAGGTCGGCCCCTGGAGAATCTACCTCATCGTCTCCACCCCTTATCTTACGACCTTCACTCCCCAGCGCCACCCCAACATCAGGCTCCAATGTAACCCTTCCCTTTCACATTCCCCAACTTGACCGCGAAGCTTACCAACATTACAAGTGTATAGAGATTCACATAGTCAATAGTTATTGACAAGCCAAGTGAGATATCCGAGATTCACTTATTAATTTATCTCTTAAAGCACCTTATTTGTATATAAATATATATATATATATATATATATATATATATATATATATATATATATATATATATTTATGTTTAGTGTTCATTGAAACTTTATTTTCATATTGTTGTATCTAACTTCCTTTGGGTCGCTTGATGGCAAAGTTCATTCCAATCCCTCTGTAGCCAACCGCTAAGCACTCTGAGTCAATAAGCCCATTCAGGGTAATGGCCGAACGAAGTATAAGGAGTAGTACGACGACCCCTCCGCATTCGAGATAATAAGATATATATATAAGAGTCGGGGAAAACTCCAACCACCCCTCGGCCTATTCCTCGACAGTGTTTTTTGATCTTTTTAATGTACTATTCTAATTATCCCTCTTGAGTTCGTTCTTCTTTTGTTTTGCTTTTTTGAGCATGAACTTTGTTAGTTCGCCCTCCTTTGAACCGAATATTTCATTGGTCTTGCCCAATCTTAAATTTTCAATGATTTCGAAGGAATCTTTCTTTTTTAATATATGGTGGAAATATTTTTATTCTTTGTTGATAGAGAAAGTTCTTTATTTCCGTTTCTGCGAGTCAATTTTTCATTTTAATTGTTCTTTCCTCATTGATTTAACATCGTCTTTTATTTTGTACTTAGGGTGAGCAAGGTGTGTATCGTTAACCTTAATAATGAATTTAAAGCTGGTGCTTCGAATTCGCATCCTTCATTCTCTTCTCTTGTCGTGTTCCTTGTTCGCTTTTTCTCTGTTCTCTTTTCCACTTCAGATTATGTGTCCGGAGCTGATTGTGTCGCTGCTTTGGATGGTTTATTCTCTTTCTTATGTTTCATTTTGATTCTGTGTCAGAGGTTTCCTGTTTTATGCTTCCGTTCTTATTTCTTTTTTTTTGTTAGTTTTCGTTCATTCTTTTTGTGTATCAGATTCAATGTCCTCTACTGCTATATCTTCAAAGGCGGCGCGTTTGGTTGGAAGTGTGGTTGTATTTCCTTTATTTGGATGCATTGTGGTTAAGTCAATGCCTGCTTTAAAGGTTAATCCGACGATTTTTGCTGAGGGAGGGTTTGCCCAGAAGTGCATCTTCTTTTGTCCGTTTTTTCCACAATTAGGTCATGAGTGTCTTAAAAGGTTCCTGGTTCTCCTATATTGTTTATATGGGCATACATTATGCATGTGTGTGGTGAAAGTTCCGAGATTTTATAGTTTCTTTAGATTCTGGCATCCTTCATCTATTACCAGTTTCTCCTCGTCTTCTTCTCGATGGCATAAAATTGCTAATCTATTTGGGGTAGAAATTAGTTTGCTAGCAGTGATTTTTAGTTCCCTGCATAGTGTTTAAATAAGTATACCTCTATCCTGTCTCTTTTCCCTATAGTCCATATGGCGAGTGATTTGGCGGCTTACAAGTTGGTCCATATCGTCATTTTATTGGGGGAGAGGGTTTAGGGAGGCTCCCTCTACTCTGGAAACCGGGGATAGTTTCTGGAAAAGTTCGATAATGTGGTACCTGTGCGTACCTAAAGCCTGCCTAATGAGCACACTTAGTGACCTTCATGCCTTAATAGACTCCTCCTCATTGTTGTGACTCATCGCATTTAATGACCACCCCCCCTCTCCCTTCTCTAGCCTTCGATTTGGATATCCTTTAAGGGTTGAATATACTATTTCCAAGTTGTTTTGGTCGTTTAAATTAAAGTCGCGTCATATTGCGTGGAAGTGAGAGTATAGTTGAAGAAATAGTAGTGAATGTAAGGATGCTAGATTTTTCTAGCGGAGTTTCCTGCGCGCTAGTTCCAGGAGGTATCTCCAATCAAACTATGCGCGCATTTATTTTTCTTTCTTAGCGAAAATATTCTCCAAATGGCTGAAAGTTCTTGACGGGTTAGTGGTTTACCGGTTCTTTTGTTAATGTTAAGATGAGAACACATTCTCATTTCAAGGTACCTGGTAGCGCTACCAACATAGGTACCTCGATCACAGCGAGAACAGGGAAAACGGTATACAAGGTAGCTTCGGAAGTTCCGGGGAGAGTCTGTCTCTAATATAAATCATTGAGTTTATTGAAAGGTTATTTACAGAAATTATTTTCAATTGAATATGAGGGAAATATTGTCGGAAAATTTTTAAAGGCTTTAGACGAAACGGGCGATTGGGGAAGCCTAAATAATTTAATGTTAGAAATAATATGTCTTTTTAGAAGTATAGATGGGCAAATTTGGTTTGCTAAACAAAGAATAATATGGATTTATTTGTATGAAAGGCATTATTAGAGAAAATATAGCCCATCCTCACTCATAAAACATACCTAATCCTTTGGTAGTTATTAGGAATTCCTTTCCCAATAAAGCAGCGTTAGCCCTGTACAAAAATCAACGTTTACTTATAGGGTTCTGTACATTTTTTCCTGTGTTTTGATATGGAAAAGCCGAAAATCACAAATATTTTGACCTAGGATGTTAGGAAGTTTTGCCGCATGAAGCTTTAAATTTTCTGTATTGAAATTCCTCGCCCCCTTGAATCATGTTTTGCGCTATAACTTTTGATCTAAAGAAAATAGAACAACAAATTAGGTATAAAATAAAAATATAAAATTAATAAATAAATAGTAATTAATAATAATTATCCATCATTTGATAGGGAATAACAAACTCAATTAGAATCTAAAATAAGATCTACAAGTTACGACTTCACAATGGCATTATACAAGGATCTGAGGGAGCTCCGTGAGCGCAGGGTTGATATCCCAAAACCTCCATGTACTGTCCAAAGGCAGGGCCATCTACCAGATCTCCCACTGAAACTTTTCCGATTAGATATCCTTCAGCTTTTATCAGTGGTTTACAGCTTCCAACAACAGACAGACGTTCCAGTATTTCCCTAATCATTAGAAATTATTGGAAAATACTGGAAAATATAACAGTTGAATATCTCATCTCATTCTGGCCGATGGTTAGGATCAATACAATAACCAAGGCAACGCAATTGAGCTTTTCGTGAAACAGCATGAGAAACATCCTGATCTAGTGAAAAACAAAGGAAGAGCAAGTAACCCTGGAAGAAAAAAGGAGTATTTGTGCTGGAATTTGTCCGTCCGATATAGTAGCTCTAGATGTATTTCAGGAAATACAGAACAAAGGAAGGTTATCCACAGAGAAGAAAGACGAGGATATCGGGTTATACGAAGACCAAGAGATGGAGAGGAACGTTCATATACATATCTGGTCATGACAATATTTTCTAGTCAAGATCTCTGAAGCAAGAAGGGATGAATGAAAGACTGCAGCATAGACAAGAACAAGGTAAAGCTAATTACTTTGAACGTCACAAAAAGTTTTAAGTTTTACTCCATTGCGATATTTAGCTCCTAATTAACAATTACTGTCTTAACATGCTGTACGGTTTTATGGCTGCAGCAGAACAAGAGGCGATTTTTCAGTGGGATGACATTATCTTCGGTGACTCAACTAAAATCTAAGCTGACAAAGATGAAATAAATTACCATCAGCTTTATCCTTGTCGTAGGTTACCTCGCACACCTTACACCAGATTAATATAGATGTCGTAGGTTAACCCTAGACACCTTACACCAGTTTAATATAGATGTCGTAAAATAGGGTCAAGTTAACCTTTTCTGCTTTACGAGTGCGTGGAAATTTTACAATATAAGCAGAGTGCAAATTAACTGAAAGTAGGTTGGCCAATAGTCGAGTAAATTGGAGTTCCGGGATAACAGGAAAACTCGTACAAAAATAACTTTACTAATATCTAAATCAATATTACTTCACAAGGTTAAAAGGAGTTTTAACATGAGCTATACACACACTAGATTTACACGGATCTCAGCAGCTAAAGGGGCGAGGGAGACTTGGTGATGGCGGTCACCGTACAAACAAACGGACAATATGAACCTAGGGCTGCTTGAATGACCTAGAGCGTAAACTAAGCCGATGGTGAGGCTTACACTAGGGCGGAGGGTCAGAGAGAGCACTTGCACAGGAGAATTGCGCGTTGCTGGTACCTCGAAGTATTGGTTCGAGGGAGTAATCCTTGCCTTGGCGCAAAGTTCAAACAATAGTTTCTGGATAATGACTATTAGGGGGAGTGAACTTAAATCTTGCTTCGAGTAACACGAATTGAGATTGAGCGCGCCGTGTTCGAGTAGCGGGGGAAGCGGGTCAGGTAGACTCACGTAAATTAACGAGAATACCGGGGGCTTGAGGGATTCTGTGAGAATTGGGCAGAGTTCAACAGGACGCGAAAAGCAGGTACCGACGAGGCGGACAGAGGATACTCGGTGGATAGTGCCTTCCAACTCTGGTGCAGGAGGATTTATAGGGGTCAAATGGGGTTTTGCCTCTCCGTCCGTAGGCGAGGTTCTATCGTCAGACCCATCGCTAGACGAGAATAGACTCTGACTTTTAGCGCGAGGGCGAGAAGGTTCTTAAGCCGGCGAGGCAGACTTTGTCCGAGTTCAGATGGGAGCTTATGGGTTTTCAGGTTATCGCGGCGTCTCACGGCGTCTCATCATTTCGCACTTCCATTAGCGCTGACGAAAAGGATCACCCTGGTGTCTGTTGTCTCTCTCTCTCTCTATTGAAGGGCAAGGCGGCGCGTATCTTCCTCTCTCTCTCCTTGGGATCTCTGACAATCCTACATAGATTTTATTACAATAAAGACAGTGTGATTAATGTGACTTTGACGTTTCCAAGGAAGGTCATGGAATGTGATGTCATCTGTAATACAGCTGATCGTCTTTGGTTTATCAGACAATCAATTTACTGCCATAGTTTCTGCCACCTTGAAAGCTGGAGGGAATGATATAGATAACGTTGTTATCTTAACATCAACAAAAATTCGCAAAGAAATGTTGTCCAGTTATGATATCATTTAGAGTTACATGTCCAAGTTTTTTTTCTGTTCAACCTTCATACACTGAAGGAAAATTATTGTGAGTACCTGTCATCGATAATTCTTATGGCACAGCTTAGACTGAGGCTTCAATGGATTTAGTGGAGACATAGGAACTTACCGATATTGTTACTGCCCTTGTTTTATACACTACATCCATTAACAGTGAGGTTGACAGATAGCTGCTAAACAGCTAGATAAAATGCTGAGCAAAAGTTATTTTATATAGACTCTCGTCATCACATCTTAGTAAATTGGACAGATAATCCCTGGTTTAAACAGTTGAAGGATTTTTGGACAGACTTTTCAAAGGAAAAGCAACAACAAATGATTGAAAGGAAAAAGAAGAAGAATAGTAAAGAAATTCTCCAAGTTATTTTAACAGCAGAAAGGATTCCAAGAGCTGACTATAAGGAAATGGCCCAATCGACAGTCCTTGTTTTTGGAGGAACGCCCCATCGAGGTATTAACTGGCCTCTGGCGACCCGCTTCTGCCGAGGCAGTATAAATACTACAGAAAAAGCTTTGATAAAATAGAACCATACAGCCCCGTCTTGGTTAGCTGCAACGTACAGTGTCGTACGCCCTGCTCCGCCTTTCAACAGCTTCCAGCCACGAACGCGACGCGTCACCTCTCTACACGGCCTCGCTTGTAAGTAAGGCCAGAGTTTGCGCCCAACAGATGATAGACACAGACAGGCATCTATCACTCAGGTTTCGACTTCGTTCTCGTATGGAGTACTCCCTCGTTCATTTCTCAACGAGGTTAAAGAAGAAGGAATTTTGCAAGAGGAACTTTTCAGCGCCCCGTTTCCTCGTCGTTTTCAAAGCCTTCAGTCAATTAGGCTTTACGTGAGTTCTCCTGTCATTTGCACTTTCCCTCTTTCCCTCGAAGCACTTACCGTACATCGTCTCTCGGACTCTCTTTCCCGTCGAGTCATTTGTATCCTCCCCTCCTCGTTTTGTACTCCGCGTCTCATCTTATTTATTGTCATTTATTTACTTTTGCTAATAATATTTTCTTTGTATGTATATACGGAGCATTTCCCGAGTCCCCTTTATTTGACTTATTTTTGTGCAGAATACCCAGGACCATCCCTTTTGTATTTGTGTCCCTATTGGAAATCTAGCCGTGTAATTACCCTATATTAGTCTGATGTCACTTCCTTCGGAAGCTCCATCTTGGGAGGGAAAGAGATGTCAGAGAGAGAAGGTTACCCCCCCTAGAACCCAACGTCCCCGTCCCCCTTTTGGTGGCCTCTAGCAACTCGTCGAGTCATTCGTATGCCCCCGCCCCGTTTGGTGCTCCGGGTCTCATTTTATTTATTGTCCTTTATTTACTTTTTCTAATAATATTTTCGGGGTATATAGTAGAGTTATTTTTATACAATCAGTTTCTCTAAACCCAGAGCCTCTAAAAATTGATTATTTAGGCCAATCGCACTCGATTTTGGTTATTTACTCCTCGCACTGGGATCTATATCCCCTACCCCTCCGCCCCAATTTCTGGCCTGCTACCTCCCCACGTCACCGCAGTCAATCATCGGCTAGCATCGACGTTCTACTCTACGACACTGATTTTTATGTTGGTTTCATTATCAGGTCGTTGGATCTATCTAGTCTGCAGGAAGAGGGATCTTGCCCACAAAAGGAATGAACAATAGCGCAGTATTAATAGTAGTAAGTATTAATATAAAATAAATATAATTATTATTTGCACCTACGTTGAGACCATTTTATTGAATTGCCTCATAAAACAAAAAAAATGAACATATTGTTCTCACTTTTTTCGCATTTTCACATATTGATTCACATTTTGCCTAAAATCATTTTCACTTCCGCTAAATTGACCACTTTACTAATACATCTCTCCTTATAAACTTTCTGGGATAGATCTTTCCGTTGCTATTTTATTTTAAATAAAAAATATAACCAATAATATTACAATTAAGAGTTAACAAAAATGTCACGTGAGTTACACATATGCAAAGCACCCAAGAAAAAAGTAAAAAAGACTGAGCAATTTCACTTTTATTCAGGTAACGGTGAGGTGGTGTTATTTTGACACTCCATTGCTTCTTACTGGATCTGGGAAGCAAAAATGAATAACCCCTAATTTGATTAGGTAGGAGTTGCACCCTCCTAGCCTATTAACACCCCAAGTAGTTTCCTCTTTTGGCTACTCTAAAGATGTACCTTCATTCATTTTCACCCCTCCTAACTTCATCAATTTCCTTATTCTCCTCACAAACTTCTTAGTTTTAAATAAATAATTTAAGAAAGGCGAATGGAAAAATCCCGCTTGAGCGTATAAGAAGGATATTTTTATTCAGTTGTTTGTTACTTTTCGTTTGTATGTTCATTTTTTACTCATTTGTATTTGTTTATTTAGTTATTATTGTTTGTATGTTCATTTATTTATTCCTTTCTATTTTTATTTAATTATTTTTGTTTGCATGTTCATTTATTTATTCATTTGTCTTTGTTTATTTTGTTATTTTCGTATTTATTCATTTGTTTGTTCACTTGTTCATCGAAAGGAAGGAAAAGCGAGTTGAAAAAGCGTTGGCAAAGAAATGTGTGAATGTGGGCGAAGTGGAAATGTGGGGAAGATATACAGCCCTAATTGTCTAGAGTGGGGACTACTAGCGGCTTCTACAAAATCTCCCCAAATCAACAAATCGCCTTGTATGACTTGTTATGAAAAATATTTGAAATGAACGTTCCATCCCGGCCCCAACAGCTAAATAAAATGCGGGGAGGGGGTCTATTTTAAATCTAGGGGTTGGTCAGGTTCTGGAGAGTTGCGTGACCTCGCGCTCCGAAGTGTGCCAAGTTGTATCCTTTCTCGCGTATCTTCACTTCCTCTAACTTCACCACATATTCTAACCTCTTTTGATAAATTTATTAGGGGGGTGGGGAAGATGCTCCCGTTGGTTGGGATTCCTTGCAATCGCCCTTTGGCCTGTCTTCATCTCACTGCTCATCACTCTTGATCATCCTCCAAGATTGTATTCCATCACTCTTCTTCCCATCCTCATCTATCACCCCTTGCTACCTGATCCTTTGCCGGTCACTCCATCACACCATCGCATTCAGCCTGCACTTCAACACCATTCATTATTCTTCATCACCCGGATTGCACTTCACCCCTGTTCATCATTCTTCATCACCCGGATTGTACTTCACCCCTGTTCATCATTCTTCATCACCCGGATTGTATTTCAACCCCGTTCATCATTCTTCATCGCCTGGATTGTATTTCACCCCCGTTCATCATTCTTCATTGCCTGGATTGCACTTGACCCCCGTTCATCATTCTTCATCACCGGGATTGCACTTCACCACCGTTCATCTTTGCTCACAGGCACAGAAAATTGGTACGAGTGGTGTTCTCGGAATGCAGATTTATATTTTAAAAAGGTTAAATTAAATTAAGATTTCAAATTTTAAAAATGCAATTTGAATTTTGAATTCCAATCAGCAAATTTAAGTAAAATGGGAATTGTTAAAAAAAATGGCAATTTAAATTTAAAATTCAAGTTATATATTCGATTTAAATTGCGAATTTAGGTAAGGATTTCAATTTAACTCCAAAGTTCAATATAAAAATGCAACTTGAATTTTGAATTCTAATCAAAAATTTTAAGTAAATTTATAATTGTTCTAAAAATGGCAATTTTAATTTGAAATTCAAGGTAGAAATTTGATTTTAATTTAGGTGTGGATATTAATTTTAGTCCAAATTTCAATGAAAACATGCAATTGGAATTTTAATTTCCAATCAAAAATTTTAAGTAAATTTAGAATTGTTCGAAGAATGGCAATTTAAATTTGAGATTCAAGTTATAAAGTTTAAATTCCGAATTTAGGTAAAGATTTCAATTTAACTTCAAAATTCAATTAACAAATCTGATATACATTTAAAAGTCAGCTAATAATGCTAATTTAATTTTAAATTAATCTCATAAAATCATTAAAGTAAAAAAAATTGAGCTTAGAATGCTAATTTAACTTTGTATTTACGGGAGAAATTCAAGAACATTTTAAAATTCAACTTAGAATGCCAAGTTAACTTTGAAATTCAAGTCAGAAACTAGAGTTAAATTCAGAAATGATCTAGGAATAAATAAACATTATAATTCAAGTCAAATATTTGAACCAAATTCAAAATTAAGTTGTGACAATTTGACTTTGAAATCCAAGTCGGAAATTGAATTTAATTTTAACGGAGCATTTAAAATGAAAATATAAAGAGAAAATTGATGAAATCAGAGATAATCTCATATTTACCAGTGGAAATTAGGTTGAGTTCCTGTCCTGGGAGAGATGTCTTTCATACAAGTAAGAATTTCAACAACAGTCTTTTTTGATACATTCTGAGGAGAAAATAATTTATACTTTGATTAAGATCTAAAAAAATGAGAGACCACGAAGATAATGTAGGAAGGTAGGAAACAGAAGTAGGGAGTGAAGTTGAGTAGTAAATTTGTAGCTTTAAACTTATTTTAATTGCTTACATATGTAGAAGCTAGAATCCCATTTTCACAGCAAATTTTGTCTTCCTTCCAGTATATAAAAGGGAGGCCCTAAAAAACATATTAAGGGAGGATTCAAAGGAAAATGATTATTTTGTTGATTATAAAGAAAAACTAAATAATGAAGCTCGAACTAAAAATGGTAATCGTAGTAATATAAATCAGGGGTTGTGAAATATATTTTTATTTTTTATAAAGCAAAATTCTCTAACACGAGAGAAAATGATTTATGGGATTGTGCTTTTCTTACACCCGTAGTTAGTTATAGATGTAAGAAAGAGGAAAAGACATCCATACGAAGAAATCTAAATAACTGAAATATTATGGAAAAAATGGACCTCCTTAACCATAGACTCATCAATACGTTGCGGTGGGTTGGGGAGGGGCATTTATAACGATCTAACAAGAAATTTGTACACAGAAAAGTATTTGAAAATACAAATTACACTGTACATGTACATACATTATACTGCATGTTAAGAATATAAGAGTATAGGTGAAAGGTATGATGAATCAAAAAAGACCAACTAAGGGTTTGTTTGAGTTGAAGTGTGTTAGAGAATGTGCTAATAACAGCATTGTATGGATGGAGAGCGAAAGATCTAGGGTGAAAATAGTGTCAAGAGACAATTGGAAAAGGATGTTCGGTTTGCGAATGGTTGATAGAGTGAGGAACGCCTGGCGGAGAGATTGTATGTGGTTGTGACAGTATATGTGTGTGAGTTTGCTGATTTGCAAACGGATGTAAATTGACGTAAAAGTTGTTAGTAATTACACCACCTTTCCCCTTTCAATCGGGTACGAGGTTCCTCAATCGGATAATGAAATTAACATATAGATCAGAAGGACCTTTTTCTGACAAACTTTTGTCAATTCTCTCCTGTTCAGTAAAATAATGGTAAATTTGGTTTGATTAGTGGATACTATCCACCTCTTTTCATAGTGGTTGATGATAGCAATTTCTAGAGATGTCATTCGGGCCACGAAACCCTCATTTTTATAGAGAGAAACAACTAACTGGGAAAGATCGTCGGCGAACTGGATGGACAGGAAATCCTCCTGTATTGGCGCAGGAAAATGAATAGTTAAGTTTGACTACAATAAGTGACTAAGGCCGCTTCCCTAGGTATGCATACAGTTAGATCTAATCTCGATTCAGTGAAATGTATATAAATAGAGGCTAGGTGTTCCATAATATATTCGCACATTTATTTGTTTTCATGAGTCCAGTGGTGGATCCAAGAGAATTTTTTTTAAGGGCGGCTAACCTGAATTTCTCCATCTGATTAGTCTGAGAAAAGGGCATTGATGATTAATAATGGTTATCTTACACAGCAGTTATAATAAATAACAGTATCTCACACGGGAGTGAGTACTAACTCTCTCAGATTCTAATTTTTTCCCCACATCCAAAAATTATTAATTGTAGTTTTTAGATGTCAGCTAAGGTATTCGTATAATACTGAATTTAATAATTATTTTTGAGATTTACCTGGATTTTATACATGTATCATATAAGATACACTCGAGCGCAACGGTTTAAAAATGTTTTTATATATATTCTATATTATTACATAAATATTTCTAAATAGCAAATACAAGTATGCCTAAAATAAGAGATATACATATATACGAGTCTGAAATTTGGGGGGATTCAGCTCCCCCCTCCCTAGATCTGCGCCTGATCGGGTCGATACAAATTTAATATTTTAAACTGTATACCTCGTTACCTAACTATATTAAATGACTGTTTTCTAGTCTATATAAGGACAAGACCAACATTTTTCTTACAATTCCCAATTTGGACAAGTTTTTGGAATGATCTGTGTGTCCCTGTCGGTGCCTTGTCTGTGCTGAAAGCTGTATTGTCGCCGATTATGAAGGCTATTGTTTCAATTTATAAATATACAGAGTTGGAAAATATATTCTCAAAGATCATGCAACCGAATTGTAACATTGAAATGGGGAGAAAGTATTCTATTATGCCTGGTGTTTTACCACTCTTACGTATTAAAATAATTTTGACAAATTACATTCACGCCAGTAGTGACCTGTCTTTAATGAGTGGTTAGGTACGTTTACTAGGTCCTGAGGAATGTTAGACGTAACGTTGAAAAAATCGATTTTGTTTACACCTGAAGCTCTTTGGCGAAAAGTTTACAAGGTTTCAGTTAATTCAAAAAGGGAAAATCTTCATCTCCAATCTATCATTAGACACAATTTGAAACGATAGGTTCTCTCAGTGACGGCATTTAATTGGTTAACTATGTCATTTTCGAGATGACTGCCAAGGTTTACGGTCTCTTAGGAGTAGTGGCAAATTACGGTACATCTCTAAATGGTAGAAGGGCACCTCTTTACCAGTTCTTCTTTGAGAGCCACCTGTTATAAACGCGGCCTCCTCCCATATAGTTCTAGCACTGAGGTACTTTCCCTCCCAGCTGTGCATCTTTGCCTTCTTCAATGTGTGAGCCAACAGCAAGCTGGTCCTCCCTTAGTTTGAGTTTGTTTCGCCTGGGCTTTCTCAGAGGCCAATCACAAAATCGAAAAATGGCAGAGCCACGACCTCCAGAAAGATGAAGGTACTGGCCGATCCACTCCAGCGGAATCATGAGTGGACGTTTTGTGGTTTACCAACAATAGACCCCAAATTCTAAACATCGGGAAGACATTTGGCATTAACAGGGAAATGCCAACCCAGGCGCTGCCCAGCGGGAATCCCATTGTAAACAAGTCCGGGATGTCACTCTAGATGCCTTTTGCAGATGTCTCCATGTAGTCCTCTTTAAGGAGAACTTAGAAGCCGCAAATGACACTAAAGTGGCCCAACCCCACGTGTTGGAGCCCTAAATGGGTGCAGATCATGAATGGGTGATAGACACACACAATAATTGTGAATCCTCCCTCTCTTGGCAGGTCCCTGGCGAAGACAATGAGCCCACCCATAAAAGGAGAAAAAGCAGCAAAAAAAAGAAGAGCCCCCTCTCAGTCCTTATTACGACAGCCGACGCTAGAAACTCACCTTATTTGTGTCTGCTTTTCATAATTATATAATTTATTTTCGTTATTCCCTATCGATCTCTTCTTGTTCAATTGGCTATTCTGTCCTATTTTTTAATAATAAAAAGGTATCTACCTCCCTTATGTTACCATTACCTTCTAATTTAGGGTAATACAAAATGTTTATATTGTTTAACTTCATTGGAAAATCGTCGCTTGCGTGGTCGGCCCCTGCGGTCGGCCCCTGCGGTCGGCCCCGCAGTCGGCTCTCGCAGTCTGCCTGACCACGACTTGTCCGTGGGCAGAGTCACTTGGCTTCTCTTCTCTTCAAAGAGTCAAAAATACCTGAGAGTAAAATTAAGTATGTTCTTGTTCCATTTTGCATTGCTTTTCTAAGTGCCCCTTAACTTTTGGCCGATGCAATTTGGAAGATAGTTTGTTTATTTTCTTATAACCTACAAAATATTTATTACATTCACTTGAAATTTTGACAAAAGATAGAAGATATTTGATATATCTAAATATATGTATAATATATAGCCTAAACGTTTTGTTAAACATCTATAATAAATATTTAAATACATTTGTTCTTACTGACCCTTACATTATAGCCGCTAGTGTATATATGTAAGTTCTTAGTGACATGGATTTCACCAAGTTTTCACAAATTTCCGACGATATCTTTCGCCAGTCAGCTTGTACTCTTTCATAGTTTGGTTTCATTAGTACTTTTGGTACTTCTAATTGCTTTTTCACGCACTCCCGACAAGTGTCCTATTGGATTAATTCTAGTCTCTGGTGGTCACTTTAAAGGATGATCTCCATTTCTCTAAACCAATTTATGGCGTCCTTAGATCTATGGCATGAGACATTGATCTGCTATAATATTACTTCATTTTTTGGTGTGGTGGGGTTAATTTTCCTTGAAAATGGCTCTAAACGTGTAAAAACATGGTGGTATAAGTTTTCGAGTTTATTCTTACATGGTATATAAACAATTTACCTGACCTTGATGAAGAAATACAGCTTTATACCATGATAGAACCACCATCGTGCTTCACAATAGGTACCACATAGGCAGGGTGAAATGCCTTTCCAGTTCTTCGTCTCATAAAGGGAGTATAAGTATTGAAATCTGCTAAATTGTTACATAAATTTATATTTTCAAATACTGATAATTACTTTAAACTGACCAGATAACTTTATATTATTATTCATTTGTCCAATATTTGTGATATTATGACCACGAAAACCTTTATTTCTATTGACATGGCTTCTTTCTCGCTTTACATCCTTCTATTCTAACTGTTCTGGGTGATACTTCTGAACTACAAGCTACATTGAACTCATCAGCTAGTTCAAAGATGCTTTTCTACGATTCTGTAGTGAAGCCCGAATGATAGATCTATCTTCTATACGTGTTGGATGAAGTTTTCTGACACTTCTCTTCCTTGATACAAGGCTCTTGGTCTCTTGACGTCGTGGTTTGGACACCATATCTTGAATCTTGAACATTTTATTTTGTTCATCATTTTGTTCATCAGGATTTGTGATATCTGTGCTTCTATAAGTTCTTCAGTTTTAGTTATATTAATTATTTTAGAATAATATTGAACACATAATAGTTATATCTTTAAACTGAAACATAATAGTTGTAAAATTATGATTTTATAAAAAATATTATTTATATTAATTACCCAATATTTAGTAAAACACTAAGTAATTCAAACATATTAACAAAATATTCAAACATATTAGCAAAATACACATTCTTATCATATTTATTTATGAACTATATGAAAGATTCTAAAATGTTTGGTTAAATATGTTCAATATATGAATCGATGCTGAGTGTTTTATATTTTGGGCCGAGGGGATTTTGGTGCTGTTGCATCGCTTCCCAGGAGCAGGTGACTTCTGTTCCCACGCCAGGACAGCTTGGGAGGTTTAAGGATCCATGGAACAGTTAAGGAGTGGAAGTACGATCACGCAGATTGCATTCAAGTGGGGTACTCCTACACCATGATTACATCCAGGTGGTCATTTTAAATTAACTTGGAAAATCACTTGCTACTCTACAACTCTATATTTTTGTCCTACAGAGTAGTCAGAGTGGTTTAAAACACAGCCTTGCCTGCTGGGCAGCGTCAATGTAATTTCCCATATATATATATATATATATATATATATATATATATATATATATATATATATATATATATATATAGATAGATAGATAGATATATATATATATATATATATATATATATATATATATATATATATATATATATATATATATAAAAATATAGGAGACAAAAAAGTGGACCTCGGCAGTTAGAAGTCCTACGGCTTAACGTGAAATCCGAACCACTAGGTGTAGCATGTATTCTCTCTATCCATGATTACTTCGTGGCCACTGTGCCTGTAAGTCTCGTGTGTGAGTGTGATAGGCTAGAGTGAAAAATGGTGAAAGAAGGTAGAGATTTGCAAAATGGCGCCAGTTTGCCTGGAGATTAGGTTTATCTCTATGTATAAATTTTAAAGAGGTATAGTTTAGCATGTTTAATCAAAAGAGCATTACGGGTGAGAATCGCGTTTTTTTTGCAAAAGTTGTGTATCTCTCATTATATTTGTTAGTATGTATGTGTTTTAGGCGTTCAAAACGTTATTAATATCTGATTTATTTCTACTGGTATAGGTTTCTATCTCATCACTTTACTTTCTGTTTTGCCTCCCTTTCAATGTTGGTCCATTATGGTACACTGCTTTGGTATACAATTCGTAAATTCGAGATCAGTGGTAGTTTTCCGTTTCGGTAGCTCGTGGTGATTGAGTATGTCCAAGTTTGTAGCATCTCCTCCTTCTTCACGTGTAAATTTTCTCCTCTTCTTCTCGTTCATCTAACCTTAGTAATCTTGGGAATAGACGATAGTTCTCCAACCTTTTCCTTAGGATATCTCATCGGCTAAATCTATGCCTATATTTCGTTTGATGTCTTTTCAATGACTTTATTTGCTCTCTTTGCTATTATTGTGTTAAGTGATTTATTTTTCCCTCCGTGTGTAGGCCTCTTTGTCTTATTAGTTAAATTCTTCTTAAATTTGTTATGATATACATTGCTTTGATTTGAATTCTTTGTAGTATCATTGGCTTACTTTTCGAGATAGTTTGCATAGCTATGGTTGGATACATTAATGAAAATTTTATAATTGTTTGGTATAACTTCCCTTTATGTTTTATTTTTTAAAGTTTATCAGCTTGTATTATAGTCCAAGTCCGCTTTTCATTCTATTTACTTTTTCCACAACGTGATTTTAACCTGTCGTTGTAATAGTCCTAGCACCCAAACCTCTCTATCATACCAGTATCTTTATCCTTCTAGATATACATCTGATTAGAGTTTCCTGTAAATAGGTGAATTTTAAATTCATCTCGATTAGGTTTACTTTTTCGTTTTGCTTATGACTCTTTGATTCTTACTATCTCCCCTGCCGCCATTCTAGCCTGTATCGCCCCGTTCCTGTTGGGCCAAATCATCAGCCGGCTGATATTGTGGGAGAATCGGATGTGAAAGCAGCCCTCTTTTGGGGGTGGTAGTATATCTGCGGTGTAGATTGAATAGAGAGATGTGCTTAGACACCCATCTTGGGAGAGTCCGTCAGTGAGCTCGAACTTCTCCAGTTAATGGTTGAAAATTTCTATAAAAGCGTATCTGTCCATTACAAAATCATTCTCAGTAGCAGTATCTTATATGTCATAACCTTCTGCCTTACTTTGGCAATGCTTTGGACACGTCCCCTCCGATATCATGAGGGGAAGAGGAAATAACCAAAATAATAACAATAATAACCAGCAAAACAACGACAACCAGGGCAACGAACAGAATAACAACCAGGGAAATCAATGGGAAAGCCCGGGTCTCGACCCTCTCGAACCGGATACGCTCCGGGTAGACTTCTCCACCCCCTTGGACGTCGAGGAACCAGGTCCCTACGACTCCATCCCGGCAATCTCGCATCTCCAAAAAGCTAATACCAACGACGGCGTCAAAATTTTCCTGAAAAAGAAGTACCGTAATTGGGCCCCCTCAGATGACCGTACCATCGCCTAGGTCAATACCCTCGTTAGTCGAGGAGTCATTGAAGAAGCCCATATCCGCTGCGCCCACAGAATCATATATATATATGATTCGACGCTCATCTTTTCCCTTTGCTTTTGCAAGCTTTTTCATAATGACAGTGCAATCTCGGTGCTTCTGTTTTTTTCTGAAGCTAAGTAGGAATTTATTTCGTCCATCGTTCTCCTCGATATACTCCATCAGTCTATTGTTGAGTATCTTTTCAAATACCTTCCGGATAAAGTCAAGTAGCGATAGGGGGTGGTAGTTTCCCACTTCATTTGTTAGTTTATCCGCTTTGTATATAAATATCATCCTTGCTGCATTTAGTTCATCGGGAAAGTAGCCTCTATTGATCAATCATTGAATATATTTATGATCTCCTCCAGGATATTCTGGGGTGTTTGTTGAAAGTTCTTAATTGTTTCCTTCATTTCATCGATGGTGTTCCATTTTTCCTCGACAAAGTGTGAGGGGTGTCTTTTTAATTTCTCCGTTAAATTGATCTACAATTTGGTTTTCAAATTCTACGTCGTAATTATTGTACTCTTTTTCTTCGCTTATGTTAACTACTTGTTAACTACATTTTTCCACTTTCCTTCGAATAAGATATTTATTTCTGCATTCTATTCTACAGTCTTGACTATTGCGTCTTTCCTTTTCATTGTATCCATTCCGGCTTAGGTTTAAATCTCTTAACATGCTTCGATAATTCCTTGAGGGATTTTTCTTCATCTATTTCCTACGTGTTGACCCCATGCCTCTCTTTGTTTCTCCAAGATTAACATTACTAATTCCCTCTTCAATTTCCAGAATGCGTTGTATACATTCATCGTTGGTCCAAATCTTCTTATCCTATCTGACGCCTGACCAATCTCTTGACTCTTCTCAACCATTTCTGGTGACCATCTGAATCGTTAGAAGGTTTTCGAGGAATTTTGAGGGAAAGCTCCCTCATCCGCCTTTCTTCTAAAGTGACCTGACTGAGAGGGATGGTTACGTACGTCCGAAGTCTTTCTTTATATCTCTCGCAATCCGCCGTGTGGTAGGCTTTCCACTTCCTCGAAGGTATCTTAATAGGTTGCTTCATTACGTGCATTAGAGTTGCTGTGGGGCCGCTGCGAGCTACATCTCTGGCTGTTTGCCCTGCCTTTACAATTTTATGTCATAAAAATAGTTTCAACTTCTTTTTATTTTGAATAGATGATAATTCGCTGAAGATGGTCGTTGTTAATGACCGAAACGTCCGGAAATTATGTATAAAACTATCACATGGGTCTTCATATTCCTAATATATATATATATATATATATATATATATATATATATATATATATATATATATATATATATATATATATATATATATATATATATATATATATATATATATATATATGGAAGATAATGGTAGACCACAATATTTGAATCAAAGATTTTATTTATAACTATCGGACTAGTTTCGGCAACATACCATTTTCAACTAATAATGAAGACGCTAGACAAGGAGCACGGAATATATAAGGTAAGACACATCCTAAACAAAATGAAACAGCAGGAAACAATTTGGAAAAAATATATACTCGAGTAAATCCGGCGTGAATGACAAGATAAACAAAATGAAATTGGGCTGGAAACAATATGGAGAGTTGCTAATCCCCAAAACTCATTGCATTCGGGGGCTTATAGATACAATTGGCGACTTTATTCGTTATATATTTGTTAAATTTGTATTGCCCTTTAGATAAATTGAAATTATCATCTATGTTGATGATGATGGATTCCGCAATTCTCCTTTCAATATAATTGTTTGATTTATAAATAATTTTTGCATGGTTAAAATCAATTCTATGTTCGTGCGTTTGCATGTGCATAAAGAGACTTGACGTATTCGTACACCTTCTGATATCAGGTAAGTGTTCTTTCATCCTCTTATTAAAGTGGCCTGACTCTCCGATGTATGTTAATATGCAATTATATCATGGTATACTGTAAACTCCAGCATCGAGATTGATTGGGCGCAGTCTAGTCAGGGATTTGCAAATGTATTGGAATATTTAAATGTAATATTTATGTTATTTCTGTTCACATATGATTTTAGAGGAGCCAAGGCTGAAGCATATGGGAAATTAATACATTTTTTAAAAATCACCCCTTCGTAGTGTAGAGGTGGCATAGAAGTTTTTTCATGCTTTAGGATGACATCTATTATTGAGGTGAATTGGATATTTTAGTTTAATGGAATTGCAGATAAAGTGGTTAATTTCATCCTGAAGGAAGATTGGGTCGCACGTTCTATAGGCTCGGAGAAATAGGGAAGAAATAACAGATATCTTAATGGATTTATCGTGTAGTGAGAAAAAATGTATGAAAGCATTTGAATTTGTAGGCTTTCGATAGACTGAACACTGAATATGATTATTTAAACGGTGGATATTTACGTCTAGAAACGGTATAGAATTGCTCTGTTCCCATTCTACTTTTAATTTTATCGATGGGTGTAACGAATTCAGGTTGTTGAAAAATTCATTGAAATTGTTGTTGTTATGGGCCATGCCGACAGGATATCGTCTACATATCGAAACCAGATAAAAGGTAGGGAATGGATCCTAGGAAGGAGGGTCATTTCATAGTTTTCCATAAATAGATTGCATAGGATGGGGGAAAGGGCGTTACCCATACTTAGGCCATATTTTTGGCGAAAAAACTTATTTTCAGTTGAAAATACATTACTCGTTACACATAAGCGCACTAATTTAATAATTTTGTTTAAGATTTGTCTTCCTTATATATTCTGTGCTCCTTTTCTAGCGTCTTAATTATTAGTTGGAAATGGCATTTTTCCGAAACTAGTCTCATAGTTATAAATAAAATCTTTGATTCAAATATTGTGGTTTACCATTATCTTTCACTGATATACATCACGTCAATGTGATATCCTCCATTTTATATATATATATATATATATATATATATATATATATATATATATATATATATATATATATATATATAATTTCCAATAAAAAACCAATGGCGAGGAGCAGACTTAAATCCAACATCAAAAAATCTTAATTAAGACTGAGTAGTGCGACGGTTCGACCTTACGGTCATCTTCTGGCTCTAGGAAACAGATTAAGATATACAAATATACAAAATAGGTTTAAGTGTTCACCACGAATTATAATTTTAATAACAGGGAAGTAAAATACAACGATTTAAGGGAAGATGTAAAGTAAAATCTACAGAAAAAGAAACAACTAAAAAACTAGTTAATAAAAGCTTAAAAAACAACAAAACAAAATTCAATACAAAACTAAACGGATCAAATGAGAAACATACCTCGAATCTTTGATATCCAGTGAGAATATGGTGTGGTAGAGAGGTGACGGGAAATATAACAGTTTCGTTAGTAGTAGTCGTTTAAAAGATGTCTAATGTAATAGAAGAGGAATCAGAATTGAGTGAGGGAGATAGTGTTTTGATATAAATAGATTCAGAGATACGTAGTGACAGTGGGTTTGAGTTGGAGTCCAAAATCTCGAAGTCATTCAAGGATGGAATTGTTTTGCATTTAATCGTGTGTTCTCATATGGAAGAATGTTCTTTTTTATTAAGAAGTTTCCCTGTTCTAAGGCTGATGCCCATGTGACAGAAAAAACGTTCCTGAACGGTAGGTAGGGTGCATCCAACATATTTTCCAGAGGTACACTCTGGACAAAGTAAAAATAAACTACACCACTATGTAACTCCTTAGGAGTTTGATCTTTAATTTTTAAAAAAATCCAATTGTGAGGTTATTGGAAAAAAATAACTTTAATTTCAGTTTGCATAAAAAATTGTTAATAGTTTAGAGATATCTTTTCTGAAGGTTCGATTCCAAAAACCCATCTCAGGAACAACAAGAAATCTAACTTCTTTAGGTGCAGTGATTTCAAGAAAGGGAGGGTAATATATGTTATTTAAAAATTGTTTTATTGTCCTTTCATTCAAAAGTGAGGAAAAGCTGTTTTGTATCAAGAGTGACTTCAAGTTCTGGAACGTATGGTGGATTTGAGGGAAGGATGAGCAAAGGTGAAAGCCCCTGTGTGCAAGAGTCTTAATGGTAGAACTTTTATATTTAAAATCACAGATACTATAAAAGTTAATCCCTAAACCTGTAGAAGTCGGTTTTCTATAGATGCAGGTCAAGATATTACCGTTTTCTTTGGATATTAAAATGTATATAAAGGGGATACTGTTATTATGCCAATATCGGAGATAAACTATTTCCCATGCTAAGGCCAAATATTTGTCTATAAAACTCATAATTCAACTAAATCGATAAATTTACTCGTAGAAATGGGAAGATCCAAATTAAGTCTAGGCATGATTTCCCGCAGAAGGCCCATAGTTTGGTCAACCGGGAAATCATGACTAAACTTAATTTGGATCTTCCCATTTCTACGAGTAAATTTATGGATTTAGTTGAATTCTGTCTCTCTGACAATGTGTTTCGAGTAAATAATGAGTTTTATCGACAAATATTTGGCCTTAGCATGGGAAGTAGTTTATCTCCGATATTGGCATGTCTCTTCATGGAATATTTTGAGACTGAACTCCTTCCCACAATTTCTCCCCCTAACTTTATATGGTTAAGGTACATTGACGATGTATTTTCTGTATGTCCTAATGGCCATGATTTTGATAACTTTTTTAATAATTTGAATAATTTGCATGTCTCCATCAAATTTAAATATGAATGGGAATATGATAATAGATTACCATTTTTAGATGTTCTCATTAATAAAGATCACCATGAATTATAACTTGACGTTTATAGGAAACCAACCCACTCGAATGCCTATATACATTATTTTTCGTTTCACGATAATACTGTTAAAAAATCGATAATTCCTAACCTTTTCCTTAAAGCATATAAAATATGTCATCCTTCCTATTTAGATGAGGAAATTGTCATTATCAGGACTATTTTTTCTAATTTGTATTACCCCGATTGGTTCATATCGTCTGCCCATTTTGCAGCTAGGAAAACATTCTATGGTAATAAGCCTTCCCGCACTAATGACTTCAACAAATGTATAACATTGCCATTTAATAATAAATTGAATAGTTTAAAGGACATATTTGGAAAAGTGGGTATTAATCTAGCCTTTAAATATAATAATTCCTTAAACCAATTGATGATTGCCAGGAAACCCAAAGAACATCATAACATAGGAGTATATGCAATACCATGCAACGATTGCCATAAAGTTTATATAGGGGAAACGGGGAGAAATCTAGACAAGAGATTGTACGAACACAAAAGAGATATTAGAGTGGGCAGCCAAAGCAGTGGAATATTTTGCCATGTTAGAGACTTGAATCATTCGATTGATTTCAATGGAAGTAAAATGGTATTTAAATCGGCTAACTATGTTAAGAGAAGAATCGTAGAATCGAGCTTGATATCGTCAGTTCATAATTTAAATCTATCTGAGGGTCAATTTTCTTTTAATCCTGTAATACGAAAGCAAATAAACAAGATAGCGAAATGTCAGCCCTTCAATATGTTTAGGCCTAACCCCCTCCCCCCTGATTTGCCACAAGTAGGGGATTGGGGGAAAAAAGAGGGGATCTTGTGTTATGCTTATATGCATAAGCAGTGGAATATTTTGCCATGTTAGAGACAAGAATCATACGATCGATTTCAATGGAAGTAAAATGGTATTTAAATCGGCTAAGAGAAGAATCGTAGAATCGAGCTTGATATCGCCAGTTCCTAATTTTAATCTATCTGAGGGTCAATTTTTTTATAATCCTGTAATAAAAAAGCATATAAACAAAATAGTTAAATGTCAGCCCTTCAATATGTTTAGGCCTAACCCCCCCGCCCCCCAGATTAGCCACAAGTAGGGGATTGGGAGAAAAAAGAGGGGATCTTGTATTATGCTTATTTGCACTTCTCTTATATTTTCTACGCAGTGTCAGATGAAAAAGGGTGTGAGATACACCGAAACTGTTTTGAATTAAATTGTCTTCGGAGAATGTGGTTTAATTCCTCATATACATATATATATATATATATATATATATATATATATATATATATATACCTATATATATATATATATATATATATATATATATATATATATATATATATACATATATAATATCTCTAAAGAAGCCCGAGAGAATGATGAAGATGAATGCAATAAACCACATTGGAAGAGAAAACGGAATAAATTTTTCTTACAGTAATATTTATTACCTTTTTTCGAAAAAATCTGTACGGGGAAGCGATTCAAACCATTGACACTGAGGCAGCGAGCACCACTTTGATCACAGTCAAAAGTATTCCGTTAGTAGTGCTAAAATAGGACGGTCCCTATTTTTAAAAAAAAATTATTTTCACCGGTATGCCCCGCGAAAGTGTTCCTTTTGGTTGATAAACACCATGTGCAAAATTTTATTCAGATATATTGATATTTAGAGGTGGCTCAATGGATCCGAAATTTCTCTCAGATGAGGTATACGATCTACATACAACTACATCGCAGGCGCCTGTATACTGAGTATACGGGCACTTTTGGTCAGTTTGCGGTGGTCTAAATTCTTGTGATAGAGCCTGAACCTCTCAACAGTGTTGTCAGGTCTACAGATTATCTGTAAATCAAGAGATTTCAGGGTTCGTCTACGAAGGGATAAAAATGAGATCCAAAGATTTTATCTTAATCTACAGATATATTCACAGAATTCTATAGAGGTAAGGGTCCATTGGATGTGATTCTACACAATCAGCTCTAATACTGGTGGGCACACAGGAACGTGCATTCTTTGGGAGCAGTTTCTTGGTCGTAAACTTCTGCACCCTGGATGTCACCATCATGTCTTGGAGTTGATTGATAAAGAATTTTTTTCGAAGCCATGGGGACTTCATTTGCTTCTGATGTTCTCTTGTTCAAGCACTTCAAAACAACACTCTAATATATCGACAATACCACATATGAAGACTCGTCAACTGATAATTATACGGCCAACGCTGTGCCTGACTTCAAAGATGAGATGGTGCAGATCTTTGAGACGGCCGTTAAAATTACACAGCCCAGAGATAACTACAGTGACCTCCTAGAGCTGACTATTATTTTCTTTGGAGCTGTCCCTCCTTGAGGCATCCACTTTGCAGCTCCATGAGTCATGCACCAAGCCCAATGGATGGCAAAAGGGATCTACACCTTCAAAGTCTGGATGTTTCGCTCGCAGTTCAAGATGATACCACGCGAACATCAAGGATTACGAGAACTCTGCATCTTCTTTTCGCGTATCTACGTTGAAGCTTGGCTAACAGTCAGCATTGCTGTGAATGCCCCAGGAAATGACTTGAAATTGCTGAAACAATGTCAGATGTATCACACGATTAACACAGACATATCTAACGCTACAGTGAAGAAGATAGCAGGGCAACTATGGTACCTTTTTGAGTAGTTGGTCGCTTTGGCATTGTTTGGTGGTGATTTGGACAATAGCACCAATGACAAGACAGTTGTAGCTATGAAAGAGAAAGAAGGGGGTGGAAAAGCAGCTGAAGCGTGCAAATATCAACACGAAACGAATTCAAGAGAAGACTTCAGTCGACTTTACGACCAAGAAATCAGCATTCATTTAAAGAACTTGCGTCTTCCAAATGATTTCTTTGAATATCCGGCAGCTCAGTGGAAGCATCAGCCTACTTTCAGTGCTGTAAACAGTTTTATCAGCATATTGGATGTCACCAATGCAATGATCACGCTGAACGTACCATTGCCTTGGTCGAGGATTTCTCTGGCCGTCTCACAAAAGATGAGGAACAATTATAGTTGCTTCTGAGTGTTGTTGCTGAACACGGCAAAAAGGTCCCTGACACTTGCAAGCGGACCTTACCTGGCAACAATGAGTGATATTAGCTATCACGAAACCTCCGCCAATGAGTGGGTAATACACACTGTAGAAGATCCCGTGGGTGGGGGGGACCCAGGCTTGTGAATGTTGGGAAGAAACCAATCTAGTGAAAAAACTGCGTTCTGTACCCAATCTGGAATAACATCGGATCCATTGAGCCACCTCTAAATATTAATACTTATTAATAAAACTTTGCATATCGTGTTTTTCAAAACTTTGGCGGGGGCAGTTCAGTGAAAATGAATTTTTAAAAAATAAGGACCACCCTAATATATATATATATATATATATATATATATATATATATATATATATATATATATATATATATATATATATATATATATATATATATATTTATATATATATATATATATATATATATATATATATATATATAAATATATATATATATATATATATATATATATATATATATATATATATATATATATATATATTTATATATATATATATATACATATATATATATATAATATATATATATATATATATATATATATATATATATATATATATATATATATATATATATATACATATATATATAACTTTCTAAAATATTGTAGGAAACCAAATTTGATGTACAGGAGGTGGCATTTATCATACGGTTGTAGCAAAAGAGTGAGCCTACAGTTTCTTCACATGCCATTACAATATGCAAAAATGAGAAACACAGTGAAGAAGGCGTGGTAATGCATTTCTAGACGCTGGAATCACGTAAAGAAAAATATACAAGTGCTTAACATTCCAAGAGCATCAATTCAGACACACATAAGCAAAATATATAGACACTGAAACAGGAAATACCCTACGCAGACCTGGAACGAAACCTATCTTATCACACACTCATATTATCAACATAGTAAGGAAGATTAAAGTTGTCCTGATACGTTAAGGCATGGCTGTACCTGGAGCTAATGTTTAAGAGTTGACACTGAAGTGATCCATACACCAAAGGACCTCATTCACGGGATAAAACAATTTTAATGTAAGTATTGTTAAGTGACAAACGGAAACGTGACTATCATATTTGTATATGACCATAATTGCAGTAGATATGCTTGGCGGCAAGATGGAGCAGAGCTTCTAGCGTAAAACAGCAGACCAACCGTTTATCATATGCATGTAAACCTTTATTCTGCTTTCAATTTTGTAATATTCTTGAAATAAATTCTTTCGGAGGTCAGGAAAATTTAGATTAGATCTTATTATTACTCTAGGAATAAATACGCAATATTTACTATATTACGTAAACTATTCAAATGTTAATGGAGTATATGATTAAAAACCTTACACCAGTGACGCCTATTTTATCTTTTGCTTACAACTAAGTATTCTTGAGCTTCGAGAATAAGGCAAGAGGGGTGAGGGGGGCTGCAGGAATACACTGAGTCTCCCGCTCTGACGTGGACTTAGAAAATCAATGCTGGGCTCTTGAATTGGCTCCATCACAGTAAGCAAAAAGTCCCGTTGACCTTTTTGGGCCCTAATCGGCGAGAATAACGTTAGGAATGTCTATAAAAGATATAAAATTGCCAAATCTTCTGAAACCCAATTTTTCGAAAGTCAATGAAGAAGTTTAGGACTATAAAACTTGGATATATCCATATATCCTTACGCGTTTTGTTTGTTGTTTTTTTACTTAAATTTGGGACTTATATTACACAACCCTTCTTAACGAAATCAAATGTCCTTTTTTTGGACTCTAACCTTTTTTAAAAATTATATTTGAAGTGTTGTCTTTTTTATTTGTTTTATTTTGTTTTAGTATCTTTCTCTACTTTGGTTTTAGGTATATATTTCCATTTGTTCTTTTTATTTTTTCAGAATTTATCTTATTCTTAGTGTTTTCTTTCTTTGTTTTTTCATTCTTTAGTTTTTATTTCTATTTCCTTGGGCCTTTTTATTTTTCATTTGTTTATTTTCTGTTCTTAGTGTTTTATTTCTATGCTCTTTACTTTCAAATTCCTAAAATCATCAAATTTTCGACCTTTGTTAAACAAATTGGTTTGCACAGAAAGGTCCAAATAATTTCCTCTTATTTTCTAGTAAGATCTCTTACCCAAATGTTAAAATATTAAAGGCAGAGTACGCAACATGGAGACAAGATTAAAATAACTTGATCTTTTATAAACAATATTATTCCCTATATTTATTCTGCTACGTCATAACTCAAGGTTGTACTCCAGATCATACATTCTCCTATAGCAATTTGAAAGACTCAAACTATCATAAAACTTCCAAACTTATCATATAAATCGATAGTCAGCATCTTCTTAAATTGTTCACCGCAAATGCGCCGCTTGCAGGCAGGCGCCAGATGAGTGCCATTAAACTAAATGCAAATCTTAAATATCTTATTGATTTATTTTTGTATGATTCCCTTCAACCCAACATCATTTGCAAAGGAGTAGATACAATTGAACAACAATTTCATGTTTTGTTACCACAAATAGAAATATCACGTCTCCATTTGACTGCTTGCCCTCACAGGGAAACATTATCCGTGTTTGCATGCGGACACAGCGACTATTAATTCTCTCGCATTCTTTATTTAGAAAAGAATGATTACTTATTTGGATTATATAGGCCTACTTATTAGTATTATTATCATCAGCATCACCTAAGAGAGGAAGAAGTGCCTATTTGCTAAATTAAAAAAAGTACTCCTGATCTCCGTTGCTGTGGCACTCGAGTTTGTACTGTCAAATGCTTTGTTGGCACTTGTTTGAAGAGCAAACAAACCTTGCTCATGGCATGCTGAAAACCAAGGCTAACACGTATTGAGGCCGCTGCCACAGCTTCTCTCGACGATTGCGCTCTCGTAAATCGGTGGTTTGGCACAGTGCCAAATGGGGAGTAAATATACGGTAAAAAATATATATATATTTATTTATATTATTTTCAGAAAAATGGACCCTATGCTATTATTGTACACGACATCTAAAAGATGTGGTGTAGATGCAGCTGAGGATGGCAGTTCAGTTTTTTGACACTTGATAATGTCACACAATGTATTACTGATGAGGAGTCGTGCGACGAGGACAGTCCTGGCATGATCAATAATTTGCTTGGAAATATGCTTTGTGCCGAGAATGCTCTACCCAATTTCTCAGACAGTAAAAGGAAACGTCTGAACTACCTCAAAAGAAGAGGAAGAAGGAAGTGAGACGAATGGAGCAGAAGTGGATGAAGAGGAACATCATATTTGATTTTCCTTGATGCCCAGCAGCAAAAGATATTCAATTTCAGGAACTGCATTATTAAAACCTAACCTCGAGTTAGTAATTTGAATTGTTGTTTTTTTTACGAATACTTTCTAAGTTTTTTATCGATGGTAACATACACTTCTCAACAAAATGTTCAGTTGAATGTTACCAATGAATAAATAAAGTGTTTTTTGAAGAATACTGATGCTAAGTGGCTATCATCTAGTCACAAAGAGAAGAATGTATTGGGAAAATGCATCAGATACTTCCCATGCTCTTATTTCCAATGCAATGAGACGTGATAGGTTTGAGGCAATTTTTGTACAATTTACACTTTCTAACAATACAACCTTAGAGAATGATGATATGTTTGCTATTTTCAGGCCTCTGATGGATTCCTTAAATGAAAAGTTGATTCAATAACCCTGAAGGAATTTTATAGCTTCGATGATTTGGTGTGAAAATATTTGTAGGAACATGGGTGTAAGCAATTCATTCGTGGCAAGCCAATTCGTTTTGGCGTCAAGTTCTGGTGGGGAACAACAACACTTGGGTACCGATGTAGCTTGGTTTGAATCTTATTAAGGTAAAAGTTACCAAAATCTAAATGAAGTAAAAGGGTGTGGATTAGAGGGAAATCTTGTTATGAAATTTGCTGAATCTTGAAACACAATCTCCAGTCATATCATTTGTGTTTTGGCATTTTTTTTACCCATGTAAAACTAAGGATAGCATTGAAAGAAAGGTTGGTAAAAGCAACCAGAACAATTCGTCAAAACAGGCAAGAAAAATGTCCGTTAGAAAAGGTTGAGGTCAGGAAGAAAAGTGACAGGGGCTCATTCAACTATAGAACAGTTGTGAATAATGAAATACTGCTATGTATATGGAAATGATAATAAAATTGTAATGGTTTGTTCAAGTGCAGTCAGTATTGAACATTGTGGACAGGCCTCTTGATAGTCACCAAGTTAAAGTCGTATTCACATTCAATAGCCTCATCTTGTGAACATTTATAATGAACACACGGGGGAAGTAGACAGAATGGATCAGAACAACTAAAAATATCGAATTTCCATCCGAGGCAAGAAATTATATCATCTCTCGTCACCTACTTGGTGGATTTATCAATAAAAACTGCATGACAACTGCATAAGATTTTCTCGGGAGATGTATTACATGACAATGAATGGAAGAGAAATGGTTTCATATGCATGTCCACTGGGTTATTCCTCAAAATAAGCGCACATGCTGTTCACATTGTCACATGAAACCAACAAGATGCGAAAAATGCAATTCTGGTCTCCAAGCAAAATACTTCAAGTCATATCACACGAAAAAAATATTTTAAAATATCATCTTGTGTTATAGGTTTTCCTGGCGTGATAGTCATTTTTTAAAATAAATTTGCATTTTTCTGTTAATGTCCTTTAATTCACATCATATTTATAATTATATCAACATTGGTTGAAAATTTTCATTTTAGGCATGGGATAATAGAGAAGAGTTTTACCCATGTAAAACTAAGGATAGCATTGAAAGAAAGGTTGGTAAAAGCAACCAGAACAATTCGTCAAAACAGGCAAGAAAAATGTCCGTTAGAAAAGGTTGAGGTCAGGAAGAAAAGTGACAGGGGCTCATTCAACTATAGAACAGTTGTGAATAATGAAATACTGCTATGTATATGGAAATGATAATAAAATTGTAATGGTTTGTTCAAGTGCAGTCAGTATTGAACATTGTGGACAGGCCTCTTGATAGTCACCAAGTTAAAGTCGTATTCACATTCAATAGCCTCATCTTGTGAACATTTATAATGAACACACGGGGGAAGTAGACAGAATGGATCAGAACAACTAAAAATATCGAATTTCCATCCGAGGCAAGAAATTATATCATCTCTCGTCACCTACTTGGTGGATTTATCAATAAAAACTGCATGACAACTGCATAAGATTTTCTCGGGAGATGTATTACATGACAATGAATGGAAGAGAAATGGTTTCATATGCATGTCCACTGGGTTATTCCTCAAAATAAGCGCACATGCTGTTCACATTGTCACATGAAACCAACAAGATGCGAAAAATGCAATTCTGGTCTCCAAGCAAAATACTTCAAGTCATATCACACGAAAAAAATATTTTAAAATATCATCTTGTGTTATAGGTTTTCCTGGCGTGATAGTCATTTTTTAAAATAAATTTGCATTTTTCTGTTAATGTCCTTTAATTCACATCATATTTATAATTATATCAACATTGGTTGAAAATTTTCATTTTAGGCATGGGATAATAGAGAAGAGTTCCAAAATCCTGAGTGAATGAGATATTGCTATGGGTCGAGTTGAAGATCTTATAATTGATGATCGATGCTTCGATTAACAATCGATGAAGAGCTAACGAATTTGGGAAGTTTCCTTTTCAGGAAAGACATTTCCTGTCTGCAAGCTAATAATACTAAGCTGAGAATATAATCCAGGCTTCAAGGAGCGCATGGTTTGCCCTATGTAGGTGATCTGGTTACACACAGGGCAAGTGAAATTATAAAAGTTCCATTTTGTTTGGGTGTGCCTGTATCATAATTTGAAGGTGAAATATACAAAAATTATATCCCCAAAACATTTTATTGGTTCGTGCAGTCAACATTTACAATGATGTTCCTTTTATTCTTCAGGAATGCTTCAATTTGTTTTGGCATGGTAAAACCAAATTTGCGATGATATCCTAACTGATATTACTCCAATTTTGTTCAATATGCACCCGCAACTTCTCACAATTGGATGACTTCTGTTTAGCAACCGCTAGTTTGAATATCGCCCACAAATTCTCTATTGAGTTTGAATATGAAGAATTCTTAGACTTAGGTCCGAAAAGTACGATGATATGAAGCTTCTTCGCAGCCAATTTCTACTTGAGAACTTTGGCGAAAAGTCACAGCTTTACTATGCGGGCTGAAGTTTTCTTACATACTTCTTTTCAATCGTGAACAAGCTTAGCACTTGGATCAACCCAATCCATGATCTGGCTTTAATAGCCCTCCTGAGTAACGGGCATATCCTGCCCTTCCTATTATCATATATTCCACCCATTGTATTATTTAATCTCCATTGTTTGTTTTTGTATAAACGTCCGATCTTAGCTTGGATCCCGTTGAATCGAATCCTGCCGATGTTCCTAGTCGTCCTAATTTGTGGACGCGGGCCGTAATGGCGTCATCAATAACGTGCTTGCCCTACCCTGACGTCACCTTCAGGGTATGAAGGACGAAGCACAATTTTCGGCTTAATACGTGCCTCGCTGAGGGAGGGTGTTTAAGCCATTCGCTATACTTAGTGTATACCTCGGACATTCCCCCATTCAGGAACGCGGGCTGTGTGAACATACAATACGCAGATGATTTCACTCAATCAATTCCCTGTGTTTATGAGAACCCTCAGATGCAGACCAGAGTAACGGCAACATAAATAGAAAATCTAAACGAGTATGAACGCAAATGAAAAATTAAAACGAATAAATATAAATTTAAAATTATATTTATGTATCGCAGAAAACTATCCCACGTTTACGTAGATGGAGAGCGATACACGTATAACGGTGACCGAAAGAATAAACAAAGCACGAGGCATGCTAACTTTACTCTACATATTAAGAAATCTAAACATGAAAAATAAGAAAAAAACCTACCAGGCCACGATACAGCCTACTTTGATATATCCAACAATTGCCATGTATACGGTTTCAAGAATCAATTTAATAAGAATGCAACGTATACAGAATAAGACAGTATACATAATTACGAACACGCGACGATTAGAGAGGAAAAACAAAGAGACTTACACATTGAAGCGAAAATAAAACCATTAAACAAAATAATAAAATAATTGAAAAAAGAGCCAAAAAAATCATAGAAAAACACAAGAAGAAATAGGATAGGAATTAAATAATCAAATAGCACGAGGGGCAGGATAGAAACAACATATGTTGTTTCCTAGTCCTAAAAACAAAGCGGACCAAAGGGAAGAGGAGGAGATTTACGTGTAAACCAAATAAAGAAAGCCGATTGTGACAAAAGTTTTCCGAATAATGACAAACTCACCGGATTGGACTTGATACCCACAAGGAATGATAAAACTAACAAAAAAGTGAAAATGAACGAAAAAAGAAAAACAACATGAATAAAGAAGATAATTAAACAAACAAATAACTAAGTAACATGAGCTCACACAACAGATACAGATACGAGAATTATTCTACAAAAATTCAGAGAAACTCGAGTTATTAACATAGCAGGAAAACAAATAACGCTAACAACGGTTTGAACGCCTATCTCATACACACACAACATAATAACAAAACACCCACATAAATAAAGAAACAGACACACTTTCACTTTAACTTATTTCGAACTTAACTCCAACATTAGTTTATAGTACAGAGATTAGCGTGACTTCCACGCATTTGCACCTCTCTGCAAACCTCCAACTTCCTTCCACTTCAATCATCTTCCTCCTTTACCGCTATCCAAAGATGGGCCAAACACTAACACCAGGAACAGGTCCAACAAATCGTAACACTTAAAAGCTAGGGAAACATAAAAACACCGTGGTCTGGCTCCTACGTTAAGCAGGTCCACCGGCCAACTTGGTCAACTTTCAAGCCTCGACTTTATTTCAGTCTGTCCTATCCTTGCTTCTTTCTTCTTCCCCTCCCTCTCTCCCCCTCTTTTTCCTTCGGTGCCTTCAGGACCAGAGAGAGGATGGTGCCGGGAAAACTCGGTGGAACCGGGCCTCACCCCCCCCCCTCTCTGACCGGGTCCCTCCTCCGGGAGGGACTGGTAAGGAGGTGGGGGAGGGGCATGGGGATCTAAAACTTTTTCCCCCACTTTCCCTTTCGCTTCATTTCATTTTGGACGGGATTCCTGCTCTGATCGTCTTACTATTAAGTCCGTGTTCATTTGTTTTGTACACACATGAACCCCTTTATTATGAAAGTATAGACAATATTTAGTACATAAAAAGTGCCCCGGCTATGAACTATGTACATATGAGCGAAGCGCGTATTTAATAATAGCAGGAATCACGTCCGAGAATCGTGCTTCGTCCTTTATACCATGTAGGTGACGTCAAGGTAGGGAAAGTACGTCATTTGAAGATCTTGGGCGTCCCTAAGACTTCTTTACAGGAGTGTAACCAGTTTTCTCTACCTTTTACATATGAATTCGATAGTTGATGTTGCCATATGAAATTGTTAACATTTTCTATGAGCCTGTAGTCCTAAAAAAAAATATTTAAAGGGAAACGTTAAACTTTACAACCAAACGAAAAATGCATATATTGCGCCCATTTAAATGGGCAAAATGCGCTCGTAGGGTAATGATCGTAAAGGTGGTGTTTCTTGGTGCGATACCTTTAGCAACTATCTCCTTGCATTCATTTTAAGCCACCTTGGTGCAGGGCAACAATAATTGAACGCTCTCAATGAAAGAACCATTTCGGAAATTATACAAAGATTCTAACATTTATTTTTAGAAAAAAATATTAGGAAATATATTAGTTATATAGCATCATTCATTAACGGATATTTGTCATCATTTTACTATTTTGATAGAATAGCAAAGCTCCTGGGACTGAACTTCTCCTCCTACAAGAACAGGACCAGAACGTCATTTTGGATTCATTGAATGGATGCAATGTTTTTTCTATTTTTTCTTAAATGTGACTTTGTAAAAAAATCAGCAATAATTTAAATATTAGAATAATTATTTCTATCACGTAAATTGTGAAAACAAATGGAAAAAATAAAAATATATATGTTTCAAAACAAATCTTTGGCCATGACTTTTTATATATATATATATATATATATATATATATATATATATATATATATATATATATATATATATATATAAACACTCTTGGCCAACAGTATAAAGCGCTCTATTGAATCATTCATATAATGTAATTAGGTATTTGTGGTTAATTAATTCATTATATATATATATATATATATATATATATATATATATATATATATTTTCTTGGGAGGTGGGTGTACTTGTACTTTTTATTGCTTCTTCAACCACTACCCACTTTAATTTTATTCGATATAATTCTGTGCTCTCTGGCGGCCACTGCATTGAGGTGATTCCATTTCTCCCAACTAGTTTTTAGTGTGGTTGGATTTATAGTATAAGGCATTGTTCTGTTGAAATATATTTCACTTCTTGGTTTTGTGGAATGCAATCTCTGGAGAGATGGCTCTAAAATATGTACCAACATGGTGGTAAAGCAGTGAAGTTCATTCTTCCCTGCACAAAAAACATTTCACCTGCCCCTGATGAAGAAATGCAGCTCCATAACATGATAGAACTTCCCCCATGCTTAACAGTTGGTACAACACAGGCAGGATTGAATACCTCTCCAACTCTTCGTCTCATAAAGGGGGCATAAGTGCTAAAATCTGCTATATTGTTACATAAATTTATATTTTCAAATAATTTAGATCCAAACTATATTAATATGGAAATACATAAATTACATTCAAGACAACAATACAATTGTCTTTCTTACATATCTGATAATTACCTTAATCTGATCAGATGACTTTAGATGAGTGTTCATTTGTCCAATTCATGTGATCTTTAGCCCATAAGGAGGTTTATTTCTGTTCACCTCAGAAATCCATGTCTTCTTTCTCTATTTGTATCCTTTACCCCTTCATCTTTATGCCTTTTTCTAACTGTACAGGGTGATATTTTTTAAAAAATGAAGCTACATTGAAATCTTAGCAAGTTCAGAAAATGTTTTTCGGACATTTTGTAGTGAAGCCCAAATAATAAAATTTTCTTGTTGTAAAAAGCTTTCTGCTACGTCTCTTCCTTGATCCAAGCAATTTGTCTCTTGAATATCATTTTATAGTAACAGATTAGAAAGAAAAATAATTTCCGATTTTTAGAGTATATAGTAAAAATGAAAAAACTGATCACTATGGAAATATTTAATTATAAACATAACCTCCATTGTTTCCTAAAATTTCATTCCATCTGTCAAAAAGCTTCTGAATGCCAGGCTTGTAAAATTATTTAGGTTTTGATGCAAAAAAATGAGTCAAACTCATTTTCAACCTCTTCTCTCGATATTTACCTAAGACCATCCAAATGGTTCAGTTGTGGGGGTCGAGCAAAGTAAACATTCGTATGAAAATTTTAATCGGTTCACACAAGATCTTCGGGGAACGTTCATCATTTTCCCGCTTGACTTTACCTCCTTTGCCGAGAATACACATTCAATATCGTGTGTTGGATCCGAGCTCTGATTGAGTGCGGATTTTTTTTTAGGAGTAGAAAAGGTACGGCTCGCGGTTACTCCTCCCCTCTGTACCCCTCCCACGATCGGATGGGCACAAAAAAGGAGGAGGCCCGTGGCTGACTTGCTCCTGAAGAGACTCCCCACACTTCTGACTCTAAGTTTAAGTGAACCGATAATGAAGTGCTTAATGGGAAGTCCGGAACAAGCTTTAGAAGAGGGTTTATAGCTGTGGGAGACGGAAAGTTTTGAGTTGAAAGAGGACAGATTGGTGAGGAAGCAGATTGAGCAACCTCGGTAGTCAAAGGTGGAAAGAGTGGAATATCCTTGCCCGAGGACAAGGCGAATCTGCTGATTAACGTGTATTCCGAACTACCGTCATGCATTTACTCATCATTCATCATTCTTATTTCCTTTCTCACAATTTTAGCACCTATGTTTCTCATACAGAAGCGGGAGGATTACTTAATCTCTGTTTCCCTATTCTCTTCATCTTTCATTCATGTGTTTATTGTAGCCATTCATGCCGTTTTGAGTTATCTTAGCTCTGAGCTTTGTTTATGTATTGTTATGTTACTTGTTTTTACTTTCCTTACTCTGTTTCACTTTCTCTTGTTGTTATCCATTTTTCATTTTAATTTCATTTTGTTCACTTGTTTTACTATTAACTTTCACTTCACTATCATTTTTGTTAAACTTTTTAATACTATAGTTCACTTAGTACACTTTTAGTTTACTATGTTCGTTTTATTTCTGTTTTACTGTTAACTTTCACTTTACTATCATTTTTGCTAAACTTTTTAATATAGTTCACATATTACACTTTTAGTTAATTTTTTTTGCATTATTTCTGTTTACACTTTTGATCTGTGTTGCCTCCTTAGTCGATTGTTTCTTCCTATTTAGGTTGTTTAAATTCGGTTGTCTTATTAGGGTATCAATCTGGTGTCTTGGTTGGTTATTTCGTTGGTTAGGTTTGTATATCGTCGGGTAAATATCTTTATCGCTATGCTTGTTTCTTCTTCCTTTTTGAATTTCTACTTAAGTAAAGATGAGTACCTCCTCGATTCTCAACTGTTGTCTGCCGCTGGGAAATCGAGTGTTCGTGTGCTCTGCAAATATCGGAGGTAGATCGTACTATCTTCCTCCATATTTTCTCCCCTCTGTTCATGATGTTGATGTTGAGCGTTTCTAATCCTGCTTCCTGGTGTAGATCCTGTAGTCTTCTCCTCTCTCTCCTACATGTGTTGGTGATTAGGTAGAGAGCTTTATTTTGTATTTTCTGGAGTTCCAATTTTTTGGTCCTTGTTTTACCGTTGATAGGGGTTGGAGGGTATAGTAATACCTCTCTTCCTAGTGCAAGATAGATTTTTCTTTTATTTTTCATGCCTAACCCTCTTAGATTGTACAGTAAGTTAAGCATCGGAATAGCCTTGTTATTCCTCTACGTTATATATTGTTTGTAGCCTCTTTTTGTTATTCTGAGTCCTAGCGCTTTGCCTTCACTATGATATCTGTAGTTCTAATCTTCAACGACAATTTCAGCTGTTTTGTTCCTGGAGATTGGGATTATTGTATATTTCCTCCTGTTCGTCCTTATCTTCCAATCTCTTTCGTAGTTGTTTATGTTTCTGATTTCTAAAGATGTTGTCCTTGCCTGAAAGCGTACGTTCCGGTAGGGAGTAACGACCAGTTGGCTTATGTCGTCCGCGAACTGTATATTTAGGCAACCAGGCATTATTGGTGGTGGCAGGTCTGCTGTGTATATTGAATACAACGTGGGGATGAAACAGCCCCCCTGCGGGAGTCCAACTTCCAATTCGAATTCTGGTCCTGAATAACCATTGATCTTTACATATGCTCTTCTCTCTGTGACATACTCGCAGAGAATTTTCTCCAAATTGCTATTCATCTGGAGATTTAAGATCTTATATTGCATTTCTCTGACCCAGAGTGGTTCGAATGTTTTTTCTACATCTCTCAGAACCAGATTGATATAGTTATTCTCTGCTTTGGCCTTTACTATTTTCTCTGCCATTATGCCATGTGCCATTTGGTGTCTCTGCCTCTTCTGAATCCGAACTGATAATCATTATAAAGGTCATTTTCTTCAAGATATTCTTTTATTCTTCTGTTAAGGATTTTCTCGAAGACTTTGCCCATGAAGTTCAATAGCGATATTGGCTGGTAACTGCTGAAGTGATTTGGTGATTTACCTGGCTTGGGGACGAATATCATTTCCGCTAGTGTATAGCTATCAAGAAAAGTAACCACTGTTTAAGCACGCGTTAAAAATATTCCTTAATGTTTTGATGATTATGTTAGGTGCCTTAGTAAGATTAATTCTAGTTATTCCTGGGGGGCTTGGCGCTTTCTGTTTGAACGATTGTATTACGCCTTTGATAACTTTCGTTGTTATTTAGGCCCCTGTACCCAGAATTTCCTCCTTTCCTCGCTCTACACTTGGTGCTGGAGTGATCTTGTTTATATTTTCCCGCAAGACTGTGTGGACCATTTCGTCTAGCCCAAAATTGAAGTCTTCGTCCTCCTCTGGTGTTATGGAGAACACTGATTTCCAGTGATTACGAAAAAGTTCTTCTTTGGTCCTCTCTTCTTGAATCTTTTCTCCCCGTTCATTTTGAATTGTTATTTCTTTCTCAGGGGCTGCCTTTAAGTCTATTTATTAGTCTCCAGTTCTCTTTTGGTCTTCTTTCTCTGTCTATTTTTTTTATTTGGCTATCCCATATGTGGCTTTGCTATTCTCCCATCAGATGCCTCAGTTCTTTTCCCCATCTTCTGAATTCTTCGAATGGTTCTCTGTTTGGTTTATAAAGAATTATTTGGTCTAGTATTCCTCTTAGTAGCCTATTCTTTCTCTTCATCTCCTCTGTCCATCGAGAATGTGGAAGAGTACGGTATCTTGTGTTTGGTAAATATCTTTCGTCCGCCTCAATAATCGTTCTTGTCAATCTTTAGTTCTCCTCATCAATATCTTCCAGGTTCACGTCAGTGAGATCCTTTTGGACGAAGTTACTAAGATCTTGTGTGTTACCTGCCCAGTTTGCTCTCTTGTAATCCTTCCTTGCTGGTACTGGTACCTGTATTGTGTATTGATTCATGAGCAAATGTGTTCCAACATGGTCGCTACATGCAAAGGTAACTGGTTGCATGTGGATGTTGTATGGCATATTGAAGCTACTTAGCACGACGGCTGGTTTTGTAGCTGCATTGCCTGTGACATATGTTGGAAAGTCTGGCTCTATTCTCTTGAAAATGCTTCTTTCCAGCATCATTTCTAAGTTATCTCCTCTGTTTTTTTCTGGAGCGGTATCCATTTACACTGCACCTGGCATTGAGGTCTCCCATAAAGATCGTTGGGAAACCTGTGCCAAAGTTTTTAAATAGGTTGTGCAGAGAAAGGTAATTTTTTCTTGGTGCTTGGTATCCCGTGGCTACTATTATTGGCGTTAATTCCATTTCAATTTTTACGGCCAATTATGCCTCATTTAAATTATTAACTTCTTTGAACTTCAGCTTTATTTTTATTGCTATAGCCGCCCCGTCATGACGCTCGCCTGAAGGGTTTTCATTTATGACGGTGTAATCGAACAATTTCATTGTTCTTTTTCTAGATTCACTCCATGTTCTGATATTAATATTATGTCTGAATTGATCTCTCTGAAGCTGTTTCCTAATGTCAATATTTTACTGATCCATCCTTGAGTGTTTATTTTCAGAATACTAAGCTTTCTTCTCCTTTCTGGTTCCATTGTTTAGTTTTATAGAGATCTCTGGACGTCTGGCAGGTCGATCTCTTGTTGGATTCTGCTTCGTTGCCTTTAAACCTATCATCCTTCATACTTTGAAATGTAGAATCGCAGAGAGTAACGCAGTCGCCAGGGTATATTCGAATTTATCCCCCATTAAGAGTTTTTTTACTTCTTCCTCATCTTCTTCTCATGGCTTTCCTTTGAATGCCCATTTGCATTTTCCTTCTTTAATTGCCTTAATGATGTCGTTCTGTTTCTTGCCTCTCGGGAGGGGGGAGCATTCATCGTTGTAGACTTTAAGTTATAATTCCTGTGTTTCCATGCGTACTATTTTGTCTCCTTCATTACTTTGCACTGATATGTTTGAAATTGCGTTCTGTTCAGTAGTATGTTCCTAATTGCTCGTTGGTGCCGACGTTGAGGCGACGTTGATTTTAAGGATTTAAGATGAGGGGGGTGTTTCAGGGAACCACATCTTCTTCATTTCATTTTTTCTAGCATTGTATTAAGTGTCGTAGCGAAGGTGCCTGGTTTTCCAATATTCATCACATGGGCATAGAATATGCATATGAGCACTTCTGTTGATGCCCATTGTGGCACAGTTAGATGGGTATGTGCTTCCTGCATTTGCTTCACAGTTGCTTTAGACACTCCTGCGTATGTTGCATTTCTTTTAGTTTCTTCTTCGTTTCTTGCTTATCTTTCCTTTCGTTTTATTATCTCCTCTCTTTGATGGCATGCCATTGCCATATTTTTATGTGTCCCATGACAGTTCACGCATTTCTTAGTACTTTCCTTGCACTGTCTCCATTTGTGGTTCTTCTGATCGCACTCAAAACATACTGTATCTTTCTCAATGCAGTCACGCGTCAAGTGGTCCTCCATCTTATAGCAGCGGAAGCACATTTGAATATAAATATTATTCTCGTGCTCCATGTGCTCTGGTGGAATTCTCATGTTAAACATGAGCAGTTCTCGTTGAAATATCTTTGCTGCCATATCTGTTGTTACACACACAATTTTAAAGACATGTGTGTGGTGGCCAAATTTAATTATTTCATTTATTTTTATGCCTTCATGTTTTTTTCTATATCTTCTTTCATTTCCTCTTTGTCATGGGAACCCACCCAAACGTCGACTTTCCTGCATATGATACTTCTGTTTGCAGTTATCTGGGGCGGGATTTTGGGTGTTAGTTCTATTCCCTTTACTGTCTCTATTCCTTCCTGGGACACTAATTTTTCTACTTCTTTTTCTTTACTTACAATTACCACGTAGCCATTTGGGATGTCGATAATTTTGACGAGGGCTACTTTTATCTGTCCAAATAATGTCTCGCAGAGTTTTCTTTTCTCCGGTTTGATCTCCTGGTCAATTGTCCATAGGTGTACTCGTAGGCATACCAGGCTGCCTCATTTCCCTAGAGGGGGATGATCCCCCATCGTTTTGCTAGTCGAGTGCCTAGGCGCTCTTTTCTTCGTTTCTTCCTCCGAAACCTATGTTTGTCTTCTTCATTCCTCTCTAAATCTGTAAAAAATGATAGTGAAAACGTTTGCTATCACCTAGGAGCCTATGGTTTCCTATTTACCTACTTATTTTAGCAGTTCACGATCACCCCACCTAAATAAGCATGAGCTAAGAAGCGCCTCCGAAGAATTTAGAGCTTATGGTCTTAAAGACCCCCTTGGACCCCCTTTCTTCACGCCCCTATTGGGGCTTCCTTCCAGGGTTCACTATACCTTACTTTAAGTGGCTCTGGGCTCAGCGGTGGTCGTGTTATGTCGCTTTTAGTCAGGGAAGTAAGTGGAAGTCAAAGCGTGGAATAAGGAGGAATTAAGAAAGAATTACCCCTTTGGGGTAAGCACTTCGCCCACTGAAAACAGGAGGAATCTCCAATCAGTCCAGAGGGTGCATAGATTTCTTCTTTCTTGAAGTTAACGTTAACTTTAATGAAAAGTGAACTTTTCCTTATGCGCGCTCACGGTTACCATTCGAGTGCGGAAAATGGATTTCAGCCGTGTTTATGTGTAAACGGTTTGAGCGTTATTAACTTTGTAAATCTATCGTGGCGCTGATGGGACAATTATTGCAATGCTTATGTCTAAAAGCTGATTGGTCAATTTGTTAACGCTAAGGTCTGTTATTCCAAAAATGAACATAAGTATGACGATTAAATGTATATCAATCGTGATTGGTTGAATTTTGTAGTATTATGAGTAGATGACGTGACTATTTATATAGATGCACTTTTGTGGAAAAAAGGGACTGCTAAGATTTTTGTATCAATTCCCATTTCTCTCGGTATGTGACATTCGCGAAAGGAGATAACCGTTAACGAAAATTTACAAACCGCTTCCGAAGACTTTTTTCGATAAGTAAAATCCTCATGTGTGTACTTTTACATCCGCCAATTGTAAACAGTGAATGTGGTATATAAACAATACCACACAAAGTGCCAGTGCCACCTAATATTCTGGATTACGGCAAGTTTCCGGACGCCGATTCTGCTCTTCAAAGTTAAAGTGCTAAATTGGACCTTGCAAATTCTATCTGTTTCTCTATTCTGATTCTTTCACTTTATACACCTATGACTAAAATGACTATGACGCAAAAATGACCAACGACGTACTCAGGATCAGCCTGAGGACTCTTCCCGAAAGGACTAAGCCCGATCGGGGGGACGTCTTCTCCATAGTCTACGATTAGCTTGACGTAGCTCTCGTCAGACTAATTGACACCCCCTTTGGATACACCGCGATCTGCCAAAACGAAAAGAATGCAGAGCCCCTGGCTTTATCCAAAGCCACGGCAATGTTTAAAACCATAAACCTAACCCCAAAATTCCCCCAAAAATTCAAGCCCACCGTAGTATGGTCTGCCGCAGGTTAGACCCATGGGTGGGACACCACACAGCCGAAGAAATCTCTCTGGAGATTGAGAACAACCACAAGTGGGCTAAAGTCTCGGAAATTATTAAGTTCAAAGAATACACCCACGTATTCAAGGTGGTTTTCCAAGACACTACTATGGCACAAAAAGCCAAAGAGTCGGGACTCCTCCTCTTCCAAGTCAGGGTATGCCCCGAACAAATCGAAAGGGAGGAGTTTACCCAGGTGCAGACCGGCTTTAAGTGCTACAAGCACAATGAGCATACTACCAAATCATGCCCACAGACGGAAAATGTCTGCTCCATATGCAGCAAATCTGGCCACATCTGGCGTGAATGCAAGAGTGGAGAGAGGAAATGCATAAATTGCAAAGGTGAACACGGAGCAATGGCGATGTCTCGCCCAGCCAAAAAAAGAGCAACAGAGAAAGAGGGACGAAGAGGAAGCGAAAAATAACAGGTTGTATGCCTAAGTGGTAGAGAATTAGCAGTCAACAAAAATCATGTGCTGCATATACTATGCGCACATTGCCAACCTTACCAGACCAGGCTCCTTCAAGAAAGAATTGAACCAAGTCTTGGTAAAAAACGGGATGGATGAGATGTGGTTTCCGGAGAACCGCCCATCCCAGGTAGTGCTGCGCGTCCAAATGCAGCCTCCCCAAACCCCAAAAACAAACGCCCAAGAAGGAATTATCCCCCTTTCAACAACCAACTCCCCCAACAACACCGAAGTCCCAACTAATAAAACTCCCAATACGGTAACAGAATCAAAACCGAAACACCGCCACGGTAGCCGCACCAAACGGTCACCCAAACGGCAGGGGATGAGGTCTGCCTCATCCTCGAGAGAAGGCAAGCATGCCTATCATGGAAGGCGCATCCAGTTGAAAATCTACACCACAGAAAGTGCCCCATTCCCAGAAGCTAAAAAAGACAAGGTTGTGAGTGACAGCGTGACAACGGGCCGTTATAAATGGGAATATAGCGAGGACATTCCTGAGAAGGTGGTCGAAGAGGCCCTCATTCTGGAAATGGTCCGACTAAACCAGGAGGCCTTCGCAACACTAACGACCTCTGAGTTCAACAAGAAGAGATCCGGTAGATCCCGATCTCCTCCAGCCAGCCCCTCCACACCTAAGAAACTCGGCAAAAGGATTAAATAACTGACAGACATCATGTACGGAGTGACGAAAAACCTGACAATACTACAAATGAACACAAATGGATGGATCGACAAACGAATGACTTACGGCAACATCATCAGACATTGTGATCCTGATATCGTTCTGATATCAGAACACGGACTTGACACAACGCAGAAAACCTGGAAAATTTTTTAAATACCTGTTATAACTAAGAACCACAGCCAGGAACGTTTCGATGGCGCTGCCATCGCAGTCAAAAAAAGGTATCCTATTCAGGTCCCTCCCAGACTTAGACGAGTCCTATCTGGCAATCGAGATCCAGACTACCCTGGGGCCACTGGTAGTGTTCACTAGGTACAAACCTCCAAGACGGGACTATATCCCGATGCACAATTTTCTCCAACTGTGTGCACATGGGAAAACAGTCCTGTTCGGGGGAGATCCCAACGCCAGATGCCAGGAATCCGGATATACCGAAGTTCTATATAAGAAAGGGAGGAACTTGAGGAACCTCATTGGCGGGGGTATTGTTGCCCGCATTGGGCCCGATTTCCCGACCTATATCACCGAAACCTTCACAACAAAGCCAGATGTCATCCTGGCCAGCTCCCAATTTCCCTACAACTATTTCAAACAGCCCGGCCCTCTAATCCCAAGCGACCACGTAACTACCCTGATCAAGATATCCTCCAGCCCCATTCAGATACCCGCCAGGATGAGAAAGTGCTTTTCGAGAACGAACTGGGAAGAGTACCGTACCTTTATCAGTGAATTCAGACATCTACCACTCGAGGAAGCTACCCTGGAAGAAATCGACCAGGAACTGGCAAGGTTAACGGAGGTAATGGTGGAAGCGGACCACGCAGCAGTACCCAGAACACCGTAAAAAATGCTACCAGCACCAAGGTAGACTTAGGAGTTATACGACTTAACGGACAAATACGAGAGACTATTTAAAGAGATTTAGACTGACTGGCATTGACAGAATCAAAAACAGACGTTTAAGGATACTAAGGACCGAAATGAAGAGACATATAACGGAACAGCAAGAAGCTCCTTGGAACAACCTCGTAGACAAGATGGATGAAAAAGTGGACCCCCAAACTCTTTGGAACACTCTTTCAAGACTGAGGAGTAAGCCACCTGACAAAGACATACTCCTCAAAAAAGACCGCGGAACAAAAATGACCCCAATAGAAACGGAAGAAGTGTCCAGGACCTTCTGGAAAAATGTGTTCTCCATTGCACCAAAAGAAAATGAACACTTTCACCCGGACTTTAAAGAACAAATCACTGACCAGTTAAGACAAGTAGTAGACAGGACGTACCCCTTTAATAATACAACTGCGGACAGAAAGATGACTGGAGATGGACGGAAGAAAACGGAGGAAGAAATTATATCGACGCTACGTGCTTTCAAACAGAGAGCACCAGGGAAAACAAAATTGACCAAACTAAACTGGTTGAACTCCCCCCATAACATCCTAGAGGGGCTGGTCAATATAATGAACCCGTGCCTAAACGTTGGTTATTTTCCAGATAAATGGAAGATCGCCAAAATGATTTTCATTCCAAAAACTGGAAAACCGCCGGACGGGCCTGCGAGTTTCAGACCCATTTCCTTCCTCGAAGTGGCAGGCAAGGTCTTCGAAAAGATCCTTGCTAATAGAATCCAAGATTTTATGGAGGAGAATAACCTCCATCACCAACACCAACATGGATTCCGAAGAGGAAGAGGGACTGATATGGCGCTGGCAGTAATCACGGAGAAACTGGCGAAGATCGCTAGCCAGAAAAGGTACGTGGACTTGGTGCTCAGAGATGTTAAGAAGGCATTCGACAAAGTATGGAGGACTGGGCTCCAGTTCAAAATACTGAGACTTAGACTAAACCCACGACTAGAAAAAATTTTATGTGACTATGTGACTGACAGAATAGCATACATACAAATATTCGACCACACGGGACCGGACTTCGAACTGACTGCAGGCGTACCGCAAGGTGGGTGCCTAAGCCCCCTCCTATATAACATATACACCCTTGATCTACCCGATCCAATCAGGTAAGACTCGTTTTACGTCCAGTTTGCCGACGACATCACCCAGATCATGATTGCCCCCTTCAAAAGTCCCGAACTCCTGGCACGAATCACCGCCAGAGAGATCGACCACGTCAGCAGGTTCGAGAGAAGATGGAAGATCGCCACTAACACCCAGAAATTTAAGGTGATCCAATTCTTCCGTATGAAACGGGCCGATATCGTAAGAGATAACGCCCGTATTCCATACAGCTCTGATGGGACAGTTCTGGGACTAAAGATAAAAATGGATATGGAAGCCACGTCACCAAGACGGCAGCGCGCGCGAAGGTCGAGCTTTCTAAGCTGTTTAGATTCAAAAATCTGAACACGACCAACAAGAAAAAGATCTATAACGCACTCGTAAGATCTAAGCTGCTGTATCCACCGATACCTATCTGCACTAGTTCTAAGAACAAAATGAGACTCCTCCAAAGAGTACAGAACAAAGGTGTACTCTTAATAACAAACACCAGGAGGAGAGAAAGAAGGAGGCAGAGGGACCTACATCGCACGATCCAAATGACTCCAATCAACTTGGAACTGCAAAGTAGAGCCCGCAAAATCTAGGAAAAAGTACCACCACTCATGTCGGACAAGACCAGGCAAAGACATATAGACATCCCGCAAGAACACAGCGCAGTAAAGCGCAGACCGAAAGACAGGAAAAACCGATATACACATAGGACTCTACTACGACAAACAATAAACCTCGCCAATAATTACCCAAAGAACAAAACACTTTACTAAAAATACACAAACATACAACGAGAAGAACACGAGAGACACAGAAAACACCTACAAAGGCTTGAATGCTACAAGAAGAACTATCATAAACCACACGGAACAAAACGATAACACAAACAGTAAGAACACAAATCTGAAAAAAAAACACAAATGAACACGCAAAAGAACCATAAACCAAGAAGAACACAACAAAGAAACAAAAAGAAGTACGCAAAAGATCACGAAAATTAAGATAGAATACTGAGAAACAACATCAAACTCAAATAACGCATGCGATTCCCAATCACCAGGGATTTTCTACCTCCCACCCCTCTAGCCTTTTTATCAGGGAAATCTATCCCTACCTATCTATCTTCCACTATTATATACATATATGCATACATGAGTGCAGTTGCAATCATATATGTGTGTATGTATTTTCCTTTTCGATACTTTTTTATTTCCAAGTCCAAGTCCAAGTCCAAGTCCAAGGAAAAAAGGACAGTCAGAAAAAGTTATTATTATTCAAGAAGAAAAGTTGCATTACTCTTCGCCATTTCGAAGCTTATTCCAGCTATTTCCCTAGGAATAAAGAATCCATATATATATATATATATATATATATATATATATATATATATATATATATATTATTGGCATGGGTTAGCCGAGATTATATATTTCTTTATTTTATTATGGTTAATAAAAATGAGTCGTAGTACGTTCGTACTTTAATGATCGCTTCAGGATCGGTCTCTAAGAGTGTTATACTTAACTTTATTCTAGGGAATGAATAAAAGGGAAGTTCTTTCTGTAATTTACCAAATATTGCCAATTCAACTCGTTCAAGGCTAATTAGCAAAGAACCTTTACAAAAAAATAGACTTTTAATCAACATTAATCCAAGCAAAATAAAATTAAAATTAAAATGTCCAACTCTCGAAGCTCTATTCTAGGTAGATTTTACGGGCGAAAAATTCACGCTAATACACTTTCGTTAATAAAAATACGCAAAATAAACTACTCCAAAGCACGGGGACATAAACAATAGGATTATTTAATTACATAAGGTAATGGAAATTACCCCACAGAATCCACTCGAAATACCTTCGTTTAATCTGGGCCCGAGACGTGTAACGCAAATAGTTTGTTGGTTGCTCACAAGATGGCGTTACTCCGACATAAAGGTGAACAAGTGACGTCACGCGGAAATAAGATGAGCGAATGAAGGTTCAAAACAAAAACGGAGGATTCTTCTGGTTTCGGCGGTCGTAGTGACCTTGGAATAGTTTTCTTCCAAAGAGGTGAAAATGTTGAGGTTACTTCTATCTATTTTGGGGTTTGTCAAACTCAGATAGCGTAAGATTTAGGTACTCCAGCTGGGGTGACATTATTTGTATTTTTGATCCTTGATGATCTTGGGGCTCGAACTGTGCCGAGACTCCTAAGAACAATCTGGTATTGTCCATTAAACTGCAAGTCTTTCTTATCTTGCCGAAAAACTTTCTACCGGTGACTTTTCTGTTTCTTCTTGAACGCGAAAAAGCCTTCTCTCTACGGGTGACTTTTCTATCTCTTGACGGAAACGAAAAAGCTCCGTTTTCTCGTGTCGACCTGTTTTATACAACAATTAACCCCGCTGGGTAAATGGAGGTCTAGGGGACTCCCAGATGGGCCGCAAATGAAATCTCCCTTTTTGGTGTATGTTGTTTGTCTACTCGGCATTTTGAACTTAGGGGAGCACGTAATACGATGTCGACAGTTTGCACTTTTGACTTTCGTATTTATAAATTTTAGCCGTTCTCCTATGTTACCGGAGAACATCGGAGGGGCAAAGCTAAACCCAGATGTCTTTTGTTATTATTTCATTAGTTCTCCTCGCCAAGAGGGAGGCCTCGATACATATATACACTCGCTCTTTCACAACAGTTTTTGTTAAACTCTTATATCTCTACATAAAGGGTGGGGCAGAGAGGACGGACGTTTTTGAAATTTCTATTACTCAGCCCCAGGGGGAGGGACATATGTCTGGCAGGTACCATTCTGCCCATGGTGTCTTAGCAATTTTTTTTTCTTTTCAGGTGAAGCCATGACGCTGTGGACGATAGAGCATCGAGTGTTTGCCTACGAAGGTTACGTGAAGAATAACGAGTCTGTTACAGCAGTTCAGCGTGAATTTCGGCGTCACTTCAACATTCACCGAAATGAGGCTGTTCCCACCCGTAACACAATCTTACGCTGGGTTAATGCACTTCGTACACGAGGTACACTAATGAATAGGAGACCGGTGGGGGCCCCACAAACGGTACGGACCCCGGAAAATGTGGAACGTGTTAGACAAGTTTGCTGCAGAGTCCGAATCGCTCTGCTCGTAGGCATTTCATTGAACTAGGCATCGGTAATCGATCGGTAAGGCGTATTTTGCATGAAGACCTGCATTTCCACCCCTACAAATTGGTCATTGAGAAACAATTGCAACTTGGGGACTATGAACAGCAACTTAAGTTCGCACGTCAGATGGAAACAATTTTTGAGGCAAATGACAACCTCATTTTGTTAATGAGTGATGAAGCTCACTTTCATCTCAATGGCATGGTGAATCAACAAAACTGTCGTTATTGGGCTCTTCAAAATCCGAGAGAATGGCATGAAAGACCACTGCACAGCCCAAAAGTGACATTCTGGTGTGTTGTTGGAAAAACTGTCGTCATTGGTACTTACTTTTTTGAAGACCAGAATAGAAATGCTGTTACTGTGAACTGAGAGAGTTACATCGAGAAGATAAACAACTTTTTTGTGCCTGAATTACGAAGAAAACGTATGCATATACGACGTTTGTGGTTTCAGCACGATGGGGCGACGGCCCACACAGCCAGAGCATCAATGGATGTTCTTCGCCCTCTCTTCGGTGACGGCCTCATTTCCAGGTTTGCTGACACTCCTTGGCCCCTTCGGTCCCCTGATTTGTCCATGTGTGATTATTTCATGTGGAGAAACCTAAAAGCACGTGTGTATGAGCATCATCCCCGTACATTGGACGATTTGAAGGAAGCTATTCGCGTGTAAGTCGCCAAAATCAACAGAGCAATGCTGGAGATAGTGGAAGCCAACTTCCAAGAACGCCTTCAGAAATGCATCAATGAAAAGGGACACCACATGATGAATGTTGTTTTCCACACTTGATTTTGTCAAATGCTAATTCAATACGAACACATTGATGTCAATAAAATTTGTTTGAAGCTAAAATTAATGAGTTTGTGAATTTTTCAAAAACGTCCGTTCTTTCCCCCCCCCCTCCTTTATATATATATATATATATATATATATATGCATGTTTTATTAAAGACCAGGTCTAGTTGAATCTAGATAAGCTTCTTTCTTTGCTTTTCTAATTTCTTTATTATTCTTTTTTCGTCTTGCGAAAGGTTATAGATAAGTGTTCCGCTATTCATGGTTTATTTTAGCTCGCTGAGCTTTCGGTCACGTTTGACCCTCTTCGGAGCGAATTAATTTTACACTGGTTAGACATTTAAAGGCTTTACATTTATATACTAAAGATAATTTAGATAATGAAAAGAAGGGGAAATGTGGTTGATAGGAAGTAGTTAGAAAAGATACATTTGGGAATAGGATTTCGGTCATTATTGACCGTTAATCCGTAAAGAGTTTTGAGGTTCGCTGGGTGGCGGTCAATTGGGCATTAATCTTCGGTTTATCTTCGTGGATTAGGATCGCTTCCAGGATATGAAGGCGTGTGCGGTCACTTCTCCTTTTGATAATGGGGTTTTGTACTAAAATTTCTCGTGTTAGCTGAATTCCATGTTGCATGTAGTGGTTCTTGATGGCGCCGTTTTGCAGATGCATGGTGAGCCTACGAGATAGGGATGTGGTTGTCACTCCAATGTATTTATTTTAGTTATGAAGCTTGCAATCTTCATGCGGACAGGTGAATTCATAAATTACATTGGAAGTTTTCAATTCTTTTTTCGTACTTGTGTCGTTGATAATAAGGTGATTACTTCTTTTTGTGGTTTTATAATATATTGTGACTTGTAGCGTTTCTTCTGGATCGTGCATTTTGTATTTTGGTGTAAAATATTCTTAATTGTTCTTTCGTCGATTTTATACTATTCACTCATTTGGTTCATATAGAAGATATTTATTGGGTGTTTCTTATTGTCTTCATTTTTATTATTGTTATTTTCATGTAAGTTTTTCATAAATGTATTTGTTTCTTTGTTTGTCGCTGATCACCTAACCCAGCCTACGAAACTACAAGAGAGAATTCTTTACCCACAGACCATATGTAGTATTCCCCTAACCAATTGATAATCTGAAGGAGCAAGATAAGGAGAATATAAAGGATTAAGAAATATTTCCCAACCGATCTCTTCCAAGAGATCGTTTGTTATTTGAGGGTCGCCTTTGACCCAAAGCAGCAGCTTTGAAACGACAAAGTTGATTGCAGTAAAGATTAGCGTTAATTGTTTGAGTGTTGTATAACAATTTTTAATGCACAATTCCTTCAATATCCCACCAAACACTTAACATGATCTTTTTTGGATGAAGACCTCGTGGTTGTTAAAAAATTTTGCTTCCTCGACTGATCCACGAACGACGGCGTTTGACGTTATGATAAAGGATCCACTTTCCATCACTAGTAATAAACATGCTCCTAAATGCTGTCTGAAGGTGACGTGAAAACAATGCCTAACAACATGCAACACGCTGTCGCAGATTCGCCGTGGACAGTTTGTACGGGCACCATTTTACAATCAATGGAACGTATCCATTCCTTTTCAGTTGGCGCAGGACATTCGTATGGTTTACATTAAATTCTTCTGCCAGTTCCCTAGAAATTGTGTAGGATTTGCTGTGACAACAACACTGCTCTTGAATCCACCGAGACTAAGAAGGACTTGGGGATAACTATCACTAGTAATCTCAAGTTCTCGAGGCAGTGTATTGAGGCGGAGAAGAAAGCCGAAAGGATGTTAGGTTATATAAAACGACAGTTTGGATATCGGAACAAGGATATAGTACTATGTTTGTATAACTCTCTTGTCCGACCGCACCTGGAGTATGCCGTACAATTTTGGAGTCCTTTGCTTCAAAAGGATATCGCAAGATTAGAACGTGTGCAAGCCAGAGCAACCAAACTGATTCCGTCTATCAGACACAAGAGTTATGAAGATATTTTACGGGAATTAAACTTGTTCTCGCTGGAGACCCGGACACTGCGTGGTCAGCTTATCGAAGTGTTCAAAATACTTCGAGGCGTTGACATTGTAGACTACAGGATATTTTCCAGCTTAGCGAGAGCAGAACAAGAAATCGAGGCTACAAACTTGAACTGAAGCGTTACCAGCGTGATCTGTGTGGGAAATATTTCACATGTAGCATCTGCAGCACTTGAAACGCACTTCCAGTGGAAGTTGCCAACAGCTATTCTGTTGAACAGTTCAAGTCTAGACTAGACAAAGTCTTGAAAACAGCCACTTGGAGACTTGAAGCGTGGCGCGAGTGCTCTTCTAGAGCGTCAAAATGACCCTTTGGAGGACTGCACCTGCTCAAGTGTTCACTCAAAGGTACCCTCTTTGAATGGATCGTAAGATCTACTAGGGTACCTTTTTTCATTGTTGTTACTCCTAGTTGTAACTCTTCCATACCATGTTTTATGGGACGACCTTCTTTTGGTCCGTATTTTAGCCTGAAGTCCCCACATCGAAGACGAGAAACCCTCCTTTTGCTACTTCTTTCATTCACTGCATCATCTCCATAAGTGCCCTGAATGGATTTTGTCGTTGTACTTGCATTGACACCTTTATGAATCTCATAGAGTAAAACATGTCTAATTGGATCTTCAAACGGTTTTCTCGTCAAGTGATATCAACGCACATCAACGCAAAATAAAGTACCTTCACCTGCCCCTCTTCTTTGTTCTTTGCCCTTCATATAATTCTCAGACTCAGGTATGATCTACAAACCTACATGGTTCGCCTTACAGAATTCTGTCCCCACCCCTAAGGCTTTGAGATCTACTCAACGATAGTTCAAGAGAGAAGGGTAAGGCTGTAAGTCAGAGATGAAGGACAGGTACAATGAAGAGAGGATATGGATAAATAATTCGTTTAACCACTATTATTATTGTAAAGTTATATTTCAAAGTAATATTTATCTATTCTTTCTCTAAACATATTTATTGTAGTGCATTAACTGTATTTTTATGAAAGTATTCCAAGTTTGTATTATTTTATAAGAAATGAAATGTTGTACTATCGTACTTAAATCTCTTGTTTACTAGCTTAAACCCGTTATCTCTTGTGCCGCTCAGTTATCTAGTTCAAATATTGAGTCATAATTTCTAGTAGTGAACTCGTTAAATATTTTAGATACTTCAATAAGTTGGCCGAACTTTCATCGAAATTGGGTTGCCTCAGACTTTCTTCGTACGATCAATTTCTAAGTTCAGGAATATATTTCTTCCTCGACGCTTAGCGCGTCCCAATGCCCTTGAGCCTGCACAGGGAGCCCAGATTATCCATCATTTTCCAAATGAAGTCTTTCAGGCGTTTTACATGAAAGGGGAGGAACTCCTGGCTATGTACGCTAGGACCATTTTCGCATTTTGTGAACTCTCAATGATTTGTTTTGAAAAGTTTAGATCACTTGAAATTTAGACAACTAAATCCTTTCACATGTTGACTGTATTTAAAATCTGGCTACTCATTTACTTCCGTGTACACTTGTTACCGTAGGTGGTGATTAGCACCTTAATGAGATTTAGGGCAATTTCAGGAGAGTTACGCGACCATTTGGTTCCCAGAACCCCGAGAAGTCGCTTATTTTCTCGGAATAAATATCATCAAGACATTTTCACTCATTATGATGGAACCTCTCTTTGTTTCGGTTATGGTGATATAAATACTTAATCAATCAAAGTGGTTAAGATGATAATTACCAATACTAGCCGGTAATTATTCGTATCGCTATCCCCAAAGGACAGTTGATGGCATCATTAAAACTTCAACGAATTGTCCTATTAAGTTCTGGAAAATGTATTTTTAAATATTCACTCAAAATATTCACTATAACCTCTATGAGGGTGTTAAGGACGTCCCACTGACATATTGATTCAAAGTGTCTATGGCATTTAAGCAAAGGTGTCATATGGCATGTTCACTAAACGTGCTTATAGCAGGTTCATTATACGTGTTTACGATATGTATAATAAACGTTTTTCGGTAAGTTCATTAAACTTACACACGGTATGTTTAGTTACGTGTCTTGGGGATATTTAATAATCGTGTCTATGGCATGTTTAATAAACGCATTTATGGCATGTTTAGTATACAGCATACTTAAGCGTCTCTAAAGCATGTTTAGTAAAAAATTATATGCTATGTTTAGTAAATGTGTCTATGGCATGTGTACATGTGGATTGAACGAATTAACGGCAACATGCCCATCAAACGTATCTACGACATATCCATTAAACCTTTCTGTCTATGGCATATTTAGTATACTTGCTTAGATGGTGTTCAATAAATATGTTTATGGCATACGGATAAATAATCGAATTACCTGTGTACGGTATTTCTTACCATGTTTTTTAAACGTATATACGACATATCATTAAACGGGTCTACCTCATGTTTATTGGACACGTCTAAGGCGTGTGTAGTAGATATGCCGATGGTATGTTAAGTAAACCTGTTTGCTACATGTTTACTAAACCTCTCTCCGGCATATTTTTAACGTGTCTACGGAATGCTTAGTAAACATGTCTAAGGCATGTAGTTACGGCATGTCTATTAAACCTTCGCACCATTTTGATTAAATACATCTCCGTCTTTTTCATTTGTGTAACCCATATTGGTTAAAAGTGTTTACATCATGTCCAATAAACCATTCTCTGGCAAGTTTAATATAGTTTCCTATTCACTGTCATTACACGAATCATGTTTAACACCTGCCAACATGACTTTTCCAATGTTTCGATGATTCCTGGTTTTTATTTATCGAATTTCCATCAAACATTTTTGTTCCAGATCCTCTGAGTTCAAAGGATGTTATGCGATTCTTCCGCAACCTGTGACTTTCTTATTTAGATTAATTTCAATGATTTATTAAGGGGTCCATATACATAGGATATTTTACATATATTGTAAAATAAATAGATAATAGCGAGGAAATGAGATTAAGTGGAGAAGAAAAAGTTATAGTTTGAAGTATGAAGCAAAAGTTCCGGGAAAATGAGAAGTGTATCACCTCATCCAGTAATATCAATATCTGTGTCATTCCTTCATCTCAAAACTCCAGAGTTGTCGAATCTATTTTTAAAATAATTCCCATTTCTTTTCTTCAAGTATATTTTCCAAGTTTTGAATTAACTGATATTGGTAATAATTTCGTTTCCACTCAGGTTAAAACGAATGTCCATCGACTTTCTAAGAGCTTCATTTTGGGGGGTTTTCGAGATGAAAAAATCCTCGCGAAATTTAGTGGTATAAAAATAGGGGAAAAAATTAATTTCTGAAATATCGATCCTAAAAGATGTCATTCGAGGGATTTTCATTTTCTGGGAATTTTCAGATAGAAGGGAAAGGTGGGAGTCTTTGTTTCATATTAAGGAAAATTATTACTCTATTCTTATCAGGGACTAATTCTCAAAATAATATTTTAAATTTTGTTTACGCTAAACCTTCGTTTCCCGAACCTTTTTGCCTTCGCTGACCCCTTAAAATAATTCAGCGACCCCCTACAAAAACTATATGATTTTAACTGCGGTGAAGCAAGCAGGTCTATGGGTCCGCAACGAGTGGCTAGCTCAATGTAGCCAGCGAAAACCAGCTCTACCGACGGTAATTGAGGTCACTGAGTTCAAATATAAGTTGACCACAAGATCGCGCCACTTAGTGGCTAGAGGTGATAAATCGGCCATTTTCGCCGCAGGTTCACTAGATCATGCCCCTCTAGTTATTAATATTTAGCTTTCTCTTTCGTAAATTTCAAGTTCCTAAGGTAAACATTGATATATTTGTCCTGGTAACTGGCTTAACCAAACAATAACAACGTTTTTATGAAGTTTATCATCAAAGTAAAGAAATAGATAAAATCAAATTGCTTACTTAAGAGACTTCAGGAAGAAATTTCCATTCACGGAGCTGGATGGTCTCGGAATTTCTCTCCTGTACAGTTGCTTCGTTTAAAAAAGAGACTGTTGTGTCCTTTTCTCTGGCACTGTTCTTACATTTAGGGTGGTTCTACGTAGCTCTGTATTCTTACTTACCAGAGTTGAATCGAAAGTTATTCGTCTTATCAACTGTCCCAGACTAACCTCCAAACCTGACCCTCTTGTATTACACCACAATGTTGGTTCACTTATCCTCTTCTACAGGTATTAGTTTAGTAAATAACCTAGTGAGCTGGCCCCCCTTAGCCCCCACAACTAGCTTGACCACGTAATACTCGACAGGCTTCTGATTCGTATGTTCATTGTGTGACCATTGGAAACTCAAGGGAGAGCGATGCCTACTTCTCTCCTTGCACGTCAAAGCTTTGAAAACACTAACTTCTCATGTCTTTCCCAATAATGGTGATCTGACATTTTTCAAAATATCGGTCTTTAGCTGTCTTAAAAATTCATAAACAGTCTCCAATATCGTTTTTTTATCTCGTTTCCTAACTCTATACTTATTTCAATTTCAATTTGAGTGGAAGACTCCTTTGGAGGCAACAGCATGGGGTTAACTGCTTCCCATAGTGGACATTTATAACTCAATAATGAGTAGCATTTAAACATTTTTTAACGATGTTGTTGAATAAGAAGTAGAGTTCGCCTGTCTCTTATTCTTTTACCCCCCCCCCCTTATCTCTATTTTTCCTTTAGAATAAGCGAAATCGTGATTTACAATCAAGGATTTATATACTCGTTATCAAAGACCGGGGCACTCTATCAACAGGCCTTTGATCATTGTTTACTACAGACAACTTGAATCTTGATTGCAAAATATATTCATTTTCCCTCAACAAACTTTCTTCAAACCCGTTCACAGAAACAAACAAAAAATCCCTTTTGAAAGTTTCTTTAAAATCTAACTTCTTTGCGTTTTTTCTAAAACATGTCCTAAATTTTATGATATTTTTTTACATATTCCCCTTAGTTTTAAAAATTCCCGCGATTCCTAATCGGAATGAGAATGTTTTGAGGGTTTCTTTCGTCTTATTGATTTTGAGCTTTTCTGTTTTTGAAGTTATTTTATTGTAGCTTCATTTTGTCTTTCTTTAAAAATTTTCAGACGAAATGGTATTAAAAGAAAAAGATGAAAGAATGGAGGGAAGTGAAGATCACCCCGATTAATAGACAGGCAAATTAGTAAATCCAATAAATTACATAAGTTAATTCTATATATTGTAACGACTCCATCGCAATTGAAGGCGTTTTGTTACAAATGTTTGTATTTTGAAAAAATATCAGAAGCATATATTTATCTTAGATATATTCTCAATACATTCACTAGTTATGCTGCAGAAATTTATACTTATGCAGCTATAAAGAAATATAGATTGCCAGCCATCTTATCATTGATAACTTGTTTTGAACCCAAAACATAATGCTTTGTTTAGGCCCAGTTTTAAGGTTGGATAGGCGTATTTTTGCTAAATATGGAATACAGTCACATTATCGATTGGCATCGCATATTGAATTTTATATCATTTTGATTTTTTTATGAATTAAACTATGATATGGATATTTATATTACTCAATGTTAAAGCAAATATCATTAGCATTCGGGGGCTGGGCATATACATATGTTTGAAGCACGGCGTAAAAACAATCAACAATAGAGTGCCTACCGACGTCAGGAAAACGCATTTGAATTCGAATTGTGTATACTACAAGCTGATTACAAATAGTATTGGGAGGGGGGGGGGGTGAAGCCCATATCATTAAAGGGGGATAATGGGGGGCGAAGCCCACCATTTCGAAAATAATCACCCTATAGCGCGATTTCAATTGCGGTTGCCAGACGTTGTTAGACGCTCTAATCTTTATTGTTTTGAAGCAGTGTTCCACCCATTTGGGAGGAGTTATAAATGGAGTCATTAAATTGCCTTAAAGTAGGTGACTGGGTATTCCATAGTTACCGCTTTAGTTTGTGTTTGGTTAGGGTTTTCTTTTGATCGTTTGGACCATTTTTAGTAAGTTATGTAAGGTTTTGTATGGCGTTTTCTTTTAGACGGAAGGAACCAAACAAGAAATCCATTCCAGGGACATTTGCCGTGGTATAGCCTTCAGTTCAAAATGGCTGATCTTTGTGACGGTTGTAATAGAATATTAGCCTATAAACTGTAGAATTACCAAAATTAAACCTGATAAATAGCCTACTGACTCTAAACTTCTACAACGTAGTTTAAATTAGCGTTCTACTTAATTAAATGTGATGCTAATCTATGGGAGAGGGGTTCTTGAAGGTCGTCCCTAATTATGGGGGAACCTTGAAGGTAATCGTGAGGAAACCCAAGAGCCATGGAAGGGGAACGCTGCTTGCTAGTAATGGTGATAGATTACCGAGTTATCGCGTAATCTTTTAGCAAGGACACCAGGTGATACAGATGTTCCGGTTAGGTGCATTGCCCTTCCTTATTTCCCACGAGAGTTATTTATTGATTTATATGGTGTGCCCTAAGCCGAGGGGCGGTTTTATTCTAGCGAAGGGGTCAAATAGCCCAGAAGATGGGAATAGACCACACCAGGGTAGAACACCGGTATTTCGGGAGTTATGTAATCGCAAGGAATTGCGATTAACGAGGAGAATGCGCAACGGTTGTTTTCTCGATTAATAAGGCCTTGAAGCAGAAAGATTAAGGAACTTCAGGATATTGAAGTCACCAAAGCAAAAATTGAATTATTATTGAAACTAGATCTTATTGCACCTTACACAAGTTCTTTAATTAAGATTTAAGTTCTAAGTTATGACATAAATTAAGTTCGAGGTCAAGTGCTGGCAAGGTTTAAAGGAGGCCGGACGAATAGAGCCTTTAAGAGTTACACCTTAATGTCTGCGTTATGTACACGACTATATATACAATGATAAATTACGCGAATCCGATAGATCGGACTGAACGATATATAATGCGATATATTGCTATATAAAACAGTAATCCTAATTTTAATTTTTTGTTCTTGCTTCCCACAGTTATATATTCAATTTAAGCCACGCCCTACAAGTTCCTCGTCCAACTAAGCCACACCTCCCTCTTATGTACCGGCCTGTTGATCTGTCGGTATTCACATAACTCGACTTTTGATTGGCTACTGCCGAACATATTGATAAGGAAGGCACTCCGACTATTGGGTAAAATTCTCTGTGGGCGGTGGTATATTGTCATGGAGATAGCTTCCTGACCTGGCTTCTATTTTTTAACTGTGATAGCTATCCGGTTTATTCTGGATTCTGCCTTAATTATAATGTTTGCCAAGATTGCCTCGACCAACTCTAACAAAGATAACTGTGTTCCATTTATTACCATATGACATTCTCGTAAACGACGCTAACTTTGCTTTTCTCTCTCTCTGTACTTTATGTGTGTAGCGACTCTCGCGTGTGTCCTATTTTGGACGTACACGCCGGTCTCTACAAATAATCATCGTGGGATCAAACTCTTTTTTTCCCCGGTTCCCCCGGATGCTTATGACGTCATTTCAACATGACAAGCGGAGGCAAATAATGGCTCGAGGGCTTGGAAAATACTACATTCAAGTGCTAATATCTCAGAAAATAGTGATTCCTGCCCCGACAAAAATAGCAACATAAAATTCAGATAGGCCTATAGAATAGAATGAAAGTAAATTTATTTAAAATTACCTAAATAAATAAACAAAAAAATGAATGAATGAAATCAGTGATATATGAAAATTAATAAATAAATATTTGAAACGAATGATGTAACAATAACTAATATGGCTATTCAAAAAGTTTTTACCCTTTTTGAAAATCAACCCCTAACTTAGAAATTGAACAACGAAGGCAATTTCAACCTTGAACAACGACAGAATGAAAAGAGAGAGAAAGAACAAAGATATATAAATACGTAGAGGAATAATGAAAATATAGATGAGAAAGACCACAACAAAGACCCACTTCGCCATCCAAAATATTGAAGCCGTGATATCATATTAAGAATCCAAATTACGAATAAGTTCGTAAAAGGAGGCGCCAACTTACCTTCTCTTGTGAGATGTTTATAATTATCATGGGTACAACATGAACTTTAAATTATGAACATAAATCTTTATTGCGAACAAGAATTTTAAAGTACGAATTTAGAAAATCTTTATTGCGAATATGAACTTTAATATACGAACTTAGAAAATCAATATTGCAAACATAGACTTTCAACTACCAAGCCGAGGGCGCCGAGGACGCGGACACGTTTCGGTCGAAGTTCTTTCTCATTCTGGCAAACACGCGGTTGACGGGGGACTTTATCTCGTCGAAGTTGCTGTGGCGGACTTTGCAGGCTTTGGCCTCAACATGCGCCCACACGTTGTGTTCGAGGGAAAAGGGTCGGGCGACTGCGGGGCCAAATGTTATTCGACCCCAACGACTAGTGTTGGTCGTATGGGCCAGGGCAGCTTTCTGCTGAAAGACGTCGTCCGGTTTCTTCGTGATATTTCTCACCCAGGCCGGGACTTTCATGTCCAAAATGTTTATCTAATCGGCCGCGGTGAACCTGTAACCGGCTGCAAACCACACCAACGGCATCTTCTCGCTATTCGAAGCCACGATAGCGAGCATCATCACGGAGGCCCATTGCTTGGTTGTGTACACGCAAGCAAACCTCGAAGACGTCCTGGCCGAAGCTTACCACGCCTTCGTTCTGCTTGTTGATGACCAGATTGACCTTGAAGGTTTTTTCATCAGAGAAAAATTAGAATTCAAGTTCCATGACTCTTCAAGTCACTGAGAAGGCGACGACAGTGCTCCCGACGTTGTTCTACCATGAAAATGCGACAAAAAAACTTTCGCCATATGGAGTGCATTATATATTATAATTCTGTAAACTGATAAAAATACTCTAGTGATAATATGCTAAGATGAAAATAATACTATCAGGTTGGAAACAAAGTTCTCGCTCATTGCTATTGACAATGATTTACAACGAAACAAGCAGCAGAATAAATAGCAATGAACAATGTAATCACCGTTATTTTTGAGTAGCTGTTTCCAATGACGTGTAGTCGGGCGTTATCATGAAGAAACATGACATCAGGTAATTGTGGTCGTTTCTGCGCAATTTCATCTGCCACTTATTGCAGTTGTTGACTGTATAATTGAGCGTCCTTATACTGAGTTTCAACAATTCCTAGTAACTCATTCCCTTCACATCTAACTCGAAACAAGCAATAAGTTTCTTTTGATGTCGGTTGGCGTTTGCTGGAAGTTTTGCTAGTGCAGCTTTGTCGTTCCAGCTTCTTTTGCGTACCATGTTCAAGCATAGTTACAATTTCTCATCTGCAGTAACCACTTTATTCAGCAAATCAAAACTACGTTTCTTGTACAGTAATGCCATGCAGGCGTCTATGCGGCGCTGACGGTGGAAGTCTGTAAATTTGTGTGGAATGCCTACGTCCTGTTTGCTGACTTTGCACAATTACTCTAAATGATACAAAATGGTTGCATGGCTCAGGTTAAACTTATCAGCTAACTCGTGCGATGTCAGATGTGAATTAGCTTTGACACAGGCGCACAAATGGTCATTGTCAATAGGTGAGGGTCGACCACTTGTTGGCTGATCTTGGAGATCAAATTGGTCACACTGAAACTTCTTAAACCAATCGTAGGCTGTGCGACGACTTTTATTGTGTCTTCTCCAAATGCTTGGTTGATACGGCGTTGTGATTAGGCAGCGTTTAGGCCGGACTTGCAATTATACAGTAAAAGAGGACGTTGCTGTTCACGAGACAGAGTCATTTTATGTGGAATTTTTGAAACTTTAGATACCACATAAATGTGTCTGACTAATTACTGTGTAATGACCTAGGCTTTCATATGCATCGCTTAAAAGTGCCAAGTGATTCTAGATCACCGAGTTTCTAGGTCACTGTGTACTTTCAAACGAAGATTAGGAAATACTGGGCCGCTAGACATTAACTAATCGTACACCCTGTATAAATCTATTAATAAATAGACTTTAAAATAAATATATAAATATGAATTTCTAAAAAAATAAACTGTAAACAAAATGGTTGAGTGGGAACTTTGTTCCAACCTAATAATTGGGTGGAAGGTTAAAAGGGCTCTGAATTATCATCCAGTTTTCGTTATTTTTCTTCTGTCTGAAATTTTCCTTTTCACTTTCCTTCAAATTGAGTCAGTCGTATGCTCTTCATGATTGTTAATTCCTCTCATCACTTCATACCATGCGCTCGAAAAGAGGTGCTAGGTCTAACTAGAGATTTTTCTCCCCCTAGGCCCAAATATCCTTTTTTATTGCACACACACTTATATATATATATATATATATATATATATATATATATATATATATATATATATATATAAATTTAGAAATTGGGACATCCTTCGGAAACCTCGATTTTAGTATGTATACTCCCGATAAAGGATAATGTCTACAAAAAAAATCAAAATCAATATACTTCTTTTGAAATAAATGATCAATAAGTCCATCTTTTTGATCACATTCAGCCCTTAATCGCGTTTTAAAGGAAGAAATCTTTTTTTATATCAGATAGCACTAGGATTTCCGATGCAAGAAGAATTTTTCTTTTGCTGTAAACTTTTCTTGAATTAAATTCCACATGAAATAGTTCATAGGGTTAGAGTCAGGCGATTGAAGAGGCCATTCATCCTTTTTGATAAAACGAGGACAATTTTCTTCTAAGATTTGCTGTGTTTTTTACCTGGTATAAGAGGGCGCACGATCTTGCTGGAAAATAAAGTCTCATTTAGGATAGAGCTGATGGGAATCAGGAAGCAAGCCGATAGATAGTAGTTCGATGTAATTTTCTGAATTTACTTGCGATTTGTTGTCTATCGATAAAATGGATCCTCATTTTACCATTTTATAACACTCCCGAAGAAACCGTATTTTTTTCTAAATCTTGAAGATTCATGCTGAAGGCGAGATGGATGGATGTCCTATTTCTATGAGCCATAAACTGTTATTTTGACTATTTGTTGGCACTACCAAAGTGAAATCTTCTTCGTTGGTTAACACATAATTTCTTGTTTCTTGAGATGAATAGCGATCGTAGAGCAACTTACACCGTATAATTCTACGTTGTTTTACATTAATATCACGACGGAAAATGCGCATTCTTTTATAAGCTTTTAATTTTTGTCGTTTTAAAATCCGTTGTAAAGAAGAAAGGGAAATACTTAATATACTGGAGATCTTCTTTTAGGGTAGATGAGTTCCAGGTTTTTGTTACTGAGATAAAATTAGTTCTTCTACATCGATCATTATATTCTCTGCCATAGCAGTATTATTATGGCCGCCACTAACCTTTGTTTTTGATCTATCGGGGTAGTTGTTTTTATCTTTTTAATAAAGTTTTAAACACTTCTACGAGTCCAAATTATATCTGGAAAGTCAAGTAAAGGTCCATTTTAATTCCAACGTTTTTCTTTTAAAACATGTTTCTATTATAATTTGATCATTTTAACTTAACATAATTGTGATGAGGTGGTATTATAAAACAACTTATAAATTTAAATTTTAAATGATGACTGAAAGAGAGACAAAAAACAAGGCTAATTATAGCAGCAAGACTATTTTAGATCTATAGTTGAAGTTTTTAGAGATATTACATAATACATATAAGCTGTTGTTTACGTATTTACCATTTATATTCAATTACATGAGACTTGAGTTATTTAAAATAAATGTAGCGAAGTTTTGCTGCGTCACCCGATATATATATATATATATATATATATATATATATATATATATATACAGATTTCCCATAAGACACATGTATAGAAGAAGGTAAAAGACGTAGTGCCCAGCGTACATTTATATGTGCACCGATAACACTGGTCAACACACATTTTTCATCAGAGACCTTACTATACTTTTCTAAATGCATTTTCCATGTTTTTAAGATATGCTAAAAATTTAAAATGGCCTTCTGCGATTATAAAATGTAGTTTATTACTGGTATTGCTCTATTGCACGCATTATTATTGTACTGCTAAGATGAGCAAACTAGATACTTCGTGAGTTCTTGCTGGTTAAAGGTCAATGGAGAAGAATTCATTTACATTTGTAACCCGCATGCATATTTTGCGCAATTATTTATAATTCTGTTTTATGCTTTCTGGTTCCTCATGTTATGTGCATCTTTTAAGCTGCTTCTTCTGTGTTGATCATGAGAGGCTTCTAAATATTTTCACAACCAGTAACAATGCCTCGAGAATGAAAAAATCATCCAGATAAATTATGTTATGTATGTGGGCATTTTACAACAAAATCTCAGCAGCGTACTATCCCAAATGATATAAAGAAAATGTACAAACTCTACTTCGGTTGCCCTCTGGGTGAACAAGGTAAAACATGGGCACCACACTAAATTTGTACTTCCTGCACTAATGGATTACGTGACTTGATTAACAAAAAGAAAGCTTCAATGCCCTTCTCTGTTCTTATGGTATGGATGAGCCCAAATATCATCGAGAAGATTGCTATTTCTGCAATGTGTCCACAAAAGGGTTTTCTGCAAAGAACAAGCACCAAATTGTTTATCCAACCATGGATTCGGCGTGCAGACCAGTTCCACATGATGAATCTTTGCCAATTCCAGCTCCACCTGATGATGGCCACGTATCTGATGATAGCAGTAATGATAGCAGTACTGAAGGTGCATGCACATTAGATTCGGATGCTGAATATGAGGATGCTAACTCTGAGCCAAAGATATTTACTCAGGGAGAATTAAATGATCTTGTGAGAGATCTATTACTATCAAATGAGAAAGCAGAACTTCTAGCATCTCGACTACAGGAAAAATTCTTATTCGAGAAAAATGTGCATGTGAGTTACTTTAGAAAGCGTAATCGTGATTTAATTTCATTCTTCACAGTTAATGGACCTCTTTGCTGCTGCCATGATATAAATGGATTGTTCGAAGCTTTGTCACATACATATGAAGCGTCTAACCAGCGTCTCTTTATTGATGCTTCTAAGACAAGTCTAAAAGCTGACCTCTTGTGCAATGGCAATGTAAAGCCTTCCATTCCTATTGGCCATTCTGTCCACCTTAGGCAGATATATGACAATATGAATATTCTTCTTAAAGCCATAAACTACCAACGCCCATCAGTAGTACATCTGTGGTGATCTAAAAGTCAAAGGCATAAAATGGGTATGCAAGGAGGATTCGCGAAGTACTGTTGTTTCCTCTGCTTGTGGGATAGCCGTGCCACTGCAAAACATTATGACAAGCGTGACTGGCCACTTCGATCTACATATGAGCCTGGAATAAGCAGCGTTCAGTCTGTCCCCCTGGTAGAGCCTCAGAAAATACATCTGCCACCTCTTCATTTGAAACTAGGTCTAATGAAAAACTTCGTGAAATCAATGGCTAAGGACAATTCTCAGGGATTCTAATATCTGTGCGAAAGATTTCCACAACTTATCGCGGCAAAACTAAAAGAAGGCATATTTGTGGAATCACAAATCAGGGAGGTTTTAGCAGACCCTGATTTCGAGAAGACCCTTCAGAGCATGGAGAAGTTATCCATGAGAAAATAAGCACCCTGCCGGAAATTATGATGGGCAACGACAACCGGAACAATAACGAAGAGGAAAACGGTAACAACGAAAATCGGGAAAACCAGTGCAACCATAGCCCCAACGAGGAACGCGGTGACGACTGGGACAGTCCAGTTATGGACCCCCTGGAACCGGCTAACCGTCAGGTAAACCCGAACGCCCGTCTGGACATACAACCCTCGGGAAACTTGACAAGCCTTCCTGCGGTCAATCACCTCCTCCTTACCACCAGTGCACAAGGACTTAAAGTCTACATCAGGAAATCATACCACCATTGGGAGTCCTCCGCCCCTTTAACAATGCTTCTCCTCGAGCAACTCTTAGAAGCAGGAGTCATAAAGGAATCACCACAAATATCAAGATGCCACAAGGTATTCGGCGTCACCAAACCAAACGGATCAGCAAGATTGGTCTAAGATATGAGTGGGGTACAGGAACACTTCGACCCCATTCATTCCACCTCTCCTCTCTGAAAAAGGTACTGGAATCGACAAGCAGAAAGGATTGGGCCGCCAAGGTTTACTTAAAAGACGATTTCTACTTTCTCCCTCTCCACCCAAAGGCTGACATTGGTTCGGCATTAGTTGCCAAGGACGTCGGTTTCGCTTCACTAAGCGACCCATGGGCTTCGCCGGAGCTCCGTTTCTCTTGCAAACAACAGTCTGCGCAGGTATCTCAGCTTTCGCGAAACAGTGGAAGTGCAGGTCACACTGCTACCTTGACGACATCCTCATCATCGGCACTCTTCGCAACGTGAGAAGATGTGTGGCCTCTCTTATAGATTGCTCCGTTAGAATCAATCTGTAGAAAAGCGTGATAACCCTGTGCCAACGCCTCACCTACCTGGGCGTCAAAATAGACATACGTGGCAATAAAGCTGCTCTCACCCATACCATGTGTAACAAGGTCCGCGACGCCCTCCGCACAGCCTGCTACAATGATATCACCGTGTGATCGTACTACATTTACCTTTTCTTTGAGTGCAAGTTATGCTGGATCAAACAGTGCATCTTAATTGATCTTCCCTAAAGACCCTGATCCCCTAATTACCAGTAAGTGGATGTCATGGACCTTTCCCAAGGCTTCCACTCGAACGGTGTTCACTGACGCCTTGGATACTGGTCTCGGAAAATGGTCTGCTCACGATGCTCTCGCCATCCCCCTCCCCAAGGAGGCCTTTGGCCATATCTTGATGGCAGAATCCACTGCCTTGTGGATGGGCTGACTCATGTAGAACCTTGGACCGGATATCCCGACGTTTTGAAGGTTGGGCTCGAAACATCGCTTACGTCCGTTCAATACGGAATCTCGCCGATGGGGCCTTACGAACCTTCGATAATATTATATATCTTGCTAAGATATATATATATATATATATTCAAATCTCCTATAACTTGGGTTCTCTGAACCCTCCTTTTGTTTTCTGAGATGTTGTGTGTCATTTAAAATCCATTTCCTGCATTTTAACCTAGACTTTTTCCCAGAAAATTTTGGAATGAGAGCCTGATGGGAGATCATTGTTGGATGTTGTATCGTGATAATCCTGGGAAAAAATCCAAACACAAATCCCATGCACAACATTTATCAATTCGAGTTTTGACTTATTAGCCCTTCAATCATTGCCGTGGTATGACATTACATTATATCAATATCATATTATATCTATGTGGGGGAGGGACCAATAAATTAAAGGCGAACCGACAACGAACGGAACGCCACAAGTTTCGACGCACGGAACAACGAGATAAGAGTGCAAAAAGGTCAGGTAAAATTTCGGCATTGGCAAAGCTCAAGGTTATTTAAAAAGGCATTAACAAAAATATAATTTTATTTACATAAGAATAAGAGAATAAATAGGAAAAACTAAATTGGTAAATGAGGGAGGAATTGCAGAGTTATGCGTCAGACTTTGAAGTTAAAATTTAATGTATTACAGAAGGAGACTATTCAAATGGGGAGGATTACCCAATTGGGTTGCTGAAGGGGGAGAAGGGTTGGCTTACGGAGGATTACGGGTGAGACGTCAGTGTATGGCTCACTGATGTCTTCTGCAGGCAATCAACGTGAGGCGAGGGTGCTCGGAGCATCTGAGTGGCAAGTTAACGTGATGATGGTTCTCCAAAAGGGGGGCGGTAACGTCCGGTCCAGGGAAGAGTATTTCGGCCACCCGAAAACGAGGGACGAAGGAGGAGGACTTCGACAGAAGTTGATGAGTGGAGTCGGAAAAAATCGCTCGGTAGCGATCGTCAAATGGAATTAATTCACTGACTGGAGCTAATTCCAACACACAAAAAGTTTAGCCGTCACTTTGCTTTGTTGTTAGCACCTGACTTTGAACTGGGGGAATCTTCTTGGGTCCGGACGAGACTTCTCAACTCTGTGTCTGCCACATAGAAGACGAACCCTATATATATCCGAGGCTCTACCCGCGGGGGTGGAGGAAACATCGCTACTCTCCAATGGCATCGAATCTTCACGCCGAGGCGATTCTAACCCGCGTAAAGGTGGTCCGTGGTGGACGCGGTTCGAGGCTACCGCTTGTGGAAGAAAGCTTACCCATTTAAGCCTAACCAACTTCTAGAATCTTCTCCAGCGCAAGGAAATCACTTCCGTGCTGGAAAAGAAATTCCACGTGGAATTCCCCCACAATCATTGTTTACCATTCTTATACATGCAATATAAGTACCATTAACTTTATAATGCTTGGAGAATAAACAAAACATGGCTATTTATCTTTATCGTATGTTTACGCCGAAAGAGAATGATAAATTTGAGAGTTTCTATATGTTAAATGCATCATTTTGTGTCAGTTCAACTTCTCAATGCACATGGAGATATACAGAAGGCAATTATTTTCTAACAATGGGGCTATGTAACCATAGATCACCAGTTTCGACAAAAAAAATCAGAGTAAAACGCTACATTCTATCAGCGATGGTGGTCATATTGCATTTTAGAATATCTCAAAAACCTGGTTTGCTAAAGAAAAACTAAAGTCAGATTTGAAATCTGCGAGAAAAACGTCATGAGAAAGGTTTGCTTAGGTCTCTGATTATTAAAAAAAAAGTTCAAATTTGTTGGTCAGCGTAATTTAACAATAAGAGAGAAATATAGTTTTAATATAAAAATTAGTCAATTAATTTATAAATGAACTCCAGTCGTCTTGGTTTGATGGCGAACTCGTATAAATATCCTGTCATGCAGCTCCTTCTTCTTGTCCAAGTCGTTAAAAATGCTTTTCACAATGGAAATACGAGCACTATGTCTTTCTCCATTTCCAAGTTAAGGGTAAAATAAAGCAACCCTGCCAAACACAACTGCTCTTTATACACAGAATAACAGCAATCAAATAACAACAGCGGCGAGCACAACAAACATTAGCCAGAGAACGATTTGACTGTAGCCTGTCGCCTGGCATCTCTTGACAAGAGATGTCAGTTAGTCTTTTACACCTCCCAGGCTTGTTCGTATTAGCACGAGATGATAGATCATTTTTCGTTCCTTTAAGAATATTGTAGAACTGAAACCTTTCATAGATTTGAATTTAAATCCTAATCCCTATGGAAATCTATTGTTTCAAGTAAACATTGAATTTTAATTACTTTTAATTTTTACGATTATAGGTAACAATTCGGGCTGTAACTTCTGAATTCGAGTCTGCTACGAATTATATTTTTTGACACAGGGCACCTCTAAGACGACCACCAGAAGCTGAACGAAAATATATAAACTGTGACCAGGCTTAATAAAAGAAGCCCGAGTTATTGGCTGCAAGTACTTACTTGAAGTCAGTGGTGGCAGAAATTAAATCAGCTTGCAAATACACGTTTACTTTACTAAATTTATACTCAGCTAAGCCCGAACAGCCCGAGTGCTGGAGTCGCCACTGATATATATATATATATATATATATATATATATATATACTAGCATACATATCCGTTATTGCCGGGGGAAAATTAGCGTTCGGAAATAAAGTAAGACTTTTAATCCAGGGCGTTGTCCGGGATAAAAAGTCCTGTCGCAAATAAATACAGATGACCATTATTTGAAATTCTTATATTGTTGCACAAAAATATATCTACCTGCTGATTATTATTATTTTTAGATTGAAGGCAGATTCAGGAGTTGTGGCCACAGAAAAAGATCGAAGGTCTTATCTATAACTATATTTTAAGGGGGATTTTAAAAAAAATCTGCTTTTGATTTGTATGTCCTTTTTTAAGGGAGAGAGGGGAGAAATAGGGGACTTGTTGGGGAAGAGGGGAGCAGAGGGGAGGAGAGAAATTTTTATCTTGTTTCGGATATCCATTTGTAAAGAAGGGGAAGGGAAGAGGCGAGATATAGGGGAAAGATGAGTTAGAGAGGTAGAAGTGTAGAGTAGAAGGGGAGAGAAAGGAGAGAAGGGGGAGATAGGGAGAGAGATTGGGGAGTGAGGGGATAAATAGGAGGAGAGAGAAGGAGGAGAATGGGAGTGAAAGAAAGAAGGAGGGAGAGATGGAGAGATGGGAGAAGGAGACAGATGGAAGAAGGAGAGAGATGGAAGGATAAGGTGGAGAAGAGTGGTGATGAGGGTAAAAGGGGGAAGAGAGAGGAATAGGGGGGAGGCAATGAGAGGGAGGGGAAGGAGCGAGGGGAAAGTGGTGAGGAGGGGTGAAGGAGGGAAGAGAAGGAGAAGAAAGGGGGGGAGAGGAGGGATAGAGGAAAAGGAGATAAGGGAGAGAGGGGAACGGAGGGAGAGAGAGAAGGGGTAAGAGGGGGAAGAGAGAGGGAGAGGGAGAGAGAGGAGATTGGTGGGGAGGGGAACAGGGGGAGGAGAAGGAGAAGAGTGGTTAGAGAGAGGAGGGAGAGGTGTGATGAGGAAGAGAGGGGAGATGAGGGAGATATGTAAGGGGAAGTGGGGGGAGAGAGGAAGGAGGCGGGCAAGAAGAAGGGAGAGGAGGGGGAGGAGAGTGGTGAAGAGGGAAGAAGAGGGGGAAAGAGGGGAAGAGATGAGGAAAACAGAGTGGGTAGATGGGGAGAGGAGGGACATTGATATGATGAGAGAGGAGGGGCTGGAAAGAGAGGAGGGAGATAGGGGGAGGGGGAGTGGAAATAGGACCAGATAAAGGGAGAAGAGAGCGATGGGGGAGAGAAAGAAGGAGAAAGAGTGGGGATTGGGAGTAAAAGAGTTAGATAGAGATGGGTAGAAGAGTGGTGATGAGGAGAGAATGGGGGGAGAAGAGGAAGTGCTAGGGAGAGAGGGGGTAAAGAGAGATAGGGGATATGGATCGAGGGAGAGATAGAGAGAGGAGAGAGAGGAGAGAGTAAGAGAGGATAGAAGGAGAGAGATGATGAGATGAGGGGAGAAGAGGCAGGGAAGAGGGGGGTAGGAGGGGATAAGATGGGAAGTAGAGGGGGGGGGGGTAGAGGAGGAGAGAGAGGGGGGAGAGAAGGGAGAGAGGGGAAGAAGAGAATGGAGAGAGCAAGAAAGGATAGAGAGAGAGAAAGGAGGGAGGGATATAGGAGAGGGAAAGAGGGTAAGGGGAGAGGGGATAGAGGGGGGCTTAGGGGAAGGAGATTTGTGGAGTGGGACAGTGGGAGAGGAGGAGGAAAGAGAGTGATAAGGAGGAGGAGGGAGGGGAAGAGAGGGGGGAGAGGGGAAGGGGAGGGGGAGAAGGGAACTAGAGGGGTAGGGAGAGGGAGATTGGGGGAGAGGGTAAGGAAGAATAGAGATTGGGCGGAAAGAGGTGGATGGAGAATGTGGGATGTAGAGGGGAGGAAGAGGGGAGATTGGGGGGGAGATTGTGTAGATGGAGAGAGAGTAGGGGGGCTCGGAGAGAGGGGGAGTGGGGATGAGGGGTGAGAGTTAGAACATGATATTTTGATTCCTATAAAGGTACAGACACACACAGATAGACAGACTTTATTTGTATTATATATATATATATATATATATATATATATATATATATATATATATATATATATATAGTTACATATATAGTTATATATATATATATATATATATATATATATATATATATATATATATATATATATATATATATACTACGCGGGGCAGTCAAGAAGTTTTGCGAATCTGTAGGGCAAAACCGAGGGAGAGGGACGGCTGTTTGTGGGGGTGTTAGGACAAGTTATGACAAGTCAGGATTTGCAGCCGCACGCTCTTGCCTCGTCTATTTAAGGAGCAGTAGCTGGTCGCAGATCGTCAGTCACAAATTTTGCAACAATGGAGAAGGTTGAGCACCGCGCAGTTATCAAACTTTTGACCAAGGAAGGCAAGAATGCAAAAGAGATCCATGAACGCATGGTTGCAGTGTAAACCGATACCGCCCCTTCCTATGCAACCATTGCTTGCTGGAATAGGGAGTTCCGCCATGGTCGTGAGTCCCTTGAAGATGACCTTCGTCCAGGATGCCCGTCAGACGTGACCAACGAGGATAATGTCGCCCGTTTGGAGAGGATGATCCTAAAAAATCGACGGGTGAAGGTCGAAGAAATCAAGCGAGAACTTGGAATATCACATGGAAGTGTTATCAACATCATCCACGACAATTTTTCCATGACCAAGGTCTCTGCCCGTTGGGTCCCTAGAAACCTCACGCCCCATGATCGACTTCAACGTTGTCAAAGTCCACAAGGCCAGAGTTGCACAAGCTTCCCTGCTTGAGTGCTGATTCGAATAGCTCAACCATTCCCCCTACAGTCCAGATCTGCCCTCTAGCGACTACTTTTTATTCCGCCAGCTCAAGGCGGCACTGCGTGGACGCCGGTTTGGGGACGATGAAGATGTCCAGCTCGCTGTCCAGGAGTGGATTCAACAGCAGTCGGGAGATTTCTGATTGTCAAGAATTCGAAGCCTCAGGGACAAGTGGCAAAAGGGCATTGAAGTCGAGGGTAGTTATATTGAAAAATAATAAAACATTTTCGTCATATCTCGTTTCCTTATATCTGAATTTCAAAACTTATTGACCTCCCCTCGTATATAAGCAACAAGCAAAGGAAAACATAAAATGCTCAATTTCATTTAAAACAAGCTTTTTATTATTGTATTTTTTCTTTTTCTCTCTCTTCCTCTCCCCCCCCCCTCTCTTTCTCAGTCCCTATAAGTTTCCAGGTGTTGATGGCTTTTATCCTAGAGTCCTGCGAGAAGTTAGCGAATAGGTCGTTCCACACTTCACCACCATTTCAACAAATCTTTGGAAACTGGAGAGGTGTCGGAAGATTGAAGAATTGCAGACTTAACTCTAATCTACAAAAACTGGGACCGTGAACTGCTCGAGAGAATAATCGCAGACCGTATAGTGCAGCACTTAGATTCGCACAACCTGATCTTGGATTTCCAGCACGGATTTTGCAAAAACCGTTCATGTCTCACTAATCTACTAAAGATTTTCCACAGTATTTTCAGTGAGTATGACTGTTGTTGAGCTGCGGAAATCTTATACATGGACTTTCAAAAAGCCTTCGATACGGTACCACACCGCAGGTTGATGAATAAGTTCCGCGCCCTCGGCATTACCAGCAAGTTAGCCGAATGAATAGGAAACTGTCTCTCAGGACGGAGGCAACGAGTAAATATCAAGGGGGTAGCCTCGCAATGGCCGCCAATCAGTAGCGGGGTGCCCCAGGGCTCAGTGCTCGGGCCTCTATTGTCCATCGTCTACATGAATGACATAGACGAAGGACTACTATGCTCGATCGCCAAGTTCGCCAACGATAGCAAGTTAGGAGGTAGTGTGAGCTCGCGAGAAGGAGCGGAACGCCTGCGAAATAGCCTGTCGTGGAAAGGCCGGACTCTATATTTATATATACATAGGTACTTTAGGGCTTGGGGCCGAAGTAGGTTGAAGACCGATAGTGAAAGGGAAAATTGTTATGAGTCCAGTGGGGATGGTTTATTAACATTGCGGGATCCATTTAAACAAATATTTCAGAGTGCAAGTTGGCCAAAGATTAACAGGTAGCTGGTACGGCCTGGGTTTGCAAAAGAAAGACAATGACGAAAATATAACTTTACTAACAACAAAATGATATAAAGGGTCTTTCAACAAGGACGCTCAAGCTTTGTCAGGCGATAGTGGCCATGTTGTTAAAGCGACATCTGGCACCATCACTGTCAACTGTTTAGTAGTACTTGGGAAGTCACGATGGAAGATTATAGCGTTGAACAGCCTGTTCAAATCATCAAATGTTATTATCAAAATCAGTGCTCCGTTCGACAAACGTTCCGCGCATTACGTGATTTCTATCCTCGCCACAGTGAAGAAGCCCATTTTTGGATGAATGGATTTGTGAACAAGCAAAATTGTCGGATTTGGGACGAAAACAATCCACATGAGATACACCAGCACCAATTGCATCCCAACAAAGTCACTGCTTGGTGCGGATTTTCGTATAACGGAATCATCGGTCCGTATTTATTTTGAGAACGAAGATAGGATTGCCATGACCGCCAACGGCGAGACCTACAGATCGATGATAAGCAACTTCTTGTGGCCTCAACTGGATTATATACCTAATATGGATACTGACGACATGTGGTTCCAACAGGACGGCGCTACGTGCCACACTGTGTACGCCACGATAGACATTTTACACCAGCGATTTCATGGCAGGGTCATCTCGCGTGGTGGCGACGTCAACTGGCCACCGAGATCATGCGATTTAACGCCATTAGACTACTTTCTTCAGGGATACCTTAAATCACAGGTCTATGCGAATAATCCGCACACATTTGATGTCCTTAAAGTCAACATAACGAACACCATCCAGCAAATTCAGCCAGATTTATGCGACAAAGTCATCGAAAATTGGGTCTCCCGAATACGTTCTACCAAGCGAAGCCGCGGCGGACATTTGACCGACATCATATTCCACACTTAATGCCATAAAATGTACTTTTAAGTTTAAAATAAATTGAAAGGCCCTTTATATATTTACATAAAAATTGGGTTTAAATGGAATGGTCGCCCAGACCAGCCAGGGTTAAAGGTCCACACGCGATCAGGTAGGTTCATTAAGGGATTAAGGTCAGATTCTGTTTGGTGATTTAAAGGGAAATTTTAAACTGGGGCGTTCACGCAAATAATGGAACAATTGTGTAAGCCAGATTCAATATCAATCTGCAGGTGGCAATGGTTATGATTACCTCACGGGCTCGTTGCCGAAAATGGTCCAGTTGGGGTACTATGAGGGCGATGGAAGAAGGCGGTTTACTTCTGGCTTCAGACAAGGAAGCACTTGTTGCCTTTGGAGTTGGGAATCCTTGTCAGTCCTTGCCGATTGACTAAGGCAGATTTCATGGATTGATTTAACCTTCAACTTGAATCGAAATCGCCGCTGGGGGAGGAGGGGAAGAGCGTCCTTCAGCTCGTTCGTCGGAGTAGGTGGAAGTCTAACAGTGCTTCTCTCTAAACTCAGTCGAAGCGTTATATAGGCGCCTGGTAAGGTGGCTTCAGACGCGCGGGCGAATTTGAGGAAATGTCCGCGACTCCTTCGGGGGAAGGGGAAATCGTGATAACGTTCGTTGGAATGTCCTTCGGATTTCAATCTTCGATCGGAAAGCCGGAATGCTAGCGGAGAGGTCGCCGTGTGGGGGCGGAGGGATGGCATCGGTCCTGAGGCAAATACAGCTGGGGCGTGTGATACCGGCGTCGGCTGCCTCCTTGCCCAGGTTCAGACATGCTTTCCCAGCTCCATGTGGTGATCTCCGCATCCACGTGGGTACAGAAGGGCACGTGGCCCCCATTTGACCTTATTCTGCTACATAGCCTTTTCAGGATAGGTGAGTGGTTCGAGAGGGATCATATGCAATTTATTTTTTATAAGTGCAAGATAATGCACATCGGCCATGCTAACCCTCGGGAAAACTACTCCTTGCTAGGCAAACAGCTAGATACCACGACCTTGAGAAAGATTTAGGCGTGCTAATTAGCAATGACCTAAAATTATCTAAGCAGTGCCTCCAGGTGGAAAAGAGTGCCCAGTGAATGTTGGGGTACATAAAGAGACATTTTGGCTTCCGAAATAAGCAGATTGTTCTCGCCTTGTACAACTTTCTAGTCCGGTCACACCTTAAATATGCTGTTCAATTCTGGGTCCCTAACCCTTAGGAAGGACATTGAACAGCTGGAACTGGTACAGGCCAGAGCCAAAAAATTTAGCCCTTCCCTTAGACATAAAAGTTATCAGCATTCTCTACGAGAATTGGCGATGTTATTCCTGGAAACGCGCCGGTTAAGAGGCCAGCTGATTTAAACTTTTAAGATAATGCGAGGAGTTGAAAACGTAGATCACAGGAGGCTGTTCACGTTGAACACAAATGCTACACGTAACCAAAGGTTACAAACTGGAATTACTGCAATTTCATAATAGCATTTGTGGCAACTTCTTCTTGTACAAAATCTTCGGCACGTGGAACTGCCTACCGAGAGAAGTGGTGATCAGTTCGTTAGTCGAACAGTTTAAATCTCGACTTGACGAGATAATCCACGAATTGACCTAGATGGTACCACCTTGATATAGATTATAGATTAGAGACAAGTAGATAGGTTTCAACTTTTATTTAAAAAAAATTCCTGATTGTGTTCTTTTTCCGCTTTCTGGCCGCAAAAGCGGATGGGAGAGGTGGGCGGGGGGAGACCTTATCTATGTTACGCTTTCTCTTATGCTATAGGTTCGAGCCATCCCAAAATAGTACGTCCACGGTATGATCAGCAATGTCCTTTGAGGTACTACTTTTCCTTGTGACTCCTTGTGATTCTCTTTCCCTCCCTCCTCCCTCCCTTTCTCTCTCTTTCGCCTTCCATCCGTTTGTCTGTCTGTCTCTCTCTCTCTCTCTCTCTCTCTCTCTCTCTCTCTCTCTCCATCTGTCTGTTTGTCTATCTCTCTCTTTGCCCCCCCCCTCTCCCTCGTGGGTTTGCGGTCTTTATATTAAATAGAAAAAAATCACTGCAGGCAAAAGTTAATAATCGATGAAAATGGGGAAGAAGCTCGATACTGAGTTACTTAATGGATAAATAATTGCAGAAAGTGAGAGACCTTTATTGGGAAATGAGATTACCCAAGAAAGTCGCTCTTATTTTATTCAATTTTTGCAAAATAATTGGGGATGTGGTGAGTACGAACTTATATAAAGAATTACGAAAAATTTCTAACTACTCAATAAAAGAACAATGAAATTTAAAAAAAGTATTGTTTTGTCTATGTGCTTATTCCATGTAGAGGAGGCAAGTTCGCTCGTAGTAAAGGAGTTAATTGCCGCGCCTGTCCCTTTTATATTATGAACGTGCTCCCCCATCCTCCAGGCGAATACTGAAACTTACATTAAGGTCAGAATGACCATGACTAGCACCACGAGTGCACGGGAGTCGGTTCTGGCGAAGGAAGGCCACAGGTTCCGCGCAAGATATAGTAGATTATGGTAGGTAATCTAAAGTTAGGTTAGAATAGGATAAGTTAGATTCACTGAAGCTGCAAACAGGGTGAGCATAAGTAGGTTAGTTTGGGTTTTCATATGATTGTTAAAGTTAACGCGGGGTACAATAGGCTCAGGTAGGCTAAGTTAGGTTAGGTTAAGATAAGATGATAGGATAGGATAGGATGCTAAGGTAGAACAGGGTAGAAGAGGTTATTCTGGGTGAAATTTGATAATGGTAGGCCTCAAACAGTGGCAAATCCATACCAAACGTCATCAAAGGTGACAGAAAGTGCGCGGGTATCATTGTTTGGGTGTACCACTGTGTAAACACCTGTGCAGATGTATAAGAGAGGTGTGATCCTACGAGTGTTACTATATAACGAGAGATGCTTTTATGTACTAAAAATGAAGAAACCCATTCGGTTTTCACTGAGTGAGGCCGAGCAGGGGGGTAAGAAAGGTTCGACTTTCGCTTTTGAGCCACCGAAATCTGTTTCCAAAGACACGAAACATAAACAAACCGCGAGAACCTGGTTTTAAAGAGGCCCTCACCTTACGTCCCAGCTTTAAAGGTGCCCTCTCCTTGGTCCCGGTGCCCTCTGCATCGCAGGCAACTCAAATAGGCCAGGGACCAGTATCAGAATTCTCTAAGGGATACACGGTGACTTTCCATTATTTAAGGCTACAAATTTTGTGGCCTTCCTATATCGTTAAGGTGATTGAATGTCGATTTTTTTCATTTGAGTTATAGTCATGATATTATTTCAGACATTTGATTTTATAATGATTCAATTTTGAGTCATTTATAATTTAATTCTTATATTTTAGACGATTTGATTATTGAGCCATTAGAATTTTCAATTAATACAGTAGTGTCCCAAAAGATTAGAACGACTGTATTTCTAACATATCTTCCATAAATTTTGCCAGAGAAAATCCAAGGGTTCCAAATTTGATGCAGGATAACCAATAGGTATAAACTACTAATGGGTAAATATTAGGTAATTTTAGATAAATAGAACGAAGTTATCAGCGGATAAGCAATTTACTAGAACAAGGTCAGCTGACCAAAAGGTCGCGTGCTCTCATTTATACTGATTTATGACCTTAAGACCTTCAAAACTTTCAATAATTCCTGGAGTAACCTTGGGAGGACCTTGGCAATTATATCATTTAAAGAGAATGTAAAACAACATAAGGCTTTCAAATTTAGTTAGTATCGGCCGAATAGTTATGAAGTTATTGCAAAATAATTCCCGGGCTAACTTTTTGAGAACCTTGGAGATTATATCATTCAAAAGAGAATGTAAAACAACATAAGGGTCTCAAATTTCGTTAGTATCTGCCAAATAATTATGATGTTATTGCCAAAGCAAAATAATTCCTGGGATAACCTTGGGTGGTGGTAGTGTAAGTGGTGGTAGTGTAGCTGGTGGTAGTGTAGATGGTGGTATTGTAGGTGGTGGTGGCTGAGTAGGTGGTGGTGGTCTAGGTGTTGGTGGTGTAGCTGGTGGTAGTGTAGGTGATGAGGGTGTAGGTTGTGCAATGGGTAGTAGTGTAGGTGTTGGGGGTTTAGGTGGTGGTGTAGGTGGTGGTGGTGTAGGTAGCTTAAGTGGTATAAGTGATGGTGGTGTAGGCGGTGGTGGTGTAGGTTGTGGTGGTGTATGTGATGGTGGTGTAGGCCGTGGTGTATGTTGTAGTGTAGGTGGTGCAAGGGGTAGTTATGTAGAAGGTGGTGGTGTAGGTGGCATAGGTGGTGTTGCTGGTGTAAGCTGTGGTGGTTGTGGCGGTGGCATAGGTAGTGTAAGTGATGGTGGTGTATGCGGTGGTGGTGTAGGTGGTGGTGGTGTAGGTCGTGGTGGTGTAGGCAGTAGTGGTGTAGGCGGTGGTGATATAAGTGGTGGTAGTGTAGGTGGTGGTGCTGTAGGTGTTAATGGTCGTATTCATGTAGGTGGTGTAGGCGTAGGTGGTGTAGGTGGGGCAGGCGGTGGTGGCATAGGTGGGGCAGGCGGTGGTGGCGTAGGTGGTGTTGTTGAAGGTTGTGTAGGTGACGGTGGTGTAGGTTGTGTAGGTGACGATTCAAAAGAGAATGTAAAACAACATTAGGGTTTCAGATTTCGTTAGAATCGGCAGAATGGTTACAATGTCATTACAAAAACAAAAATTCAAAACGAGGACCGACCGACGACCGATATAGTGAGATGTAGAGTCGCCGGCGACTAGACTCGCACGCCACTAAAAATACTACTGTCCAAAATGATTCGCACGCTTAGGTTTCTTGTAGAGAGAACCGACATTGTTTGCATAGCAACGGAATTAGGTTCAGTTTCTTGTATATTGGGCAATTCTCTTGCTAGCTCTCTTTCAGGTACCCCTCCCCCAATAAATCTGTCTATCACGCCTTTCTTTGTCCGCCAACTGATCGTTAAGCTGCGTCTTCAATATGGTATTTAAATCGGAGCCATTGCAAAGTCTGTCAAGCCCTCAAAAAGTGTAGTCCATAATATTCTATCAACCTGTGACGAAGTTGATTTACGTAGGGCTGGTAAATCAACAGGTAGGCTAAGGAAAACCTTAAAGGAGAACACCGAACCCTTACACAAATTTCAAGACAGCTGCAGCAGTTTCTAGAGAGCTTAGTGAGATTTTGGTCGACAATGTCTCTAGGCTGACTGTGTCACGTCGGCTGGGAAGATTACACTCCTCATGCTCGCCACCCGTGGTCGAACCATCGATCAGCCTAAAGAACAACGAGGCTCTTCTTGCAATCGCCACTGAGAGCACGTTACATGGAACGGCGACCAATGGAGCCAAGTCTACTTCCAGGATAAATCTAACTTCAATTTGTACGGATCCGTTGGCAGAAGGTTCATCCGTCGCAGGCTAAATATTGTCTGTCAATTGCACCAAAAAGAGTTTGTTGGAGGGAGTGTCATGGCCTGAAGGCATGAATTCAGTCGAAGGCACTGGCAAAATTGTGCGCTTACAAGGCACATTGAATACATAAGTGTGCAAGAAAATTCTGTGAAATCATGCTTTGCATTCAGAATAATGTCTCCCGATACAGGGCCAAGTTGATGTAGACATTCTCGCATAACGAGCACATCACTGTTATGAAATGGCCTGCTCAGATTCCGGACCAGATTCCCATTGAAAATGTTTGGAAGACACTCGGAAAGAGGTCCAAAGCGAGGAATCGGAAAATAGATGAACAATTCTAGGAATTTCTTCAAGATTACTGCGCAAGAGGGTAAATGGTTCGTTCCTGAGGCAGAAGTAGTTGTCAAAGCATAAATGAGAATAAAGGCATCTATGCTAAATACTTATTAATTATAACTTTTAGATTTTTTTTTCACTGATAAGTTAATTTATTATATTCCAAAATAAATTTGTTCCCGCCTTTTTGGACACTTCAATTTTCTAGTAAATTGATTATCTAATGATAACTTTTGATTTAATCATTCGATAACCTAAACCCCTACGTTGTTTCTATCTCCCAAATACAAAGACTCAAGAATCAAAGATAGTATATATATATATATATATATATATATATATATAGAGAGAGAGAGAGAGAGAGAGAGAGAGAGAGAGAAAGAGAGAGAGAGAGAGAAATATACGATTTAAGAGAAGAATCCGCTCAATTTGACCAAAAGGCAGCCCATTGATCTCTTTATAATAATTGCCAATGGAAGAATTGGGGATAACTTTTTCGGCCAAACACTTCTTAAGAAAGGAGAGTTTTCATTTCTTGCCGTGATCAACGGAGGAGAGCTGCGCGATATCCTTTAACGGTGATTGCAATCGCCTTCAAGGAAGCTAACGCAAGACGCAATCCTTTCCCAGCTACCATCCCTTCTAAGTGGTCCAATGTATTACAAGACTCCATCTTCGGAACCCTCAGAATCAAGTCTGCAAGACTAGAACATAAACTAGAACGGAAACTACAAACCCTCATCGCAGTTAGACAAACAATACATGACCGGAAATTGTTACCAACCTTTCTTCCGAAGCTTTGGATGAAAATACTATTACAGCTTTAGGATATGGTCTGAATTTCTCTATCCCATCCCACCCCTCTATTGTTCCCATTGCTAAAAGTTTGGCCAATTTAGATAAATTCGGTGATATCCTCAGTGATTCAACTTCTATTGTGAAAGATTGTGTTTATCAATGTCTGGCTAAGCCTGTCCACCTTAATTACCCTCTTCGTTTTCGTCGTGCTTTATCGACTCTTCGGAAAAATCTGTCTCTCCATATTACTAAGGCCGATAAGTCTAGAACTGTTGTGATTATGGGTAAAAAATCATATATTACCTAAATGAACGATTCATTAAGTGATCAAGCTACTTACCTCCCAGTATTGAAAGATTTCACTCTACAAGTTAATAGTGATTTCCATAAAAATGTACGGCTATTACTTAAAAACTTCACTGAATTAGTTTCAAAATTCAAGTCGAGTAACGCCACCCTTCATTATTTGTATGGACTTGTAAAAACGCACAACTAAATCTCCCTCTACCCTCTATTATAAGTTCTGTTGGTTCTGTTTCTTATGCTCTCTCTAAATGACTTACTTCTTTTCTTACACCTCTAGTTGGGACCATTTCTCATTCACATGTTACCAATAGCTACGATTATATTTCTAAACTCAATGACATTCAGTATTCGAATAATTTTACCCTTGTTAGTTTGAGTGTCTGCTCATTATATTTACCAAGGTTCCAGTTGAAGATCTTTTCAATTTCCTTAATGATAAATTGCAAAATATTGCTCTACCCGTACGTGATACTATTTTTAGGAAACTCATTTCACTTTGTACCTAAAATTGTAAGTTTTCGTTCGATGGCAAATATTTTCTTCAAAAGTTTGGATTACCCATGGGTAATTAATTGCCTTTCACCTGTTCTCTCTAACTTATATATGGAGTTCTTTGAAACAGGACTCCTCTCTACTATCCTTGACTTTCCTATTGTTTGGTACAGGTATATTGATGATGTCATTTGCCTGTGACCTAATTATAAAGAAGTTAATAGCTTTCTTACCAAACTTAATTCACTCGTCCCTTCCATTAAATTTACCCATGAGGTTTAAAATAATAGAACCCTTCCCTTTCTCGATCTTCTTATTCATAGAACACCGACTGGTTTTAAATACTCCATCTATCGCAAACCTACTAATTCAAACTCTTATATTCATTTTTACTCTCCGCATAGTCCCTTAGTCAAATGTTCCATTTTTTCCTCTATGTTTTTTACGGGCTTTACTAGTTGTTAGTCCTGAATATATGGATTCTGAATTCTCCAATATCTTTGAAATTGACCATAACTATGTTACCCTTATCTCTTTCTTCTAAACTGTCTTTCTTAAGCAAAAAAGACGTTCTATAGTACAGCTCCTGCTATCCCTTTTAATGTTAAAAACATTTTCGTCTTACCCTTCTCTGTTTGTTTCATTGACCTTCCCCGTCTTTTAAAAACTTTAACATTTCAGTTGCTTTCAAATACGAGTCAACTATAAAAAAACATTCTAGTTCACAATAACTGTAATAATATTCGGGAAATCTATTCGGTCGAATGTTCTGTTTGTTCAAGTAAATATTTTGGACAGACAGGAAAGCAATTATCTGTCCGTATTAATCAGCATAAATACAATGTTAGGGTAGCTGTAAATAATAATGTGGTTTTTGTGCATATGTCCGAAAATAACCACTTAATTAATTGGAATTCAGCAAAATTGATTTTTCACTCAAATGACTCAATTAAAAGAAACTTTGTTGAATGTTGATGTATAAACCAATTTAATAACTTTAATATTTCCCCTGAACTTTTTAAAATTGATGTTTTTATGAAAAAACTCATTCTTAAACAAATTAGTTTTGACTTATATTCCGTCATTTTCATTTTTATGGGAACCCGATGTGTCAATTTAATTATTGCATTGATTTTGTATTAACATTATTTTATTTTTCTTCCTCTCTCCTTGTCCCTCTCCCCTTCGTTTCAATTTACTTCTCATGTCTCTCCTAATCTCCCTCTTTAGACTATCGCTTTATCAGTTAATCGTTTTAACCCTTTTAGCTCTGTTCTTGACTCTTTCTTGCCTCTCGGTTTGACCTTGCTACCTGTTCTAGCTAAATCTTAATGTGAATTTACCCATCCCTCTTCTAGTTTGTTATTGGTGATTTTTTGTCTTAGAGGCGGTTCTTTATCTTTTACTAGCTTATATATACCCTTATTATATTAATTTCTCGTGTAGTTATCCTTGAGAATGAACTGAATAAAGTTCGAAAGTACGTACTTGGAAGCCCCTTTTCATTTTTCCTGCGAGACATTACATTCATATATATATATATATATATATATATATATATATATATATATATATATATATATATATATATATATATATATATTTATACATGAGAGAAACCACAGTATTTTGGACCAATTTATTGCGAAACCAGGTTTGTGTCTATGACAAACGAATGAATACAGAGAGATACTTAGCCTAAAGACACACGAATTTACAAATTAAAATTTAATCAAGGGTGCTGCGATGGAACAGCATTTTTGATCAAACGCCAGATGAGTCTTCTGCTTATCAAGGGATTAGTGTTTAATTGCCAATCGGAAGAACCGAAGTTTGGAATTTCCTTTATGAGAGCTGATTCTATTAGCCCTCTATGTATGTATATAGTTCTGAGAATTATAAATTATTTTCTACAATACCAATGTCAATTGAATTGTCTTCATTTGACATGTGTAAGAACAGGCTAGAACAGAGGCTTCAGGCTTCAACGGCGCATATCGCATTTGTGTTCCTTCATTCTCTTGGAGATCTGCTGCTTTCGCCAATGTATATTTGATCGCAAAGCTTGCATGTGTAATAGTGCGTTTATCACATATATATATATATATATATATATATATATATATATATATATATATATATATATATATATATATATATATATATATATAAATTTATATATATATATATATATATATATATTTATATATATATATACATATATATATATAAATATATATAAATATATATATATATATATATATATATATATATATATATATATATATATATATATATACAGTTATTTCTTACTTCGAAAAAATCCGAGCTGGGGTGGAATTTGTAGCCGAGTGGTCTAATGGGCGGTTCAATTGAGATCAAAGCAGTTGCTCGCTTCCTCAATGTGCACGGTTCGAATCCCACCCCAGCTCTGAATTTTTCGAAGTAAGAAATAACTATTTCCGAAGAAAAATTATTCTGTTATCTCTTTCCTGCGGTGAAGTTGGATTTATTTCATCATTCTCTCGTTCATTTTTTTAATTAGTCATTTTTTTCCATTTCCCAGTTTTTTACATTTAATTAAAAGATGTTTGAGTCGCTGGCCTTTTGAGTTATCGTTTTTTGGATTGTTTCATTTTTTTATGGTTCAAGCATTTTTCCTCGCTCAATTTTATGTCAACTAACCTTTAGTCAGAGTATTTTTTGAATCAGAAATTTTTTGAGTCGCCAAAACTTTAGGTTATGTTATCTTTGAGTTATATATTTTGAGTCATTTTTTCACCTGCCACCTATTTCAATGCGATTCGCAAGAAGGTAAAGCAAATGTAGCATGCAGCAATGGCCTACAGATCCACTGCGTGGCCTCTTTTCCTCAAAACCCACAGAAGTATCGGTCTTAAATCTGAAAGTTGAGCGGAAGATGAAGAGTCGTTTGACCTCTTAAATCATGTTAGACTCAGAGTGATTTTGACACTATTCACTTCTCCTAACTTTACCTTATTAATAAACCTCCGCTCATAATCTTTTTCTTAATAATGTCCTTTTTTTATTTTCGTTTCGTAGTTAGTTACTAATAATAATTTACTTTTTGTATGTTTCGTTCACCCGCTATTATATTTGCTTTATCTAAGAGTTGCTTAATTGTAAGAAGCTGTATCGTTGTTGCGTCATTCTATCTCTGACTCGTCTCCTTTTTGAAACTATTGAACGACTGTAACAGGTTTGAGTCACTTCAGATCGATTCTAAGACTTGGAAAAATAAATTTCTATAAAAGATTAAGAGTTAATGAAAATTATATTTTAAAATATGAAGGGAAATGAGTAAAACATCCGATGCAAACTAATTGGAGAAAAATGATAATGATTGTCAGAGATCTGAAAGAGAGAGAGGTGAAGATACACGCCGCCTTGCCCTTCAATGGAGAGAGAGACACAACAGACACCTGGGCGACACTTTTTGTCTGCGCTAATGCAGGTGCGGAATTATGAGACGCCGCGGTGACCTATACTTCCGCCATCACAGGAAGCTGCGACAAGTTTGAGAGACAAGAAGGCCCCATCTGAAGTCGAACAAAGTTCGCCTCGCCGACTTAAGAACCTTCCCGCGCTCGCGCTAAATGGTCTAGATTATTTTCGTCTGCCGATGCGTCTGATCCTAGAACCCTCCCCTTCGGACGGAGGGGGGAAAACCTCCTTTCACCCCTATAAATCCTTCGGCGCCAGAGTTGGAAATCAGTATCCGCCGCCCACCCTACCCCGTCCGTATCCGCCGTCTGCACTTCCCCGTTCGTACCCGCTATTCGCGTTTGTTGGCATTGCACAATTCTCGCAGAGCCCCTCAAGCTCTCAGTATTCTCGTTAATTCACGTGAGTCTACCACGACCCGCTTCCTCCCACTCCTCGAAAGTAACGCGTTTAGTTTCGATTCGTGTTACTCGAAAGCAAGATTTAAGTTCACCCCGCTATAGTAATTGTCAAAAGACTATTGTTTGAACTTTGCGCCAAGGCAAGGTTTACTCCCACGGACAAAATCTTCGAGGCAACAACAACGCGCAACTCTCCTGTACAAGTGTTCTCTCTACCAGTGTAAAGCCTTCGTCATCGGCTTAGAATAGCTCAAGATCATTCGAGCGTCCCTCGTCAATATTGTTCGTTTGTTTGTACGGTGACCGTACTCACCAAGTCCCCCCCCCCTCTTTTAGCCACTGAGACCCGTGTACATCTAATGTGTGTATAGCTCGGTTTAAAGCTTCTTTTAATCTTGTAAAATAGTACTAATTTGCATATTAGTAGTAAAGTTATTTTTGTACCCGTTTTTCTGTTATCCCGGAACCTCTAAGATAGTCGACTGTGGCCAACCTACAGGGGTTGGACAAAATACTGGTGACATTAACTAATGCACCCATTCACACCAAATAAGTTTTTACAACTTATTTAAAATGCCTGAAAATGACGTTGAACACATATTGGTCTCCAAAATTCATAGATCTTGCCATAACCGAGTTTTTTTGTGTGTAAATTGGAGTAAAAACTAGAGGATATATTCCCTCTAAAAAGCGTCTACGAAGGATCTAGAGCAGTTTTCACTCAAAAACATTTAAATTCATATAGATACAGCCCAAAGCTGTATGAATCGATTGGTCGGCGTATTGAATCTATTAATACTGCTAAGGGGAAGGGGACACAAATCAGTAATTTAATTAATGTTTCCATTATTTTGTCCAACCCCTGTACATTCAGTTAATTTGCACTCTGCTTATATTATAAATCTACCACGCACTTGTAAACGCAGACAGAGTTAACTTGACCCTATTTTATGACAATGATAGACAATATCAAATGACATGGAATATAACAATTTGTAAACAAGTTTATAATAAAAAGCTAAGAAACAGGGAAATGATATCCATGCTTTAGTAGGGATGAGGAACCTTACCCCTAACGAATGTGTAAGAGAAGGGGTTTGAAGTTCTGTCCATTGAATTTTCGTTTAGAAAAGGTGAAATGGCCTTTCGTTAACATAGAGGTGAAGGAGAGGTGATACAAGACCGTCATGTCTCCTTTCCTCTAGCAAAGGTGAAAGGAGGAATGAGATTCTGATAAATGACTATTCATTTAACAGAGATAAAGGACAAAAGGTACGAGAGTCTATTAAGTGATCATTCCTATTGCAAAGGTGAAGGATATGAATTACGAGACAGTAAATGACATTCGAATTGCAGAGGAGAAAGACAGGTGGTACAAAACTCTAGTAAATGACCTTTCATGAGAAGAGAAGAAAGACAGATCGTACAAGACTCTAGTAAATGACCTTTCATGAGAAGAGAAGAAAGACAGATCGTACAAGACTCTAGTAAATAACCTCTCATGAGAAGAGGAGAAAGACAGGTGGTACAAGGCTCTAGTAAATGACCTTTCATGAGAAGAGGAGAAATATGGTGGCACAAGACTCTAGTAAATGACCTTTCATGAGAAGAAGAGAAATATGGTGGCACAAGACTCTAGTAAATGACCTCTCATGAGAAGAGGAGAAAGACAAGTGGCACAAGACTCTAGTAAATGACCTTTCAAGAGAAGAGGAGAAAGACAGGTGGTTCAAGACTCTAGTAAATGACCTTTCATAAACAAAGGTGATAGACAATGGGTCGTATGAACTTTCTAAGCAGATGCGATATGAGACCATTAAATAACCTTTAATCTAGCAGAAGTCAAAGACAGGGGTTACAATTCTCTGTTAAATGACCTTTCATTTAATAAATCTAAGGATATTGGGTACAAGACTGTTAACTGACCTCTCCTCCAGCACTGTACTTTACCATAGGTACAGGGCAATGACATTTCCTCAAGGCAAAGCTGATAGACCTGGTGTATTATACTTTGCTAAATGACTGTTCCTTTATCAGAGGTGAAGGGCAGGTGGTATAAAACTGATAAATGACCTTTTCTTTATTGGAATTGAAGGGAAAGTGGTAAAATGACCTTTAATTTAACGGGAGTGTAGGACATGGGTGTAAAAAAACTATTAAATGTCCTTTTATTTAGCAGAGTTGTAGGACATGGTTATACAAAGTTGTTAAATGACCTTTTCTTTATTGGAGGTGAAGGGCAAGTGTTAGAGTGACCTTTCCTTTAGCAGAGGTAGATGACAGGGTGTAAGAAACTGTTAAATAGCCTTTATTCCAGCATAAGTGAAGGATACTGGAAAGGAGATTGTTATTTCTTTTACCAATGATATAGAGCAAGGGTTACGAGACTGTTAAATGACCTTTCCTTTAGTGGAGGTGAAGGACAAGTAATTATATGACATTTAGAGATTTGAGGTACAGGAGGTACAAGACTTATATGACCTTTCCTATGTCAGAGGGAAAAGGGAGGGGGTACAAGGCACTGATAAATAAATTTTCATTTATCAAAGGTGAAAGGCATGGGGTCGCATAACTTGTCCTCCAGCAGAGCTGAAACATAGGGGGGAGGCAAACATTTTTCCTAGTAGAGGTGAAGGTTAGTTGGTAGCATAATCTCTCAAATGACCTTTCCATTACGAGAGGAGAAAAACGAAGGATCTCATGAAATTATCTTTACCAGACGTGAAGGATTGGTTGTACGAGACTATTAAATGACTCTCTTCTATCAAAGCTAAAGGAGATACTAAGCACTGTTAAATAATATTTTCTTTAGCACTGGTGAAAAAGTGTGTACACGAGACTACTAAATGACCTTTTATCTAGCAGAGGTGAGGGATAGGATTAGGGGATAGGTGGTACGCGAATCTGTTAAGTAACGTTCTCCTTAGCCGAGCTAAAAGAAATGTGGTACAATACTGTTAAATGACATTTAGCAGAGGAAAAGGATAAGGGTTTGCGTGAACTTTCCTTAGCAGAGTGGAATCACATAGAATGAGATTGGCAAATCATCTTTTTTCAGGCAGAACTGAAAGACAGATTACACGAGACTGTTAATGACTTTCCAATCAGCAGAGGTGAAGAACATATGATACAAGATTATTATATGACATTTCTTCTTGCAGAAATAAAGGATAGGGTTTACGAAATTCTGTTAAATGACCTTACATTAGCAAAAGTGAAGGAGAGTGGATATGAGACTGTTAAATTACCTATCCTTTAGCAGAGTCGAATAGAAGTCGTACGAGAGTAAGTGACCTTTCCTTTGCCATAAGTGAAGAACAGGGAACGCTTGATTTTTCCTTTAGCAGAGGTGAAAGACCAGTTGTACCAGAATATTAAATGAGCTTTCTTTAGCGGAGGTAAAAGACAAGGGGTATGGGAGTGTAAAATGACAATTCTTCTAGTAGAGGTGAAGGATAGAGGGTACCGGACTGTCAAATGACCTTTCCTCATCCAGCGGTATAAAATAATGAGTACGAGACTGTTATATGACCTTTCCCTTAGCAAAAGTGACGGACACACCGTTTCTGAATAAGTGTAAGACGAAAAGAGAGGAATATTTGGAATAAATGGAAAAGAAGATAATTCGGAATTTAGGTAAAGAGAAGAAGCAAAATTAATGCATTCTTTTTAAATGCAAGAAAACAGAATCTGTAAAAAAACAGGAATACAACGCAAGAATATAAAGATTCTGAAAGGGGACAAGAATAAGACTCAAGAATAAAATAATTCTCAATAAATACAAAATTAAATGAGTAACAACATAAATTATAAATAATTGAAAGCATAGTAATGAAATAAAGAATATTTTGCATGAATGTAAAAATAAAGAGCGAGAGAATTCTGAAAAAATAATGAGGTAATACAAGATTCTGAATAATTGCAAGAATCCAAATCTAAAATAATTCAGAAATAAGAGAAGATTAAGCAGCAACAACTCCGAAGATTACGAACAAATACAAGAGTGGGAAAGAAAAAAAGTAATTAATACAAGAATAAGAAATAAGAAAAAAATAATTTAAATAAATAGAAAGTTAAGAAGCAAGAAAAAATTCTGAATAAAAGCAGGAATAATTAATTTTGCAGAAGCTAATAACCAGAAATTTCACACCTCCATCCTCTGGATCTGCTATACTAGGACAAATGTATTATTATTTTCTCTTATTATTTATTTTAACTAATTATTGTTATTTTTAGCAATAGTGATTGTAAATTCAAGCAATTTATATAATATTAGTTGCCTACAGTAATAATAATAATAATAATAATAAACAAATAATTATAATTATAATGAATATAATAATAATTATATGCGCATGGGGGACTGGTAACTGCTATTTCTGCACACCCACACATTTTCACATACGGAAAAACTCTTCCACAACCTACAGAATTTCCGAAATATTAATTAGATCAAATTTATTTAAAAGTTAAGGCGCATCGGTATTTACAATATGTACGAGACCAATCTTATGTGATGCTAATGTCAAATATTGCTAAACCAACCCCCTTTTTTCACCTTTCCTTTAGCTCTCATCACATCCGTTCACCTACCATCACCCAGCTTCGTCCACCATTACCCAATATCATCCGCCATTACTCATCATCGCCTACCATTATCCACTCTCTTACATCTCCCCATACAAATGGCTGTGCCTCGCTGGGGACCTCCAGAGAAGAGAGTAAATAAAATGTTACAAATATTTTCCCCATACGACCGCACCACCGAATCGCCCACCCTTACTACCCGTAACGCCTTACAGGTGACATTAAATTGGTATGCCTCGCAAACGCTGATAAACCCATTGGTTTATCGATTAGAGATACGAGACCCCTTCCCACACACACATCACCCTATGCAAAGTGCTTTCTCTTGTACTTACTTTATTTTATCCATTTTGATTCTCATTCAGACATGGCACCCTCCACGCAGCCATCCTGCAGCCCCTGGAGCGTCATCCTCTTTCTTACATTGACTTTCTTGTCATCCATTGCCAGATTCCCGACGGCTGTCGTCAGCACCGTGGTGATGACGAGGAGCAAAGAGCCCCGTGTTAACCATTCGCGGGTTCTCTTTATTCCAACCTCCTTAGGCGAGACGGTTTAGTGATCAGCATGATTCCCGCCGTTCAAGATGTTCCTCTCAAACCAGTATCAACAGCACGAACTCATACGAGGGATTTCATGCAGCGCAACAACACACCACTCGTTCTGTACGGACGAGCCTTTCACATAACAAGTTCAGGAAAGCGAGAAAGAGAATTCTGCGGAACCGCCTCTCACCATTTCGCAAGCGAGACTGATGAGTGCCTGATTGAGAGGGAGGGCGGCATTTCCCAGTCTCTCTCTCTCTCTCTCTCTCACACACACACACACACACATAAACACACACAAATACTCACTTTCATACACTATCTCTCTCTAAGACACATACAGACACGCTCTTTCTCACACTGTTTCGCTCTCACTGCAACTACCTTTAAGACAACAATATGCTTGCGGCTGTGAGTGCTTCTGCATTTCATCGGCGTCGTGTAATTGAAGTTTTGAGTGAGTGCTGGGAGCAAATTTTACTCATGCGCAAATACCCTCACTTATTCACTCATGCTAGTTTGTATTTTTAATGTTTTAATAGCAGACACAGTTCAATGAGTGGTGTGCGGTGTTTTTTGAAGATGAGGAAGCAATTCATGTTTTACCAAAATAAATGTTAATTGAAGTAAATGTTGTTCATTAAAAATAACTATAAAATTTTAAGCTACTCACTTTATTTGAATGTTATTTTTTTAAACTGTATTTAAATTTTAAAATAGCTTTTGTAAGTATGTTCAACCAGTTAGCCAAGATGTTCTATCATATTGGCATACATTGTATTTGCGAGTGTAAAACTTTGTTTTGGATGACAACCAGTGTTGGCTTAGGCCTAGTTGTTTTAATAATAGTTTCTTTCTCATTATAATCCATCGCACTGAACTTCCTTTATAAAAATATTTCAATAATTTAATCGAATTTTCTCCCAACTACATTTGAATCCATTTTGTTTAAATGGGGTTATCACAAACAAATGAATAAACAATACGCCACACTTATCTAAGCACTGCCTTAGGGCTATTGATCTCAGAGATACAAAGGATGATTATGGTAGTAGGCCCGCCAGAATCCCAGAAATATTAAAAAATCCTTAAGATATAAGAGCTTAACCATACTAGAGTTTTTTTTTATATTTAGCTGCTTTCTTTCTCAGAACCAGTATTTAAATATAACCAAAAAATTTGTTTAAGCTTTGCTAATGACTGCAAAGCTAAATTTGCTTCCTTTTCCGTATACAAATAGGTTATCTTTTTCTTAATCCTAACACGGCGTTGAAATATCTAGATAAAAATGATAAAACTCTAATGACTGTATATTATTACTAAGAAAAGCAAAGCATCTTTTAAACTAGTCATTCCAAAGCGCCAAAAAGCAGAAATATTATTAAAATTAAGAGAAAAAAAAGAGTAAAAATCTCGACGAAAAGATGCATTTCTTTAATAGGGGAAGCATTACTTCCCTTGCTTCCATTGTCAGCACGCCACTGAGTCCAATACATCTATTCTCACTTATTCACAAACCTGAAAGTATAAACTGTAGTTTCGAGAGCAACATGAACATTCCACACATGTTAGCATTATATATATATATATATATATATATATATATATATATATATATATATATATATATATATATATATATATATTGTACAAAAAAAGAGAAATTGGACGCGAATGAGCAATGAGACAAGAAACAGGAGTTTTTTTAGAGGCAAGAGAAAGGAACATTAGAAGAAGAAGACTAGAATCAAAGAGAGCAGAAGGCGGCACAATGAAGGCAACCTAGTCTTCTTCTAATGTCCCTTTCTCTTACCTCTAAAAAACTCCTATTTTTTGTCTCATTGCTCATTCGCGCCCAATTTCTCTTTCTTGTACTATATTGTTATATATTCTGCAATGCAAGGTTTCTGCACCTTTATTTCTGTCTTAAAAATTGTTTTAAAAGGCAGAAAATAAATATGGCGAAATCCCTGTGGTGGTTGTTACCACCCGCAGAACTCGCATTTGCTCCTTTTCTTTATATATCTATATATATATATATATATATATATATATATATATATATAAATAAAATAATTATTAGAAATAACTTTGATAAAAAAAACATAAGTCATAAGCAAACTAAGATGAAATTATTATTCAAATACTTTAAAAAATCCCCTTCTTAAATTATAGAGTTAGTGATTATATTATATATATATATATATATATATATATATATATATATATATATATATATATATATATATCTGACAATAAATAAATTCAGTTTATTTGACCTTTAGATATAGAAATATAAAAAATTGAAAAAATCCCTAATTATTTTGCCAGTACTGTATATAATGTGTGATGAGTAATTTATCAATGTTGGCAGCTGAATTCCGAGCATTCGTATTGTCTGGCGTTGGTTCTCTCTCCTTCCTATTTTAGTAGCCTCAGTTTGTGCATCATATGGGAATGAAGCAATATCATAGCTGCATTCAATCGTCAAAAAATTGGAAAAGGCAATCTGTGCTAATTTAAATTTACGCAGGGAGCTCCAATGCGAAGATCTCCGAGTGATTATGCCCTCATTTATCTTCTTAGAAGGCATCAGACTCAATTCAGAGTGCTACATCAAGTACTTGAACAAGTTGGAATTGCCCTGGATCCAGGAGATGGCCGTTAAAGACCGTTTGTATGGCAGCAGGAGTCTGCACCATCTCCATACAAGAAGGTGGACCAAGTTTTGGTTCAGACAATTTTTTTGATCAAATCACTCCGAACTTCTAGAGTCCTAACTCCTTACACTGCAACCCCTGGTTTATTATGTGTGGGGTGTAGTTGAAGGAGAGAGAGAGAGACAAACAAGTCCCTGTTCTTCACCATCGTGGATCTTAGGTTGAGGATCAAGGCAGTTTTGACCTAGTTAAACGGAGGAAGGGGGGGATGAAGGGTCGAGAAGGTCCATTGCAGATGGATAATTTGTTGCCTATCATTTTATTCAATGAAATCGTTGTCGGCCTCAACCACCGTCTTCAGGCAACGTCTAATTTAGTTCATCTTTTAACAGAGACACTAAACTCTTGATCAGGTTCATGTTAGGCGAATTTTATGGCCATGGTAACACGTTAACACCATTTTCGTCGCACATATTCTTTACCCATTTTGCTGTATAGTATGGGACCGAGTCATGTTGAAAAATTCAAGGTCTATCTTCATACCACTCCCTTACTTGTGGTAGTAGACGGCCTTTAAGTGCTTCTATGTACCTTTCTTGGTTTATAGTCTCTTCAATTATCTTAAAGCGACTAGTTCCATCGATACAAATTGCCCCGCAAACCATAAACTTTTGCGGAAATTTTCCCGTTTTTCGAAGACATTCTGGTATAAATTCCTCACCAGCCTCCCTCTCACTCTTTGCACCCGATCCTCGAGCACTGCTATTGTGAATTCGCCAGAAAACACCAGCTGCAACAATTTAAAACCATATTTGACTAATAGGACATCCAGAATAAGTGACTGTTTTAGTCTATGGCAATCAGAAATTAAAAGTCATTTATAAATAATTCTTCATAAAGCTAATTTGATTATTGAAATCAACTATAACATGTTATTTTATCAATAAATGTCATATTTGATCGATCACACAATACCTAAAGTCCCTAATCACTATTTAGATGGAATTACCTGGTCTCATTGTTCAGAAGTCCATGCAATATGATCTTTAGCCCATGTATGGCGCGCCTCCGCCATCGTTGATTGTCCTGGGATGCACAATGATGTTCTCTTACATTATTTCACGAGAAATCTTGCAACAAGATGCTCTCCTATTGTTGAGAGACATTCTTTTGATTTTTCTATCAATCCTAGGGGTTGTTACTCGCTTACGACCATAGTTCGCAACTCTGTTTGGCAACACATCTTTGTTATTTTCCAATTTTCTCTTAATTGCACTAATTGTCTGAGGTGAAACATTTAGTTTCTTTGCAATTTCTACCTGTTTAAATGTGGTTTCAGTCAAATATAGTTCTATCTGTCCATTTTATGGGGACTAATATTACTATTTTTACCCATCTCTACTTGGAATTGAAATAACACGTTACTTACAGTGAAAATGAAATTTACTACAAGAATTTATTATTTATACAACACAAAATGGCTAAAAAATGCATTAGAACACAAACAAACACGCTACACTGACCTCTCCTGGATTATAACAGAAGAAAACTTGGGCTGCGCCAGTTTGACCGCATGGTAAAATTGAATATTGCCACATAACGACTGCTCGTTATTGCCAGATGTCACTAGAAACCTGCTAAAGGGTGGCAAACTGAATACTGAAATACTAGTTATGTATAAATAATAGGAAAAAATCATTTGTTAATAAATAAATTCAGTTTATTTGACCTTTATATATAAAAAAACAAAAATTGCAAAAATCCATAATAATTTTTCCAGCAATATATATATATATATATATATATATATATATATATATATATATAGTGTTGGGTATAATTTGACGATTTTTATATCTCTTTTTTTCAGGAAAAGGTTGACGTATCGGTGAACAGTCAATGGCATTAGAGAGCATAGATAGTAAAGTTTTAGTTTCGAAATTGTTAGGTGATATGGAGGAATGGAAGACATAAATATTGGAACATACCTGCATCATCATGATTTTCGCCGGGTATCAAAATCCCGACGTTATGAAAGTTGCGCCATGCTCTGTGAAGAGTCGAAACGCAATAATTGAAATTCGTATATCGTTCGACGTGATGAACATTGAGATGTCGAAAGAAAAACTCGACACCGAGAAAACCTAAATAAAACTTCAAGAAGGGGGCAAAAAAAGCTAAGATACGGCAACCATACATTAAAATAATGAAGCAGAGTCGAATAAGAGACAACAGAGGAAAACAATATAATAAATTAGCTGCGTAAAAGAAGAAAGATAACTCAATATAGAGAGAGCCTTAATGAGAAAATTAAACAATATGACGAGGAGAAAAATATGCATCGGAAAAGAATACTAAATTATGACTAGGTTGTTTTAGACAAGAAACAGAAGAGGCTCACGATGAACGAATTGGTTTGCAGCATTCAGAGTAGTTTGGTTATACATGAAAAAAAGAGAAAAACAAAAAAAAATCACACGAGAGCATTAAAATCATAATTGAGAATGGAAAGAATAACAAGTTATAAAGGATTTTTCTTTTCAATTCATATAAAAAAGTAACTTAAAATGATGGATACACCTAAGGCAGGAGTGGGGAAACCCTCGCCGCAAGCCTAATTCCCCCCCTCCTGAAGGATATATTTGCATGCACAAATTTTTAATACTGAAATTTAAATAATAATTGTATGTCCAATTTCCTTGGTGGCAGTTAATAAAAATGTCGCTTATTATTTTTTTTAGATATTAATGCATGAGTATATCGTACTCTGGAATAAATCTAAACAACAACTACAAAGATACAGGTGGCAAAATTTATTTATCGCGCGCCGACTTCTTTCATTAGAAATTTTCGCTCATGGCTCACAAAAGTTTCCCCAACCCTGATTTCAGGTTAAAAAAAATCGTACACGAGAGGAGAATGAAAGGAAGACAGGAAATTATTATCCGCAATGGATGTAGAGTAGGAGGTGTAATTAAAATTATATTCAGTTAGTGGCCGAAGGCACGAATGAAGAAATTCTGAGTTTAACTGAGGCCATGAATGAAGAGATGCTGAGTATGGCTGAGTGTTGGAATTATCGGTATTATCACGAGATTTTAAGTCTGGCGAATTATGGATTAATTCATCAACTCTATGATTATGAGGTTTTGAATGTGACTGACGGTGCGAATTGTAAATAAATACATTACTATTATGATGAGATTCTCAGAATTAAAGGGTAGTATTTCTACAAAAAGGTATACTGTAGGGAAATCTATGAATTGCCAGATGTTAATTTAAATGGGAGCATGAGTCGGAGTTATTTCGAAAACCAGAGGCACTCAATGACTATAATTTAGGCAGCACATCAGCATTGCCGATAGCGGTATAAATAGTAAACATTGTTTGGGGGTAGTATTTATTAATAGATCAGAAAACGTAAGGAAGTTAGGGCAAGAAGCTAGCTCAAAAATCCTTTTTGATAGCACTCATAGGCTAGAGTAAAAAACTACAAAATATGATCGACTACGCTCAAATAACCTGATTAAAATGAAGAAATATATCGTCGTCGCTTGAATATACAGCATGTTTCTGTTTATCATTATTTTATGAATAAAAATCGAACAACTCTGATGGGGCTAAGTCTAATTTGAGAAAGATGTCTCATTAGTTCACAATCGATTTTTTAAAACTTTTGTATCTCATCTCTTACAATATGAAGTCGCGCGTTGGCTTGGTGAAAGAGCACTGTCCTTCTATTGATTAATGCTGCAATTTTTATTTGATTCCTGCATGTAAACGGTTCAACTTAACATAATAAACCTCTTTGGTGATTGTCTGGTTTGAGTAAGAAGTTTAAAATGGATTATGCCGTTCATATCTCCCCAAACGCACAAGAGAATCTTCTGTGGATGAGGCGTCTGTTTCAGATAGGGTTTCTCCAGGACTAATCCATTCTCCAGAATGTTTGATATTATTTTAATTAACACACTTTACGTCTCCTGTAACAATCCTACTAAAATAAGGTCTATTTTTAATTAAAAAAAGAGATGAACAAATGTTACTACTTAGTTGCAAGTGTGCCTCCGATACGTCGTGAGGAATCCCTTTACCCAATCGTGAAACCTTGTCTATCTTCTTTAAACTACGATGCAAAGTGGAATTAGTTCAATGTAACTTTTCAGCTAATTGTTTAACAGTTACACTCGAATTTTCATCCAGATATTTTTTAAAGAGCTTGATCAAATTCAACTGAACATCCTGAACATGGTTCACTTTGAGACTAACGTTGACTAGGCGAAACATCTAATAATTAATTTCATTGTCTTCATTTTTATTATGGTCATTTTTCATGTAAGTTTCTCAGGGATGTATTTGTTTCTTTGTCCACCATAGTGTTGGATAAACCATTATTGATGAGAACTTGCTTTATTCTTTAAATTTCGTTATGGAACAATGCCCATGACGAACTGCATTTGCATGCGCGTCTAATGTATGTTCTTATGACACTTTTTTTAAATCTTTCTGGACATACGTCATCTCCATTGAGACAATTCCTGAAAAACTTACATGAAAATAACAATAATAAAAATGAAGACAATAAGAAACACCCAATAAATATTTTCTATATGAACCAAATGAGTGAATAGTATAAAATCGACGAAAGAACAATTAAGAATATTTTACACCAAAATACAAAATGCACGATCCAGAAGAAACGCTACAAGTCACAATATATTATAAAACCACAAAAAGAAGTAATCACCTTATTATCAACGACACAAGTACGAAAAAAGAATTGAAAACTTCCAATGTAATTTATGAATTCACCTGTCCGCATGAAGATTGCAAGCTTCATAACTAAAATAAATACATTGGAGTGACAACCACATCCCTATCTCGTAGGCTCACCATGCATCTGCAAAACGGCGCCATCAAGAACCACTACATGCAACATGGAATTCAGCTAACACGAGAAATTTTAGTACAAAACACCATTATCAAAAGGAGAAGTGACCGCACACGCCTTCATATCCTGGAAGCGATCCTAATCCACGAAGATAAACCGAAGATTAATGCCCAATTGACCGCCACCCAGCGAACCTCAAAACTCTTTACGGATTAACGGTCAATAATGACCGAAATCCTATTCCCAAATGTATCTTTTCTAACTACTTCCTATCAACCACATTTCCCCTTCTTTTCATTATCTAAATTATCTTTAGTATATAAATGTAAAGCCTTTAAATGTCTAACCAGTGTAAAATTAATTCGCTCCGAAGAGGGTCAAACGTGACCGAAAGCTCAGCGAGCTAAAATAAACCATGAATAGCGGAACACTTATCTATAAACTTTCGCAAGACGAAAAAAGAATAATGAGGAAATTAGAAAAGCAAAGAAAGAAGCTTATTAAGGTTCAACAAAACCTGGTCTTTAATAAAGCATGCATAAAAGAAAAACTACTACCCAAATATACATATATATATATATATATATATATATATATATCCAAAAGAGAACAGTAACGTACGTGTAACTATAGGGATAAAACCACAAAACCACAGTAATAGGACTAATTTTATATGCGTCACACACACACGAACTAATTTTACAATTTCATTATCCGGTAGGGATAATGTTAAGTCGGACAAAGGCAAGTTTTTCATAATCACATCCATAGCTTTATCGACGGGAACTCTTGTGAAAAGACTATTGACATCAAGATTTAACAAAATCACCAGAATGGATAATGTGAGTATCAGAAATGCTACCAATTAATTTAGATAGGATTTTCGCTAGCCATTGAGAGAGTTTGTACGTATGAATCCAACACTGGAAATTATTGGCCTAAAGGAAATACCATCTTTGTGTGTTTTCGGTAAACCATATATGTACGGTAGCGAGGGATTGTACACTTTGAATTGTTTAATAAGATCAGAATGACCTTTGATAATATTTTTGAGTGAGCTATTAAACGATTTTGTTATGTTTGACAGAGGATCATTATTTAGTTTTTAGTACGTGTTCCTGTCATTTAGCAACTCATTTAATTTAGCAGGATACTGCTCACTATTCAAAATCACTACCTGATTAGTTTTTTCAGATTTAGTAATCACTATATTCTTGTTTCGTTTAAGTTCTTTCAAATCACTTTGTAATCGGGATGGGATGGACGCAAAATTATGATCGGAATTTAAGGCGCCAATTAAGTAATCACTGATGAAATCACTATTGATATCGGATCTATTTTGAGATTCTCAATTGATACTAAATGATGGATGTTGAGATGGACGAAATATGTCATGAGTTTGGGCAATCTCCTTTTCCCGAAATTATACAATCTGTTTATCGAGGATTTTGAAAAGCACCTCCTTCCCACCATTTTACATAATCCCATAACGTGGTTCCGCTATGTAGACGATATATGTGCCACATGGCCCATCAATGATAACAGATTTGATTCTTTCTTTGAAAAATTGAATAAGATCCACCCAACTATTACGTTTCTGGATGTAAAAATATCTAGAATAAACGACAAAGCATATTGTTCCGTCTACCGGAACCAACTAATTCTAATGCTTAAAGACATTATTTCTCGTGTCACGATGTATCCGTTAAAAGGTCTGTAGTTTATTCCATGTTCTTGAAAGCATATCGCATTCGTGATCGTTGTTTCTTGCAAGACGAAATTTATACAATCATCCAAACATTCAGTGAACTGCAATATTCCCTTTGGTTCATATAAAAGTGTCACTATAAAGCCAGAACCATCTATTACTACCCAGCTAATTATAAGGAGAACAGATGTGACAAATATTATGTTACCTTTCTATACTCCCCCCAGTTAATCAATTTCAAAAAGTTGGCACGAACCAATAACATCAATGTTGCCTTTCAGTACGAGAATACGATCAAAAATAGGCTATCCAAAAATAGATCAACGATAAAGAACAGGAAGTTTATTTTGTTCCCTGCAAATCATGTAATGAAATATATATCGGTGAAAGCAGCAGATTTTCCAAGATAATGAATAAACACAGATGCGATATGCGACGTGGTGCCCTTTCCTCGAGTTTATTTCTACATATGTCCAATGGAAATCATCAAATTAATATTGATAATGCTAAAATAGTTTATAAGTCTCACAATTATATACATTGACGCTTAATTGAATCGGCAGTTATAAAGGAAATTCCCAACTTTAATACTTCCGACGGCCAATTCAATATTAATACCTTAATAAGCAACAAATTCATACCTCCGTTTCTTAAAAATGCCGACACATTCTCGCATATTCAACCTTAGCGCCACTAATTTCTGTGTTTGTACGTTAAGCAACTTTTGTATCTCACTTGTTCACTAGCGACTGACAAGGACAGATGTCTCCGTCGAAACCTGGTTTCGCATATAAAATTAGTCCTATTACTGTGGTTTTACCTATATATATATATATATATATATATATATATATATATATATAGGTGGCAAACGAATTGATGGACGCAAACTTCAGGCGAAGTATAAAAAGATGACCAGGACAGAGCCGTATCTGGATGCCTCGTAACATTTATTTCAAACGTTTCAGGATTATAACTAATCCCATTATCAGTGCTTAAGAAAAAATACAAAATACAGACTTAAATATACACATAAAAAGTTAACACATGCAATAAAATTGTGAGATAGAAATATTAAATCTGAGACGAATTTATTACATTGAAAATGCGGAGAAAAAAAACAACGATGGAATTTCTAAAAAAAATAGGAAGGAAAATAATTCACAGTTGATTTTATTCTTGCCCCCCCCTCCCTAAAAAAAACAATGTGAAATTTAACGAATTAGCATGTTTTTTAATGAGTCACTGTATTTAATGGGATAGATAATGAGTTATTATTTAGACTGGGTTAAAGTTTTGTAATATAAATTGACTTTAGCAGGTAAAGGTCCGAGATGTTTCTTCCTGCATTAAGTATCTTGAAGTTCTCAAGTGTAGCCCTAAAGCCACATTGTAGCAGAAATACCCGTCGTTGACTGGATTGAAATAAAGTGCCAAAATTATACTAAAAATATTCAAAGTTATTCACTTAGATTGTATTGAACATAAATAAGAAATCACTGTGTTAACTTTCATGTAGATGATAGAACTGTGTCTTCCTGTCCAATGTATAAGAAATGACTATTAAATTTTCGTCTAGATGATAGAGCTGTATCCTTTTGGCCAACATATAAGAAATGACTGTCAACTTTCATCATTGGTGGATAGGAACTTCTGATCTATAATATCTAGTATTTCTCTCTATAAATAATTTTAGTTTGTTAATCCCATGCTAAAAACTTCCAAATAGACAATGTTTCAGGTTTTACCAGTAAAAGCGAAAATGAAAAGATTGTTCTTGCTCGTCACTCTGGAAGCCCTAACATATAAGTGACCGTGTGTAAAACAATCCTCCTCTAATTGCAAACTAGCAACTTTCAAAGTCTGACCTTGGGATTTATTAATGGACATCGAAAAGGACAGAGGTAATGGAAATTGAAGTCGTTTGAACTCGAAAGGCATGTTGGAAGGTATTAAAAGGTATGTGAGAAATAAAAACATTTTCGCCTTTTCCAGATCCAGAAATTATTTTCGCCTCTATGACATGTCTCATTAATTTGTTGATTTTTGGTGGGAGGTAGTCGACGCCTTATATAGTACCTATCACTTTCCCATTCAAATATATTTTGCCGAGCCACTGCAACCTCAGAAGCCACCTTAGTGTTGCATGTTTTGGGCAGGGTAGCCCGCATTTGAAGAAATGACTGACTTTCATATCCTCGTTGAGGAGGTTATGTCAGTTGATACGTCCGTTGAATTCTTCTCCTACATCCTCATCGCCGTGCGCCTGAATACTATTCCGTTTTGTTTACCGTCCTCTCCCGATGTGTTCCACCATGGGTGATTGGCTTTCAGTGAAAAGCGATATGCCTATAAGCGCTACTAGGCTATGGTATGTTTTGCGGGTATATGTTTCAAAAGGATATGGAGCAAGTTCTCACATGACCCCGCTCTCGACCTGCAAGAAAACTGGAGGACCATCTTGGACCGAGCCCTGCGTCCATGGCAGTCTTTTGAAAGCGTTTCCTCCATTCACATTAACTGCCCGTCACACGTCCGCTAAGGGCCTCGGACTAGACTTTACCTACAGTGGCGGAAAATTCTTGAACAACCTGTTTGTGCGTAACTAGCTTACCACTGTAGGGAGGATATCCTGTAAGGCATGCCTTGACACGAGTGATCGAGCGATGGTCGTTTGTTATCTTTGTTCAACACAATCTGGACGGAGAGTATCTTCCCAGAATGCAGGGGAATAGCTAACGTGTTTACTATTCTCAAGGTTTGATAACTCTATCCCGATAGGTATTTTCCTAATTTCTTCGACTTCGTCTGTGTACAAGTTTATGTAGAATTTGGTTATGTTAGGTTAGAATATTTTAAGACAATGAGTGCAACCTATATCCTGCTCAGTGCGGCTTCGACACGTTACAATCCATGACAGATACAATGGCTCGGCCAAAGAGGCAATTTGCAAATCTTTTCTTCACAAGTAGCACTTCGTCACGGTATTTTTTATCTGAAAAAATACCTAGGACACCCGTGCGATACGGATTCATGGATACCTATACAATGGAGACGAGAGGTTGCCTCACAATTTCGTTATCTGAGTTCATATGAGATCGTCTATTTCGCGAGCGGCTTTAGGACGCTCTCTCTCTCTGGTCCAATAAGGCTGGAAGAGGGCGTTTGGTAGGCGAGTGTCCGATGTTTCACACTTTTGCCGTGAGAATCAACAGTATCACATCGGTCCTGCCGGAAGGCGTTCTCGCTACACTAGATGTGGATGATTTATCTCTCCTTTTAGTTTGGTTTAAATGCCTGCCTGCAGATCTAGTTATGCAGAAAATCATGGGTTTCGATTTTCTTTAGCGAAGAATAAGGTGGTGCAATTCTGCTGCCATTTAGAGCTTTATCCGATGTAGAACAGCCTATAAATGGGGCTAGCCTGGATTGACGAGAATCGCATCGTTTCCTTAGTCTTATTTTTGAACGATGCCTCTAATGGGAGGAGAACATTCACAGATTGAGTGTCTCATGTAATCGCATTTTCATCATTTTCAATGCTAATAGCTATACTCTTATACTGGTATACCACTTATTTGTTTGTTCAAAATTCCCATAGAGGCGTGCACTGTGTAGAATGGTTATACATGGTATCTGTATGGGCAGAACGTCTCTTCGTTCCCAGTTCCTGCTGTTACGTACGCTCTGGCACAGCCTCCCGGTCCCAGTTGTGCATCATCCTTGCCTCACTGTTTGAAGGACCTATTGCATTATCTCTTCAACTATTTGCACTATGCATAGTTTCACCAATTTCCTTACAGCTCTATCATTATTAATGTTCTAATAGGAGGGGGGCTACCTTATCTAGTTTTGAGGCCTGCAAGTCCTCCTGGCCCAAGTGTTAGTTATGAAGGCCTGGAACTTTGAATATCTTTTAACTCCTAGAGCGGTCCTGAGGAAACTGGTGCGTCCCCCCTTTAACTTTATGCACCTTTTGTTCTAAAACTATCCCCTCTCTTACTCTTTCATCTTTTTCTTATATCTAGTTTTGAGGACCTGCCCAGCTACGCCATGCCGTGTCAGAAGAGAGGTTTTAGGCATCTTTAAACATTGCTCTTGTAACTCCCGTAACTTGAAAGAGAACAGTCTTGAAAAGTGGTGTATGTAATGGGCTTGCCACCTCACTGCAGCCGTTATCTATTAAAGAAGGATGCATTTCCTCTGAGGGTGGGCTTTCCTCTCTCGGTCCCATCTTTGGCTCTGTTACATGGCATATCAAATCATGCCCATTGTGTTGACGACTATTACTACGACTTAGTAAGGGATTTACTGTCTCACTATCTCTACGTGGTCAGTTGAGAGCTGCGGATTTAAAGGAACAACCGTCCATTGTTGGGCGTGTCGAATAAATGTTAAATTCCGATATAGAGATTGGGAAGCGTCCCCTTCGCTCCCGTGTTGTGGAGAGTCTCCATGATAGCGTATCACCATGCGGTATCATAGGCCTTTTCCAGATCGAAAAAGACGGTGATGTAATGCTGTCTACAAAAGAGGGACTCGCAGGTGTTTTCCAGTCGGAAAAGAGCATCCGACATGGATTGGAACTTGCGGAAGCCGCACTGTGCAGGAGACAGATGGCCTCTACTGTGCAGAAAAAAGCTAATCTAACATTTACCAATTTCTCCATCAACTTGCACAAGCAGGAGGTGAGAGAGATTGGGCGGTAACCGGCCGGAGTAGAGTGATCCCTCCCCGGTTTATGAGCTCAGTGGCGATTCGCCAGTAGTCTGGGAGGATACCCTCTAACCAGATCCTGTTGAACAGATAAACAGAAAGGCCATGCCTCGCTCACCCAGGTGTCGAAGCATGGCGTACGGAACATCATCCGGACCATGGGCGGTGTCCGCGCACAATGCGAGAGTGGAACTCAACTCAGTCAATGTAAAACTTGTCGTTGAAGGGTTCTCCACCTCTAGGTAAAGTACAGTCAGCGGCCTTCCGCGACATCACGACCTGCATTGAATGCTATCAAAGCAGCATCTCGGCTAGTGAATGCGGAGAAAACGATCGCAAAGGATTCCACCACGGACGTGAGGTCTGAGATTGCGGTCCCATTCTCCTGGAGTACGGGAGGGAGGTGCTGTGAGAACTTGCCCCGAATCTTTTTGACTCATTCCACACCTCTGCTAGAGAGGGATTCTTATTAGGTGAAGACACGTATTCACGCCAAGAAGAACGGCGGGTGTGCTTCGAAATATACAGAAACCTAGCCCTAGCTTGACGAAATTCACCGAGAGTGAAGTCGTTCGGGCGGCGCTTATAGCGCATGTGGGCATAGCGCTTCTGTTTGAGGGCCACCGTAGACTCAGCTGATCACCACGGGAGTGGTCGGCGTGCAAAACTGCCAGACATTCTAGGAATAGTAGTTAGGACTGCGGCGATGAGGTTGCTGTAGAAAACTCAACGGCCTCATCTACCGACCTAAACTCCTCGACTGAAACAGAGAAATCAGTCATTTCCTGAAATGCGGACCACCATGCACGTGCCAAGCACCAACGGGGCGGGCTCTCAGGCAGAAGCGACCAAAAAAAGGAAAATTGAATGGAGAAGTGATCACTACCATGGAGGTCATCGAATACCCCCACCACAAATAAGGCTGTGCATCGAGAGACCACAAAGATAGATCGAGTCAAGAAAATGAAGCTGTTTTCGGGCAGTGATGCGTAAACTCATCTACATTCAGGACACACATTTCCAGTTCGTCGATCAAATCGGCAAGGACCTGACACCTGGAGTCACTCGAGTAGTCTCTCCAGAGTGGGGTGTCTACCGTTTAGATCTCCGAGCAAGAGAAAAGGCCTCGGCAACCGTGCCACGACGCGGCAGAAGTTTACCGCATCGAAGTCGGCTGACGGTGGAATGTACGCGGAAATAACGGTATATCTCCTATCCTAGGGGCAACTGCACAGCTCCTGCCTGAAAGGCGGTATCTAGAACAAAGAGAAGAACGGAGACATAATGCCGGGTGTAAATCGCGCATCCTCTTGCTTGGCCCCCATCCTGTGGTGGTGGGGTCGCAAAATCCTTATATCCCTTGAGGGTGGTCAGGGCACACGCGCCCTGCATGGTATCCAGCAAAAAGATAGCTAAAGCGGAACGGAAGAAGACAAGCCTCCGCAGCTCATTTCAGTTGGCCGGGAGTCCGTAGCAATTCCATTGAAGGAATATGTCCTCCAGGCCTAGCTCGCAGGAGATGCTGGGACCCTTTAGAAAAGAAGACCGGGGGCGGCCTCCGAGAGGTAGAACTCCGGGCGCTGTTAGCCGAACAATGCGCTGAAGGCGCTGTTCCCTTCGAATACTTAGCGGAGGAGTTTGGGCTTGCCATGCGAGTCTTTTCCTCCATTCGCCTCGAAAACTTAGGGAGGTGAGGAGTCCCTTTTTTGAAAGATCCACTCTCTCCGAGCCACCCAGCCTACCGCTGTCATCCTATCGGGGGAAAAACTTCAGGAACCCCGGAAGATGGCCTCACGACCATCTTCAGGAGTGTTGCCTACTGTGAGTCTAACTACTCTGTGGAGGCGCGCGGCCGTTTCTCCTTACGTGAGACGGTCACGCTGGGCGAATAACGCGTACCCCTGGTTTTAGGCGGGGCTGGGTTTGAACTATTTATGCCAGCAGCTCGACCAGGGAAGCGCTCTGGGTTTGTAAAGCCCGCAGAAGGGTTCCGAATGGGCCTGAAACGACCGTGCTCGTAGCTTGGATGGGCCAGAAGCAGAGGATGTATTTCTTAACATTGAGGCATAGGACATCCCAGGCAGCCCCGGGCGCGCCAGGACCAAGTCCTTAGCCTCGCGAAATGAGAGACGATCCTGGGTCTGAACGGCCAAGATTTCTTTCTCAAGGAGATACGCACCACATTGCTTCAAAGAAGCGGGGTGCGGCTCTCCGCAATTGACACACATGGCCACACATGATTTGGACTTATCGTGTGCGGCATTGGAGCAACTTACACAGACTTCGGGTAAACCCGACTTTGCAGGTCGATAGGAGAGTTTTGTAGAGCCAAAGCGGTGGCAGTAGTAGCACCTTCTCCGCAGTGGCACGAATGCCTTGACGCAGTAGCGATACCAACCGGCACGCACCGACTCAGGGAGTTTGTCACAGTCGAACGTGACGAAGAGTGTAGGGGTGAGTATCGAGGTCCCTCCCTGTTTTCTCATCACACGCTCGAGTTTGACCGCTCTATGGTCGGCTAGCTCTAAGGGGATTTCATCTATGGAGTAGTCCACGAGCTCCCTCGCATAAACCACTCCTTTCACGAAATTCATGGTAGAGTGCGGCGTAACACTCACTGTCATGCCATCAAGTGTCCGAAGGGCACTAATCATGGCAATCACGGGGGGATTCGACGCATTCGCCAAAAGTGTCCCGTTAGAGAAACATGTCACCTTCGGCTCTCTACCGATCACACTAGCTAGACCTCTCCTCTGATGGATAATGTTGCCCTTAGCCAAAATGCTGCCATCAGTAAAGCAAATAACAAGCAAGCATTTGAAGCTACCGTGCTCGAAAACGCCGGGTAGCTTTTGAATGAGGGGGCCCGACGTAATCGAGGCTCCGCTCTGTAAACTTTTGTTCTCCGTGAGGGAATCCCCGCCCTGGGGAGCACCGGGGCCGGACGTGCCGATCTTCGTTGATCGCTTGCCGAAAGGGCAGCGGACCCGTCCTCTTCGAGGCTCCCACGGAGGAAGAAGAGTCTTTAGTCTTTTTTATTCTTGTTCCTCTCTCTTTTCGTTTTAGGATGGCTCGGGCCCCCGAGCCGTCTGAGGACCTTGAACAGGGGCGAACTCGGTTTCAGTGTTTGGCACCGAGCCCAGGTTCGACCCCATGAAAGGTCCTACTATACGAGGCTGGGTCAGCTTAGGTACCAAGTCTATCTCAAAGGGACCTCCATGTGGCCATCCCCCGCCAAGAAATCACAGATCTCATTAGAGGTTCTTTTTTTTCCAATGCCGGCGAACAAGTATCCGTCGAGGAGGAGAGGGGGGCAGGTACACTGACCCCCTGCAAACTAGTTGCGCACGCCTGAAGAACATTAAGTGGCACGGGCCGACGGGCCCTGCCCTCCTTTGCTCCCCTTATTTAGGTTGCCCTATCAAGCCGCCTCCCTGCTTTCTTGGCTCTCCCCTGTGAAAGAAAAGGAGGGACTCCCACTGGAAAATGGATGCGCCCAATAGCGCCTCCAGAGAAGCAGATGAGGGGGAGTCCCCTACACCAGTAGGCAAACGAGAGGAGTAAGCCTCTTTGGTAGACGAAATTTGGAGGGTCCCCTGAGGGAGCGGTCTTCGGGCCGCTCCATCGATGGTCAAGGGGAAGGTAGAAGGGATGTATATTTTTAGCAATTCATCATTAGGCATGGTTACACTATAATAATCACGGGACGCAAACGCCCATCACCCCACGCAGTAGCCCTCTCTGTGGGGGGTGAACACGGGGCCAGCAAAACCAGCAGCTGCCATTTGAGGTCACTCCTCTCGCCTAGTGACCTGGCAGCCCATCGGCATGGCGGCTCCACCTTGGGCGTAAAATTGATAGACGGGGAAAGGAAGAAGAAAGAGCATGTGAGGAAGGTGTGGGTGGAGATGAAGCAGGTTGTTAAAAACCCACCACCCCAACTCGGAGCTGAGGAGCGAGGGGACGTTGTCCCCCGCCCCTCAGTCCCGATCCTGGATAGTTGGGTGAGAGGAAGCTGGTCGGCGTCTACCCTCTGAAATCAGAGGCCGAGCAGAGAAAGTTGTGGGAGAGGTTGTAAGGAGAGTGGAGAAGTAGGGTAAAAACAAAGGCTTTCAGAAAGAAGGAGAAGAGGCTAAGCTGTGGCGGATGGGGTGCTGAGTCCCGTTAGCAAGGTGGACAGGAAGGCAAATCGCCGCGCCCCTTACGGAGGCCCCCTTCTCAATCTACTGTAGACAACTGTAGATTACATCATCTTCAACCGCCTTCCAACCAAGTGAGGTTAGTACACAACGCAGTAAATAACGAGGTAAATAATAATGAATTAAATCAGGTTTGCTTTTATGTCCTTATGTGAAAGTGCGAAATTATTTTTGGAACAATCCAATACATTTTTACAGTCAGATAGCAAGACATTGAGGCCACCCGGCCCTACCCAATTACTATCGATTTGAGAGCCACCATCAGGCGACGTTCGTTTCCTCATTAATGGATCGTTAATGGAAGGAAAACAATGGAGATCGAGGCCTAGGACCCCCCCTGAGAGCTATTTCGACTAATGGGGAGGAGGGAGTGATCGTAATTCGTGCGTGGTTTGTGCATGATCTGTGAGTGATAGTGCGTGATTAGTTTAAAGCGCTCGTGCATCCCTCCTAAGGCCAGGTCACAAGGGAGGTCAGGAGGAGGGGAGTGATAAGTAAGAGTCACGAATCAATGAGAGAAATAAAGAGGATGGAGAGGATTTAGGAAAGGAGACTGGAGTAAGGTGATATGCTACTGAGGGGGAAAGGAGGTGTCTGTGAGTGGTTCTATGAGGCGATGAAGTAATTGGAGTAATTGGTGAGTATGTAGTAATCATTAAAGGTGGAATATAGTATTTGGCGATGTCATAGTAGTGAGATGATGGAGTGAGGTGATATCCAAGTAAGATGATGGAGTATGATAATGAGAGTGCTGGGGGTTAAAATGATGTTCAAATTAGTGTAGAGTGAAATGATGGGCGAATAATACGGTGGGGTGATGCACAACCACGGAGGAGCGAGATTATGGAGGAGTGAATTTGGAGTAAGCTGATGGGGGAGTGAAGATTTAGTAAAGTAATGGGCGAATGAGTATTGAATAAGGTAAGGGTGGGGTGAAGTTGAAGAAAAGGAGTGGAGTACTTGATGTTGATACTATTTACCTGTCGGAAATTTGAAAATTGAACGGTCACTGTTGAGAAGAAGAGGATCGTTTTTTTTTGTATTGGTGGCAAAAAGTGTAAAAACATTGGATTCAGGTATGACGTTGGGGGAGGAGGTAAACCAACAACTCTCCAGGTATCAGAGGGTGGGAGAGCACAGCTAGCTTTATAATAACCAAGATAATTGAAGTAACTTCCTTTGTTGATGAACAGAGATAGATTTGGGAGAGGTGCGTTCCTCACATTTCCACAGACTTCTACGTAGTTTACTTGGATTACTTCCCTTAGATTTTCACTTACACTAACGTCATCAATTTTATAAAAATTTTCAGACTCGTTGGCGCCGATACCCTTAATATATATATATATATATATATATATATATATATATATATATATATATATATATATATATATATATATTATTTTTCACTATAACTACCCTCGAATTCAATGCACTTGCGCCACTTGTCCCTGAGGCTTCGAATTCCCGACAACCAGAAATCTCCCGACTGCTGTTCAATATACTCCTGAACGGCGAGCTGGACATCTTCATCGTCCCCAAACCAGCGTCCACGCAGTGCAGCATTGAGCTGGTGGAATAAAAAATAGTCGCTAGGGGCCAGATCTGGACTGTACGGGGGATGGTTGTTGAGCTCCTCGAATCCGCACTCACACAGGGAAGCTTGTGCAACTCTGGCCTTGTGGACTTTGACGACGTTGAAGTCGATCATGGGGCGTGAGGTTTCTAGGGACCCAACGGGCAGAGACCTTGGTCATGGAAAAATTGTCGTGGATGATGTTGATAACACTTCCATGTGATATTCCAAGTTCTCGCTTGATTTTCTCGACCTTCACCCGTCGATTTCCGAGGATCATCCTCTCCACACGGGCCACATTGTTCTCGTTGGTCATGTCTAACGGGCGTCCTGGACGGGGTCATCCTCAAGGGACTCACGACCATGGCAGAACTCCCTATTCCAGCGAGCAATGGTTGCATAGGAAGGGGCGGTGTCGGTGTACACTGCAACCATGCGTTCATGGATCTCTTTTGCATTCTTGCCTTCCTTCGTCAAAAATTTGATCACTGCACGGTGCTCAACCTTGTCCATTGTTAAAAAAATTTGTGACTGACGATCTGCGATCAGCTAGTGCTTCTTAAATAGAAAATACAGGAGCGTGCGGCTGCAGGTCCGGACTTGTCATAACTTGTCCTAACGCCCCCACAAACAGCCATCCCCCTTCCTCGGTTTTGCCGTACCGATTCGCAAAACTTATTGACCGCCTCTTGCATATATATATATATATATATATATATATATATATATATATATATATATATATATATATATATATATATATATATATATATATAAAAAGATGGGTTGGACAAAATAATTGGACCAATATTTCAATGAGACATTATATTACGAATATCCATTCGAATTTCATTGTGAGTGTTTTGTTTTTATTGTAGATACATAGTTTTATTTATCAACTTTAATGATTATTTGTATTCCTTTTTCAGATCGTGGTATAAATTCTAAGATGCGTGACCTCATTGAGTTCCCAAAAGTGCAAATTTTTGGAGCTCAAATTGCAGAAGCTTCCGTCACCAAAACAGCTAAAGTCCCTGGTTTTTTGAGAGATACCATATCAAGGACCATGACACAATTCAAGAAGCAGGGCAAAACCTCCAGCAACAGAAGTAATTCTGATAGGACTTCGAAGCTCGCTGAAAGAGACTGACGAGTGTTAAAACGCATTGCGATGAAAAATTCGATGACAACTTCTTTTAAAGTGACTGCATAGTTGAATCACTTTGATTTGATTTTTAACCTTGATGTTACGGTTAATAATCACCTTTATGTTTTTTTCATCTATTTTATAGGCCGTGGAGATCTGGTTTCTGTAATACACTTTGATGTTGTTGACTTTTCCCTGATTACTTTCAGTTTTATCCGTATCTTTGCAATGATGATTTAAAAATGATTGGAGTTGTTTGTCAATCATGCTGTTTGAGAAACCATTATTCACGAGTATTTGTTTTACTCGTGCTATCTCTTGGTGGAAAAGTTCCCACGTAGAGCAGCATTTATGTGCTTGGCAGATGTATGAGCCGATTATGCTTATTTTATACCTTTCAGGGCATTCACTCGCCGCATTAAGGCATCTTCCCATGTCCGTACTTTTCCTATGTACTTTAGTGATGTAGCTGCTATTGATGTTTTGAACCTCAGCGTCCAAGAAAGGGAGTTTATTGCCGGGGCTCAATTCATAAGTGAATTTTAACATGGAGTTCTCCTCAAACTGCTGCTTGATGTTTATCATCAGCAATCTCTTGATGAAAAACAACACCTGCCTAAACTGTAAGCTTTATAATAACTCAAAATATATTAGCATGATAACCACTACCCTTTAGAGACGTTTAACCATGCATCTAGAAAGCGGAAGGCCTAAGCATCATATGGAGAGTGCCCATAATATTAACCTAACGAGTGATATGCTCGTTGATGACACCGTTATTAAAAGAAAAGAGGTCAATAAAGCGATGCTGAATATCTTAGAAGCCATATTAATAAATTAAGATAAACCGGCCATCAACAGTAAAGCGACAAGCTGGAATCGCACATTAAAATTATTTTAAAATTCCACTCACAGGAGTGGCCCATTTCCTCTAACGTTACGTCCAAACTAGGCGGAATAAATACCCCTTAAAAATCGTTTAGATCCTCACGAATTCGCCGCTTGGATTGCTGATATATGACTGACGTTAAGTTTCGTAAAGCGAATGTCCGCCAAAATCTCTGCACATTTTCGACCGAAGAAGATTTTTTACGGATTTCATCTATTGTCTATATCACCTTTTGTTTCCCACACTCCAAATCCTCCCATACAGGGTTATACTTAAAAGAGAGAAATACTTTTTTTTAGGCCGTCATAAATTTCACCATGACTTCCTAAAGACCCCATCCCCCGCCCCCATCCAAGGCCCAATGCCTAAGCTAAAGGACGCTGATATTCGACCTCGTACCAAGTATGCAGAACACTAGCATATGCATAATTGGTGGTACGAGAGGAGGAAGGCTTGAGGATTAGCCCACTGCCAGATACCCGTACCAGACGAACTCCGGACAATGAGCCGGGCTGCAACCTCTGCATTGGAGTATGAGAACTCCGCCTGTGGGGGGCTCCCAAGACCACTAAGGGACACGCAACCGTCTCAGTGTATGGTAGGACGCAGCCGCGGTTTTTTAATTCCCTCGAGGATACGGCACCCCCGGCTAGCGATGGTTGATTCTGCGCTAGCCAACAAAAAGTCCGTCCCTTTTCACCCCTTGAGAGGAACCCACCCGGCTCCATCCTTTCATTCATTCATCACATCATATCAGCCATTTTAGCGAGGGCGGGTCTAAGGGATAATTGGGGGAGGGGCCCCCATAATACAGAAATGAACCTAGAGTATAAAAGACTGTCACTAAGGACTGAACCAGGAAAAACAAAACCGGAAAGAGGACTTCTCATCAGGACTTCATATACTGATTTGAAAATCGCGCTGACGAAACTGATAGAAGTACCAAATGGGTACGTTGCACTCTGTCACAAACCTGAGGACGTGGAAAGGATGGTGACAACCGATGGCCTGAAAGCTGTAAACAAAATCGGCTTATCACCAAAACTACCACCACAATTATTGGCGAATCGTTCATTTGTGTGCCGCAAAGTTGACCTCTATGTCGGCTCGCACACGAAAGAACTCAAAGAAGAATTAAAAAAGGAAAAATAAGTAACTCAAAATCGCAGAAATAATTAAATTCGGCCACCATACTCATGTATTTAAAGTAGTGTGTATAACATCGGAGATGGCCAATAAAGCTACAAACAAGGGTATTCTGGCATTCGGAATGCGGATAACACCGGAAAATATTGACATAGAAAAATTTATAAATTTTCAGACCTGTTTCCAATGTTATGCGATCGAAAAACACGTCACAAGGAACTGCCCCTCAAAAGACATTAAGATCTGCTCAGAGTGCAGCACAATTGGCCATACTTTTCGAGAATGCAATGAACAAGTAAAAAGATGTATCAACTGCCAGGGCCAGCATCGGACTATGGCCATTAACTATCCAAAAAGAAAGGCCATAATAAGCAGGAAAGAAGAAGTGGAAAAAGAAGAAATACAAAAAGAGCAAATCAACATACGCCACTGTAGCAAAGGCCACAATAAAAGAAATTAAAGAAACGCCGGAACAAAAAATTAACATCAACGTTAACGAAGGAACCGGCCTTGACATATTGGCTTGTATAATGTTTGCCCACGTGCATAACATAGCACAACCAGGAACATTCGTCGAGACGCTGAACCTACTTTTAGAAAAGAATGGAGTCAGGAAAATGTGGTCGTCCCCCCCAATCCTCCTTCAGCATTAACATACGGCGTAACAGCTGAAAAATGCTGCAGGTAAAAAATATGTTAGAGGATGGGGCTACACTGGCTGAGGGACAAGCAGTAGAAGATACTGACGGATCCAATGAAGAAGAAAAGGATACTTATAAATCTGAAAAAGTACAAGAAGGAAAGAAAAATAAGAGGAACCCCCCCCAAAAAAGAAAAGTCAAACTAACAATGTGCACACTGAAAAGGATACACAGCCAGAAAATGAGTCAGAATCAGAAACAGAAAATGAAGAAAGATGTCGTTATGAAGCCAAAGACTTCAAATTAAAGTCCCCCACAATATAATATAACAGATGACAAAAGTCACAAGGGCCCATCATAGGTCATCCGAGTCAAACGGCCTCTTTTTTAAGGCACCCAAACTCCTAAGA